>JAECXO010000002.1:9607500-12007500 GCA_018152825.1 Scaptomyza hsui
AGTGCAGTGTGGATGCAAACAATAATATTTGGAAGTAGCCAACAAGTGTTTGCCCCAATTAATTAAGTAAAAGGGTTATGATTTAAATTTGCCCACTGTACTGGTATCAATTTAAAAGTAACTTTTATTTTGCAGCACTATCACCTGAAGAATGATAATCTACAGTTTATGGCGCTGCACGTTGGCACAGCGGCACGGAATTTGCATCGTGAGCTCGCCAAGAATCATGCGGATAGCTTAAAGATCGATACTCGGATGCTCCACGACATAACGAGGACAATTGCAACGCTTAAGCCGCTGATTGGTAATCTGGAGCGTTCGCCGTTTCGCAACCAGGACATGTACCGCGAGTACTGTGGCAATGTGTTGCGTTGTGGCTTGGAGCTGGCGACGATTGCGCTCAGGGATCGCTTTGCGGAGCGTCCGGTGGGACAGATCCGGGCGACGGCCGAGCGATTGGAACGTCTGGCGAATTTCATCATACAGGACATCTCGGATCCGATGGTGCTGCAGCCGGCGTCACTCAACCTGGTGACGCTCAAGAAACGTGAATCGGATCTGGGCTTCAACATTGAGTCCAGCTACAATGGCATTCATCTGGTCACGGACATCAAATACAACTCGCCCGCCCACAACTCGGGCAAGATTGAGGATGGCGACGAGATAGTGCAGATAAACTATCAGACCGTTGTTGGCTGGCAGCGCAAAACGGTGCTCCATCATCTCTGCGAGGCGCTGCCCGATGTGGTGCTCACGGTCAAGAAGCGGCCGAAGCACACCAAGATGTATGGCCAGATCTACATGCAGCCGTATCGCTTGCCCAGCAAGAAGCGCAACATGGCCAGTCGCTGGGCCGACAATCTGCCCAGTCCCAGTCCACGTGCCGCCTTCCTCACCCTGGACACAACGCCCAAGGTGACCCACACCGAAGGCGAAGCCGGTGAGGGCGGCGTCCAGGTGCCCGAGCTGGTGCGGGAGCGCGAGAGGAAGCGTGATGGGGAGCAGGTGCAGGCACATGCCGTTGCCTCCGACTCGGATTCCAGTTGCAGTGATATACCCACACCCACCGACGCCAAGTCGGTTAGTCGCGAGATGCGCCTATACTATCCCAAGCCCCGAGCTCTGCTCCAGCGCAGAAATACCATATGCGGGGATGAGTTTCTCAGTCAGAAGCATCCGCATCTGGTCATACCCTCCTGGCACGAACGCAAGCCGGGCGCCAATGGAGGCGGAGGCAGTGGCAGTGGCGTCGTTGGCAACAACGGTGCCATCTGTGATCCCGGATCGCCCAGCATACGCGACAAGAGCATCTCCTTTGGCTACGGCCTGGAGATTGCACCGCGTCCGACCACCTGCATCGGACTGGCGGCCAGCGACAGTGCGGACACGGCCAAGCGGCTGTTCAACGAGGCGCGCAAGCTGAAGCAGCTGACGGAGGCAGGATTGCAGTCGCAGCAGCAGCTGCAGCTCCTGGATCGCTACAAGCCCGGCGTGAGCAAGGTGGTGCGCTTCGATGCCAACATGAAGGTGGAGGACTATGTGGTGAAGAACGAGAAGTTTACGTGCAATGTGGAGAACACCATACTGGAGACCTTTGAGCCCATACCCTTTGCGGACGAGGGCGACGAGGATGCGCTGGAAACGTTGCGCAGCTGTGCCGGCGAGACTGCGACCGAGCTGCTCCAGGCCATGGAGCTGGCCACGCGTGAGACGCCGCCGCTGGCGGAGGCAATCAATACGCCCCTCATCCAACAGCAGGCGAATCGTCGCGGTCGTCTGGACAAGAGTCACAGCACGCCGGCCTACGACAACTCTGGCGAGGAAGGCGGTGGCGGAAACGCCGGCGGTGAAAAGGCTGGCGGCGAATCCGATACGCCGCCACCTGCCGTGGAGCCGCGCAAGGAGTTCCTGCTGGTGACGCCACCGGCACCGCCGCCGCGTCCCCGCAAGCAGCGGGAACTGACGCCTCCGGTGGTGCCGCCACCGCCACCCAAGCCGGCGAGCATGCAACAACATGCGGCAGTGGCAGCCGCTGCCGTGGCCACTGCCACCATTGTGGCACCTGTGGAGCAGGAGATGAGTGAGCTGCTCACGCCCAGCAAGACGCGCACCTTGACCCTGAAGAAGAAGCACAGCCTGATGGCCAAGCGTCGGAACACGAACCTGAAGCTGCTGGGCACCGGCGATATCCAGGGACACCTGCACAGGAGGACGAAGAATCGGCGGGGTGTGACGTATTGGGCGCGCATCTACTTCGTGATGCTGGACACGATCCTGTATGGGTTCAGGAGCAAGCAGAGCACGAGTGCCAGCCTGGTCATCTTTCTGCCCGGCTTCACCGTCTCCCTGGCCAAGGAGGTGCACTCGAAGCCGCATGCCTTTAAGGTCTATCATACGGCGAAGAGTTTCTACTTTGCGGCCGAGTCGTCGGATGCACTGAATCAGTGGGTGGAGTTCCTGCGTCTCGCCTCGCAAAAGCTGCCAGCTGTGAGCAGCGAAACGTGCAGCGGCAAGGATCTGTACTCGGAGAACGAGAGCTCTGGCGAGGAGGAGAACGATGCGCTGATCAATACCAATCTCTGTACGCCATCGCCGCAGGCCTCCAAGGATGTGATTGCCACTCTGGCCGCCTCCAATGCCACCACGCCCACCAGCAGCCTGAGCGGCAACAGCCTGAAGCATGATCGCGGCTACTTTGACTCCCTGAGGAAGTTCACCATGGGCACGTTCAAGAGCAATGCGGCGAAGAGCAGCTCCAGCGACATACCCGTGCCCACGGCCAATTTCCAGACCTTCCGCAAGGTGCCCGGCGGCAGTTGTGGCATACAGATTGGGGCCAATACGCCGGGCTATCATGATCCGGCACAGCCGCCCACCACATTGGTTTCACCGGCCGCCAAGGCTGGACAGGAGCTGTCGCGCAAGCTGTCACGCAGCACCAGTCGCAGCTCCGTGGTGAGCAGCACCTCCACCAGCATCGGTCCACCCAATTCTCCGGCGCCCACGTTGAGCTCCCTGCAGCAGGGTCAGAGCTACGACGAGGAGGATGAGGATCAGAGCACCAGTGCCAGTCCCAGTCCCAGTCAGAGTGGCAGTCCCAGCCAGAGTCAGAGTCCCAGCAGCAAGTCCAGCTTGAAGAAGGTGCCCTATCAATATCTGCACGCCTCCAATCCCAATCTGGAGGTCTTCGAGTACAATCATTCCCACACCAAAACCTTTCTCACCAAGAAAGCAGTTGCAGCTGGTTGTGGTGCTGGAGGTGGTGGTGGTGGAGGTGGTGGTGGTAATGATGGCACCTTGGATCAGCATCATCAGACGAACAATATACAGGGCTATATGACGCTGAAGGATCTGATGTTGCGCAAGCAGCTGGAGGAATCACAGGAGATGTACAACAATCGGGTGCATCTCGGCGTGGAGAAGCACAATCGTCATCTGCGCACCGATTCCAATGCCAGCCAACAAACGCTGGCCACGCCAGCTGCCACTGCAGCCACCAAACCACCTGGCAATGGTGATAAGCCGCCTGCAAAGATTCAGAGCCTGAGTTTGCCCAAGACGCCGGATTATGAGTTCAGCTTCAAGCCGGATGACGAGAGCATTAAACGGACCAGGACGAAGGAGGGACAAAAGTTGCGTGACTTTGGCTACGAGCTCATCTTCGGAGATGAGCCCAGCACCAGTGGCAGCAGCAGCCACAATCATAACAGTCATCATTACGAGCGACAGTTGCTGCTGCATCAGCAACAACTGCAGCAGCAGCAACAACTGGAGAAGGAAAAGGAAAAGGAGAAGCAATCGCAGTCGAGTTCACGTTCCCGTTACTTCTTGCGTTCCCAGCACTTGTCCAGTTTCCTGCACAAGAGCAGCAGCAAAAAGCAGCAACAGCAGCAGCAGCAACAACAAGAGTCCAGCGATATCAACTCCATCACGTCGAGCAGCAGCAGCAGCAGCAAGAACAAAAGCAAAAACAAATCGAGCAGCAACAGCTCCAGCGACAGACGTTTCCCCTTCACGCCCATGACGATGACGCTGCCACTGAACAAGAAATCCAAATCGAATCATGCGCTCGGCAGCGATGCCAGCGGCGCCAGTGGCAGCAACATGGCCAGCGGCAGCAGCAGCAGCAGCAGCATCAAGAAGAGCCAAACCTACAATCAGGACTTGCGCGACAAGATCGTGGGCACCAAGTATGATGCGCATCGCAAGAACTCGGCACCCATACATCCGCCATCCTGTTTGAGTGCGACACCGTCGCGTCCCTCGAAGGAGAATCGGTTTCTGGGCTCGCCGCTGCTGCATCGCACGCTCTTTGGGCATCATCAGCAGCAGCAGCAGCAGTATGCGCAGCAACCGTTGGTGGCGCCGCATCAGCAACAACATCATCATCATTTGCCCTCGCCGAGCAGCATTGACTTGGATGCGGATTGTGATCAGGAGATCTTCTCGCAGGTCATCTTTCCCACACAGAACAGTCAGCGTAGCTATCGTTCCAATACCAATCTGTGTGCATCGGAGGCATTGCAGCCGCCATTGCCACCAGCGCCCCCACCACCAACGGCAGCAGCAACAGTAGCAGCAACAGTTGCTGCAACAGCAGCGGTAGCAACTACAGCAGCAGCAACTGCAACACCAACAACATCAGCAGCTGGAACACCAACAGGTGCTGAGGCTCCGCCAACAGCGACAACGGAGCCAACAACACCAAAAGTATCAAACACCAATTCTTTAGATTCAAAAGCCGCCACACCAGACTATCCCAATATGGAATGCCCGCCGGTTTTCGAACCGGAAATCTATTCGCTCAGCGAGCCAAATACGAGTCTCTCCAGGCTCATGTTGCGCAACAATAGCAACAGCAACAGCAACAACACCAATACAAATACAAATACAAACACCAATAGTCCCAGTGGCGGCGAACATCAAACTTAGGAGTGATGTAAACAATTGTGAATGCTCTATATACATACATATATATATACTATATACACATTTATATACTCGTAGGTATATATACAAAGTTTTGTGTTCTATTTTGTCAACTTTTTCAACCACACACACACTTCCTTTTAGATATTTAGAATTATTATTGCATAAACGCCTTAATTTGCATTACAATATATCGTTTTTTGTATTACACATTTTTAAAAAAAAAAAAACAAACAAAGTCTGTATATCGAGTTAGAAGAAATATGTAGAAAAAACGCTAGCGAAGAATAGTATTGAAAATTCTTTATGATTTGCCTTTAAAATGCGATTAACCAAGTTAATCGAAAGCTGTTTGAATTGCTCAACAGTTGTTGTCTAGCATATAAATATATACATACAAACATATACAGTTATAAGTACATAAATATACAAACAAAATTTAAAAATTGCATTGTAGGGGTCTTCTCCAAAGGTTGCCCAACAAAATGTTTTTAGTTAGTATATACACAAAATTAAATCAATACGTTTAAATAAAGTCAACTGTATATAAAATATAAAACAATGTTTGATTATTTCTTAGCAGATTGATTTATAATCCCGTTTTTATTCACATACATATAGTTTTATAGTTCAAAATAACCAAAATGTTCGGCATTACATTTAGACCAGATCCTCGATCAGTTTCTTCACCTCATCCTCGCGCAACATGGTGAACTCCTTCTTGCTTGTCGTCATGGTCATTAGTTCGACATTTGTCTCATTTAGTTTCTCCTCCATGACCTGTTTGAGAGTGTTTAAGCACAAGTCGATGGCATCATTCACTGACATCTCTGGTGTGTATTTATCCTGCAAGTTCTGTTGGGCGCCTTCGCTGCCCGATCCAATTGCCTTGGCGCAGTAGCGTATATAGGTGCCGGAGGGATCCATGTGCCACAGCTGTGGCTTGCCATTCTCGATGCCGGCAAAGAGTATGGCGACACCGAAGGGACGACTCATGGCAGCAGCGCCATCACCGTCACCGCTGTCACCAAACTGTATGGCCAATGTGGACACAGCCTGGGCACAGGACTCCACAGTCATTGACTCGTTGTAGACGAACCAATGATTCTGGCACTCGACGCGTGCACGCTCGATCAATGTGCGTGCATCGGCCATGAGACCGGAGGTAGCACAGCCAATATGCTCATCTACTTTCACAATCTTCTCCACTGTCTTGGGCACCATCAGTGGCGACGTGATGCGCTTCTCAACAGCCAAAACAACGCCTGCAAAATAATTATTTAATATCTTATCATAAAGTTTGAAATGTCATCGCTTACTGTCATTTGTGCAAATGCCGATGGCTGTGGAGCCCAGCTTGATGGCTTCAATAGCATATTCGACCTGGAAGAGGCGGCCCTCAGGTGAGAAGGTGTTTACACCTCTATCGTATTCGGAGCGTGTTAGAAACATAGCTGTATTTGTCTGCAAATTCACCAAGAGAGTAGAGAGTTAGCTATTCAGGCTTTGTTTGATGGATTTTCGTTGTAAAGTATGAACTTTTACTTACTGTTCTTTAAAAGTTTTAGTAAAGTTAAACAAACTAAATTCCAAACGCCGCAATGACTTTTGATGCCAAAATGACTTGCGTATAAAAATGACAGCAGCAGACGGCAGCGCTTCTATAAGTGCTGTAAAAGTCACAAAACAAAAGTGTTGCAAAAGGCGCACTGAGCAAACTTTCAAAGCGGTCACACTTTTGCGTTTTTCGCGGCTTGGCATAATTTTAAATTGCAATCATGCAAAATAAAAATAATAAAAAAGAAAAATTTATTTATCAGTAGGAAATAAGTAATGTTGCTCATATTACATAAGCATGCAATCCATCTAGTTTGGTTACACTAACGTTATATTTGTAATTAAATTTATAATACGTGCAAAAAAAAAGTTTTTTCATGCCTTATCTCCAGTAAACTAATTTGTTGAACAGCAAAGAGAGCATAAAACAAGAAGAAAAAAAACTGTTGCACGCATGCACACAGACTTGAATGTAAAAGCGAATCACGCTAAGATATTACAATGTTTAGTAGTAATTTACATATTTATTAGTTTACCCATCTTTACAATCATGATGATGATTCCAAAAATAGCATATTTATTTAAATGAAGACCAGTTTTCAAGGACTTGTCACAAAGATGTTGCACAATTTTTTCCGAGGGCTTACAGTTGTTTTTGACTGATTAACAGATACTTTCGACTGCTCAAAAAATAAACGGTCAAAACGAGCTCCACTTGAAGTCTAATCAAAACAAAAAGGGCCGAACAATCTCTTGAACGCAATTATCTAACGAAAATTACTGTATTTTTGGGAAAACTAATTACTGGGTCAAGGTTAGTGTTGTTGCTGCACACAGCCCTTCTTTTACAGATTGAACGTCATCTAATAAACACTTTTCCAAAGGGAGAGGCATCCAAAAACTCAAATTGAAGGTCATTGACCAAAGCGACAATTGGTACGTGTACCGCTACAATAAGCTAAATACCAGCTTGTTAATGGCTTTAAGCAGTAGTTACATTGCGCGTATGCCACCAAGAATTGTAATAACGAATTAGTGAGACTCTAATTCATAATTATAAACGCAATAATGGGCAATTAGTGCGCGAAATATGGCGTTTGGTTTGATTATGAAATAGAATCGGCATGTAAATGTTATTGCTGTTGTTGTTGTTGTTGCTGTTTGCTGCTGCTGCTGTTTCGTACACCGTTCGTTCCACACTTGGCGTCTCGTTCCAGTCACCGTCTCTCTTTCTCAGACTGTCTTCCGCGTCTGCTGGCGAGTTTCGAAAAATTGTCTGTACGAAAATGTTTTTTGTTTTTGGTTTTATTATTGTTTAATGCACTGCTAATGCCACATACGAGTGAGTGTATGTATGTTTATTTGTGCATATGTATATGTTTAAGTTCGATTTTGTTTTAGTTTTAAACGCAAACAGTAAGTTGCATGTTGGCTTTTAAATAGCCAACTGTTGCTGATTTATTTTTTTTTAATTTAATGACTATGATTGCACAAAGATATACCATACTCACATAAAACGTAGAAACAAATACATATGCATAGTTACGCTGTCAGCTACAACAGGCTGTAATCACGATCATGCCACATATCAAGTCGCAAATTGTTTTGCCAATTTCTTGTGATTTGTTTTTTTTTTTGGCTTTTGTGGTACCTTAACCCTTTGGGAAGCTTCTTCTATCCAACACTGGCAGTAGGCTGATGGCCTCGATACATTGTTATATCGATTACAAAGCTACCGATCATAAAATTGGAGACTGCACAACAAAAAATATGACATCTCGGATCAAATATCAAACGCATTGTGTTTAACCTTCTTTTTGTTACTGCCACTTACCACACACATATTCATTTGTTTACAACGCACCAGCCGCAGAGTCAATAGCACACGAAATGCAATCGCCATCTGATTTACATAATCTACTACCTTGTTGTTTTAATATCATTGTGGACATGTTGACATATCTGCAAAGGTATCCAAAAACGGAACCGAATCTTTTCAAGATGTCAATGTCTGGATCTGGCATTACATAAAGCCTGCAATCGGATAGTCATATATGTATGCAAAAAATAATACAGTAATTGCATATCAAATTTAAAATCAAAGCGACTAAAGCGACCACTAAATATGGTAGCACATACATACAGGTATGTGTTTGTTTATTTGGGTCTGTGTAACGATTTCCTATCTATTGTTATAGGATAACGACCCGGTTACCTTGTTGTAATCATATATCATGCATATGGCTCCTTTGCTGTCCGTTAGCCATCCCGTTGAGAAACGAGTTGTTCATATAACAACACACACTCCGTTCCCCAACATTTCATTACTAAGCCAAATCCACAACAACAACAGTAACAACTTACAACAAGCAAGAGTGTTGTGGTTGAGAGAGAGAGAGTAAGTTTGACTAGAAGATTCCCTAAACCAACATTTTCACCAGTATAACAGTGTTGCACTAATATAACAGATACTTACAACTATGACTGTTAGCACTTATCGGCTTTCAGCGATAACAGTTATCGATCGAAACTAATCAGCATCATGCATACATAAAGTTACATATTTCAAAATACCCCTTTTACATTGTGTGTGACTACAGGGTATGACAACAACAAGTTGCGAATGTGCTTTGCGCGCAGCCGCAGCTTAAGTTGTTGTTGTTGTTGTTGCTGTAGTCAACAGTAACAGGGGGCTGGTGAAGTTAGGTGGGCGAGGGGGAATTAGTGAATTGCGTTGCGATAGACCAATTTTTTGGTGTATATAAGCTTTGTGCAGCAAGTCAGCGAATCAGTACCAGCTTGTATCTCGTTATTGGTATAACACACTATATTGTGGAGTAATCGTTTTCCTCGTGAAACGTCAAAGCAACAGCTCAACAATGCGAATGGTAAATCTTCAATTCGCTTAGTGTCCAAATGTGTTTAGTGTAATATTGCTGTGTTGTGTTTGAAGAAAATGCCGTTTTAAACTACATATATTTAAAAAAGGAAAATCAACAAATGGCATTTCCGCATTATCCTTTTTGCAGTTCGTACTTCCTTGTCTCGCCGTGTGCTTGGCAATGGCCAATTGTGCTGCTGTCAAAGAAGAGAAGGCAGCTGAACCCGCTGCAAAACCCGCTGAGGATGATGGCAAGACGGTGGAGAAGCGTGGCCTACATCTGGGTGACTATCATCATCATCATCATCATGAACACATCAAGACGGTGACCATCGAAAAGAAGGTTCCGGTGCCCTATACAGTGACCAAACATGTGCCCTACACGGTTGAAAAGAAGGTAAGATTATTTATTGAAAGAAGAGAAAATAAATTTGTAAAAGGCTTAGAGAAAGGAGAAAGAAAGCTGAATTAAAACATTCATAAACTAATCTATCTTTTCAAGATCCCCTATGAAGTTAAGGTGGACGTGCCACAGCCCTACATTGTAGAGAAAAAGTATCCAGTGCATGTTAAGGAATACGTCAAGTATCCCGTTCATGTGCCCAAGCCCTACATTGTGGAGAAGAAAGTGCCTTATGAGGTGAAAGTGCCCGTCGACAAGCCATACGAAGTGAAAGTCCATGTGCCCGAACCCTATGAGGTCATTAAGAAAATCCCATATGAGGTTAAGGTGCCCGTACCACAGCCCTACGAAGTCATTAAGAAGGTGCCACATGAGGTTAGGATTGAAGTACCCGTGCCCAAGCCCTACGAAGTGATCAAGAAGGTGCCGTATGAGGTGAAATACGAGGTGGAGAAACCCTACGATGTTGAGGTTGAGAAACCCTACAATGTTGAGGTGGAGAAACCGTATCAAGTCATTGTCGAGAAGAAGGTGCCCTATGAGGTTAAGGTGCCAGTCGATAAGCCCTACAAGGTTGAGGTAGGTGTCATTTAGAAGTAAATTAGCTAGGGATAGAGAAAATGTTTATATCCATATTTTGTCAAACAGGTGGAGAAACCATATCCCGTGCACGTTAAGGTGCCCGTACCACAGCCGTACACCGTCGAGAAGAAGATCCATTACACCGTCGAGAAGCCCGTGCCCTATGAGGTTAAGGTGCCCATTGAGAAGCCCATTCCCGTCTACTCGGAAGTGAAGGTGCCCATTCACAGGGAAATACCCGTACCACACAAATATCACGTTGAGGTGCCCATCTTCAAGCATCACGAGCACCATCATGAGGATCATCATGACTACCATCAGCATGGTGGTCACCACTACTAAAGAGAGGAGGGAATGAAAGCACAGAAAGCAAGCACAAGGAGTAAACGAACGAACAGAAAGAACGAGAGAACACACAAGGACATCTAGCAGATGAGTCCTTATCGCATTCACGCAACAAAGCAACGTTGAGCTGGACGTTGACCGGGTGATAAACACAAGGAGGAGGAGAAGGAAGAGGAGTCAGAGCAGAAGGAGGAGGAGGAGTAGAAAAAGGAGGAGAAGAACAGGCAGCTAGTAAGAGGACAAACTAACTAGCTGCTTGGTAAAAAAAAAACAAAAGAGATCTTGCGATATTTCCGTAGAAAACAACATCTTTTCGGATTGTCGCACAAGTTTTGAAGCCAAATGTGTTATACTTTTATTTGTATCATTGTGTTAGGTTTTTTATTTAAATTATAAGCGAAGAAACACTGAAAAAAAGAAAAACAAAAGCAAAAAAAAAACAGAAATGCATTAAATTGGGCGGAACGGGGTGGGGAAACGGGCCAAAACTGAGTGAAAGTGAAAAGCAACTGAACCACAAAACGCTAACGACCCGAAAGCGAACGTAACAAATTGAAAGGAAACTGAAAACTCACAACTGAAAACCAGTTAAGAGCTGCTTGTTGTTGTTGTTGTTGGTGTTGCTGTGTCTGCAATTTCGCTGTGTGTATTCTTGGCCAGTTGGTTATGCAAGTTAAAACGGAGTCGCGATTTGCGATTGCATCACAACTTTAAACTAATTACAGGAAGTAAATAACCAAATTAAAGTTTATAACCAAAGCCAACAATCAGTTGGTAAACAGCAAATTTTTCGCAACATTTTTTGTTTTATTTTTTTCTCAACGTTTTTCTTTGACAGCCGCATCATAAAGTCTTTTGAAAATGTTGGCCATTTCTTGTCCATTCTTATTCATATGGGATTGCCAACAACTTGTGCTGCTTGATTTTTATTGCTGAAATCCAACCATAAGTCGAACCGAGTTCGAGATACGATCGCTCAATTATTTAATGGCCTCTTTTTTTGGCACGAATGCTAACAGTAACATTAATCACGATTGTATTTCGTAACTGCAATCAAAACACAATTGTAATGACTTGTGTGTGCGGTTAGCAGTGAAGACAGTTGAGCGTCTCATTTATATACAGCTTTGAAATGCGCGCCACATGTAATAAATCACCCTGTGGCAAAACCAGTCTTGATTTGTTCCACACAGGGTGTATGTCTTGTGTGGATAGTGTGGAACTTGTATTTGATTGTTCGTGAGTCAGCTGTTGTGTGAAGAAGAAGCGCAATAGCATTCACATTTCACAATAGACAACAACTTGAACAAAATATTTAATTTTAAATTGTGTGCATAAACTATGGCCGACGATGGAGAAAACTCGGTGGACAATCGTGGAACAGAAGACAACAAACCAGAGAAAATGTTTACGCTTAAGAAATGGAATGCAGTCGCAATGTGGAGCTGGGATGTTGAATGTGATATTTGCGCTATTTGCCGCGTCCAAGTAATGGGTGAGTGACCAAGATTTTGTTGTTTATTGTACTTATCTGGCGTCTCTGTTCCACTATGTAGTTGCATCAATGTTTTTGTTATTTCTAATTGGCCCACGAAAAATGTCAAGCTGGGCCTTTTGATGGTTCACTACTCAAGTTAAAAAAGGGAGTTGGATGATGAAGCACCTTTTATCCAATGCAGACAATACCTTTTCTTTTGTTCTGTTGGCAATGCTCTTTCTTTACTTTGATACATTCATTCGCACTATTTACATATGATATATGTACGTTCGATTTTCCAGTGCCAAAAAAGTGAGCGCCTTAAAGCATAACTTTCTCCATACCCTAAGCAAGGGCACTTTTTCGATTGTATTTGAATAAGCATTATTTGTAATGCACTTTTGTGTAACGCATTTGATGAGTGCATAATCAGTGCATTCATCCAATAAATGCAACGCCGTTTCAGATTTCTTAATTTGTTTTTTTGATTACCGTATCACTGGCGATAAGCCCACACAAACCGAACTGTTGATTATCTGTGTCATTTTGTAAATATCAATATAGAAAATATACACAAACTGATTGCCTTACTATTATCGTATTCATCTCATGTGCAGCAACTTAATATTTATGTATGTGTGTAGTCTGGGTCTGGTCTGGATTTGGAATACAGTTAAAATACATATTTGCTCACGTAGTTTTTGCATCGACATTGTGGAACTGTAAATTGCATTTCGAAGGTCGCATGCAAATATTCTGATGGCTTTTTCAAACTGTTGTTGACCCAGGGTTGTTATTCTATATAAATCATAGGTTCCGGTTTGAACCATTAAAAAGTAGTTAAATTCATATGTATGTGTATATATTATATATTCTTTAAATTATTTTACAATATTTGTTTAAATATATGTATGTATATGTACGCAGTTGCTGCGATTGATATTCTCTATGGAGATTCATATTTTTTCCTTTCAATTCAGGGCTAATATTCGAATAGCCAATTGGATCGATCTCTCTTTTTTTTTGTGTGTTTGGGGTGGGGGGATTTTGGCTTCTTTTGGATAGTTTGTATTTTTTTCGCTTATCTACTAAAAATATATATGTCATTTCTCTATAGCGACAAAATTGATAATGTCTCGAACTCATATCTAGTCAACAAAATTAGTGCTAAAATCATAATTTACATAATCATAAAAACTACAGGGAGGGGTAGGGGGTAGGGACTTAGCGTTATAAATAATAATAATCGTAATAACAATAATTATATAAAGGAAAATCTTCAATTGTTAAAAACACGCGCACTTTCTCTACATATCGTTATCGGTAAGTACATCGATAACGATACCATCATAGTTGTACAACTTAAGCACTAAGGCACTAGACTAATATTTGGTTTGATCGCTTCAAGATCCTCTTGTTCTTCTTCTTCTTCTCCCTTGTTGGTGTCCCAAATTACATGTTAAAGGACAATGGCTTAATGTTTGCCACCGAGGACATGCGACGAACGCGTCCCATCATCTTGCGCTCAATGTCCTCGAGCGTCTTGCCCTGCGTCTCGGGCACATAGAATATCACAAAGAACATGCCAATAAAGCAAATGGCGCCAAACATCCAAAAAGCACCATGAGCGCCCATAACATCTGCAAGGGGGAGCAGGAAATCACGATGAATAAGTTATAGGATATAGGAGCATTGTTTTGTTTAGCTTACCTATCATGTCCTGGAACGATTTGGTCACCACAAACGTGCAGGACCAGTTAAAGGCGGTGGCCACCGACGCCGCCGAGCCACGAATCTTGGCGGGCAGAATCTCGCCCATCATCAGCCACGGGATGGGACCGAAGCCCAGAGAGAAGCCCAGAATGTAGACGACAAAGCAACTGAGAGGCAACCAGCCCACATTGGACGTATCCATGCCAGTGGATTTGCAGTAGAAGAAGCCGCCCAAAATAAACAAAGTCACAATCATCGCAAAATTGGAAACATAAAGCAGAATCTACAAAGAGAGGAATTCAATTAAAAATCTCTATTAATAAGGATTCTTGATGGAAACTCACCTTGCGACCGGCGCGATCAATCAACAGGATGCCAATAAATGTGGCCGCAAAGTTAACAACGCCCACAATGATGGTGCACAGATTGCCATCGATGGTGGAGCCAGCGTCCTGGAAGATCTGCACCGTATAGAAGATGACGGCATTGATGCCGCTCAACTGCTGGAAGAACATCAGGCCCAACGAGATGGACAACGGCTTCAAGTTGTTGCGCTTCAGCAGCTCCAGCATTGTGTTCTGCGTCGCCTGTCTATCGGAATCCGCCTGCGAGCGCATCAAACCCTTCAGCTCCGGCTCCACATCGGCCTCCTTGCCGCGCAGCCACATGAGAGCCTTGCGTGCCCGCTCCTCCCTGCCGCGGCTCACATACCAGCGTGGCGTCTCCGGAATGAGGAACATCAGGATGAGGAACGGCACGGGCAGCGCTGCGCCCAGGAACGCCAGCATGGACCAATCCATATAGGTGCCGGCGACAAAGCAAAGCAGGATGCCCACATTACCAAATGCCGTCGGCAACAGTCCGAGCGTGCCACGCACCTCCGGCTGCACCGTCTCGCCCAGATACACGGGCAGCGACAGCGACGCAATGCCCACACAGAAACCGGCCAGGAAACGTCCACAGAGCACCATGACCACGTTCACGGCACAGGCGATGAGCAGCCAGGAAATGATGAAGGGCACCGCTGTGGCCAGGATCGTGTTACGTCTGCCCAGATACTCAATGAATGGACCGCCAGCAATGCCACCCACAAGACCAGCCAGAGGCATAATTCCACCAACCCAGGATGCCTAAAGGATAAGCAAATTTGTGTGTTTAGAATGGCTGGACTTTCTTTCAAGGCGAGGATTTGTCTAAGAGTTAAGTCTAAGGTTTATTCTTGAAAATTTCATAATGTTCAAAGGATTTAAGTCCATTTTTTTTATTTTTAAATGTTTTTCTTTTACATAACGGAAATTCTTTTAAATTCGACATTTATTTTTCAAAACAGTTTGAAGCTGAATGAAATATTCAACCTAAAATTCTATTCTATTCGAACTTAATTGATTAAGCAATTAAATCGAGTTGTAGGTTTTTAATATTCATTAGAAAAGTTTATTAAACTCTCAAACCTTTATTAAATTATTGTCTTGCATAAATCTTGAATAGATTCCAAAGTTTAGGAATTTAACTTTATATCTTCTCTAGTTCTTCTTTCTGTTCTTGCACTGATTTTGATCGAATTTAAGTGTGTTTTAACTTTCATAGTTATTTGCTTATTAGATTTCTTCTCGCTTTCTTTAACTGAACTGAACTGTATCTTGAATTGCATTTAGTACACCATTTTTGTTTGTTTTTGTAACTTACCGCTTGAGGCGTCACCGCAAAGGATGTCATATTGGGGTTTGTCATGGAGACCAGGGCGGGTGAAGTGTAGGCGCTGGCAAAGCCAACCACAAGGGAGCCCAAAGAAACACTTAAAGCAGCAAGCACCTGGAAAAGAAGAAAAGTGAATACAAATTAAAGAATTGTTTTTTTTTTAATACAATGGTTTTTTGAGTGGAAGTTTCAGTGTCCTAGTCTACCTGAGAGTAGGTGCACTTGGCCTTGGGCTCATCCACGGGCACCGAGAAGGACACATGAGTGTCCGCACGCATTAGGATCTTCATGTTGTGAGATCAGTTATTAAGCTTGCAACCTTGCAACACTGCCGCCTTTCACTATTAATGTTTGTTTTTTTGCTTTTTCAGAAGCCTTGCTTTCAGTTCAAAACTGGGAATTCTAAATTGAACGCATTTGTTGCGCTTGGGCGGACAAAAGTGAACTGAAATTGAAACCAGTCAAGTCATTTCACGATTCGGATTCGAATGCAATTCGATTTTTAGCAGAGACTAGGCTGTTAGATTTTCGTCTAGAGATTTGCGCGGTCACGTACTTACGTACGAATTATAACGCATAAATGTATATATACATATATATATGTATGTATGTATGTATGTGTGTAAGCAAATAACTGATAGATTCAGGCTTATCAATATAAAATGTATTCACAACAATTGATTGTGTCTGAAGCTGTTAAGCTACAAGATGCTTCTCAATTATGATGTTGATCCGCTTCAGGCACAGCTGTTGACATCACACGCTTATCACGCTGTTTACGTGTGTGCCTTTCCAAGATTCACCAAGATTCAAAAGTTAGTTCAAAGCGGTTCTTTCTTCCGAGACTGAGAGTAGAGAACTTGACTCGTGAAGTGCCTCGATTAATATGCACATTGCAACTAAGCCACATTTGACCAGCAAAGCAGGAATACTTTTAAATGCAGGCAGTTTCAGTTGAAAGGAAGTGCTATTTATTGGGTAGAGTCGACGTTTGAATACACTACGCAGAAGGGAAGTTATAAGTCAAGTATAGACAGATCAATTCTTACTTTCTTTTAAAACTAAGTAGAATATATTAATGAATACTAAAAAGTCCTTGACAAACATTCTTCACAAAATCGAAATACCCTTACCCTATAGAGTATATAAAAAGGTAGCTTTATGAACCCTTCCATCCATTCATCAGGTCTTAAGGTTCACTCAAGTATGTGGTTGATATTTTTAGTCTGGACATTATTAACTAACTGCGTTATTTCCGTTTCAATTTCAATTAAACAGGCAATGGCTTAAAGGGGTGGAGAGGGTTGGAGAGGGGGGAGCGTGCAAAAAAAGCTTAGCCACGCGCTTCAATTGTTGTTGTTTTTTAAGCTTGCCCCCAATGACGACCCACAAACAAAAAGTACGCATTCTAAATTGTGCTTTTCATTCTTGATTCTTTATGGGCAATATTAATGCCATTCATAAGGCCATTACCCAGTCGTCAATAGGTGCTCATGTAGGCGCCAGTTTAGCAAAAGAGTCTCGAGCTTAACGAGGCAACAATGGCAACATTTTCGGACTTGTCTACGTCAACGTTTTAATGCCTTCTATGAAAATCGCAAGTAAATACGTAGTAAAAATTTATATTTATAGATCGTTTTTTTTTTTTTTTGTTATGAATTTCTATATTAGTTACTACTTTTTTTGTAGTGTATACTAAAATGGTATGCAGTATTTCTTTTCTTCTAGTAGGGAAAATATTTAATTAAAGCATTTTTTAATTCTCAGCACAATATATATTAAGTATTTTTGAAACGTGCTTCAAGTGAGGTATTTGAAAATAATCTACGTCTTATTTATTTTCAACTAGAAACTTCATAGGTCCAGGTATGTGTTTAAAAAGACCCCAAACTTTTCAATCTTATCACTCAACAAAAACTATTTCTAGATGGAAATGAAGAACCTTAGCATTTTTGACCTACCTGTGTCCAAATATAGATGGGATTCGTTGTTGGCCTATAGACCTCCAGTTTGGGTTTGCCATCCTCGGTGATTTGACGCACGAAGGGCACCGCATGGCGAATATTATCGCCTCGTTTGTTGCCCATATCGTCCATTTCGTACAGGCGCCGACTACCAAAAAAAAAACAGTGTTGGTTAATGCCTGAATCCAAAAATACAACTCTACTAGCGCTTACCTCTTGCGTGAATCTGTGCTTATGGAGCGCTGTTGTTGGAAACTTTGACGCGAGAGCGCGAAATCCTCGTCACTCTCGCTCTCCAGATCCTTGAGGTCAATAATGACTGGTTTGGTAATGTCCTTGGGGCGATGTATCAGACGCTTGTGCTCGACGTCGTCGCCCTCCTCGTCACTGTCAGTGCTGGAGCCCTGTAATACTTTGTCGAGCTTGAATGTGACGCGCGGGTCCAAGCTCTGATGCTTGCGTCCCTGGAACTCGCGACGCGTCTTGTGAAACTCCTCCTCCGACGAGGACTCCTTGAGCAGATCCTCCAGAAACCGCGTGCCCTTAATATCTAGCGAGACGTGTTTCTTCGCCTGAAACTGCCGGCGATTATCATTCGCGAGTATGTGCCGCAAATCCTTCAGGATGCCCTTGTGATCCACACTCGTCGCCTTCTGCTGCTGGAACCCAATGCGCTTATCCTCGAAATCGTCGTCGTCGCTCTCCTCCGCAGTGGCTCCAGCTTTATTGCCCTGCTGCTGCTGCTGTTGTTGTTGTTGCTTTGGTGGCTTCTCGAAGGAGACGCGTGAACCCTTCAGAGATTGCTTGCTGCGCTGCAGTTCCTCATTCCCGCTCGCACCTGCGACTATGCTCCGCTGCTGGCGATCACGATGCGGCTCCAGGGATGTGGGTGGCGGGGGCAGCGGTGTCAATTCCAAGCTGCCGCTGGCACGCAATGAGCTCCTTTGAGGCTGTTGTTGCTGTTGTTGTTGTTGTTGGATTTGTTGTGGTGGCTCATTGATGCCGTCGTCCTCGAGCAGGGGGCGAAAGGATAATGGTGGCTCGTCATCCACGTCATGCAACAAACGCAACTGTTGTTGTTGTTGCTGCTGCTGTGGATGTTGTATTTGTAGCTTCTGTTGTTGTTGCTGTGGTTGCTTGGGTCGTTGTTGAAAGGGAAATTGTTGTTGTTGTTGTTGTTGTGGAGGACGCTGTGGCGCAGCCTGAGGAAACGGGAAAGGATCCTCGGGCAGGATTGTGTCCAAACTTGTGGCCGTATTCGATTGCGACAGATTGCTTTCGACACGTCGATAGCCCTGCTCCTCCTGTTGAAGATTGAGTAATGATGAATATGTTTTCGGTTCGAATATGTTTTTAAATAATATTGCGATTAAATTATGAAAATCTACAGCTCAATTGCAAACTCAGCCATGGGAGATTACCATGTTCTTGAAATTCCAAAATGTCAAACAGGTCAAATTCAGCTCCCTTAGCCTTATCTTCTCTGCTGTCAATTTTTAATTCTGCGATTAAGTTTGCATTCTATTTAATTTTATTAAGAAACTTTTGTAGTTCAAAGGAAGTTTAAGAAAAGTAACAATTATCAAACTCTTTACTTTTAAATTCATCAACATATCATCTATATATGGCAGGGTATCTGCAGCTTAGTTCTCAAAAAATCCTATAGTATTTAAATTTAATTGCGCTATAATAAAAAAAGAAGATCACATTGTCAATTGAGTCTTTGTAGTCGTCTTCTTATCGCAGACGTTCAATGACTTCAAGAGCAAGGTTCCAAAAATGTGATTTTTTAAGTGACGAATTTCGAATATGATTATCAACTAAAGTTCATTTGTTATTAGCACGTGTGGCTTAAAAGATGTTTCAAAGTTCATATTTTTGATAAGCTTTATAAACGATTATTTTCCTAAATTATGTTTTATCTTAAAATAATATTTATACTTACACCCGCTCTAGTTAGTTTATCCTTTAGTTTGCCCATTGCGCTGCTCAGCGGTTGGTGATGGCCTCCACCGGCGCCTCCGCCGCCGGCGCCTCGATTGTCGCGTCCACTCATCTTATCGCTCAAAACTGTACTTCAGCTTTTATGTATTTCGATTGAACTTGAACTTAACGGTAGTTTTACCTTCTGGATGGCAACTCTGCTTCTTTCTCTCACAAGATTGAATTGTAAACAAGGTCTTGTTATTATTTTGTATTTTGTCTTTGCTGTAAAGAGAGCGTGAAAAGAAAATTAACTGTTATTGTTATCTGTATGTAAATTTATGGTTATTTATAGCTGTTGCACTTGGAACCCTATCGAAAGGTACTTACTTACATTGAACTAATCAGTTTGGTATTTTATATACTATAAGTTCATGTCTACGGCTCTAAATGCAATTAGTCTGATGTCTTATCAAAACTTGAGTGTTTGTTCTGTGATAAGTGCGAGCCCCCCTAAAATAATTATTGGGGGCCAATACAACTAAAACACGCCCACTTTCTAAAAAAGGCATGTGCAAAACTAATATATATTCATTTAGATATCTATTATATATCTGTCTGACAAATGTGTATGCATATGATAGAATATCTATTTTAATGTTTGTTTTGTGTCCTTGATTAAATGCGCTGTTGCCGTTCTCTATATACAGTTCGTCATAAAAGTGAGCGTTCCTACTATTATAAATTTATATATTTGTTTTTCTAATGTTTTGTACTGCATTTTAAACGTTTTCCACTTTAAAACTAACTTTAAGTGTTCCACTTTAGCTAAAACCCAGTCCACTTTAAATTTAAGTACTTTTCCTCACACTTGTGTAAACACACTTTTGTTGCTCACTGTTTGGCGCCTTTTTCACTTTCACAAACTAGTTCGAGAAAATTGTTTATTTATTTATTTTTTGCATATTTTGATTTTTTGCTGGCATGCGGCAGCATTTGGCATTCAAATTTGTTTTCAACATTTTTCCACCTACAGTTTTTGACTTTTTTCTTTAAAAATATATTTGCTGGGCTATTTATTAGCTGCAGCCATAATTAATGATCTTTTTTCTGGTCTATAAAAAATACGGTATTTTTTGCTCGTTCTTTGGCATTTGCTTCTTCCGTCATGTGATTGTGATGCTAACGGGACGCGTGGGCGCCGTGAGATGACGTCGACAGCGCTGCCTGCGAGACCGGCGAAGCTGACTTTGACGCCATTGCGGCTGCCCTTCTTTTACTACACAATTGGCGCTCTCTCTTTTGTATTGGTGTTTTTGGACAGCAGTGACATAACGGCTTGTGTTTGTGATTTGGCTTACATTCGTTTTGCAAATGCGCCGAAAAGTGTGCAATTGGCCTTGAAAGCACACATATGTATGTACTGGTAATGAATCACGTTAGATACTCATTAACAAACAATAGATAATAAATGTTTTCGGGGGCAGACAATCGCTAATGGTCGATTTACTAGCCAGACAGCTGTAAAAACCAGCTGCACACATACAAATGTAAATGAGCAGCGCATTGTGCTTAACGCCATGCTCTTAAGCCCAGCTTATAATGCGCTCTCTTAATTAGCCACGCTCTCTTACATTGCGCTCACGTGCCGTCAACGTCACACTGCTCTCTCGCACATACACACAAACACAGGTGCAAATTGTTGCTGTGACCGCCTCATTTATCAACAGTGCAACGTTGCGAATTTCGATCTGTTTGCTTTTTTGGACATTTATTTTTAAAACAAATTTATATTTTTAGTTGTTAATTAACAAAGTCAAGCCACAAGCTGCGACATGTCATATAAATGACAATTAATGTTTCAAATGCACAATGCACGTATTTAATTTGGTTCAATTGAGAGCTCCCACGTTTGTCTGGTGATACAAACAAAAGGCTAAATGACCTTTTCAAAATTCAAAATTTGCAAATATTATATATGTATATGTATATATATTTGACGTGAAAGAAATACACTCAGGCATTTATATATGCACATATCTAAACTATGCACACAACTATCTATTTATCTAACTACATATCTGCATGCGCTCATTTCTGTGTGTACATATATTGCGATAAAAACAAATTCTAAAATTAACAAAACTTTTCACGGTCGCGCGTTCTCAAGAAATTTTGTTCGACTGTTTGCAATTTATCTCATTTTCTTTTGTGTGTGTGTGTATTGTTGTTGTTTTACAGCACTATTGGCCAAATTGCCAAAAAATAAATAACACACAAATTACGTAAAGGAAATGCATTAAATAACTTAAGACTAGTTTCCAGTCGGCGGGCTCATTAAAACATCGCGAATTGACGTAGGATACAAAACAATGCGCATAAATTTACATTTGTGATTGTCGCATAAATTTCTTGCACTAGACAACCAAGAGTATTTTTTTTTAATTTTTTTTTTTTTTAATTTAAATGTTTCTTAATTTTGTGTTTTGAATAAAATTAAAAAATCTACGCGACACACAAAACTCGATAAGGCTACGACCGGAACTTGTAGCAAAAAAACTATAAATAACTAACAATAGCTTCACAGCAACGTATCAAAATAGTTTCTTTGTAATATGTCTTCATTAAAATAGTTATTGTTATTTTTATTTTTTAAATTTTGTATATTTTTATTTCTTGATTATTCTTCTTGAACGTGTAGTTTTTGCATAGTTTCGCTTTTTCTTGTTCGCTTGACGATGTTTATTATTTTTACCTTTTAACAAACTACTAAATGTGATATCCACTATTGTGGTACTGAAGCACGAGATTCGAATGCGCAACGTTTATATAGCGCACACCAATTCACAGAAACTCGTTCGAGCTTTTTTACACACTGTTCGCCGCTGAACGGTAAAACAGGCGAGAGAGTGAGAGCGAGCGCCATGCTCTCCCACTGTGCATGCTTGTGTTTGTTTGTTTGTGTGTGTGTGAGAGAGCAAGGAAACCGACAAATTTTGTTTTTGGAGAGCGAAGTGTGCGAAGGTCGAAAAGAAGGCATGAATGAAACGGAGCGCCAACACATATGCCATATGTGCTTGCATGGGAGTCTTTTCGTGTGTGTGTGTGTGTTCGTGTAATGACTACACCAACATTAGATGACAAGTGCAGAGCAAAGTCAAAGGTGTAGGAGTTGTTGTTGCTTGCGCGCCGGCGCGACTGAGCTGCCGCCATAGCCACGCTTTGGATGCTGCGCTGCTTTCATGACGCATTTTGGGCATCTCTTGTATTGTGGAGGACGTGACGCGACACAGTGGCACCAACTAACATTTTTTTTTATTGATTTGTTTTGCCTACTGCTGCTGCTGCTGCTGGAGTCAATTTGTTTGCGCCAATTGATTTTTATTTACACATATTTTCAATTGAATATTATTAAATTGACTTTGAGGGCGCGTGCAAATTCTCATTCCTTTTAGCCTTGAAGCGCATTTTGCGTAGCTTTTTTCTGCTCATTCTTTTCTTCTTCTTCTATTATTCATTGCCATTCTTTTTGGCGCCTGTCAAAAAGCAATCCCAATCAATTGTGTGTGTTTTTTTTAAATATTGTGGCATCATCGTTTGCTATTAGAGCTTTCTCATAACAACGCCGCGCCCCCTCCGTTAATTGTCGCGGGGGCTCGTCTTTCTATGTGTATTTCAAAATATGCCATAAACATTGCCTCGCTCTCTCTCTCCCCTCTCACTCTGCCTCAATGAGTTCGCACAATTTTCAACAGTTGTTTTAGATAAAACGGGTTTGTGTTGATGCAGATAAATAATACATATGATACAGTACGCACTCGCTTACGCATACATATGTACAAAGTTAATTACATAGATTTGCGGAAAGTTTTTAATCACAACATGTGACTCACCTACCATAGTTTATATACCCTATAAATAGACTTTGGGCCTATGAGTTAGCTGGAAAAGGAAGTGAAAACAGTTTAAACTTTAAAGTGTTAATTAAAATCACTTTTAGGGTCTACGATCAATAAAAAAATGCATTGCTTGTATAATTTAAGTTCGCGCAGGGTATCAAATATTTCATTGGTATTTTTAGTTTTATATATTTTGCAGCTCAGCTTTTGACCGTCATTTACCCTTGACTTACGCTTAGACCATAAACACTCTACCCAATAATTATGAAAATATTTTAATTATCAAGGCTTTGCTTCAAAACAAAAAAAAAGTATAAGCTACCTTTTGTTTGTCCCAATAGGGGAGGTCAAACACGAGAGTCACCATCACGAGTCTTTCAAGCGCAAAACTTGTTTTTTGCCAACCCAAAAAAAAAAATGCGAAGAGGGTTTTTTTTTGAGGGCTTTTTTGCTTGCCAAATAGGGTACTAAAGGTAGTTTTGCCATTTAATGTTAAAAGCAAAAAGAAGTGAAAGTGCATTGAACTTTAAAAAGTACTTCAAAAGTAAGACGTAGTACCATACAAAAAAATAAATATTATATTCGCATTTTAAGCTTATGAAAACTTATGACCCAGTTATGAAACCAGATAGAAATGCAAATATAATTAGTTCCGATTGAATTTATGATAAGGAATTTCCAACGAACAAACTATAAATTCCACCAACTGCTTTGTCACTTTCCATATCTGGAAATAGGTAGATTGGAATCCATTAGTCTAGTGCCTGCTGTACTAAAAATACTGACCATTAGCATGACGCAACAGAAAAAAAATTCCACCTGGTCACTCTTCTGAGTAGCGTAACTTCAAATCACAGCCAGGCAAACAGCAATCGGCACTCGCTTGCTTTCTCGCTCTAGCTATTTTTAGAGCGAACTAAGCAGAAAAAGGCAAAAATTCGACAGAAAAAAAAAACAAAAAACAGCAACAACAACAAAAAGCACAGACGAGCCCCCAAGACTTGGCACGGTCCGCGGCTGCACGTACATAACGTGCTCTCACA
This sequence comes from Scaptomyza hsui, assembly GCA_018152825.1. Lineage (NCBI taxonomy): Eukaryota > Metazoa > Arthropoda > Insecta > Diptera > Drosophilidae > Scaptomyza > Scaptomyza hsui. Next base: position 9,631,915 of record JAECXO010000002.1, read on the forward strand.
GCTCTATCAGCACTTGAAACAAAAACAAGAAACACCAAAAGCAACAGCAACAACAACAACAAAACACATGCAGCAGCGCAGCGAACAGAGTGAGAGAGAGAGAGAGTGAGAATTGCACTTGGTAACAGTGGGTTGAAAATTTTGCAAAGATGCTCGCAAAACGAAAGAGGTTTTTGCGCAGGCGCACGGATTGCCCAAAATGCTGATGCAATTGCCAGTTATTGCGTCAGCAAAAATTTCTTGTTGAACTCAGCCACTGATTTGTGTGTTAAGTTGGCAGAACAGACACATAAAGTTATGCACAAGCAAACAAAAATATTTATATGTATGTGTGACAAGTACAAACCACAAGCGCTAATTAATGGAACGCTTCCGGACGTATGGCCAAAAAAAACATGCGCAAATTAAAATAAATTACAAGAAATCATTAAAAGCTTATTTATCTAATTGCTGTTAGGAGTCACACAGTCACAATCACAATCGCAGTAAACATTCACACAATCATTTCAATTGCCAAACGATAAAAAAAAACCCCGGTCTCCCACTTCATTGCCCACAGCACATGACACGTAGTCGCGAGAAAGACAGAGAAAAACGAACTTACTCTCACAGCACACACACACACACATGCTGAAAGGAGCGCAATAAATTCTTGGGGCGATCTGTTGCGCTCTCGCTCTTTTCAACCAAAAAATGCTAAAATTAGCGTCTAAAGTTAAAAAAAAAAGAATAAGTTCTACGAAAATAAAATGAAAAGCAACATATGAAATTAACTTAAGCATGTGATGCCGAACGTTGCGCCGCCCGCCCGCTCGCCCGCTTTGCGTGCCTACCAGCATTTGTATGTACATAAGTATGTATGTGTTTTTGTTTTTATTTTCCAACGTGGGCCCAATTTTTGGCACACCGATATACATATGCAAAAAAAAGAAAAGAAACGCATACCAATGTATGTATGTATGTACAAATGTAATGATGGCGGCTGTTGGTATGACGTGCGAGCTTTGTGACGACTGACGAGCCTCCGCCAAATACACAGAAACAAAAGCTGGCAGCACACAGAGCAATGGTATTTTCTCTCTTATTTTGACTAAACAGCATGACTTGTTCCTCTGAAGTCCGCTGAAGAACTGTACAGAAATGTGGGTTAAATATTTAGTGCTTATCTAAACTTTCGACTGCATTTGCTGATATCAACTTGAGCTTGAATTCGCATATTTATGGCTGTGTGACGATTACGAATATAAGTAAATTGTTAGCCAAAGTGTACTTTAAACTTTATACTCATTGAACGGGTGTACCCCCGATGGCAAAAGCTTCGCAATTCGTAAGCTCCAACGTGCAAAGTTGTCGTGTGTTTATTTTTGTGGTTTCTATTTTTAAGCAAACATCTGCTCCTACTGTGTATGTAGTTACGTAGATACGTAGACAGCATACGCGTGCAGCAACTTTATATGCGAGCATGCAATGCAAGTATTTGCTCTTAATGCACAGACAACTCTCAACTCATTCAGTTAATTATCGCTAAATGGCAACGCCAGCGCGCCCTTCACACAAGGTCAAAGTGTCTTACGCTGCTGCTGCTTTTGACCGGTTTGAAGTTGTCGCGCGCATTTTGTCTAGCGCTAAAAAAAAGCTTTTCGCGTCGATCGGCAGCACACTGCTAATTAGTCACATCTAATACATATGTAGATAGTATGTCTGTGCATAAATTAATATGTTTTAAAATGGTAATTATTTACAAGTTAAGCACCTTTGGCAATGTAACTTGTTTTAAGTGAATATATGCGCAAGAAATTCAAAATCATATTTATTACATTTTTTTATTGCATTTTAAATGCTTTCTCATCAAACTTTCTAGACCAATAAATATTTTAAATTGTCACAAATAATAGTTTTTAACACACATATAACAAATTGATTGAATACGTTTAACAAATTCATCGCAACGATTGATTTGATTGATTGTATCCCAATTTATTATTTACATACCACAATGTTCTCTGCCAACAGCAGCACATGTGTACTAAAAAAATATTTGCATACGCGCTTTAGTAATTTTCCATAGCGTTTAATTTTAAACTACGTGCAAATATGTTTGTTCAATGTCCTACGTAGTTCAATGCTTCGAATATCGCACACAATAAGAAAAGAAAAGAAACGTAAAGGAGCTCGAGAGAGAGCGAGAGAGCGTTGCCACGTGGCGGCTGTCAAGTAAGCAATCGGCTTTTGTGTAGGAATATGCCTCGGTGGCGCAGTTGGCAGCGCGTAAGTCTCATAATCTTAAGGTCGTGAGTTCGAGCCTCACCCGGGGCATTGTAAATTTTTTACGTTATTCGTTTTATTGTTCGGCCTGAATTGCGATTTTGATATTTTTAGAGTGATTTTTGTTGAATGTGGTATTGTCAAAATTATACAGTCAGCCAGCCAGACAGCAAGTGCCAAATTAAATAACAATTGCGTGCAGCAAACAACAATAAGAACAACTATTATATTACGCCATAAAACGGCTGCTGTCTGCCCCTTTCCCCTCCCCCGTCATTTGCTTTATGACAGTTAATCAGTCCGTCTGTAATTTAGTCATAGGTGTAGTTAGTTACATTACACACTTACAAGTACTAAATGAGTGAAACTTGACGACAATTACAATCACACGACATTTCCAATGACATTCACTCTAAAAGCTCAAATAAAACTGTTTATTTTGCTTTGTGTAAACAGAGCGAGTTGGAATTTTAGATGTGTGGGAGCGAGCAACGGAATCACTAAAGAGAGTTTGACAGTTGAACGAAATATGGTTTACTTTAAGTGTTGCCGACTTACAAAATTGTTTTAGGGAGTAGAAAAGAAATTGTGCATTAGTTAGTAGTTAAAAGTGATCATAGCCAGAATTAGATAGTTTTAGCCAAACTTGATAGCAGTACTTTATTAATAGTTTTAGATCAGTTTTGCTTAAAAGCAATGCAGTTGAATTGAATACACAAACACAACGAAATTAACAGTTATTTTTGTTACTTCCCACTGCACCACGTAGTATTTGATCTTCTGCCCTTAAAATGCATTTATTATATCTGGTTGATTCATTGAATATTTATACAGTTGATTGTTTCTTTAATAGTTTATTACATACATAATACGTCTGTATTGAATGTGTCTCAGTCGAATTGTTTCTTGTGTGTTCTCGGCTCGGGTATTGTTTTACAAATGTCGAATGTTATCAGAAGCATTCTCATATTACCCATTCAGATACTCTTTCTTTACTGCTTACAACTGCTATTTTTTGGAGCTTATCGCATCTGGAACACTTTGCTTAACTTGACTTTAATCAGGCACCTTTCGGGAATATATGTAGAAACTACATATTTACATGTTACAGTTACGTTTTAGTGCACTGTCTCTGAGCGCTTTTCTTGTGTGCCGGCAACAGCTAACACTCACGTGTTCCAGACTTCCAATGTTCCAGACATTCGTTAACTAACGTCAAGGTCAGCGGGAATAGTTGCATATTACAACTTGGTTTTGGATATGATAAGCAGAAGATAATTTATCTCTCTTTTGTAAACAACTTGAGCTTACAAGTGTTATGATAGGGATTTATTCCCAAAGTAATGGAAGTGTGCCGTTTTTGAAGGGCATTGCCAGTTAAGAAACTTTTATCTGCCTCAACTTTTGCTAGCATGCAGTCTCTGTTTAATATGCCATTGACATTTCTAGTAGACCACAAACATTCGAAGACAACATACACAAATAATTGTATGTAAAGTGTCTCGCGTGCGTGAAGTCCTAAATTTAAAACGAGTGGAAATTTTTATGGAAAATTTCCAACAGAGGGAGACACAGCACAAACATGCACGCAAACACACACAAACACATTACCATATATGCATGCTGAAGAAGTGCAAACATTTAGGAATATATGTAAATGGATGAGGCAAAAGCGAAACGAAAAATCGAAATTTTCCATTCATTTGTCGAACGCGTCAACCGATGATGGGATGCAATGAGCCGAAGAGTCATTCCCCCACGGATCTCCTTTGGCACCAATACACTTGAACGCTCTCTCACTCTCCCAAAACACACACACACATGCAATAACTCTTTCGATGAGCTAAATCAATTTCAAGATTGCAAAGCTTTTCTGTTGCTGTTGTTGTTGCTGCTGTTGTTTTATGTCTTCTCAATTGTCTTCTGCACTGTCTCTTTCTCTCTCGTTCTGCATGTGACTGAGATCGTTCACCGTTCGAATTTATTGGACTTTGGGCATTTTGACCCACAAGTGGAACTTGCCAGAAATGCCTGGTTCCGTCTCTGTCGCATCTTATTTACTTTACTGTGCACGTTTTCTACAAACAGGCAAATTGCCAAAATAAAAGATGCCGTCAACTTGATTTTCGAGTTGGCATCAGGTTGAATCATATATTAATGTTTTTCATCTAACAATGTTTTTGTAATTTTTTTTTTTCACTTGTTGAACTCTCCCCAACTGCTGCCGTCTGCCCTTTGGTTAGCAGTTAGTTAGTAACATTCACACCTGTAACTTGGGTCACATGTGCGAGTTTCCACAAACAGACGCTGATCAAATTATTCCAACACCAAAAAACAACAATAACTTTCCACAGCAGCAGTATGCTGTGTAGATTTCCATTGGCCATTGTAGAGCATTGCTGCAGCGTCTTCAGCTGAAAGAAAAAAAAACTCTACTCTCTTTGGCCCTATCGCAGCCTCAGCTGAGCAATGCATTTAAGAGCGCAGTAAGCGGAAAGAGCGAGAGATGTGTAAGAGAGTAAGAGGGCCGGTTTTTGGGGGCACGTTTGCTATGTTAGTGTTATTGTTGTTGTTGTAGCTGTTTGTTGTTGCTCTTGTTGCTGCTGCTGTTTGGCGAACAAGACAGGCCCCCTCGCGTGACGTCACGCAATCGCGGCCGTTACAACAAAAGCAAAGAAGAAGAAGAGCAAAAACGACTCGAAAACGAGTTGTGGTCAATGAGAGGAACTGAAGGGGGGCGCGAATTGTGCGGAATGAACGCAACAAATGATCAGCAATCAGCACGAAAGAGTGAAATAGTGGGGGGAGTGGGTGGGTGGGTGCAATAGGAACATGTGACCGATTTTTCATTTGCCTATTCAAGCAACGATAAGACGCAGTTATATCGACACGATAAAAGTCTACGCTCTCTTCTCTCTCCTCTCTCCTCGTGGTGTGAATGTGTGTGTGTCACAAGTGTGAAAAAGAAAGCGCTAATTTTAGACAGACAACTGTCAAGCTACCGTCGATTCCCTCACTTCACCCCGTTACCCGTTAACCTTGAACTTAACACTCAACAGTTACATAAGGCGAACGGATATAAGTAGAAGAGAGACGGCATGTTTTTTGCATATCTTGTCTCGAGTGTTTGGAAACTGAATGCATTAAGCCCGGTTCACTGGCTGTCTAGTCTATCTAGTCAGGTGTTGCAAACCGGAATTTCAAATGTTTAGCATACGCGTGTATTTATAGATGTCTGGTCGTATCAGCCGACTTGCCCAATAGAAATATTTATCATGCCAGTTGAGCAGGTTATTTGAATGCCCTTTAATATATAAATAGAAACTAATAAATGACGCAGTAGCCTTAAATACTAAAACTTGCTTACTAAAGTTTTAAAGTGTAGTTCGGCATAATGAAAACTAAAAATAACAGCCTGTCAAACTCTGTTTGCTATAGCGCCAAATGTTTCCACATCACGTGACATAGCAGGCAGTCTAGTCGAATTGAAACAAAATGAAATGGAACAAAACATTCCTGAGCTGACTTTTCTCATTGTATTCGCACAAATCACCTGAGTTCTGAGTTCTGTTCCGAGTTTCTGAGACTAGGGCGCTGTCGCGTCATATGTCACGTTTCATTTGTCTGTCTGTCGCTGTATGTATTAAGGCCTGACAATGCACATTTTTAATTAACCCGCTTTAATCGTCGGCACTCTGTCGTCTCTTGTCTCGATTCTGTCGCCCTGCATAATCGTTCCAGATCTCGTTTTGTATTTTTTGCATAGCTTGGAAGATGCAAAATGCGGACACACCCTCCTTTTTTTTATTCATCTGATTGCACTCACTCAATTGAAAGGTTGAGAATAATCAACGGTGAAGTACACTGGTTTAAGTGTTGAAAAACGAGATTTATACACCAATAATAATTGTGTTCTTTATCCAATTACATAAGCATTCAAATTGTATATATTGTACGTAAATGTAAATATAGAATTACAAATAGAAAGCAAATACTGAAAAAATATATGCTTCAATTTTCCATCGCATTTGTACCACTGTGCACCGGCCCCTGTTTTAACCAGCCCTCACAGATCATTAGATCGTAGACATATACTATATAGCATATCTATACCATATGTGTATTTCTAATTGTTTATTGACTTGATTGGCTTTAACTTGCCCAGACAATTATTATGGAAAACAGAATTCAACAAATATATATAAAAAAAAATGATGAAATATTCATTGTGAAGTGTTCCGTGAACTACGTAAAACTATTCCAATTTCTCAAAGAAGACTTGAGTTAGGGTACGTGCGATATTAAAAGCGTAGAAGGTAAAATCCAGACGATAATAACCAGATGGTACGGGCATCTTTAACTTGGTAGGGTCCAGAGCAAAACGCTCCACAGTCATGTGATCCTGAGAAGGAGATTCAAAATTAATATCTAAATAAGTTTATCTGATGTTTTTTTTTTTGAGCCACCTCATTCCACGGACACGAATGATTAAAATTGCTATGCTGTCGTATCGTATCAAAGACGAATCTTTCAAATGACATTTTATATTTGCGAGCGCCCATCAACTTGCAGAAATCGAAGTAAACATTGTATAGAAAGGGTCTGTAGCCGTCGGTGCGTTGAAAGCACTGCAGTCGTGTTGTCAGATTCGTTATAGGCAACATCAACAGGCTGGTCTTCAAGGATAATTCCACATGATTCCTTCGAACAACCTTCAAACGACAATAGTCGTACCGGGCAAAACCGTTATTTGTTGGTAGATCCATGCACTTGACATTCGTAAACTTGAGCAGGCTTCCATGCTACTTAGGAGTTCGATTATTATTCCGATTATTATCGATTAAAATTCTTAACTTACAGCAACACTGGAAAGCACTAACCAAAAAGTAAGCAACACTTGAATCAATCGCATTTTGTCAACTAAAAACAGTAAAATTTAAAATCCATTCATAATAGATTTATCTTGATGGAAATTTAAAGCTCATTAGCCAAGCTTTTTTTTTATTTTTAATAGCTCTCGAAATAATAAACATTATAAATAGAGGCTATAGGCATAAACGACTACTTGTTGATACTCTTTACCTTATTTTTGTCTGATTCATTTCATATTCTTTTTTATTAAGTTCGTTTCATATTACAGACCAATAACCTAATCGACCAAGAAAGAAAAAACTCTCACTGAACTTGCAAAAAAAAAAATGTAAAACGCATTTAACAAAAACTTTATAAATATTGTTGTTGTTGTTGTCGATCGGCTATTGACTTGATAGTAATACAAAATTCGTGGAAATTCACGAAAATGTATTGTTAACAATTTCCTGTTGTTGGTTTTCAATTACAATCCACAACACTTTTTTCACACCAAATTCGTGTAAAAATCAACATATGTAAATGTAATTCTTTGACTCATTCAATGTTAAAACATTGTCATATATTTTTTTATCACTTTGTTGCTGTTTTTTTGGTCTAGTCAGCAACTGCAACAGGCCAGCCAATGTGGCGTATACTTGTTGAGTCCCTCAATCTTCCCCCATAAACGTGTTTATTGACGACGACAAATACCCTGAAGAATCAGTGCAGAGGGTTATATATACTTTAATTTCTTCTCATTATTTCTAAAATTATGTTTTCTGTTAATTCTAATTAGCTTCTTACTTTTCCAACAATTAACTCTCAAAAGTATGCAACAATAAATTTGTTGAATTAAAGTTGAATTACAACTTACGTTAAAGCTTTACAGGGTATCTCAAAATCGTCATCAGCTTATAAAAATTCTGCTTTACTTGTTGTTCGTTTTAATGTAGGCAGTACTTACTAATAATTTTTGCTAACGCATTCAGATTTCGAAATGTCAACACCAACACCTGCAATACAAAAATGTGGCTCAGGTGATGCCCCACACACACACACACACACACACACACACACACACACATATGTATATAGTTTACTTAACTTTACGCTTTACTTTTGCATTGTCAAAGCTTTAACGTAATTCTGAGAAACGTTTTTCTTTTCTTTTTGCGTTGAGTGAAAACTGAAACGAAATTGGGCAGGTCAGTGACCTCACCCCCTCTCCCACGAAAAAAAGGCTCACGGAGTTGCTGATTTATTAAATATTGAATGAATAAGTGTGTGAACAAAACCAAAGTTGAATGAAATCCAGAAAAGTGCGATTAAATTCAGAAGCTCATCGAATTGCAAATTGCGAAATCGCAGAAACACAAAATACTGTAAAAATGTATGTTTCACTTCCCGGTTCTAAATTCCAGAGCTTTTGTTGTTTATCTGCGTCATTCATCTGTTGCTTGTTCCGTTACTCTCTCTCTCTCTCTCTCTTCTAATTGTTGGCCAATGTCACTGATTTCACATTTGACGTACCTTTGACTTTTTTCGATATCATCTCAAGTGCACTCTCGATCACTGACGTATGCATCTCTCTTCGTTACTCATATATATCTCTCTCTCTCTCTCTCTCTGTTTCTCTTTTGTAGATTCATGTTTGCGTTGCCAGGCGGAGAACAAGCGGGATGTGTTGGGTCGTCAGGATTGTGTTGTTGTTTGGGGCGAATGTAATCACTCTTTTCATCACTGCTGCATGTCCTTGTGGGTGAAGCAGAACAATCGTTGTCCTTTGTGCCAGCAGGAGTGGTCCATTCAGCGCATGGGCAAATAAACCACTAGAATTCTCATGGAAAGGAACTCAACCTAAAATTTAAAAAATAGCCTTTAAGCTGTAGCTGAAAGTAAATAAAAGAATAAAAATACTAAAAAAAAAAAAATACACAAAAAATTTACATGCCCCGGGTGAGGCTCGAACTCACGACCTTAAGATTATGAGACTTACGCGCTGCCAACTGCGCCACCGAGGCTATGTTCATGTGGCCGCTTTATAACATATTTGACTTTAGAATCGTTCTAGATGGATGCCAAGTTCAGGGTTGAAAAGCTTTTCAGTGAGTTTAGAAATATTGTGGCATTTATTTTGTAGGCGACCTGCAGGCGCAACATGAGCTTTTGTTAAGAATTTTGTAGTGAAAACTCCTCTTGCTTTGTATACGTAATTGGCGCCTCGTCCACCACCTGTCCCTTTGGCGCAGAGGATAGCGCGTTGGACTTCTAATCCAAAGGTCGCGGGTTCGATCCCCGCAAGGGATGTAATTATGAGCTTTGATAAAAAGAAGTTCTAACTTTTTTTCACAATTTTTCTTTTTTTTAATTTAACCAGTCTAAATTTAATCACACATTATTGATGGGTGAAGTAACAAGTTGCCAGCAGTTGGTGATTATGTTTTCGGCTGCAGTGACGGTGACAAGTTTTGGTTTAGAACGGAGCTATTTAAGCGCAATTTCTCCACATTGCCGGCATTCTCTACCAAGCTCTCGTCAGCCAAGCGCTTAACACGCAGCTCTTGTGTGGAAGCTGTGACATAAGGAAAAATAATATATTAAACGCGTGTTTATATAAATATGATTTAAATTCACTACTCACGACTGTATGGCGTGTATTTGTCCGACAATAGGTCTTCCAGGTTATAGCCAACAAAGCCCACAACGGCAGCAATGGGCAGGGTTATATAAACAGCATTACGCCGTAGAAGCGCCATCACAACCGGCCACATTTTTATAATTTAAATTGATGAAATAATAATCCAATTGTGCAAGTTACAGCGAAGAATGAAAACAAGCAATCACAAATATACAAAATGTACTAATTTTGGACAAACAATCGTTGCGGCGATGAATTGTACATTCCAATGCGTGTTTGTGTATATCGATATATTTTGAACCCTTCAATTCAACAGAACTCTGTTAAATACAGCTGTTAGCTGTCATAAACGTCAAAAGAATAAATACTATACAAATTTCTCTTGGACAAGCACACAGAAATTCCTCCTTTTATAGCAAATCAACACTCTGTTAATTAGCATAGGCTGTTCACTTTTACAGCTGACCGTCTCTTATCGTAAATGGAATATCGTCAATGGAGATGAGCACGAGCTAAGCACAGCTGATTTGCATCGATTCATCGGATTCATCGTTGCTCCATAGACTATCTCGTCGACATTTTCACAAGAAAAATAAACATAAACAGAACAAAGTTAGAGCGAGACGGTCAAAGGGTGGCGAAAATTATTAAATATTGTAACAATTCAGTGCTGCAGTTGCAAACTTAAATCGTAGTTGAGAACAAATAGAAAACTAAATACCTAATCGTGTTGTGTATGTTTGTGTAAGCGTTTAGCAAGTGTAATTGTGTGCATACAAATAACTGCAAATAACAATCGAAAACAACAAGAGAGAAAATGTTTGACAGGGAAAAACGAATTTACGCATTAACAACCAGTTGGCTCAACCACAATTGCAGTTTGTGATAATGTGTAATTATAACGACGCAGCAGCAGCGCAAAAGAACAAAGAACTTCAGTGCATCAACTACCAATTGGTACAACAACAACAGCAACAACAACAATATCAACCAGAACAACAAGAGCAGCAGCCGCAGTGCGACGCATAATTTCCTGCTTACCCACACACACACACACAGACAGAAACTAAAGAGCGTTTGCTGTTGCGCGCGTGGGAAGGGGACGCCGTAACGGCCGGCCAACAAAGAAAAATATCTTCACACACACACGCCAACGGAGAGAGGGAAAGAGAGGAAGAGAGCGAGAGAGAGAGAGAGAGGGCAACGACAGCAATTCGCGGCGCATAAAATGACCAATTCGAACCATCGTCATCATCGAATCGATGTAAGTACATTGAATTATGTATGTAAATATGAATTAAGTACAAACGTATGTACTTCTAAGTGCAGTTACTTCCTTAAGTTTCATTCATACATACGAATTTTGTCAAAACAAAAACAAAACAGAATCTGGTTTGCGGGCGGAGTGTAAGATTAAAACCAGTCTTGGAGAATGTGTCTGATTCCTTTATATACTTTATTTGTCGTCTGGACCGGCTGGGAATGCAATTGAAGCGCAGTGCCAACAATAATAAACGGCAATAAAAGCAAAAAAAAAAAAGACAATAAACAGCTTCCTTAACTCTCATTGGCCATTTCATTACACAAATATCAAAGTGTGCGTCTGTTTATGTGTAAGTGTGTGTATTTTTAGTTGTTGCTCTTTTGTTTGAGCGCATCAGCCAAAACACTCACCCACACATACGCACAAGTAGCAAACTCCAGACACAGAGACAGTCAGTCAAACAAGATTGCCATTCCCCCCTCCCCCACTTCTCGCTTGGCACACCCTGCTAGACAGCTGCAGTATGCAGTATTTTTTTTTTTTCAGTCTGAGATAAGAACACGCACTCACGACTGGAAGGCCAACGGGTTCGTGTTACAAAATTAGATTTCGTGCCAATGTACAAATTTAAGAAAGAGACCACAATAAATAAAATACTGAAATGAAAATAAACGGAAACTTATCAAATAATAAACAAAAAGTCGTGATATTTTTTCCTAAGCTCACGTGCCCATCTCTATTGTGCACTTGCTCGCTCCCATGCACAAGCACATATTTCCTTTTCTGATTTCTTTATATGTACTTATTTTTATGGTGAAGTTGGTTCTTTGTCGCCTTTGTTAGAACTGCTAGCTTGTTGCTCCCCAGAACCCAAACCGCTTCTAAAAGTGTAAGTGGCTGCCACTTACCCAGCCCCGAACTTGTGTCGCTCTGTTTGTCTTTTTACACCAGTTAACAACAGCAACGACTTTAGCAAAAGTGCAATAAACTCGCCGTTGACGCTGCTGCTGCTGCCCACCCAATCCGCAAGGTCTGCCCCCCCCCAGTTAATGACCAGTGTCAGGAATTTCTTTCGTTTGAAGTCTTCAATGTAAATAAGTTGCACACAAACACATACATACATACATACCAACTTTACGTACATAAGAGCAAAAACAAGAGTAAGAGTAAGAGTGTGTTTTTTTGAGTCAGCGCCAGTCGCCAAATTGGAGCCAAAGTGCAGCAGCCCGCAGCCCCGATCCTCCTACTCTTTATAGTTGCCAGACTCGCGCTAATTGCTGAGGGGCAGGCGGAATGATTTTGATTTGCGTTCTCAGTTGTTTAAAATAGATTACAAAAATATTTACCTGCACGTTTGTTTATGTTTACGGTTAGTCTGTGTCTGGAAACGACTTAACGGCAATAATAATAAATACAAAGGTTGACCGCAGGCATTTGCATAGTAAAGAACAGCTGACATGCAAGTGCAACTGTCTGGCAGCACTGTGCAAAGTCAGTTTAAAAGTGAATGCATATTCAGACACAGAGCGCTTTAATGTGGGTGGGTGGATGAAGGTGGCGCCAGCTTAGGCAGCAGCAGCAGCAGCAGTAGTGGAATTTTTAGTTGCCGACAATTGTTTTTGTTTGTCAAACGCTTGCGCTCTCTCACTCTCTTTGGCTCGCAAACACCAACACCACACACACACACACACAAACGTTTGGATACGCTCTCATTGAGACTTTCGTATTTATATTTTTGTGGGTGCAATGCACCGCCCTAAACGACGCCCCCGCGCACGCAACTGGCGTGAGCACCATGGCTATCTGTTTGAGCGTGTGTGTGTGTGTGTGTATGCAGTTATGTATGTAAGTATGTGTGTGTGTGCGAGTGTCAGTGTGACCCCACATGCATTTGCGAGGCCCGAGCGCAGCAAATTTGAGCTTCAGCTGTTTGCTGCTCGCTCAGTTACCATTCTGCGCTCTGTTGTTATCCATGTGTTGGACGCTGTCGCAGTCGCTGTTTTCGTTATAGTCGTCGTCATTGTCTCGCGTGTCTGCATTTACTCTGGTTGTGTGTGATTTTAAGGTTTTTCCAGCGCATCCAACAACACATTAACAAAGAACTATATATAAACGTACATATGTATGTACATATATAACAACGAATTAGTTGTGTAAAAATCCATTGCTGAAGAGTGCGCGTGGGTTGTGCACTATGTAAAGAACGACGCAAAGCAGCAGCAGCAAAATCAACATAACACAAAAAAATAACCATAAGGAAAATTCTTCAAAATTTTAAAACATAAACAAATGGTACGCGCTGCATTTAATTTATCTGTGGTGTGTTTCTTTTTTTCTTGTTCTTCAAATATTGACTCTTTCAGTGTGTTTGTGCTAGTGTGTGTGTGTGTGTGTGTGTGCGTGTAACTGTTTCATGTTTTTGCACATTACGTTTTGTTACAGTGGCCTGCGTTTGTTCTGCTTTTTGCCTTGCTTGAAAATTGTGTTTTTTTTTCACGTTTCCCGTTTTGTTTCGTCAGCTGTTCTCTTCTTTTAATCGCTGTCTGTTTTGGCCCAAGACTTCTGCAATTGGCAAATTATTGCTGCTTGTGTGTGTGTGTGTGTGTGTGTGTGTGTGTTCGATAAGGCTTTATTCTTTCGCATTGTTTTTATTGCGCCTCTGCTTTTGATTGTTATTTTCTGCGTGCTCGCATAATTCTTATTGGCACACACACACACACACATGTGTAAGTATATATGTACGTTTACATATGTAGCACAGATATGCACACAGCTGACCCAGTTTTCGTTGACCTTGTGGCCTTCGTCTCATACATATGTACTCTTTTGCAGCATGTACATGAATAATTGTGTATATATGTATCAAAGTTTGACTTGACAGTTGGCTCACAGCTGACTGGGCGATTGGATACTTTGATTCGGCCATGGCTTATATAAATGCATCGGATACACACCCACACACACACATACACACAAACAGTTGCATTCCTATTTGGCTAATTCGTAAATCCATAAATGCTGTAAATTTTGTTTACTTTTTCAGACAATTTACACAGACACAAACACACACACACATACTCTTGCAAAGCTCGCTCTTTCTCTTTAAAGTTTTATTTTCTTATCTACATATTTAACCTGTCGCTCGCTCGTTTGCTTGTTATGGTTGTTGTTGTTTTTTTTTTGCACCTTCTATTGCGCTAACGTTTTACAGTTTGTTTTTGACACTACTCAGACAATGCTCAGCTGTTTTATTTTTTTCCTCTCAACCTTTTTTGAATACTCTGCTCACGAAAAGAAGTAGGAGTATATTTATGTGGAAACGTAGCTAAATTAATATAACCTTTTTTTTATATGTACCCATCAGTTCAGATTTTTCACACTTAACGGGTAAACTACCTTGAACGACCTTCTTCAAAGGTCAAATCATTTGCCACCCTTTGCGAAATTGAAGAAAGAAATTGAATCTCTGACAGTTTAGGGGTCGTTGCCTTAGAAACAAAGTGTGCCAGAGTCAATAACCTCGTAATCAGCAAAGCTCCTTTTTACCTGCCTTAAGATAAGTTGCTATATACACTTTAGGGAGGGTATAAAGCTGTCGTTTTCATTCAATTGCAATTGTTGCATGGCCTAACGGTACTTTGACCCAAGCTCTTACGTGCTTAATAAAACGGCGGCGGACAACGACCAGATGTTCTTTGTTTGTATCCAGAATCACGTATCAAGTGTGCAAAACATCAGACGCCAACAAGTTGCACGACAATATGTAAATTGCTATAGTGCGAGGGCTGTTTAAGCAATAACTGTGACATACATATGGGATAGGGTTACTGTAAACTGAACTCACCTCGTGACTTAATCAAAACTAGTGCAAATCAGTGTGACCATCGCAGCTCAAGCCAAAAAACAAATTGAAAGCTATTTACTTGAGTTTAAATAAATGCGAATTATGGCGAGAAATCTTAAAGTGAGGTTATTTTCACTTCAGCCATTTTTCTTGTGTGCTGTTCATTATAAATGAACACTGATTGAGTTTGGCATTTTTCATTGTGCTTAGAAATGAATATTTATATGAGTTGGATAAACAAATACATAAATAATTCATAGAGTTGTTGCTCAATTAGGCCAAATTATGGCAACCATATATGACTTTATAATTGAACTCTAATATCAAGGCAATCTTTTATACATATATGTACATGCAGCATGTGTCATTTATACTATATAGTTTCTTATACATATGTATGTAAATGTCAATTTAATTTAAAAGCATTGTCTCAGCAATTGTTTAAGATCTTCAATGTGACAATGGGAAATCTTTATTGATACTTACAGATGTTCATAAAAATATATCTACACGACAATACAGCTGAGCTCAAATTAATTAGAAAATTAGAAAAATTAATTCTTAAATTGTTTTAATAACATTAAAATCACACTTACTATAATGATTCTAGCGTCCACGCACTTTTAGCTCTTACTGTTTATTTACATAAGCACACACACACATACAGACAGACTTACTTCCAGTCATTGAGAACCGATCATAATCAAGTTCCAATCAGCTGCTTGTGAAATGTTATTGTATTCTTTTACTTTGTCGCCTTTTTACTCGCATTCGCAACACGTTCGATTGCCGTTTTAAATTGACTTTGATGATTTTTCATTTAAGCTGAATGCCATACATTCAAGAAATATATGTATAAGGGGGTGGGTTGGGGGTTGTGCAAGCAAAAGCATGGCACATGGTCATTGACTGGTTGGTCGCTCAGTCTGAGGCATAACGCAAAGCGCGCGAGTTGGGCGCGCACATTTCAATTATACAAACACATACGAGTGTAGATCACTTACCCATATAATAAAAGGAAAAAAATACAACAATTTATTATGTGCATACATAATAAATAAATTCAATTGCCGTTGTTGTTATTGTTGTCAGTCAACCTTGGGCAACACTTTAAATGTCTTTCAATATATATATATGTATATCTGTATTTCTGTTGTTCTATTTCTCACGTGCGCAACACGAGCAGCTATAAAGTAAACGTAAAATACAAAAAAGTAATCGACAAAAAGAAAAAAAAATGCAAGAAACTGCAGTTGAAAATAAATACAATAAATACAAAAGCAGCGATTAAATAAATATGCAGCGACAGCAATAACGCAAAGAGAGCCACAACGCGACAGCAGCCGTCTCTCTTATCCATAAAATTTATGGTTTGTTTTTGTTATCAAGCAGACAACAATCAAACAAGAAAGAGAGAAGGCCCCCGCTACCGCGACTTGCCAAAAGACGCAAATTGTGAATAATTTAATCGTGCATTCACACGAAGACGACACCGAATCAACCAACGAACGACGAAAGTTGTCAGCGTGCGAGTGGGTGAGAGCTACTAGTTTAAAGAGTTAAAGCAGCAGCAACAACAACAAGTGATTTTAAAGTGCTCTTCCACTTAACGGACAACAACACAGACACAGACACACACACGCACACGCACACAGACAATGTTTGCGCGCAGTGGAATTAGCGCTGCGCCCAATGCGGGCAGCGGCAGAGGTGGAAGCAGCGACAGCGGAGGAGGAGGAGGAGGTGGGGGAGGTGGTGGTGCTGCTGGCAGCATTGAGCTGCTATGTCCGCCCAGCGGCAGCAGCAGCATTAGCGGCAGCGGCAGCTTTAGCAGCAGCGGCAACAACAGCACCAGCACAACGGCCACGAATAGCACCAGCTTTATAAGCGTCAGCGTCAGCGCATCAACGCCGGCGTCGGCGTCAGCGTCGACTGCGGACTGTGGCGAGAGCAATAACAATGCGAATGCCAATCGTAATCTGAGCTTACAACTGAGCAACAGCAACAGCAACAACAACCACAATAATCATAATAATAATAATGCAAACAACAATAATAACAATAACAATAATCACAGCGGCAGCACAAATCTAATCAGCGGCATCTGCACTAGTATTTGGCGGACTGCAACCTTTGGCAGCGCTGCGCCCGTCGCCAGCATCATGGCAGCGAACAATAGTAACGGTCACAGCAGCAGCAGCAGCAGCGGCGTCAGCGCCAGCAGCTATTCATCCAGCGCATCCTCAATATCGCCCGTTGTCGATGAGGTGTGCGTAATGGAGCAGCAGCTCAGTCAACGTACGGTGGCCACCAACACCAACATTAACGCAATGCTGGAAAACGAGGAGTCTGTAAGAACTTAAGAAAAAAACAAAAACAAAAATAAAATGAATCTCGCTTTGATTATCGTTTTCCACCTACTCGAAATGTCATCTTTTATCTCTCTTTATCTCTCTATCTCTCTCTCTCCACGCTCAGCGGGTCATTCATCAAGGTTACCATTTTGTACATTTGCCCTCCACCCTCGCCACGCCTCGTCTTAAATACCATGGAGTAATCAGCTTGACGATCGTTGAAATATGAAATATTTAACGGTTGTCCAAGCTCGTTTAAGCTTTTTACTCCATGGCTCTCTATCTTTGTTAAGTTCTCTCTCTCTTACTCGCTCTATTTTTTCACACAGAGCCATTGTACATCAATTAGTTTGTACGTTTTTAATTTTATTGTTGTTTTTTTTTGGGCAGCCTCAATTAGATTTGAAATCAATTGTTTTGTTTTGCACAAGCAAATCCATTAAGATTTTCTATTAAAAAAAATCACCCAATTTGTATGTGTTAATTTAACACTTGTGCGTTTTACATTTTACAGCAAACATTCCTAGGCGCCACGGAACTGGACGATGAGCTAATCAAACAACTGCCAAAGGAGGTACTGCTGCGAGTTTTCTCCTATCTGGATGTCGTCTCACTATGCCGTTGTGCCCAGGTGCGTTTCCTTTTGTTCTTTCTTCTTCTTTTTTGAGTGAATAATTCATATTGCATGTTGTGCAGGTGTGCAAATATTGGAATGTGCTTGCCCTCGACGGTTCCAGTTGGCAGAAAATCAATTTGTTCGATTTCCAACGTGATATTGAGGTGCGTCTTGCATATTACAGTTACAGCTGTGCTTTTTATACTCACCACACCACACTCACTCTCTCCCTCTCTCTTTAAACAGGGTCCCGTAATTGAGAATATATCGCAAAGATGTGGCGGCTTTCTCAAATCACTATCGCTGCGTGGCTGCCAATCTGTCGGAGATCAGTCAATCAAGTAAGCCATTTTGAAAACATATATAGTTTAGTTAATAACTTACTTATTTTATTAACTTGCAGAACTCTAGCAAATCACTGCCACAACATCGAACATTTGGATCTGTCGGAGTGCAAGAAGATAACAGATATATCCGTAACAGATATAAGCAGATATTGCAACAAACTGACAGCCATTAGTTTGGATTCCTGCTCCAATATAACCGATAACAGCCTTAAATATATATCAGATGGCTGTCCGGTAAATGTTTAATTCTAATCTCAGTTAAAACTCTCGATTAACCTATGCTTTTTATTCAACTTTAGAACCTGCTGGAGATAAACGCTTCCTGGTGCCATCTGATATCGGAAAATGGTGTCGAGGCTTTAGCTCGCGGTTGCGTCAGACTGCGCAAGTTCAGTAGCAAAGGTTGTAAACAAATTAACGACAATGCCATCACGTGCCTGGCCAAATACTGTCCCGATCTAATGGTGCTAAATCTACACAGCTGCGAGGCAAGCTAACAAAAAGCAATAAACTTCAATTTCTATATCAATAAATTCCTTTCAACAGACTATCAGCGACTCATCGATAAGACAGCTGGCGGCCAGCTGCCCCAAGTTGCAGAAACTGTGCGTCTCCAAGTGTGTGGAACTAACTGATCTCTCGCTGATGGCGCTCTCGCAGCACAATCAGCAGCTGAATACATTGGAGGTGGCGGGCTGTCGCAATTTCACCGATATTGGCTTTCAAGCGCTGGGTCGCAATTGCAAGTACCTGGAGCGCATGGATCTGGAGGAGTGCAGCCAAATAACGGATCTAACATTGGCTCATCTGGCGACAGGTTGTCCCAGCTTGGAGAAACTAGTGAGATTTTAACAGATGTGCCTTGTGAACTTGATCTTAAATGCAATATATTTTCAGACGCTGTCACACTGCGAGCTGATTACGGATGATGGCATCAGGCATTTGACAACGGGCAGCTGTGCGGCGGAGAGTTTATCGGTGCTGGAGCTGGACAATTGTCCGTTGATCACAGATCGCACGTTGGAGCATTTAGTGTCCTGTCACAATCTGCAGCGTATTGAGCTCTTCGACTGCCAGCTCATCTCTCGCGCTGCCATACGCAAGCTGAAGGTAATTCTGGCCTAAACAGACTTGGCCAACTTAC
Source organism: Scaptomyza hsui (assembly GCA_018152825.1). NCBI lineage: Eukaryota > Metazoa > Arthropoda > Insecta > Diptera > Drosophilidae > Scaptomyza > Scaptomyza hsui. The sequence continues at coordinate 9,651,238 of JAECXO010000002.1, forward strand.
TAAACAATTTCTGTTTGTAGAACCATCTACCAAATATCAAGGTGCATGCTTACTTTGCGCCTGTAACACCGCCAGCGGTTACAACTGGACACCGGCCACGTTATTGTAGGTGCTGTGAGATTCTCTGAGATACGGCCATTGGCTTTGCCCGTAAGATAATGCGCAAATCGGCCACGGACTGATGTTGGCCGGTATCGGCAATCTTTATGGTTGCCATGCTCCTGAGCCTAATGTTCATCACGTTGCTGTTTTTAATCGACGATCTGCTGGATAAAGTCAAATGAGGACAAGCCACAACAACAACAATAACAACAACACACAAACACCTATAAAACTCTGTGTATAACTAAAACAAGATTCAAATATCTTATATTTTATAGAATCCGAGCGAAAAGCGTTAACGAAATTCGTAGTCTTTAATGATGAATTGAAGATCAAGCTAACATTTAGAGAGTATTTAGTTTGCGAGAGTTTCTAAAACTCTTCCTTTCAACATTGTAATTATTGTGATTATTTTATTTAATATGCTATAAGATTGTTATGTTAACTAGGACAGCCCTGTCATATTATTAGAGTTCTGTTTCTTGTGTTTTTTTTTTTTTTGTTTCTTTGTTTGAGTTTCTGTTCTTTTCTGTCTCTCTCAATATCTTCTGTCAATCAATTAGTTTAGCTTCTAAATGTACCTTCTATCTATATGTATACCCTATAAAATTTATACACACACACAAACACATAGAGAAAGCTGGAAAACGCATGCTGATTATTTTTTTTTTCTGATTTTAAATTAGTGAGGAGCATAAAGTATACACATATTTATATATAGAAATATATAACTGAGATTTTAATCAAGTCTAAACATGTCGATAGAACCACAAAGCGTTCAACCACACACACAAACACACTCTCACACACACACATACAAACCCTTCAGTCATAGTGAAAACTTTTTTCCCCCAAATAACTGTTGCTATATATACTTTTTTTGTGTTTAGTGCCAGCTAAAAAACCATATTTAAGCATACTATATATATTTAACCTAGAACATTTAACTAATAGTTATACTAACACATACATATTTATGTATGTATGTACGGCTGCACACTATGTCAACGAAATCCTAACTGTACATTACACCCAAAACAAAATGATAGTAACTAAAAATAAAATAGTTACCCTTCAAGTGCAAGTCTTTTACACACAAACAAAAAACAAGAAAATCAAGATGGATCAGCGTTTCTAAAACACAACTCTCTCATACAATATATACATATTTAGTACATAAAAACAAACAAACACACACACACACATGGTAAAAATAAATCTATATATATACATAATGAAAACAAAACAAAAAATATATATTTAAATTTATAACTATATACATGTATAATTGTCTATTTTGTAAATGTATTCCACGCAAGCCGCTAAGAAAACAATTAAAACCGCATGTAAGTTTTGCGCACAATTAACAATTCAAATCCTATTATTTATTGTGCGCAAATTCTCAAACTATGGCTTAAAAACAAACATAAAACATTAAAACACACAATCCACAGGGGTCTTATTTCAAATTAACAACAGTTTTCTTCTTGTGTTCATACTCTCAAAATTTCCCCGAGTTTCAATTGGTTTCTGAATCTGGGGAATTCTTGTTAAAAATAATAGTTTTCATAAATAATCTAAATCAAAATTAAAATCTTATGAATTCTGCCAGTGGGATAAATATGCAATATTATAATATTTGTGTAGCTCTTGTGTTTCAAAACTAATCGTAGCATTTTAAATACCGAATTACTGCTTTTAGTTAAGCAATCTAATAGATAATTACTAAGTAATGAATGTGTTTATATTTTAAACCGAAAAAGCAAAAAAATTGAATTGATTAAATGTAAGAAGCAAATACAAAAGGTATGAATTTTCTTTTAAAACTGCATTGCTCAAAGCTTTATAGTTAAGTTTTTGAAACGAGCGCGCCTTGCAGTGCTACCACATCAACTATGGGAATTTTGCTAAGAGCTGAGCAACACTGCTCATCTGCGTCTATCGATATCGGTCGACCACCATTATGTATCGCCGTAAATCGCTGGGTTTAATCAGTTTGTACTTGTATTGGTTTTGCGGCAGACGAAGGCATATCGTAATAATAAACAATTATGTGGAGATTTAAACAAATTTACGTTTTCAAATATACTTGAGCTTGTGTGTGTGTGCGTATAATTATGCAAAGCACAGCAGCCATAGGCACACCAAACGGCGGTGAAAGTGTTGTTGTTGTGGCAGCAAAATTGGTTTTCGTGGCTCGCAGCATTGATTGTGGTTCATTTTGTTGTGGCATTCGCAGTAGCAGCAATTTTCCCAAGTAAAGACAACAACACAGTGAGTGAATGCGAAACGAAAACGAAAGAGCAACAAAAGAAGTGCGGGAGACAAGTGCAAAGAAAAATAACAATTGGCGTTTTTTTTCTTTTTAATTATTTTTGTTCGGTTTTCCGCTTTGTTTGCCAATAAACTTGCAGTGCTACTTGCGTTTACAGTTACATACGTGCATGTATATAAGTATTTTTGTACGTAATAAGTTCAAGGAAAGCAGAAAGCAAAATGCGAGAAACAGAATGTGCAATAATACGGTGAAAAAGTCGACGCCTGCATCTTGGGCCTCGCCTATGTCCATTTAATACATATGTCTATATGAAAATTATGTAAAAAGCGACTATTGCACCTGTTTAAGTGTGCATGAAATTGAATTTAATACGAATTGAGCTGCCAGCAATCATATGTAATGTTTAAAGCGAAGCCAAATAATCGATGTGCAAAAATTTGCCATAGTCGGCTGTAAGGTGCGCGGGGAAGGTGAAGGAGAAGGAGAAGAGCAGCAACAAAGCACAGCTGAGCGTCGTTATATTTGTGTGCGTGTATGAGAGTGTGTGCGTGAAAGGCGGAGGTGGAGGCAAAAAGCACAAGAAGCAATTGGAAGCAAAAGCAGCAACGGATCAGAAGCAAAGTCAGCAGCAAATCAATATTGCGTTATGTCAAAATGCTAAAATAAAGTGCAATAATGTCTATAATTAAAGTGGATTGACAGCAACAACGCAAATCAAAGAAGCGAGCAGCCTTCCAAGTTCTTTGCTCTTCTTTTTATTCGTTTTTTTAAACGGTAAGTCGGCCATTTTGATTGCACATTTCACTTCGGCTTGCGCCTTGTGAGAATTGCATATGTACATAAACCAATGCATAAATATTTAGTAACAGGATATTGCAAGGTAATAAATACTTCTATTTACTGTTAAGTTTCTGCTGTAAAGCTTACTTAACAGACATACATTAACACACACACAAACAGTTTATGGCAGTTAGAAATTTAATTTCACAAGCGAACTTTGAGGATTGCGTTATTGAGCTTGAAACTTGTTTCTGCTCTGGACAAACTCATACATGCATTTGTATGTATGTACATACATCGCATAGCAACGTTCTTCTAATATACATATGTCTGTATACACTTGAATATACATACATATATACAAATGTATGTATATATATTTCCCATACGGGCTATACTCTCTACATATGGGCAAAAGTAAATGCTTTCAATTCACGTCTCACTGCGTCTCATTTAAATTTTGTTTTGTTGACAGTCGCAGCAGCAATAGCAATAGCAGCAGCCCCTTTCCTCTCCCCGCCACTCATCAACATGCATACTCCCCCGTTTTTGCTTTTGTTGTTGCCGCCATAATCAGCTGTGAGTGAGCCTCCTCTCTGCCTCTGTCATCGTCTGCTTCGCTGGGGTTTTTTTTTTCTCTCCCGTTCTTGTTGCTGATTTTGCTGGCATAGACTGGTTCTCTGCAGTCAGCAGCAGCAGCAGCGCAGCAGCAGCATCGTCCCTCGGACAATGAAACTGTTGACGCGTTTGCTCTTTCTCTCTCTTTTGCTCTCTCTGTGTGGTATCCTTGATTTTATTTGTATGCGCTTTGGGGCTTCATTTTATTTCCTTTTCGACAAAGGCGACGCCAGCAGCGAGCAGACAACAAAGAAATTTCTGTTCAAACGATTGACGGTAGAATTTTATACGGTGTGTGTGTGTGTGTGTGCATTTGTTAATGTAATTAATTTTAATGCATTTGATTGACAATTAGAAATATATAAAATTAAATGCATTAATTAGTGCTTATTTTGTATATATGTATGTACATCAAAGGAAGAGAGGCGATTAAATGTCAATGTTATATACACACATAATGAATTTAATGATTTGTGCACAATTTGTAAATTTAATTGCGCAATTAAAATACAGCCCTGAAATTTTGAATGCTTGTAAACCGTTAACTGCAATTTCATTGTAGGGTATCTCAGTAGTCGGTGGTCAGTATTAAATTTGGTTTTGATTTTGTTATTGTCCTACAAGCCCTGAAAAAAAAAACATTTCGTACATTTCATGGGGGCTGTGGTCAGATAACACAAAAAATAAACTGCACTCTGGTCTAAGCTTATCGAATGCTGCCAGATAGTCGGGTGTTTGTGATAATCTGGCAGCAGTCTAAAATCGGAGGTGGAGGAGGGTCTGTATGTGCGCACAGTTCAGAGTCGTATATTAGTTTTGGTTGATAACAAAAATACGAAATTTATGACCGTTGGCTACGCAGACTGTTGGGCGGGTTCTGCTACCCACATGCATGGATCTACTTACATTTATTTACTTATGTACACACACACACACACACAGAGCCACGGCATTGCCAGCTCATTTTAGGAGTTGATCTTTCACTTGCTCTGTGCTCTAAATGAGTTTCAATGAGCACATCCTCAGTTCTTTTGAGTTGTTGTTGCTGTATTTAGGGCGGGGTGTGGGCACACTGACCAATCCAGCAACAAAATCAACAACAACCACAACTGCGTTCGCGTTTTGGAGACCCACGCCACGCTACGCAATATTTTCATCAGAAAATTACCCCACCGCTACTTGTTGTTGTTTAGTAGCGTCAGTTAACAGGAACGGAGAGAGATGGCAAGGGAGAGTGAGAGCGCGCACAGTGACCCCGCTTCTGCTTCTGCTGTTGTTGTTGTTGTTATTGTTATTGCTATTGCTGCTGCTGCTTCCCGTTCCCGTTGCTGGCGCAGCCCTCGCTTCACCTCCTTTTGCGTTTTATTTTACGTTATTTGGTTTTTGGGTTGAATGACTTTCGACAACGTGTGCGCAAAAATAAAATAAAGTAAAAAACAAAAAAAAAAAGTAAAATAAAAGAAAATAAGAAAAGAGCGTAACATTTGAGCATTGCCGGAGAGCCATTGAACCCACCAAAATGTAGACAGCTGATGGATGCCAGTGTGTGTGTGTGTGTCATATTGCTGACAGTTAGAAAGAGCGAGAGGGAGTGAGGGAGAAAGTATTATTGGTGGGGGCAGTGGGAGTGAGAGAGTGGAAACGGTATGTAGATGTCTTGTGACACCCCTCAATAACCGTTAAAAGTTAGAACAATGCTTTTAGTTGTTGTTTTTCATATACCCTTCGTTAATGTTCTCCACGCTCTCAACTCCCAACTCATTTGTGAGTGTGTGTGTGTGTGTGGTGGGGTAAAGGGGAGCGCCAGACTTGGATGGTTTCGCTTTGATTGATATTCGTGTGCATTGTTTTGATAAAATTTGCGTTTCTTTTCACAATTTCACTAAACACGTTCTTGTTGTTGTTCCTATTTCGTATTTACTAAAATAAACTTAATGGAGTCATCGCACGACAAGAGAAAACCATATATGCCCCAGCGATCAAAATCCAATTCTAAGTGTTTTTTTTTTTTTTGTCAATAACAACGCTTTTTCTCATGTTCTTGTTTATTTGTGCGTCATCGTTGCCCGCATTTGGATATTAATATTGTAGATACATATGTCGAGTGTTTTATTTACAAATAGTTTTGCACTCGATGTGTGTATCATGATAATTGACGAAAATACTGTTAATGGTTTTTATTTTTCTGCTAATGGCTTAGTTATCAAAGCAATAGTTTATAAATTATTGCGCAGTTGAATAAATATCCCATATAGACTTGAGGTGTTAAAATTCATATTATCATGTATGTAACGTCCGCATATTTGCTTCTAATTAATTTCACCACTAACAACGAAAACCTTGAAGCCATGTAATTCTTACATATATACATATTTCTTTATTTCGATTTGTTTGTTTGTTTGTATTCACCTGCCAACTGTAAATGACCTCCCGCAGTCATCAAAGCAGAGTTCCCCACACCAATGGCCACTCTGTGACGGAGAGCTGCCAGACAGCTGTTTTCACTCCCAAATGAACTCAACTCCGACACACGCACATATTTTTGGTGACTTTGACCACCTCTCATTTATGGTGACTTTTAGTTTGTGGTGGGGGAAAACCTTTAAGTATACAATGTATGTCTGTGCTGTATATAACACCGTACCTTGTATAACTATCGTCTGTCAAGCGTCTATATTTGCTCACAATCAATCTCAAGCGTCCGTCCAAAGTAGTCTGCCAACGAATACACACACACATACACACACATCTATTTACAAGCTGTAAAGAGGCACAATTTGAAAAATTGCGTTCTAAACAATTTCACATTTACAGCAACGTGCGGGACCATAACAAAAGTAAACGCTCTATAATTTATAATGAAATAGTTAATAGAGGCACCCACACCAACACACACACGCACAGCACACATGCTCGACATTGTTAAATAAATGATAATAATAAATAATGATGATCAGCATTCATTGCTATTGTTTCTTGTATATTTGTTGTACGTGAGGTTTCAAAACAGCTGATCGCAATAAATGAAAACAACTGCGCACATACAAACATTTTCAAACAAGCACACACACACACACATACACAGACTAAATGAAGCGCTTGCCCTTTTTATAAACACCTCTCATCCTCTTTACTCGCCCACTCAGCAGCTGTAAAGCTTTAGCTACAGAGAGACAAAGAGAGCGCAAGCACTATTTATTTATTTTTTTGGCATGGCCTCCTACACACATACAGACAGACACAAACACAAACAGTGTGTGCCCATTAAGTTTAGTGAAAATCAGCAATTAACTTGCTGGGGCAAAACAGAATTAATATGTGTTTGTATATATGTATGTATGTAGAAATAAATGATAAAATATTTCAAGTCTTCTACTAGTCTGACCTTGGTTCAAACAAATAATTCTAGTGCCTTTAACTCGAAATAAGACCCAAAAAAGGTTCGTCAGCTTATCGGAAGAGAGAGACAGATAACAAGCCTGTTTTGTCGACAAACTAATGTTTGTCTGGCTATTGTTGTTGTTGTTGTTGTTGTTATGTACATACGTACTTAGTACAAATAAAACGTGTTTCCACTACACAAAAAAAAAAGTCAAGAGAACTACGACCAAAGGTAAAGTTTTATTTGAAAAATTTTCCACAACAAGAAAACATACAACGGTAAAAAGAAGGTAGCTAAAGAGTTAGGCCAAAAAGGTGCGTCGGAATAGCAAACAGTAAAAAAGATGAAGATAAAGATGAAGTCATAAATGAAAGCACGCAGAGTATGTACATATGTATGTGTATGTATGTATATGCAATTATTAATATTTGAAGAGGTTAACTTTAATTAGTGTTGAAAACTTTTTTAATTAAAAATACTTCTAAATTCTTGTATTCAATTATCTATTTAATGTAAAGTAGATATATCATGTGCTTACAAATAAGCTTTTAAAAGCTTTAGAACAGAATACAAATTACAATCAGTAAAACAATTTTATATACAAACCTTTTAGCATACATATGTACATATATTAGAACTTTTGGGTTCCTTTATAACTCATTCCTTTGTATTTTGTATGTATGTATGTATGTATGTATGTGTGAAGACAAATCCCGAATTTCAAGGGTTCAACAATTTCTTTGCTGCTTTTTTCCTGTTTTGGCACAGGAGAGCAGTCAGCTACACACACATATACATACATGCATAAGTAAACGGTCAGATGAGAGGCGATGTAGAAGATGATGATGAAGAAGAAGAAGAAGCAGAGCAAGCCAGACCAGAACCAGACACAAGAAAGAAGTAGTATCGAAGACGCCGAGACGTTTTTCTTTGTTTGTTGTGCGGGTTCTTTGCAGACTCTTTGTTGTCGAGATGTTGTTGTTGTTGTTCCTGTTTGCCTTTGCCTTTGCCTTTTGGTGTCCTCCAACTTTGGCTTCATGGGTCATTAAAGTTTACTCTCGTCGTTCGTCGCCAAAGACGACAAGTGATTGTATTTGTATTTGTGTGTGCATGAAAGAAGGAAAAAAAACAACAACAACAACAGAAATCGCATTAACATCACGGCAAAATCATATCAGCAGGGAGAAGAAAAATACAATACATATTTACATACATGCATATGTATGTGTGTGTTTCTGTGCATGTTCACTGATAAGGTAGAAATGCAAGGAAAGAAATCATAAAACAAACAAACATAAATCGAACCTGTCTGACTTTGTCAATGTTGTTTTTTTTTTTTTGTCTGAGCGCATGCGTTTTTTTTATTTTGTTATTTTTTATTTTTTTTGCCATGTTTATTTATTTACTTTGCAAAGCAAGTGAGCCAACAAGTACGCACACGCATACAAATAGAAGCTTCCATATAACAAGAATGAGGTAAATATGTATTGTATGTTTGTATGTATATATAGCAAAAGCCAACATTCAGCACTTGGCGACCTGACAGAAGCAGCGACAGCGACTGCGGCAGCGGCAGAACAGCGCAGTAGCAGCCATCAAACATATGGAAACGGGTTCGTTCGTTGCTGGCACATGAGTGTGAGTGTGTGTGTATGTATGTGTGTGTCTGCATGGTTTGCTTTTGTTATTAAAACGCTATCACGAATACACCAACAACAGCAACAACACAAAATTTGCTTTAATTCACTCACACTCCCATATACGTAAGATACTTTATGTTTTGCCCCTCTGCTGCTTCTTCACATTTCAAATAGAGTGAAAGAGCGACAGAGAGAGAGAGAGAGAGAGAGCGCTCTCTGTAAAATTTGGAAATTCCATATGATTTTTGTATACATGCGCAACAGCAACATTGTTGCTGCAGCCAGCCTTGTCAGCATATGTTGCCAGCAATTGTGTATCCGCGTCTTCTACGTATTTATTGCCATGCCAAAAAAAAAAAAACTAGCCACATAAGCGTGTACATAAATAAATGAACGACGTAGTTTCCATATACATATAACACACACCTAAACTGTATATAAGCCACGTTCGCCTTGTATATAAACACACACACACACACACACACAAGCGCAGCAACAAAGCAAACAGTCAGCGTATGTGTGTATGTATGTATGTATTTATCTGGCGTGTGTTTCGCTGCTGCTGCTGCTGCTGCGACGCTCGCTCGCTCAGCTGTTTTAGAAAGTTGCTGGCAGCGCTCACGTTCATTCAAGCAGCGACAGCGCGAGCGACAACATCAAAATCGTCCCCAGCTTCAAAATCGTGCAGACAACAAAGCAAAAAAATAAAAACTTGGCTAGCTGTGGCAGCACAGCAAAAGTGCAAGAGACCAAATAAAAAAATATCTAAGCAGTGAACAAGTTTTTCAATACCTAAACTTTTTTTGTGTCTTGCGTTTCGTCAGTGCAAAGTTTGCCACTCTCGCAGTTGTTGTTGTTGTTGTGTGCCTTGCCTGCCTGCTGACGTTTGTTTTTTTTTCTTCTTTTATGTTTTGTTTCGCGCTCTCGTCTCGTCTCGCGTAGAGTAAACAGCAAGCAGCACCTCAACTCAGACAGTAAAAGCGAAAGAGAAAGAAAGATAAAAAAGAAAAAAAAAACTGTTATATTAGTGTATGTGTGTGTGTGAACGCGTCCTCCTTTAATTCAATTCAATTCAATTCGATTCGAATTCAATTCACGTTGAAAACGCAACGCAAAACCGTTGAAAATTCAAATGCTACGTTCACATTTGGGTAGCTGCTGCCGTTGTCAGCCGCTGAGAACTAAAACAAAGCAAATTACAACAACAACGACAACAACAACGCATCAGCAAGGGCGACAAAAAAACCACAGCCGCAGTGAAGAGTTAAAACTATGAGAACAGCGAAAAGAAACAGTTGAGAATAGTTGAAAAAAAAAAAAATGCAAGGGCATCAATAAAAACTGAGAGCAAGAAGCAACAATAAAGAAAGTGTGTTTCAAAAAGTGACAAACTTGAAATAAAAGGTTGGTATTTACTCAATTTCGTTATTTACTTACGTGTGTGTATGTGTGTGTATGTGTGTGTTTTTGTCTGACGTCGCTGCGTCCACTCAGCTGTGCGTTGCGCATGTGTTGGTGACGTAATAGCCAGAGCAACAACAGCGTAAAGCTTATAAGCTTGACAGCCCCCACCCACACATAGACACCAGAGAGTGAGTACGTGTGTGTGTGTGTATGAGTGACACACGTTTATAAGCTTTTTAGTTAGCGTCAAAGTTGAATAATTGCAGATCGCTCAAATAGACACACACATACATACATACATACATACAGCAATCACTTTGGGAGACTTTGTGACGCCCCCTTCAACGTTGACGTTGACGTTGCGCTTGTATAACAAACAAATATAATACAGCAAAAAGTAATTCAAATATCGCTCACTCACTCTTCCACTCACTCAAATGTTCGCTCACTCACTTTACCTCCACTCCCTCAAATTACTTTTTGTGTATGTATGTATATGTGTGTGTGTATGTTTGTGAAGTCAGGAAAATACTTGCTTTTGAGTTGGTTTTTTTTTTCTGCTTGTAATATAATTGACACACATTTTCTAATTGTGGCGTAAAGTGCTCACACACACACACACTCATAAACACATATGTAGTTAACTAAAACGTGGATCGTTTATCAAGCTGTCAACTTTTGAGGCGCGGCAGCGCTGCCAACTTGTGTCACAATCAGCTGTAAAGGAAGGTGGGTGGGAGAGAGAGAGGGCACAGGTGGGCACAACGAGGTAGTTATGAGCTTTAGTTAACAGCTGCTCGTCTGTCTCACTTACACACACTTACACCCAATGGCCTTGTACTGTAGCCCCGTCTCAATAAACGATAAGAACTTAACAATTAGAGCGTTCCGTTGCGCAACACTAGCTTCTTACACGCTTAACTAAATACAAAGGCGCATGCATACATAATGTGCAGAGAAGCAAGGTTAAACCAAAAAGCTTTTCTTTTGATCAAGCAGCAAAAGCTAACTGTTATGGCTTTCACCTTTTCCGCTATTTCTGTTATTTTTACATACGATACATTGATAATGCCCAAAAATGGTCAAGCTAATTTGAGTCTCTCTGAAAATAAAAACAAAAACCAAAACAGACAGCAAACAGCTGTTGTTATCTTATGTACACACACTAATACATAAATATTTAAATATATACAACACACACATACAAACGAACATTTGAAAACTAATTTTGTTTTGCTTTCGTTTGGGGCCAATTTTGTACCTTATTCACATTTGCTCGCTGATTGTGGATGGGGAAACAGTAGAAACTGTAAAAGCCAATGAAAGAGCAACAAAAACGATAATAAACACAAAATGCGTCGCCTCGCTTCGCCTTGGCTTGCGTCCCATGTAATTTTATACGTGCGCAGTTGGTAATGTAAATGAGCAGAGCAGAGCTGATGAGTGAGAATATATGTTGTGTGTGTGTGTGTGTGTGTGTGTGATGCAGATAGCAAAAACGAATGGAAAACAGTTTGTTGGTAGTGTGTATTCCATAATTAACAGAAATAGGAAAGCGAACAGAAATAAAAACGGTGCAATGCGCAGGAGGCATTGGCTCCACATCAACTTCTTCTTCTTCTTCTTCTTGCTCTTCTTCATTGGCTCGGTCGACGAGCGGTCATTTGCTTTTGCCTCCGCTTCGACACGTTTCTTCAACTCTGTGCGTTGTCGTTGTCGTTGTGTATTCTCAATTTGCCAAAGCGAGCAGCAGCAGCAGCAGCAGAATATGTGTTTAGCTAAAAATAAAACGCACTGCTGCCGCCACACGCACACTTGTATGTAATTGCGTCTCTGTTGTCCTGTCACACAGTCACCACTCACTCGCACTCTCTCTCCTTTTGCCAGACGCGTGCTGCTCGCTCACGTGCTCACATTACCAGACAAAGAGGAAGAGCGGAAAGCATGAGCAAGAGTAAAAGCGCCTGGCTGCTGCTGCTGCTGCCAGCTTCAGTTTGTTTACAATTTAAACGTGTGGTTTTGTTTTTGCTTTTTCCTCATTTACTGCGCACATGTGAGCGAAACTCTTTGTCTGCAGCAGTGTTCCATGTGTAAGAGAGAGAGTGAGTGAGCGAGTCACCATGTAACTCTTTGTTTGGCATTGTGTAAAGTTAAACAGGGTGTTTCTGACATTTGTGCTTGACTAACCAAAAATTAATTTATTCCCTATTGAATGAGCACAGAACAATGCCTCATTATGAACAAACATACATTTGTATTTAAACATTTATATAGCCTTGTTAACTTGCAATTAAATAACACTTATTCTCCCATTCTAATTGCAGCAATCCAAACAATAAATAATGGAATATTAACAAAGTTACAAAAGGTAAGTGACGAGAACGCTCTCTCTTTTTCTCAAGTGCAAATATGTTTTGTATGTATTAGTGTTAAGCCGCTTAACCGTTTAAAGAATGTTAATGATGTTAATTATCTCGTTTGAACTTTAAATGCAATTCTTAAAACTTTAATTTACTGCATGGACTTTGTATCGTAATGGAAACTTTTACAAACGTTAAGCAATAACAGTTAAACATTGTTAATTAATGCAAGTCATGCAATATTCTATCTAATTTAATTTCAATTAATATTGATTAGCAGCTTGTCTGTAATTTTTCATGTTTTTTCCATCGAAGAACAATTTCGAAAGCTTTATGCGAAAAAGCTTCTTTATGTAAAATGTTCTTTTCTTGTAAGTTGTTCTTTTATTGAATAGGGAAAACCTTGAGTTATGGCTACACGTGTCGAATATTGTACGATTTCAGCTTTATCTCATGGCCTCTCTGTCTCTGGTCAGTGGTATATACACTTGTACATGTGTGTGTATGTATGTATGTATGTTTATGTATTAGACTTCAAAGTGAATCCATATCCGTAGGTGTGGCCCTTAAAAGCCCCAACCGTCGCTCGCTCAGCTGTGAAGAGCCAAAAGGCGTCAAATAAAAAAAAGAGGGTTGTGCGTCCCCCAAACACACACACACACACACACACATGATACACACATGTACTTGTGTGTACATAGATAGATTGGATAAGGGTACCGTTTTTTGTTGTTTTTTTTTAATGTAATATGGGCACTTTGTAAGGTCGACAACGAGGTCAACAGCGATTTGAAAAGCTCTATTGTCTAATCAAAGTCATCTGCAAGTTTAAACGTGTATGTGTGTGTGTGTGTGAGTAATTGGACAGCGCGTTTACAATGGCATTTAATATGAGTCAAACGAAAGAGATAGATATACGAAAGATATGCACATATGTATGTACATACATATGTGTGTGTGTGATGTAACACGCGATATAACCGAGCGTTGTCTTAATTGCGATGCAATGCGTCGCTTTTGTGTAAAAACACTTCCGCAATACAATATGACACATTTATTTTCCCTGCTGAGAATTAAATGAATTCTTGCTTACACATCATACTTAAAGCTTTTATTTTTATTATGACGCATTTGGTAGTTGGCTAAATAAAAATGACATGCTTGAAAACTTTTCCATATCCGTTTGGCGTTCGCTTTTCACTCACTCACTCACCACACCACACACCAACAACAACAACAACAGCAGACGTCAGCAGCAGCAACAACAACTACACCACGATCCCGTTGCCTTTGGCGAAATTTCATAATCAAATGGTGAATGCTGCCAAATGCAAAGGAAACGCAAAACGCAGTGCAGACGTCAGCAGCAGCAGCAGCGGCAGAGCAGCAAACCAAGCGAAAGGCGACCGCAACGTCGGAACTTGTTTTGTTTTCCAAACGGTTGCAACACACTTTTTTTTAATGCTTTTTCAAATGTATAATTGTGAACTGGTTTTTTTCTTCTGTTGTGCGAGACTGCAGCGCCATCTAGCAACGGCTAGATATACTAAACTGTGTACATACAGTTGTTTTGTGCACATGTACCTTTCACTGTTGTTGTTTCATTTTATTTTCATCCTTACCGCAATTTTGCATAACGGCATAAACACACACACGAACATAGACAAAATGCAATATGAAAAATCAAATGAATAGCAGAACGCACTCAACTCAAATAAACACACACACACACACATACACAGATCGGAGACGTGAAACGATAATTGCAAAATCAAAACCATGCCAAGGACGGGCGACCAAAGCGAAATTAAATTAGTTCACACAATGAAAACAAAAAGTGCAATTGATTAAGTTGCGTTGCTTGTGTGCCAAATTTTTATTTAACATCATCCATCGTCGAGCAGCGCAACTCATACATTCTTCTCTCCTCCTACTCCCCCACTCTTCGTCTATTTACACTTACGTCAAACTGCCACGTTTCATTTCGTTGGGTTTCGCTACAAAGAGTATTTAAACTGCGTCATATTTTATTTAAAAGCAGTGCCTTTTTCCTGCTACCTAAAAACACAGCCATACATACATAATGTGCTGTAAAAGAAGAAGTAAATTATGCATAAAACGAAAAATAAATAAATAGCAAACAAAAAAAAAAAATGAAATAAAAGCGAAACAGCGATAATGTAATCAAATATTATTAAACTCCGTTGCTGCTACGGCTGTTGCGGTTATTGTTGTTTGGTCTGTTACGTTCCATTCGCTTGCCCTCATTTTGGTTGTTGTTACTGTATTTATGTGAATGCTTGTCTATTGTGGGCCAAGTGTATATGTGTGTGTATGTATGTGCGAGCGACCATAAACAAAACTGCTCACAACAACACACACACACACACACACAAACAGACAGGCACATGCACGCTTCAATAAATGTGAGCAAACATTGCCAACTGATTGTGTGAGAAGCCAACACAAGAATCATATGTTTTCTAACAGCACGCACAAAACACACACACACACAGTTATATATCAGCATATTCACCTCTCTGCCTCTCTGCGTATGTACACACATAGGCTTCGTCTCGCGCGCTAGTTATATATTGTGTATGCAGGTCAAGAAGAAACGCAAAAAACAAAAGCAAAAGTAAAGACAAACATGTTTCGAGAGCGACTACACAGAGAGTGAGAGGGAGCATTTTAGTGCTCTCTGACATTTGTGTTGTGTTTGGTTTTGTCAACATGTTGCAAACGTTGAGCAACACATGCTTGAAAAACAAATTAAACAGCTGTTATTTATTTTTTGCATTTGAATGTTGCTAAGCGCAACTTTAGCAATATGTATTTTTCCATAGTAGCACAATTCCTCTACTGCAGTTGACCTTCGGAAACGTTGCAAATTGTTTTTGGTTGCGCGCTAAGCTTGGCTTGTTCTCTCAAATGACGTCACAGCGTTTGCAACATGTGTTGCTGAATTGCCAAATGCATTGTGCTGCGCCCACCTCCCTCTCCCTCTCTCTCTCTTTCGCTCTCTGTGTTGTTCTTTTCTCTGACATGGCAACAGCTGCCTGATTAAGTAACGACCTGGTTTTTTTTTTTTTTTTTTTTTGGGGCCACATTGAGGCCGTGTTAGTGTGTCGCCCATGTACATATGTAAATACATATATGTATGTATGTGTGTATTTGTAAATGCATTGATAGCATTGCAAGGATGTGGGACAAAGTAAATTCTAACTGTGTGTTTATGTAATACACATAAGAGTATTTATTTATGAACTTGCCTTTGGGAGACCTTCATGCAACAACATAATTCTATTTGACATACAGGGTGTCTCAGCTGACCTAGTTTCCAGCTGCATTGCGCTTCTCCAATGCCAATCAATTATTTGCTTGTACAGTGAGTGATAAAAGTTAACTAACTAACGACTACTTTACTTTTTCTTGCAGTGTACTTCTGGTGCAGGTGCGCGCGTGAGGAAGGAAGGAAACCACATCTTTAAAGACAGAAGAAGTTCCAGAAGTCGAAGTGTTCTGTTCAAAGAACAAACGGAGATAAAAAGCGAGTGAAGAGTGAAGAGTGAAAAGAGAGAGAGAGAGAGAGAGGGAAGAGTTGAGGAGGAAGCACCAGATGATACCCACAAGCGTCACGAATTCACCGCCAGCCGCTGGCTTGGCCCAAAATGGAGCAGCTGCTGTTGTTGTTGTCGCTGCATCCACAGCGGCGGCAGCGCAGCAGCAGAGCAACTATAATTCAATTGTCCTGGGTCTGGCCTCCCTGATCCTCGAGGGCAGACCCATTGCCGACGATGAGTACCAATTGCAGCCCCATCCTCCACCACAACAACAACAGCAACAATTGTTGTTGTCCTCCGGTTCGAGCTGTGGACGCCATTCGCCACGCCCCTCCACATCCCGGGCAGCCATCAACATTACAACGAATCCCTATGCCTTGACCAGCAGCGGAACCGGAGGATTAGGAGGAGGACGTTCCACCTACGGTTATGCCCTTGCTGCTCCTCTAACCCATTCCCCCGGCTACGGCTACGGCTATGATTATGGCCAGGTGAGCAGCAGCAGCAGCTCCAGTGCCACGAGTGCCACACATCAGCGTTGGACGCAGAAGCTCTGCCAGCTGCGTCAGCTGTCGCCGGCGGCACAGAGCATGAGCGTCGAACCGGAACTTGTGTCCCTGGCCATCAATGAGCTCAATGCGGAACGTGGAGATTTCGAGATTGTGCGTCGCGTGATGCTTAACCATGCCGGAGGAGGAGGAGTGGGAGTGGGAGGAGGAGGGTAGGATTAGGATTAGGTGGAGGTGAACAATTGGCCTCGAATTCAAGTGCTGCCAGCTCACCCAGCTCCGTGTCCAGCACCGACAACATACTCCACTCGCTGCAATCCCTAGCCACCACCTGTCTCCGTGGTGCTCCACCACCCACCTCCAACTGCTCCAGCGAGACGCGTCCTCTAAGTCTGGCCATTGGCACGGCTCCGACTAATCCAACAACAGCGAGTGCCGCCAATCTCCTAGACTACAATTGTGCGAGGACAAGAGAGGGATTGGTTGGAGGAGCAGTATACGGAGCTAGAGTCGGAGGAGGAGGAGTGGGGAGGAGGAGCAGCAGCCACATCAACAGCCACTGCCAGCAACAATTTTGCAACGGGAGGAACTGGAACCAGCTCCTCCAGCTGCAATACAACAACAACACCAACAACAACAACACGACCCAAACATGGGCCACACTGTGATCAGTTCCTCAGAAAGATGGGGCTAGCCAAGGGCGAGTCCACCGATGCTGAGGAGCATTTCTGTGATATGTCTTACGTAAATATAACCGTAAGTAAACGAGAAGGGAACATTTACTCGCACTCGTTACATATTCACTCGTTACTTTATTTCTTAACTCTCATTTTACTCGCTTGCAGTGTTCCCGCTGGCGCGCCCATTGTATGAAAATGGAGGCGATATTGGCGCGTCGGGAGCCCGTCTGCATCGAGGTGTTTTTGGGCCCCGCTGGCCACAAGATTCTCCTGGAGCAATGGATCATAAGCGGCAAAGAAAAGTGAGTCCAACGAGTAACCAAAATTCGTTCAATTCTAATCGTTCCTCCCCCCTCTTCACTGGCAGAGTACCACCACCGACAATGACGCTGCCATCGCTATGTAGCGCCATCCGAAGCCAGCTTTACTTCTCCCAGATCGTTGCCTGGTGCGATCTCCTGCGCAAATGCGATCCCTCGGTCTACGACAGTGGACGTGTGATCTTTGCCAGCGGCAACAGCAGCAGCACCACAGCTGGAGACTTAGCGGGCACGACGACTCCAGCTGCCTCTGGCTCACGACGTCCGCGGCTCAACATCTTCTATAGGATTAGGCCATACGATGCGAAGAGTGCCGGCAACGATGGAGGATTCGGCGCCAAGGCAAATGTTCATAACTTTCCGCACGTCAATATTGCCGAGAACTTCAGTGTCGCCGTCTGTGTGAAGAGTCTGCCTCGGTTCAACGGAGGATTGCCGCACGTCTCGCCTCCCGCACCTCCCCCCGTTCGTACCCAAGCCAAGTTGCGGCCTGTGGCAAGTACGCCGACGGGGGGTGGGGGGATGTGTGCGGCAACACC
Source organism: Scaptomyza hsui (assembly GCA_018152825.1). Classification (NCBI taxonomy): domain Eukaryota; kingdom Metazoa; phylum Arthropoda; class Insecta; order Diptera; family Drosophilidae; genus Scaptomyza; species Scaptomyza hsui. The sequence goes on from JAECXO010000002.1 coordinate 9,669,413, forward strand.
GACCGGATTGGGGGCAAGGATTGCGCTGTTGGGCACAGGAACGCCACCAGGAACAAGTAGTAGCTGTGATAAACTAGAGAGAAGGAGGAGAGTGGGAGGAGGAGGGGGAGGGGGAAGAGTGGAGGAGGAGCTGGAGCTGGATGCAGTTTGTGTGGATGAGCTGGACGGACATCGGGAGCGACAGTTGCAAAAGTATCGCAAGCGAATGCAACGACGTGATAAGAAGCGGGAGAGGAAACCCTCCGATGATCCCCTGGAGGAGCACATGGACATCATGGACGAGGGCAGCGAGGATGCCACAAGTCGCACCCAATCGCCAGCACACCCAACCTCAACCACAACAACAACAACAATGATGCCATCCCGTATGTCAACACCATCGCCACCACCACGTCGTGCCATGATCTCCACGGGCACCCAAACATCCCTGAGCAGCTGCCAGCAATGTGGCAGCGAGAAGACGCTGCTCTGCCTCAACTGTACGGCAGATGAGAGGCACAGGAGTGGGGATGGCGACGATACGAGTGCCTCGGAAATGGAGGAGATCTCGACCAGCAGCAGCTGCAGCCTGAGCAGCTCCGATCTCATTGTGGGCACACCGCGCAACAAGGCCGAACTCCTGCTCCAGGCCATACAGCGGACGCCAAAGAACCGTAAGAAGACGACGCCACCAACAACAACAACAGCTCCAAACGATCTCAAAGCTGGAGGATTAACACCGAGTCCAAGTCAGAGTCAGAGTCAGAACAATAATCAATCCAAGCCGGCGCCAATTAGTGGCTGCCAAGTGTGCAAACGTCAAAAGACCCAACACAACTTTGGCAACAACAAAGGGAAGAGTGGAGCAGGAGCAGGAGGGGGAGCAGGAGGATGTGTAGAGGAAACCAAATTGGAGACAATTGGAACAAATGGACATGGCAACAATGTTGAGACACACGAAGGCGATGACAACAGCATGGAACAGGAAGTGGAACAGGTGAGAAACGAAACGAAACGAAATGAAACGAAATGGTTCGAAACTTGACTAAATTTATTTCCTCTTCATTTTTTAGACCACTTCGACCAAGCTGACGCCAAATATTGATCGTTGCTCGTTGAATGGTAGCCAGGAACGTTGTCAGACGCCACCCGACAGCGCCATGGATGATGAGCACATTGTGGTGCAGTTCAAGACGCCCATCAGTCATGTGCCGCTCAAGCTGCAGGAGTTCCAGCAGCAACAACAACAACAACACCAAACCCAACAAATGTCAAAGGCACCAAGTCAATTGCGTTTGAATTGCAGTGGCAGTTTAATGGATCGGGAGACACCGCCACCGATGTTGTCGCCATTGATGCGCAAAGCTTTGCCCAAGGTCAATCTGAACACAATCTTCTGCAGCAGCTCCTCCTCCGCCTCCGCCTCCGCCTCATCATCCTCGGCGCCCATTAGCATTGACAGCGGTTTGGCTTTCTGCTTTGAGCAACCCTCCACGTTGAGCTATGCTCACACCCAATCCCAATCCCTGTTGACGCCACCCGATTCCCATCAGTCCAATCTTCATGTCCAGAAATCCTACTCGGCTCCCACGTTGCCCAACGCTCTGTCCGTCTCGCCACGCTTTGCCAAGCAGGCTGCCTTCTACAAACGTCGCTCCCGGCATCTGAGCGATCGCTCGGATCGCAGCTCCCTGGGCTCCGACGAGCAGCTCTCCGATGAGGATCAGGAGTCGGGCATGTGCAGTCCAGCGGGCTCGCCCCTCAAGACCCGGGCACGTCTAGCCACCCAGTTTGGTGGACGTCCGTTGCTCGGGAATCTGGAGGAATCGTTGCTGCAGAAACGTCTCCTGCCCAAGATTGAAGTTCCCGGCTTCCGTTTGCAGTTGGGCGCCTCCGGTGTCTTTTGTCCCAAACAGCTCACCATTCCAGCTTCCGCCTACTTCTACGAGCTGCATGGCGAGACTCTAAGTACACCCTATCTGGTAAGTGTTGGATTACTTCAGTAGAATCCCTCAACTAACATTTTCCTCTCTCTTTTCCTCTCTTTTCCAGTGCGAGATTCGTTTGCCGCGAAAGGGTTACTCGGTTCCTTTGATGGGCACCGTGCAGGCCACATTGCTCAATCCCATGGGCACAGTGGTGCGCATGTTTGTCATTCCCTACGATATGCGCGACATGCCCCATCTGCATCGCACCTTCATCCGTCAGCGCATCCTCGCCGAGGAGTTGCCCTGCAACGGCGGCGAGTCCATCATGCAACAGCAACAGCAGCCGCAGCGGGCACGGGAACGGGAGCCGGGCAGTCCGACGGCGACGAGCACCACCAGCAAACTGGGTCACTTCATCAGCGCCGATCAAATGAAGCGTTTACGCTACTCCATACACCTGAGGTGGGTTGAAATCTTCCGTTCCGAAATCTTGTTTCTAATCTCTTTGAATTCCGTTTCCCCGCAGATTCCAGACGTCACGTTCGGGTCGTTTGTCACTGCATACGGACATACGTTTGCTGATCTCACGGCGGACAGATTGTGATACGGCGGCGGCGCATGCCAAGGGGCTGGTGGAGGCGCCCAATGAGCTGGTGACGGACACGCTGATGCCAACGGAGCCTCGTTACAGTGCGATGCAGGAGAGTCCCGGCAAGATTTAGTAGCTGCTAAACGCCCTGGGCGTGGCATGTGATGAGAGCTCTGGTGGCAGCTGTTTTGGTGGCAGCTTGGTGAGACGCGTGTGGAAACAGCTGCAGGCGCGTTGGCAACTCTGGCAGCAATGCCACAGATATCAGCTATTGTGAGGAACAAGGAGGAGAAGGAGGAGGAGGAGATCTTAACAAGCGGAAAACGAAACAAATTTCCAACTGCTTTATTAGTTATTGTAAAACCGTAAATCTAACTTCTGACTAGTACTATATACCCCCGCCCCTCAAATCTCCCCAAAACCCTCAACTAGTTTGAATTTGAATTGTTTTTGTTTTTTTGAATTAATGAACAAACAAAATGATTAACGTCTATCTGCTCGCACTCTATACTATTTCTATCCTTTGTGAAAGGGGGCCAAAACAGCAAAAATATCTCAATATACACTGTAAACTTTCGGGGACCCGAGCCGGTGTTTTGAATAGATAGCACTGCAGCAGCTATTTATCTTCAACTTTAGCAATACATAAGATATAGTAACAACAAATCACATATACATATACATATATGCGCAATATATAATGAGTATAACAATCGAATGTGTGTGAATGAGAATGAGTGAATCAAAAAGAAAAAGGGTACTAAAAACATTTCTTTGTATTATTTTCAATATCTTCTAATTTTTTTGTGCAATTTTCTCAAGTGATTGAATTTTAAAATCATTAAAATAACAAACAAACAAACAAACTCAGTGCAGTGTTGATAAATGCAATCAGAAATGAGTGGAATGAGTAGGAGGATCATGGTGAATATATGCAATTTCACCATGAGTGGGAGTTGTGTAGTGTGTGTGTGTGTGTGTGCGTGTGTATTTTGATCCAGCTCATATCGATCGTTGTTGTTAGCGAGCGTTTGGTAGTGGTGTGATTTACATGTGTAATAGTTTTTCAAATTGAATCATGAATTATATAATTCGTTCCATTTTTGTTTTTCACGGTGTATTTGAGTGATTTTTAAAGCGTGCCTGTGATACGATATGAGCTGCTTTTGATAATGATGATGATAATATCGATATGATGATATATACATATACAGTAGGAATTTAGTTAAATGCAATTCAATCAAATTTTGTTTGTGTTTCTCCATTTTGTTCACAACAAATGCAATTTTTACATAATATAATTAGTTTTGTTTCTATTTTGTTTATCAATTCTCACATACATTACATACACATATGCAATAAGTGCTTGAAAATTACATAAAAAATATTCTTTAGAAACTTTCAAGCACAACTGTACTTCAATAATATGCTATAGATACATATAATATATATATATACATATGTACATCATAGGTAGAGTATATGCCTCTCTCTTTCTCTCAGTGTGTACATATACTTTATGTCTGTGTTAAATTCTAATTACTAAACAAAAAAAAAGTCTTTAATTTCCATTGATACCTGACTAAAACTATATATTGTATAACTCAAAAACTACCGCAATTAACAAATTTTCAATCTAGAGTGGTACACACAACAAACAAAACAAGTTCCAAATGAAAACAGAAACTGCAATAAAAAATTATAATAATAAACAAACAAACAAACAACAAAACAACTACACGAACACACTAAAATGAAAACAGAAAACTTTCTTTATTTGTTTAACGGTTTTTTAAGTAGAGAGCTTAATGTGCCCAGTCAATAGCAATTATATAACACCAATATACAAAATGAATTCAAAAATAAAGGGTTTTGTGTTTTTTTATATTCAAATTGAGTGAAAGAAATCTCTTTTTGCTGGGTGAATAAGGAAATATAATATAATTTGAAAAAGCCGCCAAATGAGTTTGGCGCTGTTAATTAACATTTTGAGTAAATGTTAAGAAATTAGGGTGACCACAGCAGCGTATACAGCTGTTTAGTATGTTAACAGCTGACAAACAAAATAAAAAGGCAAATTTAGTTACCTAATTCACGATGCGTTACAATTTGTTTTCGCGTGCTGTGCATTTATTAAAACAAAATCACAATAAAGCATATTTATTGACGCGCACCGCAAGCAGCAAGTCAACCACAAACAGCAGCTTGGACCAAAGAGATGGCCAGGAACAGGCAGCGACAACAGAAGCAGCGCAGTCGGAATTGCCGGCACGTGAACCTCTGGTAAAGAATTTCTTTGTGGGCATCACGGACAAGGAGCTGCTCGGCTATCCGGAGGTGATTGCACGCGAGGAGATGGCACAGTTGCAGCACACATTGCTGCCACTCAACAACTACTTTGCCGAGGAGCAATCGCAATCGCAATCGCAATCCCAATTGGAGAATCTCAGGCAGTTGGGACTCTATGGATTAAATGTGCCCTTTGAGTATGATGGCAGGGGCTATAATTGGAGTGCCAGCTTGATGGCCAGTGAGCCGGAAGCGGGGCACACTAGCCTGGCACTTGGACTGCAGTCGCATCGTGTTGTTGTGGACATGTTGAGGGAGCTGGGCAGCGAGGAGCAGAAGCAACGTTATCTTCCCAATCTTGCCACGGGCCAACTTATTGCAACGGATGCAATCTTTGAGTATGCGCCACCCGAGGATGATTTCTTTGGCACACAAGCGACCTACGAATCGGAATCGGGCTCGGGCTCCTGGCTCCTGAGTGGCGAGAAAGCTTTTGTTGTGACAGCTCCTGCGGGAACACGTCAGCTGTTCCTGGTCCTGGCCCAAACGCAGCAGACGAATGTGCCTGGGAATATTGGACGTGGTTCCACCTTCTTTCTGGTGGACTCACAGCAGCCGGGTGTGAAGTTGGGTGAACAGCATGCCACATTCGGTTGCAAGGAGGCGGCCATGCGTCGCGTACACTTTGACAAGGTGCAGCTGCGTCAGGATCAAATCCTTGGCGCTGCCCACGATGGCAATCAACTTTCGGAGCATTTGGTGCGTGCCTCGCGCTTGAGGAGCACCCATTCCGGCATCGCTTTGGCCAAAAGACTGTTAAAACAGTTAACAACTTATAGTTTAAATACAACACAATGTGGAGTTGAAATTAAGTAAGTTTCAAACCAAATGAAAACGAAACAAAACAATTTCTTTCGTTCAGTTTGTGAGAGCGCTAAAAAGGGAACGAAAGGAATTTCGTTTCGTTCTCGTTGCGTTTCATATATGTAAATTGCTTACTGTATTTGCAGAGATTTGGAACTGACACGTGTTAATCTATCGCAGTCAATGTGCTCCATTTATGCCATGGAGAGCATGCTTTATCTAACGGCTGGCATGTTGGATGAGTTTGTCAATCAGGATGTCACCTTGGAGAGTGCCATAACCAAATATTATACGCTGCAACAATTGCATGCAATCTCCACACAGAGCTTAACTCTGCTCGGCCCAAAGAGTTTGCATGAGGGGGAACAAGCGGAATTGGCACTAAGAGACACGGCTCAACTATGCACTCAAGGTGAATCTTTGAGCACATTGAGCATGTTTATTGCCCTGACAGGATTGCAGCATGCGGGGGTGAGTAGAAATCCCATATATACGCCGTCATAATAAGCTAATCTTTTTCCCCCTTCCAGCAACGCATGAATGAAGGCATTCGCCGTTCACGTAATCCCCTCTTCCACCCCGGACACATCTTTGGCAAGTTCATGAACCGCTCGAGCATGGAGAGTCCCAAGACGGGCATGCTGCTGGGGGAGAATGTGCATCCCTCGTTGGAGCCAGCTGCTCAGTGCATAGAGCACTCAATTGCCCGACTCCATATGGCCGTGGAGTTGATGTTTACGCGGCATGGCAATGCTGTTGTGGAGCGGCAGATTGAGTTGCAACGTGTGGCAAATATATCGAGCATCGTTTATGCGATGTGGGCGAGTGTGGCACGTGCCTCGCGCTCCTATTGCATTGGCCTGCCCCTTGCGGATCATGAGATGTTGACTGCCACGGCTATTTGCAACCAGGGACGCGATGATGTTTTGCACCTTGCCACAGATGTATTCAATGGCCACTATGTGAATAATGATAACAACTTGTTGCGTCTCTCCTCGCAGGTGGCCAAGAGCAAAGGTTACTTTCCTGTGCATCCGCTAACATTTAACTTTTAAGTTTTTCTTTCTTTTTTTATTGGAGTTGTAACTAAAAATAAATTTAAAAAAAACAGTTTAAAATAAAAAAAAATGTGTATTTAAATCTTAAATTTCATATTTACAAACCGTTAATCAAAACAGTTCATTAATATTTAAACATCAGCGATAAAAAACAAATGTAAACAAACATTATCCCACAACATTTTCACTCACACCGCAGCATGTTAAAAATGCCGCTCAACTCCAGAGTTGCCTTTGAGCTGAGTTCATTTTTTCGACACTCGACTCAAACTCAGCTTACTCATTCTCGCTGCTTGCTGCGCTGCCGACGTCCGACGCATTCAATTCCATTTTATTTCATGCCATTTGACGGCTCGAATCATTTTCGTTTCGGCTGTCGTGCGGTTCACACGCGTATTTAAACAACGTGAGTGAAAAGTGCGCAAAGTGGTATATGTTGCAATTTTAAGCATTTTGTAATACAAACATACTATGTGTAGTGAAAACTTGCATATTTAAGCATTGTGGGCGGCTGCACTTTGTCACAATTGTGGCAGCGTACGAGAAAAGGCAAGAAGCAAAAGAAAAACGCCCACGGCAAAAATTATTGGCGTGTGTGTGTGTGTGAGTGCATGTGTCTAAGTGTGTGTGCGCGAAGCAAGAAGAATATGTGAATTGAGCGTATAAATTAAAATCAAACGAAAGAAAAGAAAAGAAAAGGAAAAAGCTATGAAAATCAATTGGGAATTGCAGGCAAGCCAAAAGCTACGCAAACGCCAAATTGTGTGTGTGTGAGACAAGCAGGCGATATAAAACGCGACACGAATGTGCGCAGCAAAGAAAGACCAGCAATAAGCAACAACAGCAGCCGTCATCGACGTCGCAGCAGCAGCGAGCAAAGCAGCGTTTTACTTGACACAGGTAAGCTTTTTCAACAAAACTGGCATCTTGGCCGCATTGCCCATCAAATTTTACCCCAAAATATGGGGTGTTACGCACAATTTGTATTTTCGTTTACAATTTTTGCCGGCTTGCTATTTTTCTTGTGCTCTTAAGGGGTGGGGGAAATGGTTGATGATACGAATTAAAAGCACGAAACAATGGAAGCGGAGAAATATTTCCGCTTTCGTCTCATATTTGAAAGTGGTTGACTGTTCGGGTAAGGGGTAAAGAGGTGAGGTGAGAGCCAATTCTAACTTAACACACGCACAAATCAACCGCTGCAAACAACAAAAAAAAAAAAAAAAAAAAATGGGCGAAATAAAATATCAAAGGAAAAAAGAAGAACAGCATCAGCCAGCCAGCAAGCAGCAGAAAAGTTCTGCCTGCCATTTCATTTCGTTTCGTTCCGCAGTGTATGTAATTTTTTTGTTTTGTTATTTTTCTTGTATTTTTTTTTTCTGTTGTTGTTGTTGGACTCAGGGACGGTGAACGCCATGAGCAGTGGCACACGACACACATACATACAAACATGTGCACTCGTTGATTGTAAGAGAGGGAGGGCAGCAAATAACAAGGAGCAGAAGACAAGCCGAAAGAGTCACCGGCCAAACGATTCCACTGGATTGTATTTTTCTCGGCCCATAGCATTATGTATGTATGTTTGTATGTTTGTGTGTGTGTGTGTATATATTTGTAGCACAATCCATCAACACGGAGGAGCGCTGACTGCGGCAGTGGCAGCGACGCAGCGTTGACTCTGCTTGCTTTTATTTGAGATTTGCTCACGAATTGATGTTGTTGTTGTTGTTGTTCGAGTTGTGTGTGCATAAATTGGCAGTGTGGGTGTGTGTGTATGTGTGTGTGTGTGCGTGTGGTTGTTTGGTGTTATATGCCAGATAGTAGTATTTGGCCTATGCCGGACAGACAAGCAGCCAAGTGGATTGAATTTGGATTTTATTTTATTTGCGCTTTGTTTGCCATCTTTTTTTTCTTTTCTTTTCGTTTCTTTTACGGTCCAATCTCGCAGTTCCCCCACACTGTCTTGCTCTCTCTCTCTCACTCACTTACTCACTCATATCTCTCTGTGTGGCTGGAAATGAGTGCGCATTACTGTTTTGTAGTTATTGTTGTTGGACATTTTAGTCATTTTACCTTTGCCCAAACTTTTCAACTCGAACGTTATTAATCAATTAGCTTTTACTCGTGTGTGTGTGTGTGTGTGTGTGAGAGTGCGTGAGTGTTAAGCGTGTCGAAAAGCCAATGGCAATTACAGTCATAGCGGGAGCTTTGTTAGTGTTTGTGTCTTAAGCTTAACGATTGTACTTGAGCATTAGTGCATATGTATATGTGTATTTATATATTGTATATTATCTTGGCAGGTTAACGGTTCGCTGCTTGCGCCTGCGCTAATTAGTTATTATGCAGCTTATGCTAATTAATATTAGTTTATAATGTTTGTTGTTTTTTATTGTTCGTTTCGGTTGGCTTGAGTGGATTAGATTGTAGGGGTGGGGGTGGGGGTGACTGGTGGTTGTCTTACCACACACACACACACACACACACACACGCACGTACACAAATCGATTTCGCAACCCTCTTTCCGATAAGCTTGACATAAATCATTTTAATGACGACACACGCACACACAGACACATTGTGTGTATTACATATGTTCATATACACAAACACACACACACACACTCATACACACATGATTCTGCTACATTTGAAATATTATCCAAACGCATAAAATCGATTTCTAATCGTGTAAATAAATGGCGACAAATGCTGCGCCCCCAAAACGGCAGGTGGCGCGACGGCAGAAGCACACAACGACAGCCAGATGTATGTATGTATGTATGTTTGTATGTGATAGCGTGTGTGTGAGTGAGAGAGTTTATATGCTGCCATTTGTTTCACGCCGCATCTGGTTTTTGCCCAGGCCCGTTGCCAATGTTGCACCTTGGGGCTCCAAAAGTCGAGAGATGCGCGCGGCGGGTACGAAATGGGAACGGGAATTGGCGACGGGTATCGGGCATCGGGCGGCGACCGAAATCGAAACGACGAATGTTCCAAGCTAAGGCAAAAGCCAGCCAAAGCAGAGCAAAGTGAAGCGCAGCGAACAGAAAACAGCAACAGCAAAAGCGACGTCGACTGCGACTGCGACAGAAAACAGCAACAACGACAGCGTCGTTTAATGGCAGATAAGCGTAAGCGAAGAGTTCGGCATACAACAACAACAACAACAAGACAGCAAATGGCAAATGCCGAATGCAGACGGTAACACGACAACAACAACAACAACAGCAGTAACAGTAGCAGATCGAGAGGCTATAAAAACCAAACCGAATACTGGCTTTCGTTGATGTTGTTGTTGTTTTTGAGGGCCCATTGGAACAATGAGAATGAGAATCGAAACTACCGCTGACTGATGTCAGTTGGGGCTGCCCACTAATTGGATATGTTGGGTTTGAGAACGAATGGTTGAGGTGGGAGTGTGTGTGTGTGTGGTGGAGGTGGAGGTGTATTGTAATGGCTCAGGAGCACACATTTTATTTGTTTTGGGCGCATTCACATACACACACACAGACATACCTGTACATTTAAACTGCATGTGAAAAGTGCAAAAAATCACACGGCCAAATGGGCGACAGAAAGAGACAGCCAGAGAGGGACACAAATAGGCAAAAGGACAGACAGACAGATGGATAGATAGAATCGATGGATAACAGAAAATTGAATTTCTTGCTACTGTTGTTGTTGTTGGCAATGCTTTGAAAATATTGGCTGTAATTGAATTTATGCCGTTCGGCAGCCGGCACTAACGGAAAATTGCAAATTCTAAAGATGAGTGCGAATTGCAAGTCCCCAAATTATAACTACCCCTTCCACCCTTCCTCACTCTCTCTCTCGCTCGCTCCCTCACCACAAATTGTATCGTTGGGTGCTCATTTGTAACATGTCCGCCTCCGTTGGCGTCGCTTTTAACGGTAAACAATAATTCATTGGTTTTCTGTGAACATTTTTCGTTTTTGTTTTCTGCAGCACAAAATTTTGTTCATTTCTTGTTGGTGTTGTTTTTGGTGTGGTGTATTTTTGTATCGTTGTGGGTTACAAAAACATTTTTAATTAGCTCGATTTAATTGGATTTTATTTGTTTGGATGTCAGAATTGCTTTCTCTCTCTCACACACACTTTCTTTGTGTGTGCTGCTTAAAGAGTTGTAATTTAATGTACAATTACATACATTTGTACAATTTATGTGATTAATCATTGTTAAATGAGTAAAAGATAACTGAAAATCGGTTTAAAATCACATAGCATAAATTAAATAATATTTAAATTAGTTTCTTATCTGTTATTTTTCATCAAATAATATCAAAAAATCATTTCGCCACAATTTGGTATTGAAAATGTTGCCTTGTTTTCTTCCACTTGCTTTCCGCACTTTTCGGGCAAAACGTATCAAAAGTCTAAACGAGTCGAAACAAGAACAAAAACACCGAAACTAAAACTTTTCTCGGTATTCTCTTTACTCTTGTTGTTGTTACTATTGTTGTTGCTGGCCGGATGACGCGACTGCGGCTTATTGCTTGTGTTGCTTTTGTTGTTGTTGTTGTTTCTGTTGCTTTTGCTTGGACACGCGATTGCCTGATTCTGAAACCTGAGTGAGTGAGAATGAGAAAGGAGAATGGGATGGGTTTGCGAGAGAGGGAGAGAGCAACCCTAAAGCTTTTACACTGTATGTACTTCATTATATGGGCATGACAAATGTCTGCAAGTGTGAACCGTTACAGTGTGTGAGTGTGTGTGGTTGTATTAAAGGGTGGGTGGGTGGTTGGGTGGTCTTTGGTAAGATTGTTACACGGACAGAAAGTTTTTATGGATGTTAAGGATATTTACGAAATGTGTTTAACTTATTTCCCTGTCAACTGATTAATTTTTACAGTGTAGTGATTGAACCCTTCATAATGTCCCAAGGACGCAAGTGTTTCCAAAAGTAACTGTGATTGTGATTGTGAATTGTGACTTGTGGGATCTGGCAATGCCTTGAATTAAATGAAGGCGATGCTGCTGCTGCCTTTATTGCTCTCTCTTTCACTCCTTTTCGCTCTCCCACACACGTATGTGGTATGTATCTATAAGTGGGAATATTGTATCCGTATCTTGTGTGTGTGACGAACGACGAAGGTTGCCTGCCACACCTCCTGCTGCTGCCACAGACTGCTGAGTGCGTGTGTATCTGCAACTGTGGCATCTTGCGTTTTGCATCTTATATCTTGTATCTTGTATCTTGTTCTGTATATCTATCTGGTGCGCTGTGCGCAGCGTGCGTTTTCTTCGTTGCCATTGTGAAAATTACACACACACACACACACTGAAATGACACGAGAACGAACCGTTTGTCACCATATGCACTTCCCCCTTCCCCCTACATTAGATACACACACACACGTATTTAACATTTTGTATCTATTTCTGTTTGTGTTGTGCGGAAATTGTTGTAAATTGCATGACTAAGTTTGCATAGTGGTGAAAAGGGGGAAGTAGTTGAGCTATAGCAGAGACACAAACCTCCCACATTCAATAATTAATCAAAAGTACTCAACATTATAATATGCGTATGTGAACAGCTGTCAATTGAGCGAGTTTTAAGGGTTATGTTTTAATAATTGACGAATAAGCTGCGACAATAGTATAACGAACCAACCCCTATATAGAGTATATATCTGTTTAAGAATAATATTCTTGCCATCTAACGAAACTTCTTTTGGTTAACATCGCATAACAAAAAATAAAAAAATCGATGCATGTAGTTGGTTGCAAGTTGCTGCTGCCACACACACACACACACACACTGTTGCCAATTAGTTGGACTTTTGAGGAAATTCACCGAGCTGCAACTTGCCGCCGGCTTCACCATCTCTCTTTCTTTCTTTTAACCTCAGCTGCACTCATTTGCTCTGACTGATGAAAATTAACAAAAAGCAACTCGTTATACCCTGTAAGCATTTCAAAGTGTAAATGGGGTAGCATGTTCTGTAACTTCAAGAATGTCAAATGTTAAACACACAACATATGTAAATTGAAGAAGAAGTATAAATTCACCTCGTCATTAAACTAACTGTAAACAGAGGGCATCTTTAAAGTCGCTCTCTCTTAATAGCTCACAATTTTGCACTCTTCGCTTACTTTTGTGTTGGCTTTGCTGCGCTGCGCTGCGCTGCTTTTGTTTTGCTTTTGGGTGCTGCTTTTTGGCCGCGCTGCGTCGCTCTCATTTATTTTACGCGACGCAGTCACAGCAGGCAGCAGAAGGAAGAAGACGAAGCCGTCGCAGTTCCTTTTCATTTTGAAAGCGGCCACAGAAAAACGTCGACAGGCGAAGACCGATGCTCACTCACACACACGCACATACATACACATACACACACACACGTACATACGACTAAGAGGGAGACACGCACGTACTTATATAAATTTTTTCTTCCGCACACAGTTATTTTTTTTATTTTATTTTATCTTTTTCGTATATGCATGTGTATTCAACTTCGTCTTTTGCTGCTGCTGCGGCTGTCCGAAGCTGCAGCTAAGCAGAAGGAGAAGAAGAAGCAGCAGCAGCGGCAGCAGAGAGGAAGCTCAAAACTTGGGCCAGTGATGTTATTGCTGTTGTTGTTGTTGGCAATGCCACCTTCTGCACAGGCACGACACACGGCATCGCACGATTCCTCTTCTGGACGACCGACTCACTTCCTCCCCCCCCACTCTCTTGTTCTTCTATCCCTGTTTTGCTGTCTCACTCTCTTGTCAGTTGAGTCTCTGTTCGCCTCGCGGCAATGGCAGCCAGCCAGGCCAGGCAAGCAAGCAGGGCAGGCTGGCAACTCTGGCTGACGAGCAAGTTTGAATTGTAATCCTTGTTGTTGTAGTTGGCACGCTCGCCTTTTGCTCATTCACCATTATTATTGTTGTTGTTGTTGTTTAACTGGTGCTGTCGCTATTGCAGCAACAACTCATTGCCCCCACTCTTTGGCTCTACACTTAAAAATAATAGATTAGCCCTTAATAATGAAACAAAAACAAGCAACATATATTTTTCCTTCACATTGAAGTAGTTTAGTATAAATAATAAATATTGTTATTCTTTGAAATATAAAAAAAATATTTTTTTAAGTGTATGTTTATAATTGTTGTTATTGAGCTTGAGTTGTGTCGAAAATGATATATAGTTTTAATGTTCGTCCACTTGTTTTTCTCTCAGTGTATGCACTTCGCCACACACACACACACACAGACACATTTATGGTTCCTCTTCGCCTTTGCCTTCTCACTCAACAAACACGAGCCTGGCAACCAACTATGTTCGACATCAGCCACTGCCTTTGTCTGCTAAACCCCCTCTACTTCACTTCCCCCCTCCCCCGCTCGTTGCTGCACTATGCGTTTCCATTTCGTTGTTGTTGTTGTCGTCTGTCGTCCTTCTCGCATTGTTGCCCTTTACATTTCATTTGGCTTCAGGAGGTCCAACAAACGTTCTGCGCTTGATACCCCTTGAAAAAAAAAACTTTTTGAGATATTGGGTTGTTGTTGTTGTTGTTGTTGGGTTCTTTTCTTTCATTCATAACAAGTTTTAACACGCTCTGCAATTGTTTTCTGAACATTGAAACATTTTATTTCAATTAAATCAAGGCAAAGTATTGTTGAATGAACTTGTTGGATTTTTTCAAAGTTTTTGAAACTTAAATAGCTTATTAATTGAAGTGAAGGGTATCTAAACTTCGACGCTATGAAACTTCTTTATACTTACTTGTTGTGTTTAGATTTTAGTTGACTTTTGTACTGACCACAACGACTAGATAGATAGATGATTGCAACAAAAGTGTTCCATTAGCTGCAATCGTCGACGCTTTTTTTGATGGTGGTGTTGTTGTTGTTGTTGAGATTGCAGTTTTTGATGTTGGCAATACTCGGCTTGGGTGAATATTAATAGCTGAGGCTTTGTAAATGGTAATGCCGCTCAATTTTTCTTTAACTCTATTTTATCTATTGTCAACTACAGTTTGAAGTAGTTGTTGTCTTGTCTTGTCAATGTCTTGTTTTCACAAATGCATCCATTTTTGCCAATTCTCATTTATTATGCGCACAATTTCGGTTGACATTATTCAACAATTTTGCATCGCTGCTTCCGCACTAACAGCGTTCACAACAACAACAACAACGACAACAACAAAATTGCCAATACGCACTTCCGCAGCAAAAAGTTTTGGCAGCAGCAATAACAAAAACAATATGGCGTCAGCAGAGCTGAGCAGAGCCGAGAGCAGCAGGAAGAAGACAGCAGACAGACAGACAGACTCTTGACAGGCGAAGCGAACACCTTTTAGTCAGCCTCATTTATATTACGTTACACTCCACTAACAAACACACACACACACACACACACATACTTATGTATATGCAAGCCGCAACATTTTGCAAAATTTGCTTGCTCTCACTTCCAGGCGCGCTCTGCTTACCCTCTGCTCCCTTCCGTGCTGTAGTTTTTGTTGTCGTTGTTTTGTTGCTGCAGTTTTGCTTAATTTCTCACTTGTTCCTTTTTCACGTGCACACACAAACATACACACATACATATGCACATATAAACACGCACTCATTCACTCACTCACAAGTTCACTCACGCAGCTGCTCTCTTGTGTTGCCCTTTTCCGCTCATTTTGATTTAGTTATTGTAGCAATTTTAATTACCAGCCCTTCAATGGGTGACCGCAGCACCAGCAGCAGCAGCAGCAGCAACCGAAAAATGTATTTAAATGAAAAAAGAAAAATGAAATGAAGAAAAATGTATAATGAAAACAATACAAATGGCTCTACTGCTGGAATGATTGTTGGTCTCCTTTTGCCTTTTGCTATTGCCGGTGCCCTTCTTTCTTCTTTCCTTCCACTTTGGCCCCCGCCAACCGCCATCGTCTGCTGACACCTTTGTCTGTCCCTCTGTCTGTCTGTCGCTTAGCTGCGCTGCGCTGCTGCGCCCACAATTTCAAACAGCAGCAGCAGCAGAAAAACAACAACAAAAAAGCACGTTCGTTAAATGTTGAATAAATTTTCTCATATAATCGTCGTCGCAGTCGTCGTCATCGTCATTTTGCCTTTACCCCCTCCCACCCCCTGCCCCCTGTACCTTTACTTCAGCACTTCACACACCCCACCCCACAAAAGCCAATGGCATGTGTTGTTGTTGTTGTTGTTTTTGTTGAATTTGTTGTTGCTGCTGTCTCCATCAGCGAGCTCGCTGCTGCCGGCGTCGCTGTCGCTGGCGCTGCTGCTGCGAGTGCTGCTGCTTCGCACTTGGCTTCGGCTTGGATTGTTGGTTGGTGTCGTTTCGTTAGTTTAGTTCGGTAACTCGTCGGTCGCGCAAGCAAGCAAGCAAAAGCCAGCTACAACAACAGCGACAGCAGCGCAGCTAAAGCTAAACCAAAAATCGAAAAAAAAAAAAAAAACAAAACAGCATAAAGCGGGCGGGCAAAAGTTAAGAAACAAAAAACAAATTACTACAAAAAGAAATTTCCTGTGCGCGCTTCGCAGAAATAAATTAAATGTATGTGCTAAAGTGTGTGTAAGTGTGTGAGTGGGAGAAACAAGAAGAATAAGAAGAAGAAGAGCAGAGCACAAGTATTAGCAACAGCAGCAACAAATGTACGCCCCAATCTCTCATGTGTATAGTGTGTGTGTGTGTGTGTGTTTGAACTGTACATCTATATCAATATTTATTATTTGCAAAAGAAATTGAAGAAAAGAAAAAGCAATACAACAACAACAACAACAGCAATCTAGGAAAGACGTTGACGCAGGAAGTGCGACAAATACAGATACAGAAATGCCCAAAAAGCAAACCAAACCAAACCAAAACCAAATCGTTTTGGGCCCAAAGCCAAAGCGAAGCCAGCGCGAGAACTCAACCAAGCGAGCAGAGCCCAAAGCAGAGGAGGAGCAGAACACAGAACACAGAGAGCAGCAGCAAATTCTGTCTGTCTCGAGGCCGCATATGAACGTGTGTGTTTGTGTGTGTGTATGTGTGTGTGTCTGCGTCTCTCTCAATGTGTGTGTGCACCCTGGCCACCGTATTTTCTTTTGTCAGTTCTGTGTGCTATGTGTGTGTGTGTTTGTGTGGTGAACTCTATGCCCTCTCACTCTCTCGCCAACCGCCTCATGTCACAACCAAAAAGGATTTAAAATTGTGCACAAGAGCTGCGAGATGCTGTTCGCTATTTGCCATTGTTGGTGTTGTACGAACATACACACACACACACACACATACAGTATGCATGCATACATAACATACATACATACATATGTACGTACAATTTGCAGTTATCTAAAGCCGCGCTGCTGCACGTTATACACACACAAAACAAAATTGTCAAATCAATAAAAACGCGAGCAAAGTGTCTCCGCTATTCGCAGTCACACTCGCAGTCGCAGTCGCTGTCACGGTTAGCGTCGACGTTGACGTTACATTCGGTTTTGCTGCTGCTTCTGCTGCTTAGCAGTTGCCATTAATAACTGTAAAATTCCAATAGTGATGAATAATACTTGTTTTAAATGACAGATGACAGATGAAGAGCACAAAAGCTAATCAGAAAATTTCCAATAAATTTAACTGTGCGACAGAGTGCAAGAGAGAGAGAGAGCCAATCTAGCACTACACTTATGCTTCTTCTTCTTCAACTACATATTAAGTGCTTAAACGAGTTACTGACCAATGCAATAATTAGCAAACTTACATACATACAGACATTTGTTTGTATATATGTATGTATGTGTGTATGTGTATGGCGATTGCAACTCCAATAAGATTTATTGCGTCAACTTTGTCGACGTCGCAGCAGCAGCGTCGGCGTTTCTCAGTTTGTATTTTTCATGTATCAATAATTACGACAAAGAAAACAACGTTGAGAAAAAAAAACGAAATTGAAGCAGCGGCGCAATGAACAACGAATGGCCGAACGAATGGCATGGCATGGCAGACCAACCAACAACAACAACAACAACAGTAACAACTACAACAACAGCAACTACAGCATTGGAGACATGTTTGCGCGGCGGCAGCGTCGCTCATTTATTTTATGTCTCGCTGTCGTGGTTGTTATTGTTGTTGTTGTTGTTGTTGTTCTTATGCTTCTTCTTCTTTTGCTTGTTTGTTGCTTGGCTAGCTGCTTTTGTTATTGTAGAGTTGCTGGCTTGCCCAGCCCGACTGTTTTCAGTTTGTGTATGCCTTTCAGTAGGTATGTGTATGTGTATGTGTGTGTGTGTGTGTACATACATATATCAAATGTGTGCATGACACGACCCGCAGCGCTGCCAGCGTCGCAGTTGTTATAGATGTTTACTGTAGCTGTTGGCTTGGTTGGATATACTTTGCGCTTGTGTTGTCCCTTGGCTCGCTCCACTGTGCTGAGCAAATTTGCAAATATGTGTACACATGAATAATAGAAAAGTGCGTGAATCCCTTGGCCCTCCACCCCCCCCCCTCCCCCACTCTATCTCACTCACGCCTCAGCGGCATTGCCATTTTAAAGTTTCCATTCGCAATGCACAGTTGCTTTGGCATCGAACTGACCGAATTTGCCTGTCGGCCAGTTAAGTTTTAGTTCATAACTCATTCCGCTCAAACTCAACTAAAATACGGCTCAGCTCGCGAGTTCAGTTCACTCATTCGTGTTTCTAAAATACCATTTGTGTGTGTTTGTTTTTTTCGCTTTTGTCGTTTTGCTTTTATTATAACGCCGCAGCTCAGTTTTGCGGATTTGTGATTTCGATATTTAGTTGGGATTTTCTGTTTGCTGCTGCGCTGCGCTGCCGTCCATTTGTTTTGTCCGTCCAACTGTCTCTTGTGTCGGCTTTTCTGCCTGTCGTCGTCGTCGTCGTTGTCGTCGTTTGTTTGTATGTAAAAAGTTGCCGTCTGCTGCGTTTGTCTGTTTGTCGTTCAAGTTTTGCTGCTGCTGCTGCTGCCGTTGGTGGCGGTTTCGTCCCGTTTCTTGCTGATTGCTATGGCCTGTCGTCTACCCCCCCCACCCCCCACTCAACCCCTGGCTCAACACTCAGTCTCTCTCTCTCCACTCCTCTCGTTCCCCTTTGGCTCAGCTCATTTCCAGCTCGTTTTGGGTGTACGCTGTGTGCAGTGTTTCTTTTTCATATTGTTTAATTTATTTCGTTGGTTTTTTATTGTGGCCACTGCCGTCGTTTCAATTTCGAGTGTGTTGTGTGTGTGTGTGTGTGAATTCGTCATGTTGTGCTGTAGTTGTTGCAGTTCCAGTTGCGGTCGCTTAGTGTTTTTTTTTTTTTCATCGGCCTTACCTTTAACGCTCGCTGTGTCTCTTCCCACACCCTTCACTCTCTCTCTCTCTTTCACGCTTCAAATTATCATCATCAGTCGTCGACATCATCCCTTCAATATTTTAAACTCACAACATTTTTTTTTGAGGCATTCATCATGAATTTGCTTTCTTGTGTAATTTTAGTCATTTGTTTGCCTTCTGGCTCTTATTTTTTTTTTCCCCCAAATTCCAAGCCGTTTCACGCCAGTCACCCTCGCAATGCACACACACACACACACACACACACTGTTACATTTCATTGAACACACACATACATACAAACATGGATTGCATCTGCATTGAATTTGGATATTTTTTCTATTTCCCATTTGTCTCGCTCTCTCTCTCTCTATCTCGCTCTCTGTACTAGAGGAAATCAACCGCTATTTGATCGCTGCCTTCCTTTCAGTGCAGAGCATTTGGCTTTTTTCAGGCAGACGCCAGTCAATTATAAATAATGGATTAAGAGTGGGGCAGTGGGCGTATTTTGTTAATTGCCATGAAAGACATACATACATACATACATATGTATGCATGTTTGTTCTTTAGTATTTGAAGTAACAAATGTTGTTTATTATACAAATACAAAGGCGCTATTCATTTATTGTTGTTATTGCTTGTGCTCTGTCACTTTAAAGCTGTTTAATTTTAGCAAATCAAAAACAAACGAATAGCAAAGTGCGAAGAAATTAGAGTTCGATGTTAGTAGACTAGCAAATACCCTTAAGAATGTTGAAAAATATCTTTAAATTCTTTATATCTATTTCGTTTTAGCTACAAAATCAATCATTTATTACACTTAATATAATTCCAAATATATGTGTGTGTGTGTGTGTTTGTGCCTTTGAGTGTTTTTGTGTGTGTCCAAATCAGGCCTGAAAAAAAGAGCCGAAAATATGAAATCATTATTCAAATTTTAAAAGTATTTCCCCACAAAGTGAGTGAGTGAACAAAAACAACAAAAACAACAAAACAAACAGATAACAAGAAGAACGACAAAATTAATCGTTTAAATATGAAGATTTCCAATGAACAACAACAACAACAACACTAACAAATGGATAAAGCGCTATGAAGCAACAACAAAGCGATTGGAGAACAGATTAAAAGACAATCGATTTATGTTGTGGTAAGTTAGAAGAAAGAAACAATAATGTAACATGTTAAATTGAGAGAATTTCGTGGGTTAAATATGATAAAGTAATTTAAAATCAAAGAGAAATACTTCCACTGCATTCTCTGTATCCTTTATGTTAGATAATCCGATTTAAGCATTAATTAAATGCGCTTGCTGGTGTGGAAAGTCTGTCTGCCTTCACACACACACACACACACAAACACACATACGTCTATGTATATTTGTTTGTATTAGATTACATTCAACAAAGCATTTTAATTGTATTTGTTGTCTAATGAAATCACCACAACATTTTGAAAGCTTTTTTGCGCGTACAAAACTAGAATGGGAAAGAGAGAGGAGCTTAGTTAACGGGAAAAGTTATTCACCACATTCCACCTTTTGGCACAGCTGCTCTATCATTAGTCAAGGGGATAATGTGTATTATTATTTTTGCTATACCCTTTAGTTTGGATTATGTAATTATTTATTTATTTGTTTATTTTATGGCTGTCAAAGCTGTTTGATAAATATTTAAAGAGCTTGCTTCTTGACCCATTGCTGAAACTCTCTTATCGTTGATGCATCTTTTTGTTGGCACAAGAATAATGTGATTAGAGTAAATCCCCGTAAATCCTTTGACATAAAGCGCCTACCAAGTTTTGGTTTGTTGTGTGGTAATCCACACACATACATACATATGTATGTATTTATGTACATTTATAATGTAACATGTCCAATAGTGCCTTTCCTCACCCTCTCGCCAGCCCTGGCTTAGCACTCGCATATTGCATTGGCTAAAATGTTATCAACAATTGTTGTTGTTGTTGTGTTTGGAGGGGGGAGGTGGCCACATTTGGGTGCATTCAGTGTAGCCACAAAGAGCCGCCACCTACCCACCATTCGCCAACACCCTACCCCCCTTTACCCACTCGGCCAACATACTATTTGTATGTGTGTTTGTGTATTTTGTGTACTTGCTCGAACTGTTGGCAGGCCTGGAACAGATGCTGCTGTGCTACTTGCACTGTGCGTCGTCTCTTTACTCCTTGTTGATGTTATTTTAGCCCGAAGCTCGCTTGGGAGTTCAGTATCATACATACATACGAGCAGGGAGTGGTGGGAGGGCGACGAGTCTCTTTGCTCCTGTTGTTGCAAATGGCAAATACATCAATGTATTACACACACCCGCACTCCGCTCCTGTGCACTCAGCTCGGCTGCTGCTGCTGCTGCTGCTGCATTTGTGTGGCTGACTCGTTTCGGTTTCTGTTGTTCCACCTCCTCCTTGCGCGCGCTCTCGACATGTCTCTCGCTTGCTCGCTCTCACTCTAATTTATGGGTCGTCCTCGTTTAGCCCGTTCCACTTTAAGCCTGGCATTTCCCATGCATTCCATCTCCACCTTCAATACTCTCTCTCTCTCTCTTCTCTCTTTCACTACAAATGCATTCCACCTCCTGCCAGCAACAACAACTATTTTACCGTTACATAAATACCCAACTACAACTGCAAGCTTATGTTGTTGCTGTTGTTGCCTCTGCTGCTTCGACTGTTGGCTGCATAAATTCATTTGTTTGTTGTTGTTGTTGTTGTTGTTCTTGTTATTGTTATTACTACTAGCGCTGCTGTCACTGTCACATTCACATTTACATTTACAGTTGTGCTCGCTCTGTTTTCCCCTTTCGGCGTCGTCGTCGTCATCGTTGCCAGTTTCAATTTTAGTTTTGCGCTGCGCTGCCTTTCGTTCGGTTTGGGTTCGTCGTTACTGGCAAACTTCCTACTCCCCCCCCCCCTCGCCCTTTATGCTCTGTTTTGCCACCCACGCAACGTGTGTCCTTGCGCGCTCTCGTTTCCTCTGTGTGTTTAAATGTATGTGTGTGTGTGTGTGTGTGTGTGAATGTGCTCCTTTGAGCCAAAGCCACACGCCAAACCGTGCGACAGCCCAGGGCTTTGGCTGGGACTCTCGACTCTGTCTCTGACCCAAACCCATTGTGCCAGCTGCCCCTCGACCACCCCTCCCCCCCTCGCCTTTTCATAGCTCTTCGTTCGTTTCGGTTCAGAGTTTACATTTTATGTGTGTATGTCTGTGTTTGGGTCCTTTTTCCTTTTCCTTTTTATATTTTTTTTTTACACAATTTCCTTGAACGCGCGCGCAGCCAACAGACCCAAAACCGCCCCGCCCCACCCCGCCACTCTGCAACCCGACCCAATCGTCCCGCAACTGGTTAGCGATATCCTTGATAATAATGTGTACAACACCAAAGAGAGAGAGAGAGAAAAAAAAGTGGACGACGACATGCCAACAACAACGTCTTATTTCCTCAAACACAAACACACACACACACCCACCCATATAACTCACGAGCTTTTGAGCTGCACTCAAATCCATTTCATTTCATTCCATTCCACCTCGCCCAGTCCCCTGTCCCTGCCCTTTGTGCGGTATAGAGAACCACAACTGAATTAGCTAACTGTACAGTGGTTAAACTTAAAGTTCTGCCATACAAGTCTTATCATGATTTTTTCAGCCACCTGAAATTACTTATTAAACTAATAATCAAAACTTTGTGCCCATAAAGGTCAATGGCTGGCCATAAATATAAAAAAAATACAAGTGCTACTTAAAGACAAACCAAGTTAATGCCCACACATAGAAAATTGAAAGAGGGCAAAGTTGTTTGATGTTATTGCTGTTGTATTTTGTTGTTGTTGTTGCCTGTGTACTTGTTGCTGCAGTCGCAGTCTGGGCGTCATTGCAGAAGTGGGGCATAAAACAGAAGAAAACCAAAGACGCGCAAAGAAATGAAGATCGCGCCGACGACGACGACGACGCAACTTCTGCTCGCGTGAGTCTCTGTCGCTCTATCGCTGTCTCAGTCTGTTGTTTGCTTAAGTCAATAACCTCGCACCGATGAAGAAGAAGAAGACCAAACAAGCAAGCAGGCAAGCAAGCAGAGGCATGCGAACCAAGTAAAAGAGGTACATACATACATACATACATATGTAAGAGTCGCTCTCACTCACTCCACCTCACTCCAATCACAACTCCAACTCCACCACTGCGTCTTTTGCTCTCAGCAAGAGTCAACTTGAGTAATGAGAAGAACAACAAATACAACAAAAAGGCAAAGTCAAAGTGAACTGGAAATTGTCGGAGCGTTAAAAAGCCGCCAACAATCAAATGACGGCAGCGGTGCGACGCATGGCAGGCAGAGCAAGGCAAGAACAACAACAACAACGTGTACCTAAATCTAAATCCCCAAGAATGCCAGCAAAATTACAAATGCATGAGTGTGTGTGTCTGTCTGTGTGTGTGCGTGTATGTCGAGTCCAAAGATGATCAACGAATGCCGCGAACAAGTGAACATAAATAAATACATATATCTGTATGTTTGTAAGTGTAAGTAGATGTAACGAAAGCGCCACGATTGGAATTGAAACGCATCATAGGGACGAGAACACAGTCAAAATAATCAAAGCAACTCTCACACACACACGCATACACACATTTATGCATTTGTCACTTTTGTCACTCATTTACTCAAAGCTCATTGCACATTGAACTCGATATCATTACCGTTCACTTTCTGATATTTGCATGTCATATATTTAATTCTAGTTTGAGTGAATTACATGATAATTTAAAGTGTGCAAAATGTTAGTTGAACAAGTATTGCAATAAAAGCTTTTCTGATTAGCTTTTGACATTCATATTGTGCTTTGGTCAGCAAATTTCATAGAAATCCAACAAATAATAATGATTGTCGCTGTTGTATTGTGTTGTGTGTGTATAACACAAAAGCGGCGGCATTTGCCAAAGATACACAGCACAAAAAACACACTCACACACACACACACACACAAAGACGCATACAAACTCATGCCCACAAACCAACTGCCAATTGAGCTAGAGATAATCAAGAGCAAAAAAAAAAAGCAAAAAGCAAAAAAAAAAAAAACAAAACAAAGCAAACAAACAAGAAAATCTAGGGAGGGGCTGTGCGGGGGAGCGTGGTGGGTATTGACGGGCAGTGACGCCAGCGGCGACGTTGGGCGAGCACACAATAAAAAGAATTTCACATTTGTGCTGTTGTTGTACTACTCTGTCAGTCACAAATATCGAAACGATAGGAAAGAGGCGAAGGCGAATTCGCAGAGTCAAGTCAGCAGCAGCAGCAGCAGGCAGCGTCAGTCATTCGCTATGGGCAAAAAAAATACATACATACATACACACAAACATACGTACACATAAATATATCTACACGTCAAGTTAGCGCAAAGAAAAAAAATTCTACAGCAGCAGCTATACACCCCTCCCTGCCGTTCCTGTTCATACGCACACTTCGAGCACCTTTTCATAGGCAGCGCGTCAGCGTCGCAGTCGACGTTGTTCGCGTCGTCGGTGACAGCGTCAACGATAAATGCTCGAATCATATTGCCAACGCGCTTTGCTGTTTTTATTTCTATTGTTGTTGTTGGCGCGCGCTCAGCTCAGCTCACACCCTCACACACACAGGCAAACACTCACACACACACACATATACGTTGACGACGCTTTGACCCGAACAGAGGTCCAACTGTGCGGTTGCCGTCGTAAAACCTTAAGCGAAGAAGCAAAGAAAAAGATAAAGCAACAACAAAATGAGCAGCAGCAAAAACAACTCGACCATTAATATGTTTTTTTTTTTTGCAATTGTGCGTATTTGTTACTATTTATTGCGCTGTTTTTACTAGTTGTGCACATTAACCGTTTCCAATGTAAGCAAACACCTCACCCCTCCCTCCCTTCATCCCTGCGGACACACATCTGTCGACTGATGCGTGACAGACAAACAGCGGCAGCGGCAAGAAAGCGCAATAACTGTTATTAAAAAGCAAAAGGAGAGAGAAAATGGGCGCCACCTTTATTATTGTGCTTTCGATTTATGCCTGGAATTGTGTTGTTGCTAAACTGATGAATTTATCAAATTATGCATTTTCTTTTATTTTTTTTTTTGCAATAAAACACAAAAATATAAATGTGTAATTATCAACCACTGTTAAATCGCGTCGACGGCGACGTCAAAGTCGGCGTCGCCGTCGGTCCATTCATTGCCTTCTAAACACACTCGTGCCGCTCTCATGTTTCAATTCCACTTGTAACAGGTCGAGCGCATTTTCTGTTGTCGTCGTCGTCGTCGCTCTCCTCAGTCAGTCGCCGTGTTATCCCACAGATATTTGGATTACTTTTCGCTACCTACCGCTTGCTCGTAAATAATTTCAAGCGTCGATTTTAATGTGAAAATTTGTGAAAAATATGAAAAATGTATCAGCCAGTGAGTTTGCAACATGCAAAGTGCAGTTTTTCAAGTAAGCAATGTGCCGTCAGCTTAAGCAGCAGATTCAAAAATTGTATGTTGAAAAAAGAAAAAAGCCGACAGACTGTCTGCGTCTCAGTCGCCGCTTAGTCAGCAGCGTCGGCAGCGCGGTGACGTCGTCGTCGTTGTCGGTAGCAAGCAGTCGGCGTTTTATAGTATGCATAATGTGTGAATTGCAAATGTGCAGTAAAGACAGAAACATTTTATGAATGAAATTTTTAAAGAGAAAGCAAACATAAAACAACAACAAAATGTGCTCAAAGTTTTAAAGCGGCTCAATGTATATTGAATCGCATTTTCTTTTTCGCTCGCTTTGTGTATGCATCTTTCGCCGCAGCGGCTAAAAGGGCCTTTGAGTGAATATATGTAAATGTGTGTGTGTGTGTTTGTTTAACTTAGCTTTGAGCGCTATCGAGCTTAGTTGTAATTTATTAGTTGAAAGGTGTAATAAATTTACGGCGTTTAATTTGTTTGTTCGTCATTATACTCGTTTTCCAATACAATCGGTTCTCATTTGTTTTCGCCGCAGTTGATTTTGTGAGTTGCGCGCAACACGACGCCTCGAATTCGCTCTGTTTCTGTTACTGTTCCTGTTTTCCCCTTGTGTGAATGCAGGTGTAGTGGTGAGCGAACGCGTCTCTGCTCCCTTTCTCGCTCTTTCTCTGCTCTCACGCACACAACAACAACAATATGAGCGCTTCCGTTATTCGTTTCTTTTTGTTTGTGGAAGTTGTGTAGTTTTTTTTTTTTTTGTGTAGTTTTGTTGTGCTTTTCATGTTTCTCGCTTTTCTCTTTGTGCTTAACATTCGCAAAGCGTTGCCAGCATTCAGAGAGCGCTCTCCCGATTAAGAGAGAGTGTGTTGTTTATAACTGCAATTATTTCAATATGCTAATTATCTCATCTGTTTTTTTTTTTTTTCTTTCTTTCCATCTAATTATAGACAATAACAAGCAACACAACAGCAATAAAAACAACAATCAAACTGTAAGAAGAAACAACACAAACAACTTTGCACTTTAACATGAACAAAAATGCCGGCGATGGCAGCGGCAACGATGGCAAAAACTCAAACAATCATGGTGGAAAAGGTGGTGGAGGCTCTAGCGGGGGTGGCGGCGGTGCAGGTGCGGGCGGTCCACACGATCCCACCGGACTGCTAGACGCTGCCTCGCTCTTTGGTAAGTCGGCTACTAAAATACTTCCACATTTATCTTAAACTTATCTTCCATATTTATTTCTGTTTTTTTTTTTTAGCTTATTGGGGCCGCGATCCCACCGGCGCTGCAGCGGCAGCTGCATCCAATCCGCTCTTCAACTCACAATTCAATGCGGCCGCCGCAGCCGGCTTGGGTCTGCTGCCGAATGCTGCGGGCGCAGCAGCAGCCGCTGCCAATGACCGTTACTCGTCAATGGCTGCCGCAGCCGCCGCAGCTGCCGGCGCCCATCATCATCAGAACACAATGGCCGTTGCGGCCTCGCAGGCCGCCAGTTTAGCGGGTTTGCATCCAGCAAGTGAGTAAAATGTCGGCATCGACACACACACACCCCTACCCCCTCCTCAGTTAAATAACTGTGCTGCAGTGTTGCCAGCATTTAAAATAAGCAGAAAAAAAGCTGAATGCTATAAATGTGTAATTTGTATTTGGTTTGTTCATTTATAAATGATTTCTGGGCGTTTAGTTTGGAGCTGATTAATCTCTCTAACTGAAATATGAATGTACCTCAACTAATCTTACGTAATCTTTGCAGGCTGGTGGTCCATGGCTCAGTTGGCGGCCCAAGACTATTTTAGTCGACTGCAGGCG
The DNA here is from genome assembly GCA_018152825.1 of Scaptomyza hsui. Classification (NCBI taxonomy): domain Eukaryota; kingdom Metazoa; phylum Arthropoda; class Insecta; order Diptera; family Drosophilidae; genus Scaptomyza; species Scaptomyza hsui. The sequence goes on from JAECXO010000002.1 coordinate 9,696,689, forward strand.
TCAGGGTTGTCACCCTTTCCGCATCCCGATCTGGCCGCTGCCTTTGGACCCGCGGCCATGGCCATGGGCGCTGGAGGCACTGGCTCCAGTGGCGGTGGAGGCGGTGGTGCGGGCATGGTGGGCGTCGGGGGCGGCAATGGCGGCGGGGGTGGTGGTGGTGGTGGAGGCAGCAGCAGTTCCAGCAGCAAGTCGAACAAATCCCGCAAGGAGAAACGTGCCGCACAGCAGCAGCAACAGCAGCAGCAGCAACAACAACAGCAGCAACAGAATCTGGCCAACAGCCTGAATGCGGCAGCAGCAGCAGCGGCAGCTGCAGCAGCCAATAATCCGGCCGCAGCTTTGGCCAGCATGCACGGCTTTGGATTGCCGGGCACGAGCATGCCTCAGTCGGTGAGCAGCGCCTCCATATCAACGAGCAGCGCTGGACACGGTGGCTACAAGGTGAGTGTGGAAAATACCCTGAAGAGTTTCGAATCCTAATCTCCCTGCCTTTTTAGAGCACTGCCAGCGCGTATGGAAAGCCATCGACGATGACGAGCAGCGGCGGGGGAGGTAGCAGCAGTATTGCCAGTAATCCCGGATCCGCCTATGATCCGGTCACCCTGCACAAGGAACTGCTGGCCATGCAGGCCGTTGCGGCAGCTGCCTCCGGTTCCGGTGGCAGCTCCAGCAGTTCCTCAAACAAGAAATCGGGTGGTGGAGGAGGAGGAGGAGGCGGTGGTGGTGTCCACTCCCATGGTCTGTCCAATCTGGCGATGAGTCTGGGTGCTGGGAGCAACAACAGCGGAGGCGGCGGCAACAGTGGCATCATGTCCAGCAGCAAGTCGTCCACCAATGTCAGCTCCAGTTCCAGCTCACTGGGCGGCATGCATCCCGGCATGTCCATGTCCCCGCATGCCAGCAGCTCCTCCAGCAAGGATCGGGATCGCGATCGCGACAAGAACAATCCCTCACTGAATGCACTCAACTCGCTGTCCCAGTTTGGTGCTCTCGGCATGACGCCGCAGCAGAGCATGCAGGCGGCCATGAATGCCTTTGCGGCCAGCACCGGAGTCTCGCCCAGTGCCACGGTCACCTCATCCGCACATGCCTCACAGCAGCAGCAACAGCAACAACAACAACAACAACAACAGCAGCAGCAGCAGCAGCAACAACAACAACAACAGTTGCCCAACACAACGTTAGCCGGAAATAATGGTAACAAGAATAGCGCCAAGGATTACATGATGAGCAGGTAAGTCATGAGATCTACTGCTTCCAAGGATTACCCCCTAATCTCCCATCTTTCTCTCATTTTAGCAGCAGTGAGCATCCATCGCTGTTGGGTGTACGCTTGCCGCCGGATACGGAGATTATCAAGTATACGTCCTCCATCGTGGGACCCAAGATACCTGGTAGTACATCACGTGGTCGTAAGAAGACCATCTCTGAAACAGAACAACAACAACAAGCTACACAAAAAAAACAACAACAACAACAACAACAACAACAACAACACCAAGCAGAACAACACCTTACACAACAACAACAACAACAACAACAGCAGCAGAAGGATTTTGAAATGCAAACAACAAATGCAATCTCCTCTCTGCTTTCATATTCAGGCCTCAGTCCAGCGAAGCGTGCCCGCCTAGAAATGGAGTACGCCGCCATGGCAGCAGCGGCACAACAACAACAACATCTGCATGGCATGCTCGGAGCAGCTGGCATGTCTGGCATGGGTCTGGGCCTGAGCACCATGGATCAATTGTGTCAGGTCTCGAAAGCTGCAGCTGTGGCAGCTGCCACCTCCTCCGCCTCCTCATCGGCATCCACGGTGACAAGCACCGCAGGACAGAGTCACAACAACAACAACAACAACAACAATAGTGGTGGTGGTGGCAATCAGTCCAATGATCGGGTGGAGGTCATCAAGTTGCCACCCACAATCACCTCGAATGGAGCCTACAATCTGTCCAGCAAGGGTTGTGGCAAGGAGCTGCATGATCTGACCACAGATCCATCCCTAGCCGGTGGCGTTAATCTCAGCCTGAAGTCGGGAGGTGGTGGTGGTGGTGGTCCAGTGGCCAGTGGTGCCATTGGTTCCGCCTCCAATCCCATAACCATTGATGACTTTGATGCGCCCCTCAATCTGTCCATGAAGCCCTCGGACAAGAGCAGCAACAGACAGCAGCAATCTAAATCAGACAGGATCAGCATCAACTGGAGGAGGCACTTCCTCTTCGGTCACTGCTGCCTCAGGGTTGGGCAACCTTTCCGGCGATTATCAGGCACAGCAAACCGGAAACGGTTCGAATAGCTTGCAGAGCTTGAGTTCCATTACGGCTGCTCTGGGTGGCACTGGCGGCATGCCAGGTGGTTCCAGTAGCGGTGGTGGTGGTGCTGGTGGTGCTTCCCCCTCACCCGGTCAGGGTGGCATGCCCGCCGCCTCGGGCGGCACATCCAGTTCGGGTTCCGGTTCCGGCTCCGGTTCCTCCACCTACAAGGAGGGCAGACCCCGCAATCTGGGTCGTGGCGTCTCCAAGCCCAAGAAGAACACGGTTGCCTCGCTCCTGGCACAATCTCGTGCCGTGGGCCTCAAGCCCATGTTGGCCACCCAGCAACTGTTGCAACAAGGCGCCGATATCGTAAGTGGATATAGTCTAATTTGTGTCCACTCTCTTTAAAACAACAACTTAATCTCTTACAGGAAAAGATACGTCTGGCTTTGAGTGAGGCAAATGCACACATGGAAACGTCCACGGATTCGGAAAGTGTTGCGGCGGAGAGTGGATTATCGGAGTCGGAGAGTGAGGATGCCAACATCCTGAATGTGGCCGAGTTGCGTGTGCCGCTGGAGCTGGGCTGGAAGCGGGATACGGTCATTAGGGGTCTGACCAAACAGGGACAGATCCGTGGCGAGGTCACCTACTATGCGCCGGGCAGCACACTGCCCCTGAAGACCATTGGCCAAGTGTTTGCTGTGAGTTTGTAGGGCGAATTTGTTGCAACTAAGTGCCTATCTAAATACACTCAAAACAATTCCTTATGCACTTGACAACATTGACAACTTACCAAAAAGGGATTGAAATTGTATACTAACCAATTCCTCTCCTCCTTCCTTAGCTCTTGGAGCAGCAGCCTTCGAGTTTGACGCGTGAGAATTTTAGTTTCTCGGCTCGTGCAATTGTTGGCTCGTTCCTGCAACCGGCGCCGCCTCCGTATGCCAATGATGGTGAATACATACGCATGACGGATGAGGATGTGGCCAAGCGGCTGGAGGACTTGAAGGTCTTTACACGTCAAACATTGAATGTGGAGCAGCGCATCGAGATTGCCAAGCAGCAGCAGGCAATGCGGGATGCCAAGAAGCAGCAGAAGGAGGAACTGGCACGCAACAAGGAGAAGGCGCGACAGGAGAAGAATGCCAAGCTGGAGCAGCAGCGCAAGGAGAAGGAGCTCAAGAATCAGCAGGCAATCGAGGTGAGCTGGAAGTAATATTTAACCCTATGAACCAATTAATAATAGTTCCTTGTTCTTTGTTTTGCAGGAGCGCAAGAAACGTCAGGAGGAATTGGATCGTCTTAAGCAGGAGGAGTTAATTAAGAAGCAGCAGGTCAGTTTCTCCATTCAATCCAAGATCGTTTGATCGATCTTTGTGCGTAGTCTCAATCTCAATCTCAAATTGGCTTTTGTTTTTTATTAGGAGAAAGAGAAGCGACGTCAGGAAGCAATTCTAGCTAAAGAACAGGTACAAAATTGGTTCTTATCCTCTAAACATACTTTGTGTTTTTGTCCTTACTTAACTATGTAACCTATGTATAGTTAGTTCCATGGAAGTTCCTCTGAACCTCTGAACCTGTTTATTTATTGAAAACTCTGTTAACCTTTCTGACTACAAGCGCTTCAGTTAGTTTCCCTTTCTTTTTCGGGTCATTCTATCCATTATTTAATCTTAAACCTATTCTCTCTCCTTTCAACAGGAACTGCAAAAGCAAAAGGAACTTTTACTGGCTGCCGAAATGGTAAGTCTCCCAAGTTTTTTAATATTCCTACCACATTCTCTAATCACAATCCTACCATTTAAAAGGAACGTGAACGTCGTCGCCAGCACATGAATCTCATACGCATGCTGGAGCTGCGTCGCAAGTTTGAGGAGCGTGAGAAGAAGAAGCATCAGTTGGTGCTGGATCGTCTGATCCTGCGGGAGCGGCGCATGGCGGAGCGGAAGCGGGATGCAGAGATTCTGCAGCTGATACGCAAACCGAACGAGGATTCCGAGTTGCCGCAAGAGCTCTCTGTGCCGGATTTGGAGCGGATTGCGGGTAACCGGCTGCCTGGACAGGCAATGGCTGATCTGCTCATGGTCTTTGAGTTCCTGCACAATTTCGGAGAAACGCTGGGCTTCGATATGGAATCGTTGCCCTCGCTGCAGAATCTACACGATGCCCTGATCAGTGACAGCAATGCGGATGCCGAGGAGGAGTTGCTGTCGGTGATGACGCATCTGTTGGTCTGTGCCATCGAGGATCCGGGTGTGCCCAATCCGGGCAGACACACCACGCTCCTCGGTCAATCTCTGCGCAATGCGGACATAACCAACTCGAATGTCTCGGAGATTCTGCGCATCTATCTGTATGCGACGGCAACGGGCGAGATCCGTCAGATGCACGGCATCACGGTGGACAGGGAGCGGGAGCGTCGTGTGCCCGATCACCACCAGGTGGATGCGGACACGGCCACCCACTCGGCCAAGAACCACGAGTACTACAAACTCTTGCACGAGAACGATACCTGGAAGCTATCGCATTCTCTGAAGGATCGTCCCTTCGTCGCCCTCAACCCAACGAGGAAGGCACAAATGTTGGCGCATCTGTGCAACGATCTGTTGATGAACAAGGCGGTGCTGCGGCAGATCGATGGCAGCCTGGAGACCTGCGCCCAGATGCGCAAGGAGAAGTACATGACGGACATGAAGGTGCGCAAATACAAGGCGCTGCATCAGCGCAAGGCGCGCATCGAGGCCTACGAGAAGGCCCAGGCGGAGCGGGAGGCCACCATGCAGGCGCTCCTCGCCCAACAGAAGCTCGATGCGGAGCGGGAGCGGGAGCGTCTGGCCAAGCTGGCGGAAGCCGAAGCTGCCGAGGCGGAGGCCAATAAGCTGGCCTCAACGGAGACGGCGACGACGCCAGATGGGGGAGGTGTTCCAGGGGAGGGCGTTGCTAGCGTGGATTTGAATAGCAGTGAGGATAAAACGCTGGAGGAGATTAGCGGCAAGCAGGAACAACAGCTGACAGCAGCTGCTGCTCCTCCTCCAGCTAACTCGGAGCAGGCAGCACAACCCATGGATGTGGATGCAGATGCTCCGGTATTGATGGCCAATGATGCCGCAGCAGCTGAGCCAAGTCCCACCAACAAACTGGACGAGTGTCCAGTGCAGAATGGAGCCGGAGCTGGAGTAACCGGAGTAGCATCCACTCCAGCAACAACAACAACAACAACAACTGGGATCCCTGATCAATCCCTGATGCCCCAAGCACCCAAGAAGACAAGTGCACGGAACTCGATCAATGAGGATGGACAGAGTCACGATGTGAGCATCATTGAGGATGATCTCTCCGATCTGGATTCGGAGATCACGAACGTCGAGGAGGATGAGGACAATCGGCTGAGTGCCGATGAGCTGCAAAAGAAGCTGGACAAGATTGTGCGCGCCTCGCTCAACTGCAAGGAGGCGCTGGAGAAGAGCACCAATCAGCTGAGGGCTGCCTGCTTTGGCCAGGATCGCTTCTGGCGACGCTACTGGAAGCTGCCCAAGGCGGGCGGCATATTCATCGAGGCTCTGGAGTCGGCACAGAACGACATCTGTGGCTATCACGAGGCCCTGGAGTCCATGGACGCGAAGAAGGACGCAAAGGAAGCAGCTGCAACCGAGGAGAAGCTGGAGGAAAATCCTGCCATAGCAGGAACAGATGGAGCAGGAGCAGGAGCAGCCGCGGAGCCAATGGAAGTTGATGGGGCGGAGATGGATCTATCCAAACAGGAGCCAGTGAATCATCAGGCAGCGACTGTGGAAGAGGATGACGACGATGATGATGATGATGATGATGATGATGTAACGGAGATAAATAAGGTGGAACCAGAGATTGTGGATCTGGGCGATGATGATGACGACGATGTGGTCATCCCAGCACCACCCACAGAACCCATTGTGACCCGACCCGAGATCAAGGTCAAGTCGGAAATGGAGCTAATGGGACCTCCACCCACTGTCATCTCCACCAAGACCGACTTTGAGGCGGAGATCAAGATACCCACCATGCCAGGTCGTCTCATGATTCCCACACTCAGCAACAACAACAACAATCTGAACAACAACAACAACAACAACAGCAATGGCAACTGTGATAAGCTGGACGGCGGAATGATGTCGCAGGAGGATCTGAAGAAGGAGGACGACTGCATCCTGGTGTCCGCCACACATCCCAGCGAGGAAGCCACACCCAAGTGGTTCTCGATTGTGAAGCGGGAAGTGCCCCTGATCAGCGAGCTGCCCCCGGAGGAGGGAGGATGTGTGGCCATGGAGCTGCAACATAGCTACGCCAGCTATCAGCACTGCAGCTCCCAGCTCCAGTTGCAGGGACATCCGTGGGATCTGATCAACAACATGCAGTACTATAGCATACCGATGGAGGAGTGCAAGGTGGATCCCACCAAGTTCAGTCAGGAGTGCATCTTCACGCTGTCCGGCCTGGATGAGAAGCAGATGCAGGCCAAGTTGGATGAGTACGAGATGGCCAAGCTAAAGGCGGGAGTGGCGGGAACGGGAACTGGAACTGTGTCAAAAAACGGTTTGGGATCTCCTCATCGTTGCCCGGCAACTGATGAGGAGCCATCCAAAACCGAAACGGATGCGTTTTTTCGTTTGCGCACTGATGCCCCACCGGATACGGGTGGAGGAGGAACAACCCAGACAGAGATTCCCGAGATAAAGCCCAAGATTGAGCTGCGTCTGGATGAGGCTCTCTCCCAAGCCTACTACCACAACATAGCCAACATGTCGCTGAGTTCCGTGCAAACGTACATCCCCATAGACATCCCACTGCCCCTCTCCATGACCCCGGACGAGCATCGTCTGCTGGAGCAGGTGAAGCTGGCCGGATTCCCGGAGAAGGTGCACGGTGTCTATGTGCCGCGAAGGCAACGCTACGGCTGGTGGCAGCTGGACGACGAGCAGAAGCTGCGCCAGCTGCTCAAGACCCTGAATCCCTCGGGTCTCAGGGAGCGGGAACTGCAGGAGAACCTCATGCGCTTCCTGGGACTGGAGCAACCTCTGGGGGTCAACTACCAGCTGAAGGCGAGTGAGGCACAAAGCTCCGACCTGGCGGATTACATGCTGCCGGACAGGCCAGCGGATTGGAATCCCAATGTGGCCAGGAGGGTCGAGTTGGCTTTGTTGGAACAACTGGAATCCTTGGAGGATAAGATAGCCAGTGCCTCCATGCAGCTGAAGAACTGGCAGCTTCCCACACGCAGCGAGAACGAGGTGAATCCTGCCGAGCTGGAGGAGCTCACGGAGGCAGACTTTGTCAGCCTCATACCCATGATCCGGGAGCGGATCATAGATCTCGAGGCGAACATCGAGCGGAGGTATCTGAAGCCGCCACTGGGCTCCCAGACCGGAGATGCTCACCTGGCGGTGATTGCCCAGAATCAACAGACATCGACACAGACCCAGAACTCTGCCTCTGCTGCCGCCTATCTGCTGCAGATGCAACAGCAGCAGCAACAGCTGATGGCGCAACAACATCAAACCCAGCAACAGCAGCAGCAACAACAACAATCCGGAGGAGGGAACAGCAACAACAACAGCAGCAACAACAACAACAACTCCAATGTCAATTCATCCGCTTTCAATGAACGCAGCATGGCGCTGGCGGCGGCAGCTGCAGCAGCGGAAGGAGGCACAGTTCCTGGCAATACATCCTGCGGTGATGCTGGAGGAGGAGGAGGAGGTGCTGCTGCAGGCAACGCTCTGGAATCGTGCTCCGGAGCAGCCTCACCCTCCAGCAACTGCGGGGACAGCGACAAGGACGAGAAGGTGGAGAATATACCGAAGGGTCTCGTCCAGTGGCGAGATGCCGTCTCCCGTTCCCATACCACGGCTCAGCTGGCGATGGCCTTGTACGTCCTGGAATCCTGTGTGGCATGGGACAAGAGCATCATGAAGGCGGTAAGTTTACTCATTTTGTTTTAGGTTTCGTTTCGTTTCGTTTCGATTTCTGTTTTCTATTTTCTATTTTCGTTTGTTGCTTATTGCTTTTCTCTTAGCTTTGGCACCCTCTATTCTCTCTCCCCCCTCCCCTCATTCTCCACTCTACCCTTTTTTAGTTTTTGGCTTTCATAACCTCAACTCAACTCACATACATACACACCTACACAACTACATACATAAATACATACACAAACCTACCACACTGGTGTGCACTAACCAAACTCACCACTAAACATTCTCACCACGTATTTTCATTATCTTTCTATCGTATTCCTGATTCCTGTAGCGTAAATTGTTTGATAGGTTGAGAAGTTAAAGTAAATCTTTTGATCGAAATTCTTTCTTTTTTTTTATCTACCACACATCATTCAATCTTTTGCCATATCCCAACTTTTAGTTGCATGCTTTTTACTTGGTTCTTTTCGTAGTTTCGTTCTTTTAACTGAATGATATTTATTGACTGCCTTGAAATTAATTCGATGTTTTTATTGTTTGTTCTTTTTTCCTTTCCTAACACACACATTTTTCGCTGAATGTTTTCGACTTGTTTGTTGTTTGTGGTGTTTTTTCAATGGTGTTTTTTCTCTTGTTACATTAAAAAAAAAAAAAAATCAAATACGAAATTAACGCTTTCATACTCACACACACACTTACATACGCTCACACACATACAACACACATAAAAACACTTCCACACATACATAAACACACCATTTGTTTTCACAAATCGAATGCTTTTGTTGCCATACCCGCTACCGTTTATCCGTTTTACCCGTTTTATCCGCTGCAACGAACGCAACCTTTTTCTTTTTCACAACGAACGAACGAACGAACCGTGACCTTCGAACGCAACTCCAACACGAACGCAACTCAAACTCCAACTCGAACTCGAACAGAATGCAACAGCCGCTAAGAACAACAACAGCAACAACAACAAGAGGAAGAGCAGCGCTAAAAAGCAAGCAACACCCAAGAAGAAGCAGCAGCAACAGCAGTGCAAAAAGGAAAAGAAGCAACCATCGAACAAAACAACAGCCAACAAAACCAAGCAAAAGGAAAATGAAGAAAAGACACAAACAGTGACAATAACAACACCCGCTTCAGTCACAATTAAAATCAATTTAAAAGCGCTGGCACAAAACGGTTGCAACTCGACCACAACCACATCGAGCTCCGACACAGACTCGGACAGTGACTACAAAACGAAAACGAAAACGAAATCGAACTCCAACTCGAACAGTCGCAACAACAAACGCAAAAGACATGGACGACGTTCCGGCACTACTACAAACTCTTGCAAATATTCAAACTCCTTACAGAATTGCCAGTTCTGCACGTCCGGCGAGAACGAGGATAAGCTGCTCCTCTGCGATGGCTGCGACAAGGGCTATCATACGTATTGCTTCAAGCCCAAAATGGATAACATTCCCGATGGCGATTGGTGAGTACAACAACAAACAATTTAAAAAGCATTCCTCATCTCTCTTCATCCTTCCTCTCCTACTCTCTCTCTCTCTCTGTCTGTCAATCGTTCACATAATTGTCGCATTGTTTTGAATTGTGTTTTATTTTTATTTTTTTGTTGTGCACTGTGTTCCCCCTGGTTAGTCCCTTCTACCCCCTGCCCCTACCTTGCTTTAGGTGTTTGTTTATAGCATTTTTCATACTAATCCATTTTTTATCCTATTCTTTTTATAGGTACTGCTATGAGTGCGTGAACAAGGCGACGAATGAGCGCAAGTGCATCGTTTGCGGCGGACATCGTCCCTCGCCCGTCGGCAAGATGATCTACTGTGATCTGTGTCCGCGTGCCTATCACGCCGACTGCTACATTCCGCCGCTGTTGAAGGTGCCGCGTGGCAAGTGGTATTGCCACGGCTGCATCACACGTGCCCCGCCCCCCAAGAAACGCAGTGCGGCAAGCAGCAGCAGTGGCGGCGGCGGAGGAGGTGGCGGAGGAAGTAGTGGTGGCGGTGGTGGGGGCGGCGGCGGAGGTGGAGGGGGGTGGAGGGGGTGGTGGTAGCAGCAGTAAATCGCGACGGGATCGTGAGTCGAGTACGGCGGCCAAGCGGAGAGGCAATGATAAGCATCAGCTGATGATGGCCACACCTGGTGGCAGCATGGACCAACTCTGCCCCATCGATCCCCATCATCAGCAGCAGCAGCAACAACAACAACAACAATTAATGTTGAACAGCTCACAGCAGTCGCTAAACTCATCGCATGATGAGTCAATGACATCTTTGCCAGCGCCGCTTAGGTGAGCTTAGGTTTTAAACTTGACAAAATCCCCAATCATACATACATACATACATACATACATACATATATATATACACATAATGCTCAAATCGTTTGTACATATATTTTTAAAAATACACTCACATATATTTTATATCATAAAAGAAAAACAAACACGCACTTTTTAATTTTCAAATCATGGGAATTTCATGCTTCTAACAATTTACACAATTTATGATTAACCCAAAAACCTACTAAATTGTTACACTAAGTAAGTAAACAAAGCAACAGAATTTATATCGATAACAATCGTTTGTATCGGAAACGGAAAGAGATATCGATAACTTGAAATAAGACAGACAAACGACTCGATTGTTGGTCGGAGATGCTTCCTCTTGCCTCGCAAAAAATAATAAGCAAAGAATAAACTGAAAAAGACATTTTTGAAAGATATGTATGTATTATCTTAAGGTTATATTAAAAATTGGTATGTATATGGCAAGTTCTAGGTTATTGATTGGGAAATCGAAACTGTTTTTTTACCTTTTCTACTGAAACACTTTGGTAAGAGCTTTTATTATCCAACACTTACTAACTTAAACAAAACTAAACCGCACTCATTTCTAAAAGATATTGGAATTCTATGACTAAAAATCATTCAATCCTTTAAAAAAAGAATTTCTTCTAAATCCAAATCATTTTATTTTCCAGTCCTGCACATTCAATTGCCTCTGCCACGTACGATGATCAGCATCACAACAACTCCATTGATGGCAGTCGCTTCCCAACACATCCGACCAGCAACAACAACAACAACAATGGAGGACAACCAGAGGATAACAGTGCAACATTTGCCACCAACTATGCACCACCTTCGAGTGGCAGCAACTTTGGTGTCTTACCCACTCAACCCTCCCAGGCAATGCAATTTGTGGCCTCGATGACATCGCCACGTGCCGTGACACCCACCAGGACACCAACGCCAACATTGACCCCAACACCTCCACCGGCAACAGCAACCACAGCGCTGCCGGGTCCGTTGCAGCCACCGACGACGCCTGTGCTGTTGCAGCCATCGCCCACGGCGCTGCTGAATGTTGCCTGCCAATCGCCACCGCAGCCACAACAACAACAACAGCAACAGCTGATGGCAATGCCATCGCCAAGGACGTGTACACCAACACCACCGGCTGGTGTGACGCAGATGTCGCCGCCACCGATCAACATACATGCCATACAGGAGGCCAAGGAGAAGCTGAAGCAGGAGAAGAAGGAGAAGCATGCGACCAAGAAGCTCATCAAGGAGCTAAATGTGTGCAAAACGCTGCTAGGCGAAATGGAGGTGAGCTCTTGAATCGAAACTTGTGTGATAAAGTTATTAATCCCTTTGTATTTGATTAGCTTCATGAGGATTCTTGGCCATTTCTGTTGCCCGTGAACACCAAACAGTTTCCCACATATCGCAAAATCATAAAAACGCCCATGGATCTGTCCACAATCAAAAAGAAAGTGCAGGATTTGAGGTGAGTTTCAATGATTTCCACCTTATGACATGAGGAAAACTAATAGATTGTTTATTAAATAACATAGCTACAAGAGCCGGGAGGACTTTTGTGTGGATGTGCGTCAAATCTTTGATAATTGTGAGATGTTCAATGAGGATGATTCACCTGTGGGCAAAGCCGGGCATGGCATGCGCAAGTTCTTCGAGTCACGTTGGGCCGAACTCACCGACAAGCACTCCTGATACACTCAGCCGAATGTGGAGGATGTAACAACAGGAAGTACAACAGCAACAACAACAACGACAATGCCGCCAGTGACAAACGCAACAGAAACGGCACAATTTTGGTAGAGAAAAAAAGGCAGCTAAAGAATAATTGTATATAAATGGGCAGAAAGAGCAGAAAAAGAAGAAGAAGAACAGTATGTAAAACAAAAAGTATAAGCAGTTAGCTGTTAGTTTGTATTATTACGCATTATAACACACACACATAAAATATATTAAGAGAAAGAGTATTCAACGTCCTAAGTTCGATTTATTGTGAATATAGCCACGAACAAAAATGTATTTTGCCAACAGAGAGAGAGAGAGAGTTTTGTTTTTCTTAGCAGTCTAAATTCGAACAGTATTTTGTGCACAAAGCTCTGCTTTTGCTTTGTTTCGATTTATTTTTATATTAATTTTAATTAGTTTCATATATAATTTAACTGTAATTGTAACTCGTAACTATCTTAACTTTGATGTACTTGATTTGTTAGAAATCACACAAAAAATGCGCTCATTTAAGTTTTAATCTGTATCTTGTACTTATACTATATATATATTATACTATACTATAATATAGCAAACAAACGATTGTATTTATATCAACTAAAAACTAAAACTTACCTAAAACATACTCAAAAAAACGTTAAAGAAAAAAAAATGGTAGAAAAGGCAAAACATATTTTGTAAATCTATTTAATTATTTAACAACATTTTGGTGGGCATTTTTAAAAAACAAGTAATTAATGCGAATAAATAGAGATACAGTATTAAAAGGAAAAAAAAAACACACACATCTAACTGAATACTTATGGTTAATATAACAATCGGAGAAATTTAAGGCAATTTTACAGCTTAGCTTAGAAATGATTAACACAAAAATAATAAATGTGGCATATTAGGAAACGGCAATTTGCACAATTTTTTAGCTGTAAATACAAAACTAAATAAATTAAAGAAATAAATACACATATGGAACCTTATATAACCGAGAACACCAAGCGCAAATTTAAAATTTCACAGTATACAATACAAAATACATATAAACACATACATACAAACATTTACATATATAAATGCAAAAGGAAGAAATGAGAGAAGTGTTGTTAATCACAATATACAAAATATTTACATTATGACAATTTTTGAATAAATTACATTATAGACAAAAAACAGAGAAAATAATTTGCAGTGCAGCACAATAAATGAACAAAAACAAGTTGACATATGAAAAACAGAAAGAAAGCACATTTAAATACAACAAATCAAGTAAATTTCACACAAAATAATGAAAAATAAATGTTGTTCAAACTTGATTGTATTTAGATTGTGTGGAACAAAAGATAAAACCCGACATAGACAGAGAACCTCACAACAACAATCGAACTACCTATAAAAAAACTGAAAAAAAAAACAGCAACAGAAACGCAGAAACTGGTTAAAGTGACATTGAAAATTAGATTTGTATAAAGTACCCAATAATAATATTTACTTATATATATATATATACGTTATGCCATTAACTGATATATTATATATATTTATATATAAATGTGTGTTAGCCGCAGCAAAGTTTTTTGTACTTTTGCTTGTGTAAATAGAAAAGCCTTAGACTTCCTCTTTGTACATACTACATTATACAGAAGGTAAAAACTCACTCACTTAAAAAAATATAAGTAATATTTGGGTTTTAAATTATCATCATCAGTTCATCTGTATCTATAGAGTATTACTTATATAAATCACTTACAAAAAAAATATATCCTTCAAGTTTTTAGCGCTTTCGCCTACTTTTCGATGCCCAGGAAATCAACTAGAAGCTGCTGGCAGTAAAAAACAGAGAAAACAATAACTAAATCGCATGTGTGTTGTTGTTTTTACATTTTTGGTGATACATTATAAACAGAAATACATTTATTTTTAAAGCGTATTTAACTAATAATTAATAATAATAATAATATCTTACATATACAACATATTTAATGACGGAATATTAAACATATGATTGTGAGCAAAACAAAAAAAAAGCAAAACATAACACTTGAAATCGAAAAACAAAAACATAACACACACAAACAAATTCTCTAAATTGAAGGTCAAATCATAAAAAGTACTTTCGACATTTTCGTGCACTCATGGAAAAACAAATACAAGTAAATAAACAAAATTTTAACTGTGTGTTTTAATATTAGGTTTTTTTTTGGAAATGGTTTAAAAATTGTGATTCTGATTTGCATTTAACTTTACACCCTAAGGGTTATGCTATAAAATGTTTCAGTTTTTCGAGGAGAATTTCACCACTATCTTTTTATTTCAGCTTAAAAGTTCGCTTTAATTTTGGTTAGTTTTAAATTTTGTTGTATATTATATTATCCTCAAAAGTATGCAACAATTTTATCTTATCAAAGCAGAACTGCCTTTTGTTAGCTTATTTAAAAGGCAGATTCAAATATTCTTTCCAAGAAGAAAAAATATAAAATAAATCCACACATTACAGAAAATATCTTATTCCGCCCCAAGCAATTCTCATCTTAAGCTTCCTGTAATCCCAAACAGGATGTAAAAAGACCACAATTTCAACCCTTAAACCTTTATCTCAAACTTGAGCTATAATTTACAATAATTGATGGAAGACATTGCTTGAACGATTACCAATAATTTACCGGTTGAGGGTAGTGAGTATGTCGGATATTTGTTGGACCATGTGATTGAAAGAGTGTAATCAAATTGGAGATACACTGCAATTACAAATTAGCATCTTGTTGGTTTTTGAAAGCGCATCAAAAACTTACCGCAACTGACTCAGTTTTGGCCCTGTTCACTGGCCCAGAACATCTTGCAACTGGTCAATTGGCTGGCTGACCTGGCCAATAATCACTCAGTTGCATCGGATGTGGCATGTGCCATGTTGCATGTGTGGCATGTTGCACCGCAAAACGAAAAAAATCAATCAACTTTTGGGTCAAGCTGTTTTGTTTTATTTTTTTTATGTTTTTGTTGGCGTGCTAATAAATCTCTCTTTAGTTTTTTGGTGGTAACGCTGACAGATTGGCAGCAAATTTCATTTTTATGTAGGTGCGATTTTTACTGTGAAATTGCCCGGACATTAAAAAAGGCAACGTTAGTGTGAGACTTAAAATTGGAGCTGCTTTTTTTTTAGTGTGTGTTGTTGTTGTTCTTGGTGTGTGGGAACAGAGCGGTCTCTCTTTCAAGGTGTTAATACTGTGTGCCCTTTTTTATGACTCCCCCAAACTTAATCCGGAACAATCAGCGTTAAAAAGCCGACAACCTGCGCACGCAAACGACTCATTAAACCCCAAAAAGAGGAGATATATGAGTATATAAGTTTCAGTATATGGTAGATATATGTATATATGTATGTATGTAGTGGTCAGAAGTTTGACAGTTGGAAAAACTTGAAATTCGAAACGCTTTAAAAATCATTGATTTATGTAATTATTCGGAGGGCGACAAGAATTTCGTGCATCGACTCTCCGAAGAAGACGACGACGACGACGACAACTGCAACACAGACAACACGACAAGATGAGGCAGCAGCATTATCAAAACATCATGGAAGATGACCAAATTAACTGGGCTCCACAACAACAACAGAGTCTCAGAATAACCATCGCACGATGGCGACGACTTTAACTTGGTTGGCTTTTTTTTTTTTTTTTTGCTACCTGGAACGACCTGAAGCTGAACGAGGAGGCAATAAAATTGCCTCCATTGGAAATTAAGAACGAAAAATGTATTGAAAAGTCGCTGCAGAAGAAGAGTAGGTGGGGGGGAAGCTGCAGCAAACTAATTTAGTGCTGTGCAACGAAACAAGTTTCATGGAGTTGTCTCCAACTGTGCAGCGAAGGGGTTTGCTTTGATACATACATATGCATAAATACATATACTTATGGACCATGAGCCCAAAATGGAGTTTTTAAAAATACTTTTTGGCTGCAGTCGATTTTTGGGCTGCGAGCTTTTGTGATTGGGACACATTAATTAAGACACAAAATGCCATTAAAAAATATATAAAAATATACACACAATGGGTGCGTTAAATGCTTCGATTATTCATGAATATTTTGTCCAGAGCACTCATGAATATTCATTAACAAATGACAGCTCAATGGCGGAATGCAAAAAGAAAAGACGATCTTTCCCAAAGTAAGACTGGGTTGGAACTTCAATTAAATGCAACTTTCAGAAGTTAAAAATGACTAAAAACTTAACTATACGAATAGACACTTTAGTAATAGAATACTCTTCAATATTAAGCTGGGTCAATAGGTCACTGAACCAACTAGTTTTAACGTATTTATTTTCAAAATCTTTCGAGCATGTTTTAAACGGCATAAATCTTATCAAAATTGATCAAGCTTTGTTTACATTTCAAAAAGTTGCAAAGTCAGATGAAGATATTTTAAAAACGTGTTTCGAAAAGGTTTTTATGGTTTTTGCATACAAATATACACTTATAAAATGTATATAAACACTCGTTAAATGTACCTCAATTAATATGCAATCGAGGTCAATTAATGAGAAATCGAACAAATATCATAAAAAATAAAATGTTTGGCTTATGAATGTGACAGTTGATTTTTTAAATGCTAATCATTAAATAAATTGAAATAAAATATTTCAGTAAAATACCCAAAAAGTGTTAGCTTAATTCACAATCCCAAACAGAACCAAGGATCTTGCTGTGTTGCAAGGCCATGCGTGTTGCAGCAGCAGCAACAACAACAACGAGAATAACAACCCAAAGTAGTCACGGTTCTTGATGATGAAAATGATGCCATCTGTTCTGTCTGTGAGCAGCAAGCAGACAACACCAAAAAAAACACAGAAAAAACAGCGTCTATAAAGTCCTCTCCGGTCTCCGGAACCTGACTTCGACATGGGTTTTAGCTTGTAGAAGCCTAAAAAGCTGTTGCTGCTGTTGTTGCTGTAGCTCTCTCTCTATTATCGTCGCGTCTTGATCATCGTCATCGTCTTCTTATATATAGAATTGGTTGACTGTTTGGTGACACATGGACACAAGGCTTAAAAAAAAGGCTAACAAAAAGGAGGAGCACTCCATAAACTTGGCTAAGTTGCAGTTGCCAGTGTTGCAGTTGCAGTTGCCAGTTGTTGTGGTTGCACACATTTGCATAAGTTTCTTTTTTTCTGCTGCTGCTTCTTCGTTTGCGTTTTAATTTGCTACAAGTGGAAAGCAGCCAAGTTAAGTTAAGGAAGAATCCACTTTTGGTTGGGTGCTGATGTTGGCTTACTTATCGGGAAATGAAAACATCAGCCAAGCAAACACTGAGAAAAAAGGGGAGAGGTAAGGAATAAAACTGAACCTGAGGAGAAGAGGAACAGAAAAATACAGCTCCGAATTAAATTCTCTGATGCTGTAGCTCATTATTGTTTATAAGTGAGCAAAAACAGACTTTTTTGGGTTAAGTGTGTGTGATTTTTTAATGGGGCAGCTAATCATGACTTCCGCTCGCACTATTTACTCTTTTAGATCAAACAAAAATCTCACAAAACAGATCTTTCATTCTCCCAGTTTGCTTTGGCGGCAACTCAACTTCAAGTTTCAAGTTACCCGATTCAAAAGTGTAATTGTCTTTTTGGGCTTGTTCTGAAGAAGTTGCAGCGAAGTAACTTGATTTATGCCTAGCTCTAAGTTGAGTTGGGGGAAATGGCGGCAAATAATTTTTTAATTAAAAAATTTAATGCTCGATTTCGGACGAAGTTAGTTTTGGTCAGAAGAAGCAGCTGGCAGCTAATCGCAGTGCATTAGTCTTCCCAACTTCTTCTTCTTCTTCCTCCTCGTTCCCGTCCGCCATATTGTCGGCCATTAAAACAGTTCTACACATTTTCCAAAAACCAACTCTACAGCGGAGGCGGGAGGCGGGAAAAGGGCGAACGCATTTCGGACTTTCAACTTCAACTTCAACTTCGACTTCGACTTTAACTTCGACTACGATGATGACGATTTCGAGTCGATTGGAGTCCGAGTTTAGAGAGGGGAGGGGGTAAGGGTAAAGGGGGTGGGGTGTAGCACCCATTAGTGCTCAACATGGAAGCTTCGGCGCTCATTCGATTTTAATTGCCACCTTTTGCGTGGCTGGTTGGCCAACAACAACAACAACACTTGGCCCTTTTCGTGGGATTGTTGGCCCGGTTTGTAGTTGTTGTTGTTGTTGTTGTTGTTGCTGCTTTGGTCATTAGCGCTGGCTGCGTGTAAAATGGCAGCCGGAGCAACCGTTTGTACAAAGTTGTCGACATATTGAGGTTGATTCGTTTGTAACTAATCCCATGGCCCAGCACTGTGCGTCTGCGTGAACACTGAACACTGAGAGAAAAAACGGTAACTAAGGTTCAAAAGTAGTTTATTATTAACATGTTAGCAATATTAATAAATTAATACATTTCGATCTATAATAAATGGCTCACTAACCTTTGACCTTACAAATTTTAGGTCTTGAAAAAAATCGTTTCTTAGTGTTTACTTACGATTGATTTGCTATAAATTTGCGTACAAATGAGATCGCTATGTCTTACCGTTTAGGCTCGGCGTTGATAGCAGTCAGTCAGTTGGGCAGTTTATCACCATAAAGAGCTTTACATATTCATATAGACAACGAAAAACAGTAAATCTTGCTCAATACTACAAATGATTAAGTTGTAAAGGATTTGATTGAAGAAGAAGGCATGAATCGTGCCTTACTTAATCCCTTACATTCTCAAATTTACAAACTTTGGAATAGTTTCTTGAAAAACCTTCGTTTACTGATCTGTCAAGCACTTATTCACGTTATAGACACTCTACTAACATTTCTCTCAGTGTACTTCTGGTCAAAATGGTAGCTTGGTAACTTGGCACAGCATATGTGGTATGAAAGTCTGGGGGCCATGTCGTGTTAACTGCTTTTGAGAGCTGCATCACATGTGCAAAGTCATCAGCCATCGCCATTGGAATGTTTTTAGTCCGATAATGATGATATATGGCACATTATAAACACACACACACACACACAGTTAGAGAGAGACAGGTGTAGAGGGCACTTTGGGCGAGCCACACTAATGGAAATTATTAGGAAACCTTTTCCAAAGAATTTTGAATTATGTATTCCTTTTGATTGCGAGTTAGTTTCGTGTAAAAATTCTCGAGTGTTCGTTCTGTAATTACGTTTATTGGACTTTTTGCAGCTGTTTTGGCAGGAAATCTCCGTAATTGGCTAACCAATTTGTAGAGCTTTAGGCAATTAGGATTGGTAAGAAGAAGAAAGTAAAATCAATTTCCTCAACATGCAACGAAAATTCCTTCAGCAATCAATGAATAATTGAATCGAATAGTAATTAGTAATTAGTTCTTAGTAATTACTAGCTCTAAGGCATTTGGTTAGCAAAGTGATTAATTACACACACTAAATTATAGTTTCGAGTATGTTAATGTGTGTGTGTGTGCGATAGCAATTAAAAGTTGTGGCGAGAGGCAATTAAAGTAAAACCAGGAATATAATTTATTTATTGACACCAATTCTGTCGCCTATGAATATTAAATGTTGTAAGTGATTTCAATGAAACTGGAAGCCAAAGAAATAAGCTCACTAAATAAATAATACAAGCTTTCAAATGTTGGAATTTCGCTTAACTGGCGATTTCCGCACTTTGAAAGCAATGTTAAATACCTGAGACAAAGCCTCGAGAAAAAAACAGCCAACACTAGACTGAAATGCCATTGTTCAACTTCAAACAATTGGCAATTGAGAAAAACTAACTACAAAATATTTATTCGCATCGGAAAGTGTTGAGTTTTGAGTGCACGCAATTCCGTTAGCGGCGTTTTAATAAAGCCTAAACACAATTAATTAACACAAAAATCAAATTGCAACATCAGACAATTGCTTTAATTGCCTTTAATGATGGCAGCTTGAAAAGCAGCTCAAAAAAAAGGGGAGCTGATTTTGAAAAGCGATTTCAGTTACGTGCTCACATTTCGCACAATTGCACGTTAATTAGCCAGGTTGGTTGGCCCGGTTCTAATACTGATATAGCGCTAATGGGCTACAACTTCATTGGTCCAAGCCAAGTCAAGCCAAGAGCCTTTGGCTCAATTTAGTTTTTAATGATGATGATCTGGCTACATTGACCATGTTTGTCTTTGTTATCTAATTAACTTAATGAACCGCAACATAACAACAACAGCTTGCAACGTGCAATGTGCAACTTGCCACAGTTGTCAAAGCGCAGCCAGAGTTATGAACATGCAACAAACATAGATCGCCATTAGTTCAGCTTCAGGTTCAATCAATTGTTGTTGTTGTATCTATGTATCTTATAGATACGCATTGAGACAATTAAATGCAGCCATTTTATTTGCTGTTGTTGTTGTTGCTTCTGTTTGAGTTGATTGGCAACGGACATTGGCATTGGGAAGGGGGAAGAAGGGGGGAATGGGAATGGCGGTAATTGCAATTTACACTTTGATTTCAATCAATTTACACTGAACGCCTGCAACTAAAGATACTTATGTCTCGGAATTGACACTGAGACTTATTTTATGCACTTAAAGAAAGACATGAGTTTGAATAGAAGAATGTTAGGCGAATTTTTGTTTATTTTGAGAGATATATTAGAAGTATTTTTCCATGATCAAAAATATATTTTTATATAGTTTTTAAACACAATTTAAAAGATTAGAGATTATTTATTCATATATTCCCTTAATTTCTAATCAATAAACATTTCAATAATAATTATTTTTTTTAATTTGCAATATAATTTAAAATATTATACAACAAATATCCATTTTTAAATTATGCAGAATTTTAATAAAAAAGTAAATTATTTAAAATGTGTCACATTTTTCTGTGCATTCTAATAACTTGTAGTTCATTGAAAATGGTTGAACATCTTATTTTTCTAAGTGCAGCAGCTTTAAAGTTTCCCATTGTGCGGGTTTGCCTTTTGTCTCTGTCTCCGCCTTTGTTTTTCTGATTGTCTCGTCTTTGGTTCATTAACAAATATTAGTCTCAATATTGTTTTTATCATTCTCAATTTATGTTCGGACTTTTGCTTTAATTGGCCATAAAGAACTGACTGTCTGTGACTCTCTGACTGGTCAGTTGAGCTCTGTTTTTATGGGGCGGAAGAGTCGCGGAATTGGGCATGGAATGCGGGCAAGAGTTGACGCTCAAATAAGTAGCTACAAAGTAGTACTTAATTATTGCATTAATGCGAGTGGGATACAAAATTTATTTGTTTTTAATAATAACCAGCAGCAGCAGCAGCTAATTGAACTGATTGCCCGGATTGCCATTTGAAAATGTGTAGGAGTTTTCTTCATTAAGAAATGTGAAATAAGAAGTATGATGTGTGCTTCCAATATATTATCACAGCCCACAAAAATTACACACAATAAATTTGATGTCACAGCAAGAAGGGAAAGAGTGAACAAACAATAAACTGCTGTAGATACAAGCTGAAGAAACAAGCTCAAAAACGTCTATGAAGCAAGTTAAACGCCAAAAGTCTTCCTCTGACTCCAAAGCTCTCTTTTGAAAGAGTGACTAACCTCAGGCACAAAGCTAGCTAGCTGGTTGGTTGGTTGGTTTGGTTTGGTTTAGGCCATTAGCTATAGACCCAAAAAACAACAAACACTAATGGTTACAACAACAGCAACAACAACAAGTCGAATACTAACAACCATAACAACTTGGGCCACGACATTTGACAACGCTAATAAATGTGCTGAATTTCATATTTATGGCTTCATAATTCCACAACGAAAAAAAAAAATGAAAAAGAAGCAAGTTCGAATGGCACAACATTTGTACAAGTCGATGACGACAACAGCGACGACGATGACGACGAGGAAGAAGGAACGAGGAAGGAGTGCCCATAGAGTTCAAGCCAAGGAGTCAGTACTGTAGCTGAAACTGAGTGTTGAAATTTCATATGTGCTTCTCCGAAAAGCAAAAGGGGCAAGTTTTAGACTTTGGCTTTAACTTTAGGCTTGAGCTTAGACTAGCCACCATGTGGTTATTAGTTTTGTTAACCAGTTATATCCTGTATTTAAGAGATAGAAAGGGTATATAAAGATACAAAATTATGATGATGATGGTAAGAAGTTTAAGTTAGTTTCAGTTCAAGTTTCTTAGAATTCATTGGTTAACTAAATGATAATTCTTGCCATATTTATTCTTTTAAGTCTAAACGATCTACCCGTTTTAGCCAAGTTAGGTCTGTTGGCCAGGCTCACCCAGTTGGTGTCGAGGTCTGCTGCACACCCAGGCATCTCCTCCTCCTCCTCCCTCCTCCCTCACAGCATAAACGCCAATTAAAGTCGCATAACACATATAGCCATGTCTATGTGGAGAGTAGGGGGAGGGGCAGAGGGACAGCAGGAGGAGGGTAGCAAGCTGGGGGCAAGGCGCAGACAGGCGACATTTGTTAGTGTTTTTTTGTTTTTGCTTTTTGTTGTTGAGGCGGCATCGGCGCACGTGAGCATAAATCAAAGAGATTAATCGAACATGGCTCAATTGCATGCGAAACATGGCTAACAACAACAACAACAACAACAAAACTGGGGGGACGAATAAGCCAATAAGCGTATAATAAACGTATAACGAGACAGCATTTGAGTCATGGCCCAAAACATATGAGCTCATAGTTTTATAGGGTCGAAACTTCAGTGAGAAAGAGGTAAGGAGAAAGAGGATATATGAGAGAGAAAGAGAAATAGAGAGAGGAGAGAAAGAGATCAAGCCTTTTGGCCCATGGCTTACTTAAAATGCCATAAAAAAAAAAACGATTTAGCCTCAAAGCTAAACATTTGGCCAGAAACAGCTACCCCTAACCCCTCCCCACCCCGCAGCGTCTGTGCACCAAGGTGCCTTCAATAATTACAGTTTGCATCTGGAGAGCTGCAATCAAAAGCCAGTATCCAGAAATAACGAAGAGTCTGGCAACGCCATAATTTGAATTCGCTGGCTAGCCATTTTTGGAGTCCAGACACAGACACAGACACAGCGACAGCGACAGCGACAGAAAGAGATAGAAGATAGAGGATAGAGGAGAACAATTCGAACAAGTTGAACAATTGCTACGCAAAACAGATAATTTTGATTTACAACATGCCAGTTATTATTTATAACTTACTTAGCCACAAAGCCATTTAAGGCCCTCTCCAACTTGAACTCCAATTCCAACTTTAAGCTCGAAGCCTTGGAGTCGTCTGCAGTTTGTCTGCTTGGGCCAAGAACTTGCATGCCACTTTTCTAAAATGGCCATGTTGCTGTTGTTGTTCCTTACTATTCATATTTAGAGGCCCTTGCAATCGTTCAACGTGCAACGTTCAACATTTCGCTTGATTCTCGTTCCCGCCCATTCACGTTCCCAATGTTCAGTTCTTCTTCTTCTTCTTTCTGACCGCCAGCGATTTGAAATGGCGCGGAAGAAGCAGAGGGCTTACGGAGAGGGGAGAGTGGAGTGTGTAGGGGCGCCAGGAAATAACTTACTTTTGCCGAGTAAAGATGCTGGATTCCAGCTGCCTGTTCAGCTTATTTTCGTGGAATTATGGCTTATACATACACACACATAATTGGCAAGAAGAGTGAACCTGAAATTTTCATTAGCCATATGGGCAAGTCAATTTCAAAGGTTTTGTGTTCAAGGATTCAAAGTCGAGGTTAACAAAAAAAAAAGGAAAGGAAACAATGAAACATTTTCAAGTTATAGAAAGTAATTAAGTTCCCTTTCGACCAAGTCTCAACAGTTATCAACATTAAACAGCTTGTAGATTGGCTAAAAACTAATTACTTGGCGATGACTTTTAAGATAAACTAAAGTTAGTTAGTTCAAGCCCACAAAAGTTGTTGTACCACTTAAATAATTAAGTTCGAATCACGCCTTTAATCAAAAATGTTTTGCCATAAACCAATCTGGCGGCTAATTGTGTTCAGTTTCAGTTCAGTTTTGGGGCACTTGTTGATTTTTCATCTTTCATAAGGTTAATAAGTTGAAATTCCACAGCAACAACAACAATAACAACAACAACAATGAAGCTGTTATTAAGAAATGAAAATTTGTTGCTTTATTAGGTTTTTTGTTGGCCAGTTTTCATTATATAATCATCATCATCGCATCAGCAGCCTTTACTTTATTTTTGCTTTGCCTGTGTTGTTGTTGCTTTATTATTATTATTATTATTATTATTATTATAGGGGGCATGTCCTGCGCCTCCTGCCAGCCCCCTTCTCAACCTCTCTCCGAGTGTAAACTTTTTAACTCCAACCAATCCCAAAAACCTTCTTCTTAACTTCACGTTTTTCGTCGAATCGCCAACAAGCGTGACGTTGTTGGGTGTTGCTTCTTTCGGTTATTTGAGTTTATTTTTGGCAAAAGGTTTTTAATTTGTATACCCTAACTTACAAAGCAAGGAAGAGAGCATATGCGTTGGGTGTAAGGTTAGAAAGAATCATGTAATATTGATAGATAAATCATGAGATGTTTTATGGAATTGTAAAGAAAAAAAAAACAAATATTATTGATTAAAATTCACATCAAGTTTAAACTAACTTTACATTCGAAATTACCCATTTTCTTACATGGTTTTTATCTAAAAATGATTAGGAAAATATTTTCAGAATATATTTTTATTTTGTTTTTCTAATATATATAATGCCTTTAAGTTCAGCTTCAATTTTCCAAACTCTTTGCAAGTTTTCAGTACTCATTTATTGTTTTTTTGGTTGTTGTTTTAAGTAACAGCAATCAACTAACTTGGCTTTCAGAGGGGGGCGTTGCTGTTATGACTCCTCAGCTGACTGTTGGGTAGGGGAGGGGAGTGTGGGGTGTACTTTCTGGTCTTTCTGCAAGTTGGGTGTAATAATTTTGATTGCCTTGTGGCACGAGATGCTTAACAGATGGTGCAAGGAAATTGCCCAAGTGAAATTGCCACCACTTCCCCCTACCCCTACCCTCCCCCTCCACATACGACTCAGTGAGCTGATGGCCCATTAACTGAACTTGATAGGGTTAAGGGGACATTAAGCAACCACAGCGCGTTCAAAGATCTCACGCAGCTTCCACAATCCATTTATGGTTTTTTACTTTATAGATATCCATAAATGTGCTCAATCTCTATATCTCTCAACTCAGCTCAACCCAATTGCAATCCGTTGCAAGTGCTGCAGATCACGTTCCGAGTTGTGGAAGCGCCGCTTAAAGAGATATCTACCATAAATTCCAGGAACAAGATATTCTCACGCTGCCTTCTCTTCTGTTTTTTTTTTTACTTGTGTGCGGGTGGCCCGAGCAATGCCGGCGGCGGTTTAAATAAAAGGCACAACAGGACACATAATATAAGGATGTGCGCAGGCAATTTGTGCAGTTGACAAAATCTGTATCTGTATCTATATCTTTTGAAGTGAACCGCAAGTCAATTGTTGTCCTGTAAATATTTAGACACAAATAAAAGATATTTTGGCCCAATTGTGACTTTGAGTTTTGGGTTAAAAGGCGGCTCAATTGTTGTGACAATTGGCGCTTTGGGTGGCCAAGGCACACATTATGGCCAAGTTATGTTACCACTTGTAAAACGCTAGCACCAAACATGGCTAAACAGCTCCAAAGACACAACAACTTGTTGGCATTTTCCAGCTGCAATTGGCGTCCATATTTTTGTGCTTTTCCAACCAAACAGCGGACAATAAAATAATTGTCGTCAATCGACGGCGGCGGCGGCTGTCAATTGTGACAGCTAATCAAGCTGCAAGGCAGACTTGCAACAACATTACCGGTTTCAGATCCAGTTCACAGTCTCTCCTTCCCTCTTCTCTCATTGCTGCTGCTGCTGCTGCTGCTGGACATGATCATCAGGCAAGCGCATGCGCATAATCATTCATAATTACAATCGAGATCGGTTTGCAGTTGCTCATAACTGCCGCCCTATATGGACACTCTATACAGTTGTTAGTTGCAACAACAACAACAACAACATGGTTGACAACTACAACTACAGCCATAAATACTTGATTAAATGCGGTCTAACTGCACTTTGGCTGCCATTTCTGTGTGTGGCTTTTTTTCAATTGATTCTGATTTTGTAACATGATTTTGTGAACGTGTTAGAATTGAATAGAAAAATAGTCTATGGAAAGTATATATTTTGTGTTACTTTTGTGTGCTATAAGTATAATATTTTTAATTTTAAAACGTACCTGACCTGGAGGAAACTAAAAATTAAGCCAAAAACAGTACACAAAGATTTAATTCAAAACTGAAAAGTAAACGATCTGTGCTTAAACACTTTGATTTAAATAGAATTAAATGAAAATCAAGCTTAATAAAATTTTAACTGGAAGATTCTCAATACCTAATTTTATTTTATACTTATTTGAGCCAATTAAAGCATCCACACAATGAAGATTGTTTACAGTTGCCAACCAACAACATAAAAACTTTTACTTTAAATAATATACATTTTGAATAGGTGGTAAGCCACTAAATCAACGAGAAAACAGCCAATTGTTCTCTTCCCCTTCGCTAATATTATCATTTTGGGCTTAAATATATTCACGCGCATGTCTTTCAATTAAAATTTTAATTCAATAAAGCGCTTTTCGCTTTTTACGCCTTGCCGCTTTACGCACTTTTTACCCTCTGCTGGCCACCAATATGGCCTCTACTTTTTTTGTTGGGCTTAGGACTGTTTGTAGACCGTTAAAAAGGAAAGGAAAAACAGCCCCCAAACAGTTATTATAATCCAGCGCCATCGCGTTGCCGTCATCATCATCATTCTCATTCTCTTCATTCACATCCTTTTCTCACAGCGTTTCTAACATCATTGCCTGAGTGGAAGCAGCAGCAACCCTTAGTGTCTATCCCTTTCTCTTTCACACTAAACGTTTCTAATTTGCTGATGGCACACAAGGGAGTGTCTGTTCCAGGTCCTTTTCAGGGTCCTTTCAACCCCCCTTTTAACATTTGTTGCGGTTGCTTCGTCTTCGTCTTTTATATATTGTGTTTTTTTTTCTTTCTTTGGTCGGTTTTGCCCTTGCCCTGATGGAATAATAAAAACGCGCGTGTTTTTACTACAAATTGACGCTGCTAAGATCAAATGGCAAATGCTTAAGGGGGCGAAGAAGGGACGAAGGGGAGAAAGGAGATTCTCACTTTGTGAAAGAGCAAAAAGTTGCACTAAGGAAAAACTGATGAGACTTAGTACTGAAGAAATCAGTCAGAAAATAATTTGAATTTCATCTTTACCTTTATTTTAAATGTTAGAAAATAAAACTAAAATTAAAAAAAAGTTTATACTAAATAATACTGATATACTAAATAACTATTATTTTAATTTTTTTAACTGAAAATTGTTTTTAAATAAGTTCTAAAGCTTACAAATTTTTATCTCATAATAATTTATTTTTGAGAAGTTTTTAAGTATTTATTGTAAAAAACTTTATTAAG
The DNA here is from genome assembly GCA_018152825.1 of Scaptomyza hsui. Taxonomy (NCBI): domain Eukaryota; kingdom Metazoa; phylum Arthropoda; class Insecta; order Diptera; family Drosophilidae; genus Scaptomyza; species Scaptomyza hsui. Next base: position 9,724,420 of record JAECXO010000002.1, read on the forward strand.
TTCCAGTTCAACTGTTATTTCTCTGAGTGTACTTTCCGTACGTAGCGTGGCTAAGAATCCCTTGTTGGGGGAGATGGGAGAGCTAAGGGAAGGTTAGCCTGGGATTGGCTGTGACTGTGAATGCTCCACACGGCAGTAGACTAGATTGAATTGAATTGCTCGAGGGATTTTATGGCACGTTGCGGAAATCGTTTTATTATCCTTGTGTGGCTGGCTGATTGTTTGTTGTAGTTGTTGTTGTTGTTGTTCTGATTTCATGCCACAAAGTGCGTGGGTGTGTCTCGTGTGCTTTGCGGCCTTCCTCCGAGAGAGCTTTGGCAATTTATTATCTGACGCCGAGCCGAGTGTAAATAAACTTGGCCAGAGTCTCACCCACCCCCTCCCCCACCACTCCACCCCTCTTGGGGTCTCAAAGACAAACACAACAATTGCGTGAAAATGTCACGGCTTGCACGTAACGAGCTAAACAAGATCCGGCAATGGCGATAAGCCGTAATCAAATTATGCACAGTGGGGAACGCAGGACGCAGGACTCAGGTCCACTCTAACCCCCATCTTGAACACATCCTGTTGGGTTGATTTCAAGTTAATTAAAAATCATGACACACACACAAACACATAGAGAAAGAGAAAACAACGCCCTCAAAAGCTTTCCATCTCTTTCTCGGATTGGTTAGTTTGGGTTTTTTATTCGAGGGGTTTTTGGGTGGTTTGTGGGTGGTTTTCTGGCTGTTTTGATAAGCGTGTAAGTGTGCACAGATTGAATTAATTAGTACAAGTGTGCGGGAGCGAGCGAGAAAGCAGCTGTTGTTGTTTTAGCTCCTACAACAACACCCTCTCCTCCCCCTCGAAAAATGGTTGACCCTAATCAAGTGTCGTAAAAGTTTCTGTTTTTTTTTTGGGGACTTTTAATTATGGGTTTACCTAGGCTAAAATTAATTAGAGCTCGAGAACTGGAAATAATAATGTTTCCTCTTCTCTATTCTCTATTCTCCATTTCTATTCCCATTCATTCATTTTCATTTCCTTTTTGCTGGTGCTTAAAATGAGATTTTAATTAATTCAGTTATTAGCTTAAATATATGTTATTATAATTATGATGGTTTTTTGTGTTTGGAATAGCTTGATGTGAGGGTGTTTTTTTGTATGCTTAGTTTTTGGTTAGTTTGCATATCTTTTCTCCTTTCTCTCCCTGAAATAGCTGCCTAAAATTTAAAGTCTATTAATTACAGTGCGTTTATCAGAGGGAGAAATAATTGTAGTTTTTGTAGTACTTTATTCATGTGTCTATATTAGAATTTTAATAGGCTATAGTTTTGAGTGTTGTTTTAGAACGTTTAAAAATAAGATTTTGGTCAATAATTAAATAGCTGACTAAGCATAAACTTCCAAGTTTAGTTAACCCCTTAGGCAAGTATATAATTAAGAATAATTACGCTTTAAAATTGCAGCAGCAAAACAATAAAAAAATGACACTGCGTGCGTCATTTAAATCAACAGCTGCTAAATTTTCCATTCAATTAGAGAATTAAAATCAAATAAAGTTTTCTGCAAAATGCACGTACACCAAAAACCCCCCTTCAAGGCGAGGGGGGGGGGAGGGGAGTGCAGCCCACATGGCGAATGGAAAAGCTCAAAGGTTAAGTTGAAAATTTAAACTTTGAGACGGGAAACTGGGCGGAAAACGCTAACGCCCCGATGAAAAACGCCCACAAGCCAACAACGACGACGACGACGACGATGAGGTTTAGGCCTTGTTGTGGTTTTCCCAGCTGAGTGGGCAGTCAGAGGGAGGGAGGAGTAGTGGAGGCAACAAATTGAATGATACAACAAACTTGGCCTGTGGCAATGGCAGGCATTGGAAAATGGTTTTAACCATAAGCACGCAATGTGCGAAAGAGATGGCTGCAATTATTAATTCGCTTTATTCGCTGCATAATTCATATTGGCCAAGTTGGCCATGTTGGCCATATTCGAAACGCGATACTGCGACTTATGGTTATATTTTCATTAGGGAAATGTTTTTTACTTTGTGTTTTGGAAAATCAGCTTCTCGTTAATGTTTCTTCCGCAACCCTGGCGCCTAATTATTGCTACCTACCTGCTTGCCTCTTTGCCCTTCTTCCCCGCCGTCAGCAGCAATTAAAACTATCCCTAACTATCCCTCCTTACATTCATTGTATAGCCGAACATGGCCGCAACACCCTGACGAAACATATTTATACACGAAAGCGGAAGCGCAGGGCAACGTTTAGCGGGCGCCATTTGCAGCTGACCACGGGAAGGGAAGGGATGGAAAGGGGGGAGGGTAGGGAAGGGCGAGGAAGTCGTTAGATGAGGGTTACTTCAAATGCCAATGACTAGCAAACCAATGAGCCGAATACATGCACTTAGAAAAAAAGTGTAATAAATTTAGAAACTTTTTAAACCTAAGAAACAACTATTAAACTGAAAAAGGTTACTGTTATTTTACCTTAAAAATATTGTAGTAATATCCAAATATAAAAGCCTCACTAAAGTTAAGTATTAAAAAAAAATTTATAATTGATAAGTTTAAAATATTAAGATGTATGTTTACATTCTTCTAAACCTAAAACAAACCAAAATCAACAAGAATTTAGAATAAGGGAGTTTTTATAAAATGAATTTGGGAAAGTTTAACAAATTTCTTAAGATCAAAAATTATAAAAAAAAAATATTAGTAGAATTGACTTTAAAAAATTAATTGATGAATTTAACCTTATATTTTTAGTACAAAAACCTCTTGAATTCTAACCCAATTGCTTAAAAACACTGTTTTTTTTTCTAAGTGCAGCTGTCAAATTTGATGTTTAAGTATAGCTATATGTTCTTGCATTGTATGTATTTGTATTTGTATTTGTATTTGTATTTGTATACTGGTCTAATTAATAACTGACGTTGCGTGTCTTTTGAATTATGAATTTATTAGTCAGCAGCTATTTTGATGTACTAAATTATGGCTAATTTGAAGGGGAGCTCATTTCTCCTCTCTCATTTCCTAGTTCCTTTGACCCCACACTAAAGATTGTGTGTGAGAGTCAGTGTTGCCAGATTGTTCATCGATCGATCGGCAATTTTACAACTTTATCATAATTAAACTTGGCTATATCGAGGTTGCTCATAAAAGGCCAACAAGAATCCGACCATGAAGCAGAAGAAGAAGAAGCACAATATATTGCCAAAGGCTTTTAGGCCTTTGCCTGCACTTCATTAACATGGCCAAAAGGCCGCAGCTGTCGCAAGACCAAGTTAGAAACTCTGCTCGATACATTAGCATTAAAAGCCACTTAGGCAGCGACAGGAGCGGCTCCCCTTCCCCATCTCCCCTCCCTGGCCCCTACATGTGGCAAGCACGTAATTATAATACGCCATTAGGAAGTTGCACCAGCTCAGCAAATCAAAGAGCGGTTCCCAACTAACCACAAGGCAAAAAAAAAGAGACAGAGACAAAAAGAGAGAGAGAGAGGAGAAAAAAATTAAATAATTTAATCTTGTTATTGCTGGAAAATCAAGTTGTTGACTTAAAAATCAACTCGCGTGAAGATCGTGCAGCTTGGTTGGCCAGAACTAAACAGAACTGAACGGAGAAAAAACCGGTTCACCAAAGGAGAGGAACTTTAACCAAGGATTCATACACACACACACACACACACACATGTGCAACTCTTATGACTTCATAATCTTAATTAACGTTTTCGCGTTTGCCTGCTGCACGCGTAGCAGCCTGCCCCTCTTCCCTACCCCCTTGTCCCCCTTTTAGCAAAAAAAAAAAGAAGAACAGAACCTCGCCTAAGTGCAATCCCCAAAGTCTCCAGACGACTCCAATCAAGTAAAGTTGTTCTTCTGGTTGCCCCATGATCGTGTTTAATAAATGCGTGGCAGGTAGAAAGCTGCAACCACGACAACGTCCCTTCTTCTCTTCCCTCTCTCTGCCCCCTCAACCCCATCAAACTCGAACCGATTTGGATCCCAGGTCTCGATTTTTGACCAGTTCAGTTCAGTTCTGTTTAGAGCTGCACCAAAACCCAGTTGGGTCTCAATTGAACACAGGAGTAAAGGAGGGAAGGAGGAGGGGAGAGGGAAGGGTAGGGAACCCTTATGTATCTGCGTGTTGCTTTTGGTTAATGATGCCTGGAATTCAGCATGGCCGAAGAAGAACGCAGCCTCGTTTATATTGAATGTTTCTGCTTTTTTTTTTTTTTTTTTTTTTTGGGTTTTTTCTTGGTTTTTTAGTTGAAAATGCTTGGCAATAAAGATATTTGCGCAGCACACAAACAAAAAACAACAATGAAATGGAGCAATTTTCTGTTCAAAAGCAATCAAGAATTTTGTATCTACCCCAAAAAGAAGTAAACGTATACTTAAAACTTTAAACTTTTTTGGCTTTTTCAGTAGTTCGAAGGAAGAGTTAAAATCTTACAAACTTTTTCATCTTAACATTCATGCTTTCTTTACATTTCTGATTGATTGACTACATAATATTTACATTATATAGTAACTTAACTTAAATCTCTTCAGTCGCCCTGACAAAGCAATTTTTTGCCCTTACAAATCTGATGAATTTTTTCCCCAAAATGCCCAAAATACAATCATATAAGTTGAACATATGTGAGTTACATCCAAGAAGGGGCAGGGTGGGGGAGGGTTGGGCGATTATCTGTGAATCACTGGCAAATGTTTCACAAACATGTATGAAAACATTTCTTTTTTATTATTAAAAGGCATTTATCATGCAGCAAGAGAAGTAGAAATAGTAGAAGGAGGAGGAGGAAGCTGTCAATGGACGTGTAACTGATACTTAACCACAAATGTTGCCACAAAATACATTCTGATCGTAAATCCACTCAACACAAAATGGCGCCAGAATACAGCATCTGTGTGGCAAGTGGAGGTGGAGGTGGAGGAGGCGGAGGAGGAGGCGTTTTGTGGTCATGGAAAATTGCTTGCTTGTGTGAAAATGTGAGAACTACTTTAGCTGATTTACACGCTGTGTGTGTAATACTCTAACGAGGGGTTGACTGAGTCGGCTTAGCCCAAGGGAAAGGGAAAGGGAGAGGGGTGTGTTGCCACCAAATGACGACAGACGTTGTCATCTTTCCATCTTTCCCTCCTTTCCCAACAACTGACATCATCTCGGACACGTAAAGTGGCTTCGTTTGTGGTTGCGATTTTGTCATTGGTTTGTGATCTGAGTTCTTGTTCCTGTTGTTTTTTGTGTGTGTGAATGGAATGCCAATTGTTGTTGTTTGGTATTTATTGCTATTAATGAGGCGACTCTTCTAGCAACGAGTTCTTCTTCTGGGAAGTGCGGAAATGTGAAAGTACAACAGCTGCCTGACTGAGTAAGTGGGGCAACTAATTGCTTATGAATACTTCTTGCCACACACATTTCCTCACTTACTGCGAAGAAAGATAAAGCAGCTGTTTAATGCCAATGACAGTTAGACTTGTTTGAAAAGGAAGGAGGAGTTTAAATTTAAATGGATGCTGACAGGTTACAAAAGTATCTTTGAGGTTAGTCAAGAAATATGATATAAAACTCAACCTCAATACACTTTAGAATTTGTTTTTCATTGCTAATTTAGGCTACGTTTTATTTCTTGCCCCTCAAGCACTTATCTGTTAAAAATTTGCATCAGACTCGAGTCGAAAAGGTTTATGGATACAACAAAAAAAAAACTTTGACAGTAGCCGTGAGGCAAACGAAACGCTTTTGAGCTCGTTTAGTTTTCGTTTTTGAGAATTGATTGAAAAATTGTTAACATTTGACACGCCATTTTGTGTGCATATTAAAAGATAAAGACCAAAAAATCAACAAACGCCCCAAAGCAGCGCCCCCAAAAAAAGTGACAGAAAGAAACAAATTGAAATGAAGGCAAAAAAAAAAAAAAAAAAACAGCAGAAGTTTTTGCATTTGAAAACTGCCCCCTTTAAAGGGAGAGAGGAGGAGGGAAAAAGCTGACAAATTGAGCGCGTCTCTTTTTGTGGCAAGAGAGATTACATTAATGCGGCGATTACATTGCTAGAATTATAAAAAATGGATAATACTTTTCAATATTCTCCGTATATAAGTTTGTATCTATTGATTGCTTTGCGCTACGAACTATGAGATTATTAGCACTTGGGCGCAGCTGCCGCACACACAGACAGAGACAGACATATTGCAACGCCCTCCACACACACACACACACACACACACACACACACTCTTATAGAAGAAATGAGAATGGATTGCGTGTTGTTCGTCCATTTTTCGGAATATATTTTGCTGCTTCATCATCTCGTGTCTGATGCCACATATTGCATGTAATCTGCCTCTCTCCTCTCCTTTTCCCCCCCTCTCCCTCATCTCTCACTGATGATGATGATACGTAAATACATGTATGTATTGGGTTTTTAGGGTTTCATGTGGCAGCAGCAACAACAAACGGCAACATTGGAAAATTTATGGCCACTGGCATTAGAGTAACATGGATTTTAGGTTTTTCCCTCCCTCCCTCCCCTACCCTCTCCACCTCTCCGCGCACAGCAGCACACATTATCAAATTCAATTTTTGGGTTATTTGATTGCCTTAATGTGTTTTCCAATTGTCTGTCTGTTCGCTCTCCTCAATGTTTCTGTGTGTGTGTTTTTCACAGCATGACCATGATCCAACCAACATGTTGTAATTTGTTTGGTTTTCTTTCTTACTGGCCAGGATGTTGTGCAGCACATCATTTATAACATCAACCGAATAACCCTCTCTATATATATATATATCGCTCGATTTGGCGCCGCACATTTGCCAAAATACACACAGCAAAGATAGCATTTATCCAAAGAAAGAGAGTCGGCAAATTATGCCAGAGTTTTTTTTTTTTTAAGATACTTGCAACTTCCACTTTACTTATCAGTCTGCGGTGGAAGTGGAACTTCTGCATTTGGCTAATGGAGTGCCGCAAAGGCAACAACTAAGAGATGGAGTTTAAGATGAAAGCACAAACCCAGAAGGCCATCAGATCAACCACCAAGCACAGTGGTACAAAGCATAGAAATTACTTAGATACTATAAAAAGTTTATGGATTGCAATTTACATACCAGAATTTATCACAGTTGTAAGATGTTTTTCCTTGTAGTTAAGTCTGAAAGTAGAAAAATTAGATGACATTTATTTAGTTTAGACTTAATAATTATTGGATTAAGTAAGTTTGATATAGCTTCAAGTTAGATAAAGATATCTTAAATCATTTAACCTAGGCTGAATTTCTGCATTTAATCTTGGTTAAAGTATATTTTGCTATAATATGAGGAGCTAAAATTAAGTAAATATTTTTTAAAATTAAAAAAAAACCCACCCAAGTTCATATAAATGTCTTGTATGCTAATCAAAACAAAGATAAACTCTTCTTAACGTTTCTTTCAATAAGAGTTTTTTACTTAACTTGTAAGTTGAGTTATGAAAGATTATCTAATATATATTTTTAAGCGATAAATGCAAGTTTAAAGCCCATTGTGCGAGGATTATTGCCAGCTGCCTTATGCGGATGTTGGAGCTTGTGAGCTTTGGAGTCCAATGTCGATGAGATGAAGCTGGGGTCTGTTTGGACCATTTGGTTTGTTTTGTCTGTGTGTGTCTTTGTGTGTGTGTGTGTGTGTGTGTGGTACCTATTTCAGAAACTCCACGCCCCGGCTGAATGGCTGGCTGGCTCTGCTTGCATATTCATAAAGTGAACTTTGTTGGTTTGGTTTGTTGCCTTGTTGCTTTTTTTTTTATTATGGTCTGTTCATGTTTCGTTTTTGGTGTTGCCTTCTGGCTTGGACGTCTCTATATACTACAATACCACTTTAGCCATGAACAAAATTAGGAGCTGCAGTTGAAGCGCATATGGCCAAGACGCCATATTAAAAAATACACAATACGATCTGTTGGGCCAACAACTCGGACTTAATTGCAGCTGCCTGTTTTTTTTATATATTTTCCTCTTACCTTACCTTTTACCGTTTCGGGCTGCACACAACAACATTAATGCAAAGTACAAAATACTCAAGGCATTGAGAATTTCAATGGCAGAACAAAAACAACAAATCAATCATCGATCATTCATTTTTCTCTCTGTGTATGTGTGTGTGTTTGTGTTTGTGTTTGGACAATCAAAAATGCGGGGAAACATCATAAATTTTATTTTTTAAACATATGCGCGTTTTAACGAGAGATCGAGAAAGAAACTCTTGGCCATATAATACACATATTGTAATATTATTTATGTTTATGGCTTTTCCAACCAAGAGGGCGAGAGGGAAGAGGGGAAGAGGAAAGCGCCTTGGGCAACTCTCCATTTTGCTGACCCTATCAACATCGTCGAAGACTTTTCAATATGGCTGTCGTCGATTTGTATTTTTGGTGGCGACTCCTCCATGCCCAAATACCCAAGTTCCTGCCACCAAGAGGCGCGCAGCTGGTGCACCGTCCACATTGTTAACGATTTTTCGATATATTTTTACAGCCTTGTTTTTTCTTTCTGTGCTCATAAAATATTGTTGACAAGTTTCTTTTCTTCGCTTCGCCTTTTGTATTCAAAATGAGCTTTATTTTTGGTTTGAGAGCAAGAGAATTTGCTGTTAACTGTTGGCAATCGCCTATATAAAATTTTATGATCGGTTTCGAATTCAAAAACTCACGAATCGCCAAAACAAAGGCGAAGAAATGTGAAAACGTTTATAATATTGGATCGTAAAATTAGTGAACATGTTAATGGTTGATTGCGGCTCATATATCTGAAGAGTGTATATCTTTTTATATCTCCTCCTGGCAGGCATTTTAATATTGTATTTGCTTTTCAGCATATTTTTATAATCGGTATATATGAACTGGCTCATAAAATTGATTGGTTTGTGTTGAAAATATCATAAATGTCCACAAAGAGCTGAGGAATATTTTCCAATACCAAAAAACATTTAACGAGTTAGTTTGTAAATAAATTGTTAAGCTTATTTCGGGCCATTACAAACACCGACATAGATGTATGGCATATTGGCCGACAATCATTAGGCTGTCAGAAATTTTGACATTTTAGTTTTTCATGTCTGTAAGTTTCCCCAACAACAAATGAAAATGTGACACATGAATACAGTTCGAAGAGGGGCGGAGTTTGGGTGGGGTTGAAAATCCTTTCGACAGCACAGGGCATTACTCATAGCTGTTGTTGTTGTTGCTGTATAGTTTAATGGCTGAATGCCATATAATATGGCCAAATTATTATTATACCAAAAAAAGAAATATTATGATGAAAACATTTGAGTCACGCAACAATTTTGGGGCACAGAACGCGACTCTTGTTGGAGAATATATTTTGCGTAGAAAAACTCAATTTGTTAGCCAAGTTAAGGCGGGTTTGATGGTAAAGAGTAGACGGGGGAATTGATGTTTTCCTGGAAGTTCTTTCTGTTGACTGGCAAGTGTCACTAAATGCCAACTATTTTTTTGCTTAATGAAATTTTGTTTGCTTTTGTGGCTGCAACTTCATTGTTGTTGTTTTGGCAACAAACACGTGTCCTGCTGCGTTGCATCCTGCATTTTACCGCTACAGCTTCTGCCCCTGGGCTCATTGCATTGTTGGCAATTGTCTCTTTTTTTTTGCAGCAGGATGTTTGTTTTTGTTTCTATTTGGCTAACCGCACAGAAGTCAAATATGGGCCAAAAACTCATACGGCATTTGGGCCATTGTCCTCAAAATTGGCATCATGTGCATTTCTTTTTCTTCTTCTTACTGGCATTGTCTTGCGGCTTGCGGAATTAGCTACTGTCAACCGTAAATGATTTTCTTGTTTTCTGTTTTTTTGTTGTCAACTAAACAGCTTAGAGTAAAATCTGATCTTGGTCTTATCCTCTCTTTATATCTTAGTACACTTGGAAAAATGTCTTGAAGTTCAATTTCTTAACTTTAAAATATTGCAAAAGTATATAAAATATTAAGCCGTCCAAAAAAATTCAAAAAATTCATTTTATGAAATGTTTTGTAAAATAAAAAATATTTATATAAAAAACCATTTAATGTTAAGGGAATTGAAGCATTTATTTACCCTCTTTGGAAATTTATTTCTAAAATTTATAATTTAAAAATATTTATATCTTATTTTCATGCTTTTTTCAAATCTATATGCGGCTTAGAAAATATCTTGCTTTTGGTTCCTTAATAATTTAGCTTTCTGAGTTCTTTGAAACTAATTTTTCTTATGCCTATTTCTTGCTCAAACTTTTTGTTCAGTGTTTAGTATTATCTTGCTGTTTGGTTCCTATTTCATTATGTAATTGATTTTATAGCCTGGAAATATTGTTTGTTGCCATTTGGCTTGGTTTTCGCTCGCTTCGCTGGCCACAATGCGAACGAGGCCTAATGACAAGGCTCTGCCTCCTGCCTCCTGTTTCTCCCTCTCCCTCTCTCACTCTCCTCTCTGACTCTCTCCTCTGCCCTTTTCGTTGTCTGTTGTTGTGCACATCTGCTGGCCCGAGGGGATTTATTTAATTTGCTGACATCGAGAGTTTTTCGGCTGCGGCTGCGACGACGACGGCGACGGCTGTTGCCATTATCCTGATTTCGGTTTTTATTGCCTTAGTTTGTTGTCAACGTGACGCACATCAGCTCCTGATTCCCTTCCCCCTGACTCCCTTGTGATAGCTCGTGTTGTTGTGGCTGCTGCGATTTTATTACTGTTGACTTTTGGCCACATTCCCCTCCCCTTCCTCTTTACCCATTGTCCAGCTTAGTTTTTGGTATCATATTGTAGTTTTTTCTATTGCTTTTCTTTTCCGCTCAACAAAAAATTAATTTGCTTTCGTATATATTGTATAAGAGAAAATAAAGGAAAACTTTGTGCGCGTGCTGTTTGTTGTGTCATTTTCCGCTGTAACTGTTGGCCAACTGTGATTGGTCTTCCTTCTATCTTACTAATGGCCATAAGGAAAGATGGTATTCTTCATCCACTTCTTTCTGTTATAGTTTGTTCCTTTGCTTCGGTGCAGCTGTTGCCAATTGGGGAAGCAGAAGGAACAAGCCCAAAATGTATAAATTTATAAAGAAGAAAAAGTGTTGCCCAAAAAGTTAGATAAGTAGTGGAGTTTTTGGGAGAATAACTTTTTGAGTAAAAGTTTATATTGGATAGTGGAAAGATATTTTAGTCTTTCCCTGATGAAATCTTCCGCGCGGAGCTGTGTCGCAACATAAGTCCTTCATATTATAAAGAAATATAGACAAAATGTTCTATCAAAATTGAACCAATTGTTTCTAGATAAAAGCTTATTATTCGGCTGGAAAATGTTTTTTATTTCAAAGTGCAAACTTTCCAAAGCCATAACTTTCTCAGAAATGATAATATTTTTATTATCAAAAGTGGATTTATCAAATTTGAAAACACGTTTTAACACAAATCTTGTGTACAAATTCGAGCTCATTGAAGAACTCTTGCAACACTCTAACACCAAAAGATAAACAAACATTTTGTCATGCTTATCACATCTAAGCCAGGCCAGATCACCTGTCAACCCTGTCAACCCTTTTATGCCATGGTTGCCATTCAGCTCAGCATTCTCCCTGGTGTCATGTTTTTGGCATAACCCACGCTTCAGATTCAATTTTGCTGGCAATTAGCATGAGTCAAAATATTTACTTAATAAAATAAAAGAGAGGGGCGAAAGAACATCAAAAAGGTGCGAAAAGCAATCATTAAGCCAAGAACGATGATGCATCTTAGTCGGCATCATTGAAAAAATAAGCTTTAATTAATTTTCTGATATGTTCTGTTCTGTTTAAACCATGCGCAAATAAAAACGCTACAGTCATCCCTCAAATTGGAGGAACCGCATTCATCAGGGTGGTCTGTGTGGCGGCGCTCTGTGAAGCGTATGTGTGTGTGTGTGTGGCAACCCTGGTAACACCATAAACTCCAACACTTCATGGCTAATTGATCAAGCTCTCCCAGCTGGGGGGACTCTGTTGATTTGGGTATGGCAAACAAATTGGGCAAATTAATTTTCGTGGATGCCTCGTTTCTTCATTTATTGTGAACTGTTTTGACTGGCAGCGACGCGTGCTCTCAAAAATTCAACAAAATTAATTAAAGAATAACGAAAATTTGTTAGCTGTTGTTTTTGTGATGTAAATTTCCAGTGAACTTGAAGTTGGACTTCCTTCTTTTTAGACTTTAGTTTTGTGGCTCGTTTTACGAACTGTCAGTCATAAAAAGTTGCTGGTTTATTTATGTTGCAGCTACATTTCCATATGGCTGCTCTAACCCTTACCCTCCTCTCTCACTCTCTTCCCCTCTCTGCTTCTTCCTGTGTCAGCTGGCAGCCATTGGGTCATTGATAAGCATCGTCATCATCATCATCATCCAGAGAACTAAGCGCTGAAGGCAGCCAATAAAATGTCACGATGCACCTTCACGATAAGCACCTGTTAGCCAGGCTAAGAGCGAGAGCGAGAGGGAGGAGGGAGAGGAGCTGAACCATGAAACTGCCATTGAGTGGAAAAGTTATTGGTTTTTCAGACCGAAACCTGTCTCTATATATAAAACGCACTATTTTATATACAAGCCAACAATAAATTCTTGGCCTGTTTTTCTACTCTTCACTTCTTCTTCTTCTTCTTTTTTGTTTTTCTCGTCTCTCTTTGCGGTTAGTTTTATTATCCTATTTAAGCCACATTAAAATCAACGGGGTGCGCGACATTTGACAACAATTTATTGGACGTTAATGTTTGCCGCCAGTTGGCTAACAACGCTAACAACAACAACACAACAACAAGGCGGGGGGTAAGACTTAGGAGCAGCCTTTTTGGCTTGGAATTCCAAATGGAGGCGCGGCAAGCATCAAATGGGAAGGTTTTTTATATATGCCATTTATGGCTATGATTAGTAGTAAGAAGAACACAGGAAATTCTCAAGGAATAATTAACAAATTCAATCTAAAACAACACCCCTATATAGTATATATAAAGTTATCAAAGTGAGTAAGGAAAATGCTAAAGATTCTCACCAACAGGAATCATGATTAACCTCAAAACAAGTCTATTCGTTCCAACACCCCTATATACATATAAATATATACAGTTATCAAGTACTCAAGTACTCAAAAGTTGAACTTCGTCATGGACACTTATTATTGTCGCCCGCACTGAACAACGTTCATTTGCAACAGTTGCAAGTTCGGCTGGTGCAACATACATATAGGGGAAAGGGGAAGGCATGTTCATGGTATGATGGTTTCATGGCAGCCATTTTGTTTTCGGAGTTAAGTAAACATTTTAATTGCCACCCTTAAGCAAATGTTGTTGTTGTTGTTCTTGTTGGGTGGTTGAAAATTGAAATTCATACTGAGCAGCCCCCTTTTTTTTTTCCTTTATCCTATGATTATGTCATTTGGTTCAGAGTGAAAAACCATAGAACCGGAAATGAGCAAAATAACTTCCATTGTTGTTGTATGTTTTCTGTGATCTGTGGGCATAATTTAGTTTTCTCTGTTTTCAGTTTTCTGCTTGGGCTTATTAGCGTGCACGAATCAATTCTCAAAGGATTTGCGGGAACAAATCCCCTTTTGATTTATGTCACGCGTCCTGTGGGAAAGCAGGACGCGTCCTGGAAAGGGTTTGTTTGGCTGTTTGCTGTTTATTAGCCATGGTAATAAACGAGTGGCGCAGTTTTTGAGATTAGGCATGCTTCTCGAGTGTCTTATCAAAAGGTCTGCAAATTTGTCAGTTTGACACGTACGCTCCTCCCCCTCCACCTCCACCTCTTCCCCCCCTGGGAAAGTTGAGAGAAAAAAAAACAGTAGCTATAATTAAGTAAATTATTGCTGGGGCCGATCAAAATCATAGCAAGCGGAAAGGAAAGAGAAGCAAACGCAGACGAAGCAGACAAACACATAATAGCTTACTTAGCCAAGACCAAAACCAAGACCAAGACACACACCCCTCCGCACTCCCCCACTCCACCTCAATCATCAAATCAATTCACGCACAAAAGGCCTTCGAATCGATGTGGAGCTCACAACTTGCGTTGATTGAATCTGTGCCAAAGTCTCGTTGCTGCTGCCTCAAAAGCATTTAAAAATGTTGAAGCTGGCTTCAGTTGTTATTGTTGTTGTTGTTGTTGTTGTTGTTGTTGTTGCTGCTTGTGATCATTATGCGATCAATGTTGATCATTTTATCCCCGGGGCTGTTGACAGGCCCAGCGCGCGGACATGACATGCGAGTCGAGTCGACTCGAGTCGAGTCACAAAACACAGAACCGAACAGAGAAAGAACCTGAAATGATCTTCATCATGGTGGACATGGCACAAGTTCATCTCAACTCAAACATACATATATAATAATTACACCAACAAGAATATATATATATATGCAGACTCCGAAGAGTTCGCTTCTTAATTTTGTTGCAAGCCATCCTTACCTCCTTCTGCTGGCTTTTTTTTTTTCTTTTAATGGTTTTGGGCCGTAACCGACATTTTGTTTCGCTCGCTGCCCTTTTTCCCTTTCCATGTTCCCTCTTTTAAAAAAATGCAAAATTATGTACAAGATCCTGTCTGCCTCACGGCTGCACACCCTCCTCCCTCCTCCCTACTCCCTACTCGCTGCTTGCCTCATGTTGCCTCCTTTATATAGTTGTAGCTATCGCTGGCATGGCTGCACTTCGTCGTCGTCTTCTTGGTTGAAGCTCCTCGTTTTGCCTTTTTGTATCTTTTTTTTTTTTTTTTTTGGCATATTTAAGCACGATCGCCGTTTGGGTTTCTGTTTTTTAAATGATTTGCTTTTTTGTGCCAGGCTGCTGCCCTTTTTCTTATGAACCAATCAACACACACACACGTGTTGCGAGTGTCTGTGTGTGTTTTGGGGCATGCAACCGAAAAGAACTTCTCCTGGATTGCGTGTGCGCTCCTTGTATGGGGATCTTCCGCAAATTGGCGGCCATAAGCATTGCAAAATTATCTCGTCGCTGTCTCTTCGACTTTTGGACAGCCCAGAAGACAGAGTAACAAACAGACAGGAGCGTGAGGAGGTGCAGCGAGAGGAAGGGGGGAGGAGGCCAGACGTTGTCTTCCTCCCAGTTTGTATACATATACATATATATATATATATATAGTTTCTGCAAAATGTCTTTCTGCCTTTTTAGCCAGCCTCATGTTTCTGTTACCCTTTTTTTTTTTTTATCGATCTGCAATTTTTTTTGGTTTTTTTTTTTTGTGGTGTTCGATAAAGAAGGAAACCAAAAAAGTTCAGCTAAGTAAGCTTGAATTTATGAAGATATTAAATTGTATTTAGATACAAATAAAAAATTTATTTTACGAAAATTGAGAAATACAAAAAGATAATAATAATAATATTAAACTTTGAATAAGAAGGACAAGCTAAAAATAAGTTGCTTGAAACTAATACTTATGGTTTTATATTAATAAACAATTAGTTACAACTTTCCCATTTTTCAAGCAAAATATATTTTGCAATAATTATTTTGGCATAAATATTACATTAATAATGATTTTTTTATAACTGAGACTCACTGAGTTTTTAAGTTCAGTTCCGCTTCAGTGGACCATTATAAGACGCTTAGTGGGCGCGTCAACAACAATAGCAACAACAACAGCAACAACAACAATATCAAAGGAAATGCGGCAAGTGTGGCGAATGCAATAAAAGGCTTAAGACGTAGCAAATGAAAGAAAATCCCAAACAAAAAACGTAAAACTGAGCCAAATACATTTTTCCCGTTCAAGGCATCTTAGTGTCAAAATATTTATGCACACAGCAAGACTTCCTGTAAGCGATCCAATCCGATCCGATCCGATCGATAGATAGATTGGCCAAAGATGACTTAACGTTTTAGCTGTGGGAGATTTTGTGTCTTTTTTTTTTTGTATCTGAGGCGAAACCTTTGATGCAATTCAGTTGCGCCGACAAGCGAGGAGAGGAAAAACACTTTCCCCCCTCCAGGTAGATTTTTCATCTTTGTCCTGATTGCTCATTGGCTGAGCTGCTCTAAGTGACCATTTATTACAACAGCAGAAGAAGAAGAAGAAGAAGAGGGAGAAGAGGGAGAAGAAGAAGATGAGGGAAGCTATTGCCCATTAATTTTGCCATTGTCAGTCCATATAGTACAATATATATATAATCTACTTAGGCGTATTGTGTGTGTGTCCTTTTTCTGCTGCTTGCAACACAGGACTTGTGTTGTGTCCAGGGTTGTCACAACAATTATGTCGGCATTCCGGTCAAATGTCAAAGGGAAAAGGGAATCCGATTTTATTATTGACTTTTTATGCTGTTAACTGACCGACATAATGCCCAGTTTTGTGGCTGATTACCACAATGCCACAATTTGGGTGGTCCCTGCAACAAGTGTGTGCGGCGGCATCTCTACTCTGATCCTTGCAACACAGCACACATGTGTCTTCTATGCCACATGATATATGATGTGTCGTCTCTCTATTTCTGTCTCTTTCTCAACTATTTTCAGTTGGGCTTGTTAACATTTGTTGGCCAAAGTGTCAAGGCGACAAAACGACTTGCAGCAACTTGCAACCAAATGTTGCTGACGATCAATCGACCATCGAAGACGATGACGATGACAACAATCAGCAGCAACAAACAACCAACAACAGCAGTGGCAGCAACGCGCAGTCAACAACGCGACAAATGCAACCAACAACAATACAATAAATATCATCTCCAGCCACTGCCACAGCAGCAGCAGCAGCAACAGTTTCAGCAGTTTCAGCAGCAGACATGAAATTGAGGACAACACAAAGGCAAAGGCAACAGCAGCAGCAGCCAAAAGACAATGATCAGCGATTGACTCCTGGCTACACTTGAAGAAATGTGTGCTTATAGAGCTTAAAGAGACGAAATAACATTGGAACAAGGGTAAAAATAAATAAAATTGAAAATAAATATATAAAGTTTTTTAAAAGAGTTTATCAAAATCAATATTATTTTGACTTTTTAAAAATTTGTAAAAGGAAATTAAAGAAGTAATTAACATATTATTTTTAAGTTAACAGACATTCCTCAATATTTTTGTTTTAATAATTTACCAGCAAAGGTTTAATCAAAAATGCTTCTAAAGAGTTTTAAAGTAAATTTTGCATAAATAATTTAAGCTTCTTACATCATTTTTTAAATATCCAACATTTAATTTGTAAATGAACAGATATTTTTCAATATTTTTGTTAACTGTAGCCCTTTTTTCAGGAAGTAAATATTTTAAAGTTTTTCTAACTACTCTTAGAAATATTTTTATAAAAATTAAAGCATACTTTCGAAGAACTCGATTACTATAAATACTTGCATTACTTAAATGAGTTTTTCTTAAAATTTCTTTAAAGTGTACCCTTTACAGTGTCTCTCATTTTATTTTTTGTGACTCCCTGGAACTTCGACTGTAACTGCGAACCGTTCCAAAACGGAGCAGAGTCAAAGAAGAAGAAAAGGGTTGGCGGCGACTTCGGATCTTGATGCTATCAACGCATTGAGCATTGAATTACAGTCACACATACGTAAATGTATGTATATGTATGTATAAACGGGTAACCGAAACTGAAACTGAAGCTCCCTACTTATTGTTGTTGTTGTTGTTGTTGTATCGAGATCGGTGTCTGTGTCAGCGCTTAAATGCTCATTTAAAGAGATTTACAGTGTATGCCACTTACAAACACAAGTTCTTACCCCAAAATGCGAGCTGATAACGACGCTTTGTTGCATTCATTTTGTGGTTCATAAAACACACACACACACACGCGAGGGTTGCTTAAGTAGTTAAGGCGAGAGGTTCTTTCTTTAAACTTGCATTGAAAATGGAGAAACTGAAGCAACTCCTAAGTCGAATAAATAAAATGCTGGAATTAGATTAATTGTCTGGGTCATTAAATGCACAGCGATGGCATCTAATGCACGATCAAAGTCCATACATCAACATCAACCTTCCTCTTCTTCTTCTTTTTCTTCTCCCTCTACGTATTTTTTGCTCCTTTTGTAGGCGTCGGCAAACATCTTGTTATCCCTATGAGTCTGCTCTCAATACAAAGCATAAATCGTGTTTTGTTTTGACAGCCAAATCGACCGCAAGGCACAAATATAGTACCTGAACAAGAAGAAGAAGAAGAGCACCCTATATATCTATAGGGAACTACCTCTATCGCTACGTATTTGGGAATCCTTGGGTGACTCCTGTTTTTTTTTCCTTTTTCCTTCTCGTTTCGTTTTTCGGGTAGAGCCCACACACAAACAGATCACAAATAGTGGACAGGCGGCACGCATGAAGCCTTGTCGTCGAGTATCCTCAGAGAACCTATCTCTACCTACCCCTGCCCCTGCCTCTTCCCTTTGACTCTTCCCTTTGAGCTTGACCGAAACTAATCATTGTTGCGCCAACAAGAAGTCAACTGCATTGTTGTGCAATGTCCTGCTGTGCGATCAGACAACAGGACCATGTGTTGGCCAGTTGCAAGGAGAGAGGGCGAGAGGGAGAGAGGGAGAGTGTGTGTCCTGGCTTATCCTGCTAACGATTTGCTGCGCGCCGTCACAGTTTATGCAAGGTGTTTCTTCTTCCAATTTTTTTTTTTTGTTGCAGCTCGTCATATTAAACGCGCTGCGGTTTTTGGCAACATGCGGCGTCTGCTGCGGTTAACCAAATGTTTAGTAAGACACCAACCAACAAAAAAAGAGTAAGTCAAAGAGTTGCTTAGTTGAGATTGCGAGACGATAAGATACCCTGGACTCTGAGCCTGACTGTATCTAACAAAAGTAGTAAGAATTTCCTTAGTTTCTACCAAATTATGCCTTTAAGTATGAGAATTTAACTTTTCTTGTTAATCGATTCTTATCGATAGTTGTAAAAGACGAGAAATCTTATAAAAACTTAATGGTTTTATGCTTTATGTTAGCAAATATACTTCCTCCCGCCTCCAACCACACTTTTTAACCATTGTACAACTTCATTATAGCCTTTTTATACATTTTTTCAAGGGTTCAAGTAGACTGCAAAAAAAAGTCTTAGCAATTCTCACGTTCTCCTTTTTTGTTGCCTTCTCCTAAAAACAAAAAGTAACAAAAAATAATGTTGAGCAGGCATTTTTAGTTACTCTAATTGCGGCGCTTTTTAGTTTGTAATTAAAAAAGGCTTTATTGTTGTTGTTTGTTGGTCGGGCCAAAGAGTTGAACACTAATTAGATTGCCAGCTTTCAACTTGTGCTCCTTTTATGGGTTTGGTTTGGATTCGCTCTTTGCGTTGGCATCGTTTGTTTAATGGTGTAGATTGTTGCACGCTGACAATTTGGCCAAAGACTTTTGGCCATGCCAAGCCAATTGGAATTGCAATTGCCAACTCTGCAATGCAGTTTACAATTGCCAATTGCCAATTGACGTCAGCTGCATTTGGTGCACTGCATTGGGGAATGTCGCGCCTTTATTCTCTTATTAACTAGATGCTAAATTGTTGAGCTGCTTTTTGTGACTTGCGAAAAGGTTAAGTATGCGAATAAGTGTAGCGAGTAACGAGTAGCGAGTAGCGAGTGACGAGTGAACTTTAGATTGTCAACTAATTAAATCTCAAGTAAGTTAACAACTTATTTTCTCTTACCTATCTATCTATTAGTTATCAGTGTGAATGAAACATAACTTCTACATAAACTTATGTGATTCATCTCCCCTTTAAGCTGCCCCCAACCCGACAACAATACATTGCCTTGCAGCAGGCTTTGGTTGCAGCTGAGATGAGATGAGGATCACTTAATCGATTTGTAGCGCCCGCAAACATAATTTTCAAGGCAACAACAGAAACCACAACAACTGCGCATCAATTGCATGGTTATCAGCGCCAATCAAACTCAAGTTAAGACCACAGCCAGACAGCTTGTGGTTGCCATATTCTTGGTGCAGCTTGCAGCTTGCAACTTGCAACTTGCAACTTGGCTGCTTGCCGCTTAAATGCAAAATTAAAACATAAATCGTGCGCGCCATTATGGTTATTACAATGCAGCATGCCACAGGGGCAAGGCTAGTGTCTGCAGAGGGGGGGTGCAGCAGGTGGGGAGGGGGCGTGATTGAGTGAGCACACACACCAAGCAACAACAACAACAACAACAACTAAATTGCACTGTGCTGCAAGTACGCGCAAAATGATCGTTCGATCAAATGAAAGATTATGCACAAGAGAAAGAGAAAGAGAGAGGGAGGGAGAGAGAAGCTTCAAGCCATAAACTGCAGAATTATACATGTGTGTGTGTGTGTGTGTATGCATGTTGGCCAAGTTAGCCCCTTTGGCCATGTAACAGCTATGGCGGCAAGCAGCATTATTATTATGAAAAGCAAAGGCTCACTTTAGCCTAGCACCCCCCCTCTCTCCTCCCCTCTCTCTTGCCCTCTCTTTGCTAAATTGCAATGAAATTGCAAAATGAAGACTTACTTGCGACCCTTACATACTTTTTTATTGTGGGCGTGGCAGTGTTGGCCCTTGGCCCGAGAAGAAAACAACAACTATTTAAATGCGTGTATAGATCACGTGCTTATTAAATAATTTATTTAAGCACCCAATTCCAATTTTAATATAAATGTTGTCGAAAACAACTAAAAAACATAAAAAGTTAAATTATATACAATATACCCTATAACAAAATGGGCATTAAAAATAATAATAATGAGTTGGACTGAATTGAAGACTTTCCCTTTTTTTTTTTTAATGGATGACAAGGATGAGTTAAAACAAAAGTTAATGGTATAAAAGTTTATTAAAGTTATGGTGGGAATATATTTATTATCTTGATCTAGAGTTTATTAAGCTAAATATTCTCTTGACGACATTTTAAAGGTATTTTTAATTTATTCAAATTATATTTTGTATATTTTCTGCATAACTTATTCCTATTCTAATTTCTTTAATCTTCAAAGTAAATATTTTCAGAGTTTATTTAATTCTTGTTAAACATTATGAAATCCAATTTATTTTTACTAGTTGTTAAGTCAATATTTCTGCAAATATTTCTTCATTTTGTCTATAAGGTATTAAATAGTTTAATACTTAAAGTTAATTCTTCCTCTTCTTGTCTGTTTTTCTTTTTCTTTTCTTGAGATGCAATTTTCGTTGCCACCAATGTGTTGCATCCTTGTATATGCAATTAGCTGGATGGCAGCCAAAAATGGGCGTGTCAACAATGCGTACGCGTTTTTCATTTGAGGCTGAGAGGCTAAGTGGACCCGGTCTCCGGACCTGGACCCGGGCCGAGAGTAGATAGATGGTCAACTGGTCAAGTGGTTAAATGGATGCAACAACAACAACAACAACGAGAACAACAACAACGCAGACAGTTGATGCATCTTCTTGCACTCACACACTTGCCCATTAAATTAATGGTTTAATTGCTGGTCGCAAAACTAGTTGCAAGTTGGCGAGGAGTGGAGGGGGGTATGGGGTAGAAAATTACATAGCGTGTCGAGATGAGTTTTAATATTTAGCTGCAACTTGCAACTGATCAGGCTCATCATCATCAGGGACAGGCTTTTCAATTTACCAATTTATGTCTTCATAAAGTTGTCGTTGTCGTTCTTGTTGTTGTTTGTTATTGTTGTTGTTGTTGTTGTGGTTTTTTATTACCTTTTTTCATTGATGGTGATTTAAATAGAGCCACATCCACGTTTTGCGACGCTTAGCAGCTGTCCTATCGGAACAATAAAGGTGAACCCCTTTTGGGAAAGGTCCTTAACCCAATTTTTCCTCCTTTTTTGTAGCAAGGTTTTCATTATGAGAATTTTGAACGTGACGCAGTTGCCAAAAAAAGGTTTTTGTTAAGAGTTCAGAGTTGCCAGCCATAAATTTCTATTCTACAATCATTTATATTCTATTATCATCAACAGAACAGAAAAGTCCGAATGAATAAGTTCAATTAAGATAGAAATGAAATGTTTAAAAATATTTTTGAATGTAACTATTTGTTACTAAGTTAAACTCTATATTCAAATTTTATTTCCATCAAAATAACTTTGAACATCCAGAGAGTACACACATTTTTTATATTTCAATCAAAACTCTTTCTCCTTAAAAAACATTTCTATTGTAATTTCGAAGCGCAAACTAATATTTGAATTGCCCGCCCATAATTCAATGCAATTTAATCGCTTTCTCTCTCTCTCTCTCTCTGTGGTCAAAAACAAAATAATAATAATAATTTCCGGCTAAGCAAATAAAGTCGAGTTCGCTGATTTTTCTGCCCAGGGCTAAAACAACAAAAAACAATAACAGCAACAGAAAATATTTGCACAGTCTAAAAATTGCAAGTTGCGAAAGCAAACACGCCCACAACAACAACAACAACAACAGCCAGCAACAAACAACAACAACAACAGAGGATGATCATTTCGGCCAATCAATATCGTAAAATGCAATTTATGATTTGTGGCTGTGATTTCTAAAACAAATAAAAAATCGCATTGAGCAACAATCGACTCCAACGACGCGGCGTGCAACATGCCACATGCAACGAGTTAGCCTCTCTCTGTGTCTGTGGCTGCAGCATCCGCAACAACTACAACCAGCAGCCACCACCAAAAGTTATGGCACAATTTTCACATCATTTTTCCCGCCCCTCCGTTCTCCCCTTCCCTCTCACGTCTGTAACTGAGTTATGTTGCAACTCTTCTGGTTGCCCCGCTGTCCCTCTGTCTCCTTGGCTGTTTGTCTGTGGCACGTAAAATAATTTAGCCAGCGTTTAACCTTAGTTTTTCTCAGAGTGTCTGGCTTTCTGGCTTGATCTCGCTTTGGTCTTCGTCCGGTAATTTTTTTTTTATTTTTATTTTTGTTGTTGTTAAGACTTTTCAATATGCTGTTGGGTAAAATACCCTAAGCAATCGGTTATTATAGTAGATAAACTTATTATTGCATTAACCTGATAAGAAATTATTTCTTTTTTGAATATGTTTACCTATAATTACTGATAAGGATTTTTTGAAGTTCCAATTTTTATGAACACTAAAAGCAAAAAAAAAAACATTAAAAAATGGAAAATGTTTACAACAACATTTTAAGCTAAGGATGTTAGAGTTATTTAAAGGAATATTCTATAAAAAAAAACATCGACATAAAAATATATAGAAAATAACTGTATTTAAACCTGGAGCATCTAATTTGTTTGCAAATTTATTTAAAATACTTTAAAAGTTAAATAAACAACCTAAACATAAATGTATAAATATTTGTAAAATACTTCAAAGCAAACAATTAAGAAAACAATTACAAAATATAAAAAGCAATTAAAAAAAAAAATACGGATAGCCAAACATGTACAAATATTTATACCCTGACAATCTTTGCAAAACTGTTATTATTAAAAATTTAAAGTGATTAAAAGCTTGAAATTTTATTTTTACCTAATTCAAATCTTTATCAAGCTCAGACAGTTAATATAACTCTCCTATATTAAATACTTTTTTTCTGACTAAAGAGTATCTTTTAGTTTATCACACTTTCTACCTCTCTCTCTCTCTCTCTCTCTCTGATCATTTTGGCCATTGTGCAGCACACAGGCTGTGTTTTCGCGTTGATCCGCGTTGATTATGATGAAGTTGTGCGCAATTTGTTGGCCGTCTGTTTGCTGCCTAAAAAGCGCTACAAGGCACAACGGAAATTGGAGAAGAAGAAGTGAGATGCCAGCGTGTTGGTCCGGTCTGTTGGCCAGGTTGGCTGGACAGTCAGTTGGTTGGTTGTTCAGTTGTTGCACGTTGCACGTTGCACTCGTGTGCAAGATCGCTTAATTGGCTTTGGACTCAGACTGCAGGCAAAAGTTCTTTTTTTTATTTTTGCACATGATGTTTTTTTTTTATGAGAGTTTCTTATTGTTTTTATTGTATATTGTTGTTGTTGTTGTTGCTTGTTGCTGATTCGTTGCGTTGAGCGCAAGACTAATTAAATTGGGAACGTGCAGCGTTTTTTTATTTTTTTTTGGACCATGTCCAAAGATGATAATTCCATCAAGAGTTTAAACTCTTCTTGAGGCTGTTATCCTTGCAACATGTGGCACACAAAGAAGATACACACATATGTGTGTGCTTGACTCCGCCTTCTAGCCACAAACACCACCAACGAAAGCAGACTCCAAACTTGCTGCCATCTCGCTTCTGCCCGTAAAAGATACTTTTGTATCTTTTGCGCAGGAGTTGAAGAAGTGTAGACTTTTAAGATACTTCTTCTCCTTCTCCAACTCACAGAAACTGGTTTCGAACTTCGAATCGTCGTCGTGGTTGCCCCAACTTCGAAAATGTATCTGACAGATACTCTCTGAGTGTAGCTGACTGCTACACAATTATGACTTAATGTTTGCCATTCATTTTTTTTTTTTTTTTTTTTAAAACTTCGCGCAATTTCCTGTTAAATGATACGTGGCTGCATTTGTTGTCGTTGTTTAATTTATGCCACCTTTGCTTCACTATTAGCTTTGTCACGCCTCGCTGCCTTGCACCTTCCCCGCCCTCGATGGCCTGTTAATTTCACAGTAGCCGCAAATCGACTTAATTTTTTAATTTCCTCTCTTTGGTAGAAGCTGTTAGCCAAGTTTAAGCAGATGCAAAGGAAAGAAAAAAAAGCGTCGTGACCATAAATTATGTGCAACGTTTTCATTTTCCAAATGTGTTGCAAGTGTCAGGAAATGGATCACGATTAAGAAGCAGAAGAAGAAGAAGAAGCAGACACTAACTAAACTCTCTTTAAGACACGTCTTCTTTCTGTCTCCCTCTTCCCCCCCTCCCTTAAAGCGCTAAAGTTTGCGCACTGTTGCACACAAATTGCCAATGGGAAGGGGAAGGGAAGGGCAGGGGTGTGGCATCATGGTGGTTGGTGGGTGTAGTTTAAAGAGGGGGGTGGCAAGGGGAGGGAAGGGCAACGCTTAGCGCTTTTTAGTCGCTTGTTTGATCGTTGGCTTCCCGCAATTTAAGCGATAAAAAAAACAAATAATACATTGCACCTACTTATTTTGTGCAGTGTTGTTTGCATTGTTCTGCCTTCTGCCTTCTCTGCTTCTTCTTCCTCCTCACATTGTTTGTTCTTTTTTGTTGCAGTTTGTTTGCTCGTTGATTTGTTTGCCAGTTGAGATAATGAAAAGGTGTAAAATGTCAGTTTTGTTTGCATTTTGTTGCTGTTGCTGTAATTTGTTAATATGTGAATGCTCTTTGTTTATTGTTGGAGTTCTTATGAGTGCTGCATGTGGCGCCACAGGGTATTAGTTACCTTATATGATCAATGGTTTATTTGCATTAGCTAGATTTGTTCTCAGTTCACTTAAAATATGAAGATTTTAGCGAGGTGAATTTTGAAAAATATAGTATAAATTCTATATTTTTTGTTGATTTTTATTGCTGTATTTCTTTTCATAGCAGTTAAATTATTTATGAAAATTGTTCAATAACTGCATCGTTGTGTTTTTCTTTTACACTTTGAGCTCTTTGGCTTGTCTTTGTTTATGGCCTTTTGGTAGGCCTACGTGCCGTCATGCAGTAGCTGGAAATTAGTAACGCTTCGTTGCTACTAACTTGGCTAACAAGTGCCGTCGTCAATTATGCACACAGGCAACGAGAGAGAGAGAGTCGAAGGCCTTCAAAGCTAATTAAAAGAAGCCCACACATTGAAGGTCGGCTAGACAATTTT
This sequence comes from Scaptomyza hsui, assembly GCA_018152825.1. Classification (NCBI taxonomy): domain Eukaryota; kingdom Metazoa; phylum Arthropoda; class Insecta; order Diptera; family Drosophilidae; genus Scaptomyza; species Scaptomyza hsui. Next base: position 9,750,093 of record JAECXO010000002.1, read on the forward strand.
CTAAATGCCATATGCTGCCTTTTTAATTGTTAGTTTTTCAGTAAACTAAAGATTTTACTTAAAAAGTTGTGAAATAAATAAATCCATAAAAAATCAACTTGTGATTCAAATTCCTAATTGATAATACCTCAAGTTCATTTCCAATTATAATCCAAGCTGTTAAACTATTATTAACTCAATTAACAACCTAATGTGATAATCTACGAAAAAGAGTTAATAAATATTTATTTTTGAGCAAAACGTGCCGATTATTCAACATATTTTTTTGGCTGTTGCCAACTACGAAAAGCTAAAAGATATTTTTATAGTGCTTATATTGATGATATCATAAAGATTACAATGTGCTAAATAATGTAGAAGGAGAGAAATAGAGAGAAAAATATTGTAAATATTGTAAATCAATGTGTGATAATAACATTTTTTTAAATATTTTATCAATGCAATATTCGCATTTATTACAAATAATTTTTTTCTATTTTATCTTCTACCTCATAAATCACAAAAAAATATATTTTTATCAATCGCACTTCAAGGCACACTAAATCAAGCCAACTCATTTCAACTAGCCCTTAAATATTGACATTTGTAGGCCATTAACTTACAATTAGACAGCCATAAAAGAGCCTCAGGTAAACTTTGCTTTGCCAACTAAAACAAAATTCGCGCTGCAATAAATACGAAGTAAAATGAAAGGTCCAGAAAAGTCAACTTTTGCAACTAGCCATTAATTTGTGTAGACGCAATCGACATGCAAAATCAAATGGAAATGGAAAAACAAATGGAAATGGGAATGGAAATCCAGTTTAAGAAAAGCCTCAAGCAGAAAAGCATCCAAGCTCGAGTTTGAGTTACAGATATTTTTAGGCAGGACCTTAATTAACTTTAAATGCTGATTTGACAAACAGAGAAGAGAGAGAGAGAGAGAGAAGGTGTCAGTGGAATTGGGGGCAACTCTTTCCACCGAGTGTTTGTGTGTTTGGGGGCAACTCTGTGCAGGTCAATTCGCTTGGGTTGTCAGCGAAAGTTTCGCGGTTTAGCAATTTGATTTATGGTCAACGGGTTGGGCTTCAAATAAAACGAAACGAAAAAAATCTCGACTTCATCAATCAAACATGAAAACTATTACAAGATATTTTTCCCAAACAACAACAACAACATTGATTAATACCAATAAAAGTACAACAAGGCTTTATGCAGCTGCGGAACTTAAGATCTGTGAAGTCTAAGAGGGGATAAAATGGGTCAGAGTCGAGTTGCAAGCAGCAGATTACAACGTCTCCGGGATGTCTCTCCAGACTCCAGACTCCGAACCAAACCGAACCGACAAAAGCTGCAAATTTATTATTTGCACTCGAATCAAAGACAACTTCCCTCCACCCCCGAAAACCAGATAGTAAGTAGAGTGTACTAAGCCTTTAGCTGCTCCTTGCCACACTCACACACACATACACTCAACTCATTTGCAAATTCCAACGAAACACTGTTCCACAGAATTTGCAACGATCATTTAGAATTCAGTTTGGGTGTCTCAAAAAACAGCTGTGTGTGTGTGTGTGTGTGTGTGTTGCATGCAACAAACAAAGTGCTGCTGAGCCTGCCTCAGGTTCGTTCGGTTCTTGTTCGTTTGGTTCGCTCATGGTGCATGTTCCAAGTTGGATACCATTGAGACTGGATGGAAGCTGCGACTTCGAGTTTGTGACTTTGAAGATGCGCCGCAAAAGTTGTTCGAGACCACCCAAGACGAAGACGTTGCCAACGAAAAGGGCGCTGCTACATGTGTATGTGTGTGTGTGTTGTGTTGTTGGTGTGTGTGTGTGCGTTGCCGCAATAAATGCGCAAATAAAGTCACAATTAGAGTTGAACTTGTGGGAAACGCGAAACGAAGCGAAATGAAGAGAATCTTTTCTGGTTTTTTGAATATATTTCTTTCTTTGCTGCGACTCAAAGTTGTTGCGTGAAGAATGCTGCCGTTGCAAGCAAGTACAAGCAAGAAAGACTCCTAGCAACAGATCCTTCATTCTGTCTGCTAAAGTAGAAATGCGTGTAGTTTCAGTTTTATTATTGCTGCAGAGTTGAGGTATGGTAAAGTTCATTGATTTGTTACGAATTTATTAGTTGGAAGCACTCAACTTTTTCGTTAGCATAAAATATACTTTTCTGTTCATTTTCAACATAATTATATACTTAAAATAAAATAAAATAAATCAAAAACTGCTTTCAACTATAATGTAATTTATAACTAAAATGCTTTCACCCAAAATTGGCAAGCAAACTAAATCGAGCTTTTCTTCTCTCTCTCTCCTACTCTATTAATCGTTTTGATCGAGCAGTTGCAAACCGTTAAAAGCAATTAGCTAGCTCATCGCCTTGGCCATAACTCTCTGCTGCTGTTGCTCCTGATCCCGCCTGCTGTTCCATGTGCCATGATCTTTGGCCATATGTCCGTTATCAGCTTTGGCGATAATTGCACACACAGTCAGGCAATTTGTAAGCGCTTCTTATGAAGCATATGACACACACACACACACACACACTTGCACACACACTTGCAGACAGGCCAATATAATGCAAGATCTATGGTTGCTCTTCTGTCTCTTTTTCTTTATGGTTGCGGTACAATTGCAAAATTAATAATAATGCCCAGCCTCCAACTTGTTGCCGCATTTTTTAAGCTTAATACGATTTTTATCGAATGTCTCGGAACACCCATTACAAATCACCGTTAATGAAGTCGAAGCACCTTTGCACCACTTCTTCTTCGCCTACTATATAAGGCGAGAACTGGGAGAGAGAGAATGGAATGTGTGCGAATTGAGAATTCCCATATTTAACTCAATGCCATGGAAGTAAATTATAGAAAGCCAAGGTTAAAATACACAATTACCTTCAATTAGGCTTAACTGAGGAAGCAGTTAGAAGACTGCCACGCGTAGATACTCTAACAATGGCCGGGTCACACGACTCGGCACGCGTTTCGTCCTTTCGACAACAAGGACAAGAACTTGACCTCGACTCTGATTTTGAGCTACCTTTAAACGATGATTGTCAACACAAATTGCTTTTATCATATAGAATGTTGTTTTTAACTATTTGTTGAAGGCCCCGTTAGAGCAATTTATGAATTTATGAGCATCTCTCCCTGGGGAGTTGCTCCCAAGCGCTCACCTTGAAAAGGCCAACAACAAACATGAATAACACAAATCAATCAGTCACACAGCAGAAGCTAAGAAGACTCTCGACTCTCGACTCTTGAGTCTTGTATCTTGTATCTTGTCTTCCTGGAAGCAACAACACTCATTTTTTTTAGGTCTGTCTCTGTCATTGTTTGTCTCAATTCGTTGGCTGCGGCTTTGTGATCGCGACACTAATCCCGCTTATAATTTTATTATACACTATATATACTATATATATATTGCGTGGGCCGCGAACGTTGCCTGGTAGCGAATTTTTTCGTTGTTGTTGTTGTTGTTGTGACAAACGTGATAATACATCATCGACAAAAGCCGCTTGCCACTGCGAGATTTGCCTCTGTCTCTGCCACAATGTTGCCTTGTTGGCTTGTTGCTTTGATCGTTTAATTGTGTTTTTTCAGAGGTGGCCAAGTGAGGGATTGAGGTGCTTGTAGAATAATGGCTTACATCTTAACAATTAATTGTTAAGGCAAAAGTTTCAAGTTCAAGATAAGCTACAATTTTTTGATTTTTTACACAGTTTTGATAAATAAGGTCAGTTTGAAATTAATTAATTTGTTAAAACCATTATGAATAGTTTGACAAAATCATTTAATATGTTATTTAAAAGTGATATATTAAGAAAAAAAAAAATTAAAAACTGATTAATATATTGTTTTACTTAATATTTAGGTAATTTTCTGATAAATTTAACGGTTCAAAATATTTAAAAAATATAAGTACTGAGCTTTTGTATTAAGAAAACAGTTATTAGAAATGAAAAATCAATTTCTGCCAGCTTATTCCACGACTTAAAATCATTAAATAAATCATAAATACACACAATTTACTTTAAATTTCTTTTTAACTATTAATTTATTAAAAAAATTGGCCATTATTTATAATTATGACACGCTCACATCTCTAATTGCATCTAAAGTCCGCCTTCTTTGCCCATTTCCCCAAACGTAAACCATTTTCCCCCCTTTTTGTTATCCAGACATAACTCAATTGATAGTCACGCTTTTCCCCAAGTGGCAAATTAAGTTTTCATAGGCAATAACAAGGTCAGCTTATGGAGTGTGTGTGTGTGTGTGTGTGTGTGTGTGTACTGTTGATTGGCAACGTCAGTGTTATAAATTTGATATTTCCTCACTTCCAAATAAGTTAACAACAGCAGCAAAAAGCTGAATTACAAGAAAACAACTTTTGGAAAATTGAATTTTTGAACGATTTCATGTTAAATGCAAAGCTCAGGTGTTGTTGTTTTAAACCGTATTTTTTTTTTTTTCTTTTCCTTATAGCCGCCATATCAGCGTCAGCGATATAGTTTATGAGTCAATGCGATTCGAATTTTGATTGCAAAGCCGGAGACCGGAGACCGGAGAGAACATGGGTGCAGAGAAAATTCAACAGAAATACACAACGGGAGCCGTCGGGAAGGTTGGGTAGTGAGGCGGGGAGGGAGGGAGGGAGGGAGAGAAGGAGGTTGATGGCGGCCTTTTGTATGAATATTTGCAGTTGGCTTTGGGATTCGTGTTAATAATTTAGTTGCTTATCGCGCGTGTTGACGTTCAAAATGGTTTTCAGTTTCGAATTCAGTTTCGGTTTCAACTGCCACAGATTGCCATGTCCAGGCTTCACTGTATTCAGACATACTCTGTCAGCAGTCTCAAGAGCGATAAGCGATATGGGAGTTGCTGAAGTAGTCGACGTAGAAGTGCAAGTAGTTGCCAATTAGCAGCCACTTGCCACATGCCACATGCCACATGGCACTTGGCACTTGGCACTTGGCTTTGAGCATTAGATACACAGATAATGTTAGCTAAAATACACACAGAAAAAAATCTGCTTAGAAGTATAGGTAAAGTAGTCATTGGTTTTCTCTCAGTAAGATCATTAAGAAAACTTCTATAAAGTATAAGTTTTTTTATTTTTCTTATTAATTTAAAATTTACTAAGCAATCAAAGTCAAGAAACTAAAATGAAAATTAACTAAAAGTTGAAGAGTTTCAATATGTTGCTGTTCCACTTGTATTTTCTCTCAGTGTAGTAGCTAATCCAGCTCTTGTCTAGTGTTGAGTACTGAGAGCGCAATACTTTTGGGGCCTAATTGGCAGGCGTCGACGATTGTTGTTGCTGCTGTTATCAGTTGCTGATAAGCACAAAAACTAAGCACGCAGCAACAACACTAGCAACAGCAGCTGCAATTTGTGTGTGCGTGTGTGTTAGTGTGTGTGTGTGTGTGTGTGCCAAAATGCGGAGACAATGGAGAGCTTTTGGCGTCCCGATGTTCGAGTATTTATGTAGATGCCCATGTTGATTGGGCCGCTTTATAGCTGCTGCTGCTGTTTGTTGTTGTTGCTGTTGCTGCTGTTGCTGCTGCTGCTGTTGGACCACACACGATGTTGCTGCTGCTGCTGGAGTCGTTGGGCTCTCAAGGCTGCCACAAACGAGATTTAAATGAGTCGCAACAACGAAGACGACGACGACGACGAAGGCAACTCTCTCACGATTCTGAATTTCAACGAAATCGGCAGAAATGTTGCGGATACGTTGTTGTTGTTGCTGTTGTTTGTTGGTTGTTGTTGTTGTTGCATTGCATTCTACGCATGCCAGAGATACTTTTGGCACCTTAGCGGCGATTAAATGCACACGCACACACGCACAACAACATCAACTTCATCATCAGCTTGTCTCTAAGCGGCTTTTGGGTTCTTCTTCTTTTCTTCTTTTTAATTGCCAAGTACAAGGACCACACACACACACACACACACACACACACACACACAACTACACCTGATTAGAGCGCATTTAAATCGACAGTAAGCAGCGGGAGCTATCCCAAAAAGCAAGAACCTAAAAGGCTCCTCCATTTGTTGTCACAACAAAACAACGGAGATGAAAAATCGTTTGCAGGTTGTTGAAGCTGCGGTTTTACTTGCCACACTTGCCACACTTTGACACATCAATGCCGCTGATAAGCGGTGCCCAAATAATGCAACTGCAGCAGCAACAAACGAGACTACTTAGAGGGGATCGGTTCGGTTTTTTAGGGTCTTTTTATTTTTGGGCTGCGGTCATGTTAAATGTGACACTAATGTCCTTCTTCTTGTTGTTGTTGTTGCTTATCGAAAACTCTTTTATTCTCTATGTCTATGATTCCACCATAATTTACGATTAGTGACAGAAAGAAGAAGCAACTTCTATCAGCGCTTTACAAAGTGCGTTCGTGTGTTCTTCTTGCCCCTTTTTTCTTTCTATCTTTTAGAGTTGCCGCCATTATCAAATATGCCTCGGAGCCGTGTGGCATTTTAGCTCTAGCTTTAATAACAATATTTTTTTTCTTTATGATTAAGTGAAAACTGGCTTGAATTGGCTTAGCCACTTAGCTACTTTGTGAGTTAGCTGCCATTTATTGAGCTTAAAACAATCAACAAATAATGAAATTCAATTGACAACAACTCTAATACCCTGTTTTTCTAAGAAAAAAGTTCAAAAGTTGGCGTTATATTATTGTTTTAACAGTTTTTTGAAAAAACTGACTGACTGCTATCAACGCCAAGGCCAAACGGTTAGACAAAGCGTTATAATTTTAATGCAAAATAATAATAAATGGCTTAAAGGTTAACACTAAAATTGGATTTTTCCTTGGTGCACCTAGAAGTTCATAAATTTTGAGGTCAAAGTTTAGTTTGTTAACGTTAGCAGCTGTTAAGCATACCCCTTTTGAACTCTATCATTACAGGGTGTTTCGCTATCGATGAAAGCGCGAAATGCGTTAATTTTGTAGCCAATTGACGTGTTTGAGGCTGACTGACTGCTATCCAATGCTTTTTAAACAAGCGAGCGGCGAACACTGAATGATTGAGCAAGTGCGCCAAGTTGGTCGAAAAGCCATTTAGCCATTTAGTACGTGCTTAGCCATAAGCCATGATCAGCTTGACTTGGCCAACAGACTGTCTCAAGCTGAAGCTCAAGCTGCTAATCAGCGTGTTGTTTGACTGATTGAATTGACCAAGAGAAGCTGACTTCCAACTGTGTAAAGTGTAAGTGGCAATCTTATTTTTCCTTCCTCTTCTCTTTCTCAGTTGCGCTTGATTGGATAAATGAATATAAAAACAAACTTTTCAGTTAGGCGTTGAGGAAAGAAGGCAAAAAAAAAGCTGCTGCTGTTAAACATTTGCACAGCACTTAGCACCTTCCTCCCCCCCTTACCACACCTTACCCCCTCCTGGTCAACACTTAACACGCCTCAATCAAACAGCGTTGGGGCCAATTATATGGAATGAGGTGCTAATTTATGGATTTGAATCGTATTTCTATCTCTTTCACTCTGAGCAATTTTGCGCGTTTATAATTTACAATGTTTTTCCAGATTGCTCAGCTGATTGTTGGCTAACGGTATTTACTCTGCCTCTCTGTGTGTTTACATTAAGCATTCCATTCTATGATCAAGTTAGAAAAGTTGTGATGGCAACCCTGAGTTTTGAACAGGTTTTTTTCACAATTGATTTCAAAGTTGAGGCGGTAAACTTGAGATTGATAGGATAATAGATTCTATAAGATTATTGTTTTCGTTTAAAACTTTACTTTCTATTTCATATTTTCATAGCTGTAGAATTGCTGGAAAATTTCCTGTATATATTTAAATTTTAATGAAATTATTGCTCTTTGTTTTGATGCAATTTATTAAAGTATCACCATCTAATTATTTTATTATACTAACAATCTGTTTGTAATTTTCTTCATTCTGTGCTAGTTATTCAATTATTTCAAGCTATTGTTCAATTACGCTCTTTATAATTTGTTATGACTGCTTTCACAATGCATATAATCAGTGCTTTCATAGCTTTTTTATGTGAGGTAAGTACTTATTTAAGGCAGGTGAACAAATCAGTTGATTTGCGTCATGAAAATGCTAAATGTATCTGGTAAGCTTATAAAAAAGTTCAAACAGAATATTTGAATACATAAAAGTTTAGAAAGTCATGTATAAAAAAGTTACAAATAATTGAAAATCTAAAAATCATATATACTTAAGTTACCTCAACTCTTTTTTCGTAAAAAGATATTTCTCTAACACACTCTAATCTGAACATAATCCACTTATTTATCTAACCTCAAACGACACTGATTTAATTTGATAACTTATGAATTTTAACAATTGATAATGAATATGCTCTATTCCCCCCTTCACCCTTCCCAAAAACCCATGCAACAAATCAAAGATTGGGTCACCAAAAATCAAATCTAATTGTCTCCATTTCGAAGCGTAAACACCAATAGGCAAAGAGAAAGAGAGGAGAGAGGGAGAAGGGGATTCTCTTCTTAATTTATGGCCCAAGCTAGCGCATTGGTTGAAATGAAAAATTGATTACCCTAATCAGGGCTACACACAATCGCACAACCGATCTACACACACACACACACACACATATATAAGATCTCTTAAGTACATAAGTGAGAAACCATGTAGAACCTTTTGATGGAGCATCTTTTTGGGTTTTTGTATCTATGTATCTCTCTCTGTTGGAGAGGGCGTGCCTCAATCCTCTAGAATCCAATCCTCCATCAAACGTTGTGTAGCTGTAGCTAATTATTTATTTCAAGGTGCATAGAGATATAGATACAATTTTTGTTGGTGGTTTCATTCCATGGAAATGCGCTTATTTATGGCCAGCTTTGTTATTAAAATGTTATTGGATTTCTCTCGCTTTCCAGCTGCGAGTCGAGAAAGAACCCCAATCAAAGAAAAAGATCATTAAGGCACTTTTAATGTTAACTTTATATATTTGAGTTTTGGGTGTCATGATAAATGAGTTTTTCACATTTTCTGGAAAATGGCTGCCACGTTTGAAGTTTAGCCGTGTTGCAAGTGATTTTGAAGGTCTGATTTTTCTCTACATTTTCAAGGACAATTGTTATTGCCACCCAAGCGACTGCTGCTGCTGCTGCTGGTCGTGTGTCTGCTTTATTAACTTGGCCTTCAACATAAATTGGCTCTAAAGTTCTTAACATTAACAGGGAACAATTTTCAAGTCAAGGACAGAGTCAAAGTCATTTACAGCTGCTGCATGTTGCAGCTTCTGTGACTGCGTTGCACAAACCACACAATTATGCACCCAAAAAAAAAGGAAACAAAGATGCCACCACCTGTGGCGCTGTTGCAAATTGCTGCCAAATCGTTGCACTTGCTGTGCGTTAGAAATGCCTTCGTCTTTTTCTGACCTTCTGCCTCTTCTCCTTCTTCTTCTTCTTCTTCTTCTTCTTGTTTCGGCTTGCTTTCATGCTTTGCGGTTTAATCGAATTTACAGATTTGTGCAGTTATCCTTTTGGAAATCTTTTAGGCCATGTTTGCAAACAAACCGAGAGAAAAACAATCGCCTTAAGATTTTTTTAATTGGATTAGGCCAAACAAAAGTGTGTTAAGACCTTGTTGGCCGTCTGGCTTATGCAATCTGTGGCAAATTTCTTGGAAAATTGCTTAACCTAAACGAAAGACTTAGGACACGAACTTGAGACTATAACATGTGTCTTTGCAATTTATTTTTAGGATTATAATTACAAATAAATGTTCCAAAGAAAACACTAAAATATATATCTTAATATGATAATTGCACTTTCACAATTTAAGCGCAAAACTTTCAATTTCAACAAAACAACAAGAAAAACATTAAGAAAGCGCCTAAATTGAGCAAAATTGTTGAAAACAATAAAGATATTAAGCAAATCTTTGGCATTAGTTTCCAATTAGCGACTTTAACGAGCCAGCTAACAACAAAAAAAAGCTAAAGCAAGCTAAAAAAAAACACGCGTAGGCAAATTGACAAATTAGCTGAGAAAAGCAATTTAGTTAAATTACAACCGCAAATTAAAGCCGCAAGCTCGAATTTGTTCAACACCAACAAAAAACAGCTGCAAAAGGAAATCAACAACAACAACAGCAACAACAACCACATATTAAAAGATCTGTTAATTGATTGAAAAACACGTTGCGTTTTTGTGTATTTTTTTGGCATGCAAATTTGTCATGCCCCAAAGTGATGAAGTCATAAAAAATATATGACTTTCAGTTTTTTTGTGTGTATAGATTTTTTTATAACTTTTTACTGATGATTTTTAGAATTTTTATATACTCGTAAAAACCATGTTGAAAATTAGTTTTTTTTTTAACTATCTTTGGCGAATCGAGAAACTTGTTTTCGCCTCTTCTTCTTCTATTTGGTTGGCAAATAAAGTAGTCAAATTTATAATCAACAAGTTCATTAACATTTAACCCTAAACGCATCGATATAACCAAAGGCGACAACAACAACAACAACAAAAATGTATTTTTAACAAAATTTTAAAATTATTTTTGAAAGCCCAAAGCGATTTACAGTAAGAGATTAAAAGATTTACGAAGCAAGCTTAATTTTAATTAAAACCCAAAAGCACAAAGCAAATAAATCGGAAAACGAATGCTAAATACCCTGTAATCGACTACTTGTAATAAGTGAAACGTTGCTTAATTAGAATCATCAGCAGTAAGTCATTTAGTACAGTTACTTTTTCTGTCTGTCAGCTGTTCTTGAAACCGTTATAGCTCTGTCCGAAAGTCAGTAGAGAAAACAAATGGTGGAAGAAGCAGCACAAATACTTGTATGTATTTATACTTTGGTGTCTGTGTTAATGTTGATTTGTGTATGTGTGTGTGTGTGTTGATGCTGTGAATCCATTAATAACTCTTGCGCACCATCCGCTGGCACTCAGCACAAGTTTGCGTCTCTTCTTAAATATGAATTTTAAATTAGCCACTAACACACACACACACACACACACACATACACAGACACAGTTGGAGCTGAAGAGCAATCGTTTAGCGTGGTTCACCGCCAGAGGGCGCCGTGTGTCAGGCATATATTTTTTCAGATGGGAAGTGTTACAGAAATTGCATAAAGCATGAGAAAATGCATTACAAAAAATTGAGTTGTAGACGCAATTAAGACCAAAATACCCGCATATCTCGTACAGTGTTGTAAATTGCATTAATTTTACTATTTCAAATTGAGTTTGCCCAAAGCTAAAATCATTAGGGAAGATGTTAGAAAAAACAGTAGCCAAATAGAAAGAGATAGAGAAAATAAAGCAAACTCATTAGCAGCTGGCAACTCCCTAAGCTCTTCTTCTTCTTCTCTTCCCCTGCCCAAGCATCATTAACAAAAATAAAGCAGCAAAAATTTCGAGTACATGTGCAATCAAAAACAAGTTAAAAACTTTAATTAACGCATTTTTACGCAACTGTCGGCGACTGTTTAACCCCTTTGTGGCCAACGCGCCAAAGCAAACATGACAACAGTAATAATTGAAAATCATGGCAATAAAAGCGTAACCAAAAAGGGAGAGAGGGTGTAAGAGATCAGGGTGTGTAAGCGAAGGGAAAAATCAACAGCTGCTCTTATTGCACAGCTGAGAGAGCCGACGGCAAGCTGAAGCAGGGAAGCAGAGAAGCAGCCATTGTTATGGAGAGAGCGCAAGTTTGTGTGTGCTAGAGCGAGACAGCTAGAGTACAGTTCGAATTTAATGTTTCGTTTTCGATATTCCAGTGGGCGCGCGTAATGGCTGACTGCGCGAAAGAGGTGGAAAGGACTGGAAGTGAAACGGTTAAGTTCGAAACGGTTATTCAACTGCTTATCGCTATTTAATTAATTTGAACAATAGTTGATGCGCCCAAATATTGTTCAAATATGTATTTTGATATTTATTTGCGGTAATTTAAATAAATAGATGCGCATAAAAATGACATAAATTTTGTTGCTTTATCAATAGAAGAAACGGGTTAAAATTTTTGAAATAAATTTTACACTCGATATGGATATTGAGTGCTATTGTTTGGGCGTTATTTTTGTGCTCATTGATTATGTCGTTTGCTGCATATATATTTTTAAAAGCCAAGTATAACAGGAAATCATCAGTTCATTATAAATTCCATTCGAATTTGGTATCAGGCGTTATTTCGAATAAATCACACAACTCTTTAATCCCCACACAATTCATTGAGATTCCCCATTTGCCAAATATTAACAATAAAATTCCTAATAATAATAAAATTCATTAGCGTTTGCCACATTTTTATCTCTTTTGAACGACTTTTGATTTATGTGCCATATATTAGGAGCTCTTTTTTGTGTTGACTACACACATGTTTCACATTTGTTGTAGATGTGACTTTTGATTAGAGCTTATTTGTTGTTATTTGTTATTGATCAATGCCAACTGATTTTTTTAACACTTTTGCGTTGGAGACGCTAATGGGCAACGCTTGGCTGGAAATTGATATTTAATATGTGTTCAATGGTTTGATTAAAATGAATCAAAAATCAATTAAATATCAATCAAAACGCGCGCTTCACTGCAACAATTAATTGTGATTGAAAAATAAATATATTTTTGTTTGTGTGTATGTAAATTGTAGCTAATTAATATTGATGTTCTCCCTCTCGCTCTCTCTCTCTCTCTCCCACTCGATTGTCGATCATTTTCTTCTTCTGGGTGTCGATAAAGTTGTAGGCCAAACACACAGATTGAAACGTTGCGGCCAAAAACAAAATCAACACAACTAAATGCTTAAATGAGGAAGATGAGCAGTCAGAGGAGGGGAGGGGGGGTGCTAGCATCACTCAACCGTTTCGGTAGAGACAGAGACAGAGCGCACCCCGTTGATAAATCAACTAACAAAACCAACAAAATGCAGCCATTTTCCACGGCATGCGCATGTGTGTGCAAGCGAGCCAGCTATAGCACAGCGCGCAACCTGGCAACGCCCCACACACACCACACACAGAGAGAGTGAGAGAGCGCAGACGCAGACGCAGAGCGACACAGTTGTCAACCGCATGACAGCTCCCAGTAATAAAGTCATATCGAGCCCTAACAAGCGAACTCGCGAAGCCTCCAAACCTCCTCGTCTGTGTCTGCGTCTGTGTGTGTGCGAGTGTGGTAGGCGGCGAGAGCAGGCTAGCACGAGAGCGAACTTGTATGCTTCAAACCGGTTCGCTCTTGTATGTTGTGCCTGCTGCTGCTGCTGCTGACTGGAAAACATTGTCTCGCTGTCAGATTACAGGTGACAACGTCGAGTGTCACAACAACAACACAGTGAGAGAGCAGCTACAGAGAGAGAGAGTGAGTGAGTGAGTGAGAGCAGCTCTGCCAATCGATCAGTTCCAACAGTTTTTCTTCGTGTCACTGTCACATTGAGAGACACTTTGGCTCTCCCTCTATCGCCTGCTCACTCGCACACACACACGAGCGCGCTCGAACTCAAACACGTCTGCGTCGTCTGCGTCGTCGTCTATCTCACTCTGTTGCTGACAGTTCAATCGGTTGGGCTCGGGGCTGCTGCTGGCTTCTTCTGTTGCTGGCTTCGTCGCAGCGACGGCCAACTGTGATTAGTTAATTTAGTCGTTGAGCTCGCATCGAACAGACGTGCGCGTCGCAGTTGTCGGAAGAATAAGAAAAGCACGAAACGAATATACATATGACAAAACGCAAAGTGAATTATTATTATTGAAGTGAAGTGAAATTGATATACAGTGATAACAACAAATGGCACTTGAGGATCGCTGCAGTCCACAAACAGCGCCCAGTCCACCAGGTTGTCATCCACAATATCCACAACAACAACAACAACAACAACAACTCCATCTACTCCAAACTATATCCGCTTTAGACATGAGCTTGCAACCGGGCAATGTGGCAACAGCCGCATCGCTGTACCAGCAACAACAGTTGCAACATCTCCATCAGCTGCAACAGTTGCAGCAGCTGCATCAACAACAATTGGCGGCCGCCTCCGCTGTCGGCGTCTTTCATCATCCGGCGGCCAATTTCGATGCTGCCGCCCTTCATGCCGCTGCACTGCAGCAGAGATTGAGTGCGGGGGGCGGCGGGGCTGCTTCCCCGGGCGCCCATTCCACAGGCGCCTGCTCCACACCCGCCTCCACGCTGACCATCAAGGAGGAGGAGAACGATTCCATACTGGGCGATAGCTTTCACAATCAGACCGCCAATACGACGGCCACCGAGGAGGATGAGGAGGAGGAGGACGATGACATCGATGTGGATGATACCGCTTCGGTTTCCGCGCGTCTCCCGCCCCCTGCCCATCAGCAGTCCAAGCAATCGAAGCCTTCGCTGGCCTTCTCCATATCGAATATTCTCAGTGATCGCTTTGGAGACGCCGCCTCAAAGCAAATCAAACAAGGAGAAACCACCTCCATCATCTCCAACCCCCCCTCCTCCACCTCCTCCTCCTCCTCCTCGGCTGCTGCAGCTGCCTCGTTCATCTTTCGCCCCTTTGAGGCGAGTCGCGCCGCCGCCGCCACGCCCTCCGCCTTCACCCGCGTCGATCTCCTCGAGTTCAGCCGCCAACAACAACAAGCTGCGGCCGCAGCTGCCACAGCAGCCATGATGCTGGAGCGTGCCAATCTCCTGAACTGCTTCAATCCCGCCGCCTATCCGCGCATCCACGAGGAACTCGTCCAGAGTCGCCTAAGACGCAGTGCAGCCGGCAATCCCAGCTCCCATCCCAATCCCAATCCCAATCCCAATGCAGTGCTCCAGCCCACATCGAAGCTGGACTCGCTGGGCATGGAGAAGTCCGCTCTGGGCTCCTTGTGCAAGACGGTATCGCAGATTGGACAGGCAACAACCACGACGCCAGTTGGAGCCACTTCCTCCTCGAGCGGAGCTTGTCATCTGGCCAGTCCTCCACCTGCCTCCAATGCCTCCACCATCAGCAGCAGTTCCTCCTCCTGCACGGCGGCCAGCAGCGGCAGCAGCTCCACCTCCTCCTCCTCCGGCTGCTCCTCCGCCGCCAGTTCATTGAACTCCTCGCCCAGCAGCCGTCTAGCTAACGGTTCCAACGGTTCCAACGGTGCCAATGCGGCAAACAGTCCTCAACCCATTCCACCACCCTCGGCTGTTAGCCGGGACTCGGGCATGGAATCCTCGGATGACACGAGATCCGAGACGGGTTCCACAACCACCGATGGTGGCAAGAACGAGATGTGGCCGGCGTGGGTCTATTGCACCCGCTACAGCGATCGTCCCAGCTCAGGTGTGTATCTTTTTTATTACTTTTTTTTATACTTTGCTGAAAGATTTTGGGATAAATTTATCCGTTTGGCTAAAGATTTTGGGTTAAAACCAATCAGTCAGTTAGAACAAAACATTAACTTAAATTTGGTTTCTTCTAACTCCAACCATTCCAGATTATCTATCAATTATTTATTCGCCCAACTTCCTCAATAAGTTTATAAATTACACACAAATTGCCTTCATTAAACTTCTCACACATGATATTATTATTTGGCTTACAAATCAGGACCACCCCCAATGCTGTCATAGTAGTTAAGTCTAAACAGTTAGAAAAGCGGCAGCCTTTCATATATATATTGTATATGCCCCCTACTCCTGTTGTTTGGTCATAAAAATGAACGAAGGACATTGCAACAATTACGTTGTGTCCAACAAAAAGAATCAATTGTCAAATGTCGGCCTGCCTTTATACTTTCTTACTGCTGTGTGTGTGAGGGAGAGGGTGCGATAGGGAGTGTGTGAGGGAGTGCGTGAGGGAGTGCGTGAGGGAGTGCGTGTGCCTTCCGCTTTTCTTCTTCTTTTTTGTTGTTGGGCCGCACGCAGCGTTTGAAGCGTCTTTGAAGCCTGAAAAGTCTGACACTTTATGTGACAACATGACTCCGATTTTGCCTATCAACAACAACAACAAGGAGAAGAGGAGAAAGATCGAAGGTCACAGGTCACGATTTAGAAAAAGATACTTTTCTTTCTTGAACACTAAAACACGCTGACGATTGACAATGTTAACCGATGTGAAAGTGCCCATTAAAAAAAAAAAAGACAGAAAAACTAGAAGCAGTTGAGGGAGGAAAAATTCATTTTTCTTTCATGCTGTGAGTGTTGTGTATTAGTGTGTGTGTGTGTGTGTATGGGTGTGCTATTGCTGCGATGCGTTAATTGACAAGTTAAGTGCTTTTTTATGACTCGAAATGGCTTTTTAATTTGGTGTCGATGGAATCGTTTGAATAGAGAAGAAAAAATCAAAGGCGTTGATAGCCATTGAGATTAATCAGAAAATCTAAGCAATTAAATTATAATTTACAATGTGTTAAAAAACTAAGAAATTGAAATTCAAATGAATAGCTTTTAACTCTAGAGTAAACTCTTAACTGGCAATTAAAACTTTAGCTTTAAATATCAGTTAGTTAGCAGCTGTTATTGAGTCATTTTCACTTTTGGCTCTAACAAATGTTCATCATATTAATTAAAAAAAGAAGTCGGAACTCCCTTCTCCATCTCCTCCTACTTCTACTTCTCCTTCCGTTTCGTTTCGTTCGTTCGTTCGTTTGTTGACAGCTGACAAATTGAGCACGTTGCATGCCACAAAACATTCTCTACACATATGCTAATTAAATCATTAACATCATTAATTATGAGTATGTGTGTGTTATTCAACTTTAACTAACTTTCTATTCCTTCCTCTTCCCCTTTTGCCTTGCAGGACCCCGCTATCGTCGCCCCAAGCAACCAAAGGACAAGACCAATGATGAGAAGCGACCACGCACCGCATTCTCCAGCGAACAATTGGCACGCCTCAAGGTAAGCATCTAAAAACAAGACCAAATACACTTAGAAAGTATCTTCAAGTTCTTAAATTCCTTTGAAATATTTTGTTGCATAATTTTGTGCGCTTGAAAAAAAAATAACCTTGCTTCCTTAAATCAAAAAATAAAATCTAGGGCACACACACACACACAACACACCCGCTTCGTTGGCTGTTGTTGTGTCATATTTATAGCCAAAATATTTACACACTTTAAGGTAAACGCCCCGCTGTGAATCCTTGCAACCTAAATACATCCTGGCGACCAGGACAGTGTGTCCTCGACTAAACCAATTAGACATGCTCATATTTCACTCACATAGCGTCTTTCAACTTAACCGCAAATAATTGATTTGCCATAGAGCTAGAATCCCTACAATTCCTGACCCTAAACCCTACTTTGCCTTTTAAAGCAAAACCAACTGATTTTTCTTTCTTCTTCTCTCTTCCTCTTTTTGCAGCGTGAATTCAATGAGAATCGCTACTTAACGGAGAGACGCAGACAGCAGCTGAGCGGAGAGCTGGGCTTGAATGAGGCACAGATCAAGATCTGGTTCCAGAACAAACGAGCCAAAATCAAGAAGTCAACGGGCTCCAAGAATCCCCTCGCACTCCAGCTGATGGCCCAGGGATTGTACAATCATACGACGGTGCCGTTGACCAAAGAGGAGGAGGAGCTGGAGATGCGCATGAACGGGCAGATACCGTAAATGGTGGCAACCCTGCCCTGGCTGGTCCTTAAAGTGTGCAATAAACTAATGTGAAAGAGGCGATAAGAAAGAGCGAAATTTGTGCGGCGTACAAAAAGTGTTCATGTGATATAATTGTAAAATACATCTATCTAAAACTAATCAATCTATTCTATCAAAAATAAGCTTCAAAGTTCTATATTTATTTAAAAAAAAGTATTATTATAGGGCAAAGAATTCTTAGGCCCCAAACAAAAAACGCACTCTGAAAATGTATATCTTTAATCCTAACTATACTTATTTCTAGTATGATATGTATAATTCAATATTAATGCTTAAAATGTTATAAGTAATTTAAAAAGTTCTCTAGCTTAATTTATAGTTTAGACAAAAACAAAAAATGAAACACACTTTAAAGAAGTATTTCTAGTTTCTAAGCGGCAAAAACAAAAATGTTATGGATGAAAAAATGCTTAAAGAAAAAAAAAAACAAAAGTTATATTAATACAAATTTAAATGCACCCAAAAAGCAAATACAAAAGCAATTTATTGAAATCCATGTGCTAAAACAAAAAACAAAAAAAAGAATTCAAATAAAAAAATATATATATATTTCAAAACATTAAATGAAGCGTTATTTTAATTTATTGCAAGAGATTAATGGGGCTAAAATTGACAATAAAGAGTTGAATATTTATTTTCTTCGACCAGTAAAAATAAATAAGTAAAGTTTTTGTCGACTGTTTTTATTTTAAAAGCTATTTTTTTTTAGGTAGTCTTCACTTTTAAAATATCTCGGTTAAAATTGGAATTTAGAAAAATTTCAGGCGAATAATTCACCCTTATAGAACCATTTAAAATATGTACTATTATAACAAACTTTACAAAATAAAACCCGGATGCTTATCGTTCATAACTTGTTCATCCAAGTTGACAAATTACAGCTTTATTTATTCTAGTAATAAGCAGTCTGCCTTAGGCTATCAGCTTTAAAGCTTTAGTAACATTTTACGAGTAGATAATTAATTAAATGCTCGTTTGTTTTGACAGCAAAATGTTTGAAATATGGAAAATAAAGACAATTCATAGAGCAGGTTAAATCATTCAGGTTAATAGGCTATATTCCAACAACAACTACTTCGAATACAACAAAGAGACAGGCGCCGTCGCCTTCCATTCAATGACATGTCCTATATATATAATATATATGTATATATGTTCACATTCCCCATTCGGATTTCGGATTCACATCAAAGGCCAAACAAAACGAAAAACGTTTTGCGTCGCCGTCGCAACTTTAAATCATGTAAACTTGTCACCAGTCTGAGGCAGGGCATCAAAGGGGGTGCAGAGGGGGGCGTGTGGGGGGGGAGGGATGCTGATGCTGATTCGCTAATTGCACAATCACAGCAAAAAAACACACACACAGCACACACACATACGTACGTCGTTTAGGATGAGTAAAGCACAATGAGAAGAATGATGTGGGATAATGGGATGGGAAATTTGAGAGGGGAATTTGAAGGGGGGAAGGGATTTGGTTGAGTGACGGCAACAGAG
The DNA here is from genome assembly GCA_018152825.1 of Scaptomyza hsui. NCBI lineage: Eukaryota > Metazoa > Arthropoda > Insecta > Diptera > Drosophilidae > Scaptomyza > Scaptomyza hsui. The sequence continues at coordinate 9,769,175 of JAECXO010000002.1, forward strand.
ATTCGATTCGATTTGGATGTGCAAAAGCCATTTAATTAAAAATCTGCATATAAACAAATATTGTGACAAGACAACAACAACAACAACAACTCAGCATCAAACAGCAACAACATCAAATGATTTATTAGCACAGATTTTTTTTTTCGTTTTTGGCTCGCGTTAATTTGCTGCAAGCGAAAAATTAAAACTGAAAAATTGAAAAACTGAAATGCATAGACAGACAGCTAGTTGTAGTTGTAGGAGTACTGAGAGGGAGGGGAGTGTAGGGAGGCGGGGTATTAGCTAGATCGGCAGCTGACATTTACTGGCAAGCGTTGATGTTTTTCGAGAAGAGTGAAGCAAAAAAAAAAAATCTTGGCCGAGATCGGTGCACACAAAATGAATTAATGCCAACGCTAATTGCCGGCCAAATGAAAGAAATACGATTATGTGTGTGTGTGTGCTGTACCCCTCCTACCCCTACAACACCCCTCCTTCGACCCAGCTTTAATCAGGCGTATTATAGAGGCGCAAATCCATTTGTGCACGTAATGAACCAATTAGCTTAATTCATTTGCTAGTGCGTCAAATTGAACGAGTGGTGGAACTGGTTCAGGGAACTGGTAATGAGACTGGTAATGAGAGTGGTTCGCAAAATTTGCACTCCTTTTTTTGGGAGTGTAGAGAAATTACTAGATTTGAGAACTCTCCATAACGATTGTCTTGAAAATATGTTTAATAAAGAAACTATAAAAAAACACAAGGAAAAGGCTCAAGTCGACATACCCTGGACCCTGTTATTAACTCAGTTACAGTCATTGTCTGAATGCATCTGCGACTAAACTTCAATCTGCCATAAAAAAATAATTCGCATTTTCCAAACCCTGAAAACCCTGTAAGCTAAACGGATTTACAGTGAAATCTAGTCTCGTGCTTTTCGATGAGTAAGTATAAGTAAATGTTTAAGCTGGGTGTGTTATTGTTATTAATTATATTTATTTATTTTGTTGTACTTAAATCACTCAATACAAAAATTCTTATGTGTGAATGACAAATAAATATTTGTCCAACCATTCTCTCTGTTATACTTAAATGGACCAGCGGTAAGTGGAAATATTATTATTATTTTTAATATAAAACTATATATCTTGTTTATAAGCCTTTTATTTAAGTACACTCGTACTTCTTGCACTTTTAAGCACTTTAAATATAAACAAACATTTTTTTTTTTTTAAATTCTTTTTAAAGTTATTTCAGTTTTTTTTTCGATGAAACAAAATGTGATGAATTGTGCAACGCTTAGAAGGAAGCGTCTCCAACCCCATATAGTATATATATTCCTGATCAGCATCGTGAGCTGAGTTGACATAGGCATGTCCGTCTGTTTGTCTGTCCGTCTGTCTGTTGATATGCAAGCTAATTCTTTAAGTATTTTACACAAAAATTCAAAATTAAACATCACTTAAATCTTCTTCATTATTTTCTCTATACACACTCGCACACAGACACTTTCATCACATCTAATTAGCTAAAATTGCCAGATGACACAGTTAATTTCCATTGGCTGTCTCTTTTAGGGGGCCTGAAAGGAATTTCAATAGCGCATACAATGTATAAGAAGAAGAAGAAGAAGAAGAGGATCTTGGCTATTAAAAATCCGGCAAATAAAAAAGATTTTCCCATATGTGAATACTTCTGGATGCCACATAAGTCAAACCCCCCCACCCCTACCCCTTGCTTGCTGTGTGGGCGCTTAACCCCTCTGCCCCCGCCACCCCCTCCCTCCTGCTGTGTGTGATTTATGCGCGACACACAAAGAGAGTGAGAAGAAGAAATCTGGTGGCTGTTGCAGGCAGCTTCCCTCTTTGATATTGCCACGTGGCGTGGCACTGTGCTCCCCCCCTCCCCCTTTCGCTAATTGCGTTTTGGTTGCCCCCTACAACAACAACAACAAGAAAGAAACCTCTTGAGGCGGCATTTTACAGTTTGTCGTATTAATTGCTGGTCGCAAAGAGTAGAAGTAGAAGTCACAAAGTCGTCGAATCTTGAGAGTGTACACAGAAAGAAAAATGTTGAAGAAAACATATTTTTTAAAGGATTATTAAATGTTATTGAATACTTTACATAGAAAATAAAGAAAGTAAAATCTGATAAGTCAAAAATATTGCTCAAAGGAAAGCAATCAACACCCAATTATTTTATTTTTTTTCATATTTTTCTATTCAATTTTGTTTAAAAGTTGGTCCATAAAAAATTCTTGTGCAATTTTAAGTAACAAAGTTTTCTTAGATATTTTTGTACTTCAATGAACTTTATTTTTTTCTTAGTGCACTTTCAATACAGTTTCAAATATTTTTGGTACAAGTTTTATTTTTGCGGCATCTTTAGCATGTTTGTAGATTTATTTCGCCTCGTAATGGGCAATTGGTGGCTGCCACTTGTTTCCGCTTCGCTTTATCAATTGATTTACGATGCGATAATAAAATGCAACAACCCTAGACCCCTCTCCCCCACTCCCTACTCCCCACCAGCACGCAGAGTATCAAAAGTTGAATGTGTCTGATGTGCGCCATTTGTGCGTTTATAGTTTAATAGTTAACAGCAGCGGCATGTTGCACTGTTGCAGTTGCAAGTGTTGCCAGTGTTGCAGTGTTGCTGTTGCCTGGCTGGCATTTCATAATCGTTGTTGTGCGCCGAGAGTTCCATGGAAAGTGCACTCAATTATGGCCAACAGACAGGCGCTGAGTTTTTTTTTTTTTTTGACTCTCATCTACGCGATTCAGCGTTGAAGTTGTGAGTATCTTCAAGTGTGACTCAAGCTGTCTCGCTCTGGCGCTCTGAAAATATATATAACGAGCCTAAACAAACATTCAAATGCCATTTCCAGATCCAACAGCAGCCACACTTGGCCACATTTTCAGCAGAAGTCAACGCCAACATATACATAGTATATATGTATATAGTATATCTTCAGAAACACATTCACATCATCATTGCCGTCAACTCGAAACGTCAATTCTGTTGTCTCAAAGGCCAGAAAGAGACAGAGAGAGAGAGAAACCTTATCCGACTAAATCCAATCTCAAATATAAATATATTTGAAATATTTCCCATCTCTAGCGGCGCTTAAATATTTGTTATTTGTGCTTGTTAACTTGCGAGTTTTTGTATTTTCAATAATGAGCAAGTAATTGTAATTGATTGTCTTTTGTTGGCTGAGGGGAAGTAGTGCCGGGGGGTAAGGGGTAAGGGGTAGCTGCATACTTCACTCATGATGCTAATTGGTCAAACTGCTTGCGCCTTTGTTTGACTCCACAATTTGCACCTTTTGCATTTAGTAGTTTTCTTAACTACGTTTTTCGTCCGTTTCTGTCAGATTTCTTGTTAGTACGGCGCTAACTGCTCTCAATGCCCCGCTAATTGACTTGGTCAACAAAGGCGCCTCGGCCCTCTTTTCTTTTTAGAAATATCAATGGACCTTTCGGGCAACGTTTATCAGTTGTCCATAAGCGCACTTAAATTGCTTTGAATGAACAAATATTAGGGAAAATATCTTCGAATAATGTTAGATAAATAGTAGTTAGAATAGGTTTAAGGATTGTTACTTGATATTACTAAAAATAATGTTTAGTAAATGAAAAAAATAATGTTTTTCAGGGCCCTATTTATGTTCTTGTACTGAAAATTTACCCTCTTCCAGGTTTCTTATGAAAGAATCAATTTTTAGTGTTCATTTACGGTCCATATCCTATCGTTTTGCGCTGATAGCAATCAGTCAGTTCTTCAGCAAACAAGGAGTTTTAAAGTTTACTACTATAAAAACTGTTTTTTCCTAATATGAAAAGCTTCTTTTCGTAATTATCATAAATTATAAAACTCTCAAACACCTTTAGCTATTTAATTATTTTACTCATGTAGACAACTACTTTATGACCTCCTACCAAACATGAGAACAATATTTTTAAATGGGAATGTAATCCTACAAATATGTACATAAGTAATGTCTACTTGTCATGTTGTTGTTGGTGTCAAGTGTGGCGCCTCTGTGATATCACCGAATAAAGCGGATATTGAAACGTAATTACAATTGAATTTTAACATTTTGGGGGTCGAATCACACACAGACAAGACAGAGAGTCATAAATATATAATGTTCAAAAATGACCAACCAAAAAGGCAATAAAATTAAATATGTATTTTTTCAAGTTTAGTTTCGTGGTGGGTCTCAATTTTGACTACAAACTTATTATGATGACATTATTAACATTATTTTGTGCTTATTAATGTTTAATGGCCAACACACACACACACACATGCATAAGTAATAAACATGGCCAAATGTCATTGAGGTGTTTGTTGCACACACAAACGGAGGCGTCTCAAGGCGTTTTGTGCCACACACACATTACGGCGACAGCAAAACTGGAAACTTGAAAACTGAAAACAAGTCGCAAAAACAATTATCTATTTGAACTTTGGGTCAAGTATCTGACAAGCTGTGAAATTAATATGCTTGTTAATGATGCCGAGTTAAAGAAAAAAGAGAGGGAGAAAAAGAGAGAGACAAGATATACCCTTTAAAAACACTATAAAAAATAACAATATGTGATTATAAAAATTAATTAATTACAACAGTTTTATGAATCAACTAGATAAAGCTAAAGATTTTGGTTTATAAATTTATATTAATGCCAAGATATTATTTTAACTTATTAAACACGATTTCAAATTTCTTTATACGCATTTTGGCTAATAAGCTGCAACACACAATTTCACACAGCGACTCTGTTCTGGCCTTAAGCCTTAAGGTTATTGACTCAGTGCAGCCAAAATGCATTAGTCGAGGATAAGTGTGTGTGTGTGTGTGTGTGTGTGTGGCTGCCACCCAGGAGTGTGTAGATGGCAAACTCCAATTGCAAGACAAATGATGCCTTAAAAACAATGTTCAAGGCAAGGAAGAGGCAAGAAACAAGGCAAGAAACATCAGCTAGGGGACAGTTTGCAGTTTGCATACCGATAATGACAATATTTTTCTTGTTTGTGGCATTTGGAATATGACAAACAATGAGTTCCTTCTTCTTCGCTTCGTCTTCGGGCCAAAGTGAAGCGGAAATTTGTCATTTATCATCACTCCCAAAAACGTTGCGAATTTTCCCATTTGCATCTTTGCTAACGATCTTGCCTCTCTTTCCCTCCCTCCCTCCCTCCTCTCTCTCTCTCTTGGTCTCATCGTATATATACCTCAATCATATATCAAAATCGCACGTATGCTTGTTGTGCTTGTTGTGCTTGGTGGGTGGGCAACAGCCAAAAAATATTTTAGTTTAATTAATGGTATTCCATTTCCAGAGCCGCGAGAAGCGAGCCCCAAAAAGCGTTGCCAGAAAGTCCGTCAGTCAGCAAAAGTGACCAAAATAAAAAAAAGCTTAAGACAAACATTTCGCGCACTCGAAATTAAATGAAAATATTTGCGCAATGAAATCAAATTAGTTTTGTATTGTTTTTGGTTGGATTAGAGGTCGAGGGGTATACAGATTATTGCGTTCAAAATTATCCTAAATATTAAAGTTTTATGTGCTTCAAAGATATTTTAAAATATCTCATATTATTAAAGGTAGTATTTTAATATAATTTTTTTGGCTAAGAACATTCATAAGAACATTCAAAATTCGTTACTCATAAAATCAAATTACATTTCTTCTTTTATTTTATTTTTCACCAGCAAAACTTGTTAGTTAAATATTTAACTAACACTTTTTCCATTTTTATAAATGTCAAAACGAATTGTTTATAAGCAAATAAACACACACACACACATGAATATTAATTGTTAAATGTGCCATAAACAAATATAGCACTGATTGCAAAAAGAAAAGCAAGAACAAGAACAATTTGAAAACAACCCTGCAAAAAAATCGGAATCGCAATTGAAATCTGTTATGTGCCAGCCAGTGTTGCCAACAGTCAAAGCAGCAACCATTTACCCAACACCCCCTCCCCCTTCCCCACTCAGGCGATTATTTTTTGGGGGAAAAATAAACATTGTGCGCGCAAGTTGTAAAATTTCAAATTAAAAACGTGATCTCAGCGCGAATTGGAAAGTAAATTATTTGATTCTGCACTTTTTCACGCTGTTTCCCTTTACCTGGCAACACTCTCCCTCCCTCTCCCCTCTCTCTTCCTGTTTCTGCTCCTTGTTTGCCAGCGAAAGTGCTGAAAGCTCAATAAAGCAAACACCAAAAAAAAAGGAAAAAAAACAGAGGAAAGAAAGAAAAACTGCAGCCTGAACATTGGCGCAATAAAAAGGACATGAAGACGAAGGAAGAGAAGAGAGGAGGAAGCAGGGTTGTGCCAACGCAGCAACAAAAAAGGATGTTCAGAGAAATGTGTTGAAAATTGCACGCCGCCAGTTTGGTTATCTCTCCATTCAGCCAGGAGCCAGGAACAACAACAACAACAACAACTAAAGCGCCAAACAGTTTTTTATCTGCGTTCGTGCAGCGCTTTTGAGCACGAACCGGGGCCATAACTCAATGGTGGGGTGCCTGAAAGGGGGGGAAACGGAAATGCGCCACAAGCAAGAAAGAGAGAAAGAGAGAAAGAGAGAGAGAGAGAGAGAACTAAACTTTTGCACCACTGTGCCATGGCGTCTGGACGACGAAGCGACGCCTTAATTGAGGTACAAATTGAGCTTTTGCACTGTGCTCCCGTTTCCTTTTTCCTTTTTTTTCCTTCATGCACAGGAAAAATTACCCTACTACATAGTGCTAGAAAAAAAAAGAAGAAGAAGCAGAAGAAGAAGCAGCAGTTGCAGTTGGGTTAGGAGAGTGGGCGGCTGGGGCGTGGCATACGAATTTTCCAAGTGAGATTTTGCCAGCGAGATTTAATGCGCATTTTTTTTTTTTGTGTTTTGTTCCCTTTTTTTTAGGGAACTAGCAAACTGAAACTACAATAAATTGGAAGAGTGTAGAGCAAAGGGAGGAAAGAGGAGGGGATGGGAGTAGGGTAGAATGTATATGTATGCGGGTAATTGCAGTTTTTATAGCAACTAGTTTCTGAAACGGATGCGATTGATGTGATTTTTATGGCACGCAATTTCCAAGTGGCAAACTTCACAGAGAGAGAGTCCAAAATTAATCGCAGCACGCTTAAAAATTCCCCAACACGAAAGAGGGCCTAATAAAAGTTATGGCAGCAAAAGAAGGATAATTCATTCCTTAGATTTTAAACTAGCGATACCTGAAAGCAAATGCGTTTTAATAATTGTTTTAAGGCCATATTTGCTTTGGATTTCAGATAAAATTTAAAATTATATTTTTTACTCGAAATAAATTTCAAAATCTGTAAAAATTTGTTTGTGGTCTTAAATCTAGATAACTTCTAAATTCATCTTGAAATTGTAGCCCGAAAAATCCACCTGGAAGCGGTTGTAACTATTTTACTATCGACTAGAACACAAGCATCTAAATAGAAATACCATAAATATTCCACAAACAGAACCCAACCTAAACAGCATAAAGACAATTCTCTTAAATTCTCTTGGTTTCTTTCCGGTTCTCTCTTGCCAATTGCCAATTGCCTGTTGCCTGTTGCCTGAAACCAAGATCATAATAACAGCTACAATGCTAAACGCTGTTTTACTTACTTTACTGCAATTTGGCGCCGCACCAAACCGAAGACACTGCAACAACAACGATCGTAGGGTGGAAGAGACGGGAAGGGGGAACTGTGACTGGGACGTAACGAGCCGCAAAACTACTGTGGCTGTTATTGTTGTTGTTGGTGGTGGTTGCCTGTGGCGCAGCTTTGAACGGTTGAGGATGGACGTTGCAAGATGGCTTCGTGTGTGGTCTCCAATGTGGCAATGTCTTCTTTTAGTCCAAGCTCTTAAGCTAAGAGCAAAATCGAAGAGCGAAAAACGGTTAAAACTGAAGAAGCTACAAGAATTGCACTGAGGAAAAAGCTACCAAAATAAAAAGTGAAAAGTTTCGACAATATATATTTTCCCTTAGAATGGAAACAATTTCTGAAATGTTTCTACTAAAAATAATTTTTCTGGAGGAAAAAAGTAAGTTTCGATTTTTGAAGTAATTTTACAGATTTTTAAAAAATGAAAAAAAAAATTATTCTTTGTCGAATTTTGATATAAAACATGAAGTATTCGTTTAAAATGTTTTTTTAAGGATTATTACTAACGAGAAAGCATTCTTCAAAACTATTTAAAAATTCATTGCAAACTTTTTCTCTAAGTGTAGTAGTTGAAAACACCGAGAGAACTGGACACAGTAGCCAAGATCACGTAGAGCAGAGCGCAATGGGTTTTTGCGAATGGGATTTTGGAGTTGGATCCGCCAAAGTGTCAATAATTTTAAGTGCAGGCGCATTTTTGTTTGGTTTCTGAGTTCGCTTTTCGCTTTCGGGCTTTTGTCTTTGTGGATGCTCTTTTCATTGTGTTTTTTGGTATGAAGACTCTGCGCTCTTTGGTGAATCTTGTGCGCTTTCGAATCGCATACATATTAATCACTCCTAATGGACTGCAATTGAATTTCAAGTAATCATCGAGTGCCTCAACTTGGGGCAAGCTTAATAGCCCCGCTGCCGTTGCCGTTTCTGCTGCTGTTGCCGTTTCTGCTGCTGTTGTTGTTGCTGTTGTTGTTGTAGTTGGTTGCTGGCTGCCACTCGCCAATGGGTTTTGAGCCAAACGCAACTTGGGTGGTCCAGATGCCGTGTCTGCCGTTGTGGCTCTTTGTGCCTCCAACTGTGGCATGTACGAGTTGCAGACTCTTTATGATCGCTGATCGTTGTTGTTGTTGTTGTTGTTGTTGCTGGCTTTTTGCAAGAGGGCCAAAGGTTTCATTTGCGGGCAAAAGATGCGGAAAAGCCTTTTACACGCTACCTTGATGAGCTGCAAGAGGCGCAACAAAGCGACGGACAATGTCCAATTGGGGAAAAACTCAATTTGATGGCAATAACAAACTAACAACAACAACAGCAAGAAGAAGAAACCCAAAAACATTTAATGACTGCAATTTTTCATAAAACTCGCAGCTAATTAAGTTTTGGAATGTGTGTGTGTGTTTTTAATTTGAAACGTTCAAAGTTTCGAATATATTCCAAAGAAAAATATCAAAATGTGATCAGATACAGATACTAAGATACCAGATATCGATGCAGCAGATGCAGATACAGTAGCCAATGTTGGGCTCATTGAGCGCCTGATGAGCATCATTAGTTAAGCGTCGAAATTCCACGTAAATCGACAATTCCATGCAACAAGGGAGAGTCCGAGAGTCAGAGCTCAGAGCTCACCTGCACACATATCGAACTTCTCTGGGGACACCTTCGACGACAATCGATCGCTGACCAGACAACCAGACAACATGTGCTGCTTTAACTGGACATCACGGACATTTAGGACATGGAACACACTCGTCGTCGTCGTTGTGAAAAATTTGAATCGACTGCAAAACGGTAGGCTGAAAATTTCTTTAAAGCCATGTTTTCGCATCGATCACTGAACACGGTTTTCTCTTTGTGTGTGTGTGTGTGTGTTTATTCACATGATCAAAATATATCGAAAAAAAAATGTGTGTTTCAACGAAAAAATGCACAAATGTAAGATACTCAGTATTAAACGCATCTTTTATATACGATATTAATAAGATATAATAGTTTACAAGTAATCGATATTTATCGATATTTTCAAACTGGGCTAAAGAGCTGGCATTTTCAAAAGAAGTTCAGAAAATATTTATTGATTAAAATATATCGATAATTATCAATTAATTATTTAACGTAAATAGGTTTAAAAAAAAACCACCATCACTTTAACGATAAATATCGATTACACAAGTTAGGTAACTAAAATCAAAGTTTTACTCTAAAATTGTACAGAGGGAGATACGGGAGTCGAATAGTCCAACTCCTATCTCTTACCTCCCTATGCTCACTTATATGACACCCTTTTAAAACCACACTCATTGCAGGGTATTTGAAAATGAAACGGGAATATGGACAGTGGATAACATGACATGTTAGTTGCCCCCAGTTTTCCAGTTAGTTGGTTAGTTGGGCTGCTTGCCTGGCTTAACTTGGCCTGGCTAATTGACAAGATGATTTCTAATTAGACCACCGAGCCACCAGAGAAGCCAAGGAACCGTAGCCAAGGAACATTCAATAGGCAAAACTCTTTGCATATGGTCGCTGCTTCTTAGCCAAAGTGTCGCGTGGAGCAAAAGGAAAAACAAGAAGAAGGCCGAGGGGCAGGCAGGCAGGCAGGCAGGCGGACGAGGAACGTCGGGCTAATTTACACGCGCAGGTGTCAGTCTGTCCGGGCCAAGAACAGAACGAGCCGAGCCTGCATCGAGTGTGGCCCTTTTATTTACTATATTTTCTTTTTTGCTGGTCTGCGTGTCCGCGTGCTGTTGGCGATAAATTATGGCTTAATTAAACTAAAAACAAAAGAAATATTTACTTCAAGTTGTTGGTTTTTTGTGTTGAGCCTAGCGCAATTATAGAAACAAGTCACAAGAAAGGTTCCACTCACGAATTATTCATTCCGTGCAACATATTAATCAGCGCACTCTTATCGACAATTAAATATTTCTACCCTCCAACGACAAACGAATGCACTTAGAAATTTTACTCGAACTCTGACTGATTGAAGCGGGAAACATTTCGTCTACGATGTCAGCGATGCCAATCGTCAAATTGTCGTCAGCGATCGCAGATTGAGTCAATGAGTCAATGAGTCAATGCCAATGGGACAGCAATGCATCAATATATAACTGATACAACTGGTAATTAATCTCAGTGAATGAGGAAAAAGTGTTGAAGCGTAGTTGGACGGATGAACTCGGACTCTGATGGAGTTGAAGTGAGTCACAATTTTGTTTGTGGATACTTATCAATTTGAGGCGCGTTCGCAGACGATCTTTAACAAGCCCTACCCTAAAAATTACATTTTGACGAGTGTTTTGTACATTGACAAATGTGTGACAACAAATCACTTTCATTGATTAAGATCACGAGAGTTATGTAAGAGTTATTTTGGAGGTTTCTATTATACAAAATTAAAGTGCCTTAAAAATGTAATGCAGTTTCTTATGAAAATTCAATTAAGTCACTGAAAATGAATTGAGGTTTAATCGAAGAAAAAAACAAAGTGATTCTACTTATTTCAAGGACTTGGGAACTGATATTTCCAAAACGACTTCTTATTGTTTGTTTATAGTCTAAAGCAAAGCTTCTGTGGAAATTTCAGCTTTCTAGCTACTTAGGTTTAAGCTGTGGGTTGATAGCAAATCAGTCAGATAGTTAGATTTGGCTCTAAGAAATCCAAATTAACCTTATTTATTAACCCCTTTGTAATACTCTACAACAATTCAACACAAATCATGCCACATCACGTTCCTATGCAAAAAAAAAAAGAAATGTTTGACAAAATTTATCAAAAAGAATGTTCTTAAGGGTGGTCCTTTCGATCGATGTGATCTGTTACATGTGATATGTGTCATCTGCAAACCCTTGAACCTTAAACACACACACACACACACTCAATGAGTGCCACTGAAGTTTGCTCCACATTTCGGGGCAACTTGCGGTGTGTGGTCCAATGTACAATATACAGAATTGAGCCATCAGCATCAATGACCAAAGCGAAATCAACACTAAAAAGGGAGAGAGAGGAGAGGAAAAACTGCCAGCTTTGATTAACCCAAGCATAAAAGGAGTGGCCCACGCCTTTAAAATACATATATATATATATATATATACGCTATATGTGGCAATCAAGTGCCAAAACATGACAAGGCACAAGGTGGCCAGAGATTCAGATACACAGATCCTGTGATCATGTGTGTGTGTGTGTGTTTGTGTGTGTGTGGCCCTCGATGAAGCGCCTCCAAAGTACCAAGAATCAAGCACTCAACGGCTTAAGTGTGCGCCACGGAAGAGAGAGGGAAAAAAAGAAGAAAGGAGCCCTAAAAAATCGAGTATAAAATATGCCAGGTTCTTGGTGTTGTCTCCGAAAAAAAATAAAAAAGTCGCACGATCATCGACACCGAGAAGAATGGAGAATTGGGGTTGGAGAATCTGCGCCAGCTGCAGCCTCTTAATTTGACACAAAACAAGATCAAATGTCACTCATCATAACCTGTGACAGACGGCGGGAACAGCACGTACACTCAGCAAAAATAACTTTCTTTTCTTTGAACTCCCATTTTTATTATATTTTCCATAACCTTTGAAAACATTTCTCATTTAATCTCTTAGGGTTTTTCGCTAAGTGTATATTACCCATTACTAAAAGGACACGCACACGTTTCTGGCCTCTGATGATCGCCTCTTAATATGCAAGCGCGCATGCCCCGAACGACTTAAGATTGCCAACAACAGTTGTCCAGCTTGCAACTGCAACTGTCACACGTTGTTTTTTAGGTCTTTGCACTTGCCCCCGAAATGCAAACGAACCCTGAGGATCGGATCGGATCGTGCCTTGGCTTCTCTCTCTCTCCTCTCCCTCTGAGTTTTTTTTATATGTTTTCCGTGGTTCTAATGCGCACGCCCTTAGCATAATTAATCGGTGTGTGTGGCAACCCTGAACCTTCATAATTTTTGGTGACATTTCCTCCTTTTCAACAACATCACAGAACCGATTTATGACTTTCAATTTGTATGTCCGACTCGCAACTCCAACTCGATTAATTGGACCTCCACGAAAGCGGTTAGCTACTGTGCATAATATATATTCATTTCTTTTATTTTACTGTAGAGAGGTTAAGGATCTTTTCAGTTGTGTTTTTTTTGGGTGCTCATTTAGAGCTCATTATAAAACGACATGAAGACATGGGAAGTAGGCTAAAAGGTGTATGCTGAAGTTGTTTGTAAGAGGCGGAAGTATTTTTGATCTTATAGAATATATTTTTATAGATCATAAAGGCTATAGGAGCTCATTGACATTCTCATTTAACCATTGATAGATCAGTTTTATTTCTAGAAATTTATTCATTCCCCTCTTTCATCAATATAGATTGAAATTTACCTAGTAAGTAGTTCTTCACTAGTGAAAGACTAGTGCTAACGTGCATCTTCTAGTCTAGCTTACTACAATTTCAAAACCTTTCAACTTGTTTAATTTTTAATTACATTCACAAACTGACTAACTAATGTCTACTGACTGACTGATTGTCTCTCTCTGTATTTTAGTACAAATTTAGTTGTCATTAAATAGTAAACAGCTTGTTGTTGGGTATTCCTAGGAATATTTTATGTTTGCGGACTGCCTGCAGCGACCTTGCCACTGTTTTTAAGACTCTTGCTGCCTACTTTTTGCGGTGTTTTTGTTGATTGTTCCTCATAATTTATGCAAGTAATGTGTTTTGATTTTGTGTGTGACTCTCAGGTGCATAGAAAACACACCACACCCACAATACGCATTTGTGGCATGCCCCGTTGAATCCCAGACGCAATCAATATCTTGTTTTGACAGTTCGACTGTCACACAAGGGACTTGAAGTGTGTCTAATTGATGTTTTTGTTATTGTTTTTTTCGAATTGAATGCGACTTCTAGGCTTGGCAGGGTTGACACTCTACGCACAGATGTTTTTCGTTTGATTAAACAGTGTAGGAAAAAGGATACACATACATCTCTCTGACATCTGGTCCTTCGTCCTTGTTGTCCTGGTGACAGTTTTATAACACTTTTTTTTGCTCTTCCGAGGTTTTGCGTTACGTGTTTATTGCCAGCAACAACAACAACCAGCACTTGGACATGCGTGTCCAATCGCGTTAAGCGACAAAGGCACGAATAATAATACTAAAAAAATAAAAGGGTTGCTTCCAGTTGGGTTTGTTGAGGGCGTTTTGGGCGCATTGATACAATTAAAATTGCTGTAAATGTGGCATGAAAATGCAATTCAAGGGTTGGGCCTCCATCATCATCACAACATCGTTAGATTTTATGATGCGGCTTAGCCCCATTTTCCAACACTCACATTCCACATTTCTAATTGAATTAAAAGACAGCGCAGTTGTTAACTCTTCAACTTTTAAACATTATTACAATTCCGCTAAGCCAACTTCACAAAAAGTATTCACGTTTTGGCAGGTTCATAAACAACAACAACAACAGTCAGGTAAATGGCTTGTTTTGCATGTTAACAAGATACTTCCGGAGGGCCAAACGGCAATGCCAAACGGCAGTGTTAACCATGTTGTTTAGTCATTTACTCGTTGACTTTCAGCTCTGAACTCGGCTGCTTGTTATTCTTGTTAGTTGTAAGTATAATGAAATTATGTATTTTCACATTTTCATATGTCCATAAAGCATTTTCATGGCATAATTAGCCCCACCTTAAATTAGCTAGAAATTCGTGGTGGGTTTCTAGAGGTGAAAAAAGGGTGGTGAGTTATACTTATACTTATCTATAAAATCTGAAACCAGTAACTGGAAACCTAAACCAAACACTTTACATGTCAGTCAACTTCTTTTAAGCGAATATTTATTTTATGCGAATTTGCATTCTCTTCACAGCAACAAAAAAAAAGTGGTTATTCCTGATTTTAAACAAAGGCACAACTCTCAAGTTTAGAGTTTTATGACTGCTTTGAGTGCACTTACATATATATGGCTCAATAATCTGGCTTAAATGAGACTCATTTAGTCTATCAAGTTATCGCATTGCTTTTTAAATCCCACGCCTAGGTGTTGTTGTTGTTGTTGTTGTCTGCGCAGGCGTAATGAGACGATGGCAATGTCAAATACGCAGATCCCAAAAGTGCGATTGGCGGCAAACGAAACGAAACGAAACGAAACGAAATGAAACAACAACAAAAGTCAACGTGGGTGGTCGCCAATAAGCGTGGAGAGTTGTGTAGTAGTAGGTGTGGAGAGTAGGAGAGTAGGAGAGATAGAACCGCACCCACACCCACACACACACACACATGCGTATATCAGTATGGGATCAATGCAGGAAGGAGAGAGAGAAAATTTGCATGCTGTTGTCTCTCTAAAGCTCATTAAGTGCTTCACCCCTCTCCCCACTCCAGCAACGAATTAGAATGTGAATGGTGTATAAATCTCTTTTTTTTTGTTCACTTTAACTTTCTTGCACATCGTTTGTAATGTCCGGCACTTGAGCGCATTTCGTTGTAACTTTGTGTTTCATTAATAATCCCCGACAGAGCGAGACAGAGAGAGAGACATAAATCTTGTGTCGCATAATTACAGTTAAAATTTATAAGCTTATCTCTTTAGCCGCAAATTTATTAGCGTGTTACAAGGCGCGCAACAAAAAGCAAAGAAGGCCAAGGGGCAGGGGCAAGGGGCAAGGGGGAACGCTGCAGTTCGTCAAAGTCCAACGACAACGACAAGGAGATGTTCTTTAGGTGTCGGGTTTTGAGAGGAGCCGCCAGCTCATTATGGCCAAGTATCGAAAAATGCGTATTTAAAACGGCGTGAAAAACAATTTGTTGCCAATTTTATGACACCTCACGCGCCTTGCCACAACTCATGCCACAGACGAGCAGCGTGCGGCAAGTGAAGCGACCTGAGAGATGTAGAGTTGCTTTTAGAGTTTGCTAACAAATTCATTTGAAAACCGTGGCGACACTGAGAGAAAATTATTATAGTTTAAATTTAAATTTACGTTTGTTTAAAAAGAATTTTCAATCATTTTTTAAATTTTAAAAGTTGTCTACTATTTTTTTTTTAGAGTGTACGTCGATGACTTTGTGACTTTAGCTTTTCGCTGCAGTTTGTGACTTTGACTGCGACTGTGGTCGGGCCGAAAGCCGAAAGCCGAAGCCGAAGCGGTACTAAGTGTCAACCCCATAGATTTATGCGTATTGTCTTTTTTCGGGTTACTTGGGCTCACATTCCGGGAAGGCTGCTGCTGCTGCTGCTGCTGCCAACCGACTGCCGAACATTAATCATTTGGTTGGCCAGCAGCACTCGAGGCGTTGTAATGTGGCTCAGAGAGAGAGCCTTTGGGGCCTTTTTGGCGGGATTAATGTTGCTTGGCGTGCAAGGTATTTTCGAATGGGCTTTTTATGGTCACATTTATTGAATTTATAACGTAATATACTCGCGCCATGACTCATTCCTATCCCCTATCCCCCATCCCCACAGTTCGTGTTCCGAGGCGCAATAAAAAATTATGCTTTAACAAAATACTTAACTATAAATTCAACAAAATATTACTAAACTTAAATTGACTTTTTATGAAGTCATCCTCAACGCAGAGCGCGTGCCATAAAAATGCACTTAGGCAAAATCACACCCACACTAAAACAACAACAACTCGATCCCGATTCCCGATTCCCATTCCCCTTTACACCACAGGCAAATAAACTAAACTTTGTTATACTCGTGAGTCAAGTTTCGCATTTTTGTTTTGTCACCAAAAAGAGCAAAGTGTCACCAACAATGAAACTCAATACCAAAACTGTAAATCATTCACAAAATTAAGATGTTTTTGCTGTTTATTGTTATTGGTGCCGTTCGGGCTGCCAAAATATTTGTAATATTCACAGCAAGAGTTTGCCATAAAAACAGCTCAAATTTTCTCTCTCTCTCTTCGTTGAATTTGTCGTATAACTGTAAAATTGGTAAAGTGTACTCACCTGCAGCAACAACAACATGTTAATCCCTTAGCAGTAAATTTATGAATGCAAAATGCAACAACAAGTTGCTTAAAACACAAAAGGCAGCTAATTCATTCTGGAGTTTTAATTTTGGTTTGCATTTTAACACACACACAACAATAATTAATTTATTTGTAGGCTTAATATCAATTAATTATGTTTTTTATCGCGAGCGACTTTAATTTACATGCACTATTGGACATTTTCACTACTTGACTGCTGGTTTGAGTAATTTACATGTACAAAGTTCTTTCCAAGAAACTCTCTCTCGCACTTTCATAAGCTGCTCTCAGCACTTGACTGGCGATCCCGTTCATTTGTATGTAAGCGCATATATGTATGTATGTAAATATGTATATGCATAGACACCGTTTAAAAGGTAAAATGTGATAAGAAATTTTGCATTTACAACAACAAAATTTACTTGCTGGATCACCAAATACACTACATATTTTGTTTATTAGTCAACGATCTTAGTCAACGTGTTAAGTAAGTAATTATGTATGTTCGTGTGTGTATATTTGCAAGAGTCTGCTCCACAATTAATTATCAATTAAATAGATTTTTTTCGCGAGCACCTTTGAACCACGTGCACTATTGGACATTTTCACTACTTGACTGCTGGTTTGAGTAATTTACATGTACAAAGTTCTTTCCAAGAAACTCTCTCTCGCACTTTCATAAGCTGCTCTCAGCAGTTGTCTGGCGATCCCGTTCATTTGTATGTAAGCGCATATATGAACATGCATATGTATGTTTAAGCATAGACATTTACATTTACAACAACAAAATTTGCTTGCTGGAGCACCAAATACACTACGTATATTGTTTTTGAATGAACTCAGGGTGTGAAGCGATCTTAGTCAACGCGTTAAGTAAGTAATTATGTTTGTTCGTGTGTGTAAATTTGCAAGACTCTGCAGCACATTTGATTCATTCAGATTTAACAGCACTTCCATCATCAAAAATAAACTCGAGAATCACATTATTTTTATTTTTTTTTGTCGCATTTCTTGCACTGTGTTGTGTCCTCATCCTCAGCATGACAGGCACTTTTAACACCTACGCGTCGCTGCACTTCAAGCTAACAAAATAAAGTGAAAAAAAAAGTTCGCCGTCGCCAAGGTGTCAATTTGTGCCGTTGGCATTGCCAACACACCTGCAAATACACACATACACACATACTTACAAATGCTCTCAGAGAGATTTACCGACTTTGTTGTTGTTGCTGGTTTGTATTTGCCGTTTTTATTTCGTTTTGTGTTATTTTCTTTGACGACGCTGTATGCAAATTTAATGGCTAAATTAGACAGAAAAACGTTAACGTTTTCGTTACGTTTTGAGGCATGGGCAGCAACTATTAGGCGTGATTATATGGGCCAAGACGTTTGCTCTTGCCACAAGCCATAATTTGCATAATGAATTTAATGCGATTGTACTCTAATACCCGCAATTGTCGATCCCCACACCTATATACAACAACAACAATAAAAAATCACCCAACTTGATCTTGATCTCAAACTTGATCTCAATTATTAATTGAGTAATTAATGCCAACGCCCACAGCTGCTATTAAAACATTTGCTGATAACAAGCTCCATAATCATCATTATTTTGATCGTTATGATCAGTTCCAGTGGGGAGAGAGAGGAGGGGAAAAGACCACCTACCTCGCCAAATACGCAAAACTAGCTTATAATAAAATCAAAACAGAGCCATTTGTGTATAATTTAAATGTTTATTAATTAATTTATTTTTATTTGTGAACGTTTTTTATTTCTTGCCTTTTCGCATCATTCTTTTATGTTTTGTGTTCCTTTTTTTTTTTGAAATTTATTATACAAAAACACGCAGAGCACAGCTCGAAAATAAAACTCGCGTGCTCCACGTGTGAGAGAGAGAGAGAGAGAGAGAGTGAGTGAAAGAGCGTAAGAGAGGGGGACTAGAATATTTTACAACTTAATTGTTTAGCAACTTTAAGCACTAAACTTACACGCTAACGCCATAAATATTAATATTATTATTAATTATAGTTATGTACTATTTTGCCCTATGATGGTTCTGTGGATGATGCCGATGCCGATGCCGCTGCCGCCGCCTCCTGCAGCTCCTGCAACTCTTCCTCCTCGCGGGTGAGCGGCACTGTTGAGTGATTGTAGAGTCCCTGGGCCATCAGTTGGAGAGCGAGCGGATTTTTCGTTCCACTCGACTTTTTCAGCTTGGCACGTTTGTTCTGGAACCAGATCTTGATCTGCGCCTCATTCAAGCCCAACTCTCCGCTCAGCTGCTGACGTCGCTTCTCTGTCAAATACCGATTCTCATTGAACTCGTGCTGTTGAGTGGAGAGTGGAGAGAACAATTGAAGAGAGAGAGTAAGTTACAGTTTTACAGTTATGTTCAATAAAAGAAAAAATTAAGTGAGAATAATGAGAGTAAGTTACAGTTAGGTCCAATGGAAGTGCACTGAGAGAAATTGGGACTCACCTTCAGTCTGGCCAGCTGTGTGCCACTGAAAGCGGTACGTGGTCGCTTATCCTCGGGCACATTGCTGCCACTGCCACCAGCGCCGCAGCCAGAGTTGCCATCCGGATCGGATTTGTCGCCACTATTATTGCCCGCCGCACTCGCTGCTGTGGACTTCTTAGGTTTGCGCGTTCGCGGACCTGCACGACGAGAAAGAAAAGAGAGAGAGAGGTGGAGAAGGTCATAAAAATTCCACACGGCACAGTTAATGGCAATAACATGACTGGACCCGTAAGGTGTGTGTGTGTGTGTGTGTGTAGAGTGGACCTGTTCTGAATCCTGCTCTTGCCAACTCATTGTTGGCACATAAATCCTGCCCTGCTCTCCATATAGTATTATGTGCAATACTTATGGCCAGCAATTAATTTACATTTAAATGCGCCACGCAGACAAACAAAAACTCACCCCCTACAACCACCCACCACCCCAACCCCCTCCCCTACTCAGTCAAAACAATTAAAGTTTCGAGACGGAAAATTTTTGCGTGCGTCATTTTCGAAAAGTAATCAACGCAATGACTTTTGACTGTGGCTAATTTTCCAACACTACCCCCCAAAAAAATAACAGTCTTCACTTTTCACGACTTGAGTTGTCTTTCATTTAATTAACAGCTGCTGTAAGGGGTGGGTTGGGGGTTGTAAGACAAGGGGACAAGAAATTCCTCGAATAAGGAAAAGTTTTTTGGTGTATCGAATTGTTAGGCAAATAACTTTGGAAGCAGTCGTAAAAAGGGTTTAGTTTGGAGTTGGCTCATTTTCAGAAATAGTTGGCACTGAAATGAAGCAATTATGAGGTTTACTAATGGGCATTTCTTGTTGCCCAGAAACAGAGCTCATGAGAATGGACCGCAAGTTGTTTTTGCGGTTTTCAAAAATATTTTGTAATTTTAACAAACATTCATCATAAGGAGAATTCAAAGACAAGGCGCTAAATATGTATTATTTTCAGGGGAAGAAAGGCTAAAACTGAGCATAAATAAAAAAAAAACTGACTGACTGCTATCAACGCAGAGATTAAACGGTAAGAGTTAGTAATAAAATTTTTGTGCGAAATGAAAGCTTATGAAACGTAGATAATAACTATGCATGGATATTTCCCAAATCCAATTGAAAGTGGCTCAAATTTTAGTTATTGTTATGATTGCAGTACAATTTCCTTAACATTAAATACTTTTAATCTTAGCACACATTTTAAAGTCTTTTTGTTGAACCCTTGTATCGCTTTTTCCAGTCATCTTGTTTTCTTGTACTTACTTCGACCTGAAACGATAAAGAAAAGGAAAGAAAAACATTAAACTTTGGGTTTTTTTTTTAAATAGCTAGACAATTGAAAATTAAATTTGCTTTTAACGCGAATCAATAAAATATATCGAAAATTGATTAAATTCCAAAGGGCAAAAAAAAGTTTTTTTACGTGCAAAAATGCCAAGCAATCTTCAATCTTCAAATCCTTCGAAAGGCACTCTCTCTCTCTCTCTCTCTCTCTCTCTCTCTCTCTCTCTCTCTCTGTACAACCTTCAAAACAAATGTACCGGAACTAATGGCAACCAAGTCATGCCCCAAGTTAAATCGTTGGAAAAATTGAACAAATCAATTTTGTCAACAAAATGCCGAAAGCTGCGAAATTAAACCAGAGACGAGAGAGAACGAAGAAGAAGAAGAAAAACATTAACAGTACATGAAGCAGGGAACGTGCCTGCACGTGCTTGTCCACAAGGCAAAAGGGGGCGTGGCCGGGCTGAGGTGTTATCACGGTTTTAAATTTCACACGCAAACAACAACAATAAAAAAACAACAATAAAAAAAACACAATAGCAAAACTTTAGACCTTGAACCTGTCAGACAGCCGGGAGACGACGACGACGCGACTTTTGCCTTGTCATGCCGCACCAACCCACCACCCCCTCCCCCTTCCTTCGCTCACTGCCACTTACAACGCATGTTGCGGGGCAGATAAGCCTTGTGGCAAGTTGCATACCAAGGCGTCGCAAGGACATTGCCAAAAAGGGGTTGCCACAAGGAGGGGGCAAGGGAGACGAGGGGAGGTTGGTGTTGGCAGGTTGCCAGTAGCTGTTTCCGCTGTGCAACACCCTGCGGGTAAAGCTGCAACAATTGCTGCTGCTTGCCTCAAATCTGTTGCCCTTTTTTTTTTTTTGCCTGTTTGCTGTAAAAATTGTGATTTATAGCGTGTTAAATTTTTCATTGCTTTTGGCAAATACAAACAATTTTCAGATGCTGCAAGGTCTCGAAGGGGGTGTGAGGGGGAAACTTGGCAAATTAGCTTTAATAGAAATGATATGAACTCAATCAACAATAATGTTGTCATGGAAGTTTAATCCTGGCATTATCAAGTAATCTTCATAAAACTAATTTAAAACGTTGATTAAGGAGGATTTATTTAAGGTTGTTAGGGAATTGTTATTTATAATATTAATCAACCTAAACAAAGGTTATAAAATATTGGAATGTATTAAGTTTTTCACATTAAATGATCGACTAAAAAAAAAGCTAAAGACATTCACATAAATTGCATTTCATTTGCAACGTGCCTCATCATAAAAACAGCAACAAGCAGCAGAAAAAAACGGGAAGATGTCTTCATCAGCCTCAGCATTAACAACAATCGGTTGCAAGCCAACTTTGGTAAGACCCGATGCCAACAGTCAGCAGACAAGCTGCCAACTGGCTAAAATGTAGCAAAGCAAAGAGAGTTAAAAAGCGTTCAAAGCCAAGTTAAGAGTTGTGTTCACTTTGGGCATATGTTTAAAATCGGTCGCATTTGTTTTATTTATGCTTAACATGAGTTGCAAATGCCAAAAACAGCAACGAGGAGAACAAGGAGCCAGGAGGAACGCGGGGGGGGAACCGGGGGACGAGTGGGAAACTGTAAGATGATGAGTTACCATTTTGGCTGTAAATGAAAATGAAATCAAGCAAAGAGGAGGGGATGAGAGAGAGGGAAGAGGGGAAGAAGAGGCATCACATAATATCCTTACTCGATTTGGACACAGAAAATAGGTCAGTGGGAGCAGAATATTTATACACTAAGCAAAAAAATGTAATGAAGAAGATGGGAAAAAAAAGAATAGAAGAATTCCTTAATTCATTTTGGAATATTTTTAATTTTTATAGAGATTTCGATTTCTTTTAAGTAAAAACAAAAAACCTTTTAGCAAAAATAAAAAAATTCCTAAAGTCGAAAGTATATTTTTGTTTATGATAAATACTTTACCTTTTGTCAAATAGTTATTTTAAAGGCCGAAAAAATTCTTACAAATTTTTTAAGGAGTTTGTTTCTTAATAAAATTTTCTACAGTTTTCAAAATAATTGGTTAAATTAAATTCTTTATCGTGACATATTTGTAGCATGTTTTATTTTTTTCAAGTGTATCGATCGCCCCCAAAAAGCCTCTTTTGCGTTTAAGTAACGCACGCAACAACAACAACAACAACAACAAAAAAAAAAAAAAAAAAAAACTTTGGCCAGAAGAAGAAAACGGCCGCAACTGAAATTGACTTATAAAGATCTCAAACTAACGGGCCACACACAGAGTCAGAGTCTCAGTCTCGATCGGAGTCGGAGTCTGGGGAGCCAACTAGTTGGCCAAGAGCAAGAGCCAGCTGGTTAACTTGGCCCAGACGACGACGACGACGGCGACGAAGACGAAGACGAAGACTGAGCCATGAAAGCGATATGTTTGACAGTGTTGAAGTGCGGGGATTTTGCTTTAGTTTTTTGTGTCTGTTTTTTGTTCTTTTCATAGAAGGGGAGCAGGGGGGGAGAGGGGGTGGGGGGTGTTTGTTATCGGATCTTGTTGGCCCAATCTAATGATCAGTCAGCTCATTAATAAGCCATAAAAACAACACGTTTGCCCATTTGGGAAAATTTGATTGTGCGCGTGGAAAGTGAAAGTCAATTAATTATGACAGTCCATGAAGATGATGATGAACAGATTAACAGATTAATCCTAGAGAATGATGAAAATGGGGAAATTTAATTTTGAATCGCCTTTAAATATTTATTTTATAGCTGTGACTAGACGGGGAAATTGATTTTCCATTATTAAACCTAGAAAAAACATTAAAAAACCAAAGTAAAGTTAACTTAATCATAAATAAACAATTTTAAGATTTAACTGACTGACTGCTATCAACGCACAGCCTAAATGGTTAGACTTAGCGATCTAATTTGTTCACCAAAAAATAACATTTAGATCGCAGATTAACACTAAGATAGGACTTTACCAAATTCCAACCGCAAGTGGCTCAACTTTGAGGTTAAATTGAAAAAAAATTTGTTTTCTTCTATTCCAGTCACTTTTTGCATTCTATTTCTATATTTTTCCTATCTACAATCATCACCCGCAATCAAATTGCGCCTTCAAGACGCCAACTTGGCTTCCAATCAGAGCCCCAATGACAGGCAAATTAACGCTGCGGTTTCTGCGATTCCGATTGCGATTGCGGAGATCGCTGGAAAAAAAATATATCTAGCTTGATGATGATTGACGCGACGATTGATTCGATCGCACGTTAATTGAAATGATTGACGCGCCGCAATTGCAGAGTCACAAAGTCAAAGTCGACACACAATGTTGCAGGTTGCAAATATATGTGACAAACGATGCCGCAGAAAGAAAAAGAGAGAGAGAGAGAGATAGAGATAGAAAAGCTGTCAACTCAATCGCTGGAATTGACTCGACTTGGCTTAAATCAAAAATAGATATAACACGCTAAATGGCTAAGATTGCATGCCTTAAGGCCAACTTGTATAGGCCTTTTTCATGAGCTTGCAACATTCCAGCGCATAATTTGCGCTGTCACATGAAAATATTTAGATATATTTTTAATTGCTTTATCAATATGCTTTGTTGTTGTTGTTAGTGCTTGGCTATTTGCATGTTGTTGGCCATGTTTTGCATAGCCAATTGGCCAACCAGTTTGATGTGCCTTTCATCCTCCGCACTTTATTAAATATGCCTCGTTATGTGAAAGGCGTCAAAACATGTTGCAAGAACCAAACGAAAGGAAAGTGAAGAGCTTGAAGGAGAAAAAAAACTTAAAGACCTATAAATTCTAATTTTTTATCACGTACTTAGATTAATAATAACTATAAATGGTAAAAGAACTTAAAACTAAACCGTTTAATGTTCAAGCTTAAGCATTAAATAAATACCATAAAAATTCTGAACAATAAAAAAAAGTCAGTTGAAGTAAGAAATTTTTAAGTATTTTATACTTCAGATGTAGAAATTAAGAAAAAGTATTAAACAATTTCCATAATCTTCTCATAAACTCTCCACAAATTGTCTAACTGTACACCTAACCTCACCCCTCTCCGATTACTCCACTCAAGTGTGATAGAAACAACTTCATTCAAGTCTCTTTTCACAATTTTTCCACACTCACGCCTTAACGCTTCAACTATTAGTTAGGAGTTGGAAACCTAGTCTAGGTAATTTGCTGCGATCGAATCAGATCTATTGCTCTCGATATCGATTTCAGTTTTCACACAGACTAACATTGATTGGGTCCCTGAGATGTAGAGTGGCTGGAGGGGAAGGGGCGGGGGAGAGGGACGACCGCACAACGACATCGAAACAAAAATTGTAAACCACATTTTCCGCTGAGATTAGCAAACAATTTCATTAAGAAACTGCAATCGATACGAAGGCCGAAGACGACGACGACGACGACGACGACGACGACGACGGCGACATAAGAAATCATCAGGTGGCTTAACTTGGCTTAAAACATGGCTTGGCTTGAGGTTCGAGACATCGATACCCAGGCTAAAAGCTAAAGCGCAAACTGAAAGTATCTGTAGCTGTAGCTCCAAGTATCTATGTAGCTATACACTTAAAAAAATCCTAAGTGGCTGGTTTAATTTTTTTTTTAAATATTTTTTGTTAATTTTAAATTTTATTGATTTAAAAAAATTTTATTTTTTTCATAAAAATTTTAAGTTTTCTTTCATTTTAACTATTTTGTTTATATAAAAATTGTATCTTATCAGACTCCAAACATAACATTTTTCTCAGTGTAACGACTGCAGGGCTAATAGACTCGTTGCACCGCTTGTTGGGTGTTTTTTTTTTTGCAGCCTTTTGAGGTGTGAACATTTTACGCTTCTATGAATATTTCGACTAAATTAATGAATGCCTCACTTTTATGGCCTCTCAATTAACGCAATCGCAAAACAGATTGATTGCTCTTAGCTTGAATTGATCAAGACGAAAAAAAAACCTTTGAACTTTCACTCTAATGAACTCATCAACTCTGGATCTAGATCTTGAGATTTTTGGGACCACCCCAAAGTTATCTGTGTTCTTTGATTGTTTTTATTTTGTTGCGGTAGTCGTCATAAAAACAAAAATAAAAGCGATCTGAAGACTATTTTCACCTAATGAATATGAAGATTACGCAGACGAGAAGAGAAATCTTCTGTCTCTTTTTGCCTGTGGCGTCAGCCACCCAATTATTTTGTAGATCAATAAATGTTCGCTTTATGGCTCTATTAGTCGCTCTCATGCTGATAAGCTCAACTCAAAAGTCTCCAAAGAGATCAACGTGTGTGGCGAAAGAAGAAGAAGAAGAAGAAGAAGAAGGAATGCAGCGAATTCGGCGAGTTAAAACAAATATGCGAAATAAGTATGTTCACACCAATGCCCACCCAAAAACACACAAGCACACACACACACACACACACACATACAAAAACATTAACATCAATCTTCCACGGATCAAAGATGCAAAACACTTGAGGACCACACCGATCAAGATCATCATCATGATGAACACACAGAAGACGCCGACACATCATCATAATGAACCAGATCATAATGAACGCACATGCGCATTGATGCAGAAGAAGATGATGATCAAGATAGAGACGAACGAGGGAAAGGGGAACGCAGACAAAGTCTCGCACTGGGCAGCAATATCAGTGTCTGAACTTAAAGCTTTGGCTCTTTGGGTCACTCTCCAACAAAGATCTGCAGTCGAATGCGCTACACTTCAAACACTGAGGCATATTGGAAAATTAACTACTTGCATGTTTAATAAGAAACTACTCAAATAATTATTATTTAATTTATATTAAAAAGTTTAATTATCGCCAAGTAAAGTTAGTTCTTAAATCAAAATCAAGTCGTTGCAGCTTGTCCATTAACGTGTAGGGTATCAAGCATGTTAAATCTGAAAATGTCTTAATAAAACAATTAATAGCACAGCTGAGCTCATAAGTTTCAATGCAGAGGCGCATGATCACAAGAGCACAAGCACAGGAGCGCATTCAACTTATGTGAGGGTAAGGCCTTAAGGAATATGATTCTAGCTGATACAAATGCATTATGGAGACTAATAATGAGAGTATTACAAGAATATTAAAGCTTTCTCATTTCTTACCAAATATTGGTATTAAAGTTAAAGAATAAAGTTTTGTATTTAGGCAGCGCGCCCAATTTTGCAATACCGCTCCTGTATTTTTATGGCTCTTTTTTTTGTGCTGTAGCCGATGCCGACTCACCGACTCACTGACTCGTATATCGTATATCGTGTACGTGTACTATAAAGTAATTGAAAAGCACAACAGATTGTTTTAAATATGTATCTCCAAGAGCCGAGAGCCGCCCAAGTTGACCACCTGTGCAGTGCTCTCGCTTTGGCTGCTCTGTTCTCTGCTGGCTGCCCGGCATTGCCAGTGCGGATTTATGACCTTACCCTCCCCCCCTCCCTCCATTCATGTGTCTTATCGTTTGTGTTGTTGTTGTGTGTCTCTGCTTGATCCGAAACAGTTTGGCGCTCTTCGCTCAAAAAGAGAGACGTCGCGACGCGTCGTTTCGTTTCTTGCGTTCTCGTCTCGTCTCGGCTCGTCTCGTCTCTTATGCTAATTTTCAAAGGTTCGAGTCAGAGACCCAATGTGGACCACACACGTTGCCCGATTCGCATGCCAATGAAGCTGCTGAGGAAGGGCAGAGGGGAGGGGAGTGGGGGAGCATAATATGTAGCTGAGGCCATCCGAAAAAGTATTCGCCACTGGGTTTTAAGGTTTTTTTTTTTTTTTTTTGATAAATTATCGATAAAATGATGCCGATCACTTTTAATTTGGTTTAGTTTTACCTACCGCATTCTTGGCCAAATTAAAAGCATAAAACACACAACAACAACAACAAAGTGAATTTGGATCTGTGACTTGAAAATAACTGAGCTTGATTGAAGTTGATGCCGCCTGAAGAGAGAGGGAGAAGGGAAGAGGCAGAGGCAAGAAGAGATCTTCACAGTCTGTTGTTCTTAATTAAGTTATCAAAGTTTTTATGACGTCAGCAGCTGCCTACTGTTCAAGTGTGTGTGTGTGTGTGTGTGTGTGTGTGTGGGAATGCGGCATGTTGCAGCTGGCGCCAGTGGCGCATAGAAGATTGTAGGGGGTATACACACATACATACATACATACATATATTTTTAGGGCTTGGGGAATGTGGATCGTTTAAGGTTTGGACTTCTGGACAATTTGTGCGCCATTTCCTGCTAACTGCCAAGCATCTTTACAATGTGAATGGCAAAAAAAAAAAAAGAAACGTAGCTGAGAAGGGATGAACTTTTGCA
Source organism: Scaptomyza hsui (assembly GCA_018152825.1). Taxonomy (NCBI): domain Eukaryota; kingdom Metazoa; phylum Arthropoda; class Insecta; order Diptera; family Drosophilidae; genus Scaptomyza; species Scaptomyza hsui. Next base: position 9,796,925 of record JAECXO010000002.1, read on the forward strand.
TACCCTGTAAACACTTTGATACAAAATACACAAAGATATTCTCTTTATAAATAAACAAACTTCCGTTTGTTGATGCAACCCTTTGATTGAAATTGAGAACTCTGGAAATCGAAAACTGATTGTTAAAATTCTCACGCTCCTTTTCGCTTGGCGACTTTTAATTACACACAATACGAATATCGATCGATTTGTTCTTCTTCTTGTTGTTGTTGTTGTTTGACTCTTGAGTCTGATTGCGCCTTTAATTAAGTAATTAGTGATGAGGCGAGGCGAATCGCAAAAAAGTAAAATAAATAAAAATAAAAAACAAACAAAGAAACAGAATTCAATTCAATTTTCAATGGTAATCTCTGCTTCAATTTCAACTGTCATCGAAGCTGAAGTTTATCTGTCTCCCTTCCTCTTCCCTCCTTCCTCTCACCCCCAACTCTGTCTATCCTTTGCTCGCTGCAAAAACTGTCATTTGTCTATTTTTAACAGACACGCCGACATGAAGGATTTAATTAAATTCAACTCGACCTGACAGCTTCCACACACACACACACACACACACACATACATAGACTTTGATAGCGTTGGAGTGGGGGTTGAATGAGAGAATATAACTGTTTATATGTATGTGTATGTGGGTGTGGGTGTGTCACAAGTCTCGCTCTCTCGCGCTCTCTTTTCGTCTGCAGTGATGCTCAATTTTCGATTTGTTGATTTTGAACTTTTCAACTTTTTTTTGTATTTTCCTTTCATATTGTGTAGCTAAAAGCAGCTTGTTAAGTCAAGGCAACAAATTATTTAATATCTAATATTTTCTCTTCTACAAACACAGGGTGTTTCTTTCTTCAAATCGGCTTACACTTGTTTGCTTTGCTTGTTTGTTGTTCTTTTCTCGCACCCTAATCTGGGTATTTCTTTCCATTGCTTGTTGTTGTTGTTGTTGGCACGTGCTGCTCTTGTTGTTGTTGTTGTTGTTCTTTTTGATGCTGTGTGTGTTTTGTGCTCAAGTGTTCACCGTTAAATGCCGGCTTATCTTGTCGACACACTCAGCACAGGGTTGTATATGAACGAGGGGGTGGGTGGGGGGAGGGGTTTGAGGGTTTGTTTAGGTTTATGGGCTTATGATTAGCGTGCAAGATAAACATGATTTTCAATTGCGCTTCCCTTAACCAAAAAAAAAAGGGTTGCCACCATTTTGTGGTTAGATAATTGCGCAAGGGGCGTTGCCAACACACAGAAAAACAATGTAACAAGGCATAAAAGCGTCAACTTGTGGCTAATAACTCATTTTCAAAAAAAATTGGCTAACTAGTTGCAGCTTGCAGCTTGCAACAACTTGGCCCCAAGAGCAAAATAACTTAATTTCATAAATGGCCAGAAAAACACAGCTCACAATCTTGGCCAAATTCGGAGTCAAGTTGTCTAGCAGCGGCTTTTAGCCATCATGTTGACTGATTGACGCGTTGCCAACAAGCCAAATACACACAACTATTGTGTGTGTGTGTGTATTTACTAACTTGGCCAATTCGTGTTCTTAATTATGCTACCAATGTGAGTTTGTTTTCTTTTTTTCTGTTGCATATATGCAAAATGTTGAGCTATGTTGTTGTTGTTGTTGTTTGTATGTGGCATGCAACAACTGCCACTGATTGTAGGTTGTACGCCATGTTGTTGTTGTTGTTGTTGCAATTGAAAATTGCTGCCAGTCAGCCAATTTGGCTCATGAAAATTATGACGGTGACATTTTCATTTTCGGCTAATTGAGTTTTGTGTTCGTTTGTTGTTGTTGTTGTTAGGGTAGGGTTGTCAGAGGGTTGTTTTATTGTGTAACGGGAATGTGTAATTATCTGTAAAGTGAGTCATTAGTTTGTGATTTTGATTTTGTGGCATGCATCATGAATAATGTGAAAATTGAACAAGACATGAATTAGAATCAACTTAAAATATTGAAATAGTTATGAAATTAGTTGGGAATGATGGATGATAAGATTTTTGATTCTGTCTGAATCGGCGAATTTAATTAAATATCTTTTTTTTGGGGGGGCAACTTGTTGAGCTGTAAATTGAATGCCAAATAAATGTTTGCTCATCAATTTGATTGTTTGTTTGTTTGAGCATCACATTTCCCATTTGTAAGCCATTTAATACGCTGCCACACCTCCTCCCCACCTCCTCCCCACCTATTCGTCAAGCAGCAGAGAAAAGTGGAAAAAACTTTGTGAAAACTTTTCAGCCAAAATTAAATTGTTTTTCATTTGTTACTTTTGGCAAACAATCCTTGATTTTGATATATATACTATAGATATATATAGATCATTTAACATTGTGTCCCATGCTGCGTATGCGCAATATTTGAATTGAAGTCAAAACAAACAAAATTGTCGCAATTACATTTCAATTACTTGAAACAAAAACCTCGCCTTGTCGTTAGTCCAAATAAATAACAAATTGTGGCAGCTACAAATGTTCTATAGCTATATATATCATATATATATATATATATATATATGTATCTGTATTATAGACATGTTTAGAATTCATTCATTATTCAAAGTTGTTGGCGAAAAGTTGTGACATGTTTTGGTTTAAATGCGGTAGCTTGTTGCCTGTGTTGCAGCTTGTTAACACGCTAAATGTGTCTTGCTACACACACACACACACATGTATCTGTATCTGTAACTGAGTATCTACGGCCACAGAATATTAATTACCAACAGACTGAGAGAGCATTTTAATTCATTGCTTCAAGTTTTTTTTTCTGTTTTTTTTTTCAATTCAATTCAAGTTGAGTTTCTCACAGTGATTGATACTTGCTACAATTGTGCAACGTGCAACACACACACACACACACACACAAGCACACACGGATTTTTATTGAAATTGAGACAATTTATGCACGCAATTAAATCGAAAATGATGCTGTGGCAAGCGAGAGGACTTTGTGGCATGCAAGTAAATTTGTCTTCTTTAGTTGCATGTGCTGCATGAGCAATGTGGCAAACAGCTAGTGCAACTCCAGTTAAGGCTCATTAAGGCTCCAGAGCAAAGCGAAAATCAATTTGAGGCGTTTATTGCTGAAAATGCAACAAAAAGAAGAAGAAGAAACTCGATATTGGCGCCATGAATAAAGAAATTAGCGCCATAAAATATGTTGGGAATGTTCACATACATCAAGAGTAGAAAGTAACGTTAAGTTTTTTTTTTCTTTCCAATACTTTGCAGCAATTTATAACACTGGCCACGTTTCTAATTGAATTTCATGCTAGCTTGTTGGAAAATTGGAAAATCCCCCATGCCATATTCAATCACATAAATCAATCCGAAAATGCATTCCTAGTTGAGTGTGCAAGACTTATTGTTAGATTTAAACTCTTTTAGATTTATTTCTTTTTGTTGATAGATCAATTTGTTTAATGCAAACTCCTCTTGTAATAAAAACTTGAATTTCTATCTGCCTGGCAACTCTTTAATTTGTATGTACTTTCCACGCTCTCTCACCTTTAATCCTTCCAGCTTCAGTTTTATACTCTCTTTTACTCGTTCCATTTCGTTTCATTCCGTTTTCAATGGCTGAAGGCACTTTTGCTTATCTCATAAAATACAATTGCATTTTAAACTCTGTCGTTTTTGTTGCTATTAGCATCTCATTAACTGGGATCAACCACAAATGCCGCACACATACTTTCTCCACGTACTACGCGCCTTCTCCCCCTCTCTCTCTCTCTCTTATTCCCCACTAATTATGTGTGCGCAGTCATAACAATAATTCTTAAAGCGAGCGAGGGAAGGGGAAAGGGAGCGCATTACATTTAATTCTCAGGCCGCGCTGTCGCCGCGATGAACATGTACGATAAGATATCAAGATCTCTTCCTCTCCCTCTCTCTCTCGCTCATGATCTTTGTGTATTCCATGTAAGCCAAAAGCAACAACAACAACCACACACAAAAAGATGAGACATCTTTTGGGGGCTTAATTACTTGCACGCGTGCTAGAAATTTATATGAGCAGACGTTCACCTCTCTCTCTCTCTCTCTCTCTCTGGCGACACTTGTGCTCGGGTGTTCGGTTCTTGGGTCTCGGTCTGGGTCTGGGACGAAGACGTCTCACTTAGTCAAGTGACAGCAGCTGCTGCAGCCGAAAGCTTCTTACACTGTCACATTTCAATGATTTTTGTACACACATACATACATACATATATTTTTTTATCTACGCTTGACTTACTTAAATCTGAGAGCAGAAGACATTTTTTTATGCAATACAACGTAAGGTTAGGGTTGATACGGATTTTTGGTAGCTTTGTAACTTAAATTCAGTTAAACTTAAGCAAGTTATTGGTTCTAGCTGCAGAGTATCTCATAGTCGACTTTTACAATTCCCTATGCATTTACATATGTTTGGCTTTGCTCAAGATTTTCTTGTCCATATGTTCAAAGTTGTTTTTGTTGCTGGCAACGAATTTAAATTGAAATCTGCATGCAGCGCTGTCAGTTCTTTTCTGAATTTGTTGTTATTGCTGCTGAGTTGAGGACCCACAGCAACGTTTTTTTTGACATCGTTAATTAACACATTAACATTTGCCCATCAACTTCAACTTTGTTGCCAGAATGCACATGCCGACTGGTGGATAGAGTATACGCAGAGAGAGAGAGAGAGAGAACCATAAACAAAAGACTAAAAATTGCTGAACTGATGAGTTCATTAGCGAACTAATTTCAACTTAAATTAAACTTAATGCGATATGATCGTCATCAGCAAAGCAAACAAAGAATCAAGGCGCAAAAACAAACAAAGCGAAGCGAGCAAGCAAGCAAGTAACAACTGTAAAAAGGGAAGCAACAACTACAAGAAAATAAAAATGTTTTAATTTGCAGCTTCTGCCCATTTGAGCGGAAAAAATCAAAGGCGTAAATGCCGCGGCAGCCCCAAAAACCAACAACAGCAAAAGAGCAACAACAACAACAACAACAACGACAATCGTCGTCAATTTGCGTTGATCGCTTCGCCTTCGTTAAAGCTTGAGTCGCAACTCCAACATGTTCGAAGCGCAGCGCAGAGTGCTAGGAGAGCAGCAGTGTGCAGATTACACGAGTAGTTGGCTGTTGTTGTTGTTCTTGCGTTCGGATCGGACACAGTGCGCTCGCACATCCGTTTTGTATTGGCGACAGCGCCCCCTTCTGTCGCTCTCTGTGCTGTTATTAATAAAGACCACACATTTTGACAACGAGAGGACCACCCAAGTGCAGCTGCTTCTGCTGCTGCAGCTACAGCTGCTTCTTTCTCTCTCATAGTTGGCTGCCCTTTGCATGCTTTGCAATTTAAAGGCCCCGCTTAATTATATGCGGCCAGCGGGGACCGAAAGGGGGCGCTCGCGTTACTGTTGCAGTTGTTGTTGTTGTTTAATTCCCCAATGCATTGCTGAAATGCAAATTGTTTTGAATGCAACCCCAACGCAACGCAACGCAACGAGGAGAGCGAAGAGCGGAGAGTGGCGAGTGAGAGCGAGATGCCTATCGGTGTTTTGTAATTACAATTGAGGGTAAATATTTATGGCCGCTGCTTGCGTGTGGTCAGGCATGGTTAGTTTCTCTCCCCTCCCCTCCCCTCTATGGGTTGTGAAGTGTGGCGAGAGGGAGGGCTGGACGATAACGTAATCTTGTTTCAATGGCGCCCACCAGTTAATAAAAATGTCAACTGCAAATGGCATTATGCAAATAACCAACAACACAACAAGAAGAGCACGCAAAAAAAAAAACAACAACAACAACCAACAGTAAGCAGCCGCAGCTAATCCCCAATCAATCGAGAATGACAACAAAAGCACACAGACGAAAAAAAACACACAGAAACAGAAGCAGCTATCAGGTGAACAACACTGCACAACAAAATATATGTTTGAACTAGTTTGTGAGCAGCACATAACAGTTTTAAACTAATTTCCTTTTGTATAGTGCAATTTTTCTAATCTTGTTAATCTGCCTACAACAGAAAACACAACAATACAAGCAGGCGATTTTTTTTTTTTGTGTCGCACAGTGCTGTTAATATTGTTGTTGTTGTTGTTTGCCGTTCCGCTGATCATTGTTGTTGTTGTTGTTAGGGGCCTTCATTTACAGCCGCCAGCAGTAGCAAAAGGCAACAACAACGAATACGACAACGGCGACAACAACAGCAACAACAACAACAATAAAAGAGCAGCGAGGACCACCCCTAAAGTAGCCTCCAAGCTCCATTCAAACTTCCTTGGTGGTCCTTACTCTGCCGCTGCTCTGCTTCAGTCTCTGCCGAGGCCGCTGCCTGGCATTGTTGGCGGATTTGCCAAAACTTTTAACGCCGACTTCCAGACTTCCAAGCTCTCTCTCGGCAAAGTTTCCAAGCTGGTTTCGCTTTTGTGACTCACACACATTGAGAGCGAGAGCGAGAGAGAGAGAGAGAGAGGGAACTCCTAGGCTGGTCCCACTGTCTGTGTGTGGTCCATGCTGACGTACTGAATCATCATCATCATCATCATGATCATCCGAAGAAGAACATCATTATTGTGTTATCTTGTGTGTGTTTGTTGCGGGTGCGTCTTTTGGTCACTGATCTCAATGCGAAAGACAGAGGAAGGACTCTCTCTGTATGTGTGTGTGTGTGTGTGTTTCTTGGGTTCTCTTGTGATCGCGGCACAGATCTCCAATTAGCCTGCCTTCTGGTTGATGACTTAATTAAGTCTGTGTGGCGCCCTGGCTATTGCCATTGTTGTTGTTCTTCCTTTATCTCTTCCTCTTCTTCTTCTTCTTTGTTGTGGCTGTTGTTGTTGTTATTATTGTATCGATTTCGATTGATTTGTGCGGCGAGGAAAAAAACGAAAACAGTGGCAAAAGAAGGGTAATAGGAACATGGAAACGGAACAGGCAAATAGATAGAAGGAGAGGGTGCAACTGCTTGATTTATATGCCTAGGGGGGGAATAATACCCCCCTTACCCACACAGTGAAAGATCACACATGAAGTAATCTCCCCTTAAGCGATTCTTTTTCATGCACCCTATTTCCCCCTATCCCTCTTTTGCGATCTTGCATTTAAGTGTTTTGCTGCATTTTGTGACATCTTCAGCGTCACATTTTTTGCGAAAATGTTGTGAAATATATATATATATTTCATTTCTTTTGCAAATCTCAGCCCCTTGTCAACTCTTTTTCTTCTTCTTCTGGCGGCTTTTGCTTTGAAGGCGCGGTGGCAACAACGTGTGGCATTGTGGGTGGCCGTGTGCCCCAAAGAAGAATAAGCTTCTTTACATTTGTTTAATGGCTTACCATGAAAATTGTGTTAAAGTAGAAGAATATTGAAAGTGTTGTTGTGTGGTCGAAAAGTTCGTGAGTTTATTTCAATGACTCATTTGGCCAAGTTAGTTCAAGCTGTCGTTTTTTCCTCTTCTTCTTCTTTTTCAGTTTGAACCACTTATTGAACCACAAACTTTTGACGACAGTTGCGGGCGTGGTTGGTTTAATGGATTTTTAATGACAAACATTTGGTCAGCGACTTGAGAAAAGGGCTTGAAAGTGAAAAATAACTTATTTTTAGGGAGAAAAGGCTGTATAGGTCATGTAATCACATAATCACATACCAACCACAAAAAAGAGAGAGAGAGAGAGGTTAATGTCAACAAATTCACGACAATTTTTTATTATAATTTCTCGAAGCTTTATTCAAAACGCCCACAATTTAGAAGCTATCATTTTGAAAAGAGAATACGAAATGGAAGGAATGGGGAATTGGGTTTCGTTTGGTTGGTTTGTTAATGAACCAGGTTCCAGTTGCTTGCTTTTCTCTATCCGTCTCTTTCACTGGAGTCCAGGGTTGTCTAGTCTCTTGGGGGCGATCATGTTTACTTTTTCACTGGCGTTTGTCAGTTTTTCCGCAAAGCAAGAAAAAAACCATTTAACTTTCCATCAAGCTGAGGCTTTAAAGTTAGTTTTGCAATACCCTGTCACGCAATGTAACTAAAAAGGGTATTTTCATAACAAGCTAACTTAAAACTAAACACAAAAAAAATTTTCGAAAAATTTCTTGAATTGTCTTATACTTTTAAAGCTCTCTAAAATTAGATTCTGCTTAAAGAGCTTTTTAACAGGGTATCTCTAAAGTTAAACACTCTCTTCATATCATTGTTGTTGCTGCACAAATGTGTGCCTCGCTTGCCACATGCCAGCGATTGTCTTGTTGCGCCTCTTCTTCTGCCACTATTACCGCCCCTCTATTACCTCCTTCTCCCTCTCCTCTCCCAATCCACCTGGTCGGCTTTTCTAGCTTTTCGCAACTTGAAGGCGACATACAAACAAACTGTCAGAATCGCCGTTTTTGCAGCTGATGGATTTAACAATACACATACAACACACACACACACACACATGCACACTCTTGTAATTGCCATTTATAGCTGATGTGTAAACAGTTTAGATAGACGGCTTATTAACCTATTGTATTTGTATTTGTATTTGTATTGTGTGTGTTTGTTTACATTTGAGGCATTTAAATAAGAAGGTCAGGTTTACATCAAAATGGCAGGTTTAAAGAAGAAACGGTAAACTAAATAACAGAGTTGTTGAAAAGACTTTAGAAGTGAAAAAAATAAGTAAGAGATTAAATTCGGTTGCATTTTGATCTACCTGGCAACTCCTTTTTGACAAAGTTCAGTTAGCTGAGAGCGCACCGTTATCTCTCTCTCGCTTTAAGTCCTTGATTTGTACATGTGTAGTCTTATACTCTTTTCATAATCTTCTTATACTCCCTTTGCATAATAGCTTTGGGCATCTTATACTTATGATTAACATTTTTTCATGTTTCCTAACAGCATCTGTCATGTTAATGTTCAATTTTAACAGCAGACAGAATAAGATCAAAAGCTAACAACAAACAATCAGCAACGATTTTAATGTTAAACAAATAATTGAGTTATTTTAGCAGCTACTTTGACAATACAATTAATGATTATGATTATTATTGTATAACTGCAATTATGGCGACAAAACTCTAAAACATTTCACGTCCATTTTTCAAAATAACACACAATAACTAACTATTGTGTGTGTGTGTGTGTGTGTTAGTGTATTTTTATTTATTACGAGCCCAATTACAATTGCAAGAAAAATGTGGTCGCGTTTTGAGTGATGGCACCTTGAAAACTACAACAAAAAAAAAAAACAACTCAGAAGCAGGCAGAAGAAGAGAAGAGGAGAGGAGCGAAGAAGTTAAAAGACGATTGTTGAACTCAACCTGGACAATTAACACCTGCCTTTGGCTGAAGACTCTGCCTCTGCTTCTGCCTCTGCTTCTGCCTCTGAAAACGGCAGCCGACAACAAAATAATAAATAATAATTGCTCCAATGGAAAAACATGGCCAACACAAACGCGTTTGTCAAAACAGACCAAACAGACAGCCAACAACAACTACACACACACACACACACACACACACACACACACTAGCACACCTGCAGCAAGACTCAACACCTGAAGAACTGAACAACTTGGGAATGGGAATGGAGATGGCGACTTTTGTGTTGTTTCTGTTTTTTTTTTCTTTTATTTGGGGTCCGTGCCTCACGACACACGACTAACAACAACAACAACTACAACAACAAACTGAACATTCGCGCAACAACATCATTAAGTTTAAAAACATTACTTTTTGTCTCTTGTCACATTTCAATTCGCAAAACGCAACTAAAAAGTGAAAATCGCATTAAAAAGACATTACAAGTGAAGTGTGTAAAGAAACAATGACAAGGTAATGCCTTACAAGAGTAATTACAAGGAACCTATGAACCCTAATAAGTGAAAGTTCAAGACACATTATTTAATTAAGAGCGAAAAAAATAATTGTTAAGCCTTTTTTTTATTAATATTTTAATATTAGCCAAAAACAGCTAAATGTTTAGCTATACAAATTTGCATATTTGATAAATGTTTTCCAATTTCAATGAACACGAAATACTAATTTAAACAAATTGTTAAACATTTGCAATGATTTAAAACCAAAGCTGAGCAAAATAAATCTCTTTTTTTTGTAAAAATATTAATCGACCTACTCAAAGGCTATAAAACATTGAAATGAACTTATAAATCCTAAACTTAATCTATTAATTAACATAACCTCACATAATCGCAAAATCTGCTCCGTTTAACCACAAAGCAAATCTAGAATGACTTCAAAAACCACAAAATGTAGAATTTAAAATACATTTGATTATAAAAAAACCACAAATCGAAGGAACCGCAAAAGGCGCCCCAAAAACAAAAAAAAACGAAAGGAATTCTAAAGGCGCCAAGGCGATTTTAGCCAGCTGCAGATGGCCAACAAGAAGAAGAAGAAGAAGAAAGGCGCCAACAAAACAGGAACTGAACTCAACTGGAAGTCAACTAAAACTGAAGCGAAACGTCAACTAAAATGCAGATTAAAACAAGTCGCCAGATTCCTTCATCAACTGACTTTACCACACGCATATCCAATTATTTAAATCCCCAAAAAAAACAAAAAGAAGAAGAATAAAGGTCTACTAACTGACTACCTTGATAATGAAATGTTTCAATCAAAGCCAGTTAAATCATTTAAATTGCCATTCAAGCAGTTGGAAAGAGAGAGAGGAGAAAAAACTAACTGCGAATAATAAAAATATGATTACGATGTATAAATGCAAATAAACCGCACAGCAGGAAGCACTTATTTTCCCCTTCTTTCGAAGCGAACTTAGTTCTCATCTCATCTCATCTCAGGCAGATGTTTTCTGGACTCTGGGGACAAGTTGTTAATGGGCAACATTCTTCTGATTGGAACATATTTTCTACACAGTTAAATGTTGAATACAATTGTCTTTTTTTTTTGTCGGTTTCTTCGGCATCATATTAATTGAACAATCAGTTTCTTGTCAGCAAGATGTTCTTGCATACGGAGTACAGTGAAAATACATAGAAGGAAACGTAAGCAAGCATTTTAAGCCATTTTGACTGACTGCTATCAACACCAAGCCTAAACGGTTTAATATAGCTTTCTAAATTTTTAACTTAATAATAGCTTATGAATTGTATATAAAGACTAAGAAAGAATTTTACTTAATGAAATTGCAAGTGGGTTAATTTTACGACGTTTCACTGTACTTAATGCAACCTCAGCAATTAGAACAGATTTTGGACAACTGTCACACACTCAATACTTTTCACACACACATTCATCACACACATTTTTTTATTTATATCTATCTATTTATATATATAATTTTTTGCGGTTAACCAATTTGATTGTCTCGATGCAATTTTAACACAACATGAACACTTTTTAAAGGCATAAAAAATCGATTGGATCGAAAAAAAAATAAAATAAATTCCAATATTCAGAGAGTTGGCCAATTAAGGCTTGAAGTCAATTGCAATTAATCACGACCAAATATAAGCATAAACTACAAAATAATTTAACCTTTGAATTGAAATGTTGCGGCAACAACAAACAATTGCTCATAGATACATAGATACAAAGATACTTAGATACTTACTCACAAATAGGAATTGAAATTGATTTGGGCTTGTTATTTTTTGATGTTTATGTGTTGTTAATTGAAGTTGAAGGCTCAACAAACAAATAAAACAATTAAATAAAACCAATTACCTGCAAAGAAAGAAAGAGAGAGAGAGAGAAAATCTAAATTAATGACCAGTGGCAATTTATATAGTAGTATAAAGCAACATTTGTTTCTAATTAAGCAATTGACTTGAAAAGCAAAGATACACAAGAAAAGATACAGATACATAATACACGAGTAGAAGAGAAGACGCGATTTTAATCGCTAGCAGCGTTTAGTGCGCGTTAATTGAACTCGCTGCTCCGGTTCTGGGAAGCAGCTGCAAAGTGCACTGAGAAAAATTACAACTTAATATGAAACGAGAGAAAAATTTCTTCTTGAACAGAAAATATTCAAAAATTCATAAGCATTAGATTCTAAATTTTATAAAACATTTTAACACACACTTTTCTCTCAGTGCATGACTATTGTAGGCCTAGTTTTAATTGAGCCACAGCCACAGCTTGCGTAGAATACTTTTTACAGGGCCAAATCGACTTGAAACTGTCAGTCAGTCATTCAGTCAGTCACTCAATCAAATCAGCTCAATGTCAATGCACTCTCCACTCCCCTACACCCCGACTCCTCAACTCAACTCACAAACGAAACGAAGTATAAATGTATAATAAAAAAAATAAAAAACATTTTAATCAACTTATCAAAAAGTGTCAGTCAAGTCGGCAATCAACATTTGCCCCGTGTGTGGTCCACCATCGTCTCCAGTTCCAGTTCCAGTTCCAGCTCCAAGCTGACTGACACCAAACTTAAGTGGCGCACACACACACACACACACACACATATATATGTATGTTCTCTCTCTTTCAAGCCAGTTTCAAATGCAATCTATGAGCTACTCTCAGAGCTGTGGACTTGACTTCAGAGCCATCAATCTTATTGACACCGTTTTGTGTCTTGTGCAAAACAAGACCAAAAATCTTTGCCTCAGGCCTACTCAGAGTTCTCTCCATGGAGCTGTCGAGAGCAGGCGTAACTGCCAATTGAATTTTCCAACTAATTTCATTGCGAGACTTTGAGGCAATGACAGAAAAATCAAGCAAAATTGCGCAAGAGGAGTGTTATAATAGATCAAGCTTTGGGATAGAGGAAAGCTTTGTTGAAAAGTGAATAAAAAAAGTTGATTAAAGTTTGGGATCCTTAGAAGAATTCTTATGTTAAAAATTTCATAAAATTATCAAAATTCAACCTCACTAAGCCGATTTCAAAAAAAATGTATCCTAAAAATTACAAATTTTTCCACTGTCACATCTATAAACAAAATTTTTTATTTACACAATATTAATGACCTATTATATAGTATTTTTTTCATGTTTCCAAAATTATCAAATGTGTCAAAACTTTCACAAATTGCATAACTAATTTAAAAATCAGCCGCGATCTGATTGATTTGATGTGGGTGGCCTCAAAAACTAAAAACTTAAAAGCTCATCCATCACATATGAATGTTTTAAAAGTCCATTGATCATAATTTTGAACAATTTATTTTGCATTTATAATTTTAGCTCAACTTTCCGTTTGAACCAATGAACTCTTCAACTAATAGCTGAAACGTGGAATGCAATTTAATTACAATGAGAAAAAATGCACATAAAGCTTTCATCACGATCATCATCTTCATTATTGTCAGATGTCAGCAGCGGACAAAGTTCGCTGTGATTGTCACAATTATTACGCACATAAATCGCAATGAAGCCGCACTGATGACCATCGACGATCACGACAAACGAAGAGCCGAAGAGTAAAACAAACAAACATACATACGTTCATACATATATATCAGCATCATTGCAAAGGACAATAACAGCAGCAGCAACAACAACAACAACCACAAATTGAGTCGCACTTTTCTTTGTTCTCTCTTCTCGCTCTATCTTCTATCTGTGACTACTGCTGAAGTAACTGTTGAACAGCACCCGTTTCATCATTTAGCTAAACTGCAAGCAACAACAACAACGCACTGAGTTTATCATACGCAGTTATCGACTGCACTTGGAGAAAAAGCTTAAGGAAATTCTTATAAAAAATATTATTTTTAAGAAATTGCCATTTAAGATCTTGACTAATTAAAATCACATCTATTTATTTTGTGTATTTTAGTGCAAAGCTACATTTTCTTCAAGTGTGTTCTATTAATTCACCTCGTCCCGATCTCTCTCTCTCTCTCTCTTGCGCTTTTCGTTGACTGAGCCACTGTAAAACTGCATTTCATTAATGCTCGTTTCTAACTGCTTAATAAAATTTATTTGTATGCACTGGAACCTTGCCGAGACGAGACGAGTGAAGAAGAAGCATTCGAGCTTTATTAGAGCGGCTCCTCGTTGGCTCTGCTGGACGCGAGACTGAAGAACGGACCAAGAACAAGTATGAGTGCGAGGAGGTGAAGTTGGAGTTGGAGTCCAGGTTCAAGACTACATCTTTGCTTAAGCGCTGTTCGTGTTCGCTGTCAACTTGGGTGGTCTCAGTCAGCAGCAACCAAACAACAACAACAACAACAACAAGGAGAGCGCGAATTTATATATATTGAAGTTGTGTGCAGCTTTTGTGCAACGGCAGAGAAGAAAAAAAAGAGCCTGCAGCTTGAGCATTGACTTAATTTTATTATGCGCCCAGCTGCCTGGAGCCTTGCCACATGTGGCATACACACAGAGCCAGAGCCTAAGCCAGCCTCTATGACTATATGGTAAGTATATGGTATAGATGCAAGTTAGACAATAGCTGATAGCCTTATGGGAACACTTTTAGCTTGGCTTTCTGCTGGCTTGCTTGCTTGAGTCATCAGACTTGGCATTATCGCGCCCTGACATTATGAGCACCTTCCACAGCACCCCCTCTCTCTCTCTCTCTCTCACTCACTGTTTTTCTCGATCACAATTAGTTTAGGCCTGGCCAAGATAAACGCCGTTTAGAGTTGTGTTGGAGGAAGTTGTTCGATTAGAGCGCCACCTTTTGTGTATTTTTTCACATTCACATTAACAAATTGCCTTAAAAGGGAACTTATCAGTAACTGAGCTTTTTCAAAGCAAGGTATGACAAACACGTTGTACTCCGTACGCGGTTTATTTCCAACTGTTCTTGCAATTGAGAGCGAATTTGAGTGAACTTGAAGGATTAACGAAAAGAGCGCGTACTAAAGGTGTTGCCAGACTGATCAAAATGCAATTTATAAGTAAAGTTGAATTTAACTCAAATTGATTGGCGCCCCAGCTGCCCCCCTCGCTTTAATGGCGGCACTTGCGCCTCATCCGTATTATTATTTCCGAGAAGTAAAGACTTAGAATCTCTCAATTATCGTGCGCTACAACAAAACTGAAAACAGAATATGTATTTACACAGCACTCAAAGTGTGATGGGCAACAACACTGCTTGTGGATCACTTTTTTTCTCTTTTTGTTTTTGGAGCGCAACTTAAGCTTTAACTCTACAGCTTCAACTACAACTACAACACGAGCGTTTTATGAACCCGTTTTTATTTTGTTTCGTGGGTTGAACACATTGTTGCTTCTTCTTCTCCTTTTGTTTCTCACTAATCACACACACACACACAGCTGATTTGGCTTTGTAAACACACACACACACACCATTTGAATGGGGATACTCGAGTGTCAGAGTTAAGAGATTATGAGTTGGCCAGCTCCGAAAAAAAAAAAACGTTTGAAAACGCACTGAAAATTCATTTCACATGATCATTATGATGAAGTAATTCCAATAAGTGTGACTATCGCTTTTAACTGCGGGCTGCACGTTCTCCTCATCCATCTCGAAGCTTGATCATCATCACGCACAAGTAATTAAAGCGAAACAAGTAATAAACAAACAATAAGCAACAAGACCAAGAGCAAGACGCCGACGCCAACATATGTCTGACAAGTGCACGCGACAGAGGGGGGAACGGGGGGGGCGGATGCTATGCAAAGCAAAAGTGAAACCAAAGCCCAAAAGGCATCAAAAAAAGCCCTGAGAGCCGCGCTTCCCAATTAAACATGACAAATGCGGTTGACCACACACACGCATCAAGCATCAGACAGAGCGAGAGAGAGAGAGAGAATCAGAAAAGAATCAAAGAGAATTGAGCTTTTGGACGATGAGTCGTTCAGTTGGTTGATGCACTCAGCGAAAACTGTGATTAAATAGTGAAATATCAAGAAACTCAACCTTAAAGTTTTCCTTATGTTTTATTTATTTACTTTTCATTTTCATATTTGCTAGTTCTTTGTTTTTGTTGTTAGTGTATAACACTGGAGCATTCCAGGCTCCTCTCTCTCTCTCTTTCCCTCTGGGCTGTCGTGACTGGGACAGGGTCGTATAAAAGTTGACCGCTTGTCACTCACTGGCATAAAATAATCAAAGCGCCCTCTTCTGTCCACCACCAGACGACAGACAACAGACGGGAGACGAGAGAAGACATGTCATACAATGTATGACAAGCACAACAGAATTAACAACAACAAAATAGTATCAATGAAAGCCACAAATATTTTCCGTACAGGTTTCAATTTCCAGCTGTGTGTGAACCCGAAAAAAGGGTGTTAGTTTATTGTGCCTCAATTAACGCTAAGCAGGCATAAAATAACAGAAAAAGTAAAGGGTATCCAAGAAAATTAAAGAATGAACAAATCAAAGCTGATCTCATAACTTGGCCCAGAAACTGGCGCAATAAATAAACGATTAAAACAGATCACAAACAAATGAATTGTGGCTGCCGTCAAGTTTAATTAGTTTTCAATAAATTCTTTTGTTGCTTGTTGTTGTTGTTGTTGCATTCTTCTGTCTGCCTGCCTCGTCATAATGAGGCTTATTTTGATTATTTGTTTATTTTTCTTCGGAGGCTTTTAATGCATGTTCAACTGACTGACTGACAAACTGACTGACTGGCAGACACCTCGTGCCCAAAGAGAGCGAGAGATTGATCGCATTTGTAGCTGTCAGAGAGAGAATAAATCTATGTATGTATGTATGTATGTATGTATGTATGTATGTATGAAATACCTGCCCTGCCCACTTTGGCCAGCTTCAAGTTTATTATAAAAAAAAAAAGTGTTGTTGTTGTTGTTTCGTTCGTTTCGGTTGATGAATGAAGTCATTTGGTTGTAGAAAATATTTTGACAGCTGTAAATATTGACGGCAAAGCCGTAAAAATATTTCAATCTTTCGTTCGCTTTTTGGCTTCGTTTCCAAATTAACACAAATGAAGTTATAAAAATGATTTTTATACACACATTCGAACAAACCAAATGCGGAAACTTGTCTCGGTTTCAGCTTTTTGGGTGGTCGTCCCTCAAGCTTTTGTCTTCTAACTGTATGTGTTACGTGTCTTTTGCGTAGTCTGCTACGTAACGTAATCAACGCTGGAATTTTGTGAAAAAATGTGGCGTTGAGTGTGAAATTGTGCGCATGATAACACGTTAAGAGATATACGTAAATAGTTTATGCACCCAAAAAAAGCGATGAAAGCAGCGACCGTTATTTAATTGAACTGGGTTTAAGTATGTCAAACAAAGAGATACCCTGTATTTTTCATAAAATTCAATCCAAGTGTTTATCTACGTTCCATTTTGGTATTATTTTACGACAAAATTAAATCGCTATGTCTTAGAGTTTGCGCTGTGGGTTGATAGCAGTCAGTCAGTCAAAAAAATTTTAGCTTTTATTTATCCTCATAAGCCTTAATTAACTTAAACTTTTCAAAAACTGACTTTTATATATGAAATTTATGGTTTTAGCCATTATTTACTTATAGCCCAGTTAGTTGGGTTGACCCTTTGTGTGTTTGGTCTTATTTAATGGGTATCTACTTATGCTCCCAGTCAATTAACAACGCTTGCCTCAACAATTTCAGCCCATATTCACACAAAACAGTTGCAATAAAAAACAGCAGCAGCAACACTAACAACAACAACAACAACACTAACAACAACAACAAAAAACACTACCAACAAACACTAACAACAAACATTTACAGATCGCATTAACCAAATGCGGTCAACAGCACAGTTTAAACGACATTTTTTTGCTTTTTTTGCTGATATGGTCTCGTTTTGGCCGACTGCTGTTGTTGACCAGGCCCAAAAGCTGCGACAGTTTTATTGCCGAGTACGCAGAGGCGCATGGCTAAATCTGATTGTTGTTGTTGTTGTTGTTGTTGTTGTTGTTGCAGTCGTGCCTTAAAAGGCGCTACCAGTTACAGTTGTTGTTGCTTTTGTTGTTGCTGCTGCTGGCAACAGTTGCTGCTGTTGGTTGCTGGTTGCTGTTGTTGCTACTGCGATAGCTTAACAGTAGAAATTAATTTTTGTCACTTCATAAATCGTCCAACTGATGGCGGATAATAATACTTATGTGCCTGGGAACGGAAGCGTCTCCCAAAAATAGGCATGGAACTATGTTCGGTTCTAATTATCAAGTACACTGTGAGAAAGAGGTTGTAAAATGCTAACGTTATAAATCTTAAGGTTTTTTTTAAGTCTTTTTCAATGTAAATATCATGCAAAAACAAATCTTTTTAGCGAGAAACTTGGCAATAGACTTTTTCCAAAAACAATTTAGAATAGAGGAACTTAGGAACTGCTTAGAAATATTCTTAAAATAAAAGTTTTCCTTTCAGGTCTATGAGAAAGTTCTCTTTGGAAAAAAAAGGATAGAGAGAAGAAAGACACACAGGAAGAAAGACAGAGAAAAATAGTGTTAAAAAATGCTAGAAAGGTAAAGTTAAATATAAATAAAGAACTTTTAGATATTTCTACTTTTCAACGAAGAACTAAAAAATTATTTCGCTTTAAAAAAAAAAAGCACAACACAAAAGTTAGCTTTAGCAGGTGTTGAATGTTGAATGCTCTTTAAGCATTTTGCCAGGAAATGCGCAACATTTCCATTTAACAACAGCAGCAACAACACTTGCAACAACAACACTTACAGCAACAACAACAACAACAATCTAACGCGAAAGTTTCTTTCAGCAATGGCTCAATTTGCCCTACTATAAAATATAAACTAAGGTATTATAAAACGAAGGAGTTTTTTTCTCCTGCCATATCGTGATTATCATGTGACGTGACAGCTTGTGTGTGTGTGTGTGTGTGTGTGTGTGTGTGTTATATAGTATTCATATTCATATTTATGTATGCATTTGGGTCATAAACATGCTATAGGCCCAACTGATTGCTGTTGTTGTTTTATTACGTTGCAAACGCAAATTGACTTCAGGCTTTTGGGTGGTCTCCACTCAATTGATTTGTGCCACAAAAGCACAAAAGCACAAAAGGGAAATCAATTTTAAAGTGATTTTCTACTGTGTGAATTCAGAATCAATGAACTTAAAAGGAAGTTGTCATTGATTTTTTTTCTAAATTAAAAAGGGGTGCAATTTTTGTATTATGATAAATTAAGTTAAAAAGAACAAGAAATGGTTTTGAATTAAGAAAGCTAGAAAATGTGTGGTATGAGTTTATAAAATAGCTTAAAAGCACACTTTAAATAAATGCCAGGACTTTTTTTTACTTCTTCTTACAACTTGGTTCCTTTCTAAAATTTATTTAAAAAAAAAAAATTACATACTTTTCTTTGCACAAACTTTACTTCTGATATGTACAAGACTATAATTATTGCCTTAACTTTATAAACCACAAAATTAAACATTTTTTTATAATAAAAAAAACCATCAATAAATTGCTGCTTGCTCGGCTTGCACTTGAAAAGGTTTCATAGTCCTTTATTTCAGTCTTTGCTCATCAAAAATATGTCGTAAAAATAATTATAAGCTGCTTACAAGTTAAAAAAAAAAAACTGACTGACTGCTATCAACGCCCAGCATAAAAACCAAGACATAGCGATCTAGTATTTAAGCAAAATAATATCTTATGGATTGTAGATGAACACTAAGTTTAAATTTTAACCAAATCCATCTGCAATTGTATGAAATTTGGTTGTCAAAAGTTACTCGGCACAAACTAATAAACTCTTTACAGTATATATTTATGTGTTTTCCAACAGCTTAGCAAATTTCAACAACTGGCTAACCAATTACTTACTTACAACAACAAATTCGATAAACTATAGAGTTAGCACCAACTCCACCTCCTCCTCCTCCTCCTCCTCCTCCTACTCTTACCTCATCTCTTGGCCAATTTTCGCATTTTTCGCTCATTTAACCGGTAGCCTCTCAGTTGAGTCAGTTTGTTGGCAACCTCAGAAGCTAGTGTATATATATATATATACTATAGGGAGTATTCAAGCAGATCGCCACTGAACCATTAAGTAATTTTCAATTTGCCCACAAACGACCAAGCAACAACAACAACAACAACAAACAAGTAAGAAAAAAGACTGAGTCTGATGCTGCCACAAAACAACAATAACAACAACAACAACAAACAACAACAAACAACAACAATGACAACATAAACAAACGAATTTCAATTACCCATCAGAGAGAAAAAGAAGACTTGGCCTGCAATTACCAAACCCCTGCCCCTCTCTATACCCCTCCCCCTCGACAACGCTCTCTGACTTCGCCTCAAGAATTTGTGCCGCGCAACGCGGCTGAAAATTAGCTTTGAAAGTTTTTCGCTTTGCGCATTTTCACTCAATGGAAAATTTGCTTAGACAATTGGCTAAAACGATTTGCCAGATGCAAAAGAAAAAAAGAAAGAACGAGAACATCAAACAAAAGCCATTTCTTTCACTTAACTAACTGTTTATTTCTTTACTTGATGAAAAAGTGTTCGTTTATCACAATTATTCTTGATTTCTGGATCGAAGAGAAATGCTTTTTTCCTTTGATTTATAAAGTTTTTTTAATGTTAAAATGTTTTAGAATATGTTAACAATTACCAGAAATAATTATTTCCTCAAGTTTTTATTTTAATTTTAACTTTTAGTGAAATAATGAATAATTTTTAATTTTTGTTAATATTTAAGTCCGAATTTTTCTAACAAACATAAAAGCAAAGTGTTTAAAAATGCTTCCTAATTGAACTTGACTTTAAACTACCTCTTTTCTCTGAGTGTATCTACCATACCTCCCAGCTACTAACAGTAATTATGATGAAGTGTCCATTTAGAGGTCTAGCGTCAATTGATTGCTACCTAAGAAACCAATTTGATGTTTCTGCTGCCTCTTTGCCACATGGGGCATTAGTAAGTGGCGCCTAGCAACAATTTGCAGCCCACTTGCAACACATTTAGCATGTATCTGCAATTCCAGAATCCAAGTCTAATAATCAACAAACAAATTGGCCTGGGAACGTGACCAACTCTTCTACGACTCGAAGTCTTATACTGCTACTTATACTACTACTCAATATTGTACAGTTAGCGGTTAGAGTGAACCTTTATTCAAGATTTCGTTAAATATTTTATTAAACAACAACTCTGATTGCTTTTTAGATATGTAAAAAATTCTATTGTCACATTGAATTAAACATGCAATTTTTCAAAAGTGTCAATTTAACAATAAATAAATTGCTCATGCACGTTATCAAAAATGTTAATCCAATCCCACAATAATATTTACACACGCTAGCCATGTCGCATTAATTTGTCAAATTAACACCTTTAAATACAAATTTCATAATTTTTCTTCCGTTCGTAGTCGGGGCAATTTTTCAAAAGCTTTAAATTTATGACTGTTTTTTTTTTCGTGTGCATTTTAATTTTGATACCAAGCATTTTTTTTTTCATTCACTTTTCTGTTGTTTGTTTTGATTGCTGTGCTGCAAATCTCACGTTAAATCATTTTTGTAAGTTTCTGCAGCTGAATGCTGGAGCGCTCTCCGAACCGAACCGAACCGTGCCCAATCCCAAAAAAAACCAGCTCCAAGCTCAAAACTCCATTCGACGCCATCGCCTACAACATTCATTCAAATTATGAAGCCATGCAGCAAATGCGATCGAGATCTCGTTTTAGTCACGCTAAATTTACAATACAACAAAAAATGCATAATACATTTTTTTTTTCCTGTACAATAAACACACCTCAAAAAGTGAGAGAGAGAAAAATGATTCGAGAGTTGTTACTCAAAAAAAAAAAATCGTTTCGTTTTCTGGTTAATTAGCGAGCAAGAAAACCAACCCAAAAAATAAATCGAAAAAAAACCCTAGATTTATGTACTCAACTTTATTTATTTTTGATTTTTTTTTGAGGGGAAATTTGAGATTCAAATGAAATGTAGCATTAAAGAATGCAGATCGTGGTGGGAAATGATTGAGAAGTGTGGGGAGAGTTTGAATATGTTAAGTTTGAACTACTGTTAAATATTATGTTAAGTTCTATTCTTAAGTCGTAATAATCACTTCCGCGTAAGTATCCATAACATAACTAATAAATAGCTGATTATTACCGTATATTAAATTGTAACGCCCACTTGAGAAAACATATTGTGGTTAAAGTACTACAAATAATCAACAACAATAGTTGACAAGCGCGATAAGGGATAATAATATTGTAGTACTTACTAACAACCCTAGAAAATTCCATAGAGAAATCCCTTAGCTTTCCCCCTGTCACATGGAGGAGGTTTTTGTATACGTTAGTTGGCCACATCAAATTATTAGGCAAAACGATTACCCGAAAATTCCCTGCGGTGGCATAAACTAAATTCATGAGTGCCATGATTGTTCAACGAGAGAGAGAGAGAGAGAGAGGGGGTGGCAAGGGGGTGCTATAAACGCAAGCAAACAGTGAGGGAGAGAAAGAGGCAGGGCGCATAATGAGCTTAAGTTATGTTACATAAGCCATAAGGACATAAAAACCACTCGAGCAGACACTTCATGAGTGCCTCCTCCTCCTCCTCCTCCTCCAGTGAATATGGGTAAAAGGGAAGTGGAAGTGAATGTGTAGGGTTGAGGGTGTGTGCTTGTGTGTGTGGTTTTTGTGTATTTTTTTTGGTGGTGGTTTTTTGGGGCTTAAACTAATGAGCTGCAGATTGACGCCGTTGTCTAAAAGGAAGAGTGAAGAGTGAAAAGTGCTGCTCTGTGGTTGCCAGTTTGTTTGCTCAACTCAACCACTCAAACACTCAACTAGTCAACTACTCAACACTACCCAACTCAAGCTGTCTACCTTTCCGCTCCTTTTCCTTGCAGAAAAATACCTGATAAGAATTGTTGTTGCATTTTGCGCAATGCAAAAGTGCAGGAGTAAAGGAGACAGCATGGTGTACTGATAAACAGTTACATTTGTAAATTCACCACGTGGGAGAGAGCGTCTAATAAGTAACGGTGCAAAGGAGTTGCCAGATCGCAACTGAACTTATTAGTTCCGAGTTGAGAACTAAAATCTGAACTCACCTGAACTGGGACGATCACTGTAGCGGGTGCAATAAACCCAAGCTGGCCAAACAATTGGCGTGGAACTTGTTGTCGATGAACTGGATGTTGTTCCCGTTCCCGTTCCCGTTGTTGTTGTTGTTGTGCCATCTTCATTTGTTTTACTCTCACCCGGCGACGTTGACTTGACCAAATCGACAGCAGCTGAATTGTTGTTGTTGTTGTTGTTGGTGCTGCTGCTTGTTGCAGTGCTATTGGAATCATTGCTATTGCTGCAGATGTTGGCCAAGGTGCTGGAGAAACTTAAACTGGGCTGCGTCTGTGTTTGCAACTGCAACTGCAGCTGGACGCCGGCGGAAGGAGCTTGGGGCGACTGTTGGGCGAGGTTGAGGGGCTTGTGGGCTTTGCGGGGCGCTTTGAGGTGTGTGGCAGTGGCAGCGGCTGCTGCTGCCGCTGCCGCAGCGGCGCCACTTGCCACCAAACGTTGCTGCAGCCGTGAACCAAAATCCGCCTTCAATATATTATCGATGCTAAACTTTAAGGCTCTCTCGTGCAGATTCTCATTGTGATTGTTGTTGTTATGATTATGTTATTGTTGTTGTTGTTGTTGTAGTGATTGCTTTGTTGTTGCAACTGTTGGTGTTGCAGTTGCAATTGTTGCTGCTGCTGCTGCTGCTGCTGGTAGGGATTGTGTGGCAGCAGCTGGTGAGGATGCGGATGAGCGGGCGCAATGCCCAAAGCTGTCGCCGTCAGCTGAGCAAGTGCATCCTGCCCCGCTGTGGGTCTCATCGCAGCCGCCGCCGCCGCTGCCGCCGCCATCTGCAACTGTTGCGTCATCTTGGGACCACGGAGTCCGCCCAGCGGCAACACGGCCGCCGTGAGCGCATTGACCCGGGCGGCAGCCATCAGTTGCATCTGCTGCTTCATTAGCTCCTCGGCGTAGAGCTGGGATTTGCGCAGGAATTCCTCTTGGAAGCTGGAGGGTGCCAGCATCTGTGGCGAGGTGGGGGGCTCCTCCACCACCTGGCTGCCGACGCTGCTAAATGCCGACGGCCTGTACAGTTGGCTCATGAGCAATCTTTGACGGGCTTGGGCGGCAGCCACCTGAGATTGCTCCTGGCCGACGCTTAGAACGCTGTTCTCGCTGCAACAACTGGCGGCATCATCGCACTCCTCCTCCATCTCCTCCTCCAGCTCCTCCTCCAGCTCCTGCTCCTCCTGATCATCATCGAGGATATTGACCATGTGCTCATCGCAGGCGGAGTTCTCCTCGTCGTCGCCATCGTCGTGGGGCTTCTGGAGCTGCGGACTGCTGCCATCATGACTGCCAGGTGCGCCCGGGGCGAGGGGCAGCGGCAGTGGCAGGCAATCGGGATGCATTGATCCCAGCGGCGGATCCGTTGGATTATCACTGGTTCGCCTTTGTGTTCGATTTGGGTTGAGATTGAGATTCAGCGTCGGATGGCGACTGCTGGCCAGCGTGGACATAAGTGTAGCCAGTTTCTTTTTTATTTCAGCGGCTGTAAAGCCGTCGGCATTTTTACTCTTTTTTTGCTTGTTGTTTGTTGCTAATAATAATTCTAAAATTTGTTGTTCACTTGAAACACGCACTGTAAAACACACTCGGTTTGCCGCTAGATGGCGCTTGCTTGCACACACGCACACGCTTTGAATTGTTGTTAGTGTTTTTAGTATGGTATAATCCAAAGATAAGGGCTATTAAGCCACACAAAATAAACGGCAATAAAAATATCTCTCGACCCGGTTTTCCGTTACGTGCGCTCTGCCAGTCAGCTGAACCAACTGAAGCTCCCGCGAACTTGCAACTAAACGAGACGGCGCAACTGAGCGCAAGAGCGAAGCAGCAGCCAGTTTAGCACGAAACCAAAACCGGAACAACAATAAGAACGAAACTCACTCACACACACACGCACACAAAGTAGCGCTCTCTCTTTTTCGCTGCTCTCTCAACGTTTCGAACATCCAATGAGCGTCGAGACAGCTTTCGCACTGTATTAGTGTGTTAGGGGTGTGGGGCACTTTTATACAGCACACTAGCGTCGTCTCGCTCGCACCACGCAGCCTTTGCCATCTGACCGCCTCTCTGTCTATGTGTGTGTGTGTGTGTCTGCTGTGCCTGTCAGTTGAGGTTATGTTAAGTGTTTGTATATTTGTTAATTAAGTGCACGGCCAGCGTCGCTGCTCCTTCGGCTCCATCTGCGCCTTGTCTTTTTGATTATGCGCTGCAGCATTTAAGTCGTAAATCTCCAAACGTACATAAGTTTCTGAGGCTTGTGGCTGCGCATCTGCAGTCCTTTTACACCAAAAGCATCCTCCATCCTCTACATGCGTGTGTGTGTGTGTGTGTGTGTGTGTGTGTGTAACACATGCTTGCTGTTCTTGTTTGTCGTTTCTTGCGCCTTCTTTCAATAACACAGCAACAACAACAACAAATAATTTTTTGGGTTTGTTTGTTGCGCTTTTTGATGTCATTGTTGTTGCTGTTTTCTGTTTTTAGCCCAACGCTTTATAAATCACCACCACAAACATTTTGCGTGCCCAACATCTGCTGTGATTTCATAATTGTTTTTGATGCCTTTTTTCGCAGCCTGTCTAATTGGGCCACAGCATATGTACATATGTATGTGTTGAGGTTATGTTGAGCAAATGAAAATAAGCTTGAAATACATTTTGAAGTGCAAATAAACCCCTTAATTACCCGATTTGATTACTCATAGCTATGAATTTCTCGCTAGCTAATTAATAAGCTGCAATTTATCTTATCTGCATTAATCTTACCAAATGGCCCATTAAAAATGTTGCTTTTAGCTCTACGAACAACATCCGTTGGCCATAAAAATAGAAATTCCAGTGGAATTCAATGTGTATACCCTATAGCTATTAAAACTGGATTAGGGTGTGTTGCAGGAGGGAAAAAGTGTGGAAGCAATTGGAATTTAAAAAGCTTTCCATCGCAAAGAATCAAGTCCCAGTTGAGCTTAAGTATTTTAGAAGCTTTAAGCTCAGTTTGGTATACAGGGTATCTTCTAGTCGAGTTTTCTTTCCCTTACTAGCTTTTCTTTGCTTTATCGAAAGCTGTCCACGCTTTATTATATATGTATGTTGTTGCTGTCTCTCTCTGCCACGCCCCAATTGCACACCCAATCCAGTTTAATAACTTTGTTGCCCACCTCTTCCCCTTTCCCCTCCGCTCCCTATACCACACAGGTCGCGGCCCTGTGCTCTCGGTCTGCCCAGAGATGCCGACGCGTCGATAACGCAACCAACAAATTAATCAAGCTTAATTTCAGTTGGCAGCACACACACACACACACACACATACAGGCACAACAATTATACAGCGATTAAAAGCCGTTGAGAAACCCAAGACACGAATTATGAATAAAATTAAACGCAATTGCTCAAATGCGAAATTCAACTACCCCCTACCCACCCCACCCCACCCCACCTCTCCCACTCATCCATTATGCGGCCCATTAAGCTACCCGCACCGTTTCATCTTTCCAACAAATGTTCGTTCGTTCCACGAAAAGAGAGAGAAAGACATGATTAAAGCTGCGCACGAAACGCTTTTCACATAAAAGATGCCGCGCATAGAGCGAGCGAGCGGAAGGGAGAGAGAGAGAGAGAGAGGGTGAGCGCGTAAGGCGATCTCGCCAGTTAATCGCGCAGAAAATCTTCATCAGAAATGGACGGCAGCAGGCAGGCAGCAGCAAAAAAAGTAAAGTTACTCAAACTAAAATAAATACAATCAAAACATGAAGCGTACAACGCAAGCAATAAGTAACGACAATAACAACAGCAGCACCAAACAACAACAACAACAACAACAACGTCAAAGCGCGCGCCGGCAAAACATTACAAGAGCAAATGCTGCCAACGTTGCCGACGACTGCGCAGTCGCGACAGCATCGACAGCAACAGCAACAAATAGCATAATCGCAAGTAGACGCGGCGGGTCTCTCTCCCCACACACACACAATTTAGATGCGCCCCAATAGATAAACTTAAAGAGGCTTTTATTTAAACAAAGCGCAGCGCAGTCAACGAGTCTCCAAATCACTGAACGACTGCGTGGAAGGGGGGGGATGAGGTGAGAGGGAGGCAGAGAGCGAACCTTTTGCTGCCTGTCGTCGCTGCTGACGCGCAAAAATGTATGTTGCTTACAAACGAGCACACCAACAACAACAACAACAACAACAACATAAGAGAGCAAAGCCCGACTTCGAAATTCGACTTCGGAGTGACTTGGCATGCTCGTGCTCGCTCACACTCTTGGTCTTGGTCTTATTGTCAATCTCGCTCTCTTATTGGGAATTGCGCATTTTGCGAAGTCTTTGTCGTTTGTTTGCTGATCTTTTAATCGAATCGTAGCATTTATTATTGCGACTGTCGCGATTGTTGTCGTCGTTTGTTCTGTGCTGTTGTTGTTGTTTGTTTGTCTAATGTCGTTTAGCAAACAATGGACATTGACTGTGTCATAAGTCAGTTCACAAAATGGCTACAACTGTTGCGCAAATTAATAATTTGTGTCGGCAACATTGCACAACATATTCCCAATTTGATTTGATTTGCTTTGCTTTTGGCTTTTGATGTGATTTTCTTGTCATGCGGCCCCCCATTTGTCTCAATTTATGTTTGCCGCTCGCATTGACAGGCAAACAACAAAATACACATTCGATATTTGAATAACAAAATACACACACACACACATACATGTATGCATAACAAACATGGCTGCGTGCTGCTCTAATTGCAATTAACACATGATGAAAACCGTTGATTGCTTCCCGCTCTCTTTCCCATCTCCTTCTTCTACATACAGTTAACCGAAAACTCAACTCACTTCAAGTTGCGCGTTTTCGTTACACTTGTCGACAGTTGAGTGTTTTGGCGCGGGGGCGGGGGTAATGTAATGTAGTGTGGTGTGGTGTGGGGAGTATAAAATCAATAAACGGCCATGTGGAAATTGTATTTTTAATTGACAGCTAAACGATTTTTTCCACTTGCCATGCAAATGGATTCGAATCGGAATTGTGTCTGATTGGACAACGTAACACGTAATTAAATACTTAAGGGCACATCTAACAACAAAAGTAAATGTCAAATAACGTGTAAGAAGCTTTAAAGGTAAGGTTAAAAATATCCTAAAATATATTGTGGAATATGACAACTCTGTTAAAACAGTTATAATAACTGTCATATTAATTCACTTATGACAATACTAATAAATTTGTCAATAGGAACTAACAAATAATTTGACAAATGGGAATTATTGTATTCACAATTTGTCGGTTTTTAGAATGACAAATGTTGCAGTTAATGATAGAAAGATGATTTAAAATTATAATACCAAGCACATGCAATGCGATTTAATGTGATGTGATGAATAAGTGAATGCATTCATTTGGCACATTCATTCATATATTCACGTTATTCACAAAATGCATACGTATGCCATTCAATCAAGAGCTAGCAATCAACTGTCATTAGTTGCAAAGTTGGCGCTCCGCCTTAACAATATAGAACTCCATTGTGAACAACTGTAACAGACAGTCAAACGTGCCAAAAGTGAACTTCCATAGACATTATAATAGTATAAAGCTAAGATAGGCAAGCTTCACTGTATATGACTCCATGATGAAAAGGAAAAAGGAAAACCAACGCACGCAAAAGGCAAAACAAACAAACAAACAAACAAATAAAACGCGACATTTGAACCGAACAGACAATCACCTAATTACATACGAGAGCGAGTTGGCAACCCTGCCCCGACTGTCCCCACCTGACTTTGGTTTAGGGCCAACTGTTGGTAAGGGTAATTGCAAGGCGATGGCCTGTCATCAGTTTTTTTTTTCTTTTTCTTTTGTAGTAGTTGTTGTTGGTAGCAACATCTAAGCAAATAGCATTAAATAAAAGGTTAATAAATAGCACGGAACAACAACAACAACAACAATAACGGTGCCTGCGGTCGAACGAAAG
The DNA here is from genome assembly GCA_018152825.1 of Scaptomyza hsui. NCBI lineage: Eukaryota > Metazoa > Arthropoda > Insecta > Diptera > Drosophilidae > Scaptomyza > Scaptomyza hsui. The sequence continues at coordinate 9,825,787 of JAECXO010000002.1, forward strand.
AGCAAGAGCGAGAGAGAGAGAGAGCAGCAGACACAATATGGCGGACATGCCCGAAAGCTTAAAGCGCTGACAGCGCAGCAAGCAGAGCTGCAGAGCAGCGATGTGACATGGACATGTGTGTGATGTGCTCGCATGTGTGTATGTGTGTGTGTGAACAGTTTGTAACGCCTGCTTATTTATGTATTAACAGGCAACAACAACAACAATGTGAGCCGTGGTGAAGTTGAGTCCGTGGTTTGGGGAGTCCTTTCAATTTAACCGACATCGCGGCCTGCCTCTCTATGCAAATGTCAATTGTCAGTTGACGTTTATAACAAACTCGTCGTTTGTTTCATTGTTGTTGTTACTGTTGCTGCTTGTTTATTTAGTATATGTACAATACAACAATCAACTAATTATGGCTTGTTAAATTGCAGCCATTGAAATGACCATTTAAACCATTCAATTTCAATCGCATGCCATTTACCAATGCTCCCATTCCCTGCTCTTCACCTCTCAGCTACACAGAGCGAAAAAGTTGGGGTGGGGCAAAAGGAAAGGGTTTGAAATTCAGTTAAGTATGACCTCGAATAAAATATTCAATTGATTTGTGAACGGTTTTAAAGCTTAAATTTTATTGAAAAGAACCTTTGAAGTCGTAATAAACTTTGTTATATTATACAATAAAATATTTAATGCTAGTCTTTTAAAATTTTTTTTTTTTTTTTTTGATTTGACAAATTTTATTTATAATATTAATCAACCTACTTAAAGGCTATAAAATATTGGAACGACAATGAAAACAGCAATAACAATAACAAATAGCAACAATAACAAAATTAAATAAATAAATATCATTAAAAATTTTACTTACCAAAAAGAAACAAAAGTAAATTCAAACGCATTTCATTTATTTTCTCTCGCTGTGTATTCTCCATTATCCATGTGAAGCATTAACAGTTAGATTTTTCTAGTCTTCTCTTCTTCTTAAGTTCCTGTCTCATGTGTCAATCGTTGTTGTTGTTGTTGTTGTTGGTGTAGTCGTGTGTTGGCAGCATGCAAATATTTGATTTATTGCTGATAAAGCTGCATTCAATTCGGTTTTCGTTTTACGTTTTCGACTAGGAAGGAAGCGCTTTCACTCAAATCTTTCCCAAGTCCCGCTCCATCTTCCTCTCCCCCCCCCTCGCCTGCCCACAAGATCAATCTGTGCAGAGATCTCTTTCTCCCTCTCCCTCTCCCCCTCTCTCTCTTTCGATCCTAACGCCTTTGCAATTTGTTGTACACGAATTGCAATTTGCTCAAAATTTATCGCAATTTAATCATCAGAAAATATGCAACAACAACAACAGCAACAACAACGACAGCAACAAAACTATTAACGCCAAAAGAAAACAATCGCAAGGCTGCAAACGATGGCGATGGCGATGATCTTTCCACCTGCTCTCCAACTCCTACAACAACAACTTGCTTTGGCCCCCAGGGCTTCTTACCAACAAACAACAACAACAACAACAAATGTTTTCATTCATGGCGCAGGCAAAGGTCAGACTTTAGGGGAGTTGCAGTTGCAAGCAACAGGAACTTCCAGGCAACAACAACAACAACAACATACAAAAAAAAAAAAAAAAACCCATAAGCAGCAAAATTTGCATTTTTGCCACATTTAACGGTCTTTGGGAACAGAAAAAAGTGCTTCAAAAATTGATTTGTTCATGACGAACTCATTTCGGAGGTTATGCAGATGCAAAATGCAAATTTTGGATGCTGAATGATGCTAAAATGCAGTTGGAGATGAGTTTGGAAGCTGCGTAAAACACTTGGAAAAACCCTAACTTATCTTTCAGAGTAGATATTTCAAAGTACATTTTCTTAACATGTCCCCGAAAGCGTTTAAATAGCCTTAAAAAACTAGAATGCCATCAAAACTACTTCTTTATACATAAAACGCTTTTTTTTATAAAACTGACTGACTGCTATCAACGCAATGCCCAAACGGTAAGACTTAGCTAACTAGTTTTAAAGCGAAATTATAGCATATGGATCGTAGATAAATATTAAGAAAGGATTTTTTTGAAATCCACCTGCAAGTAGATATATTTCGAGGTCAAAGGTTACTGCTAGCTGCCTTAATAATCAATTGGAAATATAACTCCGAATCTAGTGTGAGACAAAGTAACGTTTCTCTCAGTGCACTTGAAGATAACAAAGCATTTTAGCCCTCGGCCTTTAAGAGTCAGCTGCATAACGAAATTGAGAAATGTGCAAAGAGAGAGGGAGAGGGATGGGGAGAGGGAGGGGGGAGAAATGCCAGCGATGAAAGCGACTCCGATTCGCAATTAAGCGCGAAAAAAATGTTGCTCCACACATAATGTTTAATGGTGGGGGGGAATGCTTAACAGTTAACGGATAACGGTTAACGGTTAATTTGTTGAGGGGTCGCTTGGGGCTCATTAAAAAGGAGGAGGGGTCAAAATGGCCGCCATGGGAAAGAAAGAAAGAAAGAAAGAAGTCAAACGGCAGCAGAAAGAGTTGAAAAAAATCTGACACCATTTACATTCATGTAAACAATGTGTGAATAGTTTTGCACTATTGTGAATCGATCAAACTGCAACTGAAAATAAAGCTCATTTAACTTTGTCCTTTTGGCCAAAATGTCAACACAATTTCATTGTTATTTGCATAGAACTTGATTGCAGCTGACAATTTGACGACAGCTTGAAATGCATTGATTTGGACACAGAATGACAGCTTGACAAAAGGGAATTAGAAACTAACATAGAGTTGAACACCAATAATAATAAAGTTGCAGCGAAAAATCGATTAAAAAAACGTTGGAGAAATAAAAGAGAGTATTTAATGGAGAATTTCAAAATCTACTTGAAGACAGTCTTCAAATATTCACACATTCCATTAATGGAGTTAAAAAGTACTTTCTTTTAAAACAATATCTACATATGTTATTGTATGTTCAAATTTGATTCGATTAAAAATAAATTGGAGAAATAAAAGAGAGTATTTAATGGAGAATTCAAAATCTACTTGAAGACAGTCTTCAAATATTCACACATCCCACACACAGCCTTAAAGTACTTTCTTTTAAAACAATATCTACATATGTTTTTGTATGTTCAAAGCCAAAGGAAAAGTGTCTGAAAAACATGTTGAACTTGTCAAGTTTGGGGTTAGCTGAAGAAACTTTTTGTTTCTGGCTGAAATTTGGGGGGGAGGGAAGCGAAGGAAGCTGGCTAACAAAAGTGGCTTAAATCAACTCATGACAACGTTAACGAAGTAGTCAGCAAACAACAACTTTAACAAACAAAACAAACGAGTGAAAATCGGAGCTTGCAACACCTTTGCAGAGGAGGAGGGGGAGGAGGACTGGGAGGAGGAGGAGCAGATGGCAGCATCTGGAATTGAGTGCAAAATATGGCGCAGAGACATTCGCAGAGAGAGGAGTGAAGGGGAGGGAGGGAGGTCTTGTGTATTGTGGAATCCATGTTAGTTTGGCGCAGTCCTAGGCGCAGTTTGTGGCACGTCATGTAGCCAATTAAAAGCGAAATACGACAAGCGAAAATTGTGGCGAACCGAGATTCGCAAAGAAGGAGTCAAGCAGGAGCAGCAGCAGGGGAGGGGGAGGGGCAGGAGGAGTAAGAAGAGGAGACGGAGCAGACATCCAAATCGAAAGGAGGCTGCATGAATCCGCTGCAGGCAAACAGACGCAAGTCTCTCTCTCTCTCTCTCCCTCTCCCTCTCTCTCTCTCTCTCTCTCGTTGTGTATAAGCCAAGTTAACGCTCAGTCACGTTTGCCAGCCCAAAGCCAGACACAAATCTAAGCTCTGCAATCAAATTAGGCAAGCCCCAAAGCCATTGTGTGTGTGTGTGTGTGTGTTTGTGTGTGTGTGTGTGTGTGAGAGGGAGGGTGAAAGGGTGAGAGGAAGAAATGCATGCCAAATGAATATACATATGTGTATTCGAATACTATTCGCTTAGTCAAAGGATGCCAGGCGAGGGTTGCTCAGAAAAGAAAGCAAATATTTAATATTAAAATATTTTCTGTCAATCTATCGTATAAAATAATTATCTTAGCTTAAAAACTTATAAAATTAAGTGAAAATATATATTTCTTTTGTGAATGTTATACAAAATTCTATTGATTTTAATGATGAATGAATAAGAAGAGAAAGAAGAATAACCAAATTCAAATAATAAAAACGTTTGAAAATTAAGCTAAATATAAATTCTCTCCTCTTGTCTTTGTGTTAAGCTAAAAAAATTTGAAATATTATTCTTTTTCTAAGGTTTAAAAAGTTAGAAACTTAAGGATAACAATAAAGAATACATTAAATTATTTTTATAAGAACTTTTAAAGCAACCCTCGCATGTTTAAGATTCTGTGATTTTTTCTCTGTACTCTGTAAGCCTTAGTTAATTGCAACCTAATGCGACCTAATCAGTGCATTTGATTTTGAATACTAGGCCATATGCTAATTTGTAATGCCAAGGGTAAGGAGGTGGTAAGGAGGTGGTAAGGGGGTATGGAGAAAGGTCACAGATTTACATGTGCTGCATCCAGGAGAGACATTTGGGACAGACACATCTTGATATGAGAGTGTCAACGTACCGTTAACGAATTTCATGCCAAAGCTTTTTGGCATTTTCACTCCTTAGCCTGCAAAAAAAAACAAAAAACCAAAAAAAAAAAACTAAGCTGGCAAATAGCAATTGGAAACTTGGCTAACTGGCAAACCAGCAGCTAACAGCTAACAGCAGCGGCAAGCGGCAGCTGGAACATTGCAACATGACACCTCGACATGACAACAAAATGAGCTTCTGTTGTGTGCTCTTTGTAAGAGATCGCAGCAACAACAACAACAACAACAGTAACAACAACAACATCCGTGAGTGACAACTGCAACGAAGTTGCTTTCAAATATTTAACACCAGATCCATAGCCAGTATCGCATATAGTCAAGTCAAGTCAAGTCAAGTCAGCCCATTGCCAATGCCAGTTGCCAGTTGCCAGTTAATACGCAAATGCACTGAGAACAATTCATTTAAGCAACTATCAAGACTGACCCAAATGTTCCAAATGTTTAAAAAATGTTTTTCTAAGAAACGTTTTTCCTTCCATGAATTTAAGCTTAATAACTAAATAATAAATTATAAGTTTTCAAAATTCAATTTTTAACAGTCAAAAAATGAAGTAGCTTTCTTAGAAATAAATAAAAATAATAATAATTTGTATACTCACACAATATTTTTAAACTTTATAAAAATATTTTTTTTACTAGACAAAATATATGTATATTTTTTTTTTATTAATTTAGAAAAAATTAATCTTCCAACATTTAAGTTTTTCTGCTTTAAAAAATTAATATATTTCTGCAATATTTCTATTTATTGAGATAGTTTAAGGAATATTTTTTCTATTTAATATGTAAAGATTTTTGCCTTGTGCATATAGATTTTCTCTAAGTGTACCTGCCTGGGCAATGGGCCTTTTTTTTCAAACGCACCAAATGCATGCGAAATTGAAATCGATGCCAAAACGAACAATTTTCACACTCGAAACACAGATGCCAATGTTGTAGAGGGAGGAGGAGAAGCAGAAGAGGGGGAAGGAGGTAAATGGCAACTGGCCAACAGCATTCAACTGGGAAATCGGAGTTAGGTAGTCAAAGTTAGTGTTGCAGTATATATTGAACATGCAAAACTTTTTTTTTTTTTTTCTTTGATTTGACTGTTCAGCTTTTTGGCATTCATTTATTCGATTTGATCGGAGTTTGGGGTTTCATTTGAGTTGTTGTTGGTGCGTTGGGGCCGTTAATTGATTTTGGCGCGTTAACGAGGCGTTAAGTAAACAAACAGGTTGGCAGCACCGCAACGTTAACAGTCAGCAGTCAACTTTATGGCTAACCGAGTGTTAATTGATCGTCGGTCGAAAAAGACAACTTGAAATTTTAATTTGAACGCGTTTTTGTCAGTAAGCCAAAACAGTTGACAGACAGATACTTGGCACTTAATTGGTCTATAGAGTTAGGCATCTAAATGCACTCAAAGAGAGAGAGAGAGAGATAGAGATACTTAAAGCATTAACTGGTTGAGTAAAAGCCACTAACTTAAGCTAGTTTACAGATTGCACTCAAAAATCACAAGGAAGAAATGTAGGTAGTTAATTAACTCAAAAATCGAATTTTTTCGATTTTCTTTTTCCTTTAAAACATTTTTGTATATTGTTATTCACTCTTGTGTTATAGTCCGAATTCCAATAAATTCAATAACAAATTTCCAACTGGACAGATAAAAATTTATCTAAGACACGCACCAAATATTTGCTCACAATTTCACTCCGAAATCGGTGATGTCAAATCAGCTTTTTTCCCGTCAAATAGGGAACGAATCTCTTTTCTAACTATTTATATATATTTTTTTTATTTTGTAAACTGTACGAATTTTCTTAATTTATGTGTACTCATAGTTTCCTTAGACTTATATTAAAATACAAATCAATATTAACAACCAAGTATTCGACTATTTTAATTATCTACCATATATGTAAATAACAAGTAAGAAGGTTCTAGTCGAGATTTCCCGACTATGAGATACCCTGAACCCTTTTTTTAACGCAGGTTGATTTATGAACATGGTGATCAATAAACAATGCAGAAGATGAGCAAGACAAAAAACATTACACTTAAGCAGCAACAGCACTTCTACAGTTATATCCATATTCTCTCTTTTGCACCTTCTTCTTGCTTTTAGCACTTTCACAAAAACAAAAAAAGGGAACACTCGCACACACAACAACAACTTTATAAGAGGCAGCTCAACTCTCTCATCTCCATTCAGATTGTTTTATGGTATTTTATTTTCACTACACTTCGCACACAAAACAAAAACTCAAAAATAATTCTAGGTGCATCATATTGCATTTTATTTAATCTAAAACTCTTCGCTCATTTGGGTGTGTCGCAGAGCGCCTACATATGCAAAAACGCCGTTATTCTCGCTCTTTTATTTTCTTGCAAGTAGGAAAAGCAACAACAAATTGACGCGCATTATGCAGCCTGCATTTGCGAAAAACAAAAACACCATGAAAAACAATCACACGGCGTTAAATTAACGCAATTTAAATATTATTGCAACGCGTATATACTTTAATTGTATAAAAAGACGGACGATTAGCATCGAACGATGTAAAAGCGCGCAAAGTTCTCAGCTAACTAATTTTGTAGAAGGCGTGGATTAAGTGGAACTTGTCGAAGTAAACGATCGCTCTCAGTAAGAGCAGGATAATCCGTTGTTATCCATATCCGCGTTGCTTATGTTCCTTTGCGTTCAAGTATTTGTTTATGTGTGGACTGCAGAAGCCACTACAGAATAGGCAAACATTTTTGTTGGTTTTTAATTGCACCGCTGTAATTGACATTGAATTATAACACATTTGGTGCAACGCAAAAACAACAACAATGTCTTTGCACTCCTTTGTTGCGTTCATTGTCAAATAGCTTTATTTTATTTTTTAAAAATCCACCTGTTATACTTCCACGGGATAACGATTGTCCTACTGAGTGAGAGAGAGTGATCGGTAACTTTCACACATTCGCGAATTCCACTCGTTTCACTCCTTCCACAAAATTAGTTAGCTGAGAACTTTGCGCGCCTTTACATCGTTCGAAGCTAATCGTCCGTCTTTTTATACATTAAAACCTTTACGAGTAATAATAATAAAAGTTAGATTGTGTTAATTTAACGCACTGAACATACGGAAGTGTTTGCACGTAGATAGAATCGCCGTGTGATTGTTTTTCATGGTGTTTTTGTTTTTCGCAAATGCAGGCTGCATAATGCGAGCCAATTTGTTATTGCTTTTCCTACTTGCAAGAAAATAAAAGAGCGAGAATAACGGCGTTTTTGCATATGTAAGTGTTGTTGTTGTATTAGGCGCTCTGCGACACACCCAAATGAGCGAAGAGTTTTAGATTAAATAAAATGCAATATGATGCACCTAGAATTATTTTTGAGTTTTTTCTTTGTGTGTGAAGTTTAGTGAAAACAAAATATTAATATATGTTATAACAAAAACAATCTGAATGGAGATGAGAGAGTTGAGCTGCCTCTCATTAAGTTTTTGTTGTGTGTATGCTTCCATTTTTTGTTTTTGTAAAAGTGCTAAAAGCAGGAAGGAGGTGAAAAAGAGAGAAAATTTATATACATATGTACATATGTATGTATGTACATAGCTGCTGATGTGTTGTTGCTGCTGTTGGTAAGTGCAATGTTTTTTTGTTTTGCTCGTCTTCTGCATTCTTTATTGATCACCCTGTTAATGAATCACCCTGTCAGTACATTAGATTGCATAATTGAGATATATGAATTATTTATCTAAACCTTCTTTACGTTGTCTTTTTCACGCTTAACTTTACGCTTTCAACGTAAGTGCGTATGCTCTTGTTGTTAGTTTTTCTATATCGAACAAGTGATAGTGAGGTAGTCTAAGACACGCACCAAATATTGCTCACAAATTTATTCCGAAACCCACCTTAATGAAAATGAATATCGTAAATCCTGTTATATCGTAAGTTAAAAAATCACTTCAGTTTTTATGTAGATTTATTTCGCATTTCAGTTGATTTGCTCAGAATAGGTATTCGTCGACAGTAATAAATAATATATATACACACCTTTCGAGATTTGTTTTCGGATTTAACTTCCAGTAATCAATTTTGAAATGAATCATATTTTTGTTATGCATCTAAATATGTTTTTTTTATATACTCATACATATATATAGATTTAATTGTAAGTGTATTTGGTATTCGTAATTCGTTAGCTTATGCAAGAAACAGTTAAAATCGCTTATGCCATTTGTTATTGTTATAAACATTAATTTATTTATACTCCACATATATGATTTATATGTACTATTTATAATAATGTTGTGCTTTAGTTTTGTTTCTTCTTTTTTTTTGGTTTTTTCATTTATTTTTTTTCTTTACAGTGTACCAAGTTAATGTTTCTATTATTTAGATTATCATATGAGATATTTGTATATATATTTTTTTTTTTGTGTATTTTTTGTTTATTTCTTTATTCTTAATTACCACAACAAGCGTTTCCAGTTTTCTTATTTGATTTACTAACAATAACTATTTATATATATATACGTAAACAGTCGCGTTTTCCACTTCGATAATCGATAAATAATAATAATAAATAAAGGAAGAGAATTAGAAGAGAAATTGTATCAAATTCGAAGCTTGGAACGCGACTGCATATTTTCAAAATGGATTACCAATTTTTCTTTTGTAAATAGTAGAAGATTTTTATACAGAGACACTATATGCATATTTTAAGCTATTAATACTCGTTTGGTAATTTTACATATCCGTTAGTTGTTAGAGAGCGTTATCAAGTAGCTATATTGTTGTTTTGTTTTTTGGGGAGATTTTGAGGTTGGGTTGAATGATTTAGAAATTGCAACTGTGCTAATTGTTTGTATATGTGTGTGTTTTGTTGTGTATGTATTTAAATATTTCGCTGTAAACAATTTGTTAAATCTTACTTATCGTTAGTTTCATACAAATACGCAAAATGGCTGTATCGATATTGAATTGGTTTATTGTGTACAACACTTCATGCAAAAGAGGAAGTTAAAAACTGTTAAGTACATATAAAAAATATTATGTATATATATTTTGGTTTTCCGTTACACTCATACATACATATTTACAAGCTAAAGACAGTATGGATAAGAAAAAAATAAAATACCAGAGTGTCCTTACTAACAAACGAGCCTCTGGATCAAAGCTATTTGTCGATCGATAAATATCGATAATAGTACAATATTTGTTGAATGCTGAAAAGTAATCGAGAATCAAATGCATGCAACAACAAGAGTTCAAATCTATATATTTATGTATACATATATATTTATTATTATTGTTGTTTTTTTTTTTTTTTTTTTTGGGTTTGAAAATTTAAACAGTCTGTGTGTGTAAGTGTTCATATATGTATGTATATGCATGTATGTGAGTACTTTAATTTTCCCTTTATATATTTATGTTTCTTTTCTTTTTCGTTTTTTCGTGTTGTTTTTTACCCGTAATTGTAGTTGCAAATTTCAAATCAAATAGTACACATCACATTTTGTTTATGGAGGAGGAGAATTGCTTTCGAGTTAACATATCGATAAATATCGAAAACAAAAATGAAGTCGCTACCAATGGATTCATGTGTTAGAGAGTGTGTTTGTATATATATATTCGAGTATTATCCAATAAACGGTCATACATACATCTATATATATATATATTTTCAAGTATTTATGTAAGGTACAATATACAAACATGCATTGCCGATACAGACTAACTACATAATGTATGTATCTATTTATCTATGTATGTATATATATAGATACATTAGTTGTCTATATAGCGGAAGTCGGGGTTGATTTTAGTGTATATGTAAAGCTTTGTTCTCAAAAATGCCATCGGTTTTTTCTGTGTGTTTTTAAAACTGAAATAAAAATAAATAAAAATTCCTAATAATACTTACAACAAAAAGAAATCAACAAATCATAAAGTGTGTTTGTTTTTTTTTTTAATTTGAAAATTTTTCTTGTATGTTTTGTTTTTGTTGTTTTGTTTTATTAATTGTTGTTTTTTAAGTTGCATTTTGTTTCCATTTATTATCGCTTTTTTGCTTACATTCCTAGGTTGTTTTATACACTAAAGAAAGTACAGCTACATTTATATTAATTGTAAATTTTTTTTGTTTTGTTTAAATTTATATATATATATTTTTATATATAGTGTATATATTATGTTGTTTAATTTTTTTCGCATGTTTTTTGTTTTGTTTTGGATTTAAAATATTTACTGATCAAGCATTTTGTTTGAATTTTGCTTTTTTGCGGCGTTGTTTTGTTTTTTGTTGTTTACAGTTTTACAATTACAATTACAATTAAAAGTATTACCTTGTATAAAAATAATAATAATAATATTAATAATAGCATACATTAATAGTGTTCTTTTTGTTGTTGTTGTTGTGTGTGTAAATGTGGTTTATGTGTGTGTGTGTGTATATATATATCTCGGCCTATCGATCAGTTATCATTATCATAATCGTAACTTTTTTCTTGCTTCATAGGTAAAATAACTAAATATAGTTTAAAGTTGTTACTTTTTGTTTTTAAGTTAATTTAATTTACGTACACTGAAAAACTTTTTCTCAATCTTACACTTTTTACTTATTTGTTTTTAGTTTGTTTTTTGTTTTTTTTTTTTTTTAATCGCATGCTGCCAAACGCCAATCGAATGGGCGTGGCAGCATTGCTAAAGCGCGTGGTTCTGAAACGGCCCGGAGAGCTTTTTCGACAAAAGCTTCCCAATGCCAAATGTTCAATGTGTTTTTTTTGTGTTGAGAGTTTGCCAACTAACATAATAATTATGTGTATTTTGTATTATTACTAAACATATGCTTTCAATTATCATTTTTAAAATTATTATCAAATATATACAGTTTGCTATTTAACACATGAGTTGTTTATACTTTTAATTTTTAGTTTAGTTTTAGTTGGTTTGCTTGGCTCTGGTTGGTTGCTTCTTTTTTCGCTCAGTGCGGGGGCTGAGCGCTACTATTATTCATATACATATATATATATATATTATTTATATATGTTTTAGGCTTTTAGGGGTTAGTCGATCTTGAAAATAAGACCTAAATCGTTACACACATTATCTAAAAATTAAGCGAACATTTTTCTTCTTATCGGGGTTTTTTTTTCTTTTGTTTTTTGTTATTGGTGGCTTTGTGTTACGCAAGTTTGAAGCAACTTTCTATATATAGCAAACGATTGACATATTACATAATAATCATAAGAGTTACTAAATCATAACGCCCAGCCCCGAATTAACTTAGCCATATGTTTAGGGCAGGGTTGTTTAACACTTTTCTCGCTCTATTTCTACATCTATGCGGATGTCTGCTTGTTGCTGTTCTCCAGCTGGACCAAACACAGCGAACAGCAGCAACATTGCGTTGACTGTGTCGATGACGATGAGGACGACGATAGTTGCCCCAATGCAAGCATTAAGGGACCTGTTGTTGAACTCCTTGCCACGGCCATCGTTGTCGTTGTCCTGGCCAAACTGAGCGTTGTGCCACTGGGCAGCGTACAATTGATGCGGTTGCAACATGTGCTTCCATCACCACAACTCGAATGTTAGCTGTTGTTGTTGTCCGCGTCTCATCTGTTGATCGTTGGCGTTGCACTCACATTCACATTGCTCGTTGTGGCATTTACTCCACCCCCCCCCCACCACCAGCTCCACTTGCGCCTCCATTTCCACTAGCTCCCGCACTAGTTCCACTTGAACCATTGCCATTGTTGTTGGCATTATTGCTGTTGGTGTTGTTATTGTTGCTATTACTGTTGTTGTTGTTGTTATTGTTGTTGTTGGTGCTGTTGTTATTGTTGGTGGTGGTGTTGCTGGTGGGTAGAACAACACTGCCATTATTAGCACTGGCAATCACCTGCTCCATATTCACGGTCAACTGCGTCTTGTTCACCTCCTTGGCAATGGCATCGGCAGCAGCTGCCACATTGTTGCTGCTAGCATTATTGCTGCTGGTCACTAGTTGACGTATTGTCGTGGGTGTGCCGCCATTGCCGCCACCAGTGCTGTTCACAGTGGTGCCAATGGGCAGCGTCCTTGTGAGTATGGCCGAATTGTTGAGCCTGCCACGCAACACTTGCTGCAAGCCACCCGGACCCAGTTGCATCTGCATCTGTCCGCTGTTGTTCTTCTGCAGCGGCTTCACATTCAGCAGACTTGTGTACAGCACTCGCTTATCGCCTGTTTGCATCGGCACCTGCACCTGACCACCGCTCGTCTTGAGTTTCTGATGATGTTGCTGCTGCTGCTGTTGATGTTGCTGTTGATGATGTTGTTGCTGCTGCTGCTGCATGACAGCGGGCAGCGGTCCACCGGTCTTGCTCAGCACCACCGTTGTGGCGCCCAGCTGTTGGGAGGTTTGACTGACGAGCGTGTCGCCCGAATTCGTTGTCACCGCACTGGTCACAAAGTTCAGCTTGAGATTGGAATTGGGCAGCTCCTTGTAGTGCAGCTTCTGTTGTCCAGCGACGGCGGCTTGGAGTTCACTGGCCGTGGCAATGGTAAAGTTGCCACCACCGCCACCGCTGCTGTTGCTGCTCGTCAGGAAGATCTTGTTGGCCTGCTGCGGTGCTCCTGCCTGTGAGGTTATGATCGCTGTCGCTGGCTGCAAACTATAATTGTGATTGGCTGCAATTGCTGCTGCCGAGTTGGGTTTCTGTTGCTGCTGCTGCTGCCCCGACTGTTGCTGCTGCAGATTGAGATCCGATACGAGCAATGGAAACTGTGCCATTTTGATAACCTTGCTGAACTTTTGCAACTGTTGATGTTGTTGGTGTTGCTGCTGCTGCTGCTGGTGTTGTTGTTGCAGGTGTTGCTGTTGCATGGCATCGTTGCCATCCTGCAAGGTTATCGTTTCACCCGTACAGCTGGTTACCAGCTCATCCTCCTGCTGCACCAACTGTTGCAACTGCTGCTTCGTCAGCTGTATCTGCTGTTGTGCCACCGCCTGTTGCCCCACCTTGCGTTGCGAGAACTTGCGATTGAGCAACAGTTTGTTTATATCTGCAAAAACGTCAAAAAGATTGTTTAGTTAACTATATTTCTCAAACTTGAGTCCATAATGAAGGTCTTCAAGGATATCCTTTACCCTCTACCTGAAAATCTATATAAAGAAGGTGCAAGAGGAATCGCCAGATCAGGTTGTTGTACTCAAGAGCAACTTAAATAAGTCCATAAAGGACGGAATTGCAATTCGTGAAAGTGATTAGAATTTGCCGTGGAGTTTCATCTCACGTATTGCAAGTAATCAGGTCGGGTAAAAAAGTAAAAATAATATAAAGCCCAAAAAAGTAGGCAATATATTTTATCGTTCTTTGAAAGTGAAAAATTCCATTGTCGAATCACTTGTACAAAAATATAATCAAATTTATTTCTTTGTATTCAGTTTTTACTCTAAGAAGAATACAATACAACATTTGGAACGAATGGATTCACATAATAAATATGATGAATGAGAGCATTGTATGAAGATGAACGATATGGGACCAATTCTTGAATACAATACGGTTTAAACAATATAGTATAGGAAATTAAACAAAAATCAAAGTTTCAATCTTCTGAGGCATCCTTCGCTCCCAACAACCAAACGACATCGCTTTCAACACTTCTTGGTCTCGAGCTCTAAGTAACAACCTGTTGAGGGTGGGGACGAAAATTGTCCGAAAGGTGTTTAAAATGATTCCACAAATAGATATATATACATGTGAGACCATTGTGGCTGACTCACCTGTGTTCTCGGGTCCATTGAGCTGTCGCTTCTGCGTTGCACGACTCGTCCAGAGTATCTTGTTGCCCACCGCTGTCGGGGAATCCGATGTGGCTGTGGTGGAGAGCACGGCTGTTGTTGCCACCGCTGTGTTTGTGCCGCTCACTTGACGCCACACAATCGGTTGCTGCTGCTGCTGTTGTTGTTGCTGCTGCACCTGCAACTGTTGCTGCTGTTGTTGATGGGTGTTGTTGTTGCGTGCGGATGTTGTTACAATGAGTGGAGTGCTGCTGGTTGTCTGTTGCTGTTGCAGCTGCTGCTGTTGCTGCTGCTGCTGTATCCCTGAAATGCTGTGCACCGCCAACTGTTGTCCACTGGCCGTATTGATGATGTTCACACTGGATTGGCCGGAGGATTGGTTGGAGCCGTTGTCATCGTTCTGCAACTTGACATTGGAGAGCGTGATGACCGTGTTGGGTCCAATGGAGGCACTGCCCCCACCACTCTTCTGTATGGCATAGGTCACCTTCTGGCCACCCACAATCTCACCGCTGCTGGTGGTGTAGATCATGTGGTTGCCGCTGCGCGATGTGACAATGCTTTGGGAGGAGATGACTGCTTGGGGTGCACCGCTTATGTCTCGTTGCATCTGGAAGAGCAATTGTTGTTGCGGTTGTTGCACCACTTGCTGTTGTTGTTGCTGCTGCTGCTGCTGTTGTTGAGGTGTTGCCTGCCTTTGTTGCACGGTGACATTGCGTAGTTGCGCCTGCGCCAACTGATGCTGCAACTGTTGCTGCTGTGCCGTCAATGTTGGTAACGTCTGCTGTTGCTGCTGTTGTTGTTGCTGCTGCTGCAATTGATTGTTGCTGGTGTGTGGCGTGATGGTCAGCAGATCACCCGTATGCGGACTTATGGTCACAATATCACCAACGGCTGGACCACTGCTCACCAGCTCCGTGCGTCCTATCAACTGTGTGGCATTTGGTGTGGCATTAAACTGATTGATCAGCTGTTGGGTTACTGCCACCTGGTTTGGAGGCTTCTGTTGCTGCTGCTGCTGCTGTTGTTGCGTTGTGATCTGGGCGGGTATGTTAAGCAGATGTGTTGTTGTTGTAGTTGCTGCTGCTGCTGCTGCAGTGTTGTTGTTAATAGTGATGGCGCTGCAACTGTTGCTGGCGTTGCAATCGTAACTGCAACAAGGGGAGCTGTGACAACTGTTGCCACTGTGACGGACGGGGGCGGGGTTGGTGTGGGCGTTAATGTGATTGCCGTGTTGGTGGCTGCCGCTACGGTTGCCACAACGGGCAACGAAGGTGTCGCCTCCATGGGCTCCAACTTGATGGGCATTGCTGCTGGCTCTGTGGTGGCTGGAGGCGTCTCCGGTGTTGGCTCCGGCGACTCCTCCTGCTTGACAACAACTGGCGCTGCTTGGCTGAAGAATGAGGAAGCTGGGCTCTCGGCCACCGTAAAGCTGGAGCTGCCTATGGAGGCAGGCGGTCCGCGATGATGATGACGATGACGCGAGAAGCGCTTCAGCTCCGAGGAGGAGGAGGCATTGGCATTCGTTGTCGTCTTGCAGTCGAGCAGATTGTCGGCATTCTCCACCTCGTCGACAACGGCAGCCTCGCCATCGAGTATGCCGTTCCAGAAATTGGTGGCCTGATTCAGAGCCTTCGGGTCATCCATGCTGCACTCCTGCAGGATGTTGACCAGCATATGATCATCGCCCAGCAGATTGTTGATGTCGTTGAGTGAATCACCGCCGCTGAGATTGAACTCCAGTGCCGAACCGGAACCAGAACGCGAACCGGAGTCGGAGCAATCGCCATTGGCATTGTTAGCATTATCCGGACTTCGATTGTGGCTGCCGCGGGCGTAGTCCAGCGCATAGGCAGTCTGCAGCAGCTGTGCATCCGCATCGAGATCCGTGTACTTGAAGGCGCTGCTCATGAACTCAACGTTGGAGGCGACATCCTCATCCGCATCCGCATCGTGGCATTTGCCCAGACGACTCAGCTCGAGGCTAATGGGCGTATCCTGAGTCCAGTCCACCAGAGCGCCATCGGAGCACAGTTTGCTGCTCTCCTCATCCTCCTGATTGCTGTCCGACAACTCGTCCGTGGGCGTCTTGGGTCGAAAGTGCAGCCAATCACGCCGAATCTCCGAGAGCAGCTCATTACAGATGTCCAGACGCTGACTGGACGTGGGCGACAAGCCGCCCATATAGTCAAAGGACTCGTCCTCCTCCGTTGGCGCCGCAGCCGCATCTCCGCCAGCATCAATGTGCAGCTGTTTGTTGTGCAGTCGGATGACGTCGGGCATTTGGTTGAAGCAACGATTCTGACTCTCCTGCAGCTGCAACTCTTCCTGCTTTTGTCGCTTCTGCTGTTGCTGCTGTTGCGCTTGCAACTCCTTCTTGACAGCCGTATGGCGTATGATGCTGCTCAACTGTGCCAGATTCACATCATCCTCGGCCTCGTCGTCATCCATCAGGTCCGCCGGCTGTTGTTGTTGTTGCATCGTTGCCGCTGTTCGTATGCTGCTCAGAGGTTCATTGGAGTCATCAGCATCGATCAGTTCGCGCTTTATTGTTCTTGCCACATCCTCAATCGTTACATTAGCAACTGTTGCCGTTGCCGTTGTTGTTGCTGCTGCTGCCGCTTCGGCTGCACGTGCTGCAGCTGCCGCGGCTGAGGTTGAGGCAACTGGCTGCTCATTGGGTGTTGCAACGGCATCCTCGGCGGCATCTGCTGCTGCTGCTGTTGCATCATCTGCTGCTGCTGCTGCTGCTGCTTCCTCCACTTTTATCACATTGATTTTTTCGCTAATGCTAACATTCTTATCCATATTACTACTATTACTACTATTGTTGTTGTTGTTGTTATTAAACACGGTGTTGTTGTTGTTGTTATTGGAACGGTGGTGGTGGTGGTGACGTAACGATTGCTGCTGCTCATCACAAATCTCCTGCTTCAGCTCCAGCTCCGGCTGCTGTTCTTGTATTTTGTTGCTGGCTCTTGCTGCTTCTCTGCCTCATCCGTCGTCGTCGGCGTTGTCGTTTCCGTTTGCAACTCCGGGATTGGCGTCGACTCTGTTGTTGTTGCCTGCAGTGCGAGCGCCAAGCGTTGCAAGTACGCTCGAGGCAATGGACGCAAGGGCAACGGCAAGACACCCTCATCCACCACATCGCTTTCAATGGTAGCGCTTTTCAGACGCTTGGCAGCATTGAGTTCCCTTAGCTGTTGCTTCTTGCGACGCAGTCGACGACGTTTCATGCGCATCTCGTAGGGATTGTGTTGCAGCGTCACCGCTGAACTGTAGATGCTTAAGCGTGAGACATTCTCATCCTCTGTGCACAGCTCATCCTCCTCCTCCATGTCTTCCTCCATCTCCTCCCGCTCCTGCTCCTGCTCCACAACGTTTGTGTTCTGTTGCTCCGGTTGCTGCTGCTCTTCCTTCAGCAGCAATTGCTGCTCAATGCTCACAGCAGGCTCAACTTTGAGGGGCGGTTCGACAACAGTTGCTACATTGCCATTGTCCGCAACTGTTGCCTTGCTCGAGGGCAAATCAACGACGGTGGGCGGGGAACTGGGCTTGGGTAGCAGCAGCTGTTGCAGTTGTTGTTGCTGGTGTTTTAGCGGCTTGCCGCCGCTCTTCACCACACTCTCCAGCACCGTGTAGTCGAACTGAGACCACAGATCATCGTACCGACTGCTGGCCCGATCGAGCAACACACGTCCACCGCGACCCAGACGCCGGCGCGCAAATCCTATGCAGCGTGGCCTGAGAAATAGTCAAGAATTATAAGCGATTGGTAAGGGTTAACAAAGAGAGAGGAACGCACCTCTGATAGTTGACCGAGGTGAGCGTGTAGCGGTATTTAGCCTCAGGCCCAATAGCCGCACCGGGCGGCGCTTCCTCCTCAGCGTTCTCGTCGGGCATATCCCAGGGCCAACGGCCTTCCTGAGCTCCACGCATCTGCAGGAAAAGAAGATGATGAGGATGCAACTCTATGACCATGTCTAGAAAGTATTCTTACCCGCAGGTAATTACAGCTGATCTTGCGTCTAAATGCAAACGGCGCTTCCTCCTCGCTCTCGGAGCCCAGTTTGTTGCCATTCTGGGCGCCAACACCGAGATAATCCTCCTCCTCGCTGTCCACATTTGACTCAATGGCCGCTGGCGACGCACTCTGGCGATGCAAATGATGCAGATGGGACAGATGCGCAGGCGAAACGCCAGACGCTGACGACGCCAGTCCAATGCCTGGCAAATACTGTTGTTGCGGCTGCTGTTGCTGTTGTTGTTGCTGCTGCTGATTTTGCTGCTGCTGCAGTTGCTTATCGCGCGGCAGTTTGTGTTTACGCTTCTTGTACGGTCGTTTCTCCTTCCGACTACTGCTTCCATTGCCACTGCCAGCACTGATGCCATCTGCCATCAGGGAAAGATATCAAAATCATAATTAGAAACGCACTTTAACTTTAACTTTCCGGCACTTACCCATTGTCGATGAGTTGAGGTACTGCCCAGACGTTGCATAGACTGCGTTGTTGTTGCCCGATGCGGCCAGAACACCTGGAGGCAGAACACCACCGGCGGCCAGCAGAGCACCCGTCGCTGCAGTTCCGCCTGCCGTTGCGCCTTGTGAGTATTGATTCGTATACAATGAATTGTAAACGGGTCTACAAAAAAAAAAAAAAACACGTTCGTCAATGAATTGTTTCAAATTGTTGAAATGAATTTGATTTTGATTAAACGCACCTCGAGTTCTTGTATTGGGCATTGAGCTCTGAGTAGACAGCACCGTTAAAGTCACGCATCTCGACGCGCTTCTCAAAGATGTTGACCGTCGTCTTGAGATGATCGCGCTTTGTCTCCTCGCGACGCCGCACCATCTCCAGTATTGTTGTGGCACGCTGCAGGTCGCGTCTGTTTTGCATTAGGAGAAAAACATATGCTAAGAAAGGATTTTTAAATCCATCTATGTGTATTTACCGCAGCTTAAGCATCTTCTCGTAGGAGGCTTCGTCGTTTTTGCGATTCTTTCGCGTTTGCATTTTCTCGGTTCGCCTTCGAAACGCCAAATAGGGATTATTGGAACTCGCACCCGGTCGACTTTCCGTCTTGACGATGAGTATCAGCGGATGTTGCTATTTGAACAGGAATCGTTAATACAATAGTTCTTATATGCAAAGAAAGTCCATTTGGTTTTACCGTCTTGAGGCGCTTATTTAGCCAGTAGTCGTACACTGATATGCTGGTCTCATCATCCTGATTGAGCAACGTTTTGGCCTCGTTGAGCGTGACGACTGTTTGCCCGGAGCTCTTCTCCAGCCGATCCATCATTTGTTCGAACTTCAGCTCGGTCAGCTGCAGACGCTGCTGCTGATTCAGCCAATCCTTGTCCACGCTGTCCATATCATAGTCCGGCACGTCTGTGTCCAAACCAAGGGCTATAAAATAATATAGATTAGCATTTGAAAATAATGGATAACAGTGAATAGTTATTTACGCTGCATGTGAATCATTTGGCGGGGCATTTTGTAGTCCGGCGGATAGTAGGCATCGAAGAAGGTCTGATCCGTTTGCAGCACCTCCGGCGTGGGTATGATGAGACCCGTGCAAATGGCGCGTTGCAAATGATGCTCCTGTGGGTGATGGAAATGTGTATTAGTTACATTATCTCTTTTAGTCAAGGAAGGGATTAGATTAGGAGAAAACATGCATCACCGACTTGAACAACTCACCGACTCTTCCTCTTTCTCCATGCCACTGGGCATTTGTGGCACAGCACGATTAATGGCCGAATACTCGGGCAGATCGGGCAGCTCCTCCGACAAGTAGATGGGCATCTGCTTGGACGGATCCAAATGACGTGCTCTAAACGATAGTTTCGACATTTTGTGGCTGGTTTTGTTATTGTGTGGATGCTGTTTTGGGTGCTTTATGGAACGTTTTGCTGCTAAATGTGTGGAATTATTTGTTGTTGTCTGAATAATGTTGCTGATTTGTAGTAGTAGTAGTTGAAGTTGTTGTTGTTGTTGTTGTTACTGTTGTTGTTTGTGGGTGATGGTGAATGGAGTGGCTTTTAAGTTGCTATTGACGCTATGCAGTGGCAACTGCCAATGGCAGAACCTGCAACGATCAGTGGCAAGGGCAACGGATTTCTCCAACGGCGATTTGTTGCTCCTGTTGCAGCTTCTTCCTTACACGAGCCTTTAAAAAGATTCGTTGTTCTCGTTGTTGCTCTGGCTTGCCTCGTTTCTGAAGCGTCTATGGATGGAGGAGATATGCTGCTCTTAGGCGTATGCAATGGCCTAAACCTTGTTGTTGTTGTTGTTGTTACTGTTGTTGTTGTTGTGGTTGGACGCAGCACCGGCTGCTCTGACCGCTGCACTGCCTCCGACTGAGCACCGGGGCTGCGGTGGCAATGGCTGCTTTGCCAGCTAATATACGCAGCCCCTGTGCACACTGCTTCCGTTCTCGTGCTCGTAACCACTTCCCGGCTCCTGTTGCTGGCTGCTGCTTTTCTTTTGTTGTTTTTGTTGTTATTGGAACGCCTCTTGTTGACGAGGGGAACGGCAGTCGCTACTGCAGTATATAAGGGCGTGTCGAACGTAACTCTTCTTGTTACTCCTGACGCCTCTGGTACTGTTGCTGCTGCTGGGCTGCTTCCTCTACTGCTGCTGCTGCTGCTGCTGCTTGTGTTTCTGCTCCTCCTGCTGCTGCTGCTGCTGCCGTCGTCGTCCGCTGCCTCTGCCTCTGCTGCCGCCTGCTGCTGTCGTCGTTGCTCGTTGTATGCGAACAGCGTTGAGAGCAACAACAGGGCCAAAGAGATTAGTTTATTGCAATTACGACGACAACGCAGTGGTAGCAACAACAATAACGAGTGCAGCAATTGTGTCGACGACATTTTTCACGTTGAAATCGAAAAAATTATGTGAATTGGCATAATTACGTTGATCAAATTTGCACATTTCAGTTCATCTTTAATTCTTAATAATGTTTGTTTGTTATTATTATTATTATTATTCACGATTTCCAGTTCCCTTTTTTCTTTTATGTTGCTCTTTTTTGCAGTTACTGTTAGTTGCTGCAGCTGATAAAAATCTGCAAAACATCATAAAAACAAATAAGTAAACAAGCCACACACACACTTACAAAATCGGAAATCACACGCACACACACACACACGCAACTCAATTGATAAAAACAGCGCGCGCGGGAAAACATATTTTAAGCTACAATTTTGTTTTTGCAAGTGCAACATGATGCATATATATGCACACGTACACTCCCTGCCCAATTCACTATAAACAAATGCTTCCACACGCAAAAATCACTCACAGACACACGCATGCATTATTTTGTTATTGTCTGACGCGCTCGAGAATATGAGAACGTTCATTTGCGGTTGCCACAAGTGATGAATCATATTTTTTTACGGGGTTTAATTTAGTGTGTGTGAAATGAATAACAAAACATATGAAAAGAGTTGTGTTTGTGTAGAAAACGCGCTCAAAAAAAGTGCAAAATCATAGGGAAGGCGAAAAGATAGAAGCAGAAAAAGCCGCGCCGCCGATGCGAACGTAAAAAAGGCGGCATAAACAAACACACACGCGGCGATTTCGCCCAAACAAATGCGGCGAATTGCACGAAGAAAAACACGAAGCCCATCCGCAAAATACGATGAAAAAAAACGTAGCACTCTTCATGTGGGTTTTGTTTTTAGCATTTATTAACCAAAGCAGTATTACTTCATAGTTGCGGTATATTTTGAAGCACTTTAATTAATTTTTAACACACTTTACCGCGTTTTTCACACACCTACACGCACAATTTTGTTGATAATTCGTTAAAAAATTTACACAAATTTCACGAATTTTGCGTATAGCGTGGTTTTGCTGGAAGCAGTAATGGCGGCCACAGCCGAAGACTAACGACGACGCGTAGCATTTCTAGGCCGCGAATTGTTTGGTTGCGACATCGGCGTTGTTTATAAGCAGCTTCGGAGTTACGATAGCAATTAATTTGTACGCAATAGAACAATTAAATAAGAAATGCATGCAGAAAAAATAATTTATCACTACAAATAAGTTATTATGTTGTTTATTTATGCAGCGCACTGAAAAACAATAATTATCGGTAAGATAAACAACGGCGTCAGAGATGGTAAGCACGGCATAGAACTCTGCGACTCCGAAAGCGTGCACTAGTGCCGCCCTCTGGCGAGCTGCACTCGAATAAGTGGCAAAGGCAGCAAAAAGTTTTTTTTTCACAAACAAGAAAATCGATTTACATTTTTCACGCACATTCTTTTGCATTTAATTTGACTTTATCACGTCAAAACTGCGTTGAAATCATGTGCATCCACTGTATTTTTGTTTTCCGCAGCGAAATTAGCAATATTTTGACAGTTTAGTCAACAATAACGTTTGAAATTGTTTTTCTTCTACGGACACGTTTTTACTTAATGGCGGGCGGCCATCACGAATTGATACTAAAGAGTTTTCGGAGTCAAACGCTGGTCGTAATGCGTTGGAAATTATTTTGGGTAGCTTAAATTGCGTTCCATTTGACCAATTTAAGTGGGGTTTTTGCTAAAAATTTTAGAATAAAAATCTAAATTGAATTCATACAATGGGAGCATAATCAATCCGTTGGATTTTGTCATAATTTGTTATTATTATTCTTTGTATGGTCAGCAGACAGCAAGTGCGAGCGACATAGAGATGTGAACAACATAAGTTATACGATATATCGATTAATCATCAATGTACTTAGGAACTGAGCCAGCCTGTCTTGACGAAATACTCACTTAACGAAAGCTGGCACACACAAATTACTTTTAAAAGTTTAACAATATTAATATGTAAGTATTAACAAATGGTCGCGCTTTGGTGTTACATTTTAAAATTAACCTATGTTTTATTTACCAGCCGGCCCTAATTCATATCTGTGTTTAATCCATAATTGAAGCTGCAGTGCTGTTTTATTCGCATTTTTTCGGCTTTCTTCTTGCTGGCTCCATCTAGCGTCCAGAAGTATAGCCACCATAGCAAAAATCTTCAGTCACATTGCAAAATGCACTTTTTGTCATAGTAAGCAGATTTTGAAAGAGACGATTATCATCGTTTTTCGCCGCTTCGCTGTGTTATCCGTTCTTTACTTAGTTATCCTTTCCCTTGACTTCACCACAATAAAAAAAAGTAAAATTTCACATTTTATGCGATTTATTTGTAAATATTGAAAAATTGTTGGAAGAAGCTTTCGATTTCAACCACTCTTCTGCTTAGATTGATTTATTAGATATTTGCTTTGGATAATTTATATTTTTGTGAAATGTTATGTTTTAAAGGGTACATTAATTTTAGCTTATACATCAAAAAACATGTGTGATCAGTATAAGAGTTACTCATAAAGTGATCCTATGGTAAATTTAATTTTAACCATGTTTCGAATAGAGTCTTTATAAATACATTTTTATGAATTTAAAAGCTGTGTTTTTTCTTTTAATAATTTTTAAGTGAATAATTAATTAAATATGTTTTACATTCATAATGTTTAATACTAATACAGAGCTTAATTAAGAGGATCTCAAATTCTCAAAATATGTTTAAGGCTTGAGCAACAAAAAACCAAAACGAAAGCGTATTTATATTAAAAATATTTAATTGATTATATTGGAAGAACAAATAAAAAGCTTCATTTGGTGTTCGATTAGCTGCCCCTCAAAAGCATTGTAAAAGCCTTTAAAGCTTAATTCTTCTTCTTGATCTTCAAAACTCCAACGTCGATTCTGCAATTGCTGTTGTTGTTGCTGTGCTGATGCCCACTTTCTGTTGTTGTTGTTGCTTGCTGTTTGCTGCTGTTGCGTTCAATTCGCCGCAATTAGGACGTACACATTTTATACATACAAGTGTGGCTGGCCCTGTGACAGAGTGCACATGCATTTACACACACACACAGGCACGGGGCCTGTCCGACTGGATGCAGTTGCTCGCAAATGTGCGCGCGCAGCTTGTCCACAATTGCATGTCTGTATGTAAGTATAAGAACATACATACATAAATTGGTGTTGCAATTGTGGCGCAGCTGTCGCGCTCATTGCGGCTACTGTCATGGTTTGCGATGGCGTACATGATGAAAAAATTTTAAGTCAGACAGTGGTGGCGTATGTGAAAAAGCACCATAGCGTATAACGGGGTTAACGGTTTAGTTGGTAACGAAAGCATCTCCCAGACAAGGAGAGCGAGAGCGCGACTATTGTGCGAGAGAGCTTTTTCGCCGATCGAAGGGCGAAAAAGCAATGCCGCACAAACAGTGTAGCGCCTGTGCAGCTTTATTTGTTACACACTCACTGATGTATGTTTGTTTGTTTGTTTGTTAATAAAAAGAAATATGTATGTATGTAGATAGAGACAGAGAAAGCGACTGATGCTTAAATGAATTGAGCATTATGGTAAGGAACTGAGCGCAGGCCTTTGACGATGCTTGCCGTTATATGTATGTAAATATGTATGTGTGTGGTTGTTGTGTGCTCAATATTCATGTTATTTTATATTGTGCTCATTGAAATGATAAAAATTATAGCAGAAAATTATGATTGAAACAAAAGCAAAAGCACTGGGCTCGAGCTTATAACGGGACATGGGATGTGGATCGTATTTAAATGAACTCAACTTAGAAAACGAAAAAGGAGTAAAAAAAAAACGTACACGCATAAGGAAATGTTGGTTTCTCTTTTCATTTTTTCTTTTTGTTAGTAGGTTTTTCTAATACAATATTCAACAACCAATACCAATATTTGTGAAAATGCTTAACTGCTATATTGGTCTTTGTCTTTGATATTAATTTAGTGCTTTTTGTATTATGAGGAGTCTATGGATCTTTAAAATGCCGCAAAGTGGCATAAAAACGGGACTT
Source organism: Scaptomyza hsui (assembly GCA_018152825.1). NCBI lineage: Eukaryota > Metazoa > Arthropoda > Insecta > Diptera > Drosophilidae > Scaptomyza > Scaptomyza hsui. Next base: position 9,851,080 of record JAECXO010000002.1, read on the forward strand.
AGAATGTCATAATAATCATAGAAGACTTTAATTTAAACACGCCTAATATCATAGTAAAAGTTTATGATTAAGTATTCTTTTTTTTTTTTATGAGAATTGTGTTTTTGGCTAAGACTGTAACTGTATTTTGTGCTTGTTGTAGATCAGTTTTGTGTGTGTAGAGTGGATAAGGATATGCACTTGGAACTTAAGAAGCGGATCGAACAATCTATATACCTACATTCTTTAAGTCACTGTCATATGTATGTATGTACAGATATTTCTACAGAAGGACTTGAGGTACAGTCCCAGTTACGAGTGCATATCTCAAATGATTTACTGTTATTTTTGTGTTTCAACTACAGAGAGTGTCACTAAAAGAGTGTCTATGTTTGTGAAGTATATAGTTAAGGATTAAAAAGATTGGTAAAGAAAACAGAGTTTTAGAAATATGTATACAGATAAAGATAAAGTTTGAGATAGAGAGAGAGAGAGAGAAAGATTCAGTTTGAGAGAGAGATAGAGAAAGAGATGTTTAACTACAAAAAGTACTAAACTATATAAAAATGATATTTGTTTCTTGTTTTTGCACTACAAATCTGTTGTTACTATATGTGTGTTTGGTGATTTTCTCATTTCTTGCAATCGATGTAATTTTGTTGTTGTTAATTAACTTTGAAAACGTATTAACTTTCAATCAAATACTTGGGCATAAGAATATTGTCCACATTCACAAACCAAAATTGGTTAGATATCATATATGCATGTATATATATTTAAATGTATATATTGTAGTTAATGTATATAGTATAGTCAAATAAACCAACATACCACAAACAAAAACAAATGTTAAACACAACGCAAAAAACTAAACTATACAAAAACCAAATCAGAAAGTTAGCTGGGATGTGATGTGGTTAAGAGTACTAAATATTTATATAGAGTGCATGTAAGTATAGAACCGTTGAATCACTGGAACAGGGCGAGCCAAGTAACAAAACAGGGTGCACAGAACTTACCTTAGAAAAGGGTTTAGTTAAGCAATGGATTAGTTTTAAATATTGTTTCTTATGAAGAACATGCGCCACGCGTGGACGGAGATGAACTGTTATTTAACTTGAAAGCATGTCCTTGGTAGATTAATTGGTAACTGCAGGTTAGTAACTAAAGCCAGCACTAAACTATAGATGTATATTACAGATGATGAAGGGTGCAGTTGAGCAGAAAGAAGTTGATTGAAAAAAAGGAGTGGTTAGGGTGAAAGATAGAAAGTAAAGTTTAGAAATATTAATAGCAAATACATAAGCATACAATATGTATTCCATATGTATGTAGTAAAAATGTTTATTTCTCTGATTAAGCCAATTTTTCTATTACATAATACAATTAAATGAAAAAAATTCCAAAAAATTCTTTATTACGCCTATAGAATACAAATTCAACTTGTCTTATCAAAACGAAATCAAAAGCTACATTTTTTAAACTATAGTACATAAATGATTTGAGGTTTTTTTTCAGTTGGATTTAAAACTATCACTAGCATGAATAACAAACTAAGAGCGAAATAGTCGAGCTGACCGACTATAAAAACACCCTCTACACAGGCTCAAATATAGTTCTTTAGTTTTTCGGACAGACAGGGCTTATAATTGAAGCATCTAGATTCTAGAGACTCTGTGTAAATGGGTTGTTTCTTCTCTTGGGTCTACTTACTGACTAATTATCACGTGTTGAACAACAAACTAAATGTAATGAAGAGGATTTTGGAGGATTTCTTTATATAGAGCCAAACTTAGATTGGAGTTGAAGTAGTACTCAATTGTGATATGATTGGACGTATAGTATTGATCTTAGGATTAGACGTTCTTGACTTTTATGGAATAAAACATAATGAGCAAATTTTCATTTGAGTTTTGTTGTTTTTGCAATGCAACGGCAAATTGACAAGCATTCATCAGACTTGACTTTTGCACAATACTTTTTCATCCTTATCCTTTTTCGATATCCATATATATAGGGGGGCACACTGATAAACTACTTTGTATATATACAATTGCTTAAGCCTAATGTTCCAAGATACTATTAAGCTTACTTATGATACAAATATGATTGATGTATTATTTTTTTTAAAACTTATTTCGGGAAAACTTTCTATAAATGTAAGTAACAAAATGTAACGAAATGTGTGTTGTTGTTGTTTTTTTTTTTTTTGGTAACTACAAATAGTACGAGTACCTACTTAAGCGCTACATGCTTTAGCATTAACAACATGCATTGTAATGAGTTCTGTAATCGATTACCAAACACTTCAAGTTGAGTATGTAAAGAGTATATATAGAGTAAGTTGTACGATATATTGTTGTATGTACTATATGTGCAACAAAGCGCGCATTTCATATATTAAGTTTTTGATTCATATTCTTTTCTGTTTTTTTTTTTTTTTTTGTTTTGGTTAGATTGTTGTTGAAGAAGACAGTCGTATGCAGCAGCACTTCTTTGTGTGGAAGTTTTGGTTTGTATGCATCGGCATTCAGGCCGTGTTTTAATAAGTTAATGTGTGTGTGCAGTCAAAAACTTTTTAGAGCTACTGTTATTATTAGTATTCAAGTATTAAACGATGTGCTTGCAGAATGAAAATCAACTTTGGATTAATCAGTAAATAGTTACGACTACAAAACAAGTTCAAGTTACGTGTAAATGTATGTATGTGTATGTGTTTGTGTTTGTGTGTGTGTTAGCCATGATTATCCTACGAGTATGTCTCTGTTCTTTGGTTTGTCTTGTAAGTAAACTCTATGTACTTTTTAACGCTTCTGAGGAAAAGTGTTTTCGGCTGATCTATCTGTGCACAAATTGTTGCAGCTGCTGTATTAGCCATGGCATTAGGATGATGATTATGAGATGTTTGTAACCGCTTTTTGCGAATGAGTATAAACTTTTACTAGAATTGCACATATCTTCCTCACAAAAGCACATATGTCCATTGCCTGAACTTTCCATCATGCACACGTGATCGACCATGAATAAATTGATTTGTAACTGTGACGTACACATGCGCCGAACCACCTCGTAAGCTGTAGGACAAAAGTACACAAGGGTGGGACAAGAAAAGAGAGAGAGAGAGAGAGAAAGAGAGAGAGAAAGGGAGTAAAGAAAAATACACACATTTCAGTTGATCCATTAGAAAACACCTTCTAGTTTTATTATGCACTTCCACCCAGCTAAGATTCTTGCTACACCCTAGTTTCACGCTATTCTTATGTATGTATGTTTGTCCCTTTCATACTCACGTGATCGCTGATGTCGCACCATTTTCACACAGCAGCCATTGCAGGTCATGAGGGGAGGTTGATCGCGCGGCAGAGCCGTGTAGTTGAAGGGATCCTTGCAGCGTGCATCCGTCCAGGAATCACACTCGTAACAGTAAATGGAACGCGCTGCAGTATAAAGCACAATATAATTATTACAATCTGAGCCGTAAAGCATTTTTTAAAATTGTATAAATATGTCGCTCTGCTTAGAACTACTGGACTAGGTTGCAGGCAAATACAAGAACCTACATAAATAATATCAAATAATTTAGCATTTACAAAAGCAAATATTCTTTATATACTCATGCAGTTTTTTTTTTTTTTTTTGTAAGAATAACAAAATTCGAGCATGCCTAATGTGCTTATGATTAGTGTGGCTTTCGAATAAAATGTGAGTATTAAAATAATAGAAAACGATGCTTAAAAAATGTTAAATACTGATTTCGAATAACTAGTTTATTGATAAAAAAAACAAATAAGATACTAGTAAAATAAGTTCGATTGAAATAGTGTGGAATTTTTCATGTTAAACATTCTTGTTTTGAGAAAATTTAAAACTCAAGTTTTAGTAAAAACTCAAGAGTGATTTTTAAGAAAACTTGCATCGTAAAACTCAGCAAGGAAATTTTGAGCCTCATTTTCCTTATCATTAATAAATTGTAACTTTTGAATGTGCCTTCAAAAAGCGTAACGAAATTCTAAGACGTGCAAAAGAAATAGAGTTTAAAATCTTTTTAAAGATCATAAAATATTGCTTATTGTACACACATTGGAACAAAAATGCATACACACACACATAGACATACATACATACATACACACAAACAGAGAAACATATAGAAGATAGAAAAATAGTTGTTGCAGAGTAGAAAAACGAATAAAGATGGCGTCATGAGGTCAAAAGATATGTAAAAGGACATGAGAAAGTCCTTTTTCATGCCAGCTGGGGGCAAAACAGTCAATAATAGGAGCATTTCGTTTTTTTTTCGTGGGGTCTTTCGGTCTTTTAATAGAACATAAATAGTTTGTGCTTGTCAAGAATATTTAATTAAAGGTCAGCTTTGTGGCATAAAACAAAAGAAATGGGGACCTGAGATAAAAATTAAGTAGCTATATATTGAATAAAAACATTTATAGTCAAATTGTTAAGTATTCACAGAGCCTTCTTTTGGAACATAATGCCGATAAAGAAAAAATGTTCTGGACTCTTTGTTCTTTTTTTTTTTTCGTTCACTTGAGTTTAAGCAATTAATTAAAATGTCACAATTAGAATATACATATACTTATGCATGACTTTTATATTATTAAGTTTTTTTGATTTTTGTATTTTTTGCAAAAAGGTTATTCGATAAGTATGTATATTTTAAGCATTTGGTATATATAGGCTGAGGATCAATGGATTCATACTTTGACATTCGGCTGAGGCTGATGGAATCCATACAAAAGTCAGAAATCCAAATATGGCTGCAAATAAACAATAAAAGGAAGAGCAAAGTAGAAGACAGGAAGATGATAAATAAACAGTTCATACGGGAAGTTACAATAGACGACAGACAGTTTACAAAACAAGAATCTCGGCATGAACATCAGTTCAAGAATGGAATGGGTTAGGGTGTAGAAATTCTAGATGAAAAGTTTTTATTAAAAAAAATAATTTTTATATTTAGATTATAATTGTCAAATTTTAAAGTTAGGACCAGAACTTCTACTTGTTTCCTAAACGATCTTTACATAATGATATTACAATCTAACTTTTCTTACCCATTCCATTACAAAACAGACTGTACATGCATTAGAAGGACTTGGACTGGGGATAGACAAACTCTAGGTAAGATGCGCACCACACTCAAAAAAAAAGTACACACACAATTAAGGTAAACCTCACCTACAAAATTACTTGGTGTAGACAGAGAGAAGAAGGAAGAGAAAGAGAGCAGCTGTCAGAGGACATGGGAACTTTTTACACACACAGTTTTTTTTTTTTTTGTTGGTGAAACAGTTATACGCTTATAAATATTATTATTGAACTATACATATTGTTGTTTCGGTAATTTGTACAGTGTGGTTTTTCCTTCACTTTACAGCGGTGTTTCTTTGTGGTATGCAAGACATGATGCGAGAACGAGACAACACATTTGTGTGACAAACGCACTCTCAAATGCAGGATAAATATGTGAGCGAGTGTGTATGTGTGAGAGAGACTGTTTTAAAGTGTGATCAAATTGTCTAAAGACGAATCTCAGAACAGAACCAATAACTAAACCAAAACTTAACGAAACGCAAACTGCAACGGCTGTAGCATTTACGATATTACAGTAATTTACATGGGGCGAGAGAGAGAAGGTTGTTAGCTTAGCTTTCTTTAGGTTGGTATTATGTACCCTTGCAGTTAAATAGTAAGTTATGTTAATTTAAGTAGCGGAGTCGCCATTTTTTTTTAAATTAGTGTAAGAGATTAGAATGTAAGTTTTGTTGGGAGAATATTATGAAAATGTTAACTATGAAAGCTTGGTTAAATCTAAGAAAGCTATTTTTCACAAAAAAATGTATTTTAAAGATGCTTCCTTGTTGACAACTTGTCAAAATAAAATTAAACTTACTGCAAGGGTGTTTTAAGCTATAGCTAGCCAGATATTATATTTTAGAGTAAATTGTTTTTAATTTGTTTTAGTACATAAACATAACTAAATAGTATACACAATTCAATTCGTTTAGTACCAACGCAAAAGAAAGTATTTGAACCCATATGCAAAACAGAAATCAAACAAACGTCGCACAAAAATTTTGGAAACAAAACTAAAACTTACTTGGAAAACAATTATCAGCCGTACCGAATTTTGCCAATGCCAAAATAACTATTTTAATATATTTGAAATGAAATTTCGATAAATTAATCATTGAAATCAATTTAAATATTATATCTGATTGATAATAAAAATAACCTCTTGTTTCACACTCTTTGGGTCACATATATGCATTTAATATTTTTTGTTTGTTATTTTATTTGTTTATTAGCATGTCACATCGCACATCACTGAAAATGTGTGTGTGAGTGTGTGTGTGCATAAGTTTGTGAGAGACTGTTCAGCTATTAATACACTTCACACATATTCTATATTGGTCCACGATTATTTGGAAATATTAATATTATAGCACACTGAACTGAACTCGGAGCAGGCAGCGTTGTACAATTTTTCTTTTTTTATTACTAGACAGCTCATAAATAATCTCTGTGGTCTTTGAAGTGGCCCTGTATTCGATTGAGGCATCTCATAAAGCAGCTGCTTTTCTTTTCTTTTATTAATAAATAATTATCAAGCTATTCAACTTTAACCATTGACTTCTTACCTGCCAAGGTGAGCAGCCCATGCCTGGCTGCATTTTCTTTAGACCACATTTTGACTGGAAGGCTTACTCCAAAGTTCTAAAAGTGAAATAATTAGTTGCTTAAACACAGTATTACTTAGTTTAAATCATACCTCGATATGACAACGATACTGCGTGGAAGATAAAAGGATGTTTCGGCATAGAAGCGCTAAGATTTACAGCGATGCAACTTCATTACTTTCTGGCTATAACGTCATCTTTTTTACTAAAAAACAAAGAAAGAAACTTTCCGAACTATACTACTTGTTGAGTGAAATTCCACTAATTAATTGATTCTAATATTTACTAAAAAAGCAAACAAACATTTTTATTCAATTTCGTTTGTTGATATTAAGCGTAAATTGCTTTTGTAAATAAGCTTTTTCATCCTGTTACGAAGTGTGCCACAAACGAATGGAATATTTATTATTATGTTTGAATTCATTAAAATAAATTGACTTGAAAGCATTTTTTGCTTGGATGAATTAATTAAGAAAATGTATAAATAAACACAGGTTTCTAGGAAATTATATTTTATAAAATAAGCTGTGAATACCTAGAGACCAAATCGGAATACCTTTTCAGGAACATAAGAAAACAAAAACTAAAGTATGTATTTTGTCAAATTAACCCTTTAACAACACTATTTTTACTCAAATCTATATAAAAATTCCTAAAAGAAAGGTGCTTCAGGGGTGAGTTATAGATAAACCTCTTTGACACATTTATGAGCCATAAATTTGACTTTGCAGTAAGCCCAAAAATAATGATTATCAAATTTCCTCGTCAATGCCTACGTCATATATTAATATATTATAAGTAAACTAATAATAGCAACACATAACCTCTAATAAATGTTCTAGGTCAATGTGTGAGAGACCCAAGTCAGGGCTACTGTTGCTGTCAGTGAGAGAGTGTGAGTGCATTAAACTCAAGTAAGGGTATATTCAATGTAACTAATACCACTTGTTGCTTAAGTTCACATCGAAAATTCTCATTGTTTTCTTGGCAAAGTGTCAACAAAAATGCGCCAAATAGTATAGTAAAAGAATACAAGATATATTTAATGTATGCAAACAATGTCGCACATTTGTTATATTGACAGTTTTTGGGTTAAGGCTTCTTCATCTTTTAATAGCCACACATAGTTAAACTGTTGATATTGTTGTAGTTAATAGCCGCCCTCTGTCGGACAGTAGTTGATTTATGGCAACAAGTGTGTGAACTAGTTTGATAATTGCCTGTTATCAGATATGCAGGCACAAGTGTATGGTTAGCAAAGCGCTTTAATAGTTTAGTGCAGTTAAGTTTTTGTTATTGCCGGTTATTAAGAAAGTAGCGCGCTCAGCTAAGAGAGAGAGAGAGAGAGAGCAAAGGAAAGGCAATGTAAACAACACGTAAACACGCACGCACACACTTGCACTGACAGCAACAGTCTCTCACTCTCTCTCTCACTTGGCTGCTCTCTTTTTTTTTTTGTCGCACGCTCTCACTCTCTCGGCAAGTGTGGGGGCTGCGTGCTCCTTATTGGGCTCCCTTTCCCACACGCATCATCTGCAGCAGTATTTAAGTTTCTGGTTTTGCACTCAAACTGTTTTAATGGCATTTTTAGAGGTTTAGATTCGTAGCAGATAAATGAAACTTTTCATTACCTTAAGCACTTGCCACAGGCTTGTTATATTGGGATATTGATTTAAAACTGGTCCTATGCGGTTTACACTGTCCTGCACACTGGTTCAGAGGTCACGCGCAGGTGTTTCATAATATGTAAGTCGAAATCGATTTAGTCGCGACAAAAGTGGGCCAACTGAAACCTAATGCAATTTATGCTCGTAAATAGCACACAACGCATTCAGTTTTGACCGATTTCCTTCGCTTTTCTCTGGTCCCACGTTGCAGGCGACATTCTTGATTTGCTTTCTTTACTTTTTGCAAGGCTGTTTATTGGCTTTTTTCCACTTTTTCTTTACAGCTTGAAAGCGTATTGATTTACTTTTGCCTTGCAGACACAACACAGCACAATGTTATATACTTATTTATTAATCAATCACTCGTTTTGTATATACTATTTCACAGATACTTTTTTGCGATTTTTAGCAGAGGTACTTTAGTTAAGTGAATTCGTTTTTTCTTTTCTATCGAAATTTGACTTGCGACGAGCGTGGGAGGTTGTGTCTTTTATGCTATATAGCAGCCAACACGCAACGACATCGACTGAACGGAGACTATGCGCCAAACTTTTCATTTTCCTTGCGTTTCTCTCTCGACTTTGGCGCATCTCATTTTTTTGTTTTTTTTGTGGCTATTTTCAAACACTGTTCGGCTTGTGCGTGTATTGTACTGTTAAGCTTTTGGCGCCAAATATGCTGAGTGCTGTAAAGTGCCACAAAAAGCTTTTGATATGAGCTTTTTAACGGTTTATCTTAAGTGCTACAGGTATATTTGATTTTTGTTTAACTTTATTATGAACTCTTGGTGTATAAGAAGTTGATTGTGTTAAGCACAGCTTATAAATAACATGTATTAGTTTATAAAAATGATTTCGCATAAATAAATACATAAATACTTCGTACGTACAAACAAAACTAGCATAGAGTATGCAAACAATTATTCAAGATTATAACGAAACGGAATCAAGACAAGGAAGTTGAATCAGTTATTCCTTTCAATTATGTTGAGCATTTATATGTGTGTATGTGTGATGAGCAGTATTCTCTCTCTGTTTCTCTTCGCTTAGGCAAAGTCGCGAGATCCTTCCAGTTTGCGCAGCTGTTTGGAATGAAAGAAGAGAGAGAAATATATATTTAACATAACTGTTATTGGGAATGAATATTCAATGGAGTATTTACAATGAGTGTTTGTGTGAATGAGTGTGTGTGTGTGTGTGAGTGTTTCAATAGAAACTTTTATCATGCCAAGCCGCAAATGCTCTCACCTCACGTTCGTCGGCATTCGTGCGATATTTCTCGGCTGCTTCGTTGTTCTTCGCCGGCGCCTTAGCCTCCAGCACCTGAGTATAGAGCAGAGCAGCTGTTATGCCACCCAAGATGGGTCCAACCCAGTAGACCCAATGGGCGCTCCAGTTGTCGGTGGCAAAGGCAGTGCCCAAGGTGCGAGCCGGATTCATGCTGGCTCCCGTATAGTTAATTGTGCCCAGATGACCCAAGGTGACGGACATGCCGATGGCCAGAGGAGCAGTATAACGTGAATCGGGCTTATGGGCATCGCAGGCACCAAACACAGTTAGGACCAGTACGAGTCCCAGGAAGAACTCAATGCCCAGGCCTTGGAGCTCACTGATATTGGGTGCCAGGCTGGTGTGTCCCAAGCCGTTGTGGTAGTTGGAATCCAAGAGGGTCTTAAGAGGAAGAAGTTGATGAAAAGATTCTTATCTAAAAGATTCCGCCCTTACCTTGACAGCTGCTGTGCCGGCAATCGCACCCAGACACTGGAACACAATGTAGAAGAGAGCGCGCAGGACACTAATCCTGCCTGCTACCAACATGGCCAGGGTAACAGCAGGATTAACATGTCCACCACTCAAATGGCCAATGATCTGAAAGCGTCAAAGGATCATTAGCTTAACGATAGCAATTAAATCTAAACCTCAACTCACCGTTATGGCCATGAAGACGCCCAATCCAAAGGCTAGGGCTTTGAAGGTGCCATCCTCCTGTTGTGTGCAGGCACCGCAGGCAAAGAAGTTCAATATCAGGTTGCCCAGGAATTCGGCAATGAGAGCTTGCCACAAACGCAGATCCTTCGATTTGAATTCATTGAGACCCAGCGAATACTCGAATTTGCCCATCTTGACCAGGTGACGTTCCAACAGACACTGAAAGAAACCAGAGAAAGAGAGACGAACACAAATCCAAGTCGGTTAATTATGCACTCTCTAGTTGGAAGTGAACAATTGTCAAACATGAACCGAAAGTCGGCATAAAGTGAACGATGACCGCATTTGAATGCAGGCTCTTAATACGGGCATGACTCTAGACTCTAGACTGACTATTTCACTATATACATATTTATATATATATATATATGGCTAGACAGAGGAACGGAGGAATGATTAATATTGCTTGGACGTGGGCCACGGAATCAGAGTCAACGATAGTTGATAGCCACTTCCGTTTGATGGCAATTACAAAGTTGACATGGCACCTAATTGACCATATAACTATACCAAATATAGATGTCTACAACGGTTTTTAAATATATCGTTTAAAAATGCATTAAAAATATTTTTATAAAAGTATTACAAGACTCCAAACTTAAATCAACTCTTTAGAACATTTGACTCCTTGAATAAAATTTAACTTAAGGTTAGGAACGCATTTTTTCAGTGCAAAATTGTGTTCAACTTGAAAACAGTTTCAACCTATTCACAGCTATAACAACACTATAAAAAGTAAATTATTTCAATTGTCAACAAGCCATAAAAACTGTGTAAATATTTAAAAACAAATATTATCAAGACAACAAAACAACTTAAGCCTCAGTTATAATTGAACGCGTGCTGTTTGAGTCTAGAGGGGATTAGAGCCAACTTCTGCTGCTGCTACTGTTGGCCAAGGCAATTACTGATCGGGCTAACTGTCTGCCTATGGCCCGATCCACTGTTTACAGCTGCTTACGTATTTGGCGCAAGTTTCAGAAACAAAAACGCAACGCGGTCAAGAGCAATCAGACAGCCCAAAAATGGCCTATAAGCAGTTGACCATGCCCCCGCACAAAAAAAAAAAACAACAACTATGATCTATTCATTCTCAATTGAAAGTTTTAACATTAATATAACAAACAACAATTATTCAATGTTGCATTTTAAAAGGAAAAAACTCTAGACGCATTTGTTGTGCTAAAAATAGTTTTTAGTTATTTTATTTTAATTTTGCAATTGCATCATTATACCCTGTAACATGTTATTGCGAAGGAGGGTATGTCAAGTGACAAATATTAAAGTTAACAATTCACAAGCTAGGGTATCTTCTAATCGTATCAAAGTTGCTTCTAAGTACAACAAAACATAAATCAATATCAAACGAATGAGTTCGATTACTGTTTTCATATCGATGACTTTAATTGCCAATGTGCTCGGTTCTCGCTTGCGCTGACATCTTTGTTACGGTTCACCATAAATTAATTTGGTGAATTGTCAAATATACGTATATAGTAATTTAATTGACAAGCCCAATAGAAGACAATAACACAGACGCACCTACAACTATTTATTTTAAAGAATAACATATGTTTTATCTTGATCTGACGCACATTTGAACTTTAAACATGTTTATTGCTGATTAAGCTTTAGATTTGCACAAACTTAAATCGCTTCGAACATGAAATTTAAATAAAATAAAAACTGGAATGTGAATTGTGTGATTTATTTGGGTTTTTTTTTATGTGTATTGATTCATGCTGTAAATGTTCCGAGAGTCTTAAACTTTGTAATAAGTATTATTCATCTAACTGCAGCTTAATTTATTACACCTTTAATGAGTCTCCCACTGATCTACCCAATTAAAAATTATACTATAGCCAAACGACATTCCTTCTCTATAAGCCTTGTTTATGTTTTTAACGGATTTAGCACACACCTGCCCCCAAAGTATTGTACAATTAACAATTGAGTTTCTCAAGTGGCAAGAAACACAAAAAAATAATGATAGCATGTACTAAATAATCAGAGTGTATAGCTTATCAGATAATGATTGGTTTTTAACAAATAATGAAATCATACACATTCTCTGATTAAAACACACACACACACACACAGAAGGTGTAAAACAAAACCAAGAAGTGTTCTATAATATAATGCTGTAACAATAATTCTCGTTATATTTGCAATTCGTGCGTGATATTTGCCATAAAATTTTACGGGTCGACGTCAACGTTTGAAATGTTTGCTCAACAAATTAGCGCAAACGCTTCGAACAAGACACACAAATTAACTGAATTCTTGCACACAATTGCAACAAAAGACGCCGCCAGACTGCAACAACTACAATAAAATACAATAAAAAGGCACAAAGGAAATAATAATAATTAAACTGCATTCTGACACCTATACACCCCTAAGCACACGAATTCTGATTTCAAATATCCGATAACAAGAGTATTGTAAAAATATTCACACATATTTATAAATTCCGGAAACGTGAAGTTCATGAACTGTTCCTTAACTGAAATGACAATATTTTAACTGTACTGCAATCAAACAAAGCCATAAAAAAGTAATTTTAAACATGAGGTAGCTAATTAATATGTATTTGACAAGTCAATGGCTTTAAGTGATTTATGTTTACTTAAGTAAATGTCAATCGGCAATATCTTTCATGTTTCTTAACCGATGAACAATATTATGTTAAATATTCTTAAGAGGAAAATCGAATCCTGACAATTTTGGATTTCATTGTTGTATAGAACGAGTGTATATGGGAAACGAGTAAAATTTCCAACTCGTAATAAAATGCTATTAAAAAGTAAGTACTCTTCGCTAGTAAATGTCAAAAAGACATAAAAAATAAAGATTAAGCGTAGGTGTTCATTTAATTAACAATACTTGTCGTGCAGTTGAAATCAATTTAACCGCTTTTTACTTTTGGTTGAGATCAGCCAAAGACAATGATCTAATGTCGTCGGACTTGGTTCAATTTAGCAGCATTTTATATATATGTATATATAGAAGCAATTCTATGCGAGATCAGCCAAAGCCAAAAGACAAATTCTTCATGGGGCTGATGACATTCTTTGATATCATCGCCTGCTCATGGCAAATGGTTCTTTCTATAAACAACTTTTAGATAACATCATCATTGTCGCAAACTCTCGTCACTTAAATGAACATAAAACTCACTTAAACTTTAAATGCGACACATTTGTATGCAACGCCAGATGTGCTCTATGGAGTACTATATAAAAGCCAGATGGAGTCAGAGATTTGTAAAGCAATTCAAATACCATTAAAAGTACAGAGTATGACACTTGTTAACCACAAAAACCAAACATACTGTGTATTTATATTTGTTTGAGTAATGTAAATGATTAGTTCCCCTAATTAGCCACACAATAGAACTCAACTTTGTATATGAATCTGTATCGTTTTTATATAAAAAAAATAAATAAATTTGTAACTTATTTCATGCATCGTCGCACTCAAAATTAAAGAGATAGACACTGAAATATATAGTGTAATTTTCAGTGTCAACCAAATTTTCATTTTATTGCGACAAATTTGTATTCATCTTAATATGTTTTGGCGGCAATGCAGCATTTTCTTAGTAAATCATTGCTTTTTATCTACATAGCTCTAAATGAAATGTGTATTTTTGTATTATTGTGCTTTACTCAGTAAAATGTTGTCTATTTTTAATTTTATTTTCTTTTTGCGTTGTTGTGTTTTTCTCATTAAATATTGGACTATTTTTTTTAATTTCTTTTTTTTATGGTGGCATATAAAACAACACGTGTGGTCTGGTTTGGTTCCAAAAAAATCCTATTGTATGGTTGAGATCATCGTTTTGGTTTGTTGGTTTTCAAAGAGCAACAAGTAAATGATATCAAAAAGAAACATCAAGAAAATATGCTAAAGTACAGTTAAAGATAAGAAATATCTACAAAGTATGTTTTCTTTTGTTTTAGCGTTTGTGCATATTTACCTTTTTAGTAAAATATTTTTAATAATAAGCTCAACCGCTTATTGACACCTTTTGAACATGCAATAATTGCCACCTTTTTAATTATTATACATAAATTGTGTTTGCAATACAAAACAAGAAACACTTTACACTTTAACTAATTTTGCAGGAATATATGTATATCTCTATCGTTCTTGTTCCTCCTTCTCTGAGCGATCAATGTGTGTGATCCGCGCACTTTGACTCAACAACAAACACTGCGCGCCACGAAACCTGCGAAGCTTTCAAGACGGCGAACAAAAAGTAAAAAGCGGCAAGCGCAATGAGTCGCACAGTGGGTTGAGTTGAAAGAAAAATGATGAATTTAAAAACTACATATAAACTTTAATGTATATAAAAGCTCATTAACTCTTTTAACACATAAAAAGTAAAATGCTTCAGTATACGTTTAGCTGTGCTTTTATTTATTTTGTACTAAAATCAGTTTTTGCTCCGAGGCATAAGTGCATTTTAATTTTGTGGCTGTTAAGCTTTAAGTACTTACTTAAATCACTTAAACTGTGAAACTATAGGAGTTGTTTATGATTGTTTACGTTGGTGTGAGGCGTTTGACAGTGTAAATATAGTGCCATAATGTACATATGTACATATATCCATTGACTATGGGTAATAAGCAAGTAAGTGAGTAACAAATCTACAGTTATTTATTGTAGAATTTTTACACTTAATCACGTATTTTATTCGCGTGCATAAAAGCTTAATAAGAGTTCATTAAACTTTAACTAGCATGTAACCGCAAATATATTTTATTAAGGATATCTAAACCTTTCAAACCTTTTCTGCCCATTATCATTATCAGCTGTGTTTATTCACTGTGCGCTTAAAAAGGCTAACGGAGTAATTAGCGGAGAGTTGCCAACAATCCGTTAAGAATGAGGTGAAATAATAAAGGGTGAGAGGTAAAGAGAGCATTGCATCTTCTGTGACAGCTGTGAGCGCGTGCCAAGGAGAATATGTATTGTTGTTGTTGTTATTGGATTTGGGAATTCTTTGGTGTTGTAATGCTTATTAAAATGTGAGCTTAACTTAAATAAGGTATAAAAAGAGCGTGCGGAGGTTGGGAAATTCAGTGTAAAATTGTGACGCGAGCATGTCGCAATTACTTCCAATTCATAAGTATATAAACATGTGCAATCAGCCTTATGTGTACATTGTATTGTTTTTATGATCTGTTTAAATATTTAAACATTTATTGCTGCAAATACGAAAATTGGTACAACGCCCCAGGGTCCCCAATCGAGGCTCGCGTGACGTTTGTGAAAAAGTTTCCACGTTTTTTTTTTTTCTGTGTGCAATTTTGAATAGCGCTTATCAAAGTGCCGCTAACAAAAGCCAAATAGCATTGCTGTGATTTTTGATATTTTAATTAATTTAGTGCATTGGGAACTTTTCCATTGTGGCATGCCTTAATAAAACAAAACATTGATTTGTTTGCCCCTCTAATTATATATTGTAAAAGTTGTCACTTTCAATTTGCTTTATAGCCCCCTCGTCACCAATAATGACGCTGATCATGCTGTGTGTGTTGCTGTGGGTGTGTTTTGAAAGGTGATCTGATTTCTAACTGTCAAAAACCCGTGACATGAGGCTAATTGTTGATTTTAGTTGACTGGGTAAGTAATTTTAACTGCTTGTTTGTAGCTTTTTTTTTTATAAAAAGATCGATTGAAAGAAATTTGTTGTGCAAAGTACGCGACTGCAATAAAAGTGTGGCATACTTTTATGAGGTGCCATAAAATGGAAATGGGCTGTGTCACGGCTAGTTTGTTGATTTAATTACTTTAAATTGCAGTTCTTTATTTTGAAATTCATTTTGTTTCGTATAACGATAAGAAAATCACAGCTCACACTCTCTTTTTTTCACTCTCTCCACTTCTAGGCCAAGCTGACTTTTCATTATTCAAATTTATGAGTCGCACATAAAACATTTGACACTTTGACTGGGAACAACGCCCAGTTGCTGTGTGTATGGGCTAAAGGACTATTGTTGTCCTTGAACTTTGAAGGCCCAGCATGACAGGGCATTAAATTTGCATATGCATTGTGGAGACGATTAGGTAAGCCATGAAGTAATAATACTCACACTGTGAGGGGAATGACAAATGAAAAGTTGACCGGATATATAGAACCCTGAAGAGGGTCAATCAATTAAGCAAATTAAAACGCAAAGTGCGCACTTAAAGTTCTAGTTAACTGTTGGTACAAAGTGCGGAAGCTTATATAAAGTCCCCTGAAACTTAGTTTATTTTTAAATAACAGTTAAGATTAGCCAAATATGTTGCTTATCAGCTGGCCGCCAAACATATTTTCATCAATTGCTTTGTGTGTTTTTTTTTTCGCTTTTGAGTTTTTTGTTCTGATTGTTATTGCCAATTTTCATGCTAATGGGCTTTTAAACAGAAACACGTACGATATTTCAGCAGCCGTGCCCAAATTACACAAACAACAAAAGAAAAAGGTAAAAAATGCCGGCAAACTGCGACAAAAAAAATTAAAAGTTAACTAGCAAAAAAAAAAGAGCGAAACAAAAGTCAGCTTAAATTGAAATACTGTTCTTGGTATTCGGCTGAGCAAATACGAGTATTTTTATAAAAACAATTAAACAAACACAACAAATGGCGAATTTCGTTGCTGAAAACACACGCACTTGAGTGTGTCAATCAATTCTCTCAAGTGTTAGCGGCAAGAAAAAAAACTAGCCAAAAGCCAAAAACTGAAATTGTTAATTGCCTGAAATTTTTGAGACGCGCACGCGCCTCAATGGCAGGAAGTGCCCCAAAAGAATGACGCCTCTCGAGCTGTCTCGCAAAGAGCTGAACCGATCTTGATACTCTTTGCTGATAGAGAGTATAGCTGACTTGGCATCGATTCTATTGGATTTAGCTAAAGTTCAGTTCTTAAGACAGAGTTGGCCTTAAGGCTCTTTCTTCTTTTTTGCTGCTTTTAAAGCTCTTTGGCTCTAACTACAAGGATTTATGTAGATTTTTGCACTAAAGTGCTTATAATCTGTCTAATAAGTTCCTTAAGTAAATACTCCTCTAAAACTTGTAAAGCGTCCAAGTGTGTAGCTTTTTTTTCTTGAACCATTTTCAATAGCTAAATCGTGACATGATCTTATAAATATATGTACACATTGTACTTGTTTCTCTGTGCATTGTTCAGTTTTTAACATAACGCCCCCACCAAAAATATATAGATAATTTTTTTTGGCAGTACTTGGAAGAATTTCCCACGCTATGCGTGTGTCAAGTTGAAATATCATTTTGTCAATAGCTGAACAGCAAAAATTTGAGCAACAATAACATCCACACTTAATGCTTGAAGAAACAGTTAGTCATCATGGGCCATGACAAGATCAGCAGAAACTGCAACAGCTAAAAAACATGCTGGCTAAAAACAACAAAACGTTCAATTTAGCCGCAAGCTTCGGCCTTATTGAAACACAAGTGTGGATACACCTCACAAATATATAAGTTTTAAATATTTAAGGTACAAAACGATGCTCTTAAACATAATTAGAGAGAGATGCTGAGGGTGAGGGTGAGAGAAAGAGAGCGAAACAAAGATTGATGGATTGAAGTTTGAAGTTTTGAAGCTACGCTCTGAAGTGTCAAAGCTTTTTCAGGCAGCATTGAAACAAAGGCGACATTGACCTTTATTTCGCCAAATCTTTGTGGATAGAGCAAATTAATGAATCGCTCATAATTCAGTAAATAACTATTGCACGTGGCACACTCCTCTTTACAACAACAACAACAACAATAACACACCTGCCCAAAAGTAACCACAAACTGAACCAATTTCATGGCTCGATTTTTATACTGACTCATGTGCGTTTATTGTCCAGCCATTTTTTGCACACGAATTTCAATTGATGATTAGCAGCGGCAATAACTGTAAATCATTTCAAGCAACAACACCAACAACAACATCTCGTCTGGAAGCGCAACAATTACGGGCCACAAAAAATTTAGTTGGCCAAAAAGCAGTTTCAATGTCGCCATCAATAGATTCGTTTATTGAATGACTTTTCAAAAACCAAGAGTTTTTGAAAAAGTTAATTGAAGCAAGCATTTGAGGTAATATTGTAAATGCGCCCACACAAATAGAGTATGTGGTTTATTTTATTTGTCATCTTTAAGAGATAGTTTAACTAAAGCTAAATGTATCTAATTTAGTATGAAAGATACACAGATAAAAAACTAAATTGACGACATGATTTTTGTTGAGTTTCTTTTGAACCCCATTTGAACTCTTTGTCGGATTTCTTTTGAGAAATCATCTAAGAAGCTCAAAGAAGCGGAATTCCAGCCACAATATTCTCGAACAAAACAGATTAATAAATGACTTGGAAATTTTTCCATGTTTTCTCACTGGCTGTAATTGATTCGACACGTTGTAGACTTACACTATGCTTATAATTATGGTCAAACATTTATATTTCAGTTAGATATGGGCATTTATTAGCTAACAAGATTTGCATCGCCATCTAATTAGTTTAAGCACAAAGCGAATCCAATATTAAACTAACTGCTATATTCGAAACTTTTGTCTTAATAACTTTTAAATGCCTTAAGCCATGAAAGTACTCTTATAATCTTAGATTGCTTATATGTCTGATAAAAAGCGCGGGTTTTTATATATTTTCTTCTTTTTTTTCGGCTGTTTGTTTTTGTTTTGTTGTCTGTCATTTGTTTTGTCAATAATTCGCAACTGTTGCTCTGAGACTGAAATAAATATGACAAGGTTTCTCTGTGGGTGTAGAAAGATATATTTATAAGCAGCCCATTAACTGTACGTAGGTAAAAAAAAACAAACACTCTAATGTGCTCTGATAATCAATATTAAAGCCGCAAACAGGGCCAAGCGAAATTTTGCCGGAAAAAGTGAAAAGTAAAAAAATAAAAAGTGATAGGCAGCCATCAAGCATAACTTATTAAAGAAGTAATAAAAGTTAACTATAAAAGCGTTATCAGTTATGACGAGTGTTACGAGGTCTTGGCTAGGTTGGATTAACGTTAATCAGTTAACAGAATTAAGTTCTTCAGGCTGATAAGGTCTGCAACATTGAGTGGACTTTAATCAGTCTTGTGCCTATCGAAAGGAATTTCTTAAGTGGCAAATGTCATCAAAATGACTTTAAAAAATTAAAGAAAGACATGAGAAGACGTGGGCTATAAGATACTCTTTCTTTTAAATCAACTATAAAATTATATTAAACATGAACAGAGCAAATTCCCAACTTGAACGAAACTGTATCGTAAATTTATTCATCCCAAACATTATCGTATCTTTTTTACGATACAGTTTTTTTTTATTGCAACGATAAGGTTTTAGGTGTTTAATGTTTTAAGTATAACTGTAATAGGTTTAGAGCTTCACTGTTCCTTATACTAACACATATACAAACTTTTACCCACTCTTTAATTAGTATGCAAAAAAATGGCAAAAAAAAGTAACTAATTAAGTCATAAGGGCAATCCCAACAACCGACTATACCCAGTCCCTTAACAAGAACACCAACTGGGCTAAGAAGGCAAGCGCCAAGCCCAAAAGTCAAAACCACAGCTGCGTTGCAGTCGCCGCTAACTTAAGCGCAGTCGCAGTCGCTGCTAGCGTCGGCGTCGACGTCGACGTCAACGTTAGGCCCGACTGAGAGTATATCAGTTACAGACACAGCGCCAGCAACGTTTATTTGCGCTCGAGCAGCGAACGTGGCAGCAAGCAAAAGCAAACACAAAACGCAAAAGCAAAAAAGTAACAAGTAAAAGCAATAACAAAACCATACAACACAAATCGAATTGAATTGAGTTGAGTTGAAATTGGAAACAAAAGCGTTGCGAATCTGGATAAAACAGTCGGTGTCAGAAAGTCTTCAAGATAGTTCGTCAAGTGCACTTCGACTAACAATTGCAACAATTGTAAACGACTCTCTAAGCCAAAGTTAATTAACTTTTCGTGGAAATATTGATAATTGTTTAGTTCAAGTTTAAGCGCGCTTTCATTTCGAATTGAACGATCGTGTAAAGAAAATTTTCGAAAAAAGAAGTGGTAATTAATTGCCGTTAAGTGAAATTTTTGTCAAGACTGCAAATCACAATTGCTGTGTGTTGTGAGGCGTGTGTTGAGGCGTTGTTTTTGCGCAATTGTGAACGAATTTTGAAATTCGAATTTTATACTTTTTGTGGTCTGGCTATTATTGTGCAACTCCCGCAGACGGCAGCAGCCACTTAACCTTAACAATTATTGTTTGGCAATAAGACATTTTTGGCAAAATCATTTTGATTCAAGTGCGCCCAAAAAATACCAAAAGCGCACTTTTACTACAAACGAAAGCAAAACAATAACTCGACAACAACAACAACAATAAATAGCAACGAACCCACGCGGCGCTTAACTCGAGTAGCAGAAAACAGCAGCCAAAAAGAGAAGAAGAAGGAGCAGAAAATAAAGAAATAGTGCAAAATGGTTGAGAAAACAGGTGAAGTTCGAAGTCGAAGTCGAAAGAGTCGAAGATCGGTGTGAATTGAATGATTTGGGGAAATTTCAAGTGTTCATGAATAAACTTGCACAAACCAATGCTCTTTGGTCTGAAGGTTAACTAACGGTAACGGAAAGTGTGCAAAATTGAATTTGTTTTCGGTTTGTGTGTGTGTGTTTGGAATAAATTGTAGAAAATTAGCATTGTAGAAAGTACAACTAAAAGACATAGATAGTTTTACTTTCGATATGGTTAACAAACTCAAACTTTAAAATTCATGCAAGCGACTTAAAAGCATTCTTGCAACTTGTTGTTAAAAAGTTTGCAAAAACGTCCCAAGCTATTAAATAGAATTTTACGCTTGTCAACTGCATGAAGTAAGCAACTTAAATTGTTTGCTAACAATCATGTCAAATTTGATAATTAAGTATTTGAAGTTAACAGCACAAAGAAAATTATACAGTTCCTTCAAAGCTTATTTAAGAACTGTTATTTTTAAAATTTCACTGACAGCTGAAATATGCAAATTTTAAAAAGGTTTATTTTTAAATTCGTTAATAAATGGGCTACTTAACTGCTGTAACACGAAGACACACAAAGATAACAATGTTGACACACCCTAATGCAGCAAGGAAGCGTTGTAAAATGAGTTTTGCGTGTCGTTATAATCATTTGTGATGACTACCATTTACAAACTGTTAAATCACCGTTGACCATTTAATCGAAAAAATAAAATAAATAAAATTAATAATAATAAATCAAATAAAAAGGAAAGGAAAATGCATTTCTTTTGCATCTGTTGTCTGGTTTTCTAAGAGGATTATGTAAATTTGTTTTAAAGTTAGCTTAGCTTTTGAATAAAATGTTAACAAAGACAATTTTAAGCTTTTTTCCAAACCATATCGTAGCATTATTGGCACTTACGATACAGTTTAAATTCTTATCGTAACAGCTACGATAATACAGTATGACTGTAAAGTTTAATGTATTACGATAATGATTTTATTTTAAACTGCAAGAGTATCTAATCTTCGTTTTGTGCATTTTAGCTTGTGCATCTAAACTTTTTTTTTTTTTTATCAATAATCAAATGATTGCATTTCCATAATTTCATCGTCACAAACATGACAGCAAATTTGTTGTATTATTATTGTTATTTTTTTTTGCTTTTTGCTTTTGCTTCCGTGCTGCTTGAAGTTTGATTTTCTGAACTGAAAGTTTCATGACAAAAGCGTTCCACAGACTTGGAGACATTGATAGTTACAAAACACACACACACACATATATATAAAGTCTAGCCATATAAAAAGACGATGATGACTTCCTTGACGAAAGCGCTATAAAATCATAAAAAACAATCAAAGAAACTGTTAGGCAAATAAAGTGAATGAACTGCGATTTATAAAATAACTACTTATTGCCAAGCAGAAATCGGTCAAGAAAAAACGATTATGACCAAAATAGTTATTGCTTACGTCAATTATCTTATTTGTTTTCAAAATAACAACAACAATATTTTAAGTTTACTTATTTAAAAGCAAACTGGCGTCAAATTCACCAGCGATAAGAATTCGAAAAAACAAAAATACGCGGAAAAATATTTACCGCACTAATTAATTTTGCGCTGTTTAAAGCACATTTCCATTTGAAATTCCTCGGCACAAGCTAATTATTGTTTCGTTGCTCTCTTTGTTTTAACAATTGTCCAAACATTGTGGCCCACAAATAGTACAAAAGCGCGTGAGAAACACAATGCCAATATTTGAAACAAATATTAGCTGCTCGAACTTGTGCAGTCTGCTCTGCCTTTTATATGGTAGAGCTGCTAAAAGCATGCCTCCTAACCTTGGCAGTGAATAAATACGTTTAAACAGAGTGTATGTAACTGATCTTCACAGTTAGTCAAGATGAAACTATGACAATGTTCGTAATGTGTTTGTAATTTCTCCGCTCTGGCTAACTTTTATTCTGTCAAACTTGGCCAAGACAGTCGTGAAGACACGAATTCCAGTCAAAGTCGGGAAGTCTAGACACATCTGGGTGCTGTTGTTGTCATTAGCTTTTTGCGTAGTTGTCGACACAATTATGGTACTCACTAAATACGTTTTAGCCGCGTTAATCGTGCTAGCCGTTGACAGCACTCATCATGACAACAGTAGCACAAAAACACAAAAAAAAAAAGTAAGAAGCACAAAAACAGAAGTAGAAACAAATGCGAATTTAAATAATGCTTATTACTCCTCACAGTCTCTGCCTCTGGCCGAGATTGGCGCCAATTCTGTAGGGGGTTGGGTTTAGTTTGGGAGCTATTGAACATGTTATTAATGAACGCGGCTTATAATTAAGTTAATAATCTGATGATCGTTTTCTCATGGAAAGTTTTTCAAGATGTTTACGTGACGGAAAGTTAATTTAAAGCAAACTCATTAGTATTATTACTATTTGCAAAAATTTATCGCTTTGTGTAATGAGAAAAAGTTCAGCACAATAAACAAAAAGGAAATTAACAAAATGCTTATTCAAAATAATGATGATTCTTAGTTTATAGCACCTTATAAGAGTTTTAATTGTGTGAAAACGTTCAGTGTTCCTGGAAATTATAAAAAACCTTTGATATACTTTGAAAATCTTACATTTGCTTAGTCATCTTTAATTGTGGATTCCCCCAGAACGAATTAAAATTGCTTCTGATTTATTGATTATCTAATCCAAACTCGTCTAAAATTGCATAAATTAACAGGCCATAAATTTTGCATGCCCTGAAAACTTAAACAGCGAGCTAACTAATTAATAAATTTTGTATAACTAAATTGATTTTTGTTAATTTAGCTAAAACGTGTTTTGGCTAACTACCAAAAAAAAAAACTGAAGCTTTGTTGTTAATAAAATCATCACCTTTTTGGCAGCAAGTGCGGAGAAAAAGAGTTTGAAAAATAGTATATAATCCGATTAAATTGATTAATTGTCAGGTAACAAAAGAGAAAAAGGAAAACACGCGACTTTTGTTTTGACTTTTAGCCAACTTTTTGTTATGAAACGTAATAAGGTAAAGACAGTCAAAAAGAAGAGGAAGAACGTTAATAAAACATTAGGCAAACATATGTGAGCAAAAAAAAAATATATATAAAAAATAAGGTAGTAAATTAGCAAGTTATGCGATTTTTGCGTGTTTATAACTCATAAATGATTCTTGGCTTGTTTTGTATGAACTTATGAACAGAATTTAACATAATGAGCTCAGCAGCAGCTAAAGGATCAAGAGGTAAAAGGGGTAGGGGTGGGGTTGACAGGTGCTATTGGTGACATTGCTCATACGCAGCGTGTGCTCATTGCCAAGAATAGTCAGTCCAAAGACCAAGCCCCAAATGAATATGTAGTCTATTGTGATTTTTTACAGGATTTGGGTGTGGCTAACACACTTTCACACACACACACACACACACACACACACACTCTCACACACCCCCAACTATGACAACAGGCCAGTGGCCAAGCCTTTCGACTTGACTCCTATTTGAGGTGTGTGTCTGTCTGTCTTTTAAACTGAAACGTGTGCTTAGGAACACCCCTTACCCTTCCCTTTGCCTTAAGTCTTAGTCGTGTGTTTTGGTCAAGGCTGCTTGTAGCAGTAACATCCTTTTTGGCCATGCTTTTAATAGCACAGGATGTGCAGACAAGCTACAAACTTGCAACGGAAGTGTTCGACCAGAAATGCAACTGCGGCGTACATAAATTTGTTAGCCATTTTTAATTTAAGGAACCTCGCGTGCCTCGCATGGATAGTAAGATTAAATCTACTCCTAAAACATACTCATTATTGCATTGCGTAACTAGAACTAGAACAACTGGAACTCATCTAAAACTCTCTTTGCATTTTCATTGTGGCCTTGTCATTGGCCTTTTTATCTTATCGAGTCGAGTAGCTTTTCAATGCTCATAAATTGTCTTGAATCGTCGGGGCACATTAAAGGCGGGGCAGACACACACACACACTATACATTGAAGATCTTATCTGTGGCAAGTGACTAGCACGAGGAGAAATACACTGGCAATCAGAAAACCCAACCCAAGTTAGTTACTACCAACTTGTCTTGACTTTCTAAACAGCTGTCAACCAACAATATTATTTTGGGATTTTTCTTTTATGTAAAACTGTCATATTGATTTATGGTTTTTTCTTAAAAATTTAATGAGAATGATGAAAAACCCTTTTGATTGATATGATAAGATAATAAATGATCAAAAATAGTTTTTAAAGTTACAACACAATTGGTAACAACTTTTTATACAACCATCGTGCAGAGAATTCTCTTTTTTGAGGCGTGCCGCAAAACTGCAATGAAATTTCCTTTCTAGGCCACAACAGATTTACCGTTAGTCGTAAATTATGGTTTGCGCAAGTATAAGGCAAGTCAGTTTGCTTCTGGCCAACTTGCACTCGTATCCGTTAGCTCTTTACTCTATTGATGCCACAGTTTCGATAGCGAAAGTACTAAATAAAGACAAACAGACAGACAAAGTGTGTGTGTGTTTGTACAAAACTTACTTACTTAAACTTACACTAGCACTTGCGCATTATGTACACACGTCACCAAATTTCACCTAAATCAGCAAGGCTTACTTGAATTTTTGAGAATCGAGGAGAAGAGCAGTGTCTTAATAGTTGTTAATTTTAAATTGTGTAAAACAATCCCAACACGTTAGTCTCAAACTAAAACAATACGTTACTTTAACACACTTTAAAATTAACGACAATTAAGACTGCTCTCTCCTCGATTCTCAAAAATTCAAGTAAGCTCGGCTGATTCTTGCAAATTTTAGTGACGTGTTTACATAATGCAAAATAATGAGTGTAAGTATAAGTAAAGGCTTTAGCATGTGTGTGTGTAATAATAATAGCATTTAGTGTTATTAAATATAAAACATTTATTGTACACACACACATTGTTATTTGTCTAGTAAAATCACTCAAACTTATGTGTGTGTGACAAGCTCAAGCGGACAAGGGGTAAGTGGGAATATTGTTATTATAAAAGAATAAACTTAACCAACATAGTAAAATTAACTATTTTTATAGTTGACTTTCGTGTGGTTCTTTTTTCTGAGTGTACTAGTATAAGTGCTTGTATAAGTGCTTATGACCTTGACATTAGTACTACTATTCGTATTGTGGCATTGTGTATTGTATTATGTAGTAGCACTATTCTTATAAATTCATTCATATGCTACAACAGCAGCAACAAACATTAAGATCTCAATCTTGCCAGCGCTGCTTTAAAAAGATTTAAGGAAAGTTGTTGGGTAAGACAAGTAAATACCCTTGAGTGAATATACAACGCCACACATATTTGTTTGAATGTTTTCTTTGCACTACATTTTATAACACTTACAGAGTGCATTTTTTTGTATTCACACAAAAACAACATACAAGTTA
The DNA here is from genome assembly GCA_018152825.1 of Scaptomyza hsui. Classification (NCBI taxonomy): domain Eukaryota; kingdom Metazoa; phylum Arthropoda; class Insecta; order Diptera; family Drosophilidae; genus Scaptomyza; species Scaptomyza hsui. Next base: position 9,877,348 of record JAECXO010000002.1, read on the forward strand.
CATAAACAAAATATCCCTTCTAAAAGCTTGGCTTGTTCACAGGGTATAAAAACCGTTTTACTCAACTTTGTTGTTGTTGTTTGAAGCCAAATGCGGAAGAATATCCAGCAGAAAAGAGAAGAAAAAAAAACAGCAGCAGCAGCTACCTGTTTTGCATATATAATTTGTTGTTGTTGTGCCGGCGATCTGAGTGTCGTTGTTGTTGTTGTCACTTACAGGTACTCGTTACTCGTTTGGTTACTCGTCATTCGCGATTGTATTTGGGTTACATGTGCCGGTGCTTGTGCCAGAGTGCCGTTATAACTGGAGTGGCGCACCATTACACACTCCATTGGAATGTGTACGCTCACTGGCGCTAGAGGGCGTTGTACGAGGATGTTCTTGTCTTTTTGCTTGCTTGCTTGCTGTTGACATTTCTCAATTAAAAACTAATGTTTATTTGTATTAGATAGCAGCAGTCACTAATTAATTTCGTTGTCGTTGACGTGTTTAACTCTTCCTCGATACGAGTCTTGTGCTAAGATTTATTTTTAATAGGTTGGAGCGTGTAGTTTTTCAAGATAATCTATAAAAGTAAACTCACAAAAATAAAATATGAATGAAAGTTGGAATTAAATAATTTGTGTTATAATTGCATCAATTAAAACTCATTTAAAACAATGCTTACAATTAATTGTCTGATGTTTATTAAAGTAAAACAAATAAACACGAAGAAAAAACAGCAACAGGTTTCTGTTGTTGCCATTAGATACAATCAATTTCTGTAGCCTTGCCAAGTTTTTTTCTATCTAATTTTTTGCTGGTAATTTAAATCCACTCAATGTCTTGTCGTCACGCCCTCACCTGCAACAACCAAAAAAAAAAAAGAGCAAAAATAAGATAAAATCACCTTCCATTTGTTGTTATTTTATCCAATTGCCGATTATTGTGTGTAATGTTTATTGTTTATTGTCTTGTGCGTGTTTTTTCATGTGTGTTTTTTATTTGCAACAATTATTAATGTGTCTGGGCAGCAAGCAATAATTCATTCGCTTTAGACCCATTTTTGACTCAATGGCAAAAAAGAAACCCCTATAAAAATACCACTTAAGATCAAAAATGTCTGCAAAACATGCGAAACTCATTTGTCTATCTTTGAATCTTTTGCCAAGGATGTAACTTGAAAGACAATAAATTATTTTTGCTCTTTTTACCAACAAAAAGTGTGCAATTAAGTTTATTACTTGATAAGATTTGTCCAAATCCAAGTGAAGTGGACTTTTGTATTTAGCTTTGATAACTTTTTGTTGAGTAGCAACTAAAATTGTTGACGTATCTTTATAGTTGTTTGCCAAGTGGTAGTCAAAGTGTACTGAAGTAGACCAAGTTAGTTGTATATAAATAAATACTATTATTAGCATCATAAACTAACTTTTTTTACAACTCATTTGAACTTAGAAACAGCAAACCGACTTTATTTATAAGAACTTTTATAAATTGTTGGCTGTTTGTACCTTGTTGAAAGCCTAGATAAAAATGTTTGGAAAATGTCTAACTCTTAGTTAAGAATCTTATAAATTTGTTAAGGATTATAAGAAAATTTAATTTAATTTTGAAAAATAATTACTGACAAGAACAAAATGCATAGCTCAAACGAAATTTTAATATCTAACATTTGTTTATATCCCAAAATGAAACTTTCACCTTAAACATTTTTTATAAAACGTCACAAATGTTGTTAACGACTTATCATAAAAAAATTTGCTACCAACACACTTAAGATTAGGGCTGTAAGCAAATAAACTGGAAGTCATCAATAATAAATAGGTTGTTAATCAGTGAGTTTTCCGTAACAATCATTTAGGAATGTAAAAAACCAGAACAATTTATACTATATGGAAATTAATGAGTTCAATGTAAAAATAAAATTCTATTTAGTTGTTATTTTGCGTAGTAAATCAACAAGTTGAAGGGAATATTTATTAAAACAAGGGCAAGTTTGTTGTGATTAGCTCCATAACAATATTTAAAAAACTGGGAATTCTGATCACACTTTTGTCGCTGTTTAATATCAACTCAAGTGCATTTTTCTAAGTTGCCATTTCAAGTTGAAAGCCGAACAACAACAAAACTTGTTGCTAATTTTAAGCTTCGTTTAAAGTTGGTTTCATTGAACTTGAGCTTTGTAATATTTAAATGATTAATATACTTGGAGTGTAGAGTGTGCCGTTATGGTCAGCAGACTATATTAATGATGCGCTGTTGCATTGATTGACCGATTGATTGATTGATTGATTGATTGATCGTTTGATTGATTGATCGTCGCACACATTAACAGCGCTTGTTTGTTTTTGAGAGCCATAAATACTAGTTTGACATTTTGTTTAAACTTCATTGCAACTGATTTGTTGCAAGTGGCAGCTGCAACATTTTTCTCAAATTTGCATAAACAAATTGAGCTCAGTTTGTTGTCGCTTAGCATACAATGAGCAGAGCGCGAACTAACAACAACAACAACAAAATGTCCAATACAAATACACCATAAATTTTGGCTTATGCTAATTGCTTGTCAACAAGCTGATCTCGTTTTGTTTATAGTATATACTATATACTATATATATGTTTATGTTTATAGAAGTATTTATGATTGTTACTTAACTGAATTTTTGTTGTGGGTGTTCTTCGCTTTTCTTGTTTTCTATTGTGGGTTTTGTGATTTCATATCTTAAATGTGTTGAGTTACAAGAATTTTTGATCTGATTCTAATTGCTTTAACGACTTGGCTGTGAACGAATAAAAAAGAGTAAAATGTTTTATGAATATATTGTTGGAGCCTTGAAGAATTAGTTAAGCTTAAAATCTTCATCATTTTCTTTCTGTACCTTAAACATTTACCACAAGAAATCAATTCTTACTTTCTACTTTATGATAACTTTTTTATTACCGCTACTTTAAACATTCTTAAGACCTTTCACACTGTACTTATTTTAATAATTTATTTATTGCTCCGTCTAGTCACAGTCTATTTTCGGCTCAGATAAAAAAAGTTCATGATAATAATTTTTATCGCATTATGAATGATTGACTATGATTAATTATGTACACACTTAGTAACATTGACTAGCTGTAGTTTTTCCTTCTATTTATAAGTAATTCCTGCTCTAAGCCAGTAGGTCACCTTCCTCACCTTATTCCGCCCCTTTTTTTTTATTTCGCATCCCTCCCCTTTTGTGCTCACATTTTTTCTTAACAGATTTCACATTCTGAGCACGTTTTGTTGCATTCTGAGATTTCTCAGCGTTTATATGGGATTGCAACTTGATATGTCCGTCAGATACTTGTACGACCCAATGAATCTGAATGAAATGCGAGTCAAGCCTTCCCCATTATTATTTTTGTTGTTCTTGTTGTTTAAACTCACAACAAGTTGCCGATTGTTTAACGAGGCGGCTTTACAGACTGAAAGACAGATAGAGAAGTGTCGAGTTAACTGTTTGTTGCCACTATGTTGGTTTTTATTGCTTTGAAAAACACTCTTCAGTATTGGGCATAATGGTATTTAAGTTAAAGTGTGTAATGTATTAAAGGAGATATCGTTGAGATTTCAGACAAACTCAAACTCTAGCCAAGTTTACTCCCTCTTCGCTAGTGTATTCAAACTTCGCTGTGTTAAAAATATATTTTCTCTTACCCTCCACCTTCCACTAAATACATAAATGGCGCTATGCCATGACCGTTATCTTCGTGTCATGAGACCAGAGGCCAAGACAACAACAACAACAACAATAACTCCGATGACATGCGGAGGTGTGAGCAGCAACAACAACAACATTATAGATAGAGAGACAGAGAGAGATAATTGCCGTATTAAGTGAAGTGTGGCGAACTACGAGATAACATCGCTTATCAGAGCAAGTTAAACACACACTGACACACATACACACACGACACTCGAAAAAGGTGGACAGTAAATGTGTGATAAGCATTATTTTCCCATATTTACATACATGCGGATTATGAACAATTTGTTTATGAGCCTGGGCATTAAATTGCGTAAGTGCGTAAGCAAAAGAGTTAAAAAAAAAACAGTTACAGTATAAGGGAAGATACTTAGTAAAAAAGTGCTTAAATTGGTTATTTAAATAATTGTTATTACCCAAAAAAAATGTGCCGTTGAATATAAAACACGACTTAAACTCAACGATTCAAAGCAGGCAATAAATTAGTTTGCATTATGATAGTAATTAACTTTTATTTGAGAAGCATGGAGCAGTTAACTGCATAATAAATAAATACATACCCTTACTTAAGTGCTCATCAATGCTGCTATTTGCTTTGGCAAATGAGGCGTCAATATAACAATAATATTATTTGTTTAAACAAATTAATTGACACCTGCTGATTAGCATTTGTAGCTTAAAAAAACAAACAAACAAACTAAACAAATGAGGAAATAATGTACAGAGAGAGAGTGCAATTGAACAATTAATTAATCACACGGTGTGAAATTATCAATCAATTATGATTTTTCACACGGCTATAAGAAATTCTAGGTTCTAAGGTTAAGTTTTTCAATTCAAAACTATTTAAAACTAACAAAAAATCATATAAATAAATGTTGTGATACTATCTGATTGCTGATTGATTTGGCATGAGTAATTTAATAATTAATTCGAATTTGACATGGTCTCTGGGCGAGTCTTTAATCAATGTACTTAATATTTATTCAATGTTTCGTTTTTGTTTTTTTTTTGCAGACATGTCGAAATTCGTTGGCGTTGCCGATATCACGGAGAACAAGAAAATCTGGCGCATGCTGCTCGGCGAGTTGGTGGGCACATTTTTCTTGGTATTCATTGGCGTTGGCAGCACGGCGACAGGAAGTGCAACAGTGCCACAGATAGCGTTTACCTTTGGCTTAACCGTGGCAACGCTAGCCCAGGTAACTATACTTTAAGAACTATGCACCGAAAGAAATAAAAAGCACATAAAAGTGAGAATTCATTGATTTATGGTTAGGAAAAAAATCAAATAATCAAAAAATATATGTATATGTATTTTGAATAGCCAAGAAAAAACATTGTTGGACTTCTTTTAAGTTCTAAAAATATTAATAAAGAATATTTAATTGCTCTAAAATTTAAAATTAATAAACTTAATAAGTACACAAAAAATAATCTAGAATTTAGAAAACTTTTACTTTACCTTTTCACTTCACTGGCTTTTGTTCCTCTCAGTGTAACATTGAGATTGCCATCAAAAATTCAGTTTTTGCGCTTGAGATTGGGCCAACACACACACACACACACACACACACACACACACACACACATAGCAAGCTGTTTATACAATATGTAGCACTCTGGTCAATAGAAATAGCAAATCATGCGTTCAAGGACACGCCACCGCCGCGTTACACTTTCGGGCCGGCCAAAAAGCTCATTCACAAGTTTGTTGTTTTGGCAAGACATTGGCATTTAAAAAAAGCCAAAGTTTGTCGTCGGGCTAACAACAAACGCATAAAAACGGCAAACGAATGCAGCGCAGTCGTCGCATTGGCTGCGTGCGAATGTAATTTACAAAAGTTTGACAGATTTACACACACACACACACACACCACATACAAAGTTGTTGGTCATTAGCGCTGAACGTAGAACGCACAACGCTGCGTATGAGTAACGTCGAATGCGAATGCGAATGCGAATATGTGAATATAATAAATAAATGCGCACTCGAACACACAGAAAAGCGTCTGCGTCGGCAATTAACATTAATCAACACGCAAAATATGCAATTAGATTATTATGCGTTTAATTACGTTATGCCTTTTGATGTTGTTGTTGTTGTTGTTCTTAGTTGTTGTTAAACGTTGCTCGATTTTGAATTGAATTTATGACAAGCATTAAAAGACATCCCAAGCTAAAAACTGATCTTAGTTGAACTTAAAATAATATCAATATTTATGTGCCTAAAGTGCTATAAAGTTGAAGGTTTGCCATCAATCATTCAACTTGGCAATAAGCAGTGTTAATTAACAGCAAAATATTGTCGAAAACAGTGTTGATTTGTACTTAAAACTGACTTAACGTCAGTAGTTTAATAAGACATTAAGAGATAGGACTTTAACATAAATCAGCTCCATTAAAAATCTTTAAACAAGATAAACAGTTAAGTAATACCAGTAGTTGAAATCCATAGGGAATAATGCAAATTTATGGATGGTATAAGCTAAATAAAAAGTAACTATTGCTAAATTATGTTAATCAAAACAAACAACTTTGAATGATGGCTATGACTATTTTTTGAATTAAACGGCACAAAAGGTAACGTTTAAATTATTGAGGTGTGCACTTTTATATACCATAAATATTCTAGTTAAATAATATTTCTGAATGAAATCAATGAAAATTGTAAATTAATGTAATGAAAACAAACAACTTAAAGTGATGATAATTTATTATTAATATATATTGTTATTGCTAACCTGTTTCTACAATATTTCATGATTATTTTAACCAATCTCAACTTAAAAATCTTATAATATCTTGGTTGCATGTTGAAACTAATATAGCTTAGCCAATTTCAAACTTATATTAAAGTTTATATCGAAAACTTTAGTTAGCCATGGCTTGAATCTTTCATAATGCAAAGCATCACGAGATGCTGTTGCGCATTAGCTTGTGGCACGTGTATGCTTGCAACATAATCGAGTGCCTCTCTTTCTGAGGATTTCAACACTTTCGCTTGTTTGGCGGCATCATCAACATCATCAGCGATTAGTTACCAAAAATTAGTTTTGTTAGTGGCCAAATAATGCCAACAGGTAAAACAGGTGAAAGATAGTCACGAGTCACGTTCATTTGTAGTCGTTGCACTTGCAACAATCATGTGTGGCACACGAGTTTAGCTGTTGGTCAGCTCTGAATTTCACAATCTGGCCAAACAATATAAACGATAATTAGCCCAAAGGTTCGATTACACTCCAGTTTCCATTCCTTGCCTGCTGCCTAATCGAGCGTGCCACAAATGAGAAACGTGCCTATTGCCAGTCATTTAAAACCATATGTGCATGAGCAAAAGTCATTTCGAGTGTAATTTAAAGAGGTGTGAATGTTTAAGCACTTAAATAGTCCATTAAAAAAAAAACTGTTTTCTTGGAAGAAAATAATAACAAATAACAAAAACTATAAGCGAATTTTTAATTATTATGAATTCAGAAAATAAATTAAAAGTCTGGTCTTCAGTTAAAGCTAAGCTATTGGAGCTGAAAAAATATAGTTTTTAATTACCATAAAATTAGAAAAGTTTCTTATAATATTTTTAAGATTTTCTTAAAAGTTCCTTACAAATAAAAAATGCTTAGAGCTTTCAAATTTGTTCCACTGTTTGCATTTAATAAGTTACTGCTTTACATAAGGCAGATTATTAAGTTAAGCAACTGTCTAATCTTTTTCTAAGATCTATGCCGCAATTACAACCCCCTTACCCCACTCCACCACTCTGTTAGTAAACCTGTCAGAGAGTGTGGCAAATAACAAAACTGACTGATTTGTATGCAGTTTGCATTGTTCCGTGTTGTCGCAGTCGCTTGACAGACGGCCAAAAGGAAGTGGGGCAAAAAGAAAATGTTTATTATAATAATACTGAACAACAAGAGATAGAAATGCATACAAAACGATTCGTTGACGATACCTACATTTGATTATAATCGCTTGACTATACTATATATACCATATATTTTATTATATGTGCTTTGCGAAGGGGGAAAATTCCAGAGTTGATTTTTATGCGGGCCATGCAACAACGCAAAGAAATAATCATAAATTTTCGAGTGCCGGCAATTGTTAAATTGTTGTTCAACTTTAATCAGATGCACGCCCGCCAATTAGATTGGGGGATTGGCGCTTTGATTTACGAGCGTTATTACTCAAAAAATAAAATACTTAGATACTTAGAATAGAACATCTTTTTTTTCTGTTACCAGTTTGTTGTAGCATTGAAAGGCCAGACAGAAACTGAAGTCAAAGTCAGAAAAAACCTCCAGTGCCAATCAAGGTGCAACATGCAAGATCAATAAAAAAAAAAAAAAAACAAACTCTGTGCTTTAATTATGCGTGCAACAGCAACTTGTTGCAGTTAAATTGTGCGTGCACCATTCACGTTTCTGTTTCAAACGATCCGAAATAAACTCAAATGGCAAAGACAACTTCGCTTTGGGCCAATGCTCGCTTTATTTTTGGTTTCAACGAACTTGAAACGCAACTGCAACAATCACCACCAAGCAACAACCAACAACAACAACAACAACAACTGCAACAGTTGCAACGGTCAGTTGCAGAAAAGCAGAACAAAATACAAACAAGTTAACATTCAATTTCAACTAAAAAGCCATAAAATATGATTTAAACGCAAATGTCGCACAAACAACAACAAACAGATTTGTTGCAGACATTCGTGCGCCGGCAATGCGCATGCGTAAGCCTCAACTTTGAATCTGAATAAGATCATTATCTCCTTATCTAGTATCTGAACTCGACTCAAGAAAGCAAGACAGAACAAATTTACAATGTTGTTAGAGCAGAGAGTTCAGAATCAAGACAGAAACAAGTCGTAATTTTAGTTTAATGAGAAAAGAAAAAGATTGACTAAGTTTTACCTGTACTTGAACTATTATATTTAGATTTAGAAATCATTTGTAGTTTGTCTACTGTACTAAAGTTTGGAGTTCATTTTTTAAACTTAATCACTATTTTCATAGTTACGGCCAGTAAATTAACTCAAACCTCTTATAGCCATAACTTTCGTAAAACTTAACGGATTTTTAAAAGATACATCTTTTTGTGAACGGTTTTAAAAACCTTATTCATTTTGCATTTAAATTTGATAGCGCCATTTTTATTCCAAAATCAAAACAATTTGATATTTAGATATATATTGCATTTAATAATTGTTGTTAAACATAATAAATCTATAATTTAATCTACCCCATTGTATTATTAAGTTGTTAATATTGTTAGGCCCAGACTTTAAGTGGCCAATAAAAGTCTTAACCCCCAAGTCCGAAAAGTGATATTACAACTTAGTTTAAGTTGTTGTAGTTGTTGACACGATGCTGACGCATTTAATAACCAGCCGGATTTTGAAATTTGCATTTGCCTTGAATGCAATTTAAGATTTTTAGTAGATCCCAGCTATTAGGAGTTGGACTTCTTTTGCCCCTATAATTAAACATTTAAATTCTCACACTATAAATGACGCATCAAACATTCATTCACACGCATTTTATGTTTTAATGATGGGTTTTGTGTGTTTAAATTTGATTAATACTTGTATCATGTGATTCAAGCCACAAGTGTGCAATTAAAAGTGTGTGTGTGTGTGTGTTGTGTGTGCGTGTGTGCAACAAAGACTTAACATAACCAAAACTGCATTCTAAAATAACAACACCGAACAATATACAATCAAATCTGATCGATGTTGTTGCTTTTGCTTCGCTTTTGTGGGCCTAAAAGTCAAGTGACGCATGACGATGACGGCGTCTCTTGGATTAAGAGTGTGTTTAGGTGTGTGTGCGAGTGTGTGTGTGTGTGTGTGTGTGTGTGATCTTGATGATTAGGCGCGACTGGCAACACATTATTCACACACAATCACTCTTGCCGCAAGTGCAACATGAGCATTTTATTATTGAATGCATATTTAATTTTGATAGAAAACAACATTTTTAGAAGCTAAATGACGAAGTTTAAATACTCTAGCAGGTGGAACTAGTTGATAGATTTCTTAAGGATTAATATTTTTAGATAGTTTGTTAGATAATTCTAATTTTTTAAAGCTTCTTTTTAAACTATGTTTCAAATACCTTTGGAAACAAAAGGAATTTTCTCACAAGAACTTATTTTTTCTAGACATTTTCTATGTCAACTAGATCTACATTTATTATAGCCTAAGTTCTTTCAGGAACCTTTGAACACTGTGCAAGATTTCATACGTAGCTTTTCATAGCTCAATACTAATACAATATTTAACAATGAATGCTTGCTTGGAAGGATCTCTGTTTCATGTCAAGTTCATAGCACCCTATTTCATGTAGAGTATATCTATAATAATATAAATTGCAAAGCGTGCGTATTGTACGCCAAATGTCAAGTAGCAGCAACAACAAAAACAATAACAACAACAACAACATCGTCAGCAGCAAGCAATTGCTTTTCGAATTTTGAGTTCATTTGCCGGGCGTAACTCATAGATTGCATGCAACTGGTATCTGTTAACTTGGCCTGAACTTGCTCTTTACGTCGTCGCTGTAATTAGCGCTATGTGTGTGTGTGTAAATGGCCAATGGGCATTAGAGCAGCCTCCAATCCAAGTTGAATCGCCTCCATTCGCGCCTGCAGTTGTCGCAGTTTGCGCATTTATTATTAATTAAACACGAAACGCAGAAACTCAGAAACTTTAAAACACAAAAACAGACTTCGAGTTCGACATTGGCAATGCGCGCGCACTTGGCCAAAAGCGAAAATCATAATAGCCAAATCGCATTCAAATCGAGCAATTGATATCAGGCTACATAGAAGCCTGCACATCGACCTTGGAAATAGCCAAGTTTCTGTTTTTTTTCTTAGATTTTTTTTTGATTCTTAAATGTGGTGCGTTTTCATTCATAAGATGTGTGAGTGCCTAGTATCGAGTGAATTGAGTGAATGAGTGCTATTCACTCAACTCATTCGAGTGGCAATTTTAAAATTCAGTTCTAAGCACATGACTCAACACAAATACATACTGTGAAATACACTTTTACTTTTAGTCGCACTCCAGCTTGAACTTTTTATAGACATCGACATCGACATCGATCTAGAGTTGCAATTTTTGTTTTTGCTTTGACTTGACTTGGGTCGAGTGCATCTCATGTCAAATTAAATTGCTTGCATCCGCTCAATCTTTAACTTAAACTGCGTTAACGTTGCGCGTCTTGTGTAATAGCCGAAAATTGCAGTTGGCAAAAAAGGGTAAACATTACCCAACCCAGAAATGAGGGAGAGACTGATTCACAATTTGGCATCAAGTGCTGCAAACGTCTTGCCAATTTGACATTTGATGGCCTAAATGTTTGCTCAAGTATTTTAAACTAAATGCATATGTTAAGGGTTAGGTTTATTATGGTTTCTTTGAATCTATAAAATAACATAACAAACACTATTTTTATATAAATAGATATTAATCATCTTATAGTAAAAACAACATTATTAAGTTTAGAAATTACTTTACGACCTTTCCAGTATATAGTAAAAATGATTTAAATACGAGTTCAACTTGGTTCTTAGCAAGCTTCACATTAAGCTTTACTTAATGACCCCATTTCAGATTAAAACTGTTTTTAGAATGGGATTAAGCTAACTACTTTAAATCGTTTAATGTGTTTTTCTTAATTTACTTTAAAACTTACTTTCAATCTAATCTTTATTCAATTTCTTTCTTACAGGGTTTGGGCCACATTAGCGGCTGTCACATCAATCCGGCTGTAACCATTGGTTTCCTTGTTGTTGGCGAGATGAGCATTCTGAAGGCAGCCTTTTACATCATTGTGCAATGTGTAGGTGCCATTGCTGGGGCAGCTGTGGTACGTGTTGCAGTCAGTGGCATTATTGGCAGCGGATTGGGAGTCTCAACCTTTGACACCTCACTGGATGTGGGTCAAGTGGTGCTGATCGAGGCATTGATTACCTTCATTCTGGTGTTTGTTGTCAAGGCCGTTTCGGATCCAGGTCGTCAGGATATCAAGGGATCAGCTCCCCTCGCCGTGGGCCTTTCAATTGCAGCTGGACATTTGTGTGCAGTAAGTATAAAGAGAAACTTAAACTTATTAGAGATTTAATCAAAAATTACAATTTTTTCCCTTAGATTAAGCTCAGTGGCGCCAGCATGAATCCGGCTCGTTCCTTTGGTCCTGCCGTGGTTCAGGGCATGTGGACAGATCATTGGGTCTATTGGGTGGGTCCCATTGCTGGTGCAATTGTGGCTGCCCTCATCTACAGATTCATCTTTAAGGTGCGCAAGGGCGACGATGAGGCCAACTCTTATGATTTCTAAATGGATCCAGTTTTGGGAATAATTTTAAATCCTTGTTATTGTAATTGTGTGTGTTTAATGCTTATTCCACATTCGTATTTCTCTCATGCACATTTAGTATTAGTCACAAAAAAGAAACGAAAAACAAAAGCCGCACAATATTTTAATTGTATTATTTTTATTTGTTGAAGAATAAAAAGCAGCTTTGTTTTTTTAGTAGTTGTACTAACACCTTAAATATTATATACATATTGAATATTCTGTATAAGCTTAAGTTAAATCTTCTTAAAAATTGCATAAGATATTTAGTAGTAAATGCTTCCCGAATTCGTATCTCGAAAAAATGTACTTAAAATGGCAGATGCAATTCTCTTAAGCGAATTCCAATATTATTTAATAATTATTGTTATTGTCTACATCTATCTATCGTGCACAAATTCAAAACCGTATTTGATAAATGACAAGTTTTATGTGTAATAAAAAATGTGTTTAAAAATAAACAGTTTTTCCGTAAGGATTTGGCAGATTAGGGTAATTTTTTTTAACAACAAAATCCTAAAATCTGTAATAGATTTTACAGCTAAGCCAAAAAGTATGCTCTAAAACCTTTAATTTTCGTAAACAGCATTCGATCAGCAGTTTTATTGTTCAGCCTGAAAGTATGCTTTTATTTTAGCTAAAATTCGAAGTTTTATAATATTAATTTGGTCTTGACTTAAGGCCAGCGGCCCTTGCTGCTATTCCTGTTCGCCTGGTACTTGCAGTCAGAAATCAGGTGTATTTTGGGCAAACTCAACCAAAACGAAAATAAAATACTGCAGATGTGAATGCAGTACCAGCGGTATTTTTACAAGCACCAACATCAAAATTGGTGCCAGTATCCAACTGCAAGTACTAGGCGAACAGAAATAGCAGCTGAATACTGCAGCATTAAACTTTCACTCAGTTGGGCGAGAGTGCCATTTTTGAGTGCCGTGTTTGAGAGCGGCTTAACTGTAAATAAAGCTCAGCTCTTTTTAGCCTCGTTTGTTGTTTCTTATTGGCTGCTCTTCTATTAAGCGGTTAAATATAGGTACATAATCAAACCTTTGCTTGTTATATGTATGTATATATGTTTTTTGTAAATGGTTTTGATTCTGTTTGATACAATTAGGACCTAGAAACCTTCCATTATTAAATAAATACATGCTGAAATTCCTTTATACATTAGAAACATCTTTTGAGCAGTGATTGAGTAGAAAATATAATTTAATACAATATAAATAATAATAACTTGTTACTTTGTACTTTATTATCGAGCATTTACTGCAAAAGGCTAGTTTTGTTTATGTACAATTAATCTTGACTAGCAAACAGACTACATATACCTGCTACAGGCTTGAAATGAAATGTGAATATTCCTGAATGGCATTACTACGTGCTAATTGAAGTTCAATAACACAGTTCACAATTTGCATTGCATTCATTAAACTTTTTTATCGATCGAAAAAGCAAAAGTTCTTTGCGTCATGCAACTTTTTTGCACCTTATACGGGCAGCAACAACAACAAACACAAATAATAACTCCATTTAAAACAAAATGAAATATGTTACAAGGTAAGTTGTGCACGCGTGCTCATCCACCCGCAGTTCAAGTAATTTAAGCGGTACTCATTTTGTGGTTTTCACTGTTGCTGATAAGCCACTGGTATTGCCCACCTCCTCCTTCGCCTCTTGTCACACTTCCCATAGCCCAAGTGTATTAATGGGCTGCTACACTTCGCGAAATGCGCCCTAGCATTTGTCATTTAAGCGAGACGAGCAGCGTTCACAACAAATTACTCAAGCGTTCGTTTAATAAGGCTTGCTGCTCAGCTGGGTTCAGTCTCAAGCTTAAGCTGCACACGACAACAACGAAGAAACTCTTCAAAATGCAATCGACATTCAAGTTAAAGTTCTTGTGTCTACTGTGGCTGATTTTAGTGCAAGTGCATTCTCAAGATATTGAGCCTGAATTCCCTGAGGAATTTCCCACAACTACAATAGCAACGACAACAACCACAAGTGATGCTGTCACAGAGCTAGCCGAGTCAGCAACCACAGAAGAGACAGAAAGGGAACCAACTACAACAAAGCCAGAAGCAACCACAGAGATGCCAGAAACAACAACAACTGTGCCCAGCACCACCACAAATAGGCTGCCCTTCTACCCCACTTACATACCACCCACCTATCTGCCACCTGTTAAACCACATTATAGCACCACAACCAGCAATCCCGTATACTGGGATCTTTCCGGTTCGAGTGAGGAGCAACATTGTTATCTGCGGGAACAGCAGGAACAGAGCTACGTTCGCTGGAGCTGTGGCAGTAAGTAGAGCGAGAGATTAGGATCTTATAGGTCAGACTTTAACCTAGATTATTTTCAATTTTTCAGTGTCCAGCTGGGCGCCAGTAAAAAACTGTTATCGCTGTTGTTATTACGGCTATAGTCGATTTGCGGGCTGCAACAAACTGTATAATGGACCCTGTAGAAATGCAATAAGTGCCAGCTGGTTTTTTTAGTTACCTGCAATTTTTAAGTAAATATAAGTAAACTATTTTAATACATAATACGGGGAAAAGAAAGAAACTTTTTATAAATAGATATACGTTTAAATAATCAACAAAAAATGTAAAAAAAAACAAATCAAAGTTTGAGTATTTTTATAGAAAACGCCTTTCACATGATTCATCGCCACTTCTAATCCAGATTGTAAACATTGCCCAGATTCAGGAAGCAATCCTTCAAATGCTGCTGACACTCACAGAAATCGGGAAAAGGAGGTGCCAAGACCTCATACATAATTCTCAATAGATCCACAAACTTATTAAGTGCCTTCGAGTATTCCCCTGTGTCGTAGAGTCTCTTGGCAGTGCGTGTCATCATCTCCGTGTCCTGCATGACCTTGAGTCCCTTGAGTATGTTGGTCAGCTCGCCACAAGTGACGCACTTGATCATGAAATCGTTGCAAGTGGGAGGCACTTCTATGATTGCAGCACAATTGTTGGGAGCCTCGCAACGGAAACGAATCGAGTCCCTGGGCAGATCATCGAACAGAGGCCATTTGTCCAAGCAGGCATCACAATTGCACTCGAACCAATAGAGGTCCTTGAGACGAGCCTGGCGATCCTCTCGCTTATCCTGTGTATAGATCGGTCCGTAGTTCTCATTGATGGGCAAACCCGCTTCGATGGGACGCACAGTGTTGATGTGAATGGTGGTGCCACGGAAGTATCTAACCACACCAGGGTCACAGGAGTGATTGAAGAGTGCCAGGGTTGGATAGATGGCGCCACCAATAAAGATGGACTTCTCCCTGCTCTCCTTGCTAAACTTGTGCAACTCGGCTACCTCGTGAGTATTGAATTGAATGAACTGTAGACATCTTAGGATCAAAGAATTGATCGATTTGATCTGATCCTCTTTGGGATCAGTGCCAAAGTATCCAGCGGATTGAAGGCAACTGGTGAGGAAACGTGCCATGAGAACGTACTGAAAGAAGTTAGATGGAGGACGCTCTCCTTGATGACGTTCCAAGTGCGCCACACGACGGAAGTCATCCTTGGGCAGACTGCAAGACAAGGATGTTAGAAATGAGAAAGGAATAACAACTAGTTGACCTACCTCAATAGCTCCTCTAGAGACAACTCTTTATCCAAACTTGATTTCAACTCCAAAAAGTAATCCAAAGGCTTGCTGGCAATAATTCTCAATGCCATATGATTGTTAATTGAGGCTCCAGAACGCCAGATGACCGGCAATATTCCACATTCATATTTGTGATACTTGTCGGCTGAACGTTGTTGACACTGTTCCGAGCAGTAGATGACATCCGAGCAGCCGGGACAAGCAATGGGCACAACGGTCCTGGAAGGGTAAATAGGGAAAGGGAGCGAAGAAATATTTAACCCTCACTTACCTCACAAAACAATATTCACAGTGAGTGTGAGCATATTTCTCCAGCAGCACTGAAACAAAAGGATGCTCCACTAAAAGTTCCTGTCCCACCTGAACATCGGCTGCGGCACGAGCAAATCTTCCCTCCTGCGCATTCTGATCGATGCGAACTAAGGAGCTAACAAACTCCTTTTCATCTGGTAGGGTTTGAGCCTTTTCCTCATACTTGAAGTTGGTTTTCTTCAGCTTCTCCTGCCTGGCAGCTTGTTTCCCAGTGCGTGGATCATGTTCCAACATCTTGATCATGGTCATCGCATCCAGATTCAACTTGGAGCGTCTATCGGCAGGTATTTTGGCATCATCCATCGATGTAATGCAATTTCTATAAGAGGGAAATATATTTTTTAGTAAAGCTATATTTGCAATCACATCAATTTCACCCACTTGAAAGCACTTATTGTGCGCGGATAATCCTTGAGTGCCATATAACAGCGTGCCTGACGCTCGTAGAGCTTATAGACCAGATCCTTGGGATACTCCAGGTCCAGGGAACGTCTGATATCCACCAAACACTCGCAGTACTTTTGCATGTGGTACAAAGTAGCTGAACGGTTCGCCAGAGCAATGGAGCGGTCCAGAACTGAATTAAGGAAAAAACGTTAGTATAAATAAGAGATTTCTCTCAGTGTACTACTCACCCTTGTCATTGGGCAATGCCACGTAGCTTCTGCTATAGAGCAACATTGCCTCCAGCCATTTTCTCTGCTTAAATGATTCGGTGGCACGTTCCTTGAGCTCTGCTGCAGCTGTGGCACTCTTGCCGTTGAACTCACGTTGCACTTGCAACTGGGCATCGCCATCACGCACCCAGCTCAGCTGATCGACGTAGGCCACGCGCTCGTCATCGTTGCCACATGTGGACAATTTGGCAATATCCGATTCACAGTTCTCGCCTCCCGCTGCCCTCAATTTCAGATAGTATTCGGCAAAGAAGCCTTTCTGCTGGCTAAGTGGCATTTTCATTGCGATTATGACTTTAATTAATTTAAGTTCTTTATGTAGTGAAAAATTAGGAAAGCTTATGCAAGATTTGAGAGTCTGTTGCCTGTGAAAACTGCAGCTGTACTGAATGAAGAACAGGCTGATATTTTACATTTGGTATCCAGAAGAACTTTTTGGGTCTTTTATTTTTAGATCAACAGAGAGTGAAAGAGAGAGAGTGAAAGTGAAATCAAGAGCATAAGAATTTTCTAGACAGCATTTTTGTTTACAAACAAATTTTCGTAATACTTTTCAATACTCTTTCTCTCTCTCTCTCTCTCAAGCTAGCCGGCAATGCTGAGAAAAACTTCCTTTGAACAGTTGTTCTTTTACCCACGAAAGAAACACGAAAAGGCAGTTAACGTAATTATATATTTATGTAGCTATATTTAGCTGCCCAAAAACGAAAAGTCAATAAAGAATAATGGTTGGGAGCTCTCCGACGCCCGCTCTATATATATGATGCCAGTTATTTGCCGCACCTGAACTGTTCGCCTCTTTAGCTCAGTGGTAGAGCACTGGTCTTGTAAACCAGGGGTCGTGAGTTCAATCCTCACAGGAGGCAAATCTTTTTGTTTGTTTGTATCTGTGTTTTTATCATTTTTTCATATTTTTAAATACCATTTTGAAATAAGATATGTTTCAATCAATTATAAATGTCATAGATTTCAAGCTAGAGTATAAAAATGTTATTTAAATGAGTTTTTAAAGAGTTCGCGCTGTTCGCATGTTTCTAAGGGGTGTTTATTATATTTTGATTCGTATTCTTTTCAACGTACGTAAAAGCGTTACTTTGTGATTTACTTTTTTCTTGGAAAAGTTATATTATTGTTTTCTAGAAATAAAATGTAATCAGCAAATGTTCACGCTATAATGTTTTTATACCGTATTGTAAAATTTAACTGATTAGATTTTCTTGAATGAATTTATAGTTATTTCCTGGAAGAATTCATGCAAAAAGCTATTAAGTAGGCATTTCAAATTGAAATATTCTTTCTTCTTAATTTTAAATATTTCAAATAAATCTTCCTTACAATTAATCCTCAATACCATAGGTGATTTTTAATGCAAATTTGTTAATGCGATTTCTTTTGTACAAATACTTACAAAATTTAAAAAAATATTTCTCAAAAATAATTATTTATAGTTATAGTTATTTACTGAAAAACAAAAAATAAAAAAAAAAAAAGGTTGAAAGTTTGCCTCCTGTGAGGATTGAACTCACGACCCCTGGTTTACAAGACCAGTGCTCTACCACTGAGCTAAAGAGGCATGAGCAACGCGCTTCGTTCAAATCGATAACAAAGTCAGCGGCTCGTCGCTTCGTCATCGTTGCTGCTGTCGGCTGACGCAATTTCGTTTCTCGTGGGCTGTTTAAACAGTTGGCAACAATAACTAAGCAACAACGACATGAAGAAGAAGAAGTAGACGTTGGAACATTAGCGTTGTAAGTAAGCCAAATTGGAAGACGTGTTAATGCTATCAGTGATAAATGTCTGTTGTAGTGACCTTATCTCTGGCTCACATCTACAATTGCCTTCGAAGTGGAAATGGAACCAACAGCTGTCGGAAAATTGCCTTTGCAAGGTTTGCTTTTCTAACAGTCTTGCCTTCTGTTTGCATTTGTTTCTTGTTTTTGTTCGAGACTAATTAAGACAAGTTGGCGCTGGAAATGTTCCAAATTCTTAGCTCTACATATGTATGTTTATTTTCACACTATTAGTTAGCAATTTGTTAGGTTAATGTGTTTTTTTTAACTTCGAGCTGTCAATGCAAAGGAAGATAGATTTTAGTGATGATAAGTAAGGAAATATTAGTTTCATCTAAGTTACAATCGTCAAAACTGTACTCAAACATGAGATTTGAGATACAAATGCATTCGCATATACATATACATTAAAAGTAAGTACATACATATCAGATTACCGAATGTGAGTTCGCTATTAAAGTTATGCAAATTTTGCATGTAGCACAATAGGAGAAATGCGTAAATTACAGTGTCAACATTACAACGCCCACTTTCCTTTTCTCTCTCCCTATTTTGGGGTGGTATACCGCTGTGAAAATGCATTATGCACAATGTTGAATGGTAATGCGAATACCGAAACCGAAGAACTTACCTCAAGCTTTAGTTTGTCGGGATTTATGCTCGGGGCGCAAACGATTGCTGTATGGTAATTTTTTGTTTTTTTTTTTTTTTTTTTTTTTTGAGTAATCCGATGTTGACTTTGGGCATTGTAACCCTTTGGCAGCAGTGTTGGAAAAGAGTTGCAGAGCAGGGTTGCAACAGCAGACTGGACAACGTGTCAGAAGCGTCATCAATCAAACAACAACAACAGCAACAACAGCTTGTAAGCTAAATGAATGAACTGATGCTCTTACAACAAAAATCCGACAGCTGTCAACTCTTCCATAGAGTACAGTCACTCAGTTTGGCCACTCAAAAGGATGCATGATTAGTGAGTGAGGGGGGGAGGGGAGAGGAGTACTCATAATCAGTGTTACGACTTTGATTGAACATGAACATTATCAATAATGTTGAGATTGACACGGCTACTGCGCAGTAGTTAACCAAACTGTCAATGCCAATAAGTGTAGATCCTTCCTCCCCTTTCTCCTCTCCTATCTGTCTGTCTGTCTGTATCTCTTTATGGCCTGTCATTCAAGCGCAAAATATTTATCACTCTCAGCAGTCGACGCATCATCATCAGTCTCTGCACACACATCCTTCCTTCCGTCCTTCCCTTCGTTCCGCCTTTCATCCTTTTGCAACCCCTAATTGTAGTGCATTGTGAGCGTGAGTACACTGAAAAAAATGTATATGCAAATGAATAATGAAAAAGGCTTACAAAAAATAATGATAAAAATTATAAAAGTGCAAAAATGTAACTCTAAAATAGCTCTAAAATAAATGAAGTTCTCCAAAAATAACTATAATATGATTGAAATAAATATCCTAAGAAATTATTTTAAAACAAGAAAACATCTAGAAGTAATTTTTAGTTTTAGAAAAAAACAAAGTAAACTATACTTAAATGTACAAAATATTTGTTATTTAATTTTTCAAATAAATTTAAAATGTAATGGGTTGAAACGTACTTTATCATAACCATAAGATTCATGTTCATTTTGACTTTCTTAACAATCTGCTGACTTTATTTTCTAACTTTATACCATTAAGTTCTTCTAAGTGTACTCAGGATTTATGTGATTGTGAATGCATTTATGCAATGCAATGTCATTTCTTTGACCCTGTTCTGGACTCCGCCAAAATGCACTCATGATTATGATTTGTGTTTATTACAACGTAGAATATGCAAATTCATGTGGAATAAATGGACGCTACCTACCCACCAATAATAAGAGCCATTAAATTGTGCACTCTCTCGTGAGAGACAGAGACGCCAGTTAATTACAGTTTATTTCTGATTTTGCTTTAGTACTTTTTGCATTCCCAATTGTGCACAAAAAAAAAATAGTGAATTCATTAAACTTCCGTTGCTGAACTGCAAAACTGTTTGGTTTGTTTGTTTGTTGTGCAATATGTGCTTCCGGAATTCTGTGTTGCAATTATACGTGCAGCTCCATTGTTGCAACCTGAAGTGCATTCATTCATTCGCTTTGACCAAGCCCAAAGCAATTAATGACTATAAACAACATTTGTGTTAAATTAATCGAGTTAAGTAAATTAAAAAATTTTTGTTTTTTTTCGTAATCTAAAAAGTTTTTTGTAGGTGGGCGCTACTATAACTCTTGACATTTCAGTCATGTCATAAATAATTTATAACAATTTTAGCTGCCATTGTCTGACAAATGCCCAAAACTGAAACGAGCCAAAATACTCAGAAAAGTTGTAACAAAACCAGTTTCGGTTTTTCTTCACAAGTTTTCGCTTTGGGCAATGCAAATTTAATTGCGCTTCTTAATTAATTTAAAACGAGCATTTTAATCAATTTCGAGTTCAAGTTTAAACGCAGTGTTGACAATCTTTTTGTAAACAAACAAAATGCATCTTTTGACATTGAAGAGACCTAAATCAACATACAATCAACAAAATTGGAATAGGCCACAAAGTGAAATCGTTTTATATTGCATTAGAAACCGGTTCAATTTAGTCAAGTGATTGTTATTCTGATTTATTAATGCGAGCGTCCAATTAATTTAAATGTTGCGGTTTTCAATATCTATGTTTAATATCTAGATTAATTTTAATGCTATAATTTAAAACAAGTTCTGCATATTATTAAGTTGTTGAGTTT
This sequence comes from Scaptomyza hsui, assembly GCA_018152825.1. Classification (NCBI taxonomy): domain Eukaryota; kingdom Metazoa; phylum Arthropoda; class Insecta; order Diptera; family Drosophilidae; genus Scaptomyza; species Scaptomyza hsui. The sequence goes on from JAECXO010000002.1 coordinate 9,898,612, forward strand.
TCTAGACCAACCTTCTTTCACGTTATAAAATGATATGCATAGTTGAAATATATAAAGAGATATCAAAAAAAGATTAAGCTTAGATATAAACAGCATAAGAATTGGTTTACAGCTTAGACACAAAAAGAATCAGAATAAAATAAAGTAAAAATACAAACAAGAATTAAAGCCTTTTGTTTATGGTCATAAAAATAGTTTCTACATCATAATCCGTTAGGCTTTAATTAAAATATATTTGGCGTTAGGTTGTTAATGCTTGATTAAAATTTAGATTATTATGGGCTTGGCCTATATAGGCTAAAATTCTCTACTAAACATTTACATTTTAACAAAATAATAATAACTTTTTCTAAGTCTTGATTAAACTTTCTTTTGCACAATATATTCAAACCCTAACAGTTAATAGTTAAATTTACCTTCAAACACAATTGTTTGACTTTTGTAAACCCTCTTAAGAACTCTCTTCTCTAATTATTTGATTAAAAAAAAACCCTCAAGTTAAATTCTCCACATGTGTTGCACAGTTTAGATTAGAGTTTAAAAAGCAAACACAACGGGGAATGAAATTAATTGACATTGGGACCGAAATAAAATCAACAAAAGCACTAATTGAATTTTCTTTTCATAGGCAACTCTTTAAGGCATTCGAAAATCAATTCAAAAACTTAATGAAGAGCATTTGAAAAACTAAAATGGAAAGTAAAGCACAACAACAACAAAACAAAAATCGGAAACTGCATTGGAAAACAATGGAAAATTGCGTTACTCTCAAGTGGAAAAACAAAAGCAATAAAGGGGGGTTGAATAATGCGCAACATCGAAAATTGAGTTCTGCATTTTTCGAGTGGATTCGGCGTCGGCGTCAACGATTACGACGACGACAGCTGCAAAGTGAAGCGGCGCGTGCGCAGCATGCAAAAGGGACACGAGAAAACAGAGAAAGAGAGAGAGAGAGAAATACTGTTACAAATGTAAAATACAGTTACATGTACAACCTGAGCCCAGCCCTGAGATTGATGAGACCCTGGACAGCTTTGACAGACTGTGACGAATTGCAGCTCGTCCTTTTTTTTTGGTTTTGTGATGCAGAGGATAAAGTTTTACAGCATTTTTGATGAAATACTTTGTTCATTCAGTTTTTTATGTCCTTTTTTTGGTTGTCACCATTTCGGGCTTAGGCAATTTTACACTAAATCAGGCAATTTCTCACCCAATTCCTTTCCATTGTTTTGCGCATTTTTTCGGGGGACGACAGGCAACAAAAAAAATTAAGCTGCTAAATGCAGCTAATAAAGATCAGATGAGATTTGCTTCAAATTACCTTAACACACTTCGATTGCAATCTGCGGTTTGTTTTTAATGCGATTTGCGACAGAAATTTCATTTCAAAATGGGAAATATTAAATCTGTTTTGGACAAACTTATTAAATTTACATTTTTTTAATTTAGAGAGCATTTTAGATAATTCAAAAACATTTTATAAGTGATATGATAAAAAGTATCCTACAATACTTTATTCTGAAGAATGTTAGATAGAAATATTCCTACCAAATGAGTCCTAAAAATGCCTTCATTCAGCCCCTAAGATGACTTGCATTCCTTTTTGACCATAATGGTTATTTGTTAGCGCCTTGAATGTGTTTTAAACAGCTGTTAATTTTCCAGTTCATCTGGCAAAAGGAATAAGGCCAACTGAGGACACAGCACGCGTCAGTTGTTTGTCTCTCAACTAATTACCTTTTGCTGCTTCCTTTCTTGGCCCAGGTAAGAAACAGGGCCAGGAATGTGTGCAACATATGTGTAAAATCGAAAGAAAAGAGAGAGAGATAAGATAAGTGAAGCGCATAGAGATCATTGATCCATTTTGTACGCACTGTTGCCTCGAAACTGAAATCGAATTGAAAGCATTTTTCGACACACGCATCCAAAAAATAAGTATATTATAACCACAAGTACAAGTTGTAGTCGCTTTGTGGTAGTCATATATAGTATTTGTTCATTGGGCATGTCGTTTTCATTATTCGTAAGGCCTAATGGATCTTCATCTCCTTTTCTTCGAATCTTCGTCGGGTTTCACTTACTACAGTAATACAAGCCAAAAACAGGTGAGCCTGAATTTCTATGGCCCTAATTGTCATGGGCCACTGAAGCGCAGCCCCAGGCATAACTTTAACATTAACTTTGAGTTCGAGTTCGAGTTCGCGTTGATGATGATGAAGATTGGTGTGTGGAGTGTAATTTTGGAACGAAAAATTAATATCCGGTCGAGTGTGTGTGACCTTGTCGTGTCTACTACTATATTATCTGGCTTGTCAAAAAAACGTTGAGAACAGTTATCAGACGACAACTGTGTCAACATGTTTAGATACAAGATACAAGCAATACAAGCTTGCAGTACGAGTAACTTGTAGCTGAAGTTCGCTACTTTTGCGGCTATAAAACAAGAGCCTCTTTAGCTCAGTGGCAGAGCATTGGTCTTGTAAACCAGGGGTCGTGAGTTCAATCCTCACAGGAGGCAATCCAAAGAGCTGGTGAATCACTTTTTGGAGTCACGAAACTGGGTTTGTTTTATAAAGACTGAGTTTGAGGTTTAAAAACTATCTGCTTAACAATTTCTCTAGCAGCTAAAAAATATTTAACTTAAAAAGAGGTCACAACTATTAAAAAATTATGTCTAAAAAATACTCAACTTTTTTTTTGCACATTATGCTTTTCAGAATACTGACTAATGAGCTATGAATAACGAGTTAGCTGACAATCAAAACACTTAATTAATTACCACACAAATCTTCTTTTTTTAGACCTGCCCACTAATTTAGGCACTTCTTCATTCATCCCACTTATCAAGCCAGCAATCAATCACTATTTTACATAAATTTAAAAATGAGTAAACATTTAAGAATTTGCAAAGCCGAAAGAATTAGAAAATCATAAATTTCTTCACACAAAACTATTACAAACATTAAGTTAAAGATACTTATAACAATCGTTACTTTTTGTAACAGAATTTTTGTTGCCTCCGATCACGAAGTTATTTTCATGCTTTTCATGTTTCGTGTTTCATGGACATGCACAATAATTAAACAGCAACAACAGGGAGCTGGGAAGAATCGGGAACAGGGAACAGGGAACTGGGAATCGCACCTGACAATGTCTGGTTGTATACATAACTAGGGTGTTCCACAAGGCCAACTCAAAAATGGCGCGACAAGTTTTTTTTCCAGTACAAACACTATATATATATATATATATCTGGGGCATTAGCGTGCCGCATAAAATTTGTTTAATTGAGGCAAACACACACACACACACAGCGAAGTGGTCTCTTCAGTGGAGAGGGGCAATTGTTATTCTTTTTTTAGGGGCATAAATTAGTTCGGGGCAGGCAGTCAGTCGGGCGTCCTTTTTTTTCTCAAGTGCCTGAAGAAATTGTTTTGGGATCGGTTTTTTTTGGGTTCCCAAGCAATGTTGAGGTTTCTTTATCTTTCTCTCTTTTTGGGTCCGTCAGATTTTCCTGCCACTTGTGTTTACTTTACGTTTCTTTTTCGTTAGTTTTTTCGGTTTCATGAAAAACCATAAAAAAAATATAGCTGCAGAGTGACAGCGACAAGTGATTTTCCTCTTATTACTCCACAGGGTCTCAACTCAAAACAAAAAGTCTTTGGTTTTTTTTATTATAGCACTCCTCGTTTTGTGGCAAGCAAAGAATGAATGAAAAGATACATAGGATAGTTAGGTAGATAGATGGGTAGGTTGATAGATGGATAAGAAGATAGATAGAAAGATAGATAGATGGATATATGAACAGGTAAATATGTAGATTGACTATGTATCTATAGTAAAATAGATAGCTAGTTAGATAGATAGCTGGATAGATCTACATATTTATGATTATATAGAAAGGTAAATAGATACATAAATAAATACAGATCTATTTATGGCTAGAAAAATACATAGATAGATACTTATTTCATTCGTGTATCTTTTCACTACTTAACTCACTCTCACAAATTTTCAGCAAGTTCTTTTGTTTGCTTTACCTTCTATTTATTTTTAAAACAAACAATAAAAAGTTCGCTAAGCTTGAATCAAAAGACTGAAGCAACAAACGCGTATGGATATAACTCAAATAAACCGTTTTGTTTTGGGATTTTGTAACACTGTAACGGTAACAGTTTTCTATAAACACAAACACACCACGCACATTTTTTAATGGACCCGCAACATTGTCCAAGTTGTGATTTATGGGTGGGCAACATTAGCTAATCGAAATGATATACATATATAAAGTAAAAGTTATGCACTACAAAAAATGTGAAAACTAAAAAACCAACCCAGAAAAGGTTGCGTTTTAATGAGTGGCAGCACTTGAAAAGCGTGCGCGGCATGTGGCAAGGATCGATCCTGTTTTGTTTTGTTGGTTTTTGTTGCTGTTGTTGTTGGGTAAGTGCATCCTTTTTTATGATTTATGCCTTTTAGTTTTGTGTCTGTTTTTTGGGTGCCCTTCGTGCTTGCGAGCTGTGCTAATTTTAATGATTTTTAATGGCCAAATGTAATCAACGCTGCCAGCCAGCAACCCCCGCTCCCTACCCTACCCCTAGACAGCACGACAAACCCCCTACACAACAACAACAGCAAAAAAAAAAGGGTTGCGATTTGGGATTTTATTTGGGTTGTTGTTGTGATCATTTTAATTGACTTTGCGCACGAGCGCGCACTGATCTCGATCTCGATCCTTATCTCTATCTCCGACGCCCAGATACACTTCAAAAAAAAAAAAAGGCCCACCACCAATGGGAGATTAAAGATACTTCAGAGCACGGAAATGAGCATTTAAGATAAAGTAACACATCACTAATCAATTCATTCAAATCTCGATTTCGATGTCAGCTGTCAAAATATGAAGACGCCTTCTGCTAAAGATTAAATCCTCTATTGAGTGGTGGGGGAGGGTTGAGTTCAATGTACGGCTTTTATTAACACCATCAAATTTTCAACTAGTTTTTGTGTCTAGATTCTAGGCAAGCAACGGATTATCTATGTAACTTCTCTTAACATTAAATGCGCTCTTCATAAAAACCCACCACCAAATTTAACAGAGCGGAGAGAGCGAGTTTGCAGAGACTGCATTCAGTTTGAATGTCAGGAGCGAGGGTGGATTTGGTAGTGCATATAATAAATAACAGCATTATATACTATGTTAATAGTTGTTGACTAAGAAGATCAACTTAGTTAGCTTTTGAAATGATGAAACCTCTGTCATAAAAGAGAAATTAAGCATAAAGCTAAAACAGGCAAACCAGTTTTTATGACGAAGCCGTTTTTGGCAACAAATTCAAGTTTGTCTAACGGAACGTTAACTTCCATATTGGTAAATGTAATTATTTAACTAAATAATTCCATTTTTGTTTTTCAATACTTTTTTAACGAAAAAATGCTCAAATTTTACTAATCAAGCATGAGTATTTTATACCAAACCACAACGTTAGTTTAACACACTTTAAAATCAACGACTATTAAGACACTGCCCTTCCCCGCGATTCTCAAAAATGCAAGTAAGTCTTCCTGATTTCTAAGTAAAGGAAAACTTTATTTTTAAAACTAACGACTATTAAGACACTGCTCTACTCCTCGATTCTCAAAAATTCAAGTAAGCTCGGCTGATTCTGGTAAATGTTACTGACGTGTTTATAAAATGCGCAAGTATGAGTGTAAGCATAAGTAAAAATTTTAGCATGGGTGTGTGTAATAATAATAACAACTTATTGTTATTAAATATGAAACATTTATTGAACACACATACATTTTTTTGTGTAGAGTATAATCACTCAAAACTTTTGTGTGTATGATAAAAAATATTAGTCCAATGTGAAGGATAAAAGAATAAACTTAACGAACTTAGTAAAATTATTTTTTGAAGTTTTAGTTGTTTTTTTACTTAAAAAACATAATTGATTAATAGCAACACTATATAAATTCTGCATGTAGCTAAGCAAAATACTCTTAAGGCTACCCTCGCAATAACGTAGTCGTTGTCTGTCTGCTGCTGCTGTTTCTGTTGTTGCTGCTGCTGTTGCTGTTGTCTACTGCTGTTGCTTATGAGCACGTTTCAGTGCTCAAGTAGCAGCCGTGGTAAACGCAACGTAGCGCTCTCTCAGTTTTGGATTTTCTCCACTCTCGCGATCTTTTTCGGTTTTGTGCTGCGCCTGCGCAACATTTGTCAAGGAGATCTTTGCTTTGAGAATGTTTCTGAGTGTCGTTTGTTTATTTGTTTATTGCATTCGAGTGTAAGTTTCCTGTTTGCGTTTCGTCGTCGGTGTGGGGGGAACGGAAATGAAGTGAAAAAGGAAATCAAATGTATGACAAAACGGAAATTGAATTAAAAAAACAAACCAAAAGAAAATTAAATTGAATCAAAGCACAGCAAAAACGGCAATAATCATTTGCTAGCCAACATTTAAAAGCAGCAAAATTCATAACTATAACAAAGTGTGTGTGGTGTGTGTGTGTGATTTTAGTGACGGTCTCGGATCGAAGCAAGAAGAAGAAGCATTGCATTGATTTATAGCCATAGTGTAAATAATCGCACGCAATGAATTGAATCGAAACTAAATGAAATCAATTGAATTGAAATTCCATCATTGATGCGCATTAAAAACCACCCGAAAATCCAAAACACAAAGGAACTAATTCTCAGACAACATTTAACGTGAATTTGCTGTGGTAAGTGCAACAATTAAGCGAAATGAGCGACCTACAAAAATCGTTTGTGTTTTTACTTGTACTTAAAAGCGTACTCATTTTGCGAATTTTGTTTGAATTTTTCATATAAAGGTTAAATCGGTTGATTGAAGGCTTTGTCAAAGCTTACACTGAAAATAAACAAAAAAACTTGGACTCAAAAATCGTTGTCATAATTTTTTCTAAAGCGCAAAAAAACATTCTTGATACACACTTTGTGCATACAGTGCAGCCTGCCTAAAATGACGCGCCCCACAACAACAATGATGTGGCAATAAATTAAATATGAGGCTAAGGCCACTCCTCCAACAACAATTGTTGCTTATGCAATGTTCTTCAGCGGAAGATTTGCAAAAGATTTCAACTTAAAATTGCACTGCACGTTTAAAATTGTTCAACGCTTCAATTATATAGATTACGACATAGTTTGTCTAATGGAATGCCTAACGTTTTTGTTCTGTTTTCGAGTGTTGTCTTGAAAGTTGGCTTTTAGCTTATCATATAACAAAAGAATTGCCTTTCAAGCGTGAAAGAAAGACAGAGGAGGAGAAAAAATGTTTAAAAGCTTATAATTTACGAGGCTTACGAGAACGATTAAAACGCGATTTGAATTGCTGATGTAAAAATAATTAAAATAATTCAAGTCCAGCTAGATAGCAATCGAATCAAATCTAATCGTATCAAGAGAGTTCTTATGATACCTTTTTTTTTTTTTTTTTTTGTATTTTTTGTGCCCTTGGCACCTGCATGAATTAAATAGTTGCAGCTGTAGATTCCAGTGAGTTGTCAGATAGATATATAAGTATAATTACATATGATTTTCTGCGGTTGACTCTGAGTCAGGTAATTGTCTATACACAATTCAGTAGCAGGTTCTCTTTTGTGTGTGTGTGTGTGTGTACGTGCTTCCAATTCATCGACTTCTTCTTCGCCTCCTTCCTCTACCTTTCGTTAGTGTCATTAATTTTAAGAGTGTTTCCACTTAGAGCTGCCTTTGTTGTATATTTTAATGACAATTTGTGCGGTACACTCAGCCAAATTAGAGGATTTTATATTTTAAAGCATGTCTTAGTAGCTTTTTACTGTTTCCTAACACTGCCTTTCTCTGAGTGTACACCAATCTATTAGATATGCAACAGAGAACCTTTCGAAAAGAAATGTCAGCAACCCTTTTGAGCCAACTAACAAGCAGGATGTGTTAGGCCGTAACCTGATTAACATATTTTTTCTCCACAAGAGATTCTTCTGTTGACTTTTGTCTTGGATTTGTGTTTTTACTGCTGCTCAATGCCAAGCCGTTCCAATCAGCATTATTATTATTTCTTTTTTTGGGCATTGATATGCAAATCTTCAACTCTCTGATTACTTTGAACTCCAGTCTAGACAGACGCTTGACTATATCTGATCGTTCAAATAAAGAAAGCATCCAGCTAACGAATGCGTTGAAGTTGAAGTCATCTCGATGAGTTTGAAACTGTTTTAAGTTTCACTTTCAATGTGAAAGAAGTCGTTAGCTGCAACAATTAAGGCACAATCTTGGTTTTGTGATTGATATTTCCGATATTTGTGACACATTGGCAACAATTTTAGCGCTTTCATTTCCAATCAATAAATACGTATTTATCTGATAACTATATGTACCACTTTCTAGAGTCTTGAGAATTGATTTGCATAAGTAATTTTTTTTTAGCTGATTTAAGCACACAACTTTCACGCGACCCAAATGACATTCTAACTAGACAGAGATAGTGAGAAGAGCATCCATTTGTTTTTAATTGTTGAGCTAATTATCAAAGCATAGTTGGCCAAGAGCAGCTGGCAACAGTTTCACAACTTGGCCAAGAATAAGTACGTTTTTTTTATATATATCTCAGTCAACCAAAGTCAAAGTCAAAGTTGAAGATGAAGAAATGCTAATGTTGAAAAACACGAACCTTAACAAAATAAAAAAAAAAAAAAAAACGTAAACGTATTTGTGTCAAGTCTATTAACTAATTTCTGTAATACTCTTGTTTCTCAGTTCCTCATTATACCCTATAATAGTTTAAAGTGTGTTAAGAGGGTTGTATGAAGTAGAATAAGTGATTTATAAGAGAAAAATAAATCTTTTTACATCTAAATTTAAAAATGTTGAAAAATATCGATTTTTGTAACAATACATTTTAGACATATCTTGACTATGAACTAAAATACATTTTTAGTTTGGGGGTGTTAAGAAAATAAAGACTATATATATTTATCGATATTCATCGATTTCAATACCGCCGAAAAAATATCTTAGAGGTTTAAAGAGGTTTTTATGTGTAAAATAATCATTTGCTGATAAGAGTATCTTTAAGTTTATTACACAGCTTCAATAATTTTTGTATGGGGTATCTCTGAGTCGCAAACTCCCCACTGACTCACAAACTCTTACTTGTTTTCTTTTTAAGCCACTTCTGACAGCGTGTATGTTACCAAGTCTTTGTCTGCTGGTCCATTTATTGGTCATGTGCTCAGAGCTCAGCCTCTATTAAGGTGATTATTTTTTATCAATGTCACTGTTGTTGGCATTGTTGTCATTATTATAACTACAACTACTATTGTTGTAGTTGTTTTTGTTGATGTGAAACACTTGTGCACATACCAGAGCACAATTGTCAAGTGTGTTTAGAGTTGTGCTAATTTGTGTGTATGTCACAAACACACACACACACACACACACTGACACAACAAGCTACGATCGTAAAGCACACTCGAGTTGAAACTGAAACCAAAAAACTGTGCCAAAGGCATTCGCCAAAGATACGCGCATTTTTATCAGAGAGGGCAGCTGTTCAGAAATTCCAAAAAATGCCCGGGAGCTGTTTAAAAAAACAAACACAAAACTTTGCACAAAACACCATTGTGCTCAATTTTATGATAATTACTGAGCAATTATCTTGAAAAATAAAACAAAATGCTCTCGAAAACGTGATCAAAAAGTAAATAAAATTTGCATAACTATTAACGTTGATTTTTATAGTTTTTTGCTTATTTACAGTAACAAAAATAATATAATATATATTTATCGTAAAGAAAATTAAAAAAAAATAATAATAACCAAAATAAATAGATCTTTCGAGTTTGCCTCCTGTGAGGATTGAACTCACGACCCCTGGTTTACAAGACCAGTGCTCTGCCACTGAGCTAAAGAGGCGCTTGCCTTAATGTTGTCAGACTAGCAACAACATGTACAGCAACAAGAACGCTTCTGAACAGAACTCAGCGAGAGTTAACAGAACACGACCACAACGTTAACAGCGCAATGTTAAACCAAGCAGAAACTAACAGAAAGTGATTTTATTTGCATTAACTGAGTCGTCATAAACAAGCCATGATTTAAATATACATATTTACAATTTGTTTTTAATATAGACACACAACAAACAGGTGTCATCTCCAATTAGGTAATTGTAGTAAATAATATGCATATAAGCAGAAATTAGTGGGCGCACTGAGCTCATCTCGCAACAATTTTATAGGTGCGCATTTTGTAAAAAGTCAAATAAATAAATGTGTACAACAACAGGCTGAAATTGAAGGCGGGCAACACCTTCAATGGACATTTTATACGTGGGGGGGCAGACATCTCTACAAATATTATGTGTGTTTGTATTTGTTTTTTCAGCTCACTTCAATGCACAACAACAATAATAAGCCAAGTGTATAAATGTTTGATATGCGTTATGTGTGTGTATTTGAAATTCGTGCATGCGAATTTGCATAAAAAGCTCATTACATATTTTCGTTTTAAAGTGCAAAGCTCAACAGCGCGTGGGAAGGCCTGGAAGATTGGAAGTTGCTTGCGATCTAACTGCTGATAAAAGCTTTTCACTTTGCAGTGCGCCTTGACGCATAAAAGTAATTTATTTATGTAATTGTCAACTGATACCAATCAGCCATAATTTCAATGCAATATATTTATGGGCAACGAGAGCAAAAACCACTAAGGCGTTTAATTGCCAAGCAACAAAAACAAACATAGACATCGCTGTTAACATCTTTCCACTAATTAGATTGTGTGTCAATTAACAGTGACTTCTTCTCTCTCTCTCTCTCTCTCTCTGTCCCACGAGACCTTTTTCCACACACACACACACACTCGATTGACAAGTTCCAGGCTTAAGCGACACCAATTCTTTTTCGGCCAAAGTTAAGGCCGCGTTAAATAGTCGTCAATAGACCGGAATCATTTAAGCCGGCCCCAGCCAACAAGTTTCTTTCACCTTGCAGTTGTCCCAGTTGCCTGCTTGACCAGCACCGAATGCAATATTTTGTGTCTCTGTGGTGGATATTTCAACATAAATTTAACAGTACATTTGCAACAAGTTCTTTCTTGTTCTCCTCGGACACTGGCTATTCGACTATGTTACAACTGTTGTTGTTGTTGTTCAACTGACACCTCATCTACTATTTATACACCACTCGCACTCAAAATAAAAAAAGCTCGAACCTCAATTTTATTTGTTTTTCTTTTAAAGTTTGACTGTGTTGACTAACACCGGAAACCTTCTGCCGCCGCTTCACGGCATTTTAGTTAAATGAAAAATATTTAAAAAGAGGGTTGATAAACAAGTAAATAATATTTCTTATTGTTACTTCGAAAAGACATTTTTCTCAAGTAAAGATCGGCTGATTTTAAAAAGCTTTTCAATCTTCACTCAACTCTAAGATTTATACTTCATCTAAGTATGGAAATGTTAGTTTTTCATTAAAATTTCATTCTTTTTACCTACTCTTTATACACAAAACATAACTTTTCATTATTTTTTCGTTCCACCCTCGTGGCTTATTTTTTTTTTTTTTTATAGCCACCGCAACATTTAGTTTCTGTTGGTTTTGTGTTTGTGGCACGATGGCGACGATCGTTTGGTAATTATCAAGCTGTGTGGCATTGTGGCAGTGTGGCAGGGGCAGAGAGGCAACAATAAGTTAGTTTGTACTATGCTACAACTCTGACCATTTCTGAGGTCTTCGGTCTTCGGTCTTCGGTCTTCGGTCTTGTTGGGATCTTGGTCTTGGTTGCGCTTCAGTGGTCTCAACGCCCCGTCATCGCCCACACGCCTCCTCCTCCTCCTCCTTCTCCCTCCGCCTTCTCTGCCATGGGAAAAACATTTGCCAGTAGTTGCCTTCTTGCTTTTGGCCATGTCTTATTGCACTTGTTCTTATTGAATAACGACCCTGGGAGGGGGAAAAGGGAGAGAGGAAAGAACCCTTCCACGTTTCTGGACACGCAAATTCAGCCACATTATTATGATTATTTCTTCTTTTTTCTACTTCTACTTCAACACAGTTGAACGATCTTCATGCTTGAGTGCAAAATGTTGCAAAAAGTTATTGTTGTTGTTGTTGTTGTTGTTGTAGGTTGCACTCTCTCACGTTGTAACTGACACTGGCAGCAATTTACTTAGCGGCCTTTTCAACGTTTTGCATCCCTATACAATTTGCACAAATTATTTTCATTTCCAAGTTTAAGAAACAAAACTTTAAACATTCCATTTCTTCCCTCCTTTCTGATATAAGATCTTCACTGATCTATTTATAACTAGCTCGCTTCGCAAAGCTCTAATTTGAGATCGCTAAGCAGCTCGTGAAGTTGGAATCATGAATCATTAATGCTAAATTAGATTAATGATAGGCCCACATTAGGCTCTCTATTTCTCTCTCTTCCTCTCGACAATTAGAAACACTGAGCAAAACAATACTACAACCAAGTGTCAGTCTCATTCTCTTCTCTTCTGCCTTTGGGCAAAAAACCAGCACGCAATCTTGAGAGATAAGACCCAAAGCTGACATGCTGATGAAGCTCTGATGTTCTGAAAATTTGTAGTTTTGTAGAACGTTGCTTGTGAACATGGTAATTAGGCTGGGAGACTAATGACTGACTCTACTTAGTTGCCAACTTATCTCAGAAACCAAGGAACTTCAGCCAAAAAAAAAAAAATACAAAGAACAAATGTCAAAGTGATGTTATACAGATGAGAATCTCTTTAAATTGCAGGTGTGTGAATAATTTGTGGGTATATTTTCAAGTGTTGAGGAGAGAAGATATTGAAAAATAAGACTAAGCAATCTTTAAGATACATAGTTGTAATTTTTATTATTATCCAACAAACCAAGTATTTCATGCTTGAAAAAATCTTATTTATAATCTCTAAAAGTTTCGGTTTGTGCTTATGTTAAACTAACCACTAAATATACATAAATTTATGTATTTATTTAGGAAAGAACTCGCTTCTGGGCAACTCATTTAAATAGCAAAGACTACGGTTAATCTTTTTTGACTCCTTCTCTCTTTGGGCATTTGTTAGATACATTTTAGTGTGTCAGAGAGTAACTCCAATGACAAACTATGAATGGAGACTCTTTGTTGTTTTTTTTTATGTGTGCCGCAACAACAACAAGTGAAAAGCACAAAGGCAACTGTTGCCGCCGCCGCCATTAGGTAATGTGATCTATGCAGACAAACAAACAACAACAACACAAACAACATTTCTTTGCATGTTCATAGCTGTATTTGTATCTTGTGGTATGTATCTTTTTGTGTGTGTATCTTGTCGCTGTGCAAATCTGCATATCGAATGCATATCTTTTGTTTTGCGGCTCCCAAACAAAGACTTCACTACATTGTTGAGCATCTACACTGAGAGAAAAGATTGTGTCAAAGTTCAAGTGCATCCGGCATAAGATTTCTGAGCATTTTTCTTGCAGTTTCAAGCAGTTTTTCGCTTTAATCACGAACTCACTTGAATTTATCTCAGTGTACGCTTATGATATGCATCTCTGCCAGCACCAAAAGTGCGTGCCATTTGCTGGGAGCTAAGATCTTGTGACTTTCAACTGACAATCAGCAGCTCAGTGGTTTCCGTGGTTTCAGTTGCAGTTGCAGTTGCACTTCTTGTTTGGTTGCAACGGTACTTTTAACGCCTTTCCGCGCACATTTGCATGTCATTATGAAAAGATTCTTGCCGCGACGTAAAAAGCCACGTAATGATATGAGATTTATGTATATGTAAGGTGTTCTAAGTACAGTTGAGCTAATTAAACTTACGCTACAAAACTGTAACATGCCAAAGTTGTTAAATTCGACGAACCGAAAATTGAGAGAGAGAGAGGGAGAGACCTAAGATCAGAAAGAAGACCCGAAGACAAGCTCAACTCTGTCTTGTTGTTGTTGTTGTTGGCTTTTGCAATTGTTTTTGCGCAACAATGCGGAACGCAAATTAAAGTGATTTTGAAGTGGCAGGCAGCTGAGGCACTTCAGGCAAACTGTGGCTTGTCAAACTACTAGCTCGAAAGCAAGCAGTTCAAAAAGTTCAAAGTTTATAGTTGAAGTAGAAAAGTATATTGAAGATTTACATACCCTTTACAGAAATTACATATGTTTACAGAAAAAAACGTAACTCTTTTTTTGGCTACACGCTTTTAACGTAACAACGTAAGACATTTTAAATTAGCAGCGATTTTTGAGTGTTTTTTTGCGTTGATTTATCTAATTTCTTACGCATGGGAGGAAGAATTAAAAATAAGCTAACGAGAAAAATTATAATACCCTTTTTTAAATCTGTTTTATATTTTTAACTTACAGACAACACCCTATAAATAAGGCCTGAACCTCTTCAAAATATATTAAAATGGACAGCGGAAGTGTGGTTAGCGAACCGATTTCCGCGCATCATCGAGCCTTTGCCAAGCAGAAATCGGCCTCAATGGTAAGTTCAGCTTGTAGTTCAAGTAGTGTAGTGTTGTGTAAACACACACATATTATGTGCAGCCATAATTATAAATAGTTCAGTGGCGGGGCCCTATTGTCTAATTCGATGATATAAGCGTGTTAAAAATAAGCAGCTAATTAGTTACAGACACGCACAGACAAACCTAAGTATATATATTATGGATATAGTATATTAACGCGCTACCAGCATCAGATACTTTACATAATTTCACGCTAGAAAGTTGTCGAAACTGAAAAGCGCAAGAGTAAATATAAATAAATAAATAAACAAGTGCAAAGCTAACATGCAACATGAAAATATGTGTGAGGTTTAAGTCGAAAAAATATGAAATTGGGAATTCAATAAAGCGTTGAATGCATATTCATACTTAAAGCACCAAACAATTTACAGCTATTAATATTTAATGCATCGTAATGCATTTTATTTTTTTTGCCAACACTTTCTCAAATTCATTTTCGGGCTTAAACTACTGATTGCAACAAATATCTTGCCACATAGTCAGAGTGACTTGTTTATTAAGTTAATCGGGAAATTGTGAATATTCAAAATCTTAAGGTTTTTCACAATAGAATGATAAGCATTTAGCATTAAGTCATTTTTAAGGGTTTTTTTTGTAAGTTTTTCAAGAACGTATGCAAATTTAATAACTTTGTAACAAAAATGACAACTCCTAAGTTGTCTCTGTTAATGCCTTCTGTTCATAGACGAATTCGTCTATGTTCTGTTAACTTTAACAGAAAACTTGATAAAGCAGTGCAAGCAGTACAAAGCAGTTCATAACGGGAAACAGCCAATATAAAGCAACATAAGTTGAATAATTTAATAGCTTTTAAAGTTTGGTCTGTTTTTTAAGTGGTCTTCGAATAAATTTTATAGCTCAACTATAACATCCATCATTAAGTAATCAATACAGCTTTTACTCCATTGATATCACTAAACAGAGAAAGAAATCTTGCACTAAAAATAATAATAAAAGAGACCTTTGGGTGGGCTGCAAACTTACAAAACGCAACTTATATTACCTATCATAATAATGACTTCCATTTCCGAAGACCGGCAAAGAAAATAACACATTGTAGACTTTCCATATGTGCAGCTTTTATACCTAAATACAAATGCGAAAAAAAAAATTCATATTGTTTGGGCAGTCATCCAAAACACTAAAGAAAATAACAACAGCAAAAGTCTTCTATTGAAACACTTTCACTCACAAGCGAAACGATTGAAAGCAACAGTAATTTATGAGTATTTAGCACCGATGCGGACCGTTAAACATAGTCATAAGAAAACCCAAGAAATGAATGAAGTAATCAGTACATAAAGACATAATTATGTACATGAACTTGTAACCGATCGGTTGCTGATTGAGTTCGAGCTGACAATTAGCATAAGATATTATTTGTGAATCACTTTTTTTTCTTCACATAACACCCCTTGTGTAAATTCACACCCTAATGTCACATACGGTCAATTAATTTCTTCCACAAAATTGCACTCAACATTTAAATAAATGTGTGGTTCAAAATGGCAACTGTTGAGAAATTTTCCCTGAAATGAATTTATGATCCAAAAGTCACCTAATAAAAAAAAAAAAAAAGAAGGACCAGGAAGTTCTCACGATCAAACTGGACAATGTCCAGTCCTGACAAATATCCTGAACAACTTCCGTGCAGCTAAAGCAACAACAGTTGTTAAATATTACACGATATGAAGGGGTTATTTAAAGGGTGCGTAATTTTTGATGCATTCTCGGTGGTTGTTCTTTCGAGTGCATCGGAAATTTCGCTGTAACGGTTTGTTTGCCGGCATTTCTTTGCTGTCGCTAGGCACGTAGACGCAAGCGAAAGCTTTTCTTACGTCATTGGCAACAGGTTAGCGAGCTTTTGTATATAAAAAGTTTAACGTCGCTTGACGAAACTTTTAGTTGACGAAAGAGCGTACGCGTGCCAACAGCTGTTTTTACTTGCGACAGCTTTTTCTTTCATTTATCGTGCAGTTTTGTTTGTTTGTAATTTGTTCACTTTCGCTGGAAATGTTTGTAAACGAATACTTTTGTTGATTTGTTAACTGAATAGCTGTTGTAAAGCAGTTGATATGTGCAAAATATCACAAATACATTACGCATGAAGAATAAATGCATGACTTGCTTGTGTTTATCTATTAGCAATACATTATATGGCATCAATTATTAAATCAACTAATGCCTTAGTCACTAAGACTTGGTGCATTAACGTTTGCAAACATTTCGCTAATTTCTTTCCACCATTTAATACACATGTGCTTATCTACAAACACACACACACACAGACACAGGCAACCGGCCAAACAATAACAAAATATATTCCAGCAAAAGCTTAAGCTCCCGCATATGCAAACACAAACACACGCACATTTAATTATCACATTACGCTCTCTTGTTTGATTGTAATCAGCAGAGTTCCCTTTTCTCCACCCCACTCCCTTTGCACACGCAGCAACGAGCTCCCAATTGAGAAATGAGAATCGCGAGTGTTAGTCTGCTTTCAGCTTTCGTTCGGCTGCCATCGTTGATCCGTTCACCTGTTGTCGCGCATAACAAAAGCTTCTGTGCTGCTCTCGTTATTGTTTCACCACAAAGATCACTTTGTCAATCAGCCGCTGCAATGAGTCTGCCGGAACGTAAGCCCTTCACCTCGGATTTCTTCTTTCGGCAAGTGCGTAATCGTGTTATCGAACAATTCGTACAGTGCATTATAATGAAACTTTGCTTTAACAGTTATTTGACACTGAGAGCAGCACATACAGTTATCTGCTGGCGGATGTTAGTTCCGGAGAAGCTGTCATCATAGATCCCGTGCTGGAACAGGCGAAGCGTGATGCGCAGCTTGTTAAGGATTTGGGTTTCAAACTTAAATATGCCAGTACGTATATGAGCTCGTGAAATATGAAACATTTATCCAATTGATAAACTTCAGTTAACACTCACATGCATGCGGATCATATTACGGGCAGCGGTTGGCTGAGACAGCTGACGGGCTGTCAATCGGTTATTGCCGCTGCGAGTGGAGCCAAAGCGGATCGTCATATTGCGGAAGGTGATCGCATTGAGTTTGGAAGGCACGCAATCGAAACTCTTGCCACACCTGGTCACACTAACGGTTGCATGAGCTATGTTATTAAAGAGCAGGGTTGCATTTTCACCGGAGATACGGTTTTGATCCGGGGTTGTGGACGTACGGACTTCCAGGAGGGCAGCCCAAAGAACCTCTATGAGAATGTTCACAGCAAGATCTTCAGTTTGCCAGAAAACTTTCGCATCTATCCAGCACATGATTACAAGTGAGTTTTGGAACTTATAAGATGGATCTTTGAAGAGGATAAAATTCTTTGCCTTTGCTTGCAGAGGACAACTGGAGAGCAGCGTGTGGGAGGAGAAACGTTACAATCCACGCCTGACAAAGAGCATCGATGAGTTTGTTAAGATTATGGACAATCTCAATTTGCCCTATCCCAAGAAGATAGGTGAGTACTTGTGTCTTACGAACATAGGTAGAAACTTAAAGGTTAATTTCTAAAATATTTCTTTCAGATGTTTCGGTACCAGCCAATCGTGAATGTGGAGTTTACGATATACCCAAGGAGTAGAACTATCGAAATGAAGTATATCGGTGCTTATTTATATACAGAAAAAATATATCGACAATCTTAGAGGATATTGATATCCCTGCTTTGGCTCAAAATACTTTTAATATTTTATGTGAAATACTTTGACTGTATAGAATATATATTTTTTACACATATTAAATAAAGAATTGTTAAAAACTCAAACATAATATGTTTTTATAAGGCTCCCGAGAAATGTGTTTGTTCCCTTATCAGGTATTAATAATATTAACTACTATCGCTACTATCAACCATTAACAAAATTTAACATTTGCCTTCAGTTAATCAAGATAATATTTGCGTTTGTATTTTATGGACATTGTTTAGGAAGCATACACAAAAAATAGTAAACATTCCACCCACATACACAAAAGCTCACTAACTTTTACTCTCTTTTCCTTTCACACAGACTATTCTCAATCCGAAGAGCTGTTCCAGTGCGGCCAAATACAGTCTACACTCGGGATCGGATAACAATCACGAGACGTCGACGCAGCTGCAGCTGAGCAGCGCCGCCTCGCATTGCTCGACAACCGGAAGGCGGCGTAAGGGCGGCTCTCTGGGCGGAACGCTCTCTTCGCGCTCTACGCGCAGTGAGTCGAAGGAGTTGCGCTCCGCTCTGCAGGATCGCGAGGCTGTCATACAGAATCTGCGCATACAGTTATGTTTGGGAAAACTGCCACGCCCCAGTGGCCCGCCCCTCGATGACTCGGAGAAGCCAGCGGCTGAGCATAAATTGAATCGTCTCAAAGCGGAGGCGGAGAATAAGCGGATAAAGATAAAAAACTTGAAAGGCGCATTGGAGAAATTAGACATAACGGAGTAAGTAGAGAGAGAGACAAAGATTTTGCACCTTGCTAACCATTATTTCCACTCTACCCCCTTTAGCAACATTGACATACGGATTAGACAAGCGGAACTGGAATATGCGCTGGGTCGCGAGGAGCTTCAGATGCTCTCAATCGTGGAAGAGGCTCGCGCTCTCCAAGCACGCCTGGAAAAATCCAAGCCCGAAGCACAAACACTTTACAATATAATCAGCTCCGGCGTAGCTTTAAGTCTCCACGCCGTACATGCCACATCCGGACGTTGGGCGGCACAACAGCGAGCAGATCAACCCGGATTCTATGTGGAATGGGCGTTAGAGGGGGATGGACTGTATAAGGGAGATCGCATACTGGAGATCAATGGACGACTGGTGACCAGCAAGACCAAAGAGGAGCTGCAGAAGCACGTGGGCAACTCCGGCAAATGTCAGATGGTTGTGCTGCGCAAGAAATCCGTGCCCATACCCCAGAAACAACTGGACCAGGAGAAGGAGAACAATATGAGACTACAGCATCGCATCTCCTATCTGGAGGAACAGGTTCACGAGCTGCAGAATGTCAAGGAGCAGGAGCAACAGCAGCAGAGGCATCAATCCCAACAACAACAACAACAACTACAGACAACCCAATCCAACAGCGCTCATGTGACCAGCATTAGCATATCCTCCCCACCCTCGCCCTCTCCAGCCACAACACCCTCGTCGGATAAGCCACTGATCTTCCAGCGGGGCAACTATATCACCACCCTGGTGGGTGGCAAGCCCATCGAACTGGTGGGCGAAGAACAGCCTCCGGCACACGTCACCAAGACCCTAATCAAGGAGAACACACACATCGATATGCGGGATCGTCTGCCGCATCACTCGCATCTCTACACCATGCCCTCCAAGTCGCTCTCCGCCTCCAAGATATCCATCAACAGCGACTCCGCCTACATGCAGCAGCAGAAGCGCGAGAAGGAGCGACAGCGAGAACGTCACGAGCGACAGCGGGACAGGGAAAGAGAGCGCGAGCGAGAGAGACCCAGGGATGCATTGCAGCAACAGCTACAACAACAGCTACACAGAGAGCATCTCAGGGGCACACATGCACGCAGCGTCGAGCATCTCAATCATTACAATGGGTAAGCAAAAGTCTACACTCGACTTAAACCGTTACTCACAAAGCTTTTCTCACCACACACACAGCCTGGAACGCCGAAGGGAAACACCGCGGCAAAGCGAGGCTCAAACTCTGCGCGCTCGGCTGCCGAGCGATATGCGGAGCGTAAAATCGCTTGACTTTGACAGCGAAAACGAATCGAAGCCGACGACAAATACAACGACAACGGAATCGCGCACGAACCATGTGAGACCCACACCGCCAAAGAAACCGTTGCGTCTCTCACTGCAACGCGCTCAGAGCCTGCAGACAGTTGAATTGCATCCGTGCTCGGAACACGATCGGAAACGACCGATGAAGCGAATGCATCACAATAGCAGCGCCAGTGGCGGTTCCTCGCCGAGCGATGAGTGTCAGGGCGGACATGGCGGATCTGTGGCGCTCATCGAGAACTGCAGTCCAATGCATACAGCTTCGCTAGGGCGGCACAAGCTTATCTGAGCTTAAGTTACATAAATCGCATCCGGATATTTTAGGTTGAAACTTGGAGGAGAATACTGTTTAGCAGTGCGTTTTCCCCAACAGGCGGACATGTGCAAAATTTAATACACTTATAATAATTACAATTGTGAATTTTCTCATAAATGTATGACATCATATTTAGCATATTTAAATAATATTGTACTTACCAGATATCATTATAATACTTGTAATTAGGGCTTGGCTTCTATTTCGGCTTTATTATTATCGCAAACTCGAGAGAATTGAAAGATTGTAAGCAAAATCTATTAGCACAATTTGTTTAATGTAAATACACGATTATTTGTCATTAAAATCAATGTTTTGTGTGTTATATAAAAGCTTCGTTAACAATATTTATTAATAGAATGTAGAACTTTACACTTTCTGCATTTCTACTCTCAACTTAAGGAATTTTCCATTTCTAGCCAACAGGCACGATCACTTTGCTCCATTCATAATGCATTTTACCAATGATAAGTATTTGTATTAAGCTCACGTTGTCGTGTTCAGCAGTCGTTGTATACATAACCAGCAAATACTTGAATATGTATTAATCTATGCATACATTAATAGCAAATATGTACTCAGTGAAGAACTGATAGAACAGAGGTAGTAAGGAAAAGATAAGCCTCCAAAAATCAAAACATCCATGCAAGAAATACTCTCAATTGTTACCTGAGTAGATGAGCACGAATGCGAGATGAGTGGGTGCAAAAGTTGGAGAACGTGAGCGTTAGCATATGAGTGTAGAGATTATGATAGCGCACGATCGTTGTTCGTGTCTTGCCACCCACGACGCTCTCGTCTGCGGCGACGTCGACGTCGCAATCTCGAGCTGAGACTCAGGTACGCAGTTGACTTGCTCTGGCAATGTTTAAACCGAAATCAGTTGCGTCCCAGGTCTCCAAACCAACGCTACGGTGCATTTTTCAATTGAAGCGGTGTTTTGTGCTCTACAATTAATTAATAAATACGAATAGCAACAACAACAAACAACTGCTAACAAGGTAAGTGTGTGCACAAAGCTGGGAAAATATGAAAACAGTTGTTGATTTATACAAAATACCGACTATTATGTGCAACTGGAGAATAATGCGCAAAAGAATAAATTTAACGAACGTTTTAAAAACAATCAGAACATGCTTAAAATTCAATCTTTAATTGTTCAATAATACAATAATCAAAACTGGTTTCGCTATACAAAAAAAACCTTCAACTCTTCGCCGTACATTGGCCCGCCCTTGTGTGTGGGCTACTGTAACCAGTTATTTGGGATATATAAGTCAAAATATAAAATAAAGCAAGTCAAAAGGAATAAGCGAAAATTGCAATTTACAGTTTATTTTCCTGTGCAGCTGTGCTCTAGTTCTCTCTCGCTCTGACATTCGAAGAGTAAACGAAAACAGTTTGACATGTGTTTACAATTTATGTACGGTTTTTATCTCAAGCTATCATCGTTTAACTGTATGCTCATTAGAGCTTTCCCATAAAGCACAACTATTGTATTATCTGTAGAGAAACAAATCGCAAATTGCTGTGAACAGAAGTTTCCTATGTTAATTAGCAGCCGTGAAGTTCAGGGTCAAACTATTATACCCATAATCATGCATATTACTTCTCTATTTAGAAATCGACTTTACAATGTGAAAACAAGTTAAAGTACACTATGTACTGCCCATAAATTATAAAATGGATTATATTAAAGGAAGTTCGATATGAGAAAAACGATGACTATAAATTTTTGAATGAATTTACAAGGTGTTTAATAGATTTGAAGTACTACAAGCCAGATAAGTAGAGTAAAACTAGCTGAATGATTAAAGCTACAGTACTTACTGACTAATGACACCTACAAACCAACCTGTAAGCAAGAAAATCGCTCATTATTTGTACATCAATCAACGTTGACATATAGCTAATAGCCCTAATAGTATACACAGTTAACGACAATTGCTTGACAAATTAAGTGAATCGTATTCAGAAACTAAGTGCTGGGAAACAAGAAAATTTAGTACACTTGCGTACCTTGGCTCAAAAGCAACCGCAAAAACTAAAACATATACTGGCATTAATACTTATCTTATCCATGAGAATATCAATTTGCGTGCCGACAACCACAAGATTGAAAAAGTATGCCAAAATACTTTTGGAACGTATCATCGTGCAACAATTTGAAGTGCTAAAACTTATTTTGAAGCAGCTCCAAGATAAGCAGCAGATAAAACAACATTTCTTTGAGCCACAAATGTACCAAAAATAATAAATATTTCTGACATTAAGAGTCTTAAAGCTCACTCAACTCATAAATTTAGTTTCAAAAGTGCGTAAAAAAAATAGATTGTTGATTGGCCTTCACGTAACCGGCGACTACTTGTTGGCCATCCGCACTTAACCCTGTCAGAGAAAAAGGCTGTTTTAATTTGCTTGTACATACTAGAATGTATGTTTATATATATATCAACCTATATGTATATAATATTTAAGCAATGTGCATGACCCACAAATCGTTTTGTAAATTAAGGTTAGGCGCTTTCAATTCCGCACACACGGCAACTAAATAAATAAATATAATAAATACATAATACATGTTACAGACACAAATAAAAACAGCTGATCTGGCCTTTAACAGAGATGAGCAATGTTAAAAATATAATGGTTATTTTTGAGAATTTCCCTCTCACAAGAATTATTCTTTTGAAACTTACTACAAATTTGAATCATAAACAATATTTAGTGATATCATACATAGATCATCTCTGATAATATTGTGAATGATTTGATGAGCTCGTGTTTGTGAGTATAATGAAAGTGCGCTCGTCTCTAAATTGGATAAAGAGCTACCGATCACTAACAGAGGCTAACTCTGACGTAAGCACACAGAAAATTAGCATGGTGTGAATATATTCCGTCAGTTTTTGCTTATGCTAAATTTAACACTTGTTTGCCTTGCAGCTCAACAAAATGATGCGCTTTCTAATCATCAGCTTGGCCCTGTGTGGCACACTCATCAATGCAGCAAATACGGTAAGTAAATATTCAATTCTAGGAAATATTAAACTAAACCTTTCCTTTGAATACGCAGCGCAATCAGCCCATTGAGGCAATTGCTCATGTGACAGGACCCGTTCAACCGGACAATACTCAAGTTAAGGGAAACGTGACTTTTATCCAGAATGATTGTGGACAGAGTGTGCATGTGCGTATCCAGCTGGAGGGTGTGAAGGAGGGCAAGCATGGCTTCCACATTCACGAGAAGGGAGATTTGAGCAATGGCTGCGCCAGCCTGGGTGGTCACTACAATCCCGACAAGGTGGATCACGGTGCTCCGCATCACGATGTGCGTCACGTGGGTGACTTGGGCAACATTGAGGTGAACTCTAGCCGCACCATTGACATTACCTACACGGATGCAGTGATTAGTCTGAGTGGCAAGCGTACAATCATTGGGCGCAGCGTTGTCCTGCACGAAATGGAGGATGATCTCGGCTTGGGCAATCACACGGACTCCAAGAAGACGGGCAATGCTGGCGGTCGTATTGGTGAGTCTTGGATTACCTTATTTACTTTTCAATTTATTATCTTTTCTTTCTTTTTTTTCAGGTTGCGGTGTTATTGGCATTAAGTAAATATCAGCGTAATATTTTTAAATTAATTTGTTGTCTGTCTTTAATTTAAATAACGTCTCTTTCCCACTTTGTGTGTCAGCTTTTAATAAACTTTTGTTCTTTGTACGCTCTGTAATGCTAACTGTAACTGTAATTGTTGTATGCTTCCATCAACACCCGCCCTACCCCAAATTTGTATGACTGGACTATTTCCGGCCTTCTCCTTTTCTCCCTTAATGTATTATACATATATCAGAGTAATTTGTTTTTGTCCAGCTCGTCATTAATACATATTATTGTAGGCCTAAATAAACGTCTATTGACAAGTTGTTGGCTAGAAAGGGTAGGTAGGACAATAAGGTTTTTTTTTGTGTCTACATACAGTCCAACTTCGCTAAGTTAAACTTCCTTTTAACAAACTTATCTTAACCCTTTAACTAAATTTTATTTAATTTAAATTTTCAGTCGAGAATAAAATCATCACTTTTAGCAAAGTTCCACTGTAGTTAACATCATAAACTTTAATCCAAGCTGTAATAACATTCATGCTAATGAATCGCATTCTAATTCGATTAATTGTGTTTGTTTAACCTGCTTGGAGTTCATGGCATGCCAAACTAACAGTACATTCCCACATTCACACCCATCGAACTCACACCGAATACAAGTACACTACAAAAATACCATGTGCCTGGGACCTGCTTTTGTTTTTGCAGCTCGCTTGCCTCATACCAACCAGAACAAGAACAACAACCAGACCAAGAACAACAACAACCTGAACAACTTCCAGAACAACATCAAGAACATCACAAAAGTCGCCATCCTGTAAATCAGCCCACATTTTATGTGCCGCACGATCAGCCTCACGATCATGTTATATATCCACTACTGCGTCATCCCTATCCATCCTATGCATATCCGTATTATCTATAAGAACTGAAGTGTGTTTGTTTGTGATCGTCCAACCCCCCTGCACCTTAAAGTTTTTGGAGAGCTTTTAAAGCTAACTGTAATAACTCTACTTATAGGTCGGATGTGGATGATTGGCCCTGTCGGGACGGCGGTGCCGGAACACTGCGTCAATCCTTATCCATAGTGACGTTCGTAGTTGGTCTACTCTTTGTCAGGGGCGGCATGTGATCAGTTCAATCAGTTTGATCAAAGTATTATACCCTAATATTATATATTCAACTCATATCCATAAACCATACAGTTAAAGAAAATACTCCCCATACTGCATTAAGTCAAACGAACTACTAATAAACTGCTTGTAAAATTGCCTGAATTGTTCATCAGAAATAAATAATCGAAATTTGTTATATATACTATACGTAATACTTAACCTCATTCTGCAAAACTGCCATTTGACCCATAAAATTCCACAGTTGAGATTTCTGCGACGCGATAACGGTTCCTTGAGGTGCCTGGAGTGACCCTTTGCAAAATTGCTAAGCACACACAGTTGGACATTTTGTGTCTTGCAGAAATACCAAGAGAAGCAAACACGCAACAATAAAATCAACTCAAACACAATGCAGCCCACAAGTAACGGCACCTACGCCTCCTCCTCCTCCTCCTATTAGCACACCCCCGCAGCAGTCAGGCGTTTTGGCATGCTTTCAGGTGCCAAGTTGAATTTCAAGCGCAGAGAGTTACCGAGTTCTTTAATTATTCGCACAGTCTGGTATTTATTTTATGAATAGCATTTATAACTTTTTGCCCGTTATTCGAATGAAAGCACGCAATTTATTTACTGTTATGACGTCGCGACCGCCCGTTCACTTTTCCCGTTTATTTGTTATGGACTTTAAACAACAACACAATTAAACGTATGCTCCGCAGCAGCAACAAACACAGACTAATTTGGGATATTTTCTCATCCTACAACAACAAAGTGTAAGGCAATCTCTCCAATGATCTCGCTCTCTCTCTTTCTCTCTCTCTCTGATGCTTTCTTGAGCTGCTCACATCAGTTATCTTGTCCTTTTCTATCATGTGCGTATATATGTGTAAAATGAACAGCAATATTTTAAATCTGCATGCTTGCATTTTGTTGCTTTTGCCTTTCGCTGCTTTGAGCACTGAACAGAAGTTACAGTTATGTTGCTCTCTTCTTTGCTTATCTACTCATATGTAAATATGTACATAACTTTGTTCTTTTTAAAAGGCTAAAGACATTAAAGCAATAATATGCATACAAATTAAACACGTAAGTAAGTTTTGGGTGACAAGTAGCTGAACTTTAAAGGTAAATATAAACTTGTGTACTCTATTGTTACCTACCATCGTTGGGTGGAGTGGGTTGCCTAATGAGTGCAATGACTTGTTACCCACACATACCCTGCTCCTACGCCCAAACTGAACGGAAGCCGTAGACGACCCAGAATGCCTTAGTTAGGTAGCTTCATGTCTGGGAACTTTGCGCAGCCGCTGGTCAAAGTTGGAGGAGACCTCAACACGCAGTAAAAACTCAACAAATATGGGTTACAAGAAGCATTCAAAAGACTGGGAAACGGAGCTCACTTTCCCTGCGATTTCATCGACCAGGGCCCTAATCGCATGCCCTGAATAGGCCAACACGGTTTTCCTCGAAAATCGTACTTTCACTCACTTTTACTTTATGGCAGGCAGTCCATAGGCAAGTTGCCTATTCTAATGACCAAAGAAGAAAATAGGCTGCTTGGGTCTGGGACTAACGTGTTTTTCCGTTGTATTTTTGCTGCCCGTTGTCAGCGTCGCGCTTTGTGGCCACAACAGTAAGCCGACTTGGTTGCCAACATTTATTAGCTTGGCCAGTAGCGGTTAACCAGCTACCGGTCAGTTACAATTCCAACGCCATTTTGACAAGACGCGAACGCGCTTTCTAAAACACTCCGAAAGTTATCAGAAATCTAAGCATACTTATCAGCATAAGTGAGGAAGTTCTATTTTTGGAAGTACTACGTGTCGGTTTATTTTAGCTCTACTCGAGAGACTTTAAGGTTTTAAATGCGAATCAAAATGCGTTCGTGTGGCCCCAGTTTAATCAAATACGTTTTATTTGCTTTTAATGTGTTATTTGCGGTGAGTATTAGAGATAAGTTGGTCTGTCAAAAGAAATTTCTAGAAGCTTTCAAAAAAAAGTTGTGAAATAGATTAACAATTTCTTATATTTTCAACAAAATCTCAAATTCAAAATTTCTATTTTCCACTTTTCTTTAAAAACTCCCATAAAAGAAACTTTTAAAAATAATTTAAAAATAAACACACAACTTTTCACAGTTCATTAAAACAATAAAATGTGAATAGCCATGAAAATATTTAGTGTACAGAGTATAGCCAGCATTAACTCATTTAGATGTTGACTGATTGTGAACGACATGTTCCATTTGACATTGAATGCAATTGCGTGTTTCAAAACCCAGACAATTCACATGTAAGGCAATTTAAGTACATGCAATTAGTTGCTCTTTTCAAGTAGATTAGACTGGATAACATTAAAATGCAAATGACAGGCACTAAAATGGATAATTGATAATAAATATTGCATAAACGGATAGCGGATAATTTGCATCCTATTTGCAAATGCGCGCACAAAAGTATGCAGCACAATAATTCAATGCCAAGCAAGGCTAAGAAATGACGGCATGTAAATGGCCATTGGTCAATGTCCTGTGGCACTTGCTGATGCCTTATCGGGCAATTAGAGGCAAACACGAATACTCAGAAAAGTGCGTAGGTTTGTTTTTTCTGTCCTTCGATTGTGGTGTGAGTTTGAGTCATTAAACAAATTGAGTTATGGGGAGTTATATGGTGAATATCGATTAAATTATTATTATTTTTCGGGTGCTCGCAGCTTTCGGGCCTTGGCATTCTGGTTGCCGGGGCCATCGTCCTGGCCGATGTCAGCGAGTTCAATCATTTTGTGGAGGGACGTGTTCTGGCTCCACCCATCGTACTAATTGTCACTGGATTGATCATCTTTCTGATTGCATCCCTGGGCTGCTTTGGCGCCATCAAGGAGTCACCAACCCTGCTCCTAACCGTAAGTGCTTTCAATACCACCCAATTTCCTCTTTCACGTCCCTACTCTCGAACAGTATGCCGTTCTGCTGGCCATCATTTTCATCATTGAGCTGGCTGTGGGCATTGCAGCGAGTGTCTTCAAGAAGGATCTCGAAGGCATGTTGAAGAACTCGCTACAGGAATCGATAAAGCGCTCCAACAATGAGGACATCATTGCCTGGGATAATGTCCAAAAGAAACTCATGTGCTGCGGCGTGGATACTCCTGCCGATTGGCGTACCCTCAGCTTGAACAAGACCCTTCCGGCCAGCTGTTGTCAGCCGCAGTTTATCGATACGGCCGTAGGACACTGCACGGAGTCTCCGGCTCTCGGCAAGGATAAGTACTTTCAGGAGGGTTGTGTCGGCAAACTCAAGGAACGCATCGATAAGAATGCTGTCATTCTGATTGGAGTCGGCATTGGCATTGCCTTCATTCAGATACTGGGCATTATCTTGGCTTGTTATCTGGCCTCGGCCATCAGGCATGCTCGTGAGGCTTAAACCTAATATCTTTTATTATTGATCTCATGTCAGTCCGTTTAGTAAGTTATATAAGACATGAGCTTATTTTATTCACTAGCTAATAACGTTGAAACATTAACTCATACTTAAAAAAAAAAAACAAAAACGCAACAAAATATCAAATAATTGTCTTTGATTAAATCATGTCAACTATTTTCAATAGTTTCCAACTCAATACTTACACAGTTTTAAATGTATTTCAACTTTTGCTTTTCATTAATAATAAACTGAAAAACTGCTCCAAGGATTTCTATTGTGTCTACAGTTTATTGTTGTTGTTGTCAGCTACTTAAAGTTGCAATTGGCCAGCACAACGTCCTTAAGCTTAAGATACTTGCCACAACTACCAACTACTTTCTACAAAAGGTTGCATTCTGATTGACGTTGTGCCACAGCAGGGTGAGCTTTAACAAGTGCGCTACTTTCTTCACTACATCTAAAGTTTCTTCTTCTTCTTCGAATTCTTCTTTTTAATGGGGGCAAATGCATATTATTTGGTCCTTTCGATCTCTCCCTCTCCCTCACTCTCGCTGCAGCAAGGACTCGGAGAGACGTTCAATTGCCGTTGTCGGAGCTTTCTTGGCATCCTTCTCAGCTGTGGCAGCTGCCTCCGCCTCGGCCTCGGCTGCCTCCTGTGCCTTGGTCTCCTCGTGCTCCCGTTGCTTTTGAAAGTGCCGGAACTCCGTGGGCGTCAACATGCCACGGAGCACCGTATCGTAGCTAACACTCACGCCCTTGGCGCACATCTTCTGATGCAGCTTCCAGCACTCGCGCTCCTTGATGCTGCAGACGTACAAGGGGAAATTGTAGTCCTGTTGTTGCTGCTGTTGCTCCTGTTGCACATTGCAGTTGGACGCATTGTTCTCCTTCTTGGCCTCCTCGGAGGGTGAACTGGGCGCATCTGTCTGCTGTCTGGTCTCCATTTGATTGCCCGGCTTGCTGCCCGGCTCGCTTAGGAATATGGATACGGGTGGCGCTGTCGGCGGTCGATTGGCTCGGATACGCGCGGCCAGGGGCGCAATCGATCCTCGGCGGATCATGTGCGAGTACTCCTTGGAGGCCAGTTGAAAGGTGGGCGGATAGCTGTCTTGAAACGAGACTGCAAAACAAGTTAGGCCAACTGATTGATAAACTCTTTAAAGACCTAAGGTCCTATCGCCTAAGGTCCTATCAGGGTTTTCCTCTTCTATATTGAACTTACCCGATTTGCCCGTTTTACGCAACAGCGGCGCCCTGCGCTGCGGACTGCGCTGTGATGACGATGACGAAGAGTTCAGCTGCTTCTTCTCGTTGCCCGTGGGCGTGGAATGGGCGGAGGAGGAGTTGTCCTCTCGCTCAGAATCGCTGCCCTCTGAACTCAACAGGGAGACAAGTGTAATGACATCTGGAGCTATAACGCTCCTAGCACGACTTAAGGACTTCTTGTTGTTAGAGGAGGAGCTACCGGCATCGGACTGGCTTAAAAGTGGACTACCGCCATCGACAACGGGCACCGAGGACACCGCTGTGGATGTGGCACGCGTAAAGATCTTGCGACGTCGCAACTTCTGCTGACTCCGCTTGCCGCCAAGGACACTACTCTTGCTGCTCTCGTCCAGACGTACCGGAGCGGACATAGCACGCACCAAAGGCGGTCGTCGCTGTACCGTCAAAGCGGACGTAACGTTCTCCTCCGTTGGAGTTGGCGTCGGCGTCGATGTGGATGTCGAACTGGAACTGGAACTGGAACTTGAACTGGCTGTAGTCAAAGGTTGTTCCTTGGTCAGTTCACTGGATTCGTCTAGATCACTGTGTACGGTTTCCTGCTCGTTGGTTGCACGTATTGTTTGAGCCAACACAATGTTCAAATTGATGCGATTCTTATCCGCCTTGGCGCTGTGAATACACAGAAATCCAAATGCCAATTGAGTGTAAGAAAGTCTTCACAAACTGAGGGTCTGTCTGTCTATCTGTCGGTCTGTCTAAACTGCCCGAGTGACCTACTCCAGCACGTCTAAATTTAAATCAAATTATTTGGCATTAGTTTTCGGAGCACAATTTATGCTCTCGATTTCAAATATCCGAAATTGGCCGCATGCAACATGCATTACGACTCCAAAAATAGAAATTAATTCGTGCAATTGCGAAGGCGGCAACCTATGCTCCCTAGGAGCTCCTACTCCACTTTACTTTGTCTTCTTCCTCTATTTTTATGAGGTGCCTTGCGAGTTTTTTTTGTGTAAAACGAAACCATGTCAATTACATTTACGAATTCGCGCCCGAAAATCAGTGTGGAAAGTGAGTATTTGCCAAAAAGTTCAATGAACTAGCCTAGTGGAAACTTCAGGTAATGGAGTTGTTACTACACTGAGCAAAATGGAAAATAAGTTCAAAGAAAATACTTTTTGCCAATGACTCCAAGCTTCTGAAAGAATGAATGAAAATATGATTACTTTGTACATTACTTACATTCCAAATAATACTCAGATGTTGTATTTTAAACTTCATCAATTTCTTTGCCACTTTTTAGCTTAACTCCCACACTTATTTCTTTGCGTGTACTCTTATCTAGTCCGTCCGTGTCTGTATTCCTCTATGCTCGTATTATGATCGACTTAACTGTGTCGCAGCGTGGGCAGAAACATACATACATTGAGTGACATGGTGGAATAGGTGTCTCCTCCCTACATTCCCGGTCCGTACTATGCGGATCCGGGTATGTCAGTTGGGTGGGTTTTAGCTACCATTCGCGCCTAATCGTATGCAATGCACATAAAAAAAAAAGAAAGAAAGAAAAGGAAACTTTGACGTCGGTGTCAAGCATGCAAATTGCGCAAAGTATCGAAAGTGTCATTTGGGCATATTTTACTGCGCTCGAGAATTGCCAAAGGGAGGGAAGTTGGGGAAAGGGGCTTAGAGTTGGCAATATTAGAGCTCAATTTAGCTTATTTGATACACGTCTGCATATCTAGGCATAAATGTAAATGAGTTTTATACGCATATATGAATGGAGCTGCAAACATGACAAGGTCAAAACAAAATCAAAAAATATCGACATTTTATTATTATCATATACTAAACACTGCATACTACTCAGAACTAGGTATATCTACTAAATTTAATTTACGGCACTTTTTAGAGATACTTTCAAGCAATTACAACTTTTGTTGTAAACTTGTACTTATCTAATCGTAGAAAAATAACAAGAAACTAACATTAGCACAATTCAATTAAAGTTCTTTTTGTTTTTAACAAACATTCCTAGATAAACCCTATCCGAATTTTAGAACACTACGGCTTAATTAAGAAGTGTTCTTTAGAAACATATGCTTACCTATCTGTTTCGTTTTGATCTGCTTTCTGCTCCTGTTCCGGCAATCGTTGCTGCTGTTGTTGTTGCTGGCTTCCCCTCAAGGAGGACGTGGATGCCCAGGCAACTAGACTTTTATCCCTCAAGCGTACGCCCAGATCCTGTGAGGCCTGAGAGGCTGAAAGCCGGCCGGCTAACCTCGTTGAAGAGGACTCCTCAAGGGCCAAGGATGTCTGGCGACCCAACTGTCCCACAACGGGAGTGGGGGAGGCATACAGCTTCTGGCGGATGTTCTCAATGGAACGTCCGACGGAAAGACCACGGGAAAGATAGCCACGCTGCTGGGCGGTGTATCTGCCCACGTTGCAGTGGGCGTGGCTGGATGAGGAGGCCTCAATGAGGGAGTGTTGTTTGCGTACCGCTGCTGATGATGTTGTTGTTCTTGATGATGATGTTGTTGTTGTTGTTGTCGTCGTCTGGTAGCGACGGCGACTTGTCAATGACAACGACATGGCGACGAAGGAGTCCTTTTGATTAGCGTTGGCGTCGCTGACTAAAAGTCAACTGTTATTTGGGAATATATATTTCAACTGCTATTCGAATCGAATGCAAATCAATTACGATGCCATTAAGCCCCAAAAAGCAATAACTTTGTCAACAAAAGCAACTAAAATCCCTCCCACCTACCCGCACCTTAAACACTCGGAATTAAAATCGAAAGCAGAAACCCCACAAAAAAAAAAAACAAAACCAAAAACCGGCTAAAGTCACGAAACAACAGCAGAATAAAAAAAAAAAAACAACAGTTAGACTTTTGCTTGGCACTTGAATCAAGCGCAACTTTCACTAATTTTGGTCTGCATTTGTCCTTTTCTACTCTCTCTCTCCCTGTATAGGTTCTAGTTCGAATTCGAGTGCGAGTTCGAAGGTGTCTCTTCCTACGTCCACTTTGTTTGCCAGCCGCGCGATAACTGCTAACGGCTTTTGTGAATGAAGAATGAAAAGCTTCAAGCAGCAGGAGCAGCTTCGTTATGTTAACAACAAACAAGCAAAACAAAAACCCAAACTAACAACAACATAACGTTGCCAACGACCCCACACAGCCCCCTCTCTCTCTTCCACTACACCCACTCTCTTGTAAGCGGTGCCATCGCCGCAACTTTTATGCTCTCTGTTCGGCTGTCGCTCGGCTTTAAGTTCGTCTTCGACTTCGACTTGAACGCCTACTGAGTTTGTTTGTCCCATTTCCGCCGGCTGGTCGCACACGTGTGCAGAATGTGCCGAAAACTGTGTGGACAACTGGGAGGGCTGATCAACAAGTTGTTCGAACATTGCACTACAATTAAATACTCAGGCAAGTAAAAAACTAAATCTTAATCCATAGGCCAGTCAACAACAAATTAAAGCCAGTAAAAAAAAACATATAAGGCAAGTAAGTAACTTCTTGAGCAGCCCTCTTTGTTAAGTTTGCAAGTTTGCTGATTGGCTGACTTGCAATTGTTTTGTTGTTGGTTTTTTGGCAAACTCAATGAACTCGCACGAACTTTTGTTTTCATTTCGACGCCCGCCAAACGCCTCCAACGCCCACCGGGGAATGTAATGAAAAAGAGGATTACTAAATACTTAGTTTATAAGTAATCCATATGCAAATCCCTGTCGAATGCATGAATGAACGAACTGAGTGCGTGAATTCAAGTTTCTTCGTACAAGTCGCTCAATGTCAGCACAAATGTTAGATGCAAATTTCAAACAAGGAGTGAGAGGGAGAGAAGGAGAGAGTAGTACGAGTATCTGATGGCAAGTGAAAAACTTTCACATTTGTGACAATTTCAAATTCATCAAAGACATGCAAAGTTGTAGAAAAAGTTTTTCGTGCGCGTCGGCAATCAAAAAGTAACGAACATAACTGCCCTACGACCCCCAAAAAAAAAAAAAAATACAAAAACAACAACAACAAAAGGAGGAAACGAAATAGCAACAACAACAAGAAGAAGAAGAACAATAGCAACAACCATAACAATACAAGTAACAACAGCAAATGGCATGAAGAACCAAATCAAGCCGATTTCAGGGTCACATGCCATTCATGTATGTACATATGTACTATGTATGTATTATGAGCACCCACGAATATATAAAACTAAATATAATATATAGTATAATATTTAGATGAGCTGCACTTGCAAAAAAATATATATTTTCTTGTGCTTAAAAAAATTCAGAATTTGAAGAAGAAAAAATATAAAAAAATAAAATAATAAATTATAATAATCTTCGAAAATGGTTCTTGCTTTAAAAAAAACATCTTATTTTTTTAAGTGTACTGCGATAGTTTATAGATGTTTGTTAGAGCGTTCAACAGAATGTCAGCCAAAAATCATTGCGAATAGACAGCAAGTACTTAAAACAAAACAAAACGAAAATGAATGCCAAACGAGGCGGCATTAATCATTTCAAGTCGATATTTATTGGATGGGCGGCAAATTTACCATTTTCTTACCCTACCTCAACCTCATACCCTCTCTCCTTCCCTCTTACTCTCTCTTTTGGATCCTTAGCATTTGGCTATGGCGATGGCGGCGATTTGGCAGGAATATTCATATTATTTGTTGCCCTTTTGCAATCTCTCTTCCTTTTCTCTCTCTCTCTCTCTCTGAATTTCCTGAACCAATTACAATAGAAATGAGTTGAGCTAAGCAAACAGCGCCAAATAAATTCATATTTGTCAGGCGGTGTCAAAATACCAAACGGTACCAACCGGCACCACAATTTCATTTCATCCACATTTCTCCGAGATCCCAAAAAAAAAAAAAAAACTATTTCAATTAACTCGACTCAAATTACAGGCATAGAAGGCCGCACTAGAAGATACTCTACAAATATTCATGTTTTCCTTCAATCTTCGGTAAATTTCATATTTCTTTACCAATGATGATGGGAGTGATAAATAATGAGATTTTAAAATTTAAATATTCTTACTTTTGCCTGTTACATACACAAACCCAATAAACCCATTTTATTTTTTTTTTTTTAGTTTATAAATATTTAATCAAAATAAAAGAAATATAATCTCAAATGTAAACAAAACATAAAATTATCTCTGAAGCTTTTTGCGAAATTCCCACAAAAGGGTATTCGCCCATAATCTGTTATTACAATTAAAAGAGGTTATATAGTATTATTATACATTTGACCTACAAATAGCTGATAAAGCCGTGTTCATCCAGATTATGCTTGAAAGTAAGAAAAGTAGCAAAACAAAAAATTCATTAGTCGCATTTTAAATATTTATTGAACATGTTGGCTTTACGTTACAATTTTTTACTTCTCTGCACAATTCTCTGGTGCCAAGCCGTAAGCTTAAAAAAACACCAGTTTCAAATAGATTTACATTTCTAAGCAATCCATTTCATAGAGTATTGTGCGTTGTGAGGAAACGAATCTGAATGAAAATGGTTTACGCATTTTGAGAGAACAAAAATGTGGAAGATTTGTTACAATGCGAATAACCAATGGACATGAGGTAAGATTGGGTTCCAGACCCTGGATGGCCTTACTCCGTCTTCGTGCTGGAACCCAGGAAGCTTTTGCTTGTGGCGGAACACTCATAACAAATCGTAAGTGAAGCTGTAGGACTTACAAAAAATATGATTAAATTTTTTTGTTATTTATAGGTTTTGTATTGACTGCTGCACATTGCATCGCAAGACTTGAACTGTAAGTACACTGAAAGAAAATGTGTGTGAATCAAGTATTTTTAATTTACAGGGTATCTGTGCGCTTGGGTGAACACCAATTGTCAACGGAAGAGGATTGCCGAAATGCGGGTAGAAGGAGAAGATGCTTGCCACCCGTAGAGGATATTGGAGTGGAGCTAATTTTCAAACACGCGGATTATTCGGCTCCCTACAACGATATTGCAGTAATTAAACTGGCAAGAACAGTGGAATTTAAACGTAAGTAAAATTATTTACTTAACATAAAAATTATTTAAATGGAATATTTCCTGTTTGTCAGAGCACATTAAGCCCATTTGTTTGCCAATCAGTGCGGAATTGAGACAAAAAGCGGACACGAATGAGGACTTTGTGGTAACGGGTTGGGGTGTAAGCGATGATGGAAATGAATCCGATGTTCTTCTGGAGACAGCTATTGAGTTGAAGAATCGCAATGTCTGCCAGCGATCCTTCTTGAAGGAGATTAAATCAAGTCAAATTTGTGCGGGAGCTGCAACTAGCGATTCCTGTCAAGGCGACTCTGGTGGTCCAATATCGTATCCAGCTACATATATGGAAATGCAACGTTTCGTTCAATTTGGTATCGTTAGCTATGGCAGCGTTATGTGTGGCAGCGGTTATCCAGCTGTTTATACAAATGTTGCCAGCTATATGCCTTGGATAACGAACATTCTAGCTACCAACTCTTAATTATCTAAGTATTTTTATAAACTACTTACCGCCACAAAATTCAAATACTGTACGCAGCAGCTTGCAGCTAACAGCTTTTGTCAGCATGCGATAACAAAATAAAGCGATCCGGCAGCTCTAAAACACGTTAATAGTGCTGTAAAGCGTCATTTATTGCGGCTGACGTCTCACTGCTGTCATCGTCGCCGTCGTCGGCTGTCAAGTGACGTTTGCTGTCGTGGCGTTGAAAGAGATAGAAAGTTTTGTTGGCCGCCGCTGGAGCTGGAATACTTGTCGTGCTTAATATTTTCAATTAAAACCTCAAACAAAAAACACAAAAATGTACCGTCAAATGCTAGCACTATGCCTGGTTGCCGTCGTCTGCACAACAGGCGCCTATGGCAGCTGCAAGGCGACACTGAGCGCCTTCAGCACACAGGATGCAACAATTCTGACCCAAGTGGCGCATGTGGCTGAATTTACGCTGCAGTGCAGCAACTCCGCACAGCCCAGCCTCTTTGCTGAGTTCCCCTGCGGCAAGGTGGTGCCCGTTGCCAAGGTGGGCGACAGCAAGTATCAGGTAAGTGTTTGTTTGTTATTAAACCGCTTCCAAAGTGAGATTTCCAATCGAATTCTTTGGCGCTTTGCAGGTCAGCTGGGTGGAGGACATCAAGGGCGGCAGCAGCGGCAATGTCCATGTGCGTCTCTTCGATGAGGATGGCTATGCCAATGTGCGCAAGGCACAACGCGATGGCGACAAGGTGTCATCGGTGAAATCCCTGCTCGACATCACTGTGCCCACCAAGGGCGCCTACAAGGGACCCTGGATCAAGGCTGAGATCCTAGCCGCCATTCTCGTCGGTGGCGTCGCCTACTTCGCCTTCACCACCAAGAGCAAGGTGCAGTCCTAAGCATATGTGTGTCTCCTTGCACATCGACTTCTTGAATGAAATTCATTCACTCAATCACCAATACCAAGTAGCAACAAATTCAACGATTCCCAAGAACTCAGAGATTTTCCACAAGTTTTTATACCACATACATACATTTAAGCTTTAAAAGTGCGAGGGAGTCGTGTAAATAAAACATCCATTATTAATTTGAAGACGACAAAAATTCTAATTTACGTTTATACTTAAAATTTAACAATACATTTTGTCTTAACCCGTAAGATTCATAAGCTTCCTCCTCAATGGACCGCTCCAGCGGCAGCTGCCATCGCCGCCGACGTTAGTCCACCATTCATATTGCTTTCCTCATCGGACGAGATGTCAATCATGCTCTCCACCCGCGACGGCGACATCACATACACAAAATGCTCCATGGAGCCCTCGTGGCCCATTGTGGGTGCACTGTGGCCACCGTCCATGGCTTGTTGGGGCGGCGGTGTATCTGTGCAGTATTTAAGATTCGCTGTGCTGCCACCGGCCTCCTCGGGCGGCGTCACACCATTGCAATCAAAGTTCTCCAGCTCCAGCTCAATGTCGCTAACGATGCGCATGCAGCGCATCTTGGCCAGCGATTGGAACTTCATGGGCATGGCGCGCACCTGTCGCGACAAACTCAAGAAGAACAGCGTGTTGGCATCCAGCTCCCGGTTGGCCTGCAGCACGGCGGACACATCCCAGTCGCTGGGATAGCGGGGATCGCTCATTTTGCGCGTCTTGGCGGGTGAGGGCTGGGAGCAGGCAGCAGCTGCCGCCGAACTGGAGCAACTGAGATTGATGGCAGCGGTTTGTGGCGAGGGCTGGACGCGTCGCACCTTGGAACTGGGTGGGGGTGGCGGCGGCGGTGGCGTAGGATTGCCCATGCCCGGCATAGAGCCGGCCGTGCCATTCAGATGTCGATTGGCCAAGTTCTGGAAGAGACCCAGCGGTGCACCGGCTGCGGCCGCTGCACTCAGCTCCTTCTTAAAGTTGTCGGCGGCGGCAAAGAGATTGGGCTCAATGATCAGGCAGCCCACATTGCTATTGGCCGCGCTGCAGTTGGGAGTCAGGGATGTGGGCAATCCGGCGGCTGCAGCAGCTGCCTTGAGCGTGGCCAGCGGAAAGCCACCAATGCCCATGGGCAGACTGGCCAAAGTGGCCAAAGCAGCAGCATTGGCGCTCACCGATGCTGCCACAGATGCCTTGGCGGCAGCACTGAGCGGCAGGGCGGGCAGGGGCAGGATGCCACTGTTGTTGGAATTGCTGCAGTTCGTCGCTGGCGGTGTCATGGCATTCAGTGTGAGTGGTGCAATGGCGGCACAGTTGCTGCTCCCATTGCTATTGCTATTGTGGCACAGTCCGACCGCATTGCTGCCCGGCGAGATGAGGCTGGGTGGCGTGGCTGCCACACTGGGCGTCAGTATCGGAGTCGTATAGCTGTTGACGGTTTGGGTGCTGAGCGCCGATGTGGATGCCGTTGCGGTGGCTGAGGCCGTTGCTATTGTCATCTTTAGATCATCCTCGCCAGCATTGCTGGCTGCCTTGGCCAGCACCTGATAGCCAAAATCGCATTCCGTGTCATCCTCATCGTTGGACTTGCCATTGCCATTCGAAGAGTTTCTGTAAGCAATATTTGTTTAATAATAGTTTTAAAGGTGCTTTTTAGAACTTACCTGCCCGGTCCTTGGAACGGTTTGAGAAACTCCATGTGATCGGCGTGTGCCCAATATTGATATTTCTTGGAGGTTTTTGTGCCGACGCGAAAAGAGCGCAAATATTTTGTATAACTGTCTCGCAGATTTTTCCATTTTCGCTTTGAAGCTTCTGTAAAGTGTAAATACAAAAACAAGTATAAGTATTAGTATAACAGAAAAAAAACTAGCATACTTTTAGCACACTTTTTAGACACAATTGTTTAGCAAGCAAATACACACACACATCTGTTTGTACATACATATGCATATCACATGTCATTGCTGCAACAATGTTTGTTGTAAAAACTCATATTTTGATGACGTCGTAGATTTGAAGTGTTTTTTCAATTATTCGTCATAACATTAACATTTAAGCAACAGGCCACACACATCCACTTAAAGGCGTACAGAAAAATGTTTACGAATGTCGTAAAAGAAGGCAAGACAAAACAGCGCTCACTAACGGGATTAGCTCGAAAGTGAAACCAATTACATATAAACAGCGGTAAAAAGTACCCGAAAAATATATTGTAATTAAAGCACATACTTGTTTAGTTCTTTTAATATTTGAAAAATATATTAGGTTCACATTTTTAAATACTTGTACATATTTAGTGCCCATAAATAAAACACTTCGCATTCATATTTCATAAAATTTTATGCGTTTGGCTATCTAATTTCTTTTCTTATAAACACTTCAGCTACAAACATACCGCCCCTCAAACTTAACATAGACATGCTTGCGCATGTACATATATTCTTACATACATACGCGTACATCGTATTTTTATGAAACAAGAGCTCTTTTGCTTGTGATTTGTTCTTAGAGATGAGCGACTTTGGTGATCACTTCACTGTATTTGTGACTACTGATTATTACCATTCACTCAATTTCTTATGAGCTTACACTTGACAGTCGTGATTGTAGCAAATGTGACTTGGTTTGCTGCTCATCTCTCTGATCTCTGATTGCCTAGCTCTCCATTTTTTGTCGACATCAGCTTTTCGAAATTCTAACTATCCCTGTCTCTGTTCCGGCAAGCGATACATTTTCGTACTCCTTTGCATTTAAATATGCGCCTTAATTCCGTTCGAGTCAGTTGATCGAGTTCTGTCGTTCGAATTAGACGTGTCTGAGGTCATTGTTTCTGAGAAAAAACTGTTTTTGTATTACAAGCCTGATTTTAATAGTAAGTTGAAGTGAATAGAGTTTAGAAAAAAAGTGTTTATTGAAAAATTGAAAGTTTTGGCATAAACAAATTTGTTTGCTACTTTAATGCATGTGCAATGGCGTCGTAATTTTTGGACAAATAAAGTAACTGTTCACAGTTCTTAGCGACTACTGTATGATTAAAGAGTGGAGTAATATTGCGTAAGAACTGTCTTTCAACGGATTAAAACAGCCCTTGTAATCACAGTTTTGATTTGCGCGCCAATACTTTTTTATTCAATTAAACAATTTATTTTTATTTATAATTTATGCCAGTATAAATATGTAGTTCTGACTAGGCCTCAATAGCTACCTATACTTACAGTTAGACATATTTCGGCAAAACTTGAATGAAAGTAAAGTGCAACAACAGACCAGCTTGTCTGGCGAAAAGAATAATAACAAAATGGCAAAGAATTTGCGTCGGCATTTGTTTTTATGCTGACATTTGAGAACGCCAACTGAGAGTTGGCGAAGTGTCTGTGAGTGAGAGAGGGAGAACGATGCGCAGAAGCAACAGGGTGTCACAGCTTGTGCTGCTACATTTACAAGGAATGCTAATATAATTATATTCTTTTTATATACCGTGTCTAGATTTTTGGAAACATTTAATAATCACTAAAGTGTTGTGAATGACAATTGTATAAAGGTGAAAGATTTTAACTATGGATCCGTTATCCTATACTCCGTTCCACTACATTTCTACGTCAAAGCACTCTCTCAGCATCGCTCTGACAATAATAACAATAACAACAGTGTAGAGCGCGCAGCTTGTATCAATTTCGCTCTTATGTTTTGTTTGCTTTTTCTGCGTGTTCGTGTTTTCATTATACTCTTTCTTAAGTCATCTGTGATTATGTTGTTAGCTTTGTGATTTTACTAATTGAAAATTAAATGTCCCAATTTTATTTGGCTAGCCAAGTTGACAAATGTGTGTGTTTAAATTAAACTTGAAATTTAAGTATAGCTTGGGTGACAAAGTCTAGAGTGTAACAGCTTTTAAAGGGCAAGTGTGGGGCAGGGTATGTAGTCTTCGTCTTCAAGCCATGGAAATTTTTCTTGTTTTTTTGTTTTTGTCTCTCACTGCAATTCGCCGACTGCGGCCACCGCGTTCTGCACAGCGCCATGCCATCCGCACCGCACTCGCCCCCACACACCGTCATCTGTAGGCGCGCTCACACTCTCGCACACACACACACACACTTGCCTACATAAATACATAGTAAGTATGTATGTATGTGCATGCGAAGAACACATACACAAAATAAAACGGCCGGCGGTTTGACGCGGCGCAGCAACGACGGCAGAACATTTGTCCGCTTTACTGTGCGACGCGCACCGCTGGCTGAGTTTCAGTGTCTGTATGTAAGTTTTGCAGTAAATATGTACACGGACATGTATATATGTATCTATATGAGTGTATGTCTTCATGTTTGCCGTGCACGTAGTAATTGAATTTGAGCGAACAGGCGGGCGCTGCTGTTCTCTGTTACCGCTGCCACACAACTTCCTTTTTTCTTTCGTAGATTTATCAGACAGTGTGTGTATGGTTGTGTGTGTGTGTGTATTTGCATTAAGGTTTCTTTTCTTTTGCTCAGTATGAAATGACTCCTTACCCACAGATAAACCAATCTCGTCCGCTATTTGGGTCCAGACCTTCATCTTCACCTCAACGTTCTTGTAGTCGGGATTATGATTGTTGTAAACAACATCGTACTTCTTGACAATATCAATAAAGTCGGATGTGTTGTCGGATGTGGTTGAGGATTCACTAATTGCACGCGCCACCTTCATTTCTTTCATGGCTTAGCTTTTCCTAACGGTTTTTCGAATCAACTTTTTTTTTTTTTCGCAGCGGCCAGCTTTGGCACTTTTTCTACACTAGCACTTATACACACACACGTACATACGTATACGTATACGTACGCACGCACACACGCAGCGACAGTGAACAACAGAAATCTTTTTATAGGCGTGTGGGCGCGATATTGACCGTTGACGGTTCCCCCTTCTCCTTCCCCTCCCTTCCCTTCGATTCGGAGCGAAAGAACAGGCAACGAGCAAACAGTGAGAGGCCAGTGAGCGACCGAGCGAGCGAGCAAGCGAGCGACTGCCGTTTTGTATGACCGCCTCGACAAAAGTTGGACACTTGAATGAGAAGAGCGCACATGAGCTGCATGC
Organism: Scaptomyza hsui; assembly: GCA_018152825.1. Taxonomy (NCBI): domain Eukaryota; kingdom Metazoa; phylum Arthropoda; class Insecta; order Diptera; family Drosophilidae; genus Scaptomyza; species Scaptomyza hsui. The sequence goes on from JAECXO010000002.1 coordinate 9,941,081, forward strand.
ACACAACCTAACTGAAGGCAGCGGCGGCAGCAGCAGAAGCAGAGACCGCAGCTGGCAGCGGCGCCAGCGACGCGACAGCAGCCAACCAGCCAGCCAGCACGGCAGGCAGGCAGGCAGGCAGGCAGGGCAACAACAACAAACGACGACGACGACGACAACAAAAACAACAAACGACAGCAGCAGCAGCAGCGTACGAACGAAGCGACAGTGGGGCGAACCGTTGTTGGAGGACGTGTAAAGAAGAACAAGAAGAAGCAGCGCGAAAACCTCATCATCAACAACATCATCATTGTCGTCATCATCATCATCATCTTTGTCGTATTCGTCGTCTGTTGTTGTTGTTGTTGTTGTTGTCGTCGTCGTTGTTGGTTGGCGTTCAACAGCAGCAGCAACGGCGGCAGGCAGTCAGCCCCATGACATGCACATATACAAACACACACACACACACAAGCATACATATGTACATATATACAAGTGGCGGGGGGGGGGGGGTCGCACACATTTAACGACAGCGCAGTTTGGCGTTCGCAATAAGCGCGCAACGGTTTTGCGCCCGCCACACAGCGCACCGCTCCAACGTTTCTGTTCAGCCGCCCACATGCGACGCCCGCTTCTGCTCCGCACAGCCGCAGCAGCAGCAGCAGCAGCAACAACAGCAAAACTCAATTTCATGACTACGCTCTTCGTCCGTTGTTGTCGTCGCGACCCACAAGGCAAAAGCATGAGTTTGTTGTTGTTGCTGCTGCTGCTGCTGCTGCTGCTGCTGCTTTTGCCGTTTCAGTTTGTGTTTGTTGTTTGTCGATGAGTGTGTGTATGTGTGTGTGAGTGTGAGTGCTCCACTGCATGTATGTGTGTATGTGTGTATACCGTACTGCTAGCATGCCAGAACTGACGAGCTTCAAACTCAAACCACACCAAGCCCTACTCTCTTCCCCCTTGTACATTATTAGGGTGTTGGGGAGGTGGGGAATTGTCCTATTTGGTGGAGTTTGTACACAATATTATAACTTAAAGCTCCTTGCATGGCAGCCCAAAGCGGATCTGCACTACTTTTGTGTACAATTGTCCATTTGATCAGTCAAACATAAACTAACTAAATTGCATTTACGAAATAAACAAATATACGCATGTACATATGTATTTGCATAGGAGCGGCAATCGCTTTAAGTTAAATCATTCAACGGTTACGAAAGCTTGGAGAACATTTTTAGCGCTCATACTCAACGCTCAATGTTACAGGATCTTTGCACTATGTATATACAAATCATCACTCAGCTTTAGGCGCAGACTAACGGATCTTTATCAAACGCATACTTGCTTGCTTTGCTTTGCTTCGCCTGCCAAAAGCTTACATCAGACAATTTCGAACATCGAATATGCCTTTGTGTGCTTGCATGTATGTATATATATGTCGTGTGTGTGTGTATTTGTTCGAGTGCATGTAACCTGCTCTATCCCACCCGCAGTGGCAACACTGCAAGCGCTGTCAACTGCAAGCTTCGAAGCAGCTTATTTGCATAACGCCATGCATACGCAACTATGTATGTATGTATGTTGGCATGTTTGCATTTAAAGAAACTGTTGCACCTTCGTTTAATGTCCGTGTAGTTAACATTGCAGCAGATTGCAGAAAATGAAGTTCAAGGTCATTACATAGCCTAGCATACTTATGTAAATGAGTTAATATACAATGGGTATGTACATATATTAATTATGCCCCGCATTTGATTCGAATTACCCGCTGTTCGAAACGATCGTCGTTTTGTGCTGCTGCATTTTGCACTGCTTCCGATTTTCGCTATACACAAATGCTCTGTTGTTGTTGTTGTTGTTGTAAAGTTCAAGCGCTCTTATCAGTTGCTGCGGCCACCGCCCTCTCTCACACGTTCCTTGTACTCTTCAATGTGCTATGTTTCTTTTTTTCACACTCTCCCGCTTTTTCTTTCTCTCTCTCCCTCTCTCTCTCGCTCTGTTTGTATTTTTGCAACACGGCAGCTTTTGCTGTTGTTGCTGTTGTAAAATAACTTTTTGCTGCCGTTTGCCTCTTCTACTTTTCTTTAGCTTTGTTGTTGTTGTTTTCGTCGTCGTCGTCGCCGCCGTTGAGCTGACTCGCATTTAATGTTGTTGTTTCTTCTCTCCTTTCCTCACTTATTTTTGTTTGCCCCCCTCCGTCTTCTCCTAGCATATAAGCTGCTTTGGCGAGCGAACAAAACGAACAAACGAACGGCCGTCCGCCGCCGTCGCCACCGTCGCCGCTGACGTTAAGCAGCATCCCAAAAATTGTTTCCATCGATTGTAGAATTTTGTGCGCCATTGCCAGAGACCTCATCGTCCGCCAGCCCACCACACCCCTCTCAGCCAAAGCATCTCATCTTTGCGCTGCGGCTCTTTTTCCTTTTTCAAGTTGTTTTGTTGCCGTCGTCGTCGTCGTTGTCGTCGTCGTCGTCGTCTCTGGCAACGCCACACACTTGGCCCACTCAGCTGCTGCTGCTGCTGTCGACTGTAGCGAACCTACGACCAGTTCCCTTACCAAGCATCGCTTCCCGCCCTCACAGCTCCTTCTTTCTGCTGCTGCTACAGCATGTGCGTCTATCTGTGTGTCTGTGTTTGTGTGTGTGTGTGTGTGTGTGTGTGTGTCTGCGATTGTGTGGCGGACTAGCGTGCCCCAAACTAAAAACGTAGAAGTCGTCGTCGTCGTCGTCGTCGCGCCTGCATGTACACATGTTTGTATTGATTGTGTGTGTGTGTGTGTGTGTGTGTGTGTATGCTTGTATCTCTTCAGCTTGTGCGCATTTTTGTTGCTTTTATTATATGTGTATGTATGTGTGTGTGTTCGTATGTATGTATGTATTTTTTTTCGCTTTTCTCTATGCCCCGTGCTTTTAGCCAGCGCGTCGGCAACAGCGGCCGACAACAAAACGGCCGACAACAACAACAACAGCAATAAGCACCTTCCTTTTACCAGCTCCTACTGCGAATGAGAGTGACGCCTCCCCCCCACATCACCATCCGCCTACTCTCACTCCACCTCATAGCGCGCCTGCCCTCGTCCTTGTGGCCTTCCCTCCTCTCTCTCTCTCTCCCATTCACCAGTTTCCATCGTCGTCGTCATCATCATCATCATCATCGTCATCGTCATCGTCATCGTCATCATTATCATCAACATCGTCAGCATTGCTGCCATCAAAAGCCCGGCAGCCAGGCAGTCAGCCCAGGGACGGCAACGCACGTCCCCCCCCCTCACTCCTCCTCCTCATTGTACTCCTCCTGCCAACAGCTAGCGCCAAATGGCTGAGCGAGCGGACAAGTGTCGGCAAAAGAGGAGCTGAGGGGAGAGGGAGAGAGAGTAAGAGAGAGAGAGAGCCTGTGCTGTTAAACAAAGAGAGAGAGAGAGAGAGGCGTGGGGCGTTTGCGTGCGGCGGCGTGAAGCCGGGGGCATGGCTCTATATGTGCATGTGTATGTAGAATAGTATGTGTGTGTGTGTGTGTTGTTGTTGTTGTTGTTGTTGCTTTTGCTGCGACTGCTGCTGTTTGGGGTTTTTGCTATCAATGTTGAAGCGGCGCGGCCTACAAAGAGCGACGACGAAGTTGCCGCCGCTGCCGCTGCTTTTTTGTTGTTGTTGCTGTTGTTGTTGTTGCGCAAATCGATAAACGATGTCCGGGACTGCGGCAAAGCCAAGCGCTTTGCGTGTATGCCTATGTATATATATACATACATACACATATACAAACATATATGTTTTGAATTACATATGTATGCGTATGTAAGTTTGTATATGTATATACCCCAAACATGTCCCATTGCTGGTCAGCAGCGTTCTGAATTTTGATGCAGTTATCGCTGTATGTATGCTTTACACATACATACATATCTTCGAACTCGAATTTTTCGAACTTGAAACTATGGTTACTTAACCAGAAACTTTCATTAGTAGGATCTTTAACTATAAGTTTCCTTATGCCAGATTTAATGCATAAATTATTTTCATTAATAGATTCACGATAATGTCGAGATTTGATAACCACTTGGAGAACATCTCGTATGGGCTTGCCAATGAAAATCACTGGGTCAATCAGCAAGGCTTTCTTGAGGTTAAGAATTACGTGCTAGAAATAATGTGCAAGCAGGATTCCTACTTTGCGGAGATATGCCAAAACGATATACTCTTTGGTAAGTCTGCTCTGTTGTACAAAGCTTATTCCTGATAATGATAGCTATGTGCATATAAATTAAAAACCAATAGGCAGTCAGGCTCACGAGATTCGCATTTATGACGACGATGAGTACGATGTGCTGATGGAATTGGAATTTCCGGCCTACGATTGCATCAGGCAGGTGGTGGACAAGCATCGTCCGGGCTATGAGTTTCTGGACTTTTCACAGGCCTGCTGTGACGATATGATCGGCTATACCTTGGCCAACAATAAGAATACGTTTCTTAATCGCGCTTGCCTCAAGAGCTGGCTGCACAACATCTTCCTCAATGCCCTGGATAGCTATGGCAACATGGTGACGGGTGCCTATGAAGATTTCGAACTCGAATACAAGTGGCGTGGCATTACGTATACGATTGAGGCCGTATCAGACATGCGCACCTTTAGCATTGACTTTGTGCCGGCCGTGAAGATTGTGCGTCCGAATTCTGGCAGCAGCACCTGGCATGCCATACCAAAAGGAACCAGCGGTCCAAACAATACGAACCGTTTTACGTTCATGATCAGCAATTCTCAGGCGGAGCTGTCGCATGTGGAACGTTGTGGACAAAAGTTAAAAGATGCACTGCGTCTGCTGCAGGGGCTACGCAATGTCAAAAATATGCCAATGCTACGTTGCTATCATTTTGTTACTTTGGCCATTTGGATGGCTAAACGAGAGGGTCACTCGACTGTGGCACAGATGTCAATCAGTGAGATCTTACTTATGGTAAGTATTAAATCAAACTTACCATAGTAAACTCTGTTCATAAATTGCACTACTTTCAGTTGCTGTCTGATCTCTGTGATGCATTCAACGACGGTCATCTGCCTTATATCTGGAATTCGCAAATGAATCTATTGGGTACCTTTACCAATGGCGACATATCGCAGTATAAAAGTAAACTCTGTTCGATTTTTAACCTACTTAGTGGTTATCCATATGAAGGAAATCTGTCCTATAAACGCTGTGCGTCACATTTTAACTGAACAGCTATTTTGCATCCATACATTATCTTTTATATTGCACACTTTTATAAGTACCACTCAAGTGGTTGAATTCAAGAATTTCATTATGTTCATATTGTTGCACTTGCATGACTAAGATTTAAATAAACTGCTTTTATTTTAATAATTTGAATTTAATTTTCGTTTAGTGATGAGTTTCAGAAAAGGCTCGTATTTGCCATAGACTTTAATAAAACCTATCGAAATTTGCGATATTCCGAGCTTGATCGATATTTAAGTGTGACTAATTGGTATTTTTTTAAATAGCTTTGCGGTTTTTTTTTGAATGCAGAAATGCTGTCACACTTCGATTGGGAATGCGTAGATAAACTGATACTTTTCACAAAGCAAGTTTAATATCGGTGCATGCGTCAAATATTTGGCTAAGATGTCCTCTCCTTTTAATGGTTATCTAAAACAGATTGCCGGTAACCTGGCTAGTCCAAAATATATACAAGAGTTTGACGAATTTCAATACGTCAAAGAATACGTAATAAATCAAGTGCTTAAGCGCAGTTATTCTTTTAGCCAATTTTTTGAAAGATCTATAGTTATTGGTAAGTGGTATAATTTCTGATCATAGCAAGTTTGTTAATAAAAACGTTGCAGGTACTGCCGCTCATATGACTCGTCTATATGATGACGACGAATACGATGTGCTGTTGGAGCTACACTTGTCGACCTACAACCAAATCGACTTATTGAATAATAGTGACGGCTATGCATGCTTAGATGTATCGGAGATTCCATATGATTTGCCAATGGCCGACTATAAGAAGTTAATCAATCGACATATGCTTAAAAAATGGCTTGATCAAATATTTCGAAGTGGTTTTGAATTAGGTTTCCATACAATTACTAGCTGGAATGGAGAGCAATTCACGCTAACCTATAAGTTAGTTGGTGTGTGTCACACAGTTTTAGCCTGGTCAAAATCACGTGAATTCAACATTGACTTTATTCCGGCAATATATTTAAAATATAAACCAACTCCACACTTCTCTGGTTTCCATGCGATACCAAAATTAATGCCAGGCAGCAAAGCCAAACATTCATTCATGATCAGCAATTCAGATATTGAGTGCAAGTGTTTGGAGAATAATAATGTCCGGGATGCTCTGCTCCTTATGCAGGCAATGTGCGATGCAAAGGGCCTTTACAATATAGAATATTATCATTTAATGCATTTGGTAATTTCGAATGGAATTCACAACTCGGAGGAAAACTTGGAAGATGTATTTATAGAGGTATAGCATTGAATTCTTACTTTTCTCACCACGTATTCATGTATTCTATTTTTTTTTTTACAGTTGCTTGGCGTACTTCATGATGCCGTGGCTATAGAAAAATATCTACCCAGTATGTGGCAATGCCACATAAATCTTCTAAGCAACCTAACTTCTCAGGAGCTGTCCGATTATGGGCGTATATTAGGTCAAGCTTATGACACACTCAGCACGTATGTGTATCAGGAAAACCTTTCATATGAGCGCTGCGAGAGCCACTTTGATTATGATGATGATGAAGATGATGATGATGATGATGATTATTTTGTTTATTGAAGATTTTTTTTAATAATTTTTGAACTGTACAACATTCAGCTTAATTTTGATTCGTTATTTGACTAAGTCGCTTTATCAATTCCACATCGGAAGGTTGCCTGGTTGCCTGTCTTTAACTTGTAACTGGAACAGCAATTGCACCAGAACAATTACGTAATTAGCCAAAGCATTAAAGATCTGGAACATACATACATATATGATTTTTGATATTTTATAAATATTTTGTTTTGCTATTTTTACTTTAATAACTTTAACTTGAAACAAGTAAGAAGGCTCTAGTCGAGATTTCTCGACTAGGAGATACCCCGAACCCTGTACTTAACGCGTACAGTCATTGTCTTTATGCATCTGTGACTAAACTTCAATCTTCGATAATTCTGGTGTTTCTCAACCGATTTGGACGAAATTTTCGAAAAGTTCTATCGTTACCCATTATTTCAACCCCCATTTTTACATTTTCGATATTCGATATTTTTATGTTATCGATCACATGTGTATATCGGAAACGGAAATAGTTATCGAAAATCGGAAACAAACTTGTACTGCCTAGGACTTAGATGAGCTTATGTGCAAAATCTGAAGGCTCTAGCTCTTATAGTCTCTGAGATCGACGCGTTCATACATACGGACAGGCGGACGGACAGACGGACATGGCTATATCGACTCGGCTGTTGATGCTGATCAAGAATATATATACTTTATAGGGTCGGAGATGCTTCCTTCGGCCTGTTACATACTTTTGCACTAAAACATTATACCCCTTTTACCCATTTCATGTATGATTAATAAAAACTATTACAAATTTAAATTTAACTGAAAGATTCTTATTCACTTTACCAATGGCGACATATCGCAGTATAACAATAAACTCGGGTCGATTTTTAACCTACTTAGGCCCAATTTCTCAATGTCCAGTTAAACTTGGAATAAGTTAACTTCAGAATAACTTTTATGCCCGAGCTATACGGATTTGGTTTTCTCAAAGCCAAAGTAACCTATCATCGGTATATCACTATCGCAGAATGGTGCTGCCAACCTTAACGGGGATTCAGCTGTTCTTTTGGTTTTGTTTTTGCCTGTGACTCCTAAACTGCTACATGTAGCACATCAAAATGTATATATAATAACTTTCTATGAGCCCTGTTGTAAACGGCAACGACGGAAAACCATTTTAGTTGTTGAGGAGCATGTGTTTGTGGACCTAGAAGACTCAAATACGCATTTTGAAAATTTGCTTCATAAAAAAATAAGCAATGCAAGTGTCAGCTTGGATCAGCTGTTCGCCTTACGATGATTGTATAGATATTTATATATCGTTACTTAGCATCGGTATAAGTAGTAACCGGACCTCCATGCATCGGATAAGTGAGTGCTAACCGAACATTAAGAAACTCAAATTCGACTAAACTTAGAATAAGTTGACTAACCGGACATTGAGAAATTGGGCCTTAGTGGTTATCTATATGAAGGAAATCTGTCCTATAAACGCTGTGCGTCACATTTTAACTGAACAGCTATTTTGCATCCATACATTATCTTTTATTATTTAAAATAAACTGCTTTTATTTTAATTGATTGGAACTTCATAATTTGAATTTAATTTTCGTTTAGTGCTGAGTTTCACAAAAGGCTTCTATTTTCCATAGACTTTAATAAAACCTATCGAAAGTTGCGATATTCCGAGCTTGATCGATATTTAAGTGTGACTAATTGGTATTTTTTTAAATAGCTTTGCGGTTTTTTTTTAATGCAGAAATGCTGTCACTCTTCGATTCTCAGAAACGCGTAGATAAACTGGTACTTTTCACAAAGCAAGTTTAATATCGGTGCATGCGTCAAATATTTGGCTAAGATGTCCTCTCCTTTTAATGGTTATCTAAAACAGATTGCCGGTAACCTGGCTAGTCCAAAATATAAACATGAGTTTGACGATTTTCAATACGTCAAAGAATACGTAATAAATCAAGTGCTTAAGCGCAGTTCTTCTTTTAGCCAGTTTTTTGAAAGATCTATACTTATCGGTAAGTGGTATAATTTCTGATCATAGCAAGTTTGTTAATAAAAACGTTGCAGGTACTGCCGCTCATATGACTCGTCTATATGATGACGACGAATATGATGTGCTGTTGGAGCTACACTTGTCGACCTACAACAAAATCGACTTCTTGAAAAATAGTGACGGCTATACATGCTTAGATGTATCGGAGATTCCATATGATTTGCCAATGGCCGACTATAAGGAGTTAGTCAACCGACATATGCTTAAAAAATGGCTAGATCAAATATTTCGAAGTGGTTTTGAATTAGGTTTCAATACAATTACTAGCTGGCATGGAGAGCAATTCACGCTAACCTACAAGTTAGTTGGTGTGTGTCACACAGTTTTTGCCTGGTCAAAATCACGTATTTTCAACATTGACTTTGTGCCGGCAATATATTTAAAAAATTGTCCATCTCCACACTTCTCTGGTTTCCATGCGATACCAAAATTAATGCCAGGCAGCAAAGCCAAACATTCATTCATGATCAGCAATTCAGATATTGAGTGCAAGCGTTTGAAGAATAATAATGTCCGGAATGCTCTGATCCTTATGCAGGCAATGTGCGATGTAAAGGGCATAAACGGTATAGAATATTATCATTTAATACATTTGGTAATTTCGAATGACATTCACAACTCGAAAAAAAACTTGGAAGATATATTTATAGAGGTATAGCAATGAATTCTTACTTTTCTTACCACGTATTCATGTATTCTATTTTTTTTTTTACAGTTGCTTGGCGTACTTCATGATGCCGTGGCTATAGAAAAAAAACTACCCAGTATGTGGCAACGCCACATAAATCTTCTAAGCAACCTAACTTCTCAGGAGCTGTCCGATTATGGGCGTATATTAAGTCGAGCTTATGACACACTCAGCACGTATGTGCATCAGGAAAACCTTTCATATGAGCGCTGCGAGAGCCACTTTGATTATGATGATGATGATGATGATGATGATGATGATGATGATGATGAAGATGATGATGATGAAGATGATGGTGATGATTATTTTGTTTATTGAACATTTCTTTGATAATTTTTGAACTGTACAACATTCAGCTTAATTTTGATGCGTTATTTGACTAAGTTGCTTTATTAACTCCACTTCGGAAGGGATTGGGATTGTGTGTCCAGGTTGCCTGTCTTTAACTTGTAACTGGAACAGCAATTGCACCAGAACAATTACGTAATTAGCCAAAGCATTGAAGATCTGGAACATATATGATTTTTGATATTTTATTAATATTTTGTTTTGCTATTTTTACTTTAATAAGTTTAACTTGAAAAAAACATGTATGATATAATAAAAACTATTACAAATTTAAATTTAACTGAAAGATTCTTATTCACTCACCAAGTAGATCAGAGATATGTTGCATGGGAAACTGGTGCCAATGATGGCCGTGTGATTATTATGCATGCGCCAATACTGAAAACATTCGACCAGATCGCGCGTCGTTGCCAGATTGCTAAAATGCGCCGCATAGTTGCTGAGCAGACGCAGGCAGTTGCGTTTCTGGTTAGGATTGGACGGCTGTTTAATTGAAAAACCTAATTTGACTCGCTTACCTCACGTTGCAGCAGATAGCCATAGGTGCTGGTAATGATCACCTTATAGATGTGAACGACCAGATGCAGCGATATGAATGCATATTGTGTATCCCAGGGCTCGTGGCGGAGCACCTTCTGGCACAGCATATACACAAAGCAGGTCATGTGCGTAAAATCATAGAATATGCCAGCGGCGGCCACAAAACCACACACCTCATTCACTTCCTTCAACAGGTGGGAGCAGCGCTTGGTAAACTCAAACAACAGTTCCATCCTATGCTGAAGCTCAACCGATTGGATGCCCAAGCCATCTTCGGCTGCCTGATACTGCTGTCCCACCAGCTTAATGATTAGGCGATAGCGTATGCGCAAATAGTCCATAAGTCCAATGTGGATGAAGCCCATCACACCGAGCGTGCTGGTTATCAGGGCGTAGGTGCTGGCAATCAGTATTGTGGACACATAGCCGCAGCTGCAATGCGTCGTATCGAACATGAGAGCCAATGAAATAGCCACATAGCAGCAGGTTATGACCGAAGTGCCATACCAATATTTGGAGCGACTGCGATGATAGCGCCAACGGACGTGCGAAAACTTTGACGAGATCTCTGTGTCCAGCAGTTGCATGCTTGCCAACAATTGAATGTGACGCCGGCGATTCAGGTCCAGCGATATGCAATACTGCACATAGGTAATGATGCAGGAGAGGCATTCCCACGAAAAGATGATCTTGACCAGCGGTGACAGATGGCTAAACATTGCCTGCGACATTTGCGGATCACTCAGCTTCACATAAACACCAGCCACAAAGCCAAAGATGAGACCGCAACGCACAGCGAACGCGTAAAGGACTCTAACAAGCGTTGATTTGGGTCCACCATCGTGCTGGCTGTGCAATCGAAAGGTAATGACGCCCCAAAAGAATAACAATCGGTATAGGCTGTCGTAACAGTAGACGAACCCGTCCGTTCCCAAGCGCTGCATCCTTTGAAATGTATTCTTAAGCTTGAAACACGCACCTGAACTATTAATTGCTCCTTAATTGCCGTGCGATACAAATCGCGTTTTATTTGTTATTAATTGAAAACATAATTTGCCAGTTTGGCTTGTCTAACGGCCAACTACATATTGTACATACATACATATGTGTCGTCTATCTAACGGCTATATAATTGGCGTACTTTAGTTCTAGTTACTAAACTGAAAATTTGTTTGTTTATTTCATTTTTTTTTTTTTTTTGTTCAAATGTGAAAAACGTTTATACGATTCCTGTTTTCGCTGTGAAGGATGTGGTTGTGTATGGGAATTTGTGTGTTTGACAATAAGGAACATCAATCAACAGGATTGGTTCTGATCCGACGATCCTTCTTGTCGCCGACAGCACCATTGGTATGCGCATGATTATGCAAATCCGATTTCTTGCGTCTCAGCGTCTTTTGCAGAACGTGCGCATCCGCTGGCTCGATGCGTTTGTAGTATTGCTCTTTGGTGTCGACAATTTCAAAGCCAAATCTCTTGTAAAACTCAATGGCGCCATCGTTGTTTATTTGCACATGCCTACAAAGTTAATGTTTATTATAACAGTCCAATTGGAATTGTATTACTACTCACAGAAAGATGCTGTCGAAATTGCCATCCTTTTCGGCAAAGTTCAGTATGTGCTCGAACATGACGGTGCCGATGCCCAGGCGTCGATACGGTGATAAACAGCCCAAGGTCATGATATAAAGGCGTCGTTGATTATCGGTCGTATCAATGCGACAGCACACGGCACCAACAACAATGTCATTATAGTAGGCTAACTTGGCCAGTTCACCGGCTTCCAGAACGTCCACATAGAATTTGTCATTGTAGCTAACGGGAAAGACCACAGTGTTGAGCTTCTTCAGTTGCTTGATGTTATGTGGCGTTACATCGCCCAATTCGATACTGGATCTGTAAGAAATTCAGCCACACGATGATACATTTATTTGTTCCTCGCTCACTTTTAGGTTAGGGTTTTCGGCGCCCTTAGACGGGCACTGGTCGACGCACACGCCAACACACTTACCTGGTCATATTTGTTGTTTGGCAATTTATTGATGCTTTAACAATGCGCTTGGCGCTTTAATTATGTATATAAAAGGTTTGAAATAAGAATAAAACACTATCAACTTGGTAAACTATTTTTACGCATTCATCGATATCTAATACACTAAATATCGACAACAGAAAACAGCTGCGACAATCTGTAGGAAGTGTGACCAACTTTTAAAATATCAAATGCGATATTAAATTTTGATTTGGTATCTTTTACAGGGTGTATAAAAGCAAAAGCTGTCAGCAGAATCAGACTGTGCCGAGTTTTGTTGTGAAAAGTGATCGAACCAAGGATAAGATGAACCCGAACATGAATATGATGCAAATATCAGGGCCACCCATGATGCAAGTGTCGCCCATGATGCAGTCATCGCCTCAACCAATGATGCCAACCGGTCCACCCGGTCCTGTGCCCATGCAGCACCAACAACAGCAGCAGCAGCAGCAGCAACAACAACAACAACAGCAGCAGCAACAACAGCAACAACAACAACAGGCTGAAAAGCTGGACAATATTTCGAGGGTGAAAAGCCTTCTGGGGCCACTACGCGAATCCATGTTCCTTACCATACGCTCTAGTGCGTTCACGCTGCAGCAGAACAATCTGGCCGATAACCTGAAACGCGATACAGGAGGACACGGGCATGTGCCGCGCTTCGACAAACACCTGGAGGACTTTTATGCTTGCTGTGATCAGATGGAAGTACATCTGAAGACGGCAATTCAGTGTATGCAGCAATTGACATCCTCGCAACATTATTTGCCCGGCGCCGTGACTGCAATGCGAATGGAAAACTTTATGACTGACAACCCCGCCGGTCCCATTCCTTACCCCACATATTTGAATACGGTTCGGGTGCACGTTCAGTCCGCAAAGGATATTCATGATACACTGATTAGTGCTGCCCAAAATATATCACAGGCTGATTGATAATTGTAGTACGCTTTATGTTTAATTATAGTATATATATTTATTTTTAAGCTAGTGATTTAAAAGATATTATTAAGACCCATAAGAATTTCTTCATCTTTAAATTAAATACAAAGTTAAAAAATGTGACAAATTAATTTTATATAGTTTTCTTACTTTGAATGTTTCAAATGCGTTTTTGCAAATATTCTAGGAAACTTTTACATCAATAAACGCCATCTGTACGTAAACAACTGAACTACAAATTAGAAGCAAGGCAATAAAAACTCACCATAGGCAGACTGTGCCCGTTTTGTCAGTATTTTTAGTCGTTTTAGTATATGTTAGCCTCTGGTCACACCATTTTAGGACAGCAGCCCAGCTTCGAGCGTCGACCGCGAATTTACATTTGCGTCGCTTGGCATTGTTCATAAATAATGACGAGTGTACGCAAAAAGAAAAAGCATAAAGGTGACACAAGGGCGTCCGAACAGATGCGCAAATGGTTAACCACACCAAAGCCCAAGAAAAGGTTTGTCTCGCAGCAATCATTTGTTACAATGCCGATTCTGATGCAGCTGTTGTTTTGTTTTGTAGTGAGCAGCACCCAGTAACATTTAAAGTGTTTAGCAACGTCGTAGAAAACCTACCGGACATTGCATTTCAAATACAGTGCACTGAGATTGAGGCCACCTACAAAACATTAGATGAGTGCGCTGAGTGGTATTACAACGCCTTCTACACGGATCCGTCTGTGCGCTCCAAGTATGCATTTCGGCTAAGATCTTGCCCGTTGGCTGTAAGGGAGAAGTTGCTACAATTGCCATCAGTCGGTGCCCCAGCAGCTCGTAAGCCTGCAAATAATCATGTGCAAACAGAGGATGGCGTTGTGGTCACAGTTAACAGGTTAGCTGATACCAAGGTGTGCAACTATTGTCCTTAAATATAATATTGATTGATTTACAGATGTGGACGTTTTCTGTTTCCCGTTTCGTTTGCCACCTTCGAAAAGTACATCAATAGAGACAGTGTGCTCGAGAATCTTGTACACAAGGAGACCAAGAGTGCGGCTGAGCAAGCTGAAATGTTAGCTGATAGGGATAAATGCAAAAAGATCCTGAAAAAATACTACAATGCCTTCTATGTATTTCCAAAAAGGCGGCATCTGGACAGGTACAATTTTAATGAAGCACCATTGGCACTGCGGGAGCAGCTTCTTAAAGTGGCATCACCTCTAGATGACGAAGCAGTTAAAACGCTGGAGAAAAAGTTGGAGTAAGATGCGATGCATAAAACAATTAAACTTCCGTAATCCTTACAATTTTAATTTCTGCAGTAAAAAACGGAGCAGGAGCACTAAAGAACCAACGCAATCTGCTAGTCAGACAAGCATAATCTTTTCAGCTTGCAGCTTACAATCAATTGTAAGCTTTCAAGTTTTTGAGAAATATATTACAAATATCTATGATATCGTTTTTCGGCTAAAGCTTAACGAACCGGATTATTCCTACAAGGGATTTGAGGACTGTGCCTATGCGTATTACTTGGCTTTCTACTTAACGCCCGAAATACGCGATAAGTATCCATATCAACTGGGAGCATGTACGACTTCAATGAGAAATCGCCTACTTGCCCTGCCAAACGAGGAGGATACAAGTAAACTGCTGGAGCTGCAATTGCAGGTCCAACGTTCATCAGCACCAGCATCGCAGCATGACGCCGGATCGCAAGTAGGCGATATAAATGGCAACGAACCAACGCCCGAGATATGCGTTAGCTTTCCAAAACAATTAGCAGCATGTACGACCACAGTAAGAGATCAAATGCTCACCCTGCCAAGCGAGGAGGTTTCACCAGCAACGCAGCATCAAGTTGAATCGGAAATAGAAGATCACACCTGTCCCATACCACCGAAGCGAAAAATCCAGTTTGAAATTGCTGAAAGTCCAGCAATTGAATGCGAAGAGTATGTGTTAAATAAAACTTCTTTATACAATTGAACTTTAACTTTGTTGTCTTCCACAGTCAGCCGTCGCCTGAGATTGAGGTTGTTGCTTCAAGTGGTGAAGAGCTTGCCCAAGTCACGCCTCCAGTTTCATTCCACCAATTCCAACGGTTTGTCAAAAATCTTGATGAGATTGCACAACAAATGTTGAGCTGCGAGGAGTTTAAGAACAAAACGAGTGAAGAGTGCGCTTTGGAATACTTTCAGCAGTTTTATTCGCATCCAAAAATACGTGAACGCTTTGAGTATAAACTCAGAGCATGTCCGGCAAAGATGCGCGAAAAACTGTTGAGTCTACCAGAAAAAGTAGCTGTTTCAACTGACAAAATAATCGAGATTCATAATACTGATAACAATACTGCCTTGCCTGCCAAAAAGAATCTGGTTACAATCCGGGGTGTAACATATGAATATCCAGTTTCATTTAAAACATTTTTACGCTATGCAAACTGCAATGAGCTGAGAACGCAACTTGTCCAAGCATACGAGAAGCAGAAAGTCAAAGTTGGAGGCAATTCAAGTGATGAGAAGCTAATGAAACGCTTCTATCATTCGTTCTATTTGGATATAAAAGTGCGCAATAACTTTAATTACAATTTTGATGCTGCGCCGGCAGAGCTAAAAGAGAAACTAATGCAGCTGGCGACAGCAGTTGGCAGCAAGGATCAACAGGAGCCGAGCATAGAACCCATGTAAGATTTCTAATGTTAAATGCCTAGGATAGATTAAAATTTTATTTATTTTTTACAGAACACCGCAGGAGTCAGCACAGGAGCAGGAAGATCAACAGGAGCAGATCATTGAACACATGTAGGTCTCTTATTCTTAAATGCCTTGGATAGATTAATATAATTTTATTCTTTTACAGAACTTCACAGGATTTGGCACAGGCACAGGAAGAGCCAATTGTACAGAATGAGATGGACTGGTAATTTATAAAAATAAATATAAAAACATATGATTTTAAAAGTTTTTAACAAATTGCAGCAATGCTGAACCAGATGAAATTTCAATATCCGATGGCGTTTTTGATGTCGTCGAGGATCTTGGCATGTATGAAAATATCTATATTCTCCATTCCAATGTTTAATTACAAAAGTCATTATTTCTATTTGTTAGAGCTGGCCGTTATTTGTTTCCCGTTTCGTTTGAAACATTTGAACGTTACATTAATTATGATGAATTGATAAGGCCATTATTAAAGCGCGTCACAGAGGACGAAGCAGAGTTGGATGCGATGGCCACAGATTCCAGGCATCCTCAGTGTCAGAAGATATTTAAACGCTATTATCGCTCATTCTATGTGCGTCCCATGACTCGCACACTATATGAATATCGTTTTAGGAATGTTAGCGAGGAGCTATTGCAGAAGCTCTTATCCTTCGCTGTGCCTCTAGATGAGGCTGCCAAGCAGCAGATGGATGAAGCTGCAACAGAAATGTCACAGAATAAGACTAAGGAGCAAGATGAGCAGTTATTCAACACGTTTCCCGTTACGTTTAAATTATTTAAAAATTGTTTGCGAAATATCGATGAAATTGTGAAACAAATGTTGAGCTGCGAGGAGTATAAGGACAAAACCGAGGATGAATGCGTCTTGGCATACTATAAAGCTTTCTATACGGATCCACAAATACGTGAAAAGTATCCATACAAGTTTAAACCGTGTCCGGGCAAATTGCGAATAAAACTGCTAATGTTGCCAGAGGCTGTGCTGCTGCTGCTGCGGTGCCAGAAACTCAGTTACAAGAAGTTGCAGCCGAAACTGAATCCCAGCATGAAGTGCCCGTTGCCGTAGAGCCTGCTTCAGCGGAAGAAATTCCCTCCAACAATAAGGAAGTGTTGATTCAAAGCGAAATTATTTTGATAACACTGCAGGACATACTCTATGAATTTCCAGTTTCTTTCCAGACCTTCAAACGTTACATTAACTACGACACGGTGCGTGTTGAGCTGGCAAATAGCTTCTCGAAAAACAAACAGACAGTGGAAGAAATCTTACAAAGTGAAGGCATTGATTTGATATTACTCCGGCGCTTCTATCACTCATTCTACGTTAATGAGCAAGCGCGTAATTTATGCAACTATAACTTTAATGCTGCCCCAGCTGACTTGCAACAGAGACTGCTGCAGTTTGCTATACCCTTGCAGAATCGCGCAGTGCCAGCGAATGAAGCGACGGAGTCCTGTGTTGCAGCAAAGGATTCATTGCCGGAGGCCATTGAATCAGTTGCAGAACCAACAAATGTTCAACAAGTACTCGAGTCCCAGGCAGTTGTACAATCGAAACCCAAAACAAGCCTCAATTACCCCATCTCGTATAACATATTCTCAAAGATACTAAACTTGGATGAGGTCGTCAGGGTAATGCGGCAGGAGCCTCAATACGCTCACATGGATGATGATGAGTGCAAGTTGGAATATTTTGATGCCTTCTATCGGACGCCAGAGATCCGTACTAAATATTTATGCACTCTGAAGCCATGTCCGCCTCAATTAACAGCTAAATTGCTGCAGATACCACAGCAGGAAGTCCAGGACATTGCACCAGCTGAAGAACCTTCAGAACAAAGTCTTGATGAGCTCTATGCAGCTAGAAAAGCTGAACTTGCCAGGTAAGCTTAGCTATTTTTTGTCTAATTTTTGACTAATATATTTGAACTGCTTTTGTAGAATGGAAAAGCTGAATGTTGTTCGTTATATGCCACACAATTTGTCAAGTTATATTAGGCGCAAGATATCATGCCCCAAAACATGTGCGCTGTTGGAGAAACATTTTGTGGGCACCAAAAAGCAACAGACAAAGTCAAGAGAAGAAGTCACAAGGAATCAAGCAGCATCTACAATCGCAACAATTGTAGAGAAAAACACTGCCACAGAGTTGCGTCCAACAGCAACAACAACAGCTACAATCACAACTAAACCTGTAGAGCTATCAGCTACCAATAAAGCAGCAACAACAGTTGCAAGTGTTGCAAGAAAGCCGGATAACACACCAGCAACATCAACAAGTGCAAGCACAGCAGCAACGGTTGCAAGTGAAGCGGCTAGCTCGACAGCCAAGGAAACAACAGCAACAACCGTTGCCAGCTCAGCAGCAACAGCTGTAATAACAACAAGCACAGCGCCAACGACGATAGCAGCAGCTACAAAAAAAACAGCGGCCAATGTTGCCAGAAATGTGAATGAAACAGCAACACCAGCAACAACAGCTGCAGCAGCTACAGTTGCAAGCAGTACACAAAAAACGAGCTCAGCGAAAGCAACAATAGCTGCTAGCACAGCAACAACAACTGTTGCAATAACAACTGCAGCAACAACAACTGCCCCAACAACAACTGCAGCTACAACAACTGCAGCAACAACAGCTGCCAGCACACTACCAACAACTGTTGCAAGTGTCGCAAAGAAACCGATAAAAGCAACAACAGCAACAACATCAGTGACAATTGCAAGCACAGCGCCAACGACAGCAATAACAACCGCAACAACAACGACAACAACAAAAGCAGCAGCAAAAGAAGCAGCAACAACACCAGCAGATACAAACAGAGCAGCAACAGTTGACGAAAAACCAGCGAAGCCAACAACCAAGATCAACTACGGCAACATCAACAGTTGCAAAAACAGCAACAGCTCCAAGCACAACGGCAACAGCAGTTGTAAAGGACACCGAAAACACACCAACAACAGCAACAACAACGACAACGACAAAAGCAACAACCACAGCGGACACAAACACAGCAGCAACAGTTGACGAAAAACCAGCAAAGCCAACAACCAGATCAGCAGTTGCAAAAACAGCAACAGCTCCAAGCACAACGGCAAAAAATAGCACCGAAGACACACCAACAACAGCAACAACAAAGACAACAACAAAAGCAACAACACCAGCAGATACAAGCACAGCAGCAACAGTTGACGATAAACCAGCGAAGCCAACAACCAGATCAACAGTTGCAAAAACAGCAACAGCTCCAAGCACACCAGCAAAAGCAGTTGCAAAGGACACCGAACACACACTAATAACAGCAGTAACATCGACAAAAGCAACAACAACGACAACAACAAAAGCAACAACAACAACATCAACAGCAACATTAAAAGCAGATACAAACACAGTAGCAACAGTTGACGATACACCAGCAAAGCCAACAACCAGATCAACAGTTGCAAAAACAGCACCAGCTCCAAGCACAACGGCAACAACAGTTGCAAAGAACACCGAAAACACACCAACAACAGCAGTAACAACAGTTGCAACGGTAACAACAGCTGCGACTACAACGGCAACAGTTGCAAAAAAAGCTCATACTTTAGCAACTACAGCATCAACAACAACCACTAACACAGTGACGACGTCAACAGCAACAGAAACTGCCAAACCCAAAGGTAGTACTAAAGAAGTTGCTGTGCCCAGTTTATATGAAAAACTGTTAACATTGCTGTTGCATGATAATAGCAAATCAAGAAGCTTTTCGCCAGCAACAACAACATCTCATTTTCTAAATGACAGCATTAAGGTAATATTTATTTTATTTTTGTTTTAACGTAATAATTACCAAGGAAATTCTCTTCACTAGGAGCACAATCTTAAGTACTTGATATTCACGAGTCATGGACTAAAGAATACCATTTGGCGCATAATCTCATGTCTGAGCCTTCCAGAATTTAAAATGTATACCAACATCTATGAGGGAGAATCCTTCTATCAGGACGAAAGCATATTGATGCAATGCTATTTCCATGTGCTGAGCAAGGGAAACTGGCCAATAAACATGTACGTTAAATTGGAGTTGTTGCCACAACTGTTGCATAGCAAAGGCATTCAACTAGAGTCCTTTGATTTGAGTCAGCTGTCACCCAAGATGTTGCATTGGCAAGATCTTTTTCGGTTAACCAATTTTCCTGAAATTGCTGAAAAGATATTTGTGGAACGCACCGGCGAGCAAATCGAAGATGTAACGCAGTTATTCAATGAGATTGTGGAACACTACAAGATGTGCTGGACACACGATCAGTGGATATATCAAGTGCCACAGATTACAGCCGAGGAGCTAACCCTATCGATGAACTCAATGAATCAGCCCACAGTTGAAGAATTAGAAACACGCTTTAGAGGTGAGTTTAAATGGCCATGGAATTTAAATTTGTAGTAACTTTCCTCCTTTTTTAAGTGCCACTCTGCATGTTGGAGGATTGTGCCGAATCATCTGGTGAAGTTATTGCAGAACCTCCGCCAAATGAAGGTGAGCTTTAAAGACTTCATAAAATGATGTTTAAAACTACAAACATATAATTTTCCTGGTAGATTCAGAATGTCCGCCTACGCAACTGGATGCATCGCTCTGTCCACCCAATTTCGTCGACATGGACGCTGTGTGTCCGGCCTCGCAATATGCAGAAACACAAAATGATCCACTCAATCAGAGCTGTTTACAGCCAACAGTTCGCATCAAAAAGGAGCCTCTGAAGTTCCTCGACATGATGCGCTTCTCACCCAATAGCAATCTGAGTGGCGAGTTTAATTGTGAGCTTATACCAGCGGAGAATCAAATCATCAATATTGATAACTCTGAGGATCAGAAGATACCCGACGAGCTAGCCTGCTTTGCCATGAACAACTCTAGAGATGCACCTCCTCAGTTCTCACCTCCTGTTCATCATCTGACACAAGATCAAGGTGATGCACTTCAAGAGCTATTCTCAGAGCTGCATTGCTTGACGGGTGACTCGGGATCATCGCCGCTGAATGGATTGGATTCTCCTATACTGAGAGTAACTCCACCAACAGCAACACCTCCAATGCCAGTAGAGCAACCATTACCACCAGCATCACCTCCAATCCAACTTACTCCACCTGTCAAGACCTATCTTGGCAGAAAACAGAAGGCAGCAGAGACAACAACGACAGCAGTGCCTAAAAAGAAGCCACGTCTTATGGCCGACAATGTGCCACAGTTGAGGCATGAGTTTCGTCCATTGCCGCTGACCGCAATGGTGCGCATTGAGCCGGAAGGACTTGAGGCGCATGTTAACAGAAAGATGCCATCACCACAACTATTCAATAGCTCCAATCGATCCAGCCAGGATCCGCCAGCGAGGACGATATCCCAAGAGCTTGCAACAGACAATACACTTCTGGCGTCATCACAGCTGCAACATTTGCTCGATGCACCGTTCGTTAGTCAGCGCAAGGTAAATGAAAATGTTATAGAAGTGGCAAGTGATAGTAATAAGGAACCACTAACAACAACAACAAGGATACAACCCATACTAGAAAAACCAAAGAGCATTGTATTTCGTAGCCTGCAACGATTTATGTATTTCGGAGCACTGACTACGGCTCACATTAGCAAGTATCATATAAATAGTTTATCTGTGGGTAGCCCCTATCAGCAGGCACTGATCTCAGTCAATGGACAGCTCTGCAATGTCTACGGTCCATTGCTGGAGTCCTTGTTCTCCTATTGCACGCCCAGTTTGCTTGCCGATTTGCAATATCTGCTGTCGAATTTAGATGAGTTTAGTTACAATTGTCGCAGTCCCTTGAAAAAGGATTCCACCGAAGATCTACGTACTCGAGTGCTAACTACGTTTATGCGTGCGGCAAGTCCTTTTGCCCAGTTTCGGGTGGAATTCGAGAACGAGACGCGGGAATGGGCTGCCTGTAGTGTTGTGAATAAACCTGAGTGGGAAAATACCAAACGAAAGCCCAAATGTGATGTTAGTTCAGCAATACGACCTGAAATTCTCGAACGCATGCGACAAGTAAAGTGTTCATTATAAGTAGAATTTATTAAACCAATTATTGTACAATAAAACATACTAATTTACACAAGGATATTAATTTTTTTTTATTTATTATATTAAATTTTTGTTTGTTTCTTTTCAGAAGCGAAATTGAAAGTATTTGTAGCCGCTATCGTGTTATTTTTAAGTTCAAATATTGTTAACACAGAAAACTTTTAAAATGTGTAGTTGCTTATTGCAACTTAAGATTGTTAATTAGGCAATCCGTTATAATTTGATTTAAAATCAATCCATCAATGAATTTTTATATGTTTCAAAATAAAGAAGATTTCTATTACCTTCATTTATTGTTTTTATGTTTAATTTTAATATAATAATTTTATTTGCGATTTTGCGCTGCAACTTTTAAACGTTTAAAAAGTCCGGCTACACAGATAGGCAAAATACGCAAAAATACCAAAGGTATTTTTTTTTGCCATTGAGGTTGGCAGTTTGCAAAGACAGAGTTGTTGTAAGGCTTTTGGCAGAGTTGCTTTTAAATTTATGAATGTTACTGGCGCGCATTTTAAATATCCTGCAACCATATTGTCTGTGGAAAATACAAAAATTTTATATTCACATTAGCTTTAATTAGGCAATTGTAAATTATTTATGGAAAATATTGTTATTTACAATAATTAGTGTAGACATGTATTTTTATGATGTGCTCATTAGTTAAATGTGATGACTGTTTGTGGCTGCACTTTCAAATGTCAACCTAATAATTATATCCCGTTTTGATAAATGTGTTTCACCTTAACCCTATCATCGGTGACATCTCTCACAACCCTTTCCCCTTTCTTCCTACAAACATGGCACACACACACACAGATAAAGGACACAAAACAAACAAGCCAACCGAAAGGAGAACAATTTAATTAGCGATGACATGTTGTCATTTAATTTTCTTGTAAAAAGTGTAATTAAAAATGTGCGCATCGCAGCTGGAGTGGCAAACTAGCAACAGTAGCAGGGGCAAGGGGCAAGGGACATTGTCTGTAAAGTTTGCCGCAAACCGTTAGCGAACATACAAACAAACAGTGTGCGATCATATATCGGTTAGGTCGGGTGATAAATCATATCATGTGGCTGACTGCTGGGTTGCATATTAGGCTCTAAACGACGAGATAATCTATGGGTTATGTGTGTAAGCTCTCTCCCCCCTCTCTCTCTCTCTCTCTCTCTCTCGCCGTCTACAAAACGTTGCAAGAGGCAATAAATTTTGGAAAATACAAAACACGCTGACAATTTTCCACATAAAAGGTGTGCGGGCAAGTGTTTGGGTAGGAACTGAATAGTTGTGTTTGTGTAAGTGTGTGTGTGTGTGTGTGTGTGTCCTGTGTAGAGTCACGTCAACACTTTCAACTCTTTTTCTAACTATACGCTGTTGTTGGTTATTCGTTTATTTTCATTCGTATCCTTTCGGCAATAAAAATTCCGCTTGCTATTTATCTTGATTGTCCCTTCGCTCAAGTCCAAGTCCTTGCCACCGCGTGGGGCACTTCAATGTGGCATACATTGTGTTGTGTTTGTGTTGTTGTTGTTGCTATGAACGTTTTCCGTCGCGTCGCTAGAAATTTTTTGCTTAATGAAATGTACATAAAACTAAATGAAATTAAGTTTCTGACGTGCTCGTTTCCAAGAGGTCACCCCCTACCCCTCCCCAAACCCCCTAGCCCTTGCGTTTTTCGCGCTTACTGCGTGTTTATTACCACGTTGGCGGCATAAAATGCAAAACGCGTCCAGCAACTCTTTTGCCCCATCAAATGGCACAAAATGGCCGACATTGCCCCTTACTGCAAAACCCTTTTCCAAGAAAACGCAAATGCGGACAGAGTCCGAATATGTTTTCCCCACTTCTGCGCACCCTTCTTGCAGCTGCAGAGAAAGCTCATAAAGTCGAAATTAAATAATTTGTCTTCTTAATTTTCAAATAAATTCTTCATCATCCGAATAAAGGAAACCCCAGCTAAAAACAATTGTGCGCAGGGAGAAAAACAGCCAACCAGAAGCGTGGCGAAATCCACAACAACAACAACAACAACAATAGCAACAGCAACAACAAACCAGTAAAACCCACCCCCAACCCCTGTTTTCCACCCACACAGACACACATCTAAGTTCTCTCCCTCCACCCTCGCACTTGAGATGTTGCCGCGCAAGGACTTTTATTAAATTCGACCTACGCCATGCCATGAATATGTCCTTATGTCCTCATGTCCTCATCCTCATCCACATTCACATTCACATCCTCGATCTTCTTTCTGGTTTCCCATTTCTCCCTCGCGACTGTTTTCGTATTGTATTTTTTAATATGTTTGTCCGTCTGTCTTTGCGTCTCTCTGTCGCCAAGGCACAAATAATCGTGTACACCATTAATCCTTATTTCACGGCATTGTTCTCATTCAACTACTCCTCCCGCTCCTGTTCCTGCATCATCCCCCTTCTGTGCCGCACAAGTGGCATGTAAGCGATTATCGCTCAGATAAATGTATGAAAGCAGCAGAAAAAAAAAACAATAAATGTAAAAATAAATAAAAGGGTGTCAATGACTTTTGATAATAGAAATGATAGTCCAAAATACTACCCAATTCGATGATGCACTGCAAAAAACAAGTGAAAAGTAGTGAAAATCCAAATCTCTAGTGATTTCTGTGGCCGCCCTGTAAATATTATATTAAGAAATAAGTACTTTAAGTTGAAATATAAAATCTTTTCAAGAAGTTTTTAAATCGTTAACATCTAAGGAATCCTTTTTTCCTTTTACTTTTTTTTTAGTGAAACATAAAGTGTTTAAATAAATCTATTCAAATGGGTTTTAAATCGTTAGCTTCTTAGGAATCCTTATTTTCCACTCATTTATTTTCTGTCCGTGTAGATGAAATCTCGTGGCAGGAAACCAATAAAGTCCAACGACAGCTTTTAGCAATCACAAAACGATTTGAACTAAACGCACAGCCATCCAACCAAACGAGAACCCTCAGCCACCCTCCCCACACACCTCTCCCTTATCTATTGTCATTCACCCGCTCAATATCCTGGTTCTGTGTGAGTCCTTTGGCCCTCTTTCAATAGTTGCGCACGCTTTACGCTTGGCCTAATTGCCGGATCAGCAGCATCAAGATGCTGATGCTCATGCTGACAATGATGATGATGATGATGATGAGGATGTTGATGGTCCTGCTTGGAATGTTGGACTTTTCGACATATACAAATTTTCGGGTGCGAAGGGGAGGGAAGGGAGGCAGGGAGGGAAAGAGAAGAGAAGTGCGCTGTGTGCAAAATGAAAAATGACAACATTGCCCAGGGTCGAATGACGACCGCACGCAATTTTCCCTCAAGCTGAAGGGGCAGTGAAGGGTAAGTGTGTGTGCGTGATCCTTTTTTGCATCCTTTTGATGCTGCTCGGGGTGCGAAACGTTTGAATGCGAAATTAAATGATAAAAGATAGGCAAGGACACACGCAATGAAAACGTATGTTTGGCAAGGGAAAATCCTCCTCCTACTACTACCTCCCACCCACCCAACCAGCCCCCTTCATTTACGCTCGCGCCGTCAACGGTTGAAGGTCGAGCACCTGTTTTATTAAAAAGCAAATAAGCGAATTGTGAACACACACACACACACACACAGCCCAGGATACCGCAGACAGGAAGCAGGAAGGAAGGAAGGGAGAGGCAGGGACGCAGGGAGCATTGTTAATGGTTGGGTGGTGGATTTTGGCCAGCTGGGTGCCTGGGTGTGGCAGCAAAAACAACAACAACAACATATATATATATATATATATATATATAATATTAAGGACTCATGGACTCATGGACTGTCAAGTGGTTGGCGTAGCATAATAATTGTGCATATTTGGCTTTTTAATAAAATCTAATCGTCATGGCATCGTGGTGGGGGTGGGGAGAGGAGGGTGTGGCACGGCGTGAGGGTTGCGGGAGGGGGGAATGTGAGTATTTTTGTTGGCGTGGCTTGGACATTAGCGGAAAAAGTGAAGCTTCATGACCAAATGAAATTTTAATTAAATTTAACCGAAAACACACACACACACACTTTTGGGTTAAGGGAACACACTCTATTGTAAAGCAAAGGGGGGAAGGGAGTGTTGCAGCACATGAAATGCAAAGTGCTGCAATGCGGATGGCTAAAACTTCTAAGTTGGTCAATAACAATGCATCTCAACCACAAAATGGCTCAATGCAAAGAAAAGGCGCAAGTCAATTGGAATCGAATGCAGCGGAAAGGATTCTTTTATTCTTTTTAGAGCTTATGTTTTATGCACTTGAATAAAAAGTAGACCAAAGATTTAAAAGAAAGTGCATTTTGTTAAAATTGTCATTAAATCTCTAAGGAAAAAAATTCTAGAAAAAGGCTGCAAAAGAAAACTTTTTTAAGATTTAAAATCATTTCTTATGCAAAGATATCATACAGTTTTTTTCCGAGTGCAGTGAAAACTACGATTGCAATTGTGACATCGACTTTCTGGCTTCTTCTGACTTTTGCCGAAGGCAGACAAGTGAAAAAAAAGAAGGCATAAAAAAACCCAAGCAAATGCCGAACATGAAATTTTTCGAAATTAATTTCTGTTTCTCTTATCGCGGCTGTGGCCACATTGGGAAAAAGACGCCGAGTCCAAGTCCAAGTCCAACTCCAAGTCGAAGTTTTAGTTTGACCGGATACTGCGCTAAACGTGATGATGCATTTAAGATTCTTCCGATTGGTCATTATTGCCAGGCATTTAATGCTGCGTCCAACTGACGGCGTTTTTGATTGATCTACTCATTGACGTTGTTCACCATTCCTCCGTGGCCCCTTCTCGATTCCCTCGCTCCTGCAAAACCGCAGATGACAGCAAATCATCATCATAAGGCCAACGAATGGCCAAAAGGGAGAAGAGGCAACAAAAGAGGGAGGCAGATGACGGCAATCGATAAGCAACCAAAAAAAAAAGAAAAGAAAAAACGTTGAATGCAATTCTGTGATGGTGTTTGTGTTGTTGGCAAAATGGATGATGATGATTCAAGGCAAAGGAATCAATGGCTGCCTCATAGAGCAAGAATTCATCTTTGATATTTTGAGACTTTAACCTACCAAATTTACCCACGTGAGCTTTGGGCCACTTTTGTTATTAGTTGCCCCTGTCACACGGTCATCGTCATTTGACATTCAACATTCGACAAAATCGACGTCTCAAACGTCAATCGGGGCAAGGCCCAAAAAGCAGCAGCAACAACAATAATAACAAACACACCGTGTTGCATGCCCGCGCGTACAAGGGAGGCATGCAACCGCGTCCCTGCCAGTTTCAACTGTTCTGCAACTGCAACTGCTGAGAACAACAACAACAGCCAATATAAGCAACAACAAGCAGCCCATGACTTTAAAGTTTCACAAGCCTGGGATTGGGATCGTGCGTCATGTGTGCGAGTGTTTATAGATACATACATACATACATATACACTCAGAGAAAAAAAGTTTCTGTTGTTCTAGAATATGTTCCAGATCTTGACAAGAAACAGAATTTTCTTATATAAATTGATTTAGTTTTACTTTAACAAAATCCAACTCAGGTTTTTTCAATACAATTTATCGTTGAATCTAAAATATTTTTTTC
Organism: Scaptomyza hsui; assembly: GCA_018152825.1. Lineage (NCBI taxonomy): Eukaryota > Metazoa > Arthropoda > Insecta > Diptera > Drosophilidae > Scaptomyza > Scaptomyza hsui. Next base: position 9,968,844 of record JAECXO010000002.1, read on the forward strand.
CTTCCACTTAAACAGTATATACATTTATCTGGATTGCAAAAACAAACTTCCCTAAGTAATAAAATAAAGTATTTCCCCTTGTAAGCTTCAGATCTAAATGTAAACTTTATAGCTCAAATCTTCTTTCTCCTTATTTTAATAATTTTACCTACAGCTAACTTAGTTGATGGGCTGAACTAAAAAAGGACAAAAGGGGTTCTTTCCGTATGCCTTAATAAATAAAACGAAAAAAAAAAAAATAATAATTTTAGGCAAAAGTTTTTTTCCTTCAACCTTCCAGTTTCGGCTTCATGTTATAACATAATTATCTATACAATTTTTCTCTAAGTGCATAATTTTTTTTTTGCTAAATGTATAGTAAATGTATTTGTGGGTTTTGTGTAGTTGCCGTCATCATGAAACAAATTTGGTTGCTACTCTTTCGTTCGTTGGTTCGCTTGGTTCGGCTTGGCTTGGCTTGGCTTGTTTCGACTTGAGCTCGATCGATGATCGTTGTTACATGGCACAACATGAGCGAAGGGGGAGGGGTGTGAAGGGCAAAGGGGAGGGGCGGAGTCACAACGGCTGCTAACAACTGCATTCGCCAACTCGGCTCGAAGAAAACGTTGCAACGTTGCAGCCAACAACAAAACAACTTGAAAGCATTTTGCAGTTGAGCCGCCGTGGACTTCATCATCTTTGCTGGATGTGGGAAAGGAGAAGGAGCGAGGGGTGGCGGAGGGGTGCAGCAATTTAATGCTGCTGACGAGCGTCGGCCGTTTTGTTTGGTTTTGGCCATTTGCCGACGCAGATAAGAAATTTGCGATTGCTGCTCGAACCAACGGACGACCAATTGGGAAAAACTAGAAAAGCAACAATTTGATTATCCCGGGCTCCATTTCCAGGTATTGGCAAAGCGCATGCCTTATCAGAGACTGCAGAACTGCGACGGCGACGGCGACTGCAGCAGCAGCAGCAGCAGCAGAGAGCAACAAAAGCGATCGTGTTCGATATCGAAAAAAAAAAAAACTGCGCTTAGAATTTCGTCCTGCTGCTGCTTTGTCTTTTGTGCCGCCTCAGAGCGAGAGAGAGCGAGAGCGAGAGAGAGAGAGCGAGAGCGGGGTGTATGCAAGGCAAAAACGCACACCGAATATCGAAGTCAAAGCGAAGACTGCAAAACAGAAGCACGCGCGGAATGTGAAAAGTTGGTTCCCATGACTCCATGGACGGAGGCGCTGTTCAAAGACACCGAAAATTCATCGTCGTCGTCGTCGTCGTCTGTCGTTTTGTATTGTGTTGTTGTTGTTGTTGTTGCTGCCAAGTTGGAGTCCGAGTCCAAGTTGAAATCGGAGGCTGCCTTCCCTCATTTTCCCCCCCTCCCTACATCACAGTTGTTGCTTTATTTTTGCAGCGTTTATCAGCGATTTGGAAGCATTCAACATGCTGTTGAAAACGAAAAAAAAAACACATATTGAAACATTTCGCATTTTGCGATAGAAAGACGAGATGCGACCATAAGGTGCTGGCGATAAGGAATACTTTAAGTAAATACTTGTTTACAATTGTCGCATAAATAACCACAGACTTATTGTTATTTCATATCTTGTCTCAACTTATTATGCAATTTAGGCACTCCCTTTCATAGCATACTTTTGAGCGCGCACACAATTTAAACCACTTTTTGGCCAAGTCATTCGCGTTCACCTCAAAGTACCAAATACAACTCGAAAACATTTTCATTACGTCAATTTGTTGTCGTCATCTTGAAGAAGCTGGTTGCTTCTTTGGTTCGTTGATTCGCTGGTTGCCTGATTACTCCTTGGGGGTGCTCTCCAGCTCCAGCCCTATTCATAACTTGGCTAACAGTGGGTGTGAGCAGCATGCGCACGCGGCATCCCAGCGGCGTGTAATGAGCCCTAAGAACTTGTACTCCGGCGCTTCCATGGCAATCGCTTTGGTAGTTCATCAAATCGTTGGATTTTTTTTCATTCTATTTAATTTGTTTTCCATTGAAAGTGTATCGAAGCTTGAGAGAAGTATTTTCTCGCCCGCTGCGAAAGTTTGTGACCTTGTAAGCAAAGTGGGTGAATTGTACACAATATAAATGATCCATGAAAAAAAGAGGTTGACAATGCAGTGAAAGTATTTAAAAAGTGTATCAATAAATATGCGATTAAAGGCATTCTTTTAAAGTCAGATCTTTGTACTTTCTTTAAGAGTCTTTTCGTTTGTCAAAGAAAATATAAGAGAAAATAGTTTGATATGAATTTGGACTGCGAAAAATACACATACGAGTTTCCTTTTGATGTTCTTAAATTCCGGCCCTTTTTCCATTCTGAATTTAATGGTTTTAAGTTGGTGATTTAAATTTCATGGAATGTTAAAGATGTCCCTTGTCTACGATTATTAAATTTCGCGGTATAGTACGGCTGTGCTGATGTGTTAATCAAAGATTATTTCGCTGTTAGTTTATTAGTTTTGATTTGTTTGAAAATAATATTTAGTTTAAAAAATTGATGATGGAATGGGTTATCTTGTTTGGTATATATTTTTTGATAGCTGTTGTGGTTTAGAACATGTAAAACTGTATTTGTTACAAGTTACTTTGGTGTTTGTAATTTGTCTAGTTGTTTAGTGTAATTATTACGAACATTTCCCAAATTGGATTTTCTATTCTTTAAATTTTTACTTTTAGCTAACCTCTAATGAAAATAAAAATTGTAGTAAAGTATTTGTGAATATGGTTTGAAATTTGTCAAAATTGTATATTGTTGAAACTGGTGGTGTAAATGTTTGTTATTTGGGTTGTTAATTTATTTTTTTTGTTGTGTTATTTTATTTTTGGTAATATAATTATTAGTGAGTTGTTATATTTAATAAGTTTTTAAACTATTTTCGAATTTTCTATGCTTATGATATAGTAGAAATTTTGCAGGCTGCAAAAACACGCTTATATACAGTTTGGTTTTGAAAAAAAATTTGTAGTATTATAAAGAAGGAGGGGGTGCCAGCCCTTGTCAAAAAATACTAAAGACATATTGTACCTTTTATTTAGAATTGTTGGTAATTAATGTATGGTGCATTCCAAGTTGACTAAGATTATCTCAGTGTGTCAAGGACCATTTGATAATATTAATTTTGAAATGAGAATTTTCAACAGCTGCTCTTTAATGCATACACAAATACACACAAGACTTGTGCATAACAGGCATTCACACACATACAAATACATATATGACATAATGAGTGTCGACAGTTGTTGTTGTTGTTGTTGTTGTTGCTACAACTTGCCTTAAAAATGCAAATCAAGTTTCAAATATTTGAACAATAATATTTGTGGAATGCCACGAAATGCCTGAAGGAAACCCAAAACCCAAGTAGACGAGCACAAGATGACAGAGTGCGAAGAGAGAGAGAGAGAGCGAAAATGTGCGAAAGAGAGAGAGAGCGAGCATAAATATTTAAAATGTCGCGTGCCGTTAACTTCGAAATGCCAGAAGCCGACTTCTTCGCATACATTCTAATTAATAGTGCGAGCAGGAATGGGAATGGGAATGGAAATAGGAATGGGAATGGGAATGGATATGGAGTATCATCGAGAAGCGGGCCAAAATGAAAGGCTCCGTTTAGAAAGCGGCAGCAGGCACAGATGACAATGATGTGGCAGCAACGGTTCTCGATATGCAACATGCCAACATCAAATTAATGCATTATGCAAACATACACTCAAATTGTGTGTGTTTCTTGCTCTCTATCAAAAATGAAGAAGAAAAAAGGCATTTCCGTCGCTTCTGCTGCTCTTCTCTGGTCACTTAGACGCATCCGTCGTCTCCTCTTATCAGGCGGCATTTGCAACACAACACAGCTACCGGCTGGAGCAGCTTGCAACAACAACAACAACAACAAACAGCAAACAACCAACAACTAGCATCAGACATTTGAGTGCCACTCCCTGCTCCTCTTTCCGTTCCCTCTCCCGTTCCCGTTTCAGGTCTCATTCACGTTTTCATAACACTCGGAAAAATAATGTTTAAGAACTTACGAAAATGTCTTTAAATTAAAAAATTATTATCTTTAATTTTTACACTTTATTTTTTTTAGCATAAGGTTAGGTTTGTGTTATATGTCCTTCAATATATTATTTTTATAGTTATTTATACGTATTCTATTAAAGAATCTCATACAAATAAATTTTCTTCAGATGAAAACTAACATTTTACAAGAAAAATTTAATATTTATTTTTTTTAAAAGTAAAAAGTATGTAAAACTTCAAACTTAAGTTTCCTGACAAGATTTAAAAACATTATCGTTTATTAAAAACCAAAACCTTTATTTTGTGCATTTGTCATAGATACAAATTTCCTTCTTTCTCACAGTGTATTCCCGTTTCCCATGTCAACGTTCGTTTTGCTCTTATTATTATTTGGTTGTTGTTGGTTTTGGGTGCGCTGATTTAGCTGGCCACCGGGCGCGTCCTGTTATCGACGACACATTGACAGGACATTATCGGCACACTTGTAAGCGTCTTATCTTAATTGCTACTGACCTGCACAACGACGTTGCGACTTTGCGACGACCGAAGTTGTGGCTTCGTGTTCCTTGTTGGCCAAGTTATTTTAAATGCGTTTTTCGAGTGCCTGCATGCGAAATTGGCAAATGTGACGATCCAAAAGGAGAGAGAGAAAGAGCGAGACCCTTATGCGGAAGATGGTTTGAATTACTGAGTTTGCGTCATATTTTGCATATTTGTGGCAGCCTTTTTGGGCGACCCGCTAATTGGAGATTATGCCTAGCGCGTGTCCCCAAACATTCCACAGATCCATTGCTTTGGACAGCAGCAGCAGCAGCTGCTGCTGCTGGGTGGGATGAATGCCTTTTTCAAAAGGAGAAAAGTTGTATACGAAACTGGTTGGACATTAGAAGTGGTTGCTCCAAAATGGTCAATTGACTGTTTAGCTGTTTTCTGTTTCTTCACTTTCCGCAGAAGTGTAAATTGCAGCTCAATGTGCGAAATTATCATTTCCATATCGGGTCTAAGAATTTTAACGGCCATTTGTGTGCGCAGTCAGCAAGCAACAACAACAGCAACAACAACAACAAACTACGTAAGCTCAACAAAATCATGTTGAATCGTAACTCGCAACTTTGCTGGCGGATTTACGTGGAATTGCCAAGTCGCTGTCTTCCTGCTGCTGCCTCTGTTGCATGCAGACAGACAGGTGGACACCCAATATGGCTATTGAGTTATTCACTTTGACATGCCGGCATTTTACTCTTCGTGTGTGTGCGTGCGTGTGTGTGTGTGTGTGTGTGTGTGTGAGGGAGCTGGGAGAGCAACAACAGAATCCCAGTTGGGCGGTCTGCTAAACTGCAGCGTGTGGAATGCGTATTAGCAATAACACTGGTGCATATTTCATATTTTGGGGCAGAGGCTCCTGAAGAATTATGACAGCGTTGCATAGTTCCCAAACTATTTTCGGGTGTGTGTGTGTGTGTGTGTGTGTGCAATTAGCTGTCGTGTTTTTGGTTATACGCCCCCGCTTTTGCATTGCTGCAGTGTGTGTAACCACCCTGTGTTATTATTAGTATTATTTTGGCAGCCCTGCAATGTGCCAATTTTTTGCCATAAGGTCAGACTAAAGTGGTGTATGTGTGTGTGTGTTGTGCATGGAGTTTATCAATATACGCGAGTGTGTCCTTTCGCCATTACTACGTGCGTGAGAGTGTGTGTGCCTGTGTGTTTGTAATCCCCACCAAGAGAGCTAACTGTTGTTGTTGCTATTGCTGCTGCTGTCCAAGTCCAACCCTTGGCAAAAGATGTCTGCTTGCTGCTCACACACAATGACAGCAAACCAGTTTACACACACACACACACAGACACAGCTAAGGGGTTCACGCTGAACGCTTGCATGGGGCGGAGACTTTTCTACTGCTGCTGCTACTGCTACTGCTACTGTTGTTGTTGCCTTTTTACTTGCTCTTATCTGATGGCAAATAAGCCGAAACCCGAAGCCTGGCGCACCCCGACACACCCCGCAAGCTCTTCTTGTTGTTGCTGATATGTTGCACGAAATGAATTGTTTGCTTGCCAGGCGAATACATCACACGCCAGCTACGCACACTATAGTCATCTCGCTCGCACGCACGCCACAGAGCTACAGTGGAACTGTAGACAGAAATTGGAGCTGTAGTTGTAGCCTAGAAGAGCTAAAGCTAAAACTGAAGCCATAACCAAAGTTTTGGCAAATGTTGCAACTGCCGCTGCTACTGCTACTGCTCCTGTTGTTGCTGTTGTTGTTGTTATTTGTAAGGTGTGTGTGTGTGTTTTTTATTTTCGTTTTGCTCGTGCTTGTTTCAATATTAAAATCGATCCAACGAAGTGAACTGCATTTGCGGCACTTGCACTTGAATGCATTTTAAAGCAGCTCGAGCGCATATATTTTTTCCTTTTGTTGTTGTTGGTGTTTTTTTGTCTGCCCGTTGTCTGTTTTTACCGAATTTCAGCAATTTCAACAATTTCTGTTCGCATCCACGAGGCATTTGGCGTTATGAACTGCATATATGCGAATGTTTCTCTCTTTGTCTATCTGTGTGTATGAGTATGTATGTGTTTGTGTGTTTACCGTGTGCATTATTAACCAAATATTTTATATTCATCTCTGCGTCTGTCTGTCGTTGTTTTTTTTTTTTTTCGCCCATATGCATTTCATGGCATTCAACTCTCGTCTATTTTTGGGGGCCGTTTGGGCGCAACAGAGATTCCCTTTTAATTAACTCAATTTCCTGCCATTTACCACATTTTTTCCATCTCTTTCTGATCTGCACGTATTTCATATGTGTTTTATGTCCCCACACTCTCTCTCTCTCTTTATGTGCGGTAATCAGTTGAAGTTTTTTTTTTTAATAGTTTATGATTGAGCAAAATAAATGCGAAAAACCATTGAAGTCATGCATGCAAAACTTTAAAATATGCAATGCATGTTTTAATTAACTAACTTAAAGGTTGGTTGGTTTTTTATTTATATTTTTTTTTTTTAATTTACAACATTCCACAATAAATGTGAGTATTTAAATTTGGCATAATGAGAAAGAAATGTACTTAAAATTACCCTAGTGTATTTAATCAGAAAAGATGGTACAATGGCTTAATATTTTAATATTTATAATAGCAACTAGTTTCAAATCATTCTCTCTATCATATTCTTATGGTTCCTAAGGTTAAGATACTAATATCTAAATTTTAATAAGTACTCATCTAACCTCAAAAACTAATTTCCCTTCATTAAAACAAGTGAATTTTCAATGACCGTTGACTATATCAAGCACTTCAAAAGCTGCTTAGCTTTTATTAAGAAAACGCGCCGCAATATTTTCCCTCATTGAGTTTATAATCAAAAATAAGTGTAGGCCCAAAAAGGACCAAAGGACCAAGTAGCAAGGAGTTGGCCGGGCCAAAAACTAATAAACTCGGACGATTTTCCTTTCGGTTAAATCCCCTCCCCTCTCACTCCTCGCTCTCCTGTCTCTTTGTCTTCCAGAGCGCGCTCCTCTAATTGCTGTTTAAAGCAAGAATATTGTGGCCAAGGGGGAGGAGATGGAAGTAGTTGAGTGCAAATGCAGCCAGTGTTCGTAAACTCAAACTGGAGCATTTTTGTGAATTATTTTCCCATTATGAACAGATTAGGTTTATTGTTGGAGCGACGAAGCGTCTTGGCAACGAGCGCCAAAGGAGTTTTTCACCCAAGCGAAAGTAAAATGGAAAATGGAAAACCAAAAACTCCTCAACACACAATCTAACCCGCCTCTAACCTTCAACAAATAATAGAAGAAGGTGCTTTAAGGCAGGAACTGTTCTTTGACTTCCTGTCTCTCGTCCTGTCCTTCGTCCTTTCGTTCTGTTCCGTCGGCGTTGTCTTCTTGTCATGTTTAAAACGTTAGAAAACTTCTCCCCTTTTGTGAGGCAAATTGTAAAGAACAAAGGGGAAAAGTATTTTAACGCGGTCTGAATTTCAAAAGTTTGCCAAGGTGCTTCAATGTTAGAGAACTCTGTGTGTGTTTGGTTGTGTGTGTATTTGAGAGAGACACTTGAAATTCCCGCTTTGAAGCGTTTGTTTTTATGCGAAATTTTCCATAATTTTCCTTTATTTGTGTAACGTGTAAATTACGGAATAACTGACAATGTCATTCCTTCGAGGTTCACAGTACGTAAGCAACAACAGATATCTCTGTATAATTATCTACTATATACACTGAGAACAAAAATAGGTAGAATAAGGTTCATCTTGAAACTTGTCGAGATGTTTTTTAAAGGTGTTAAGCTCTTAAACCAATATCACAGTTAAGTAAACCTTTATCAACTTTAATTCTTATGTTAAGCTTAAGATATAAGTTTCAGCTTTAAAATACTTACTTTTGGAACTCAACAACTTATTTTAAGAAGACAAGATCTCTTAGATTGAGTTCTTAACAAGTTGTCCTCAAGGAAAAGAAAAGAATAAGACATCAGTCCTTGTTGCACTTAATCTTCCTGCTAGTTTACTTTAAGATACATTAATTAGAATATCAATGAAGCATGCTTTTTTTTCAATATGCTTCTCTTGTTCTACAGGAAATGTCAATTGCGCCACCTTAAACAGCAGCAGCAGGCAGGAGAAGTAGCAGCAGGAGCAGGAGAAAGAGGAACAGCATCCGAACCAGAAGCTGGGAATTGTTTTGGTGAGGAGAATGGATGCCCAGAGATCAGACAAATAAATCACAATAACGCCAGCTACTGACGTGACCGGCCAACCTACAAAAACCGCACAAACACACACACACACACTTGCAACATGCGGAGTGCAACCGCAGCAAATGAACCCAAAATGTGTGCGAGAGCAGGAAAGAAAGAGCAAGGAACAGCATGGAAAATGATGTATTGCTTTTTTAACGCTGCTGATAGTCTGCGCAATCGCAATCACACAAGAAGGAGCCGGGCAGCCAAGTGGATGCCACATGGATATGCTGCGGATGCGGCGGCTGAAACCACAGTAGATGAAGCTAAATGATTTTGGGTTCGTAATCAGCGCTGCATGTGGGATCAATAAACGCTGAGGCAAAAAAAAAAAAAATAAACACTAAAAACATGTGCTCGAAATATGTTAATTCTTCTACGTTAATTATAAATTGATTTCTGTCTCTTTCTTTCAGAAAAACAGGACAAATTTAAAGAATTACTAAACGGTAGCTCAAGTGAAAAGCATTAGTAAAAGCATCACTGATGAATCCTACCTGATTCGCTACTGAGTATTCACTTCCCTTTCCCAAGTTTTACATGAATTAATATTCAATACATAACCTCAAATAACCATAGTTCTCCCCTCCAAGCAACAACCTTCCCCCCGGTCTGTCCCACAATTAGCAGCCAATTCAGTTTGATCGAATTTACGATTGGCCATTAAGCATTTAAGAGCCACTGAGACCAATTCACGGGCACGGCAAGACATCGACGACCAAAACCGTGAACCGCATGCCCGGAACACTCCGCACACACACGGAACGAACGCCTTGCAATGCCCCAAAGAAAACAAATCGAAACGGAAAAGTCGTTGTTGTTTATTTATGTTTGCGTTTGTGGCTAGGAGAAAGGTAATGGGCATGGGGCATGTGGCATGTGGCACGAGGCACGCATAGATCCATAAGAAAACCATGACACACACTCGTTGGCCATAAAGTGTCAAAGTTCCAATAGTTCGACACTCGACACTCGAAACTGTGCCCCAAATATATATATATATATCTTTTGTTGTTGTTTCAGTGTTTTTATTATTATTCCACATCTTATTTATTATCAACTTTTGGTGCTCCTCCTCTGTTTTGGCATAATTTAACACATCAAGCGATTTGTTCACATTCTTTGAGTTTTTTTTTCTTTTGTTTATCTGCACGAAAATTAATTTCCTTTCAAATTGAAATGAAAATGTTTATACGTCTAAGTTGATAAGAAAACATATAAATAGGTCTGATTTTTAAAAGCAATACCGTTATGTAAATGGTTTATCTTCTAGATTGTTTTATACCGCAAAATTGGCATCTAGATCAATACTGCATTTAAATCTAATAAAAAGTTTAAATGAATTTTTTTATATCTTTCTTCACATACCTACCGCAAAGTCTGAAGAGTTTATAAATTTTTAAGATAAGAAACTTTTATATTTTTAATGCTTGCCTCTTGCTGTGAATGAAGGATCCTTTCATCTTACCTTTGACCAACTGATTTCCTTGATAAGAATCCATATTACATAACATAATCAAACGATTCGATTCCACTCATAATTTATGCCAAAAGGGTTCTACTAATGATATCATTTGGTTACTGAGCAAACGTTAACTTTTACAGGCAGAGAACCAAAAATGAGATAGAGATATGAATCAAGAAACAAATTTAATAATCGTTAACTTCACATGTTCATGTTTTTCCACGCCATTTAGCCAGGCGCCTTATTAATCTCAAGCTATTTATCATCGGCGTTGGCGGACTGAAGAACAACGACGACGTCGAAAGAACGGAGCGAAGAAGATGCATAATTAATGAAAATACAAATCTCAGATAGTCGCCCAAGTCATAAATAAGACACAATATTTGTGGCCCTCACTGTGAAGCAGGAGAGAAAACTAAATGTTGGAAGCTCCTACTTCTTGGGAAGCATTCAAGTCATTGATGCTTAACACATACACTTATAAAAATACTTGATAACTTGGGCTAGTACAGATACACTTTGAGAAAAGTCTCACTAGCGTAAGTACTTTTGAAACTTAAAAAACTCTCGAGATGATTTTCAGGTAGTGTGTTATTTTTCTGAGTGTATATGTGTGTCCACCAGGGGCCTGGCACTTCCTGAGTTTGTTTTTGCTGTTCTTATTGCTATTATACAATACATTTGTAGGGCTGACAAGAGGCAAAGTCAAAGGCGTAACATATTATTGACTTTCAATGACTTATCGCACAGTTGGTCAACCGAAGCTAAACAGTTGTCCCCCCTCAGTCCTCTCTTCCTGAGTTTGGCAGCCAGCCAAGTCGGCAGCCGTTCTCCAAGTGACAAAGACAGAGAGGGGAGGAAGATCCCCATTCTCTGTGCTCATGAATTAAAGAAATGGACAAACGCGCGACATGCTCCCGAGTGTGTGTATGTGTGTGTGTGTGTGTGTGTGTGTGTGTGTGCGTATTTACATCAAGTTCGTTTTTGCCACTAACTGGTTGCAGACTCCTGCCTCTCTGTCCGGCTCAACAAATTTATTACTCGATCGCACTGTCCGTGGTCACATTATTTTAGCATAAGAATTCCATAATTCGGTACGAGTTGAACTAACTGGGGCCGCCCCTGTTGTTGTTGCTGCCACACAAAACACACAAGGTGTTCAACAATTCGCCAAATGCGTTTGCTTCTGGGTTTATCGCTTTTTAATAACTGCACCACAACAAACTGTTTAAATTCACTCTTCGTTTTTTTGCTCCTGTTCTCTTTTTTTTTGGACGTTGTCACTCAAACACAACAATGCGACAGATGGTTCCGTTTTTATTGTATTCCTCCTTTTTCTCCTTTTGGTGGCACTTCCTTCTTCCGTAATGTTAAAAGAGTTTTGACTGCATCCATGTTTATTGTTGCATTGTGTGGTAATGAGTTCGCGTTTTTCCCTTACTTCTACTGCATAACTTTACCTAGTTTTACTACAGGTTGCAAGCTGAAGAATTGGGTAGCAATCTTGAAAGTGCTTAAAAGGAGCAAATGAGTGAAGAAACTTTGAAACTTAAAGACTACACTATATTACACACAGGAATATATTTCTATGAATATATCTTAAAATTGAGTTTAAGCCTGATTGCAGTAGACAAAAATGTTTCCATGCTGAGCTTAAAGAAATCCTTTAACGTAAAACCTGTAAAAACCTGTAAAACTTTGTTAAAATTTCCTCAAAATAAATAAATACAACAACAATTATAATTTGATTGTATTCAAATTGGTTTTTTAACCATTTTATTTTATTTCATCATTTATTTTTTTTTGCTGTTTTTGTTTGCTTTCAATTTGTATAACCTAATTTGTGAAATTCAAAAATTGAAGATTTTAAACAAAATAAATTCTAGCTTTCAAAAATGTTATGTTCAAGTCGTTAACTATACAAGTAATTGTTTGATTATTATCGTTAGTGTTTCTTTTTGTTTAATTATCGCCGTCGTAAATTGTTACCAAAAAACTTTAACGCGGATTATGCATAAGAATATATATATATATATATAAATTTAATGTGTGTATATGTATATATATTTATAATTTATATGTACGCTTGTCTAACTTGCTGATATGGGATACTAAACTTATGGGGTTTACATATTACAAATAATTATACAATTTTCATATTTTTTTTTTTATTATATTATTAATACGCGAATTGTTTACAGTGTAAATTGTAAAAATAATAATAAATTTAAACCTCACACAGACTCACATTATTCAGTTACAATTAAAACAATCAGCCCAATCAATTATCAGCAATCGTTTAACAAATAATAATATTGAATGAGAATTTGTTTCTTTTCTGTTTCTGTTTGTTGAACATAAGTTTTGCATAAGTTGTTTATACTTTTTATTTAGTATAAGAGCGGAGCGTCCGTTTATTGTTGTTTCCTTCTTTCTCTGTGGTTTTTACATCAACGAGTAAATTCCCCTTCCTAACGCACACAAAAATGGGATAACACTTAGAACCAATATAGATCCTTTGACGATTCCTGCACTTGAGCTTCCAGACCTGACAGACAACAAAGAAAGCAAAATAAAAAACACAAATTTGATTAAAGCACAGGTCAAGAGTTACATATTGTATATTGCCATGACAATGGCACACAAAATGCCACAAAAGTACTGAAAGACAGGGTTGTTTCGAGTTGACTACACACCTGCCATTGTTGGATAGCTGGAGTAGGCTGCCGCACTTTCCAAGGCATGTGCCGTCTGCTGGTCATGATGGAGTCTGCAAAAAAGTTGGTCGAAAATGGTATAGCTTTAATATTCCTTCAACTGTTAATCGCCACAATCAAATAGCATAAAAGCACGTATACAATTTTAAAGGCAACCCTAAAGTAAGGAGGACTTCTTACCTCGTGCCATGGCTGTACTGTTGGGGCAATCGCAGCAGGCTGCCGTATTGGGCCATGTTGTGGTGGTAGGCGTGAGCGTGGGCCGCATGCGCATGTGCGGCGTGCGCGTAGGAACCATAGTGCGCGGCTGCCGCATGTGGCACCCAGGGATCGGAGGCATAGCCAGTGTCTGTCGCTGTGCCATACAAGTCGCTAACCTACAGATTGCACAGATATCGAGAGAAAGAGAGGGAGAGAAAAAAAGGGTTTAAGCAAAAGAATCGAATTTACAACTTATTTAGAATGTGCTGCAACGCGACTTGTTGCAACGCTCGTAATTGTGGCACGTATTGCAGCTTAATCGCTTTTTCATGGTCACACACACACACACACACACACACTTTTACATACCTGTGGATGTGAGGGGGCGGGAATGGGATGCACGTAATTGCTGTTCCAGAACGATGGTGGGAAATTGCGACTGGACATCGGATTGCTGCTATCTGTAAAAGAGTTTAAACAAAACGAAAAAAGAGTATTTGTTAAGTCGGAGTTACTTTTGCAAATTGATTAAGTGCATCTTCCATTTGAATTCACCGACAGTGCACTCAAAAAAATTATTAAATGGAGTATGTTTGGTGTTTAAATCAAGTGATAAAAAAGAGATCAGAAAAATATGATTCTGCGGGAAAGTTGTATTTAGGAGTTTCTAAGAAAAAAACAAACCATCTTAAGGAATTGAAATTAAAATTAAATGTAAACGTAAAGAAATAAAACATTTTAAAGTTATTTTGTGCTGAAAAATACTAGGTAACGAGTATTCTGTTCAAAAATCACAGCGGAACTCAGAATTACTTACTAAAATTAACCAATTAAAATTCACTAAGAGATCCGAAATCGGTTTTGAAATACAATTTGAATTGGTATCTTGTCATATTTTAGTATTTGAACATCATTAAAGGTCGAACAAGTGTTTAAAATCAAATTATTCATAAAGTTTTTGGAACAGTAAGTTTTTAATGCTTTTTCAACGCTTTTCTCGAAGTGTTGCTGTTAATGGGGTCTACTTTGGAAGTGCCAACAGAAGCCGAAACAATTTCAATTCAAGTGCATAATGATAAACTGAGCATCTGTTGTTGCCACTGTTGCACTCGCGAATTGGTGGCTGGGGAGGCACAATCGAGGAGTCGGATTCGGATTCGGAGTCACAGTCAGATTCAGATTCAGAGCCACGTACTTAGTTGTCGTCGGCGCCATGGCTTGTTGCAAATAACTGAGCGGAATGTTTGTTGTCATTGTTGTAGTTGTTGTTTGTGCCGTGTTCAGGATCATCACTTGTATTAAATGGTTGTAAATCTACGCGTTTATGAAATCGCAAAAGACGAAACACGAAGACATCTCCATTATTGTGGAGTCGACTGTAATGGAGCTGAGGATGCTGGAAAATTGTTGCCGAAAATAGCAACAACTTTTGGTTGGCTGCGTCGGCTGACTGCCTGGCTGGCGTCTGTGGCATGCACATGTGCCAAGGACTGCATGCAACTGGGGACTGTTTACTGCTGCCACTGCCACTGCCTCAGCCTCAATATCTCTGGGTACTTGGGGACATAGGCACATTTGCGTTGACAACATTCCAAACTCAATTCAAGAGAAAAATATACAACAACTGCTGTTGCACAGTTGCACAGTTGCACAGTTGGGTGGGGCAATGGAAATAGAGACTGGATGGGGCAGTAGCACTCAGAAAAATGCTAAAGCAAAGTTATACACTTAGTAAGCTGTTTCTCATACATTTCTTTCAGTGTAGTTGCGAGGATATGCAACTTGCGACTCGCTGCGGCACGTTTGTGAGTGTGCCTTGAATGCTGATGATGTGGCTGACTGGCTGACTGGATGGCTGACTTGGTTGGTTGGCTGGCTGGCTGGCTGGCTGGCTGGTTAGCGATGCCGCGTGCCCCATTCTGTGGCAACACAACAAAAAAGTCGTCATCGTCGCCATCTACAGCGTCATAGTCATTCACTCAGTCGGTCGCCAACTGACGTCCAGGAATTCCCATTAAAGTGGCAAACAAGCAAACGTTGTTGCAGTTGCAGTTGCAGCAACCGAAGCTGCCAAAGATTTGTGGGCCGCTTTTCACTTTCAACTCAAAGCCGATAAGCCGAAAAAGAGTCCACAGCTACCTGTATTCACCTTTCACCTAATGAAGTTGCAACTGATGCTGATAAGGATAAGATCAACACTCGACCACACACATAAGAAAGTCCTTTTCAGATATCTCAATATCCCTTTAAGGAACATTGGAAATAGTCAACGATTGAGAATAATTTCTGGCTGTTTTAGGGTTCGTTTCTCTTTTCTTCTTCATCGCGTTGTTTGCATCTGCATCAGCGGCGGTGGCGGTGGCGGGTGCCAAGGAATTTTAAATCGAAATTCTTCGGGGCATCTAATTAAATGCGCGTAGCATTTGAAATTCGAAATTCGAATATCATAAGAAAGTGCCATCGAAACAACAACCGAAAAACGAGGCCCACGAAACAACAACAACAACAATGAAAACACACAAACACAAAACTGAAGGCTGCAGCTGTAAATGTCTTTCTCGCCGTCTCTTTCTCTCTTTGTCTTTGTGGACCATGCACTTTTGTACACGGAGAGATAAGAATTGGTAACTGTAAATTTCATTATGTACTTGACTTGAAAGTCATATCTAACTCAAACTAAGGGTCAAGGTTTCTCTAATTTCTGCTGCCAAATTCTTCACTTCTTTTTCGCTCTGTGTACCAGCACACATTTTTTGGCTGTTTTGGTCGCACTGATGTTGACGATAAACATACATACATACATATATTTTAGAAGAACAGAACTGAAACGAACCGAAACAGAAGCCACAACATCTGAAAGTGCAAGCGTGCCACTGTGAGAGTGTATCTGTGAGTATCAGTATCTCAATCTGTGTGTATGTGTGTGCAATGCAATGCAATGCGATGTGATGTGAGTGTATCTCGAGTGAGCAGTTAATTGAAATGCATTTTAAAACCGTAATGAGGAATCTATGCGGCATTCGGCATTGGCACCGCCAGACGAACCACACAACAACAACAACAACAACAGCAAGTAGCAACAACATCGACCACATCGCATTCCGGCGACATTTTATAGCACATTCCAACTAGATATACATATATACACACACATACGCACAACAACAACAAAACTGCACATTGAGATAAAAAGAGAGAGAAAGAGAGAGAGAGCGAAAAATCTATAATAAAATGCTGAATAGTTTTTAAAGTACCCAACAACATCACTGTATATGTGTGTGTGTGTGTGTGTGTTTGTGTGTGTTAACCACTCAAATAGACAAATGGCCAAAATGAACTTTAAATACCATTAAGTAGCGTCACAATATTGTATAAAAAACACAACAAAAAACGTGAACAAAGTTTGTTGTTTTTTTTTTTTATTTTTTTTCTCTTGTTTTGCTTTTTGCTTTTGTTATGTGAGTTGCGCAAGTTTCACATTTGGCTTAGTGGGTGAATGGTATTGTGGTTTATCGGGTGGCTAAAACAACAACAAACCACAATTTTCCATAAGCGAAATCAGCTTGAGTCAAATTTGTAAATTTTACTAAGAAAAACTTTAAGTTTGGTACTCATTTGAAATTCACGAGAAAAAAATAAAAAGTTTCGCTTGTTTTAGTGTGTTGTTTTTGAAATCACAACCGATTTGGTAAACAAATAGAATTTGATTGCCATTGCGAGTAACGAAATTTGTTTGCCAACAATGAACGTACAATTTTGCAATTAACGCGTATCAAATCCGAATCGTATCAAGCCCAAATTGCACAATCAAAGTGCCAGGTAGGCAATTCCCCTTACCAATAAACACTCCCCCGCCTGACTGACAGCCACAGAAACTCAATAAAATGGCAACTCTGGTAGCAATAAATGCGACTCTGCGTTTGCGATTAGCGATAAAAACAAGAGAATAAAGCCACAAATTCGTTTAAGTTCGCTCGTTGATTGGCCAAATGTTGTTGTGGGTGGTGTTTCACTAAAAATCAAGAACACGTACTGCACATTAGCGTCACCTGGCGGCGGTTTTATGCTTAGCATGCAAATTGTGAGTGTGCGATAAAAAAAAGCCAATAATTGATTGATAAAGCAATAAACAGGTTCTAAGAAGTGATTTTAAACGCAATTGAAGACTTTTACATATAAATTTTATACCTTTAAATAAAATTTGATTTTCACATAATCTAAACAGATGCAAAGCGACAAGGAATTGCATACAATTTATAAATAAAACGGCATATTAAAGAAGAACTTGGGACGACAGCAAAAAGATACAAAAAGTTTAAACAGACAGACAGATAAACAGCGGGAGGAGGGACGGGTAGGGGAGGGGAGGTGAAGTGTGTGCGACAGGCATGAACAAACGAAACGTTTATCTTCATTAAAGGAGGTAATTAATTTTGAAATCGAAAGAACAACCGAGTGGCAAGTGGCAACTTGATTTATTTGGTTTATTGTGCGACGCACTCGCATTCAACGACATACAAAACGAAACAACAGATGGGGCGAGGGGTAGGGGAGGGGAGAAAGTGCAAAAATGCTTAAGAGCATCGGAAGATATACATACTATATAAAGCGATCAAGATTCTTAAGCAGCACCCCATAATAAGTTATAAAATACGCGAGATTCTTTTGAAAAGTATTCTTAAGATTATGAACCAAAGAAATACAAGCCAAGAAAAGCCAGTAAAACAATATAAATTAATGAAAACTTTTTCCTATTTAATATTATTATGATGGAAAACCATTTAAATAAATAATGCATTAATTTTTCCAAAGGAAAAAACTGTTAAATTCTAACCTTAAAATTTTTAAACTTTGTAATTTAGCTATTTATATTATAGAAAAAGTATTAATGGAATAATAAAAACTACAATCTCATACAAAGTTTTTCTTTTATATTCTTTTTAAACATCTCTCCAGCATTTTCCATGTTGTTAACTATAATTCCAGCTATGAATTCTTAGAAACTTGTTCCTATAGGCGAGTATTATATTGTTCCCCTATTTTCCCACCTACCCGCCTACCCTGTTGCCCTTACCATTTTCATAAGCAATTGCATGCGACATTTTAATAACTCTGCTCTGATTCTTGGCTAATTATGTGATACTTTATTTTCTGTTTTTTTTGGCTCCACCATTCTGTGGCTGTGTGTGAAAAGTGATTCTGGCTTCTGTTTCTGATGTTTGTGTTGTGTTTCTGGATAATTGTGAAAACGCCAACACGCAAACTGACAGCTGGGACAAGTACATGACATGAGCGGGTCTTTTGATCCAAACACATCTAAAGTTGACTCTTCATGTGTGATCATTTACATTCATGTATGTATATTGAGGGTGCCTACCTTTAGCATCCTTATTGCTATAGTTGAGCGCCCGGGAGAAGTGTTCATCCACAACGCTGGCCGTATCACCGGAATAGTTGGTAAATACAACGCAGGTGGCCGACAGATACTGAGCGCGTCCTTGATTTCCTCCTCCTCCACCACCACCTCCTTGGCTGCTATTGGTGTCCAGTGGCAGCTCCTTGGACATGGCGCCCGTTGCCGCAGAGACGCCACCCGCTGAGGATGCACCACCAGCGTGCAACGAATGCGGATGATTGGAGTGCGGATGTCGAGGCGAATCGGGTCCGGAGGAGCAGGATGATTCATTATGATGATGATGCTGTTGGGAGCCCACCAAACGCGCTGTACGGAAGAGAGAGAGAGAGAGAGAGGTGGCAAGTTTATTGCATAGTTTTTGATTGCATGTTTATATTTCGAGTTGTATAAAATGTTATAAATTATTAAATGTTAACTCGTTGGAATGCCAGGCGAACAATCTCAAAAATGTGCAAATTAATTAGCTATAGCTCTCTCTCTCATTCTTGCTCATTCGCTCTGTCTCTTTCACTTGGCTAAAACGGCAGCACATTCCACAAGGCTGTGGCAAGCAATCGATCTTCAATGCTGACAGCAGAAATGTGAATATATTTTTATCTCTCTTTCACTTAATGGAATTATCTTTTAGTTAAGTAGATTTCATAATGATAAACCTATAGCCTCTATGATATATACTTTTGCCAAAAACTCACCTTCAGCTTCGCTGCGCGGCACGATGAGATCCTCTTCTTTGGTTTGATGTGTCCGACTGTGGCTGTGCAGGTTAACGTGGCCAACACCCGCTCCACTCAGCACTGGACTCATGCCCAGACCCGCACTGGAGGCCAGGTTGGAGCCAACGACGCCCACGCCCACGCCCACGCCCACGCCACCGCCATTACCGCCCACGGCGCCCAGTTGCAGGCCGGAGGAGGAGGAGGTGGCATGATTGGCGACTGCTGCCACAGCTGCCGCAGCTGAGTTGTGTGCGGCGGCGGCAACGGCTGCAGCTGCCGCATTGGCGCTTACGGAGGGCGGCAGGATGGGGCTGCAGGGGGAGTGTGAGCTGCCCGAGGCGCTCGATGAGGCGGCCAGCTGTACGCCCGAGGACGAGTACAGATCCTGATTGAACTGCAGGAGAGAGAGAGGGAGGCGAGAAAACGAAGTAAGAAAAATGAATTATTTGCTGTAAATTGAAAATGACACAATACCTAAAATTTATGTTGATGGGCAGAAGACCCATTAAATTTACGACCCTTCGCATATTGTCACGCAGTGTTAGAGGGATGGGATGGGGTGGGGTGGGGGGGGTGACAGGGTGTAGGGTGTAGGAGGAGGTCACACAGTCTAAAGCCGTTCACACAGCGATAATCACGCCGCAATCTTCCAGCTTGGCGACGTGTCAAACATAAATGCGGCGCTCGAGACAATTTACGAGCACAGCACAAACCCCTCCCCGCTACCCCGCTACCCCTCTTACCCTCGCAGCCCCCTGTTGCACCTACTTCACGGGCGTCTTTAATGAGCCCATTAGCAAGCGAGGTCTCCTAACAAAAGTTTAAAAGTGGCCGATAACCCGAAAAGACTGAAAAGGGGCCCGTTTCGGCACATTTCGTTTTCTATATTTAAACACTTTGCCCCCCCTGCTACTTATGTTAACTACTTGAAGGGGGGAGGGGGCGGGGCGCATGCCAATTATGATACTAGCCTCGGGGGTTAATAATGGGTTAACCAGCACGATCCATTTGATAAGTGCAGCATTGAAATCGACAGCTCGTGGCAAACGGGGCATGATTTATGTGCAACAAACAAGGCAACAACTGGCGTGGGTGTCAACGCCACTATCGAGTGGAGTGCACTCAGAGAAAATACTATGTAGTTGTGCTTAGAAGCATAATAGATTTTAGAAAATTAATAATAATAAAATTTGGCATTAAGAAACACATGAAAAACTTAAGAAACTTTTATATAGAATTCAAAAATTTAGAATTTCGTTTTTCCAACTGTTTTTTATGTTTTTAAACCTATAAATGTTTAGTTTAGAAAGTTTCTTATAAAATTTGAAATCTTTACTGAAAAAACCAAGTTGTAAAAAGATTTTTTGTGTGTGAAATATTTCAGATTTTTAAAATTAATTTATTAATTTAAAAAAAAAACAATATTTCTTGTTAACCTATTTCAAAACATTCTTTGTTTCAGAAAAGCATTAAATCTTTATACTGTTTTTTAAAATGTTTAGGTTTTTTAATATAAGATAGTTATCCGTTTGTTTGCTATTCCCACTAGATTCTGGTGCAAAAGTTCCTTCTACTTTTCTCCAAGTGTACTGCATATCTTTGTATCTTTAAGATACATTCCACAGCCGCAGCAGCAGTGGCATAAGGCAGCTGACACTTAAACTTTTATGCTTTGCGGCTTGTTTACAAAGTCTTAATTTGTTTGGCCCCTTAGAGAAAAGCGGCAAAAACGGGGCGACCTAATTAGGCTAATCAAAAAGCGCCAACTCATTGCAACAGGCGTGAGCAGCAAGCAGGCAGCACCCAGGACATTAAGGATTACGTGCTGCACTCGAAAAATTTGTATCTTTATCTGTCAATCGGCTTAAGCACATAATCAATATGTTATGCTCTTGGCCAGCTTACATTCTGGCCTTATCGGGCAACACGATCTCGAGATCCTGGCCCAAAAGTGCAGTAGCCCAGCCCAGCAACAACAATGTGCGAAACACAATGCAGAGATACAAAAGTATCTTGCAGATACTGCAGCTTGTGCAACTTGCTTTGCTCACACGGCATAAATCACCCAGACGAACCTGCGACATCTTTTGGCCAAAGTTTAAGCTTTGTCTTCTCTTTTTTGGGGCTTTTTTTATTATATCTGATCGTTTTTGATGTGCTCGGCAAGAACTAATGGCGATACACGCAATAAATTAAGAGAAAGGGAATGGGAAAAAAGAAGCAAAGTGTCGACGGGACGACAAAACTGCCTTTTGGTCAAATAAACCGGTCACCTTCTACTTCTTCTTCTTGTGCTCCTTTATAGTGAAGCTCCAGCGGCCAGCGGTCACCTGGTTAGGACTCTGTGCTGACTCAATCTGCGATTGGCCTGAAGCCGCAACCTCACCCTTTCAACTCTTACTCCTGAGCAGTTTTGTGCGGCTGATCTTTGGGAGTTTATCTCTCTTTCTGTCTCTGTCTGTTTATGGTCATGCAAAAGGCATAGAGAATCAGAATCGTGTTCGTATCGGTTACTTACATAAAAGGCCAATTTCGATTTGGGTGCCGCGGCCTTGTATAATTGGAACTTGCGACACAAGAATTTCTTTGTGCCACAGCGACATGGTTAGACAGCGAACCCAAAGACTCCAAGACCCAAAAGCTAACAGCCCAGACCCAGTTTCAGATTCAGATTCAGTCTTTAGGCTTTGTCCCTTCTTTTGGGCCAAAAAAAAATAAGAGACGAAAAAAAACTGTGAAGCTCTCGTTGGTCTCGTCGGGCATCGTGAGAACTTTTCTGTACTTGTCACACAAAAAATATATCAACCGATATCTTCGAAATCAATGTTTAGCGAATCCGAACAAAAAACAAAGCGACATTTGCTTTTGGGCTGGAAGGAATTCCTTGAATCTGAAGCATACATATTGAAAAACGATTTGCGTTTTGCGTGAATTCTTATGATTTGTTTTAGTACATTTAATTATACAACCTAACCAGTCTTTAAGCTTAACAAATTGTACGGAGGGGGAGGTGGAGGAGGGGGAGGTCAAGCAAGGGATTTGCCTTTTAAAGGTTGTGCGTGTTTATCGTTTTTGGGTTTGTTTACTTAAGAGTACTTAATATGCACATTTAATTAGTCATGATTAACTAAAAGCCAAATAAAATGCTAACTGGCATCCGTCTTATATAAAATAAGGCTTGAAAAGTTAAGCAAACAATTAGATAAGGTAAAATATGCCAAATTTATTGTTTGTTGAAAAGTTAGAATGACGATTTGGTATAATTATGATTTTAATATTTATTTGCATAAAGTGAGTTGAATAGTTATACAACTTATTGAAGCTTTTTATTTCTGATCTTTACTTTTTCTTTTGAAAAATGAAGTCTTAAGGTATTTCAAGAAATAGCCCATAATGAAAGCTAAGTTAAGTTATATAGATAAGATCTTTCTTATGTTGTTAAACAGTCTAAAGAGTCAAAATTTGGTTAAGAATATTTTAATTTATAGCCTGAAAGCGAGCTGGAATTCACTAAGTCAGATAGATAAAAAACAGATGTGCCTATTCATAAACATTATTCTAAGAATATCAAATCGAATCTTCGATACGCCAAAGTCATGATAACTAGAAAACAATCTTTGAATTTACCATTTAAAATCGAAGATTTTTATTATAAGAGGAAAATAGCTTAACAGAGAAATTGTCAGAAGAGCACCTTTTTTAAATGCTTTTTCTTTAAAACAATTTTAGGGTAAGGGTATTCCTTTTAGAGGTTTCGCAATAGAGAAAATTTTTGTGATTTTAAAGTTAGAAACAAGTTAGAAACTTACCCTCTCATATTGATAGAATGAACGACTTGGTCCTGCGCGCCCATACAGATATGGATAATAGGCACCGTACATAACTTCTGGGCAGGACACTGCCATCGTCGCAGTTTGCAATATGCAGTTGCACTCCCCTTAAAACACACCCAATCTGTCGTTTGATGTTTTTACACACACACACACACACTCACAGTACACTGTAATTACACACACTCACAAAGCCAATTGCTATTCCAATTTGCCGTTGGCTTTTATATTTTGTTTTAGCTGTTTTTTTTTAGGAGTTGCTGCAGCTAAAATGGCCGCACCTAGGCCTCCACAACAACAACAAAAAAATAATAATAATAATAACAAGAAACTTTTTAGCCGCCGGGCCAAGTCGACTGATGTTGAAGAGTAATTATAAAACCGGCTCAAAGAGTCCGAAGTTGTTGCAGTGGCGTGTTTTTTTTTTTCTTTTAGCTTTTTTTGTGCCGCTGACTTTTGCTGGCAATGGCGAAATTCCAGGAATGAAAACTCCGCTCGGCTAATTATATTTACATATTGTAAAAAACACTGCAAATCGCGTTTGTATTTGTAGAGAGCTTTAATTACTTTTCGTTTGTTTTTTTTTTTTTGTTTGTTTGATTTGTTTCGCTAGCTGTTGCCGTTTGTTGTTGGCGTTTTTCTTTTGATTGTTAACTTCTTTCTATGAATTTTTCTTTGCTTTTTTATTTGTATTTTTTTTTTTCTCTTTTTTCAACTTTCTTCACTTGCTTTGTTTTTAGTATGCGCAGGCAATTGCAATTATCATTTCCACATTGTTGACTGCTGTTAAATGTTGTTGTTTGTTGTAGTTGTTACTATTGTTATTGTTTTTGTTGTTTCTGTTGCTTTCCTGGCATCCATGTTCGGGCCAAGTCGTTCCCTTGTCCGAGTTTCCGTTGAAAAATTGCAAACTGTGAATTGAAAAAGAAGAAGAAGACGAGCGCATTGAAAAGTATTATTAAAATTGTTGCTTGCGTCAAATAAACAAGTTCCTACACATAATTAGTAATCATTATACATAGCAGCATCTTTCTAAAGAAATAACCCCCATCCATATACACTTACCATCTACTTAGGTATTCATGCAAGTGTGTGTATTCTCATTAAGTTTAATAGGCGTATAAAAAGAGTGTAAGAAATGTTAAGGTTGTTTTCATATTGTTCGGAACAAGTTCAATTGTAATTCATTTGCTCGTTTTGTTTGTTTTGGATTTGATTGTAGTTCGTTTTGGTCTTCAAAACAAACTAAAAAACAAAATTTACAAAGTTAATTTCAAAACTGAACGAGTTAAACGAACTCAATTAACTATCTTGCTAACGAGCCCTTTAACCCATCCATTTAAATGACTGTTTAGATTATTTGGCAAAAGTTGAACTACTAAACTAATATATTTCCTAACACATCAACATGACCATATCCAAATATATTTAAGCTTCGTTTGATTTTTATGCGCAATCAATATACATCTCTAAAAAGATACTTTGACATTACATTTTTATTGGAAATTAATCGTTTAAAAACGCATCTTGTTAAATCGATGCCGCTTAAATTTATGACAATGTCATTATTCGCAATCCATTAAATATGCAATATAGTAGTTTATTGTTATTACGAACTGAAAATAAACCCAACCCAGCTTGATTTTGTGATGAGCTGCGGTTACTTGTAAATAAGATATATAAGAAATATAAGTACTAAACTAAATAATAGTTTAAGTTTACTAAAAATATGCCTCATTTTAACAATGTATAATACACCCATGGCCTTTTAAACTTAATCGAAAAGTCCGACGGCACTTTGATTTTAAATATTTTGCCTCATTATTTTCCTTTATTTTACAGATACTGATTTACCATTCAATTTTTTAAATTATGTATACGATAGAGTACTTGAAATGCCCATAATGCATAACTCACATAAGTATGCAAATATTTTTCTATAATGGGAAATCTACTTCTAGCTCTTGATGTTAATAATAGAAATGTTATTCGTATTAGTAGTAAAACCGGTAGTTGATATTTATTATGAATTTTTTTCATTTCACACCTGATCCATAAACAAATATACAAATATTCCGTTCCGCTTCAGTTTGTACTTACCATTTAAAGTCTTTTGTTTTATAATCCAATTCTGTCCCAAAAAAGTTGAGTTCTTTGTGTGTTTTACTTATGATTTATGCACTTTAACAACAAGCATATAATTAATGGCTATATACAATTTGCATTTCATATGTTATATATACTCATTGGTTTAAAGACAAACACTTTTGCTTTGTTGTGAATCACATATCAGAAAAGATGACGGGTTATTTAAGTGCCGTCGTAAAAACACGCGATTTTTTGATTGGCTTTGCAGTTAATTTAAATAGTAATTAAATTTGATAAGCACCGGAATTTTCACGTGAATATT
Source organism: Scaptomyza hsui (assembly GCA_018152825.1). Classification (NCBI taxonomy): domain Eukaryota; kingdom Metazoa; phylum Arthropoda; class Insecta; order Diptera; family Drosophilidae; genus Scaptomyza; species Scaptomyza hsui. The sequence continues at coordinate 9,994,349 of JAECXO010000002.1, forward strand.
TAAGATTTTAATGCTGCTTTTATGGCTGCAACGCGGGTGACAATGGTCAGCAGTGGCCGATGGGGAAGGGTGTGGAAGGAGGACGCAAACCCGCAGCGTTGTGAAAAACGAAGCGTACACAAAAACATTTGCTCGCGCACTCAATGAAAATATTTTCGCTAAATCCACAAATGCCAAATTCCATAAATTCTTGGCGAGTTGGCAGCGCAGCGCAAAACGGCGACGGCAACGGCAACGGCGATGACAACAACGGCGACGGCGACAAAAGCCACGGACAGAGACGTAAGACGTAGACGACGGACCGATGATGCTCACATTCACATTCACATTCACATTAGTTTACGTTACGTATGCAGGGCAGCATCACTTGAAGGTGGATGGCAAATAAATCGAATAAATCTTGTAATTGCCAACGCATGCACTCGAGAAAATGAACTGCTGCACTTGCTGCGATCGCTCACTTCGTATGAGAGAAGAAGAGTACGCGAGCGTGTGGCGTAATGCGTAACCGCCAAACTGCCGCTCGATTGGAAGGGAGAAAACAAACTGCTCGCTAGCTGGCTGAATGCTGCTGCTGCTGCTGTTCGATGGATGCAGTCGCGACAGCAACAGCGGCGCAGCAGAAGCGCAAACAAAATGGCATTTCAAGTGCTTGCCATCTCGCATGCTACTAGCATAATAAGCGTGCGTTAGAGCGAGACAACTACTGTATGCTGTATGCGAGCACTCAGCGACGCCCACTTTGCGGAAGTGTGTGTATATGTGTCTCTGTGCAGCTGTGCCATTTACGTGCAATGGGATTGTTGTAGTTGTTATGTTGTTGTTGTTGTTGTTGTTGTACAGTGTCTGAACTAACGATGCCGCGGTGTGAAAATAAAATGGAGTGCGTCTCAATTGTGTCTTGAAGTAGACAGACTCGCACAGCAGCAAATATTTGCTCCTGCCTCTCTTTCTGTTCAATTCAGTTTTGTGATGGCCTGGCCTGTTCTATTCTCTTCAGCTTCTGACTTGTTGTCGCTGTTTTGTGTTGTCTGATTTTAAAGTTCGTTTTGCCGATAGCAGGAATCAAGAACGCACTGAGTTAGTTGCTGTGCAACAACACGTACGTAAACGCATACACAGATTGAAAGGAATTCTTTTACTCGTATTCGTATTCGTCCTTTTGTTTGGCCGAAAAGTATTTGCCAACTGTGTCAACAGTGTTCCACTTGGACACATCGTGACGTATACACCAAGTACATACTTGTTTATTGATAATAATCTGATTGAGACTGAATACAATTTATTGTGTGCGTCCGTTGTTGTTGTTTCTGTTGTTGCTGCTGCTGTTGACAAGGTGTCCACACAGAACGGCGAACACTTGTCCGATAAGTTCAATATACAACGTGTGTCAACGGTTCGCAGTGAATCTTCATCTTAATCATTGTCATTCCATGGCATTATCGATGATTGTTTTATAATAAACTCTTAATCAATGGCTGACACGATATATATTAAGGACGCAAACTTCATTAAATCAATCAAACATGTTAAATTAACTTAAATAATCAATCGAGAAAACTCTGCAGCACTTTATTGCAGTTATAAAACTATGATTGACACCATAATAAACGTCGAGTTATTATTTGTATGTATTTAAACAAGTCTGAAAAACTAAAACAAAAGATTTATGCCAGAAATTATTCGATTTAAAAGCCAAAAGAAGATAGAAAGAAGATAGATGTGGTCTTGATTTTGAATCGTATTAAAATGAATATCTTTTTCTTGAAGGTTAAATATATATTTTTGTTTAACTGTTTCATATTCCTAAAACGCGCTAAATACATTTTTTGACAGTAAAATTCTCAGTTTACACAGAAAGGTATTACTAAACACAGTTTTCCAGCTATTCCGATTTAAAAAAAAAAAGCTTACTAAACATCGTTAAGACCAAGTTAAAACAGACAAGTTTTGGAAGAAAAATCTCTCAATTATTTGAAGCTCCACCTTCGTCATAATATGTTTTTTCTTTTTGCTTAAAACGCCTTTAAAACCGATTCTTTGCTGTTAACACTTTACCATTTTCAGCCACTTACGTATTAGTAATATTCCAAATTATAAAACGCACATCAAATTACCAAACACACTAGCAAAGATTTATTTTACACATTTTCAAAATAAATTTGACTTAATGCAGTCTTTACAGTTCTTGTTGTCAAACAACTTTGCAGCATGCAAGTCTTAAAAAAAAAGAAAGAGTGTGCCAACATCAAGAATAAAGTGGGGAGGGACTACTAAAACAAAGATGTTGAAGATGTTGGCAAAGGCTCACAGTATTGGAAAGTGCTACATATAAAATGTTTCGAATTGAATTCATTAAGTTAGAAAAGTTGTTATTGTTCTTTTGATTGTGTGTGGAGCACACTTAAGGCGTTAACCGTTTGGGATCACGTGGGAACATTGAAGTCTTTCTAATGTTGTCCAAGCCCAGGTACAACATAACGACACGCTCCATGCCAATGCCGCCGCCAGCATGAGGTGGACAACCATAACGGAAGGATTCAATATAAGCGGCAATTTTTGTGGTGTCTGCGATAGGACAAAACGATTAGAATAAAGAATAAGAAGAGTTTTTTATGAGCATACCAATATTATGGTGCTTGGCACGCTCAATTAAGTACTCTGGATCGTGGATACGTTGTGCGCCCGAAAGGATCTCCTCGCCACGCATGAACATGTCATACGAGTTGGAATAGATCGGATTGTTGGGATCCGGCATCGTGTAGAAGGGACGTATCGACAACGGGAACTTGTCGAGTATATAAAAGTCCGTGTCGTATTTGGCCTTGACCAGACGACCCAACAACTTCTCATTGGGCGTAGACAAATCCTCCTCATCGCCAGTTTCAATGCCAGCCTCCCTCAACATGGCCACGCCCTCTGCAAACTGCAGTATTAGAGGCGGTTCCAGGAACTTGAATGGCTCCACTTTAAACTGCTGTCCAACAGCCTCAATTTCACGGCTGTATCTGTCGCGCAGTCCCTTGAAAATGGCGGTAAACGTGTTGCCAATCGTGTGGAGCACCTCATGGTAGTGATACTTGAAGGCCATCTCCAAATCGAGACCAACAAACTCCGTCAAGTGCCTGTGCGTATTGGAATCCTCCGCACGGAACACAGCGCCAACTGTGAAAACCTTATCGAAATCAGCAGCGATGGCCATTTGCTTGTACAGCTGCGGAGATTGAGCCAGATACGCAGATTCTAAAAGAGAAAAGGGACACAAATGAAATATAAAGCAGCAAAAATGAGGAACACAATCGGAACTTACCCTTAAAGTAGCTGACGGTAAAGACATTGGCGCCACCTTCACTGGCAGCAGATATAATCTTGGGCGTGTGGATTTCAGTGAATCCCTGATCGGTCAGAATATCACGGAACAGGCGGCAGACGCCAGCCTCCAGGCGAAAAATGGCTTGATTCGCTGGTGTTCTCAAGTCAAGGACACGATTATCCAATCTTGTGTCCTGATTGACGCGTATATTAAGTCCCTCGGCATCATCGGCAGCATTCTCTGGCCTGGATGCATCCTCAATCTGTAGTGGCAGTTGAGCCTTTGCCTGCGATATGACAAAAATCTGCTCCACACACAGCTCCAGAGTCTGTTCCGTGCAGGATTCGATGCGATTGGGCACAGCCACTGCCTTGGCTTGGATATCAATGATGCTTTCCTTGGGTATGCTGCAAATTTAATACATTAGTTATTTCTCCTTTAAATAAAGTGTATTTTTTGCTTCTTACTTTCCGGCAAACTTGACCATTTGCTTGGAAATCACATCGCCCACGGCCAGGATGCATTGCACCGTGCTGCTCTGCTGGCGCAGAATGAGGAAACATTGTTTGCCCTTTGCTCGGGAGGTATGCACACGCCCACGCACCCACAGCAGACCCTTGCCCACATGCTTGCTCAGCTCCGACACGACGACAAATTCACGCTCACTACGCTTGTCCTTTGACTGAATCATCTCGGAGAGACCATAGCGGGAGGCGGCATGATCGGCTGCATTATCACCAGCAGCATCAACGGACACGGCAGCAGCAGTTTCTGCCTTCAGCTCGGCTTTCTGTTGAGAGAGCGAGAGTAATATAATGAAATCTATAAATAATGTTATCAGCTTTATACAAATTCAGCCACGTATGTGGTTCTTACCTTGGCTGCCTTCGCTTGCTTCTTGGCTGCCTTCTTGGAGACCTGCTCCTGCCCTTCACTGGCTACGTTCTCCTTTTCCTCGACCATTTTGGAATGCAACAAAAACGGCTGTAAAACAACAAAGTAGTTTTTATTGTTTTCACAAACACATAAACCGCAATATGATAAGCAACAGGCGTGAGTGGAGGGGGGAAAGAGAAGTTTGGTTCTCACGCATCCGGCATTTTACTATTGCGTTACGACTATAAATAGAAGCTTGGGCTGCGTGCACTAATTTTGCATATTGCACACTTGCAAAATTGAAATTAGTTTGCGGCCGGTTTCACTTTGCAGTTCAGTCAACCCATTACATATGGTGAGGAGGGGGTGCCATCTCTTTGTCTGCTACGGCACACACACATAACCTTAACACAGACAGCACAATTGGATGACAAATTTCATCATTGTTGCCTTTTGCTTATTGATTTTTTGCTGGAACATTCATTGCGCTTACCAGTTATTTCTTTGCCTTTTTAATACACAAAACGAACAGATTGCACGAGTGTCGGGAACTATTGCAGCATGTTCGGCCGCAATGCACTTTGGTATTATTTAGGTTGTTTTTATGGAGTGCTATCGATGGTTAAAAACATAATATGGTATCGATATTGTTGGACTAGTTTATGTTTGCAAATGGCAATGGAATATTTATATATAATAGCTAAATACTATGTAATATATTAATTATAATTTGATTCATATATAAAGTGTTAAAATCATATGTTAACCGGCTGCTTGCGATATTTTTGCTAGCAGCAGCGATGAGCTGCATACCGATCTTTATTTAATTCATCGTACGCTCGATATGTGTATCGATGTTGTTATAAAGGATGCTGTGTATCGTTGCCTAATGTTTCATCACTAAGAAACAAAATTTTCTAGAAAACACAATCGAGTGGGAGTCTGCTTCAATTGTTTATACAGCATTCCTGTGTGTATTAAAGAAGGTAAATATCGATGGATTGTCTATATATAGACCACACGCGCTTGTTGCAAAACAAATACAGCACAGGTGTTTCTTGTTTTCGGTGTTCCGTTTTCCGCAAATTAATTACTTAAGTGGTTACATTGTCGCGTGAGTCACCAATCGACAAATGTTTTGCATTACACTTAATACCCCAGCGGTGGGGAATTATTTCATCTTGAATAAGTACAGTGACTGCAAAGAACAGATATATTATAAAGTGCTGTCGTCACTAGCTCGCAAAAAGATAATACATCTGTATCATGTACGAAAGAGCACTAATATACATACACACAATCGCATTCACAATAATTTGTGTGTATGTGGTAGGTTCACACGTCATGTTTACTTTTTCTGTATTCCACAACAAACCACGCATTTCGCGATTTAGAATACAACTCGGTTTAATTCAATCGTTAGAAGCGCGACCGGTTATTGAGTGAATTTATTTATAATTTAAATACCCAACCCATATTGAAATGACATATTAATCTTCTTTTATTTTGCAGGTAACCGATATCGATACATTTTAGTGAGCTGCGAATAACGTAAACATAAAATGCAAGGTGAGTACTGATGAACATACTGAACTAACTAACGGTTTCTTTGGGTCTTTACTTTACAGTGGTTGGTCCCTTGTAGCTAATCTGTAGGAGCAGATTCAGTTCAGTTCAGTTAAAGAGCTCAAGCTACTACTAAAGAAAAAACAGCAAAAATGTCGTGGCAAAGTGTCCCTCAATATCCTCAATACCAAGGTTTACTTTATTTTGACTTTTCATTTGTTGGTTACTATTTTTATGCGCATATTGATTTTGCTTTCTGTTTCGTACCCTCTACGCATGCTTCTGTTTGCCATTACTGAATTAATTAAGTCTTGCAAACCCATTTGGTAACACGGTTTGTAATCGTTGGTTTACTTTTATCCTAATTGTGGGTTCATTTGAGTAATCGCACATTTTAGTCATTATTATCATTTATAAGAACATTCTTTGGCTTGTGTTTGCGGTAATCATATCTTGCAAAAATTTTTAAAAGAAACTTTCGAGCAGTCATGGTACCATACCTTAGATAACAAATAAGATATTAATATGTATGTTGTTTCTTATCTTTACTAGCAGAAATTCCCACCATTTATTTTCATACTTTACCTAGTGACTGTACTATTACACAAAGAACAGAGGCTTTTTTTTAAATCGTGTGGTTCACCAAGAAATTCTCTCATGATATCTGAACGACTTTTAACAGTATTTATGTTTATTTCTTACTTTGTTCTTTTGACCACAATAATGTTTTTTTTTATATAAGTTCTTTTAACAACATACTTAAAAAGTTGACTTAGTAACACATTAAAGCATGTGTTAAATTTATTTTGTCCTCTGTAACGATTTTTTAAGTTATAAACTAGCGTCTTAAAAGCAAATGTTTTCTTTTGGGTTAACTCTTATAGCTGATAGATATTAATTTCTTTACAAATGTCTTGCGAATCTTCACATTAAACTCACCTAACGTATGGAGCTCGGAATGCATGAGCAAACCCTTATCATCTCATGCCATTCTAATACAAGTTCCTGGCTTTTTCCCACACAGATCCCAATCAGCAGTACAACTATGGCGGTGGATATCCGCCACAGGGTGGCTATGGCGGTGGCGGTGGTTATCCGCAAGGACCGCCGCAAGGCGCTTATCCGCCGTACGCTCAGGGTGGCGCTCAACCGTATCCGCAGGGACCCTATGGTCAGGGTCCTTACGGTCAGGGCCCACCGCCCGGTGGATATGCGCCCCAACCGGGCTTTATACAACCACCGCCATCGGCTGGCTATGGCGCCTACGATGATCCCGAGGGTCAGCCCAAGAACTTCTCATTTGACGATCAAAGCATTCGTCGCGGCTTCATACGCAAAGTGTATATTATTCTAATGGTATGTACTTACAATGATATTAGTTTGTGGAAAGATTGTAAATTATTTGCATTTACAGGGTCAACTTCTGGTCACTTTTGGAGCTGTCGCACTGTTTGTCTATCACAATGGCACCAAGCAATTTGTACACAAGAATGGATGGCTCTTCTGGGTGGCTCTGGCCGTTTTGATTGTAACCATGTTGTGCATGGCCTGCTGCGAGAGCGTTCGCCGTCAGACACCGACCAACTTTATATTCTTGGGCTTATTCACTGTGGCGCAATCGTTTCTATTGGGTGTATCCGCCAGTCGCTATGCTCCAACTGAGGTAAGTTGGCTTCTAATCCGTATTTGACGTTTAACTCTAATAAATGTTCATTTGTTTTGTAGGTTCTAATGGCTGTGGGCATAACGGCTGCTGTTTGTCTCGCTCTGACGATCTTTGCCATGCAAACCAAGGTGGACTTTACCATGATGGGCGGCATTTTACTTGCCTGCATGGTCGTCTTCATGATCTTTGGCATTGTGGCCATCTTTTTCCATGGCAAGATCATAACGCTTGTGTATGCCTCGTTTGGGGCGCTGCTCTTCTCGGTGTATCTGATATATGACACCCAGCTAATGATGGGCGGCGATCATAAGTACTCGATTAGTCCCGAGGAGTATATCTTTGCTGCACTGAATCTCTACCTGGATGTGGTCAACATCTTTATATACATTCTAACCATTATTGGCGCTACGCGGGATTAAGTTTGGCAGACTTTAATTTAATGCTACGAAACAGCAGGCAATATTGGCAACAAGCTTATTATTCATATTGCTCTGTACTAAAGTTATTACTTATAATCGTGTAATCTCATTTGGAAGTCACAGAAGAAACGAAAGCGTTTTAATATTATTGTATTAATCTTTTTGGTTGCTGACAAACATCAAGTATGCGTTTTGTTTTCTTTTTCGTGTTTAAGTTGCCAATTAACTAATTTCCTTACATAGATTATATTAGTGTTAAGGTGAAATGGATTTAACCGATTCTTATGTTGTTATGCATAGAGAAAATGCACTCTATATCTTATTTGTTTAGTTTTCATTTGATATATGATAAACATGTACTTCTGCATACCTGATATTTGATTGATTGATTGATCCAAACCAAAAAATTACCACATATACTACTACAAACAATAAATAGTCGTATACATATTCAAATATTTATATATATACATACCTAACTACATATAAATATATGCGTATGTATATTGCAGCGTCGCGTCGCTTGCAGTTGTTAATCATAATGTTTATTTAATGCAGTCTCGTGTAAGTAAACAAAAAGAAAAACCCCCAAACAAAATTATTCTATATATATATATATACTGTGCAACGACACTGCTCTTAAGTCAACAATAAAGCGAATCTATTTATTTATTTAATAAAAAAAACTAGAAAAACCTATAAACTGCTATCGCTGAGTACTGGAATGTGACTGAAAATCAAAACTCTAAGACGCAGGCATTGTCTGCCAGACGAGACTTGTAGGTCTTCCCACACTGGGGCGTTGGCGCAGCCACAACTAGAGTAAAGTAAATGCAACAGTTAACTGGCAGCAGTTTGTGGCCAACATTGGATTAGGCAACAGGCAGCAAAAAAAAAAAACGCTAGCCTTATCAAATCTAGGTTACTTTCTTATCTAGCGATACGTTTGCGTGAGACAATACCAAAAAAAATATTTAGAAATTTTGTGCGGTAGTGAATTATTATAGTAGTTGCCAGTTTTATTCGGTAGCTAACAGCAGTGCGTGTGATTTAAAGCCGGAAAAGAAACAAACCCGAATATATCTTCGATACTTTTACAGTCATAAAATGCATCATTACCAGCAAGGCAAGTAGCTAACGATAAAGATAAGATTATCAAGCTCAACAACTTTCGTATATCGTTAATATATATACAGTTAAGCTTTGATAACTTGAACCGTCATCTATGACTAATAAAAGAGAACTTTAAGAAACTTCCACAAAAAAACACTTTAGAGAAACGCGAATTGTGCAATCAATATATTTAGTTAAAGTTACCGAAGCTACACTGTTTATGTTAAACACAGCTGGATAGTGAGGTTCTTTGGATCTCTTGATTCTTTCTGCATAACTCACCTAACCAAATGCCAATCAGTTCAAACTTTTTTCTGTTCACAACAATACTTTATATTTTTCTTATCAAGCGCGTTTTTGATAAGACAAAGGCTATATAAGTGGATGAATCATGCATATCAAGTGAAAGAGTGAGAGAGAAGGTTTACATAATTTTCCAATCAATCGGTTGTGTATGTATATAAATAGTAAAATGAAACCAGGTGTGTCACATCAGCGACAATAACACCAACACCAATGCCAAAACTTTATCAGCCAGCTGCAGAAGTGCTCCAAATCCTGTACACCCTTTCCACCCCTCATATACAAGCTCTTAGGGTGTGTGTGTGTGTGAGTTTTTTGATAGCGAGGGGCTAATCTGTAGCTATCTGAGCATATAGCATGGACGAGCGGAAAAAATGTCTCAGTCAGAATAGCCATTAAGCGAACAACTCAGACGCATTCAGACTTTATCCCGATCAAAATCATTTTAGTATTGAGTCATGGGTGATACACACTTTCAATATGGTCAGTTAGATTGATTAATTACTTTTGCTTTTATTTGAACTCTTTCTTCTCTAATAACAGGCGATGGCAATGGCGTCTATGGAGATCCGGAGGCGGATAAAAGTTTCGCATTCGATGATCAGAGCATACGGAAAGGATTTGTACGCAAGGTTTATCTGATATTGATGGTAAGTAGAGTTTAGTTTTCTCAGAGTGTAGATTTATAGTCAATTACAATCCCACAGGCACAATTGCTGATCACCTTTGGTTTTGTCAGTGTATTCACCTTCTCGACAAAAACACAGGATTGGGCCATGCATAATCCCTGGCTCTTCTGGATAGCGCTGGTAAGTCGTTTGCCTTAAATAGAGAGTATTAGATAGTCGTATTTAATTGGTATTACTTCTTACCCTAGGCTGTCCTCATTGTCACCATGATCTGCATGGCCTGCTGTGAAAGTGTGCGCAGAAAAACACCGCTGAACTTCATCTTCCTGTTCCTGTTCACACTGGCGGAATCCTTCCTGCTGGGCATCATTGCCGGACAGTATCAGGCGAATGAGGTTCTCATGGCCGTGGGCATCACAGCAGCTGTGAGCTTGGGTCTAACTCTGTTTGCCCTGCAAACCAAATGGGACTTCACGATGTGCGGCGGAGTTCTGGTTGCCTGTCTGGTGGTGTTCATCATCTTTGGCATTGTTGCCATCTTCATACCGGGACAGATAATTGGATTGGTTTATGCCTCGCTGGGTGCTCTGCTCTTCTCCGTGTATCTCGTGTACGATACACAGTTGATGCTGGGTGGCAATCACAAGTATTCCATCAGTCCCGAGGAGTACATCTTTGCTGCACTCAATCTGTATCTGGACATCATCAACATCTTCATGTACATACTGACCATTATTGGGCTGGCGCGCAGCTAAAAATGAGATAGATACTATGAGGGCGCGTATCTAAAACTATTTATTATTATATAACCCCTAACTGAGATTACGTGTCGGAATTGTTCAAGAAATATACATATAGTTACAACTGTATAAATGTGTAATATAGTTTTTATACCCTGTGTAAGGGTAGGGTATTATGTGTTTATCATGAAGTGTACAATGAAGTGAAGTTGATATCGTATTGAGGTTTTTGTGATAGAGTATTCAAAGGTTGTTATTTATTGTATTTCATTTTGTGGGTTGACCGCTGAGCAATCTAGCCGTTTTTTGTGATTTTTGTCGTTGCGACCCTGTCTCACGCAGCGGTGTCCAATTAATTAAAAGCACACGAAAGGCCGTAATGTAATTATGTTCAATTGAGATTAAGCCGCAGTACACGGCTTATTCTGGGGCCGGGAAATGCACAAGGGCCCCTAATGGTGCTGATCAGTTGTGATCGCGATTTGGATTCGCAAGCAGTTGCACTTGTCGATGGTCTCCACCATGGATTTCGATGAAGTACTTAAGGAGGTGGGCGCTTTCGGTCTGTATCAGAAGATTATCATATGCTCGGTATTGTTGCCGGCAGCTTTACCCTGCGCCTTTCACGCCTACAGGTGGGTTTTTCCCCCGCCTCTCCTGCCCGGAACCAATGGATTAGCCCCTTATAATACTTCTTCTCCAGTCAGTTGTTTATTGCAGCTACGCCAAAGCATTGGTGCCGTATTCCAGAACTCGAGCCTTGGACACAGGATTATGTGCAGCTTGTTCAGAATTTGAGCATACCTAGGGATAAGGATGGCTCCTTTGAGGAATGCACCATGTTTGTGCGCAACTACAGTGAAATAGTGCGTGAATTGAAGTTCCTCATACATTAATAACATATATCATCATTTAGTCTGCAATAAGAAGAGCTTTCTCTTCTGAGTTCCGTCTTAAACAAGCATTTAGGAAATTTTTATGTTAAAAGTACTTTTTTGAATCAGACCATTCAAGTAGTTTTGTAGTTCTGATAACGCACTGATCTATCATACTTCATATTTCAATGCTAGTCAGATAACTAATAAACAAAAAGATCTTTTGATTGTGTACACTGAGACACTTTTACTATTCTAAACTTTTTTTTTATTCAACAATAAAAACGTTTTTGCCAGATCATATTTGAGTACCAATATATTGAGTAGTTTCAAGCAGTGCACACGCAAGACGTGCAATAAAGCAAGCAGTTCGCCTGCATAAATAAGTTAAAAGTTTATTAAAATTGTCATAAAGGATAAACATAAGAGGCATTAATTTCACTATTACTATTGTAAAGCTTGTCTAATGAATTATATAGGTGCGTTATCTGGAGTATCGCACACCATATGAGCTGCAACAGGAGCAGGCCTCAAAGTTGTTGAGAACGGATCAAAGTTCCATCGTGCCCTGTCAATATGGCTGGCACTATGACAGATCCATGTATCCCAGCACCGTAGTTCAAGAGGTAAGCTAACCTAAATCTAACGTAGAGCTCCATACTCATCTTGTTGCTCTACATTGCAGTGGAATCTGGTCTGCGATAGAAGCTTCTATGTCACCCTGGCATTGGTTCTCTTTGGTCTGGGCGGTTTGATTGGCAACTACGTGTTTGGCTATATGGTGGATCTGTGGGGTCGACGTCCATCCTTTTATGCCTACCTCCTGCTTGAAGTTGTCGCGTGTGCAGCGAGCGCCTTTGCCTGGAACTATTACTCCTGGCTGGGACTACGCTTTGTTGTCGGTCTCACAGTGCCGGCCATCTTGGCGAGTCCCTATGTCCTGGCAATTGAACTTGTCGGTCCGGATAGGAGAGTCTTTTGTACAATCGTTTCCAATATTGCCTACTCTCTGGGTTTGGTCCTACTAGCGGTAAGTCTTTCTTTTCAATGTTTTAAGTGGAAGATTATATCCTTTACTCCTTCTAGGGCGTTGTCTACATGGTGCGTGATTGGCGGTACTTGACTTTGGCCGTGTCCCTGCCATTGTTGATGCTCTTCTCCTGCTTCTTTGTGCTGCCGGAATCGCCACGCTGGCTTCTGGCCGTGGGTCAGCCCAAGCGGGCCATCCGCATCTTGAAGGTTATGGCTCGGGTGAATGGAGTTCATGTCAATCGGGAGTTTGTGGAGCGACTGCATCAGAAATTGCACTCCACACAGCCGACGGAGGCAACGCACTACGGCATCTTTGATCTCTTTCGGGGAACGAATATGCGAAGGAAGACGCTGATTGTGACCCTGATCTGGTTTGCCAACACCAGTGTCTATGTGGGATTAAGTTACTATGCGCCTGCTCTGGGTGGAGATGAGATCTGGAACTTCTTCTTGGCTGGGGCCGTGGAACTGCCCACCTACTTGCTACTCTGGCCAGGATTGAGCTACTTTGGTCGAAGATGGATACTCTTCATTTCCATGCTGGTGGGTGGCGTGGCATGTGTGACGACGTTGCTCTATCAGCAGCAGGCGGATGTGATGCTGCTCCTCTACTGCATTGGCAAAATGGGCATCTCATCGGCATTTGTTGTCCTGCCTCTCCTCGCTTCCGAGCTATATCCAACTGTGGTGCGTGGATTGGGCATGAGCTTTAGCTCTGTGGTGGCCATGACGGGTCCAATCATCATACCCATTATAAATCACATGGTGGGTGAAGCAGCAGATCAAATCTTATAAAAGTCTAATCACTTCCTTTCTCATAACTTTGTAGGGTCAACAGATGTTGGTGTTGCCCCTAATTGTGATGGGGGCACTGTTAATTATCGGTGGCTTTGCAAGTCTCTTTCTGCCCGAGACACGTGGCAAGAATCTGCCCCAGACTTTGGAGGAGGGTGAGGCGGTGCCTCTCAGTTTTCTGCTCTGCTGCTGCGTGGAAACGGAGAAGAGGCAACAAAAAGGCAGCCAAAAAGCAAAAAGAGGACTCGGCAGAAGCAAGTTAATGATACCCGAGGAAGCCCCAACGGTCTATCACAGAGTTGGTGTTGGTGGTGGTCCTGCATCTAGTAAAATTGTCTGCAGTATATGTAAAAAAGAAATGCGTACATTGTAAATGTTGACATCTTTAAATATAATCAAAAGATGAAGTTATATTATTTGTTACAGCCCAAAAGTATGCCTTAAAATAATTTATTTTTTATTACATTAACATAAGCTACAGATACATTGGAAGCTAAATAGATAATAAAAGCGTTCCTAGCTAAAGTTACTCATTTAACAACAGTACAACTATTATGAAATGAGTATGCACTAAGCTGTTGGAATATAGTTATACTAAAACAAAATTCACTAAATGCAATGGCTCCCAGCTAAATTATCGCAAATTGTAAAAATCCCTTTCATTAATCTTTTACTAATTGTTGATAACATTGTTTTGTAAACATTAGATTAATTCTTGGCACACTTGGTCCAGGATTCAATGAATTCATTCATCTTAAATAAATCTTTGATACTCGTAATATTTTTTGTCAACATCAGATTAATACTTTGAACACTTGATCAAGAGAGCCATTTAAATACTTGCCTCCAAGGGCACGTCAAAGACAACAAGAGGAAGTACTCAAAGTTCAAAGTATATTTATATTTATTTCTTTATATATATTGTACAGGTAATAAGGTGTACGAGTACTTTAGATAAGATTTAAAAGTATCTTCTAGTAGATTCTTAACGGTTATTTGAGCCATGGCTAAAACACCATTCACTTTTGGGTAAATTAGTTCAATTTTATTAAGTACGTTTATGCCTAGTCAACACAATTGATATTTGCATACTAATTTGCATACATATATTTATTATTCATATATTACTTGTAGTACGTTTACGTGGTATCAGCAGTTCATACTACGTTGTATCATTTATTAGCTTGTGTGTGCCTGAGAAAAAGTGTAAAGTTCAAAGTCCATTAATACGTTGAGCGGGCGAACGAGTGTAAAAATATACTCTATATTGGCGCTCAGTTGTAAAATTGCATGCTGTCTGTCTTATCAATGACACACAACAAATAGCTAAAGCAAGATACTCGCAGTGCGCAGTGCGGAAGTGAGGGCAAAATACAAAAGCTGACAGTGCGACAGGTATTTATGTACATAGATATAAAAGCGTATATACATACATATTTGTTTACCATGCATATTCATATGTTTGTAGTATATATGGATTTTAAACTTAAGATACAGTCAAACAAAAGAGGCAAAGCATTTAACGTTAATATTCGTATACTGGGTGAGTTTTATGCCCTATATAATTAAGTGCTGGTTTTATTTGCCATGATGAATTAATTTGTATGCTAATTGTTTGATAATAATTTAAACGATTTAAAAGCTGAAAAGGTTCTGTATAAACTTTAACATGAACATTTTATCGACAGTTCGATTCTTAAGACACCCAAAAATAAGAAAACACTTAAATTTATTGGTTGTTAAATACTTCAACTGTTTACCTCGGAACACACCCTGTTTGTTTGGAAGTGACAATAGAGTACGTTTGTATGTGAAGAAGAAACAACGATCACAACAAACAAGAAAAACTGCTCCGACTGCGTCCGATAAACATAAGACCAACAACAACAATGCCAGATGTCGACAGACCCGACAGACAGCCACAAACGAACGAAAAGCCATGTGCATTTCAAAACATAATGTAATCTGTATGAGTATGTAAGGCATACACATAATGTAGGTAGTATATAAATACATTGAATGTTGTGTTTGTGACGCCTTCGCAATTGATTAAAAACTACGAAGCGACCGGCATCGAGCATTTAACAACGGGCCTCGTTGTCGGTAATGCTTGCTCGGCGGTGTTCAGTGCGATCGCAGACATTGTGCAAAACGGTTCGCATAAGCTCTGAAGCGGAACACTGGAATTGGAATTGAACGCTGCTGGAAAGTGTAACTGTGTCAAGCCAATTTTGGAAGCGTGAATACACAAAGGGCGTCAACTGAAGCGAAATATAATCAATCATTTAAATAAATTACAACAGCAGAACACAACAGTTCGTGAGAACCTTGAGGTAGGTCCGCATTTTGCGTTATAGTGCTGTAAAAAAAAGACGTTTAAGACGTTTTGAAGACACCAATATGCTCAAGGCAAACTTTATAAATAGTACTTTGAAGGACAATCAACATCTAATCATGCCACGTTGTTGAATTGTTAACAATTCGAAATTGTTGTTTAATAAGGCGCGTGCTCTCGGGTTTTACTGATTTTAGCAGTCACTTTGTTATCACTGGTGCGAATTGAACTGTTTTGAACTTGTTAAAGTGACTAAATGCTAATTGATAATATGTACGAATAATACGAATCGCTGAGTATTCAGTTGCTAATCTTGATAAAATGCCAGCAGTAAATCTAAGACGCATTTTTTTTCGGAGCAACCATTTTGTTTATTCCTTATCACAAACTTTCTTTTTGCAAAACAAGCAAAATGTGTGGGCTATAATTGCAACCAGCAACAGTTTATTGACTTTTCGTTTTGATAATTGATTAAACTGGTATTTGCAACAAAAACTCCATACAAAATTTGATTTTAATTAAAAGCAATCATACGATGCCATTATCGCCAAAGAAACACACCTAGAAACAAGCCAAAAAACACTGTTTATA
This sequence comes from Scaptomyza hsui, assembly GCA_018152825.1. NCBI lineage: Eukaryota > Metazoa > Arthropoda > Insecta > Diptera > Drosophilidae > Scaptomyza > Scaptomyza hsui. Next base: position 10,010,602 of record JAECXO010000002.1, read on the forward strand.
TTTATGAACACACACGATTGTATTTATATACATGCTTTTTGGCTTGACGACAAGCAAAAAACCCGAATTCATAAAAAACAAATCAATTCTGTTATATTTTTAGCTTTATCACTTTGTTTTCATTTCGGAGGCTCGACATATCTCTGCTCCCTCAGCACCCCAAAAACCAAGCAACAAATACAATCATGGATAGCGTCAAGTCATTTTTTGCCAATCCACACAAAGAAAACAATCTGGGAAATCAGCAAAATGGCGCCATGGGACGTTGGGCCACCTGGAACAGGAACGTGCAGGGTCATTCGGATCCGGGTTCGGTGAACGGCTCCTCCATCAGGAACACCAACCAAGGTGATGCCAAACGCAAGGACAGTGATAGTTACTTTTACATCATGTAAGTAAAAACTAACTTAATATATATTAGATTAGACTGGGTTTGAGGTTAGGTAAAATTTGAAAATAAAGCAAACAAGGCCATAAATGCACGATAATAAAAACAGTTTCTTATCTTCAAAGTATCTTTTCTAACTTTTTTTTTATTCTTCTGATTATTTTTGTTTTCGTTGTTCAAAATTGATAAAGATACAATTACCAAATGCACAGTGTAAACAATTTGTGTGCAAACAGCAAACATTATTTATCTTGCTTTATAGGAAGGTAATTAAATCAAGCTCTTAAACGTTCTCTAGTACTTTTAAGTAAACCAGTTTTTTTTTATCCGGTCGTTGGCTTTGTTATTGTTATTGCCTTGAAAAATACCAGTATTGCATATAAAACCAACTTTAGGCTTGAACAATTTCAAATTCAAAAGCAAAAGCTTTAAATGTACACTTTGAAAAAAAAGATACTTGTTGATTCTCTACAAACAGTTTTGAGAAGTTTTTATTGTAACAATATTCTAAGTATTTTTTTCATGTTGCACTTCAAGCTGGATTTTTGTTAGATTTTTTTTTAAATACACAAGTTTTTTTGAGTGTTGCTGACTAACTGAATAAAAATCGTAAGCGTTGAGAGAGGGTGAGTGGGAACCAGCTTTTTGGGGGATTACGCCGTTCTCTCGATTCTCGACGTCAGCGTCAGTTTCGAATTAGCTGCCAAGAACGTCAGAGCCGTTTTGTGCTAAAAAGCCCCGTTTCAGAACTTGTACGCGGGGTTAGGGAAAATACCCAAAAATAAATTAAAACTGGGCTGGTCGCTGGTAGACGTTGTGGTATATAGTGTGTGATTCAGCAGAACGGCTGCAACAGTATCAATTGGCCAACGGGCAGAATAACTTGCAGCGTAAGAAGTGTTTTTTAAATACTAATTACTTTTAAACTGAATTGTAACTAAAACTCTATCTCGCTTTGTTCTTTACAGGTGGCGGGCTTGAACATAACTACCCCCAACAGTAACTTGGCATAGCATTAAGGATTCAAGTCTAAAGTGACCTAACTACAATAATTAGAGACATCGGTGCTGTAATCGGCGTATTTTGAGCCGTTGCACAATCTCCATTAACCGGTGTTTAGTGATATTAGCTATTTATTTTGATTTTTTTGTAATCTTACAATTGTGTAATTTGTGATTTGTTTTTTTGTCTGATCGAGACTGGCATTTATCCCTAAAGCTCAATTTAAGTATATATGGACGCGATAACAGTTTTTGAGTTAATTTACTGGCTGATCTGTATGGTTCTATTTGGACCCTTGATGTTCTTTGTCTGCGTTTATCTACCCGAGATGCCAGTGCGATATGTGAAGAGCTTGAGACAGCAAACATAGGTCCTTTTACACCCTACTTAAAAATTGTTTATACACACCACACATAGTACATAAACTATATATATAATTTTTAATACTGATATTATTACTGATGTACTCGTATAATCAATACAACATCAAGCTCCTCGTGACAATAAAAGCATTAATGTGTAAAAATACTCAAAACTCGTGATTTCATTCAAGGCTGTGATTTCAGAGAGAGATTTATGTAAGTGTCTGGGAGCGCCGATTTGTTTGAAAACATAAATGACCTTCTATTGAATACTCGCTTAAGTGCTGATTATTATTTGTCTTGAGACTTGCAACTTAAGAGCGTGCGTTGAACTTTACTCACTTAAGCTGAGTTCTTTTAACTAATGTCTCAAAGTTAAATTGATAAAAATAAAGTGTTCATACTTCCTTTTCTTTAGTGCTGTTGTATACACTTTAGAATTCATTAGATGGAGTTCTTATAAACATTGCTGCTATCGACTTACTAACTAATAAATATATGTACTTAAGCCAAGGGTTAGGGCACATCAACTACTGCCTGGATATAAGTTGTTGCCGTACCAGGTTGTTGACTTTACCAACATTTTATGTGTCTTTGCCAAATCGATATGCAAATTGGCAGCTAGTAGTGCGTGAAAGCCTGGTTGCATTTGTGAATTTCTATAGTAACTCAAATAAACAAAGACGACTCGTAGCTGAGTTAAGAAAAAGCAAGCGGCGCATTCTTTTGTTCTAATTCACAATTACGTAAAGTTTAGACAGTGAAAAAAACTAAAAATTTAATAGTAACTACACTAAAGAACTGTGACAAGTGTAAATATATAACAAAGGAATAAACATTGTAAGAAATTAACCACGAGTAGGAGCGAGGAATTAAAACTGCAACAACATGCAAGCCGCCAAGCCCAAGGAGGGCAAGCAAAAGAAGGTAAAGCAATTAAAGCCAAACTAATTGTGACACAGTTAAAATATATAGCACACTGCACAAATTCCGTCCGGTACTGAGGACCGTAAAGCTCCGCAAAATGCCAACCGAACACTCTGAAGTCTGAGAGCATTGTGATTCTTGCCATGGATATGTGTAATCCTCTGTAGTCCTTTCGTTGGCCTTCGTTACATGATTCTATTTTCGTATTTAAAAATTCGCGATTACTTTTTAATAAGTTCGCTGAAACGTAGCAAAAGTTCTGATGGCACTTTGTCACGAAACATAATTTGCAATTTGCCCAAGGTGGCCAGAAAGGGGGGTAGTAGGGGCACAGGGGCAGACAATTTTTTGGCATGTGCGTGCCGCCGAAAAAGAATAAAAAGAGATGGCACTACCAGCATTTAGGGCCACCGGGTAGATCAATGTTGAATTTGCAACTTTATCTAAGAATATCAACATTTTCGATGGATTCCCAACTAGATAGCCATCAGGGCCAAATTGAGTGTCGATGGCAATCAATTTCGCCTTCGTCTGCACGTCTGATTCAACGCAATAAATGAGTCGATAAATCAGTCATGGATATGACTTCAAGCGCACCTTTTTACCGTAGAGCCCATAAACAAATAAATAGGTAACTGTAACCTGACGCCTGATGCACTTCAAAAAATAAAGGATATAAAGTGGCAATCAAGTTTGAAAAATCTTAGACTAAAATACTTAAAACTAGAATAATAAGTTAATAATTTCTTAAATCAGAAAGTTCCTTTCTAAGGAAAAATATACCTTAAGACTTCTATCCCGTATCGATCAACATTTTTCTCTGAGTGTCTTAATCGTAATTGTCTTTGGTAATATTTAAGGTGGTTGCTATTGTCACAAGTCAACTGCTTTCCGACTCCACTTCCGCTGCCTTTAATCGAGTTGTGAGCAATTTGTTTACTTACGCGCCCCACCATCTCCACACCATTGAGGAGCACCCAAACCGGAAATGTCAACACCCCGGTAGCTCCAATCGCATCCTCACTTATGACGTGCTGCCGAGACGTCAGCGACGAAAGTTTATTTTGATTGCGAGTCGAAAGTTTTTTTTTTTTGGCGAACGTCATCAGGCTTCGTTTTCAGTCACAATGCGAAAAAGGAGCTGAGCTGTGAGCTGAATTGTTGGCAGTATTCTTCTTGAGGCTGTCCTAGACCAGGTCTCAGTCGTGTTATTGCGCGCTTACACCAAAAAGAAATCCTAGTTTCTTGTTTCTAAAAAAGATTTGTAAAGATGTGGAAGCTTGCTAACAAAGCCATGGCGGTATATGCATGAGTATTCAATTGTAGAAATCTCTATCTATATCTGTATCTGAGCAGCTTAGAACGCAAAAGTTGCTTTTACCGCAAAGTAGTGCAAATTGAGCAAGTGTGCGTGTGTGTGTTGTGTGTTTAATTGTGTATATAGGTATGAAAGAACTTGTAAATACTAAACTAATGAGATACTGTAAATATGAACCTTATCTTCAATCGATGTTATTTGTAGATCTATTCATTCAGTCAGCCAATCCGACAACTGCATACTGTATATAAAACATATCCTATCCTATAAGTAGCTATACCACGTCTCCCAGCTGTCTGTTTCGCACTCGAACCAATTAGTGTTGTATTACAGTACAGTTTAGTTGTTGTACAGTTATTGTTAAAAAAGAATGCCAGGCACTGCTCCAGCTGGTGTACCGGAGGACGGGGCTCGTCCTTGTGCCGGTAGTGCAGATGAGCTGGCCGCAATGGAGCAACTGCAATTGGAAGAGGTAACTGAATAACTGTCATGCCATACAGTTTGGAGCAGAGAAGTGCATTTCTTTCGGTACCACCGACCACATATGCCCTTTCCAAAAAAAAAAGCAAGAAACCTACCAAGTTGTTTCATGTTGGAAAGCGTATATGCCAATACTATAGTAATATAGTTATATCATACTTTAAAAATATAAAAGATTTGCATGCTGCGTGGCTCTGATTCTACTGTAGAACCCACGAATCACATGTATGTACTTCAAAATCTTATGCACCCTCCTATTCGAACCGTTAATGTATGATTCCTCTAAAGTATCCTAGCACTGAAGGTAAGTATCCGCCATATATCCCGCTCCTATCAGTTAATTTTTGACCGTTCACAAGCACCTTTCAACAATGTTGCATACGCACTTCACCCTTTCTTTCCTCACTTTACGACTTTACACACCTGATTAGATTATTACAACTTTGTATCAATTGCATTTCGAATAACAGAATAGGTCCTCGAAGACTAAGGAAGGTGGCGGCGGCGGTGGAGGCGATGCGGATGATTTCGATGCTTGGATGAAGTCGCGCCAATTGATCAAGCCCGATGACCAATTGGATCTTACGGAGGCCGAGCTGGGCGAGGAGGTCAGCAAGATGCTGACACCCACAAATACAAATGTGCTGCGGAATTTAGTTGTATTTAGCTTCAAGGAAGGCGAATATGTACCCGCACCCCTACCGGGCAACACAGTTACCCTGATCAGCTTTCCAGGTAACTCCTTGCACGTGGACTCCGAGGAGGCAAGACGTCAGGTTGAGGAATCCGATGAAATTGGCTATCCATTGCCCATGCCCAACTATTCGGTGGTGGAGCAACGCGAAACTATCTACGATGGCGAGGAGGAAGGCGAGGGCGAAGATGACGAGGGGGATCAGCAGGAGGACAAACAAAGTCCTGGCGCCGATGCTGTCGAAGAAGAGGAAGCCGAGGAAGAAGAGGATGAGGAGGGCAAGGCAACAGAGGCGGCCACCGAAACGGAGGGTGCTGGTGGTGATGATGATGAACAGGCAGGAGAAGTAAGGCAAGCCGCTGCTGTTCCCGGCAAGAAGCGAAAGCTCATCAACCAGTTCAACTATTGTGAACGCGCTACCCTTACCTATTGTAATCCCAAGCGGGTAAGTAACCTGACAAAAGTCCTTTAAGAAACTTAGCCCGATAGGAAATTTTCTACCGTAGAGTGTTGATACACAAACGATTCCACCACCTCGTTCATCGTTTGGTGGCAATGTGCTGCAATGGGTCATCTATGACTCCTATCTAGAGGATTTCGAGGAGAATCATAAGGCTGGTGCTCCAGGCGATCAGAGACGGCGCTCCAGCAAGAAGACCTTTAAGAAGAAAACCGCTTTGGCAGAGCAACTAAATCGCAAGTATCTGAGATGCTGGCAGATTCTCGAGCGTATGATAAATCAAAATATATTCGATGACATTGGCAACGACTATCGCTACTGGGAGGATCCGGCTGATGAGTTTCGCGATGGCGAAGGCAATCTGCTGCCACTGTGGAAGTTCCAATACGAGAAGACAAAGAAAATGAATGTCACTGAAATTGTTTTCAATCCATGCTATTACGATCTATTTGCCGTGTGTTTCGGATCACGTAAGTGGGAACGTTATTTGACTTTTTTTCCTCTATGTCCTAATTTAAATTCTTGCAGATGACTTCCTTAAGCAACCCAATGAAGGTTATCTGTGCCTGTTTACCGTTAAAAATCCCTCCTATCCCGATTACATAAGTGAGTAAAATTCGTTCCTATCTCCTTCAACTTTTTTTTTACCTTCTCTCACTCCAGTTCAAACGGATTGCGGTGTCATGTGCTGTGATATCCATCCACACTATCCGTTCCTGGTGGTCATTGGACTGTACGATGGCAATGTGGCAGTCTATGACCTAAGGGATGGCTGCAAGGAAGCCATGTACGTCTCAAGAGGAGTTAAATGTAAGCATGGTGAATGCGTCTGGCAAATCAAGTGGGGACCAGACATGGCTGATGGAGAGATCAACTTCTATTCCGTGTCCTCGGATGGCTGCGTCTTCAACTGGATTCTGATGCAGAACAAGCTGTGGGTGACGACCATAATTACGCTCTATCTAGAGAATGGCATTGCCGATGGACCAGATGGCACTAAAGTGATCCTCAAGAGTGGCGGCTCCTGTGTGCAATTCCATCCTCAGAATCCAACCATATTTCTTGTTGGCACCGAATGTGGCTTGATCTACAAGTGCAGCACGGCATTCAGCTCCAAGTATCTGATGACCTACGATGCACACAATATGTCCGTGTATCGCATCGATTACAATCGCTTCGACTCGAATATTTTTGTCTCCTGCAGCGGAGATTGGCGTGTCAAGGTCTGGGAGGATATGCGTGCCGATCCACTCTTCATCTTTGATCTTGGCTCCCCTGTTGGCGATGTCAAATGGGCGCCCTACTCCAGCACCGTATTTGCTGCTGTTACCACTGAGGGCAAGGTGCATGTTTTCGATTTGAATGTGAATAAGTATAAGCCCATTTGTGTGCAGGCTGTGGTGCCCAAGAGGAAAAACAAATTGACCCGTCTGGCATTCAATGAGAAGCTACCCTTCATTGTAGTGGGTGATGAGAAGTGAGTATTTGAAGTGGAGCTCCCAGAAAACCCATAACTATCCATCCTTCCTGTCTTCCAGGGGCGTCACCACCTCCTTGAAACTGTCACCTAACCTTCGGGTTATGGTTAAGCCGCCAAAGAAGCAGCTCTATCTTGATCAGACTACACTACAGAGTGCCAAGCTCGAAAAGCTGTTGTCACTGGTGCGTGAACTACCAGAGGGTACTGTAGTTCCCGATGCAGCTACCACTGTACGGAGTTAGAAGGACTTTACACATCGTATAAACCCTAATTATGTATTATATTTCGTTAAGTTACTGTATAAAAAGAAAGAACAACTGGTACAGAGATGTTTATTGGCTACATACATGTATTTGGTTGTAGATAGTTCCGAGAACTTTGGCTTGAGAAAGTGCTATACTAACTTAGATGTATGTATCTATAGATCTATGCGAGCTAGCTAATAACATAAACAATGAAAACACACACAGAAAGGAACAGATAACCTCAATTTAAAAGTATATATCTTATAAATAACAACCATATAGTACACACAGAATGTATAAAGTAATAAACACATCTAAAATAGTTTTCCTTTTGTAGCTACACCTAATTTCCTCAACTAAACACAATTTATACTAAACGGAAAGGACATGCTAAGGAATTATTAACTACTCCTCCTCGTTGGGAATATCGACAGACTGTACTCGAATATTTTTGGATTCGAGATACTCCAACACATTGTTAGGACACATAACGCTCTTGCCCAGAAACAGCACAGTCGACATGGGATGCAAGTAGTCCGAGGAGAAAGTCGATGCTTTCCAACCAAAAAATCCGCTAGCTCGCACTTCATTTCCATTTATCTCGTAGGGCAGCAGATTGACACCAACTTGATTGACCTTGGAGAACTGCACCCGGAAGTAATGTCCATCCGTTGCCTTTATCCAGTAGAAACCCTCAGCATCCACATGAGGCTTACTCTGTGATTTCTTCATTGCATTCGATCGCTCCAAATCCTGGACATTAAAACTAATATCAATATCATAGGCATCCGGAGAAAGTTGATACGTTTCGATGGCACTCTTAAGAGCATAATTATCCAGCCAATATCGTATGCCAACATTCTCGAACTCCTCGAGCACATGGTTAAAGGTGGTCTTTAGTTTGTCCAGACAGCATGGAGGCGTATGCTTGCCCAGATAATAGTAGAAAGGACGACTGTTGTAGACTTGTCCTATACAGGACTTCGTAGTCCTCTCACAGCCAAACAGATCGATGTGCGTGACAAGGGGCAATGAGAAATTTGATAGGGAAAATTGTGCATCAAGTACAGGAATATATGGTTGCCAACTGCCTTCCAGCTTATATGCAGCCTTACCACCCAACTTGTGGGTTCGTCGCACCAATCTCTTGATTTGCAGTTTCTTGTACATCTCCCGGAACTGTCGACGACGCAACTCCATTCTCCTTTGCTTGGTGTGAAACGAGGCAAACAGTCGACGTCCCTCGAGGAAGGATTGTGGAAAAACAGATGTCTACAAGTATAGAGAATGGTAAGACTGTAAGCACTAGGAATAGACTATGAACTACCGTTAGGTTCGCAATCTTGGCCTGCACATAGAGCATCTCCGGAAAGGGCAAAGCAAAGGGTTCCGGCATAGCCCTAAGAGCCGCAACATCTATAAGTATCGCATGCTTCTGCAGGAACTATTAAGAAAGAAGCAACAGTTTATTATCAGAGTAGATATTCTCCATCAGTCTACCTACCAAATCACAATGATTGCTATCATTCCTTGCATCCAGCTCCATTGTCCAGTTGGGCAAATCCAGATCAAGCTTAGCACAGCTACTAAAAGATTTCTGATTGCCCGCAAATGGAATGAGTAACAAACGGCGCACTGTGTCCTCCAAAGAGACAGTTACTCTAAGCTTCTCTGTTCCCGGTTTCGTGTTTAACTCTCGGAGTATTTTCTGTAACAGATTCTTGCTACTCAAACGCACACTATCCGGCATAAGTAGGACATATCTTGTGTGTATTGCAGCCAGAGGATTCAGTTGCTCACGCGTCTTCCGCACATCGAAAGCGAGGCTCATAAAGTGAACCGTTTGCTCCTCTCCAGTGGTTAGGTTTCGCTCGAAGCTAACAGGTGGATAGGCGTACTCGGCGGCACCTTCTTGGAGTACCAGTATGGGCATGTTGGGTACAACATCCAGGATGCTTATAATAAAATGAGTATACAATATATTTATTAACTAATTATATTAATACTTCATATTATTACCTTTCGATGCTCGGTCGCAAATCCTGCTCGAAGTTATAGTGTCCATAAAATACGATTGTTATGGACTTGCGTATGTGTTTGTTGGCATTCCTTGCCTTATCCTTGGGCGAAAGCTTTCCTCCTTGTACAGCATCCGGTTTTGCCTTCGTCTCACTTCCGGCACTGCCACCAAGCGCTTTGGTGATGCGTCGCCACAGCATCGAGTTCCAGGTGTAATAGAAGAGTATCAAGTTGGCCACAACAAAGCCAAGCAACAGCAATTTAACCAAACGCAATCGAAATATTTTCATCTTGTTGTCGAGCGACTCCTTTGGGAACTGTGTGAATTGGATGCTGGCTTTACCTGAACTTAACAGGTTGTACTTGTAGCTCTTAACGTAGTACCTATTAGTTTTACGTATCTAACTTTGTTGGTCATGTAGCCTAGCGATAATACGAAAGCCGTATCGTATTTACTTTTATGTATATTTTCATTTGCAAACACATTTCATTTAATATTTGTCACTTTGGTTTTTGTTCAGTTTACTTTTTCACTTAGCTTGTGAGAATTTATTTTTTAATGTCACAAAAAGCTTCCCAAAACAGCTGATTCCGATAGTAGACCGGTTTGTAAACGAACTAACATTTTGTTAGGCACATCCTTTGAAAGCTTTCAAAATGAGCTTTGCAGTGTGAAATGAAAAACATACCCTTAACTTGTGAATCCTTAAAGCGCACAGGGGATGCAAAGATTTCAAAAAATTTCAAAAGAAATTGAAACAATATAGTAAGAAAAAATAAACGCAGTTTTAGATACATCGGTACAACAAATACATTTTAATATGCTTATATCAAAATACATTACATAGCATTTATAACATTTCATTAACACAGATAATAGACAGATAGTAAATAGACATCTAATGACATTATTCAAGTAGCAAGATTTTATTTCATCTTATACCAGCCAGATTTATCCTTTATTAAAAGCAGTATTTGAGCACTGTGGAATTTTTATAGAAGTAGCTTTCATATAAATATCACAGCGCTTTTAATTCTTGACTATATCCAGCACTACAATATTTTTCAGGTATTCTGTTAAAAAACATTTATAATTGAGCAGCTCTAAGGCAATAATAATAAATACTCATCCATCATTCAATTAACATCATTAGCTTAGTTTTCGACAGAGATCAAGCTAGATTTGTACTTGAAATACTTCGGTTCGCTTTTAAAGGATAATCGGCGCTGGTTCATTTCCCCATGCCGGCAAATAGCAGAGGGAAAGGCACCTCATCGGTGTTTGGCTGTGGCGGAGTTGGAGCACGTGCCTCTGCCTCAGTGGTGCTATTTAACCAATAGGTGGTCACTGTGCCCTTACCCTTGAGCTCCACATCGCCTCTGTGCTCCAATTGAAAGGTGCCAAACTTGTCCAATATGGCCTTGGTGGCTGAAGAAACATGAATCTTGCCAGCTTGGGGAGGAATACAATATGAAAAGACAACAATTTATACATTTTTCATTGCAACATACGCATTCCAGTTGTTTCCAATCGTGAAGCGGTGTTCACCGTATCCCCAAAGAGACAGTAATGTGGCATCTTTTTGCCCACAACGCCGGCACAAACTGAACCCGAATGCATTCCAATCCTTATTTGTATCTTATAGTCGGGCTTGTGTCTTAGGTTGAAGGAGCAGACAGCCTGCAGGATGTCCAAAGCCATTAGAGCGATTTCCCGAGCATGCTTATCGCCATTGGGCTCAGGGAGACCAGAGACTACCAAATAGGCATCACCAATAGTTTCCACCTTAAAACAACTCATTAACTCTTCTTACTAACACAGAGAATAGTTCCTCAACCCACCTTATAAACATCGTAGAAGCCAATAATGCGATCAAAAGTGCTATACAGATCATTGAGAAAGTTTACCACTTCCATGGGAGTACTTCTGGCACATAGCTCGGTAAAGCCCACAATATCGCTGAAATAGATGGTAACACTGCTAAATTCCTCCGGCTCTACAAGATCTCCAGCCATAAGCTGTTGAGCAACGGGACGTGGTAGGATTTGATACAATAGTTCCTCGGTGCGTTGTTTTTCTAAACTGAGTTGACGGGTTTTCTCCTCCACGAGTGTTTCCAAGTTGTTGGCATAGTGTTCCATGCGGTTCAGTAGGTCGTCCATGAGATTCTCACAAAATCCTCTGAAAAATAAACTTGTGCATTTATATATTTTTGACATTTACAAAGATGAACGGAAACGGGTTAATTAAAAGTAGCGGAAAAAATAAATTAAATTATTTTGTTTACTTACTTCATGATGGTGCGTATGTTGCCTCTAATTGTGGAGAACGCTGGACGCTCCTCCTGGTTGTCAGCCCAACACTTTTCCATGAGAACCAACAGATCCGGCGGACACTCCCTTTCACGGATGAGCGGTCGAAACGGAGGATATTCACACTGACGCACCTTATGCAAGATTGTGTGGACATCCATGCCCTGCTGCCGTGCCTCCTGATACGGTCCACCCCTATTAACGATCTCCTCCAAAATAACGCCAAAGGAGTAAACATCGCCCACGTTGTGTTGCCGGACAGCCAGGAATCGAAGTCATTGGCAGCAACTCCGGAGCTATCCACAGCAGCTCTGAAACAACAAAAATTTTACAATAATATAAAGGTAAGAAGTCGATAAACCTTACTGGTATAGTAATTCTGATCCCGGACAAAATCCGAAGGTGTGGTCAGCGTGTTCAATCCAAAGTCGGAGATCTTTAGGACGAAGCGTCCATCGATGAGACAATTGCAGGAGCGGAGTTTTCCATGAGCAACAACATCACTATTATGCAGATAACTCATGCCCTTGACAATGTCGTGTATCAGAGACATCCTGAAGTTCCAATCCAGCTCAATGGCCTCGTTCTCCAAAACATCCTTCAAGCTACCTCGCGAGCAGTATTCCGTAAGGATTAGGACAGTGGGTCGCGGTAAATCAATGCATGCTCCAACAAATCGTACGGTATTCTCGTGACTCACATCCCGAGCCTGCTTAATCTCCCAGAGCAGCGTTGAGGTCACCTCCACCTTCTTAACGTTCACCTTCTTGATGGCCACACGTTCTCCCTTGAACTGTCCAATGGTTGTGTAGACTTGTGGTGGCAAGGATGCAAAGCTTGCTATTGAGGCTCTTCCTGAATGAATACCAAACTGCTGCAAAGATATATTCTCCACATCCAAGCGTTGCAATCCACCCTTCGAACCAAACATGCCACCCATTTCAATTAATACATCATCGGGTCGCACTCTCCAGGACATATTATGCAGCTCCTTGCTGAGCTTCATTTGTCTGGAAAGGAAAAAGTAGTTACTTGATTTTCACCCTATTACTTTCTACTTACTTTTGCAGCAGGCAGATGACCAAAAACACAAGTCCCAAAAACAAAGCCATTCCAAAAACCGAGTATAAAATTGTGGTCTCTACAAGAAAGAGTTGACAATAATCTGTAAATCCATAATAAAGATCCTTGACTCACCATTTCCGTGACAGCCTGGAGCATTACCCAAAAAGCCACAAGGTGGTACATCTGGTGGAGGTTCCTCTCGGCCACCGGGCCAATGAATCTTCTTGCCATGAGCCGCAGCATATTTTCTACCCAATAAAAAAACCCATAAAGAAAAGTAAAAGGAATTTTTCCTAGGAACGACTAACCTGTGAAGACCGTAATAATGTGCCACCACTGAGAATTTGCCATTAATGGGATCCAGATCGAGTATAGAGTAATCCGCATCACGATCACCATTGTCGTCTATGCGAACATGTCCCGTTATGCCATGGAATGTGCGATTCCACATGCGTCGAGTGATATTCACCCCATCCCGAATATCACCTCCTTCAGTCAGAGTTTCATTTAGGGCCATGCCAAGTAGATACACCCCATCATAGAAGGCACCTATGAAGAAGTTCACCTCTTCACCATCACCAAACGTATAGTTGTACTCCGATAAAGCATTCTCCCGCACATTATCCGCAAAGTCCTGGAAGGTGGGACTAGTTGGCTGCAGCAGGGAGACTCTCAGAAGCGCTTCATAGGCCTTCCGAGCACGCATATCATTCTCATCGCCCAGCTCCCAATCCTTGTCGCCCCAGTAGGCACTCTGAAATATCTCCACATCCAGGAAAACCCATTCACCATTCGTCATTCCCAAACTATGGGCAGCAAGCATGAATTTCCTAACTAAAACACCACGAACCGACAAGATGACAACTGTAAGTAGATAAATAATAGATATATTATGAATATTCATATATAGTATTATTTTTCTACTTACCTCGCGCATACATGCTGGCATCCCTTAGATAGTTCTCATAGATCTCCTCTTCGTTGCCGTTCAACTCACGCACAAAACTCAAGAGTCCCTCCTGACGCAATCCGTATTCCAGATTCTTGCCCACTGTCAAGGAGAACAGCTCCGAGCGATCCACAAGGAGTGCCACATGTTTCCAATTGAATTGGCGGAAAACGCTGGCAAAGACCAACTTTAGACGACATTGGCAGTAGGACATTCGTGTCAGCGTTGGATATTTTGATTTGTCTTTGAACATGCCCTGGAATCAAAGATTCATTATCATCCAGAGTTTGAACCGGAATGGAAAACCCAACTGTAATTACCGTACTCTCGTTCTTCCACTTGTGTATTCTGCCCAGAATGCCAGATGTAACAGTTAATTCTCCCTCGGAAGAAGGTGGCTTTAAAGAAAACAATTCAATCTCAAATGAGCAATTGTGTGGTTTTCGCTAAAGCTACTTAAAATCGTGTTTAATTGTGGAGGAAGGAGCAGATAGGATTAGTTACCAATCCGAGCACATAATTGAAAGCCACTTGCTGTGCCGTGTGCTCCTGGAATACGTAATGAGTGGGAAAACCGCAATCAAACACTAACCTGATCTCCCATTCCCGTTATAATGGGCGTATTCCAATAGGCAGCCAAGCGGGCAACCGGCTCCAGAGCAAATGCGCACGCGGGTCCAATGAAAGCGATGACATCGTCCTTGAAATGCATATCCGCAGCCAGTCCCGGTGCTTTGGCGCCCGAGCAAGATGGGTAACTGTCGGGAGGGGGGTGGAGTGGATAGGTAAAAAGTTAATCGTTTAAGACTGGTTAGCGCGTGGGAAAAGATACAAACAATTTGTGGAAAGCATGCATTGCAAACAGCTGTGGGGGAATGGGGATGGATATGGGGATTAGGAGCAGAGTGCGCCCATGAAATTTGAGTAATTAACTCGTCTCGTGCCGCACGCAACAAGTTCCAACTGTTGGAATCTTGATGTACACTTAGAAAATTAAAGCTACTTTTCATTTCTGAGTGTGACTCAACTTTAGGTATAGGAAAATATGCGCTCAAAACTGATTTATGTAGGGCAACACTTTGATTTACGGAAAGCGCACCAATTTAAGCTTAAGGAAACTCACCTGGCCTTCTTCTTGACCAGCCTTATATTGTGGGGGCTGAGGAAACGTTTGTTAATTTGATCCAAGGCCAAGTCCACGGCAGGTCCGCAGCGTTCCAGGTCAAAAGGTGAATCTAATATATTAGAAAATAAGTATCCTGTGTCTGCCCCATCCCATGCCATCGCTCAATCTTTCTTACCCAAATGAGATGCCATTAGGACGCCAACATTATAAACACGCATCTTACTAATATCACCCTCGTTGAAGGAGCCAGTTTGATTCTTGGTCTCCCTTATGCGCTCAAAGACATTTATATCGATGCTTTCATTGAGATGAACATTGAAATTACCATTACTGGAGCGTGCCTGATGCGTAATGCTATCCAAGGTAAGTTCCTTGCCCTCCCAGGCCTCAATATCAGTCCGATGCAAATGATATCCATATGCATTGGGCATCAGTATAGTCAGATACATAATCCACAACATAGTGTACAAAATCTATGGATCTTATATTTAAAAGGCAGACACAAAAAGTTATAATTCTGACGGCTCTTAAGCTTCACTCGAAAAGGATTTCTGCACAGAAACAAAAAAAACTTTCCACAATTATTTCGTACCAACGAAAATACAAATTTATTCTTAAATTCAAAACAGTATTGTACTAATTCACTTTCGCGAGTCTCATCGAAACGACAAATTAATTCAAATCACACTTACAAAAAGATAATGAGGCGTAAGCTGCTGCTTTAAAAATTTTCCGAAACTGTTGCAACTTTAAAGGGGTTGATTTTCATGGCATCTATTCGGGCCCAATAAATGCTTATTTCTTATGGTGTCAGTAATAATATATGTCACTTTCGAATCGATTTTTTAATATTTTGTAATATTCAACAGGTTTTAGTTTTTAATCACAAAAAGCACTTTAAAATAAATATTTCAACACTTAAAGAGAACGATTAGACTTAACACGATAAAAGTTTTGACCAAACATTGAAAGGCGCGTTAGACGAATGAGCCCAAAGGCAAAAACCTGGACCCTTTATATAGGGGACACTGTTCGGCAACAGGACACTCCGAGGCAAGCATCCAATACGAATGTCTCAGCCAAT
Organism: Scaptomyza hsui; assembly: GCA_018152825.1. Classification (NCBI taxonomy): domain Eukaryota; kingdom Metazoa; phylum Arthropoda; class Insecta; order Diptera; family Drosophilidae; genus Scaptomyza; species Scaptomyza hsui. Next base: position 10,026,514 of record JAECXO010000002.1, read on the forward strand.
GGCTGACATTCGTTTCGGCTTGGCTGCTTCGTTGGTGGGTGGCGCCAAAGGAGCCGAATTTGGAAGCCGGTCATCGTCAATTTAAATGCGAATGTCGAAGGTTAGCAGGAGCAATGTCAGAGCCAACAGCGAACAGACTCTAAGGCATCACAAATAGGATATTAACGTTTGCTGCTTTCACTTGTTGCTGTAGTTGAAGTGCTCCATTTGAATTTAAACTGTTTGCCAGTCGGATTCATCGTTAAAAGGAGCAACAGTCTAATAAAAAACGTGTCGCGTGCCGCCAACAATTAATGCGTCTCAATGTTGTCCGCTATGCGATGTCCTGGGTTCTGGGTTTAAGCACTTATCGTGTCTGCTTGAGTTGAGTTATGAGCCAGTGAATGTTTAATAGTTGTATAGTCTGACTTAAATTAAGAAACAACTTCGGAAACTTACCATGATTTAATAATAATATTTTAATCATACAAAAGATCAAATGAAGGCGAGAAAGTGCGTTCTTGCTTTATTTTAATAGGTTAACAAATTATCAGAAAACTAGAACACTTTGATATATTATTAGTTATTAATCATTTTAAATTCATAACATTATACTTCACATATTCATTCTGCTTTTAATATCTTAAATGTACCCGCCCAATTAATTAATGTGACCAGCCAACCAACATTCAAGGGCAGTCGATTTTTATTTAGCGATAATTGGCAATTCTTGCCGACCCTGTATATCGATAGCTGCACTTAATCGATGATCGCATCGCTGGTGTCTGAACTGCTATCGATAGCGTCGCTAACGAAAGAGAATGACAACTCTGTTTGGGAATGACAAGTACAATTTGCGAGGAACAACATTTGACGCCGCATATCTGCTTAATTTCCACAGAAAATTTGTAAATTCAAAAACTAATACAAAATGGTAAGTGCATTTAAGTTGGCGACTTTAAACAAGTGACTCTAGTGCATTCACTTCAATTTAAAGAAGGACGCACTTGCTTTTGAAAAACTTGCATGTGCCTTTTTGCCTAATCACCGCCACAATTGTATTTTCCTTATGCATCTTTTCTCTTTTATAGGCGCGTCGCTATGATTCCCGCACCACGATCTTCTCGCCCGAGGGTCGTCTGTATCAGGTAGAGTATGCCATGGAGGCAATATCCCACGCCGGCACATGCTTGGGAATCCTGGCCGAAGATGGAATTGTACTGGCAGCCGAATGCCGCAGCACAAACAAGTTGCTAGACAATGCGATTCCATCGGAAAAAATATACAAACTCAATGAGTAAGTTAAATGTGGATATTTATTGAGTGTGTAACATTTTAAAACTTGGTAACTTTAAGGAACATGGTCTGCTCCGTCGCTGGCATCACATCCGACGCAAATGTGTTGACCTCAGAGCTTCGTTTAATCGCACAGCGCTATCAGTTTAGCTATGGCGAGGTAATCCCTTGCGAGCAGCTTGTCTCTCATCTGTGTGACATTAAGCAGGCCTACACCCAGTATGGTGGCAAGCGTCCCTTTGGCGTCTCCCTGCTATATATGGGCTGGGACAGCAAGTATGGCTATCAGCTGTATCAGTCCGATCCCAGTGGCAACTATGGTGGCTGGAAGGCAACTTGTATTGGCAACAATTTTGGTGCCGCTATTTCCATGCTGAAGCAGGAGCTCGCCGATAAGGAAAACATTAAACTCGAGGAGGCCAAGGATTTGGCTGTTAAGGTTCTGAGCAAGACCTTGGATACCACAAAACTGACACCCGAAAAGGTGGAAATGGCCACCTTGCAGCGCATTAACAACACGACTGTGTACAGTGTGCTTGAAAAATCGGATGTGGAAAAGCTAATTGCTAAGTACAATAAGTTGGAGGCAGAGGCCGAGGCTGCCAAGAAGGAGAAACAGGCTCAGCAGGCGAAATCCTAAGACCATCTTAAATCTTGCTTAATGTGGTACATAATTAATTTGTAATTCTAATGGCAAACTGAGTTAATTTTGTATGTGAAATAAAATTTCAAAATGGGAGAAAATTACAATTTTAAAAGGGCAATGCGAATTTGTTGCGATATGGTAACGCCGACAATTCAAGCAAGTTGGCAGTTCTGGTCGCAAAATTGTCTAAATATTACCTGTTTTCGTATGCACTAAAAAAAATACCGTACAAAACATTTAGTGGAAATTCCGTCGCTTTTTGCAGATTTCGCTCCGAATAAAGTTAAATATATTTGTAAAAATAGTAAATAATCGGTTTTCCTTGACGGAATATTACGCGTATATAGTGTGCGCATGGGAAGACAAATAAAAGCAATTGTAAAGCAATTTTTCCTACGCAGCAGATCATCATTGAGCGCGCGTCTGTGTGAGCGCGTGTGAGACTGTGTGAGTGTGTGTGTGTGCGTGCGTGTGCCACAGAAAGTGGCAATCAGGCAGCAGCTATAGTTAAGTGTACATATATTAATATTCGTAAATCATTTAGTATTGTTAATTTATGCAATAATAAAATGTGCACACATGCATGCATGAAAATGTGAAACCAATGGCAATATCTCAATGTTGTCAATACAGTGAAAAGTTGTGTAGAAGCAGCCGCAACAGCGACATCCGCAGTAGCCGTCAACGTTAACGTATAAAAAGGCGAAAGAAAATGAGGAAAATGGAATAACATAAAAAAAAAGAGCTGCGCTGTAGCGAGCAAGTAAAAGAAACGCGAAACACAAGCAAAGAAAAATCGAAATAATAAAATACATACGTACATACAGACGAACGTGTACTGTATGTATGTGTATATGTGTATATCACAAAATTGTGCCTGTATGCGCGGTGCAAGTGTATATGTGTGTCTGTGTGTGTAAGTGAAACGTATAAATAAAATTCAGCCAAATGCAGAAACCAACAACAAAATGGATAACAAAACTACACAGTTGGATTTTAAATTACTGGTAATTAAATAATGTTTCCTATAAAATGCCCTGCCCCAGGCGCCCCCCACCCTGCACCCGTTAGCTTTCAACTACATAAATACGTACATTCGTACATACAAACATACATATATATACATAAACACACACATGCACGCTTGTATATGTATATGTAAGTCTACATTCCGTGCGACTATCAAATGAGAGTGGCAAAACAACGTGTAATGAGTAGGCAAAGAAGAGAGCGGCAGAGGAACATAGAGCAGCCGAAAGTAGAGAGAGATAACAAATAACGTGAAGTACAGTGTGCATTAGCAGTTTATTTTAAGCTGTTGTTTATATTAATTATAAATTTGTGTCAAATTAATTTGCTTGTCTTAACATCTAGCTGAATTTATTTTAGGTTGCAACTTTTTCAAAAACTTTCAGTGTAAAGTCGGCAACATGACCAATAAGACTTTAAAAATGATCCCAATTTAAGGTGTTTGAAGATCAATAATAAGTTTCTGTTTTTCGTTTCAATGTTTTAGCCCTGGTTTATGGGGCTGGGGTGCTTGTCTTATTATTTTAAAAAAGCTTCGTTCATTTAACCTTCCCAATCCCTTTCCGTTCCGTCTCTCAATCGGTTCTTGCACAATACCCCCGCGCATACTTACACAGAAACACACACACACACTGAAACATGGACATTTTGTTGTGCTTGTGCTTGTGTATGAACTTCCGCAATGTAGTTGTGTGCCCTTGCCCCTTCATTCTCACCTTCTACACTCTCCCACCCACCTACTAAACCATAGCACAGCACTCCCTTTCCTTATTGCCCCTACCCCTGCCACATAATAGCATTCTTCTCTTCTATTTCTATTTTCTTTTCTAAAATAAATTGTAGTTTTGTTTCACTCTTCACCCCTCTTTAATCCACACAAGCCAGTCAGTCGGTTTTACTTCTCCCATCTTCGACCCATTTATTCATTGTTGTTGTTGCTGTTGTTGTTGTTATTGTTGTGGGGATGGCTATTATTCACTTTTGTTTTGTTTTCCTCGTCGTTTTGAGAAAATATTTATTTATATTTGTTAGTTTATAACAACATTACATTACATGAAATAACACACATTCGAATTTCGAACAAGCAATCATCCATCTTATGCATAATATGAACAATGACATTTACATAGTTAAATATGTATGTATGTCTATCTGTTTGTTAGTATGTATGAACATAAATACTACGAATACTACGAAATCCAACTTGTGCGCGCCACTCTGACTACAAATACAATAAAAACAACAACAACACTAAGCAGAGAGAGAGTATGATTTGATTGTGTTTGTATTTCTGTTTTGTATTTGTGTTTGTGTGAGGGGGAGAGCGAATGGACGAGCAAAGCACAAGTAAAGAATTGTAAACAGCGCGCACAGTGGTACAATAACGGGTCTTCTAGGGTCTTTTATTTCATTCTCAATTGTTTTTGTTCTTGTTGGAATGCACTTCAAGAGACTTGTTTCTGTTTTACAAAGAGTTAGGGTGAGAGGGAGAGAGCAAGAGTTGCCAATTGGGGACTCCAAAAAACCCATTAAACGAGGAGTCCAGTGTCGTAATAGAACTACATTGCAGATTGCGTTCGTTGTTGTTCTTTTTGTTAATTGAGCTTTCCAATTAAAACTTTTATCGCTCCTAATTGAGTTTACGACATAAAGGAAAGGCAGCAATTGTTTTTTTTTTTTTTACAAAACACAAAAGAACCTTAAAGCAAACTTGCAGAAATGTAACTTAATATATATATATTTTGGTACATTTAAGCTATGAGCCACTGTATACACATACCTTTACGTTACGTTTTGTTTCGCTTTGCGCCAATTTCATTAATAAAGGAGGACAACGTAAATGCTATTTTTATTTGATTAGTATAGCTACAAACATACAAACGCGTGTGTGTGTGTGTTGGTGAGAGACGGCGTTTTAGCATGTATGTATGTATGTATGTGTGCTGGTACACGTTGCACGAGCGCGAAATGTAAAACATAAGTTTTTGCTAAAAATGCAGCCGCTATTCTTGCCCCACTTCAGCTACAGCTGCAACGTTTACAGTTTGGCAACCTAAATATATGCATATGTATGTGCTATGTATGTAAACAAATATACCTTTAAATATGTACGTTATGTGTGTGTGTGTGAGAGTGTGTGTGTGCTCTCACTGTCTTTCTCTTGTATCTCTTCCCCTGTTGCTTTATCGCTGTGTTTGTGCGTGTGTTGTCTGCGTGCTGAACAGGTACATAACAATATTAAAACGAACTAGCTGAAAATGAAGCAGCAGCCAAGTCTAATAAATCAAGACAAACTGCACTGGTATTAGGAATACATGTGTATATAAAGACAAATAGTTTATTGAATACCCTACCCTGCAGAAGGTGGAGTTGATTAACTTGCTAAATACTTGTAAAACACCCTTTTATAGAATGTTTTTAAATATTCATTGTGTTCTCTCAGTGTACGTATGTAACTTGATAAATGTTTCGACACCACCAACACACACCCGATAAAAGCTTGAAACTGAGCTTCGTTCCAAATTCCCGAATATTCAACTTGAAAGCTTGTTAAGACTTTAGTGTGATAAAAGGAAACAAAGAGCAAAAGACCCATAAATTTTATGTAAAACAAAAGAATCCGAATTCCGGTACATGTTTCTCTTGCTGCATAGACGTTTGAAGCCTTCTAGTCTGTTGAAATATTTCAAAATACATATTATATATACATATATATATGTATGTACTATATAGTATATACACACACATTACTTACACATGCTTTGTACTTGCTGTGCTCAATTAGTTTCAATGTTATTTTAAGAACGTTTTACATGCGTACTATTTGTAAGCAAAGAGACAAATCTCTTGACAGCTAAAGTGCTTAATTTATGAGCTATTTTTGTGTAACTTGTATTTAATCTAGCTTTCATTTTAAGCAACCAGACTTAAGTCTTCTTAGAACCGGTTTTATTATGAGTGTTTAATTTAAACACTTAACGAAGAAATTATTTCAAATTTGTAGGTATTAAGTTAGTTTTGTTCTAATAACATCTGTATTCCGTCAGCTATGTTTTTTTTAATTCATAAACGTTGCTTTCGCTAAGCTTTTCAATTAAAGGTTTCTCTCATTCTTCCTCTCTATCTTTTCCTGTTTTAGTTACATATAAACACAACAATGTAACTCGCACACAAACGCACGTGGCCATTTAAAGTTGAAAACACCGTTAACTGTGAATTCCAACTAGAATGTAAACAACAAATAAGTGATGCCACCCACACTGAAAATATTTCATTGATACCCAAAAAAAACGTATATCAATTAAAATTCTTTAGAAGCTGTTCGTACTTGACATATTATGTTACTATGCTTTTTTTATACATATGTACATATTTAACCTCATAGTTAGCTGGTTATTCGTTTAGTTTCGTCGTAACTGCATTTTTAATTAAACTCGTTTCCAGTTTTTCTTAACTCGCTCGTAATTAGTTTTCTCAATTTGATAAACATCGTATTAAATTTATGCTGCTGCTAAAATAATATGTACATATTTAAAAATTACCAGCCGAGCCAGAGTTGTGTTATTCAGTGCTGTTGGTCCCCATCCCGTTCTTTTCTGTTGCCGCTCATTTTCTCTCCCTTAAGCCCCATACATCTATTTTCTGTTCCTTCTCTTTCTTGCCCGCTCTCAAAACAAATGTCAGCCAGTGGGTGGGTTGTGGGAGAGCCATTTAGAGAGCGCCATCATGTTTTTACAACTACAACTACAATAATTTGTTGACTCGCAGCTTTAACTCACGCACACACACTCACATGAACATAAACATACGCACACATACATGCAATGTGTACATTATATACACAGCGATGGCAACATTGTGGAATGGGGAAAAAGTAGCACAAATTGTGCGCTGTTTTAATTTCCTTGCCTTCTTCTTCCCTCTTTCGTTGCTGTCGCCGCTGGCGGCAAGCTTTTTTTTTTTATTATTATTATTGTTATGTATGTATGTATGTATGTTTATATAGCCTGTTTTTATTTTTCCTGCTATTTTTTATACACTGTTTGCCTTTGCCATCTTCGCTATGCTGTGCGCTAATCGTTCGCCGCGGCAGCGCAGTTGGTGTCGCTGTCGCCGCGCTGTCTGCTTACAGCTTTTATTGACATCGACGCTGACGCCGGCTGAAGCTGAGCTGAAAGCGCGCGCTCTTGGCGCTCTAATTGCATTAAATTGTTTGGAAAATCATAATCGGTAATTGCATTTGATGACAGTTTTTTGAGTGCACGTGTATATATGTCGGCTGTGTTCAATTTAATTGAAGTAAAAACAAACTCACACACTTACAAACCATTACATAATTTAATGTTCATATGTTTACCATTTTCGGAGCACGTGTCAACTCTGCAAACTTTTTATTTATGATGCCTCATTCGTTATGGTCACAAATGGGGCCATCTAGCGGAAGTTGTTCGCGAATTTTCAATGAATAATTATTTGTTAATAGAGATGGCCAACATGCAGCACCTGTAAATCTAGTTGAGTCAATAACTGGTTAATAAATATACTTATGTATGTATCCGTTCCCGGCAAAAATAAATCAATAAAACAAAAACCAGTTTATTCGATGGTGTCACGGAAAGCTCTTTCAACCAAATACCAACCCTATTCCAATTTGAATTTCAAGTAATATTTAAATACTAAATCCTTTTATTTATTACTGTATTTTTCAGGTGGATCAGTCAGTGAATCTACTGGATAGTCTGAACGCGGCGTCGCGGTGCGATGCAATCAAATTTCTGCTACAAACGCTCAAGTGCAAATATCCAGAGGCCTGCGACAGAGTCGTCAGGAATCTGTACAACAACAATAGCAACAGCAGCAGTAGTAGTAGTAGTCACAAACAAACGACGACGAATGACAATGGCGCCGGATCGGATGGAGCGCAGCTAGCGAAGAGCGAGCAGTTGCAGCTGCTGCTGGCTGCCACCAAGAAGGAGGAGAAGACGGAGGAGAAGACGGAATCGGGCTCGGGGGTTGTGAAAATCAAGCGAGAGAACGAGGATGAGGCATCCGCTATAGATTTGAATCAAAACTTTGAGAAGATTCTCTGCAAGGAGGAGTTTATGTGCCTCGACGAGGAGGATGAGTTCCTCCACAATGATGAGCAGAATTTGTCTTCCATAAGCAAACAGCGCCTGCATCACTTTCATCGCAACAACAATGTGAATGCGTTAGCCAGATCGGGTCCAGGACCAGGTCTGCTCCTCACCAGCGACGATCCACTCGATCTGATACACACGGTGAAGCGACGCTATGCGGCCACCTTTGATGAGCAGGACGACGATGACGACGATGCTGTCGAGGAGGAGCATGGAGAGGATGAGGAGCTGCTCTTGATGCGAAAGCAACAAAAGCTGGCGAAACGAAAACGAAGCAATAACAATCACAATCACATTAGCAGTAGTAGCAGCAGCAACAACAGCTTGGACGTCATCTCACCTGTCCACCAGGCGATACGATCCCGTCTGGGCGATGGCTACGTCTTCCACGAGGACAGCCCGTACACGTTGCGCTATCATCACAGCAGCGGGGAGTTCAGTGAGCGGGCGTTCAAGGCTCAGTTCCGTGTGCTGTTGCGTCTGGCGCTGAGTCAACACCACAAGCCGTTCCTTAAGCAGTTCTATGACAACTTTGTGATCACTGGCCGGCTGCTGGGCACAACGCCCTCGACCCGGGTGCTAAAGGAGCTGCGGGCACAGCGGCTGGACGAGTGGCGGCGGCAACGCGAGCGCCAACAATTGGCCAAGGAGGCTGCCGAAGCCGCTGAAGCCGCCGAAGCCGCTGCCAAACTGGCGCTGGAACAGGAGCTGGAGCTGGAGCTGGAGCTGGATGTGGAGAAGCAAAGCAAGCTGAGTCAGTGTCAGCAACTGAAACAGGAGCTGGACGTGGTATCGCCGCTGCAGCTGCCAGAGACTCAGCTGAGATCCATCTCGTTTGGTGACTCCGAACTGGAGTCGGAAACGGAATCGCAGCTATCGTCGGCCGCACAGGAGATTATGAAGTTCGAAGAGTTCATTGACGATGGTGTAGGCGCTGGTCGTCTCATTGATGGGCTCGAAATGGAGCCGGAAATAGATGAGATGCTGGCCAGTGCTGGCGGCAGTGGCCTCGGCAGCGTAACGGGCACCTGCAGCGGCAACAGCAACAGTAACAGCAGCGCCGTACACGACAACGGCATCGCCTCCCTGCTCATGGACACCAGCAGCCATGGACAGCAGCAGCAGCAGCAGCTTCATGCTCACCATCTGTAAGTTCGATCAATTTATTCCCTTATGACAGTTTAATAATATTACTTTATTTTTACCTACAGTAGCGCTGGAAATCTTGTGATCAATGGCCTTACTTCAAGCAATATACACAGCAACAACATTAATTGTAACAAGAGCAATAACAATCAGCAACAGCAACAGTTGGCGTCGGAGCATGCCGCCAAGCAGGATCAGCAGGATCAGCAGGCGCCGATGCAGTCGCAAGCGCAGCATTTGTCCATGCCCATGAGATCGGCGGGCTATGGCATCGATGGTGTTGCACTGTCGGCGACAACGCAGCTAATGGCTGGCACTGAGATTCAGCTGCAGAATGAGGCACATCAGAGCCAGAATCATTACAACTCAAGCAATAATAATCCTCACTCCTCAATGCCGCCCATCATTGAGCAGATGATGCAGATGCAAATGCAGCAGCAGCAGAGTCCCTTTCCCCAGCATCAGCATGCCCAACTCATGAACAATCGTCAGTCGCATCTTCATCCCCATCCACATCCACATCCACATGGACAGTCGCAGCAGACGGCGCATTTGGCTGCCGCAAGCGTTGGCTCACAGTTGAACTCTTCGCTGGAGCTGGACGATAATGAGCTGTCGGGTGACGAGGATGAGGATGACCTGGACAATGACATGGACGAGATGGATGCGGCCAAGCAGCAGCTCATCGACGGTGGCAGCAGCAGCAGCACCTCACTCCAAGCGCCGCCCTCACAGCTGGGCGGCAGCCTGACGCCTGGCAGTAAAAAGGACAAGCCCAGTTATAATTGCCTGCTGTGCCCCAAGTCGTATCGCAAGCGTAAATCGCTCCTGGATCACTACAAGATGCATCCGGGCTACTGTCACGACTGCGGACAGCCCAATGGCAATACACTGGAGGTGAGTTCAGTTCATCTTTGAAACCGAATCAGTTATTAATAGTTTTGTGTATTAATTACAGGAAATTATACAGCACAATCGTACGATGCATGTGAAGGAGTTTCCGTTTGTGTGCGAGACCTGTGGTGAATCCTATTCGCGACGACAGCAGTTCCATGCGCATGTGGAGTCCCACAAGAAGGATTTCAAAAGTGAGTCGACGTGAATGTAAATTTCACCAAAGCCATGAGCAGGCAAAAAGGAGATTTGATTTGGTCTTTGTATTACAATTGAATGGAAGCTTGAAACTAATGTATTTACCTTTAATTGATTGCAGTCTTTCCGTGCGGAGAGTGCGGCTTGAAGCTGTCGCAGAAGAAGCTGCAGCAACACTTTGAGGAAACCGGCCACAAGGCCGATGGGGCCATCTGTGAAGTCTGCGGCGCCGAGTTTCCCTCCAAGAATGCTCTGTATCAGCACATAATACGTGTGCATAAGCGTGACAATTTCTTTGAGTGCCACATTTGCCATAATCGCTTTACGCTCAAGGCCAATCTGGAGCGGCATGTGCAGCTGCACACGGAGGTGAAGCGCACCTACGTTTGCGATATGTGTGGCTCCTCCTACTTTACATATCCTGCACTCAAGGAGCACTACAGCAATGCTCATGTCGATGTCTCCGAATGCAAGTGCACGCTGTGTGGCAAGAGATTTGGTTCCGCCAAATCATTGCAGCGTCACCTGCCCTCTCACTCGGAGGAGCGACCCCATTGCTGCAATCATTGCGATCAGGTAAGTAGTGAAGTTTTAGTGATGAGCGAGGAGTATTATAAGTAATGTTAACTCTCTGCAGACCTTCAAGTGGAAGACACATTTGGTGCGTCACAAACAGACAATGCATGGCAATCAGCCGCCGCCGCCCAAAAAGGGCAAGCAGCGTTTTCCCAAGGGCAGCGAAGAGGGTAAGTATTAAATACTATATATTACAGACTGAAGTTCCTAAACCATTTATATTGTTCCATTGTAGATATGGTGCCACTGCCTGATATGCCGGGTCCGCCGCCTGTCAAGGCTGGCAAAAAGTCAGCGGCCAGCAAGGCCAAGTCACAGGCAGGAGCAGCAGCAGCAGCAGCTGCAGCTGCCACACAACAGCAGCAGCAGCAGCAGTTGCAATCGGGTGTTGGCAAGGGTGGCAGCGTTGGTGCCACGCCCACACCGCCACCACCATTGTCGACGACGCCGGGTTGCTCACAGCAGGATCCCTTCAATGCCGCCATTGTCAGCAGCAACAGCTCGCAGTCGTCGACGGCATCCACGTCACAGCACTCGGTCTCCACGAGCGAATCTCAGCAGAATTCCATGTACAATCAGAGCTTTAGTGCGGACAAGTTGCAGCAGCAGCAGCAGCAACAGCAACAGCAGCCAACAACTCAGCAACAACAGCAAAATGCGCTGCATCAACATCAACAGCAACATGCGGCAGCAACGCCACCGCCAACACAGCAATCGTTGCCAACGCCACAGCAACAACCGCAACAGCCGCTTCATCGTCATACGCCGCATACGCCAAACAACAGCACGCCGGAATTGCATCTGCAGAGGATGAATAGCTTTGGTGGACCGGAGAGTCAGTTTCACTTTGAGCCCACTGGCAATCCAGCTGTTGGCTATCAGCAGCATCAGGTCTTGAATCAGTATCAGCAGCAGCAGCAGCAGCAGGCACAACAGCAGCAACAACAGCAGCCGCAGCCACCAACACCGCAGCAGCAGCAGCAGCAACATATGCGCAGCCACACACCACAGAGTCCACATACACACCCTCACCCACATCCCCATACGCATCCGCATCCGCATCAGGCGCAGCAGATGCAACAGCAGCAGCAGCAGCAACATTTCACCTCGCCGCATCACATGCCACCAATGCATCATCAGCATCAGCTGTTGCTGCAACAGCATCGTCACAGTCACTCACCGCAGCATCAACACTCGCGTCTGCAATCTCCACAGCCGCAACCATCGCCATCTGCGGCGGCCTCAGCAACACAACAGCAATTCATGCAGCAACAACAGCAGCAGCAGCAACAACAACAGCAGGCAACTGACTCATGGGCCAACATGGGCTTTGGTGGCCCACCAAACAATCAGCCGGTCGAGCTGAAGGACAACAAGTTCTACATTGTTGACTCGACCGAGTTTCTCGGGCTTCCAATGAACGTGGGCGCACCAGCTCCACCCACACAACAGCAACAACCGGCTGTAGTCGGCGGCAACAAGCCGCAGCAGCAACAACAGCAACAGCCACCACAAGACCCAGCGTTGGCTGGCGATCTATTGGGCTTCCAGCACATGTGGCAGCCACAACAGCCACAGCAACAGCAGCAGCAGCAACAACAGCAGCAGCAGCCGGCAACACCAACGCCGCAGGTGAATCAAGTGGGGCCTGGAGATGCACACAACTACAACAATATTGGCAGCATTCTAACGAATCTCATCGACACGAATCCCACGCCTCTGGAGTACAACTTTGATCTAATGCAGCAGCAGCAGCAGCAACAGCAGCCGCCCCAGCAGCAGCAGCAACAACAGCAGCCACAACAGCCGCAGCAGCAACAACAGCAAGCGGCGCAACAACATCACAATGCAAGCGCTGCCTACGGCGCCAGCCTAATGCGGCACGGTGTGCCCGGCAACGTTTACTACGAGCAACAACATCACAACCACAATCACAGTGCGCTGAGCGAACAGCAGCAGCAGCAGCTAGTCAGCGAACAGCAGAAGCACAACAGCTTCCAGCCATATCATCCGCATGCGCATCCACATCCCCATCCGCATCCGCATGGATTACAGCAGCCGTTGCACTCACTGGCGGGTGCTTCACACCTGTTGCCACCGCCACCGCCGCATGGCAGCGTCTATGATCGAACGGCACCGCCGGTGGGTGGGTGTGGGTGTGGGTGGTTATCCCATGCTGGGCGATGATACAAAGTCTGTGTTGCCACCGATTAATGACTATATGCATCATATGCAGCAACAGCAGCCCGATCTAATCTACTATCCAGTGAAGAATGATTGACAACCAAAGTAGCCGGCGCTGGGTGGTGCACAAGGGCAGCATCCACACCACCCACACCACCCTCACCACCACCACCAACACCAACACAACCACCACCAGCACCAGCACTATGCGCATAATAATCATAATAATAATCATACGCGCTGGTGGCCAGCACCAGCAGCAAGTTTAGGCGCCAAGAGAGGCGATGTTTTTCATTGAAAAGCATTCACAATAATAACACACACACACACACACACCTTTTGTTTAGTCTGTAGAAAGTGTGAAGGATGAGCAGAGAGAGAGAGAGATGTGCTTGTGTAGATAAGAAACAAAGAGAATTCTAATTAGTTAAGTCTAATCATAGGAATAACAATGGAAATTTATATAGCAATAACTTTTGAAGATTGGGAGCATCATTGATGATGCTCCGTTTTTATCTAATCCGACCGACGCTATGATACACCTTGTATACATATATACAATAAACTGAACACATTAAATCAAATATAAACAAGGTAAAACAACAACATGACTACAGACATATATATACATAGTAGCCTATAAGCAATAAACCAACAAACAAATAAAATCTTTATAAATATTGTAGCCCATAAGCATGTACTAAGAAAACCGAAAAACACCAACAAACAACAAACACTTTTCGAACAAATTTTTGCAACATAGTTTATGCTTATTTAGCTTTAAACAAGTAAACATTAAAAAAAAAAAAGCAACGGAAATGAAGAACACAAATACGTACGTTGATATATAATCAAAAAAGCAACATTATTATATATATAAACATACAATACATACGCATACAATGTATCCACATATAAGTCGCAAAAGATTGTAGATTTATTTTCAAAGAATTAATTAATGCTTGAGGCCTGTGCATCACACAATAGTTTATAGATAGATGATGGCCAGATTGTGACCCAGACAACCATATCATTGAGGACGATAAAAACATTTATAATATATATATATAAAACTTATATTTTAACTTCGATACTGCTTGTTATTTTTTTATTAGTTGAACAATCAATAATTATACATACATACATAATACATATACATACATTTATATATATATATTTTATTAACAAATATCCCCCCAAAATGCCGATGGAGCCCCTTTTTAATTGTAGCGCCACACTTTTGTTAGATTAGTGCCTAAGTCTAGTTGATATATGTATATCTTTATATATATGTGTATACTGTACATGTATACCCATTTTGTGGCTTTTTACACCCAAAACTTGTGTAATTACTATTATAAACCATGCATGCTGCTATATACATATGTACATATTTATATGGTATGCCCCTACCCCACTCTTGTCTACCCCTCTTCAATAATCGTCTTGTTTTTAAATCTCCTTAAGACCTTCGCTTCCAAACTCAACTAACACATGTTTTTTTTATTATTATTATTGGTATATATATGTATGTATTTCCTTAACTCTTTTATCAAAGCCCTTAAGTTTTATCATATACACATATTAGTTATAGTGTTGTTATTGTTTACCAATTGTGTGTATTCAATTCAGCTAAGAAAAAAACACATAACATAAGTGAAAGAAAGTTTAAAACGATACAAGTGTAAGGCTACTTTTATGAACAAACAACAAAAAAGCAACCAACAACTACATTAAACTAGATTTGTATTCTGGATACAATAATAAGCAAAAAAACAAAGCAAATGCAAATACAAAACAAAATAAAAAACATATGAAAAACATTAAAAACACACACAAAAAATATAAATAAAATTTGTATATTTAATAAAAATAGCAAAATAAAAATAAATAAAATTCTTTTAAAATAAAACATTTCATTATGTACTACAGTGGATGTTAGTTTCTGGGGAAGATCTAATTTCTGGACGTTTTTCTAAAATTTTTAATAAGGCAAGAAATCAGCCAAATCGGACAATTATTTCAAATACAAATACAATACAAAGTATGCAGCACAATTAATTAAGTCATATATTAAGGTCAGCACAAGAGTATGCAGTATGAAAATCGACTTGGGTTCTTGCTGCTTATTCTGTTCGCCTGGTAGTTGCAGTCAGAAAATATGTGTATTTTCGGCAAACTTAATCAAAACGAAAATAAAATACTGCAGCAGTATTTTTCAAGCACCAACATCAAAATTGGTGCCGATATCTGACTGCAAGTACCAGGCGAACAGAAATAGCAGCTGAGTTCTGCAGCATTTACTTTCACTCATTCAGTTGAGCGGGAGAGCGCACGTTCAATGCGCTTGAGTGAAAAACTTTTGAGAGCGGCTCAGAATAAAGCTCAGCTCGTTCAATCTATTGAGTTTGATTGAAAACACTGGTTCTTATTTTTGGAAGTTTTATTTATTTTTGCAACAATTTATTAAACCTTTAGAAAATATATTCCAACATTATTCTTAGACCAACAATTTAGTTACAAATATGAATAACTAGTTAACGCCGCCAATAAGATTCACAACACGATTCTTATAGCGTTTGGAAATATCCTTTTCAATATATGACTGCAGGTTGCGAGTTTGCGCTATCAGCTCCTCCAGGACCGGATTTAATTGCTGACGCTGTTCTCTAAGTTCCACGGCCCGCTTTTTCAGACCATCTCTGGTGGTGCGCAGCTTCTCCACGGCCTTTGTCATCTGCTGCAACTTGCTGGCCAGCAGATCAGCATATTTGGGTGAATGTTTCAGTTGGAATAGATGACGCGTCTGCTCATCGGACACCTGTTGAATGATCTTCTCCACGTCGTTTAATATCTTGCCAATACTCTCGCTGTCGTGCGTGGCAATGTTGTCCATCAGTGAGAACATAATGTTACTGGATGACTCCAGATGATTAAGCTCATAGAGACGCATGCGCAGGAATGCCTCAAGTTCATGAATTTCATCCAGAAAACGATCACGATAGTTGGGCGAGTCCAGCAGCGTATAGGCCTGGTCACCTGAAATAAGTAGACATCAGTATATGCGAATATAAATACAAGCTACTTACCTTTGGCAGTGCCGCCATCCATGCCGGTGCCCTCGACTACAATGCCGTACTCCTCGACAGGTATATCGAAGTTGATTTCCACAGCATCGGTGGGTGCACTCTCAATGCCCCAATCAATATTGCCACCATCTGCCTCAGGGAAATCCCCATAGTCGATAATCTCCGCTGAGACAGTAGATGATGTGCCACCATTGTCATCAGTGCCAAAGTCGATTTCATTGCACTCGTTCTCTTTACTGCTGTTGGATCCGCTAAAACTGAGACGCACTTCTGGTTCCTCGATGGCCAGCGGCGCCTCTTTGTGAATGTACTGATAAACGGTTGTGTTGCCATGCTCCACTAGATGCCGCAGAATGGGCAGGCATTGCTGCTGTCCACTGACCTCTGCATAGAGGTCAATGCCAGCCTGCACTCTACCAATGCCTTGCAGGGACTTGGCATAGAGATCCTGAAGACCGGCAAGCACTTCTGTAAATTCAGCGTGTAGATTTTCGCCCTTAACGCCTAGCTGATCCAGCAGGGCAGCATGCTCCGCCAGCAGCTGAGCCTCTGGCTTGTGCATGTCATTGGCGCGCTTCAGGCACTCATCCGTTTGCTGCTCCAGCTTAAGCATTTGCTTGCGCACTCCGGGTATCTCATAGTTGACATTCCTGACAAAGATTTGCGCAGTCTCCGCCAGATATGTGGCATTCTTCTCGTACAGACGGCAGATTTCTTGCCAGTCTTTCATGCGCTGACTGCCATATGTACCGAATACACTTTTCGTATCCTTTTCCGTCTGCTTCAGGATCTCAATGATCTCCTTGACATGCAGATAGTTTATATCTGCAAAAAATAAACCATTAGTTGCAAATGTTATTACTAAATTTGAATAGCCTTACTGGATCCGGACAACAGTTTTATTAGTTGATCATTGGCGGGCATATCCTGCAAGGCATTGCTAATCCTTGAATGTATATCTTTAATAGGTGCCTGTATATTTTTTGGCACAATCCGTCTGCTTATGAGCCAATCCTGCAGCTTCAACGTGTGGATATCAATTGGTATCTCCGACTCCTGGTTATGGTGTTTAACAATATTAAATAACTTTCCATTTTGGTAATTACAATTATAACTTACATTCATTTTAACGTTGTTGACGTTGCTGTTTATGTCAAGTGCATTAGTGCTATAAGGTTACACGAAAGTTTATCAACGTCACAACTTTCGATAGAGACTAGCTCACGATTCATCGATATATAAACAAAGCTTATCGATGAGCATGCCAATATGGTAAACAAACAAATAAATTGGCTCAATTGGGAATAAATAAATGTACGGTGTTTATGTATGTACAATTTACTTATAGCTTTCGTGAAAATTAATAAACAATTAGTTAGGGTTAGCGTTAATCTAAAATACGTTGGATGTGTTTGGAATGGCAAACGGGTCCGAATCCTCCCTCAGCATTTGTGAGACCTGAGCGCTGGGGAGCATCTTTTGCGAGCTGCCTGTTTTCGTTTTACGCCAATGATCCCATTCACTTGGATGCATTCGCTTCTTGTGGGAGTGCATGTTGGCATTGGAGTTAAATGTCCTAGTACAGAAGATACATTTGTACAGTGGCTCGCCAGTGTGCTGCGCCATGTGCTCCTGTAGTAATAAATGTCCGTATTAATAAGCGATCATATAAAAACAAAGAATCTGCATTACCTTTAAGCTGATATCTTTCTTGAAGGTCTTGCCGCATTGCTCGCATGTGTAGACAGTGTTCGAGTGTGAATAACGCTTGTGACCGACAAGAGCTCGCGAATTCTTGCAGCTCTTGCCGCACTCGGAGCAAATAAACGTTTTACCCTCGTCGTTGTGACGCCTCAAATGCTGCTTCAAATTATCCTCATCCTTAAGCCAGCTCTCACAGTCGGGTCGCGGGCACTTAATGCGTGGTCCACTATCTTCAAAATGCAAGCGCACATGCTTCTCAAAAACGGATTTGTCCTTGATTTCCTTGCCACACACATGACACACATTGGCAGCCTTGCGATGCTGCATGCTAACATGCACCTGCATGTGATATTCGGTGGCAAAGCTGAAAAGAACAATTTAATTGTTAATATATAATAAGGTGTATAGATGAATTTGCATACGCATTATGTTTGGGACACTCTTGACAGATGAACTTGCGCTCGCTGGCCGGCACATGTGAGCCCTTGTGCAGCTCCAGAAGATTCGGGCGTGAGAATCGCTTGCCACACTCATCACACTGATAATCGCATTCCTCGTCAGGCACATGGTGAACCAGCCAATGTGCACGCAGCACGCTCGAATTGGCAAACACTTTGCCACAGTCGTCACACCTTAAAGAAAAGCGATATGTTAATTAAATATTAAATTAATGGCTTCTTATTGATAAATACTTTATGTAATCAGGATTCTCGTGGCGTCTAGCATGCTCGACGATAAGGCAACGTTTACTCAGCTTTCGGCCACAACATTTTATGTAGGGTCGCTCGTTGGGGTGCTTTTCCTTAAAATGATCCCGCATGCCGTCAAAGTCATCGGCCAGAAATATGCACAGCTCACAGCCCATTACTATAAAACGTTTAATAAGATCCTCATCCTCTTTACAGAACGGTGGGTATTTTTGTTTCTTAAATATTCTTTTTGATGAGAACTTTCGCTTGTCATGACCCTTGGACTGCAAGGATTTCTTGGTTTTAACTGGCTTTACTTTATCATGAGTTTCAGCTTCACGTTTCCACTTTCGTCCACTTCGCGTTACAATAACATTATCGTCCTCAAATTCGTTGGCAAAATCATCTGGCGAAAGTCTTTCCAATTTGATTTCCGGCTTACTATCTGATTCTGTATCCGCCTGACATGTCGCCATCTCAAGGTCTAGTTCATCCAATGGATTGTTGCTGTTAATCCCATCGTTAATAGCGTCTCCATCAATTGTCAGCACTTCAGCCGGCATCATTACTTCCTCTGGCCACTGGGCACACAACAATTCCGGGTCCGGATCAGGCTTAAACTTCGGTGCACTGGCGTAAATCACATGAGCCTCTTGTATCGACACGTAGAACTGATGAAACTCAGAGACTTGAGTCCAGCACATATTGCAAACCACTTTAGATATAGTATCGTCCGGTACTAGCTGTAATGCAGACACCAATGTAAAGATGTGTAAAGTGTACAATAAGCCATTTCGAACTCACCTCAAACCAAAAGTGCTGGCGTAGAATATCAGCCACACTTGGTACATTACTTGCTGCTGCTGCTGCACCTGTTTCACTTGCATTGCTACTGAAGATTTGAAGGCACATATGGGAACCACATCCACGCAGGCACAGGCGACAAATTTGCGGTTCCATTTTTATTGCTTATCATTAAGTTCGCAGCGCTGCGACCATCGAATGAGATCTGACTGAGTGCACTGACTGATGTGAGTTACCACAGTCTTATTTTTACGTACAAAAATTGGTAAATTAATTGTATTTAGGGATGACGATTTTTTCACAACTATCGATAGCTGTTATTAGATGTACGATAGTTTTTCAACAGATAGCTATTGCATGACGTACGGCAAACTCATTGTTACTATCGAAATAGACATAGATTGTACAACATTGATTGAGTCGCTCGGCAGAAGAAAAAAAAAACTGAATGCATGCAGAAATAAATAAAGCTACTAAATATCAATTAAAACCGGCAGCTTTGCAAAATGAAGGTAAAAACTTACACAGAAGCCCTTGCCAAGTATTTTACACATTTTTATTTAGCGTATAAGTGACAAAAAGCTGGAGGCCTTTACGGTCGGCACATTTTCCAAGCGACAATTGGTAAGTTCTTTGGAACGCTTGATTAAATTCTCTAACACAAAACCAATTTATTTAGTCCAAAAAAGAAATAGAAGAACAAAAAAAGAAGGAAGATGAAGCCGCTGCTGCACATGTAAGTAGCTAAGTGCATTATAGTTGGTACTTGTAATTTTTTACGAGTGTATTTATTGCGAACAGGCTTTCAAGGAGTTTGTGGAAACATTTCAAGAGGCACCAACTCCATCGTCAAAAGTGTGGGTTAAAGCCGGCACATATGATGCGGGCTCCAGGCGTGAGGATAAAAGTGAAAAGGGAAAACTTTATAAGCCGGGCTCCAAACTAACTGAGAAGAGCGCCTCCGAGAAGGCGGAGGACTACGCCAAACTCTTGGCCTCTGATCTCAAAAAAGATCCGGCTCCATTGAAAAAGAAGAACCAGGAGAAGAAGAAGAGCAATTTGGAGCTGTTCAAGGAGGAGTTAAGACAGTAAGCTAATGCAAATTTATAACTTGCAAATCTTAACTATTCAATTCATTGCAGGATACAGGAGGAACGTGAGGAGCGGCACAAATACAAACATATGGCAGTGGCAACTGCTCCACCGGCTTCAACACAGCAGCAGGAAAAACCGCAGGCACAACAACAACCACAGCAACCATCCACAAGCACTTCCCAACAAGCGGCTCAAGCTGCTCGAGATGCTGGCGGCTCCTTTGACACGGGTGATCCAAATACAACCAACCTGTATTTGGGCAATTTAAATCCAAAAATATCGGAGCAACAGCTAATGGAAATTTTCGGTCGCTACGGACCGCTGGCCAGCATTAAGATTATGTGGCCCCGTTCCGAGGAAGAGAAGCAACGTGGTCGCAATTGTGGCTTCGTTGCATATATGAGCCGCAAGGATGCGGAGCGCGCATTGCGCACCCTAAATGGGCGTTACATCATGGGCTATGAGATGCGTCTCGGCTGGGGCAAGACAGTGCCCATTATGAATACGCCCATCTTTGCGCCGCAAGCTCTGTTAGAACTGACACTGCCTCCGCCGCCTTCTGGTCTGCCATTCAATGCTCAGCCACCGCCTAGCGAGGCGAATACGTTGCCGAAGAAAAACTACAAGGATTATGAAACCATTGACGAGAAGGAGAACATGGAGAGGGTAAGCAACCGGGCTTACTAAATCGTTGAACTTTTTTTTTAATACCAAATTTCCCTTTGTAGGTTCTGAGCAAGTGTGTCGTGAAAGTCTTCATACCGACAGAAAAGTATAGCTTCTATCTTTTTATGAGTTTAACTTGATTATTAATTGATTTGTATTTATTTTAAGAGCCGTGCTGAATATCATACATCGCATGATAGAGTTTGTAATACGGGAGGGACCCATGTTCGAGGCGCTGATCATGAGCCGTGAAATGGAGAATCCACTTTTCACGTTTCTCTTCGATAACGAGAGTCCGGCGCACATCTATTACCGCTGGAAGCTCTACTCATTGTTGCAGGGCGACACACCAAGCGAGTGGCGGGAGAACCAGTTTCGTATGTTTAAGGATGGGCCCGTCTGGAAGCCGCCTGTCGCCAATTTTTACACCCAAGGCATGCCAGATGAGCTTGTGGTCGATCCCGATGCACCCGTCGTGCACAAAGGCGCCTTATCAAATGCGTAAGTTATTTTTGTTAATGCCAACTTTATCCATTTAATTATACAATTATTTCTTTGCAGGCAACGTGATCGTCTCGAAGATTTGATACGACACTTGATACCAGAACGCGCTAAGATTGGGGACGCAATGATATTTTGCATTGAGCATGCTGATGCCGCCGACGAGATTTGCGAATGCATCGCCGAGTCATTGGCAACTCCAAAAACTCCGGCGCCTAAGAAAATTGCTCGTTTATATCTTGTTTCTGATATTCTACACAACTGCACTGTGAAGGTATCAAATGCTTCATTCTTTCGGAAATCGTGAGTTTAATATGAAAACTTCTAGCTATATCTGTTTTCAATTGGTATTTTTATGCACTTGTAGCGTGGAAAAACAGTTGCTAGATATATTTGAGAGCTTGCACACTTATTACTTGGGTATTGAAAGCCGGCTGAAAGCGGAGGGTTTCAAGAAGCGAGTTTGTAATGTAATACGCACCTGGGAGGAATGGACAATCTACCCGAAGGACTTCTTATCGCAATTGCACGCAACTTTCCTAGGTCGTCCGGTATGTATATAGCCATAGCTTTGTGTTTAATATTCAACAACATCCTGGTAATAGATGCCTATGCAGCCTAGCTCACCCGTTCCGGCAGAAGAGTCGCGATCAGAGGAGGCTGCGGATGAGGACATCGATGGAGCGCCATTATCGGGCGATGATAAAGACGATGAGGACTTAGACGGTGTACCACTGGATGGAGCCGCATTGCTAAAGAGCGCACTAAAACTAGTTCTACCGGAGGCCGCTGCTCAACGAGATACACCCAAGCGGGAGCAGTACGTCGATGAAATCGATGGTGTGCCCTGTAAGCTTATATATCACATTATACACATATTGTCTTCTAACTTAACTTCAATCCTTTTAGTCGATGAGGATCTTGACGGCGTGCCAATGGAACTTATACAAAAATCCAAAGACAGCAAATCGCATACAAAATTGCCCGGCTTTATACCATCGAAATGGGAAACTGTGGATCCCACACAAATTGAGGCACAAGCCATAACCACCAGTAAGTGGGACACATTGGATCCACCCGATCCGCCCAAGTTCTTCAGCTCCGATGAGGAAAGCGATGATGATAACTCACAAAAGTATGACGACGAGAAACGCCAAAAGTTACGCGAAATTGAAGTAAAAGTCATGCAGTATCAGGATGAACTAGAGTCTGGCAAGAAGCGGCTAGAAACCGGCTGGACACTGACCGAACAAGTCGAATACTATCGCAAGCGTTTGCTTAAGCGGGTAAGTTACTTAATTTCCTAAAAATGTTTGTATAGTTCTAACCAAACACTTTCTTACCTTACAGAGTTCGCCCTTGGGTTCCGTGGACTCGCCTTTGAGCTACATGAACACCAAGTCCAGGAGTTCGCAGCGTAGCGAGAGTCCCGATAGCCGGCATGCTCAGAGCTCGCACTACAGCAGCAACTCACGCTCGAGTCCCAGCCAGCGCCACACCAGTCGCAAACGCTCACATTCACCTGCCAGTGGTGGCGAGAGTAGCCGTGGCAGCCGATCCGTCAAGCGGAATCGTTCACGCAGTCAATCGGACTCACCCAAGCGCTATACGGAGCGCTCGACTGGCCGCAGCTCGCAAAGATCACCATCGCCAACAACTCCGTCTGGTTACAGTTCACGATCGAATCGACGCAGCAGCTTCTCGCCACCCGTTAAACATCGTTCGGACAAGCACAAGCATAAACATCGCCATTAAGTTTGTGTTCTGTATTTAATTAAGTATGTAATTTACTATGCAGCCAAAAAGTCTTTTTTTTTTGGAAATTAAATGGCCTATGGTAGAATGGACTGCAAATAAATAAAATCGAATGGGAATGGCGAATAGATCCAGAAATTATTGCTGACAAACGTTCGGGGATTGCTGGTTGGCTGCAAAACTTAGCTGGCCTTTAGAGATGCCTCATTTTTGTAGACCTCAATTACATCCTCAATGATCTCCCATTGGCTCTCCCGGGTAAAATCCTTGACCAGTGGCTTATACCACATGGAAGCCTCATCCGACTCGTCGGTCAGAGGAACCTGTACGCCATAAGTTTGCAGTGCCAGTGATAAGCATCCAATTGCTACATGTGTCGGCTTGTATTTCAATATGTTCGGGCTCTGGTGAAAGTCCTGCAAATAGGAGGCGGCTGTTTTGGCAATCGGCACGGAGTTCCACACATCCGAGCCCACCCAATCTTGCAGTGTTTTCATATAGTACAGCAGGTACTGCAAACAAAAAAAGAGAAAGTTTCAATAAGTCGCTTTCAAATTTGGTTACATCTAACTTCTCACCTTGTGTGCAAGCTCAATATTTAAATCAAAGCTCAGAGTGCGTGTTATCAGCAATTCCGCCTGGACAATAGCATCGCGCATGGCCCAATACTCATCGTTCAGATCCAGTGGTGTACAGCCGCGATTCAGTGTGCCATATGCCACGTTGATAACATCACGAATTTTCACACTGTCATCGTCTTTAATCTTTCCGGCCAGGTAAAGCGACGAGGCGGCAATCAGCTGTAAGAGAACTACATTTAACACCTGAACAGGGATTAGGCCATCTTGTTACTTACGAACTCATCGTAATCCGTTTGCTTGACCTCCTTGAAGAAGCGATGATAGACAATGGCTGCGCAGGCAGCTGTAAGTGGCTTCATCTTGAGCTTGGCGGCGCACTCGAAGATGTACAGAGGCACCAGACCTGGTTTACTTGATTTGCTGCAACATAAAAAATGCATTTAGTAATGAAAAATAAATTTGTAGTACCTTTACTTACCGATAATCAATGGGTTTCACATTTTGTGCCTTGCTGGTTTCCACGTGCTGCTGCAGCGACATGACATCCAAAACGTTTTTCATTTTGTTCGGACGAAAGATAACTCAGCTCAATTGAATATTTTAAATCTGTTTGCAGGATTGCTGTTGTGAGTTCGTTGCCACTAAACAAGTAGGAAGAGACGGGGAGAGATGCAGAGACAACCAAAAATAATTTTAATAATGAACACCTTTTCAGATCAGCTGTCTGCAATGCACTGTAGACCAACACAAATATAAAGAAGCACGATGAAAATTCAAGACGCCGAACACGAACGAAAAAAAAAAAAAAACAACAACAAAACCCGAAACAGGTTTAACGATAAAAACCCGAGCACACAGTGGGACGCATTTGTTGTTGTTTGTGCCTGCCTGTGGTAACCCAAGAGTGTGTCCATTTCCTGGTATTGTAATTTATGACGCAATTTATTGATGTTTGTTGATACAAGGAATCAATTTCAGTTAAACGAAATTTTATGTTTGAGATGAATTTCTATTTATTTATTCATTATGTACGTATGTAATTAAGAACTAGTGGGTTGTTTATATATGCGTTTTGTTAGGATTCATTTTACGACTCAATTAGTGGCGTTTCCAATTTATCTAAAGAACAATCTAAATGAGCCAATACATAACTGTGTGTGTTTAAGGAAAGCTGCCGCAAAAAAACAATCAGTTGCGATCTGCTCCTACTCCGTATCCATATCCCAAGGCAGGCTCACATTTTTATTATTTGTGATTAAATATTTTTTGTATTATGATTAGATGTAATTATGTCTGGATGTTTGTAATATTAAAAGTAAATACGAACGGCCTCCTCGGATCTCTGTTCGACAGGACAGTAGGGACACTTAAGGACGTTACCCGGGCTGAGCTTGTGCAAGGCATCATTGGAGATGACATGCCCGCATGTCAGCTTCTTGGGAGGATTGTCCTCGGTCGTCTGTTGCCGCAAAATCGGACAGGCGAAGATCGAATGAAACCGAAACTCTGGCTGTAGATCAATCTCAATGGGCAGCTCATCGCAGCCATTCCACATGCCCAGCACTTGGCGCGATTGCATCACCTGCTTGATGTTCAGCAGGGCGGGCAGAGCGGTGCAGCCGGCATTGACGACCACCGAGAGGGCAGAATTTTTGCTGATGCCCAGCAGCTGGCAAGCATCGTTAAGGAATGTGAACGATAGCTCCGTCCACATATCCTGGTCCAAGAAGATCTTGTAGGGTGTCTTCTCCAGTCCACCCGGCAGATAGATAAAGCTGGCCATCAAATTGGCAATCTCGTGCTCATAACGAACCGCAAATTTCTGAAAGTTAGTCCGGGCATACAAAATGGCATCGTTCTGTGACTCCAACCCATAGCTGACCAGCTGCATGAATCGCATGCGATGCAGCCGAAACTCAATCAGCGAATGACGCTCCATCAGCTGAGCGGAGTGACGAATGGCCCACTTGAGGGCTTCTGTTAGTTCACGCTTCTGTATCTGCACCCAAATGCTGTAGATTTCGGCAAACTCACGCTCCGATTCGAACACATCCTGGGCATCGGTATCGTTCATCTTGCACTCCTTGATCAGGGTGCGAGCCACCTCGTCCATGCCCTGACGGCAATAATGCTTGGCAATCGCCTTATTCAGAAGCATCAGGTTATCCTCATCCTGCAGAGCATCTACGCGCAGCGTGGAACTGAAGTCGGAGCTAAAGTTGCGATCGATGGCCTTGCCAATCTTTGAGACGGCGCCATGCGAATCCCGATGCTCGGTCGATAGCTTCTGAACGCGTCCATTGCACTTGCCGAGTGCATCACGGATTATCTCCATCTGGCTTTCGGTTAAACGCTGCGGAGCTGATGGCTCTGTCTCCACCTGCATGTTAACCGACTCGCCCATGGGATCATCAGCGCTGCCAGGAGTACCAGGCGCATTCATTTGAGTCCCAGTATTTAGAGTGGTGACCAACATCTGCTCCGCATTCTCCAACACATTGACCAGCTCCGACATTAGCGATGCCACATCACCGATTTCGGCCGAAGCGATCTCGTGCAGCTGCTCCAGTTTGCTGACCACACGATCTAGCTCCTTTTCGACGGTCATACAAGCCTCGTCGCCCATAATGGCCAACTCTGTCTGTGGCTCAACGGTAACTTTGGTCAATTTGGAGCGACGCCAATCAACAGCTCGCATTAGGTTTTGAGTCAGTTGCAGTTTTTAAAGTTTTAACACGCTATTCTCTCGTACGCTAACTGCAATTTTCACTGCGCGCAATGTATTTAATTTGGTTAAATCGCAATTTTATTTGTGCTCTTGTCTACAATAATAACACAAAGAAGAGCAACATCACTACCAGGGTTACCGTATAGCTCACTCAATTTTTTTCACGCACGATGGCAGCTCTGGTCTGCTGAGCAGCTGTTTGTATTGTAAAATACGACACAAACGCGAAATATGCATGCAATTAATAACTAAACAGTTTTAACTTACCCTAAAACGTTTATCTTTAACTAAATTCTCTTAATATTTCATAAATTAATTCATTATCCTGCAATATAAATTATTTTGGTATGCGCTCACGTTCAAGCCGGGCGATTGCAGATTCCAGGGCTGCGCTACTAACAAATATACTGCGGAACCGAATTAAATGAAACGCGCAATTCCGTGACCTTTGCAAAAATGGAAAACTTTAATCAGACAACCAAATATTACATAAAAAAAATTAATAGAATCACAGTCTTTCAATAACTACTTGAATAATAGACAAATTGATAAAATTGATTAAAGAATTAGAAAATTATTCCGCGCGAATTATACAGTGACTATGTTGTTTAGCTATATCGTTTTACTATATTTTGGGTCTATCGATTACATTCGCGATAAGTAGTGGTGGCAAGCCAATAAATTTGTGTACATTGTCTATTGATTTTCCGACCCACTTCATAACGACAAACTTGTAGTTTGAATTTAGCATTTAAGAGTTGACGAATACTTAATTAAAATTAAGGTAAAAAATGAAATAAATTGGTTGCATTACGCAGTGTACATCTTTTAAAATAGCCCAATGTGTGTGTACATCGAATTCGCAGCATAAAACGGTAGCTAGTCAAGCGTTACAAGTTTGTATATATTTATAAATAAAATATGAAAAATATTTGTGAACTGTGCGACATTGACTTGTTACAATGCCAATGGCTCTAAAAATAACTAATATGAGAGTGCTGGACATGAAAAATTAATGATTTTCTTTGACCACAATGTGTTTAGAGATAGTTGTTTGCCACGCGACTTGTCTACGTAAAGTAAAACAATTGCAAAACAAATATCTTTATATGTAAGCATGTATGCATTGCACTTTCAACACTTTCGCCAGTGAGTGAGCACGAAAGCGAAATGAAAATTGTTAGAGAGACGCCAGACATAAATTTTAATATGATATATGTGTACAATTATACGACTATATATGTATGTAAGGCAGACATGCTTAAAGTTAGGAGAGCATGCCGTGAAAATGCTGGTAGGTATGAAAACAAACAATAACAAATGTACACATGTACATCCGTACTTATATAAATGTGCGAAAATACCGACGCACCCTAAATGAGGCTGATCAGCGCGTGCGCCTATCCGGAACCAAGGGAACGGGGCACCACAAACAGAACCGGGGTCGTCAAAATATGCGGCGAGTGCAGGGCGAATGGTTGCAAATTATTTTGTCGTATTCATTATAGTATTTTAGAATTCAGCCAACAAGCGGCAAATGCGGCAAAAATAACAGACAAACGCTCAAATTATGGCCGACTGGGCTGACTTTATTATGAGCATCCCAAAAGAAAATGAGCAAACGCTTCGTCGACGTCGGCGTTGTCGTCGTCGTTGTTGTTGTCTCTGTGCTGTTTTTAAAAATTCGCTAATAGTTTCAAAAATTTAGCTTGGCCAGTTCGGAAACAACATTGGAGCTTTGCGTAAGCATTTGTCGGCCGCGGTGCGTTTAAATTTTGAAAATACAACAATTATTTCCATATATTATAATGTTTATTTAATTATTATTCAACTGATTTTTCACATTTGTTTAAAAGTGCGATTGTTTATTGTACAAAATGTATTTATGTTTCACGGAAAAATAAATTATTAGGCAGCCAAAATGACTGAAAAATGTGAGCGCTAAAAATAAAATAATCGGGACCGCTATTTATGTAATAAAAATTTTTGTTGCTGTTGTTAAAAACATCAATATTCACATACGCTGTGAATTGTAATCATTTTAAGTGATGTGTTATTATAAAATGTTACAAAATAAATAATTATTTTAATATAATATATATGACAATGTGCACTTGTGAAGATAATATATATAGATATCTGTGTAACACATATTTCCCTGTTTTTTTTTTTTCAGATAATGCAATATCAAAGCAATAATTATTAATAATAACTGCATAGTTAACGTAACCAAAATGAGCCTACACCAAAGTTAACCTCAAATATTCGAAATAACTAACACAACAACAACAACAACATCAGCATCAGTTAAAAAACACCCAAAGAATTCTCAACTTGGATTTTCAAGCACAAATAGAGAGTTGCCTTAAGTATTGAAGCTTTAAACAAGGAAAAAACAAAATGTCCAAAACAACATCACAGCAACAAGCAGCGGGGAGGGGCAAACATCGTTCGGGAACCGAGGAGAGCATGTCACCCAAGAAAATGGGCATCATTGCCATTGTAACGGTTGTGGGCTGCATTGCCATATTATGGCCAAAAGTATTCCATCCCATGATGTTTGGCTCAGCGCCGCCAATCAAGCCAAGCCTCAAGGATCAACAGCGTGGCGTACCAGGCGGTAAGTAAAGAGTACTTACTCTTTTCGTATTTATTTCTTATTAATTTATCAATTTTCATTTATTATTCAATGTTGTGTGTGTGTATTTCGATGTTGTCTTGCTCACTGGGGTCAGGTTGTTGTGATGTCGTGCTTGACCGAGAAGAGTTTATGAATGCATCAAAGCCGAGCCTCGAACCATTCGGTCCACATTTGTATCGCAAACAGATCAATTTGTATACAGGCGAAATAAGTAGGTGGCGCCACTGTGCGACAAATCGTTCAATGCGCTTTTAACTAACTCTTCCCAACCGACTAACGGCACTTTGTGTTTTAAATGCCCTAACAAATCTTAAGGCTTTTGCTTTGTAACTGTTTGTACATTTAAATTTACAGTGGACTCTTTAGTTTGGTTTAACGATCAAGCGATTACTGAAATGCTTCTGTTATTTATTATTAGTTAAGCAAAAGTTTCAACTCTAATAAGTAATATTTCGCATATAGGTCTGCGTCAGGAACGTCCAGCTCACCTGCATCCGGAGTCCATATACCAGGCAATGCGTGAACGTGGACGTGCAATACCTGCCACGCCCACTGTGCCCATTGTCGAACGCAAGACTTCACCGAGTAATCCACCGCCGCGGATCGTTGATGGACGGGTGAGTTATGACTTCAAATTTGCAGCTCATTTTCTTTTCACTGACGACGAAGTGACGCGTCGACAAACATTTTATTTCGCATGGACGATGGGACGATGGGACGTTGGGGATGAGACATCGACCGAGTGCTATAAATAGATACGTTTGGTTTATTTGGATTTGGGTTTTTGTTTTTATGACACTGCACGCAAATTGAAGGCGAAAAGACAGGCGAAACAAAAATACACAGAAGACACACTGTAAAGGAAGAGTGGGATGAGCACACAACAGAAAAAAAATAAAGAAAAAGAAAATAAAAATATTGTTCATATTGAACTTGTGCCAAATCTAATGCGCCACCTTTCCGCGCATCCATTTGTTGTTGTACTATTCGACGTTATATGCGATTCTAATATTCTACTAATTTATGCACATGTTTTCTATATAATATAGCCTGTCAATATTAGGAATCCTTTGTGCATTAAAAACTTAATGTAAAAAAATTCCTATAAATTTGATGAAAGATCTTAACTTATTGCTTTTGGAATCATTTAGCCTGGACCCATTCCGGGCATGCGACCACCAATGGGAGCGGGTGCCTTTCACCAACCTCAGCAGAGAGCTGGCAGTAGCATGGGCTTCCTGATGCCTTTATATACCATCGGTATCGTTGTGTTCTTCGGCTATACAATTATGAAGGTTTGAACCGTTTGAATACCTTAATACTCTAACAACTAACTTAAAAACATAAATTTGTTATAGATTGTATTTAAGAAACAAGTGCCAAATGCTCCGTATGGACCCGCTCCAACAGATCCGAGCTTCCGACAAGAAGTTTTTGGACAACAGAATCACAGTCAAGTGGAAGATTTGGGTGGCACTAAATTGGGTGAGTTAAGATTCAATTTAGTGTTATATTTCTGATAGAGTTTTAGAACAATTTCTTTTAGTTACACATATTGCATCCTTAAACACAAATACTATTACACAAATACATACACACCAGCACACACACATGTACTTAACTCATAGTCAAGAACTAACCTAAAAATCATTCACAATTGTTTTCTGTATATTTCTGCATTGCCATTTTGCGATCAAATAAAAAGGTTGGCGCGAACATCAGACAAGTAAGCTAGAGTTTATATTTGATTTGTTATTTTGAGACTCTATTTTGTGTGAATATATTAAGTACAATAAGTACAAGAGAGTTCGCTCTGTTGAGTTTTTTAAAATATGTCCTCCTCATTTGATGTCGTTGCTTTTAAAAGGGTCAATTTTGATTTTGTATTTACATAAATCTATGTATGTATATCCTTAAATGTTGTACGTGTTTGTATGTATGTACTTTATAAGTGTCTACTAATGCCACCAGTCATAACAAAAGCCAAAACCGAAGCAAACCGAAACCAAACAACATTTGAGTAGTTAGAGTATTTTTGTCATACATGTCTCAGTAGAATGTCTCTGTCTCTCTCATTTGATCACCTGTTTATAATTTTTCTGTACATACACACGAACGTTATGCTAGCTGTTTTCTGTTCCACAATGCCTCAAAACTGTTAGTTAAAGCAAACAAAAATCCTACGAACACCCTTTTTAGGAACTGCGTCGAGCGCAGCAAATGGCAATCGGCGAACCAACGATAAGGAGCTCTACAATGCCACCTTATCGGCAACGGCACTGGCAACAAATCTATCCACGACGCTGAGAGCACACCAGGAACAGTGCCACAGTGCCCCAACGGCGGAGCCAAAGACACTCGCTGAGGTGGAGAAGACGCTGTGCAATAAGGAAACGCAACAGTTGATGGAAATTGAAATGTTGCGACAGAAGCTCGAGGATACGGAACGTGAGATGGCAAAATTAATTGCCGAAATGAACACCGATCAGTGTGAGGCAAAGGTTAGCATCCATATATCCAAACAAATTCGTAGTACTCGTCGAAAAATATTAGTTTGCCACATATCGAACATTTACACCATGAATCATTTTAGATTTTCCCGCACAGTTTTTAGTTGACGCGTATTGTAGTGTTCAAAAAATGCGCGTTTTGATCTCATTTATTAATATATGCTATATATTTTATTTGTATTCTCATTTTCAAGATGATTGCTATGAAGTTTCTCAAGCGGCAGCCAAATTTCTAATGCAAACAACACATACTTACTTAAATCAATCAATTAAATCACAGTAATAATGACCACAAAACTAAGTACAAGCCATATAAGTTCGTTTCTACTTTTGATTTCTAGTAATTTATGTACCTGAGTTTTATATACACCTGTACTTGTACTATAAACCCCCCCCAAATACTCCTCGGAACGGTTTGACATTCCCACAGTCTGCAGTTGCATATCAGTAAGCTCTTGACATGCATGCGGGAGCGTAACTAAGGATCGTTGCTATGTATGCGTTTTGAAGCCTGCCTTCATTCAGTATCCCAGTTATATTATATATCTGTCTTTCTCCCTCTCTCTCTCTCTCAAGCTTCAACTGTTGCATGTGTGTGGGCTTCGAATGAATTCTACTTCTCTCTTTGTCTGTATATGTTGCACTCTTACTAAACTATACTATTCTAACTTTGCTCGTCTACTCGATCGGCATGCGAATATTGTAGTCATACTAACTATCCAGAAATACTAAATACTATATCTATACGTAATTGTGTCTGTAGCTTTCTTTGAAACAACAAATCAAATCTATCAATACTTATGATGGGGACATATTTTAGAAACCAAATCAATATACATATGTATCTATGTGTATATTAACTTTTCGATTTAAAGCTAACGTTTACCAAATACTCATGACAAAAAAATCACGATTCACAAATTCATGCAAACATTAAAGAGTTTTAGCTTAGCTTTATATCAAAAGCAGAGCAAATGCAAAATTCCAAAAAGTTGTTTATTAAATCTACTTACATTCTCTGTCGTTTCTTCTTCGTTTTCATGTTACACATGTACAAATACTATATATATGCATATATGTCTCTCAATATTGTACTTTATCTCGTACCAAAAAAAACCAAAAAATATATATGTTGCACAATTCACGTATATGTATGTAGTTGTAACGGCGATCCAAGGTCTTATAGACGCTGCCGATGAGCAATTGAACGTTCGAGATGTGAAAAGGGCGAGGAATGATACTGAAACTGATACTGAAACCGATTTAAATAAGGTTAGCGCCGACGAACGGGCCCCGTTTCAGCAATCGTTTAAAATTGTTTCTTAACTCTCTTTCGTTATTCGTTTATTAACCAGCAAAAAAGTAACTACGTATTACCCCTTGATATTAATATAATTGTTTCTGTTGCGTTTCTTAACCAATATTAAGTAAATATTGTTTATGATTAAATCAATTAATATTAATTTAACAAGTTTGTGTTATTTTTACTTTCTTTCCGAGCGCAAAACCAATAGAAATGCTCAATGTTTAGTTAACTTTATATTGCTACATTTAAGATCATTTAACTGATTAACTATATTTCCAAAACAAACAGCAAAATGACGACAACGAAAAAACGAATTTGACAAATGTAGAAAACCAAAACATTTCCAATGGGCAAACAACAACAATCGACCAAGAGCAGAGCAAGGATAAAACAAAACAGCAACAAAGGAAGCGACGCGACATCAGCGCTGAGCGCGAAATGACGGTAAGAAAATATATAAAACAACAAATTTAGTTTGTATAATATGTATGTGGTGCAGGTTCTTGGCATGGAGTTAACAACTAGTTGCGAGGGCGGTCAAAAATGGACCGGAAGACCTCCAACGCCTGTTTATCGCACAAATAGTGAACATGTAAGTGTGCTAACAGTTTTGCCAACCCTGCGAAACCTGCCAACCCACACTCAAAGAAAGTTCCAAACAGCGAAACACTTTGAAATGTCTACAGTGCTTATTAAGTTTATAACCTAACCTAACTTTTCCTAACGTAATCTAACTATTTTGTGATAACTTTCTTTTCAGTCCAAGCTGGAAGAAAATCTACCCGAGCCGCAGTCCATTTACTTGGAAGGCGCTTTGGCACACGACTCACAGATTTTGGTTGCCGATTCACAAACGAGACGTGAAGAGGTCTATGATTCAGAGCTGAATGGATCTAGCGATGAGCCGGCCGTAAGTACACAGAAAAACTAATTAAATCTGCTTTACTGAACTATTACCACTTCTTCTAGGTCATTCTCAGCAGCAAGATGACGTTATCATTGATTAATTTGGATACAAATCAACAAAATGGTAACGTTAAGAAACCGGAAATCGAGAGTCCCTTGGCTGATGATATTGAAATAATTGGACACGACGAACATTAGTGCTTATAGACAAGGCAAACTATATTTCGATGCAACGGCAATACGATAATGCAATCACTGAAATCCAAAACGCGTTGTTTTCGAAAACTGCTGTCATACGCTTGAAAGATATGAGTGAAAAATTGACAAGTTCACCGCGGTTGTTATGACTGAAAAATCCAACAAAAACCCGAGATCATAATTTTATAATTTGACATTAATTGATTTGTATATATTTTTTATAGCGATTTTGTTCTCGAAATCGTTTACAGTTTTTTCTTGTATCTGCTCCTGTTTGGTTTACTGAACTCCTAAATGTATGCCAAAAAAATTCATAAAATGGATATTTGTACTCCTTGTTTAAATCGCAAGATTTTATGTGTATATTTGTAGTTGAAAGCCAAATTAAACTAGTCTAACGCCATCGATTTAAGAACTAAACGTATTCATATTTGAAATCAAAATCTTCTATAATTATATATGGTAAACATTTTCGAAATAATTTACATCCTTACATAGAAACCCATATAAAACACGTTCGCTTGCACCTCATGATTAACCATTAAATATTGTTAGTGCCACAGTGTTTGTGAACTTAGTTTAAAAAAAGAGAATACGTATAAAATGAAAATAAATTTTAATCTTGATTTGACAAAATGTATAAAAGAAATTATTAATAAAAAAAAAGAACAAAAGCACCTTAACAGAGGCATTTTATGTTAAACTCAAAATGGTATGCTGGTATTTTTTTGGTATATTACCTTTTACTTTTTTCATTGAGTACACACTGAACAACAGCTGATTTGTCAAACTAATTCGCGTTTGGAAACAATTACGTAAATTCGGCAGGTTAGTAAATTAATGTATTAATCGCATAATAAGCTAACAAGAAAAGCAAAAATAATACAAAGAACTGTCCAAAGTACGCGCTAACTTCAAAAGCGCACTGTAGAATATATGCGGACAGTGCTGGCGCTGTAAACCAAATTTCAGTCGCACTCAGCACTTGTTTGGGATTATTATTTACATATTGATATTAACCATCTTTTTCTTGTTTTGCAGGCAAATATGTCGATCTTACGCTCCAAATACTACGACCATCCCGATGGCGAAGATGCCTTTGGCAAGATTGTGGCCACAAACAGATACGCTATCACTGCCGGTTTGGCGTGGTCCACAGTGGATGTGTTGACCCTGTCCAAGCCCCAGGGCTACATACCCACAATTGGCAGATTTGCGTACAATACTGGCCCCCTGATGGGTATGGCGACGGCATTTACGCTAACCACTCTTGCTGCCACAAAGATGCGCGGCAAGGATGATAAGTAAGAGTCTACTCGACTTATCAAACATTAAAAACCTTATTGACCGATTGCTTTGCAGAATAAACTACCTGATTGGAGGCTTTGCTGCTGGTGGCGTCTTTGGTGCATGGAAGCACAATCATGTTGCTGGCCTGTGTGCTGGCCTTTTCCTGGGTGAGTTGACCTGGCTTATATATCATCTTAACTCACATGTAGCTCATGATTTTCTTGTGTTTTAGGCATTGCCGGTGTCATTAAGAAGATGTCCATTGAACAGGGCTGGGAATTCTTCCCCGATACACCCACGCATCAATACGGCACAGTGAACATTGCCAAAAACGATTACACCCTTATGGCAGAGCGCCCCAGAAACTGGACAGCGGAAAAGCAGGACAAGTCCTAAGCACTGCCCAAAAAGTCTTTCGTGTTTTTTAGTGAATAATGTACAGAAGAAAAACTGGCTATTAAATCAATGCAAACCGAATAAATGCCATGTGAGAAGTGATACTAAAAAGCATATGTCAGTTGGCAAAAAAAGCGAAAGATATGCAAAAAAAAAGGGTTATAAATTGCAACATGTCACAAAAAGCTTATTGACGCCTTTAAGCCAAAGATCACATAACAGACAAGACACAAAAAAAAAAAAAAGCGACAACATTCGGAATCCAGTCACGCTCACAGTTAAACCAACAGTTTTTTTCTTCGATTCTTCGGCGGCCCATTTAAAAAACCATGAATGTGCACTTAGTCATTTTTTTTTTTTTTTTTGGGCCTTTTCTCTTATGTCTTTTTTCACCTTTCTTAAGCGTGACCGTGAGTCATGCAGCATGTATTTTGATATGTATGTGGCATATGGGCATACATGTGTATTTATTTATAGACACACGCATTGCTTTGAGCTGGGTCTGCGTTGGATCCGAAACGAGTGAATTACATTAATCGCTTTTGGCTGGCCTGGCATAATGCTTAAGTGCAGCACATGGTAAACAAATCGGCTGCTAACGCGTTGCAAAGTCAACATTATTATCATCAGCTTATAATGAGCATCTACAAACTAACGCGTGTGACCAATAGAAGAACAGGTTTTTCCAAGTGAAAAATCTTACAATCATTTTTCATGCACTCGAGCACAAAGACACTAACTGGAATTCCCGTCAAAATGCTGAGAAGCAAAATAGTGAGGCAGCATTACTAACGCTGCATTTCCTGTTGCCCCGCCATTTAAAGTCTGATATTTTATAATTGTGCGTTTCGGTTTTCGGGCTGCAACATGAAAATTGCAACTCTAGCGAAAATCAAGATCTTCTGTCTTGTGCATAAAAAACCAAACACAAAAAACAATCTTGGCTGCGGTTCGTTTAGCTGAGAATGAGAATGAGCTGGAGACTGCAAAAGCCATGAGGGTTAAGACCTCTTCATTTTTAGTGTTTCATAAATTTTGTGGTTTCATTGTGTTCGTTTTGCAGAAAAAAAAGAATTGTTTATTCTTGACTTCTTTTTTTTTTTGCTGATGTGAAGAAAGTTTTGGTTTTTTTTTCTGTGACTGACCTCTAAGCTGGAAACCGTTAAACATATATTGCGTAAGTTTGTTGTTCGGTATAATAGGATTTGTAATTTGTACAGTTTTATTGTTTACTAATTTAGAGGAATTATTGGTTGTTGGGAATACTTTTCTGGTTCTAAGGAAAGTTTCACAATCCTTTTGCCACAAACTTTTCTCAATCAGGTTTTACTTTTCACCCTAACTAAACGCATTGGCAAACATAATGAATTCTAAACTCACCTTGATCTTTGTGCACGCTCCAACCAAGCAGCTCCCCTTTCCTACCTCCTCCTCCTTTGCATTCTAGTTGAGAACCAGTTGAGCAGCTTGCCTGGCCCCAAGAGATTTAAAGTGCGCCACTCACTACAACTGACTAATCTCTGGCAGCTGCTCCACTTCCACTCGGAGTCTCCAGCTGTCAGAGATTGAGCATGAGCATAAACTCGAAGATCGCAGCATGATTTATTCAATGTTCTGCGGATGACATCATCATCATCATCATTGGCACACAGCATAACAATAACAACAAAATTCATTAAAAAGTTGAATAAATTGCAAAACATTTGCGAATCTCACTTTTGAGTTCTTTTTAGCACGCGTTGACAAGGAATATTAAAAATCGGACGGAAATGTTTTGCAGTCAAGCGCAAAAGAGTCGCATTTATAATATGTAAATAAAACTCAAGAGGGGTTTTTACACTCAGAGAAAAGTTGTATTCGAAGTTCAATCACTTAAGAATGTTTTGTTTCGACCCTTAATGACACTTTTTACTAATTGTTGCTACTGAGTCCTGCCCTTCGTTAAATGTCAATTATTTGCGCCCCTGATGACACTTATCCTGACTCCTGGCTACTTACTTCCGTGGGGAATTGCTCGCGTGTCAAAAGGATACAAAACTAAAATATGCAAATGTCAAGCAAGGATTACAGCGCAATCGTCTCCTTGGGGGGATTGGCCCAAAAGTATTGTATAGTTTATGGATATGGTTATTGTTGTGCGATCTTAAGGCTTTTAAATTAATGAGACACTTGAAACACAATTGTTGTGTCAAAACATTGTTCCACTGTGCGTCTTCTTCTTCTTCTGTTTCGTACGATGCGTTCGTAATTAATCTTATTACGAGTTGCCGTCTAGCATTTATGGAATTGCGACTCCAGCTGCCCGCCTCGCACATTCACATCTTGTAATCCTTTTAATAAACCCGCGCAACTCACGCGACACCAGCGTCAATTAATCACTAGAGATCGGGGCTGGAGTAATGCCGGCTCACCACAATCACAATGCATCCTCATCTATGGGCTGGCAAACACAATTCTGCAATTAAAGATCAGCGACAAGGCAAGCCAGCCAGGCACACACAAAAGATGTTGTGTATTGTTGTTGTTGCTGCCATTGAATCGGTGTCAAACACCGCACAGTGGGCCAAAGCTGGATTTTTACTGGTGAGCTCAAAAGTAAGTCTTATATAAATTAACAAAAATCTTCAGCATATATTTTCCATGTTTTTTTTAAAGCAACATTTTAGCTATAACAACCACTGTGCCTTTGAGTACTTTTTGGTTGCCACTGTGAAAAAAAAGAAGATTTCGCTACTGGCTGTGAAGATAAATACACAAATGCATACATACATGTATGAGGCCAGGGACACAATCCATCACATGATGCATCTAAAGTATCTGCTGCAGCTGCAGCATCAGCTTGAGGTGCAGGGGGAAACGACGCTGGTCAACACAAGAGTGGAGGAGAGAAAGAGAGAGAGAGAGAAGAGTTTGCTTTGTGTTTGTTTGTTCGTTCGCAACAGCAACAATCCGCTTTCGAGATGCAAATGCAAGAGCAACAAAGTTTCCATATCAGATTCACTTAACCCGATCGGCGACAAGCATGCGCCTGGCCCGGCATAAGGAGGTCATAAGTGCAGAGTAAATATATGGAAGTATCTATTTTGGAGAAGACGCAACACAAATGAAGTGATTGAATGCATCTCGCAGCTGTGGGAGATCGACACAAAAAAAAGAGAGAGATTGAAGTGATTGTGAATGGAAAGGAGAGGGGAATAGCACGCGTTGGGGGTCTCCTTACCGATCATTTATTTCGTGTCGGGAAGTTGGATAACAACGAAAGATACGAGAAAAAAAAACCGGTTCATTTACCCCTTTCCCCCAATAAACGACAGATTGATTTCTTTTTTCGTTTCCTTTTCGCATCCATCAATTTTGTGGCAACCACTTTTGGTGCTCAAGTTCCATACATATTTCGATGTTGCACTATGTATCAGTAAGTGTCTATATATCCACATATGTTTTATCGTTACGTCGAACTCGAGCCTTGGAATGTTCTTTTTTTTTTCGACCCTGTCGAGTGGGATGATGCTCATGCTCCAGTTGCCTTTGATTGACATCTTTCAATGGACCGAGGGCATACAACATATCATGTTGACAATAAAATGTTGCAATCCAACCAACAAGGAGTTCAACAGTTCTTGCAGCGCAACACAGTAGGGTGTTTCAGTAGCTAAGTTTTCTTGGGTTCTTTTACATTATCAAAAGATTCCATTTTAGTCTTCCTGTTTTGGGTCACCCTAATGTTTATGTTGTGCACCAACTTTGTAATGAATTGTTTCTGATTTGATCATAAAATCGCACCAACAACAAAGTGGCAAGATGACAAAGGAGAGAGAGAGGGGAGGGGGGTTTAATGTGGCACATAAAAGAGGCAATGCAAATGCATAAATCAAGTTTAAATTCGTCAGAGAAGACAGTTTTGCTTTGGGGGGCAGACAACAAAATGGAACTTGCGTCTCTGGCATAGACATGCAACATTTGTTGCAAACGAAGTGCGACACTTGGTGGCAAGATCATGCATCAACTACACAGCGCCACAATAAATTTATATATTTACTATATGTACGTTTTTTGCCAACTGTGGCAGCGTCTACAATTATTATGAGGCATGTGGCAGCTGCTAATTTCCATTGTTGGCTGTCTATGTTGCATGCTGCGCGAATGTGAATAAAAATACGAATGCGAATACTTTTGTTGGCGTCGTTGTCTGCTCACAAGTGGCATTCTTCTTCTTCTTCTTCTTGCCTTCTCATTCCTGTGGCATTTCCTTTTCTTCTGCCTCTTTTAGTGTCGAGTGGCTTCCGTTTTTGTGGTCGCACAGTAAATCTCTTCAGTGGGCGAACTGGTCGTGACGCATGCAACCGTAACCTTAGTCGAATCTCGCCAAGAAATCAAAACTTGAGGAGAATATTTTTATTGTTGGCCATTTAAAATCAATTCTGGAATTGCATCTTCTCCATTAAGTGCCTCTTAATGGCAGTCGATTGACATCGATCCATATTGTTGTACGCAGTCGCAGCATGCCCCATGCCCCATGTGCCCCAACATCAATTGTTGCTGCACTGAGACTGGAAATCTCTCAGCAGCTTTGAAAGCTTTCAATTGAAAGTCAGCTTCTGCTTTCGCTACTGGGAGGTACTTGAGCCCCTCTTACTCCCATCCCTCCCCCTTGTCCCCCTCACAGCAGTAACTGGCTGCTCCCTTATTTATTTGACTGCATTTTCATGCCACTCATTTATGCTGGCTATGGAAAAATCTCTGCCACAAACATTCTTCACAATTCCATTTGCTTGTCGAAATTTGTTTGAATGCATTAATTATGTACTTCTATTGGAATACCCAGCAATAAAGCAGCAAGAGAGGGTATATACAGCATTAAGCACTCATCAGAAACTTTTGTAACTAAAAAGATACTTTTCTTAGGTCCAACAATTACAGAGAATTCTACAAGTCAAACAACTTTATTTTTCCCCTTTTTATGGTTATTTTTTTTAGACTTATTCAAGTAACATAATAGGTTTTTTTGGGGTTCTTTTTGGCCGTCAGTTTAATTGATTCAATTATGCAGGGAAAATCATAATTTTTGTTTGATAAAATCCTAAGATTCAATTTCAATTGCTTGATGGGGAGCACATTAAGCCCATAAAAAGTGCCTAATGGAAATTCATCAAAATATGACAGACAGTTTTTTGACTGCTTGGGTTATCATTTCTAATATTTGTGAATTGAAATAACGGAAGTTAACTGTTGTTGTCACCATAAATTGGTGTAAAGGGAGTTGTTGATGGATCACCCAGTTGAGTTGTACAAATTACTTCATTAGTGTATTTTATGTACAATATTTGAAATAGTATTTTACACAAGGGAATTCAAAGCTTTTATCGTTTTAGGAAGTAAGTTTGAATAGTTTTAAAAGGCAAGCAATAATAAAGAAAACATTATCAAAATCAAGTTGGGAGCCGTTTAAAAAATCGTTCGTTGCATTTTCAAACATGTTCTGCCAAAAAAAAAAAGAAACAAAACTCCAACTCATACATAAACGTTGCAATTGGAGCTCTCCATTAACAATTCCAATGGAATTTTAGTAAGCGCTGAGCTGGGCAATTTTTCAATCAAGCGAACAGACTTCCAAGTGTAACAAACGCCTGAAGTAGGAAAATATGAAGAATGAAGAATGCATACAAGCAGCATTATTCATGGCGATATCGGATTCCGGCATCTCTCTTACGCTTTTGCCTCCGTTCTTTGGAGCCGAGTCCATTTCAATCGACACAATTGGGGCGAGGGCGACGCCGTCGATTGCCGATTGTCGATTTGTATGCTAGACTTTTACTTTGTGGTTGCTCTTGTTTGTTTTGTGTCTTCTATTGTGGAGACCCACTTACACATGGATAAACACACACACACACACACACACACATCCACATGGACACAAGACAACGCTCAATTTGCGGTGCTTCTTTTGGGTCTCCGACTGTGAAGTTATCTATTGAACACATTTAGCTGTCTCAGTTTAGCTTTTCACTGTGTCACGCTTTAATTGTCATTGTCTCGATGTGTCTGTCCATCTGTCTGTCTCTCTCTGTCGTTCATTTTGTCGTACTATCTGTCATCAGTTACTTCAATTTCGGCTAGCTTCCGTTTTTCTAGCGCTGCTATTTAATACCCAGTATTTTTCTGGGGAGTGCAAAGGGGGCTGCTTGGTATGTTACTAAATTATTAGAGGATGAAATTTGAAGAAAATATAGATTATTTAAGTTTTAAGAAGAGTCTTATTTAAAAGAAGTACCGATAAAAGTACCTTTTGTATTAGGTACTTTTTTATTTACTATTTACAAGGTATCTCTTAGCAAAGTTTCAATCCATTTTATGCCTATTTTAGTGCGCCAATTTTTCGTATTGTTTGTCTATTTACTTTTGATCGCATTGTATCGTTTTTATTATCACTGGGTGCGCTACTTATTAGATACACTTTGGACAGTGACGAGAGAGTGGGTGGGATTGGGCGGAGAAGAGGGGGATTAAATGTTACTGCGTATTGACAGAAACACACAAATACAAACAAATAAATTACGCATTTTAGTATCCCGCTTCTCCCTCTCTTTTACTTCGCTTGGTCACCTGTGCGCAGCAATTCGTGACAATTCCCATTTCCAACATTCGTGGTGTATTCATCTCTAATTTACAGTTTCTGTTCCCCGCCTGGAAGGGAAATTAATAAACATCTGCCGCTAGATTCTCAACTGAGGCGATTATCACTTTTCGACATGCTTTTTTGACTTTATGGCCAGCATCGAAGATTTGTCGCTGACAACTCGTGGAGCATGTGGAATTCAACATTGGTAATTACTGCCATCACGCACATCTCACATAAAGAACAACACAACTTCTCGAGGGGAGTGGGCGGTGCCAAAGTTTTCATTTACTTTAATGGTAGTTTAAAAAAAAAAACGTGTGTACATAACAAAAAATAGTTGAGTTGGAAATATTACGGTATTTGAAGTATCTAGATTTATCAATATATAACCTTAATATTCATTACTTTAATTTCTCATATGCATTAAATTTGATTGCCTCTTTAAATAACCACTAAACGACTGCAATAAAATTCCAATCAAAATTTTTATAGCTACCCAAACAAAAGCATCGACTTCCAGTAAATCAAAACTAATGTGCATTTTACTTTATGTATATTTATTTTTATTTCTCTGTTGAAGTTGTGTGTGGCACTATAAAATTTATGAAGTTCCTTTACCCTCAAAATTAGAACTGCAGTTGAAGGAAACTTTTTGTTTTTCTTGTCGAGAACATTATCGAAATTGAATCACTTCAAGCAATTTGTAACGCAATCCGCCCCCAAGAGTAAACCCTTAACCAACCAGCTGAAAGAGAAGCTGTCACAATAACCAAAGCAAATTAAACCGGAGCGAAATTGGAGATGTAGTAGTATTCGGGAGCTGTGTAAATCTGGTCTTGACTCGACCAGAAAAATGTAAACATACGTTGTTTATTCTAGACTCTCCCTTAAAAACTTTCTCCTTCTATTTGCATTGCATCAATTTTTGAGTGGAGCATAAAAAAAAGGGAAACCCCGCGTTGAAAAGAAAATAAA
Source organism: Scaptomyza hsui (assembly GCA_018152825.1). NCBI lineage: Eukaryota > Metazoa > Arthropoda > Insecta > Diptera > Drosophilidae > Scaptomyza > Scaptomyza hsui. Next base: position 10,070,053 of record JAECXO010000002.1, read on the forward strand.
CTAAATGAAATTACTGGCACGACGCGACGTCAGGATATGGTATAGTTCTCCGTGGGGCATCCTGTGGCGCAGCCTGTTGAGTAATGCGACCAAAACACGCGTCCAGGAAACAGGAATTAACCCCGACAGTAGTTGAAGGCAGCTGCCTTGCAGTACCAAAAGGGCTGAAAAGTGAACTTGAATATTTATTTGTTGGTGTAGTGGGTGCAGGACCATCTGGATTCAGATCCTGGTCTGTCGATACAGCTCACTGATTTCATTTCATTTTCGACCTCTCTCTCTCTGTTGTTTTAATGCTGAATTGCACTAAGCTCATGTTGGTTGCCATGCCACGCCCTTGCCCTCTTGTTTTGACAACCCTTGATGGTCTTTTCCCCTCCCTTCCCTTCCTCCCCCTGGACGTCTGGCCTTTTATTTGGTGGTCTGTAAAGTCGCCGCTTATCAGCCGTTAAGTCCTCTGCAGCAAGTCAAATATAAACAAATACAACCCTCGGGACTCCAGAAACGAACTGTCTTCGTGATATTTATTGCTGGCGAATGAATTCGTTTAATAACGTTGCTTTTGCGCTTTTTATATGTTTGTTTATTAAACAAACAGAAAATAAATCCTACAAGTACAGTACAGTTTTTCATAAATCATAAATATTAAAAGGTTATCTGACAAGAAAAGACTTGCAAAATTATTACTTACACATTTCTTTTTCTTCTCGCTACTAAAAAATAATTTCCTAACGGTTTTTGCAAGCAGATTAAATTACTCTGACAGAACAGAAGCTAACAAAACCAATTAGAAAAGGTGTTTTTATATATTTTCTTCCAATTAAAGTTCGTTCTGTAACAAAAGCGAAAGTTAACAAAGTGAACAACGCGTTGGCCAGTCATAAACATTAACCCGTATTAATTATAATCATAAACTATAATTTTCACCCAAACATGCGGCAAGCAAGCAAAAAGAATCACTGACCGGAAAGTCTGAACTTTTTTTGCGGCTTGTTTGACTGAAAAAGAAAGCGAGTGATGCCACCTACCAAAAAAAAAGTAGATGTATATAAGTCAGTATATATGTATTTAGAGTATATAAACATTAATCCGACAAAGCTAAGCTGGCAAAAGAACTTTGCAAAAAGTCGTTTGCGAATTGTTTTCTGTAAAGTCGCATGTCACATAGGTCGGAACCCCTTTTCTAGGTTCTGTTTGTGGTTCCAGTTCAGCGCCTGTTGCGTGCAAACCAGAAAAAGTTTGCGTAGGTGGCCAAAAACTTGACTTTGATGGTGAGCTAGATTTAGTGTTTTTATGTTATTTTTTGGTGGAATTCGGCATGACTAACAAAACAACATACCACAAATTGCTAATTTGATTATTATTTACTGGGAACTAGCTTAGGTTTAGCTATTTTACATACAAACAGAACTGATTCGAGAGTAACTGCAAGTCAATCATTTTTTTGAAGAACACACTTGTTTATTCAAATTTTAATCAAAAGCTACCTACGCATATTTTAAAAATGCATTTTGACATTTCTACAACATACACATAAGTTCATAGCTATGTCTCTTTATCTTCCGTTGTAAGTTTACATTTTTATCATCATCTTTTGCATTTTACAAGCAACTCCGTTGCGGAGGTGCCGCAAATATTCTTTTAAACGAAACTGGATTTCATGGTATGCCATGTGTGGGTGTATATGTGAGCGTGTGTTTGTGTGTGTGAGTTGCATTTGGGGTCGCATGTCCGTGTCCATGTCAGCGAATGTGACACTTTTTCTCTTATTGCATTATGACATTTATTTATGATCGTTCTCCCCAATAAAAGGCACAATGGGAGTGTTGGAAAAGAATGTGAAGTAAAAGGCAGGGTTGTTTCTTGGTCACTCACACATACAGAGTTTAAAAGTGCAAACATATAGGAAATATTTATTTATGCCTTAACGAAGAATACTGCTATCAGTTATCGCCTATTGTTGTTCATAATTTATTCTTTATAATGCGCACTTCCTCAGAAAAATTGTCACGTACATGAACCACATATGTATGTAAATATGTACATGCATAAAGTACATACATACATACATATTTATGATTATTATTATGTGCCAAATGCCAACTGCAAACACAAGTCTGTGCTGAGAACTCGTATCTTAAGGCTGGAGCTGGGCTTCAAGACTGAATCACACCTTTGTGTTTTGGACCGTTGCTTTTGAAATGGATAAATAAAAACTCACATGCATTTATACAGGCACCTACAAACATACAGTATGTACAGTAATATGCATGCGTCAGGCTGTTGTTGTTGTTGTTGTTATTGTTGAACGAGATCTGAACGGTGCTCTGGGTGTGAGATTGTGCATAAATCACAATAAGACACACATACAAACAAACAACAGATGTCTAAGTGCTCTGTTGCTGTGTTTGTTGTTGTTGTTGTTTCACTGATTTGCCATTTTACAGTCTTTCGCATAATTGTTTCTCAACAACAGTTAAGCATAAGCAAAAACTTGCGTAATTTTATTAAGCAAGAGTAAAAGAGAAAGAGCAAGAACAAGAACGAGCCCTTGACATAGTCAACTTTTGAGATCAGTCGTTAAGTAAGACTGCAATTGAAAAGAGATGGCAGTCTATCATAATTGCTGTCGCAGCGCAAAACAATTTAAATTCATTCAAAATAACAGCTCGTAAACTTAATTACTGTACGACGAATCAGCAGCAACAACAACAATAACAAACTGAATACGCTGCAAAGAATTACATCTCAAATGATATTCAGTGTCAATTTATAGTGTTGGGAAGACACAAGGTTTGTATGTGTGTAAATATTTGTATGTGTGCCAATTGTCTAGAAAAACAATTACCAAAAAGCATTTTTACACGTACTTTATGAATTATTATAATGAATAGTAAGCAGTCATTAAAAAAATATGTTATGGTATGGCTCATAGACGTTATATGTATGTGTTTTTATGTATGAAAGAACGTAAATTTGTACACTACTTTTATAAGAATTTAGGTAGAAGTGACTCGACCCACTTTCATATTAGAGTTTAAAGTACATCATCATTTTCAAAGATATAAGCCCAAGCAGTGTTGCAAATGTTGTTAAAAAAGTACTAGTTTATTCAAATTGGCCCTATAATGATGATTTTCCATTCAGAAAATGTATTAAAGAATTTTTCATCCAGTCCATATAATTTCATTTTGAACTCAAGAACATTTTACATAAATGTACTGTTATTTTTATGTTCAATTTTCTGCGTTTACTAAATAATTGACTTAAGTATTCTGTTGTTTTGTTTTTCTGCCTCAGAACTGCGGATCCGCATTGATGACGAAAGGTGTCTTAATGGCTTTGGAACGTGGTGTCTGGACCATTTGGTTATGCTAGCCGATCTTTGCCTGGCGGCAGTGAAACTTGTGCCGGTCAAGAGATGACGATGGAGATGGAGTCGAGGCCCTAAAGTGTAAATTGGCCATGTCCAGCGCTAATGGATCGACGCATGCCAGCGCAAAAGGAAAATAGAAAACTGCTTATGGGCAACACCAACAACACACACACACACACACAACAGAGATCGGAGGCAGCATATTGTAAATGGCAATGAATTGGCCAGCAGATCGTGCAGGAAAAATACCATGGAAAACTTGTTCAACACGAAAACACGCGCCAAAACAATTCCCAATGCGATGGGAAAGTTGCTTGGCAAAAGTGGCCTTAGCCTGGCCAAAGCAACAGCTCAAAACAGGCCAATTGCAGTAAACAAAAAAAAAAAAAGGAAACAGCAACAGATGTTTGGAGAGTGTGAAAAGTGGTTACAAAAGGGTTTTATGCTTTTTAATACCGTTAACACTTAGGTATTGGGGTATAATCAAAGTAAATTTAACACTTCTCTTGATTGTGATTTAATTTTTGAAGATTTAATAAATATTTCTTTCCACAGGATCTGAAATTTCAAGCTCGATCATTCCACATTGTGTCTGGAATGTGATGGGCTTCCTTCCAGACCGTCTGATAACGAAGTTATTTTTATTAAAGCGCACACACATCAAATTATAATCGTGTACAAAATGCGCAGGCTCTGGAAAGACAGACTACAAAGAAGAAGAAAAAGAAGCGTTAAAGTGAAAAAAAAAACTGCAAGCTTGAAAATATTTTTATGTATAAACAAGGTGCAAGGTAAATATGAAGAAAAGGAAACAAAGTCGAAAGAATCATACGCTTCTTTTAAAATCAAGATTTCTTTGAGAAATAGTGTTGAAAAATGCTCGAAACAGTTTCAACACAGAGAAACTTAGCTATTCAGTTTTAGTTTCTTTTGGTTAGTATAATTAACATTTTGTGAGGGTGTTAAAAACAAACAGAGAGTCAACTTGAAAGTCAGTTAGTCAACAGTTGGTCGTTTTAACTTTTGAGCCAAGTTGCCTGCATTGTTGTTGTGGCCAACAAGCACTGCAAACAGTTTGTAAACTTGAAAACTGGAAATTGTCGGCTAAAAAGAGTGGGGGAGAGTTGGGGGAGCGCGAGAGAGGAAACGAAGACCGGTTTGGCAGACTTGAAAAAAAATAAAATAATACAAAATAAAATGCACAAAACGGGGAAAAAAGAGAGACAAGCAGCAGGCATAAACATAAACGTTGGCAATCAAATGAGGCTTGGCAGTTGCAAAAGAGGTCAAAGTTGATCACGGCATTCACACTTACATACGTGCAAAATTATGTACTCGAATTCTACATATTCAATTTCACAGGAGTGCTACAAAATTATTCAACTCTTAAAAAAGTTTTTTTTGCTTGTTTATTCTTTTAGCTCATACATAAGTCTTGTTGTTAAGTGTAAATTGCATTGTGAATCTATTAATAAATTTCATAATACTAGATAGAGAACAAAGTAAACTTATTGCGCATGTTATTTTTCATATGCATATGAAAAGATATTTCTGGAATTTTACAACAAGAAAATGATTTTTTTTCCCCCATATGTTATAAGTTTTTCTTGCTGTTCCCATATAAATATTTTATAAACATCAACTCCCCGAAAACCTTAATCACCAATAAAAATTAAGTTATGAGATTGAAGCCTTCACACCCCATTGTACTTATACTCTTTTTTAATTTATGATCATTTCTTCCAACACCTTTTTAAATTACTTTTACACAAGGCATTTCCAGACAGATCCCCAAATCAAAAGCTAGTGCTATAAAATTAAGATGAAGTTTCTGCTGATTTTGGTAGACAGATGCGGGCGTTTCTATGATCATGTTTCAACTCATTAAAAAATAAAATTAATCATATGAAAGACTCGATGGGGGTGGTCAGACTTTAGCGGAAGCAAATAAATCATGATGTCATGAAAATGTTTCTTAGCGAAATATGAGATAAATAATAATACATTTTTAGGATTGTTTGGCAACAAATATTTAATATATGAAAGATTGAAACAAAAAGATTTTTGTTTGAATTTAAGGTTCTTTCGATTTCAAAGTAAATCTCAAATGTGAAATGTTTAATGTTTCGGGTCTGGTTAAGCACTTGGCACTTGGAGTTAATGCCGGTGTCGTAGTTCACCAAATTGAAGCCAGCTGAAGCGACGTCATTGAGCTGTCAAACTGAAGCAAGACTCTTCAAATCTCTACACACGGAGTACAAGCATACATGATTATTTCAAATTCAATTAAAACTCGCCCCGTTTACGGATTGCTCTGATTGACAGCCAAAGGGGGCATGCCACAAAAACATTGACATACAGCAGGAATATCCGAATTCTACGAATTTTACATAGTCTATTAACAGCTCTCAACATGGCGGCATATTGTTAAGAACTTGCCAAGAGAAGTACTTCTCGATTGTGAATCTCGGTTATTCATTGAGTTCAATCTCAAAACAACGCAATTCAAATCAAATATTCCATTTTTGGGGTCATGAACGGCTCTGCTCTACGAGTTTGTCTATAAAAATCATATTAATTACCAAAAATGTGCTGGGCATTTATCAAAAGAGAAAGAAAGAAAGAAAGAAAAAGAAATATTGAAAGCAAAACGCATTCATTTACCAAAGTGTCAGAGAAATATTTCACACACAAAATGGGCAAACCAAAGCTAATACAAAGATTTTAATTAAGAGCACCGAACCGCCCCAATAATATTTATGAGCTTGTGATGGAAATTGGGAGGGCTATTATTTTTTGTGTATACCAAACTTAAACTCTAACCCAGTTCGTTTATTTGTTGATCAAAAGCTTTGCTTCAATTTTAATAATAAACTTTTGCATATTTATGAAAACTTATAAGATTCTACACTCCACATGCCACATGCAATCTTCAGCCGCACGCACGCACCAGATTTACAATTGCCCATAAATCTTCTAGCTGCTCCCCCAGCTCCTCGCTCCCCTCCTCTATCTGCTTGCTGACAGTGGCAGTTGCCCATTAAGCGACACCAGGAATCAAAACATTAAAAGTAGCGGTAGCAGCTGGAGGGGACAGCGTCTTCTTCTGGGGTAGCACTTGCCGGCAGGGGATGCTCTTGCCACATGCAACATGTCTCCTCTCTTATTTTCTTTGTTTTGTTTACTTCTGTGTCATAAAATTTAAATGCGTACTTTGGCGTTAATTTAGATGACGTTGATCGTCTGCCTCGGATTCGCCATACGCTTGAAGGAGAGTTGTGCATTTCACTTAATTGGGAAGTGTTGTCGACCAGCTCCATTCAAATCCACTCACGAATGGGCGTGGTGGGAAGTCCGCATCTATTTCGGGCAGTGTCTATTTACCTCAGTCTGTGAAAGTCATTGCCACTTGAGCGTCAACTAGGTGTGAAATTTTCTTGGCCAGTGCCAAGCATAAAAGGGAAATTGTGACTAAGCAATTAGAGTGCACTTAATACACTGTACAACAAATGCAAAGAGTTTTTTTTCTTGTGGTCAAAGTTGTACTAGGAATTCGTTAATGAATGAGTAATAAGATTTTCACTAGGAATTCATTAATGAATGAGTAATGAAAGCCTAGTGAAAAATAATTTTAATTCGAACCAATTTTAAAGAAACTAGAACTAGAAATTGTGGAAGTCGACTTTTATTACTATTTTCTACCATTGTAAAGCAACCCTTTCTATGATATATGTAGGAATTCGTTAACGTATGAGTGTTGAGATTATCACTAGGAATTCATTAATGAATGAGTAATGAAAGCCTAGTTAAAAATAATTTTAACGAACCAATTTTAAAGAAACTAGAACTAGAAATTGTGGAAGTCGACTTTTGTTACTATTTTCTACCATTGTAAAGCAACCCTTTCTATGATATATGTACATAAGACTAATTGCAATAGCTCGACAAGAGCAGCTGCTCCTAATAAAAGTACAAACATGTATGAACGAATATGTATTTATAGTCATTGAAGTGGCGGCAAGAAATAAATACAATTCCAGGGCCAATGAGTGCATTGAGGGTGACCCCGTGGCAAGGGGAAGCGCATGGAGTGGAGTGTGTGTGTGTGTGTGTGCAACAAATAAATCTGCAACGGTAACAAAGCACAATGCGCAAAAATAAACAAAAAAAAAGCAAAACAAAACGAACAAATTGTGCAGCCAGCGGCGACAGCTGCCGCCAAATCAGCAAGAAAGCCAAAAAGTGCTCGACTTGTTGTTGTTGTTGTTGTTGCTAATTATGCGCAACTGCAACAAACTGAAGAAAAATAAGAGTCCAAGTCGAGTCCAAGTCGAGCTAAAGCCAAAGGAGGTCGCGCATGCGCCGCACGCTGCGATTAAAGTCCAAAGTTGATGTTGCAAGGAGAAGGGGCAGGCAGGAGCAGGAGAATGGATAGCTTTGTGCCTTGGATTACTCCACAAGTGATCGGGATCTGGAGTAACGTTGCGTCGGGTGGACGACGGGTTAATTGCTGTGTCTCAATTTTCAACAAAGCTAAGTACACAGAGAAAAAAACAGGGTTTTAACTAATTGTGAACTTATATTATAATTTATGGAAACAAATTCTTTGAATTTGAATTTTCACCCATTAATCTAACTATAGTATGAACATAAACTTTAAGATATATTTTTTTGAGTGTACTCAAAACCAGTTCGTGACTCATTTGAAGCTCAGGACGTGAACGACAACGGAAGTTGGATGTGGCACAGGAGCATGGCATATGTTGCATGTCGGCTCAAGCTTGACCCCCTGCAGCCTGACCCGAGCCTGACCTCAACTGTTGCATTTCCAGTTGCCACTCATTTTGTATTTTTTCCAGTATTGAGTTTTGGGTTTCGTTGCGGGCTTTTGCATTTGAAATTGTCCCTCTAGGGTTTAACCAGTTTTTTTGTGTTTGTTTTATTACTACCTAGTTAACTTGGTCAGCGAGGGGAGTGAGGGCTGAGTTGAACGAACTACGTGCAACGAGTTGCAGTTGGGTGCAGCGGATGTTGATGGAACGAATCACGAACCGATGTCAAAAACCCAACAGTTGGCAGGCACCCTTATCAATTCTGGTTGTGTGTTTGAGATAAAAGTGCGCTAGATAAGATATGATTTTGGAGTTTGTTTATGAACATACCTAACTTACTACACTCATGTGTCACTCTTTTTACTCTTGGCCAATCTGTGTTTGAACAACTTTACTTCTCAACTTTGCCGTTTCTATTTATAGGCAAGAGATATGAGCATAAAATATATGCTGACAATCTTTTACTTAACAACTTCTTTATATTATAAAATTGAACTCAATAAAGTCTTCTCGTCAAAATCGAGACTAACGATAATATCGAGACAATGAAACTGTCAAATGTGACATAATAACGGTAATAACAATAAAGTGCGCAGTCTCACAGTCGTGTGAAAATACCGCAAGAAAAAATCCCAACACCGAAAAAAACCCGCTATTGTCGAAGAAGAGATTTGTGTCCGAAACTTAAATGAAATCGAAAATTTTTGCAGATTGTGTGAGTTTTGGTCATTTGTGGTTGATTCACTAATTTACATTTTATTTAAATTCATGTGACTTTTTTTTTGTTGCTTCGTCTTCATATTAAAAGATAACGAATTCATTTCTTAATTATTCGCTGGAAGTCACGAAAGTAAACACAAACAATGGATCCATAAAAGTTGGTTCACAAACATTATTGTTGTTGTTGTTGTAGCTTGTTCAACTTGTGCAATGTTCACGAGGTAAGAAATTAATCAGCAAAATGTTGGCACTTAATTGAAAGTATCAAATAACTCAATTGCCAAGAAATTTGATCGATTTTCGAGTTCAATTTGTGTTGCCTACTTTCGAGATGCAAAGTGCAATGAATGAAGAAATTATGTAGATACTCTTTACTTATATTATATATCTGACAAACAAGCGCGATAAGCAAAAAAGGGCGTCCCAAATGTGGCCAGCAGGTGCAGTCGAAGCACTAAAAAGACACCAGAAGGTTGATAAACAACAACAGCAAAGCGGATGACACCTGTGCACAACTCAGATGCCCAACTTGTGTGTGTGTGTGTGTGTGTGTGTGTGTGAGTTTGTATATTGCTGTTGATCATGATAATGACAGACATGAACTCATAAAACAACAACAAGAGCTAGAACGCGGGGTCTGGTCACCAAAAAATTTGTAGTTGCATGCACTAAGAAAAAAACTGTACTAGAATAATATTATTTAATGTTTGAATTGGTGTTTTTTTTTCGATAATAAAGTTTGTTTGGTTTTAAAAACGTGCTAGATTTTTAAATGCATAATGGTATACAATTATTTTTTCAGTGCACAAATAAAACAAAATTGCAACGCGTTGGCCGCGGAAAATGCACTCGACTGTGTAAAGTGAAGTTGAGGTCGCGTGAGGATGTGCAGGGTGTGGCCACGTCGGGGTAGAGGGGGAGAGGGGCGGATACTTAGAGCCCTGTTTTGTTTAGACGCCTCGCTTCGTTGGCTTTTGGGCCTGGGAAAACTGTTAAACTGAAGTCGCATAATTGACCTTTTTCGGTTACATTTCCACAGCTTGGCCAAAAATAAACAAAAATGAGCGAATGTAAATGGAATTTCAATAAGTGTATTTATGATAGAGACACGCCCACAAGATGATTGTAACTACTGTACAATTGTTTATTTTCATAAAGGTTTGCTTTAATAGTTATTTTACAACTGACTGTTGAATGTCACAAACTTGATTTGCATAACAAAAAAAGAAGAATGTTTGAAAGAGGCAACAAATACATATATACACACACACATATGCGTGTATATTTGTATTCAGCTTTTGTTTATCTTTATTGGCAGCTTTGGGGCAAGCGCAACTAATTGCATGCATAAAAACCATATGGGGGCACCTTTCTGGGGGCCCTGGAGTATGATAATATAAACAATATGGTGGGAATTTTTGCTGGTCCCAAACTCTTGAAAAGTTGCTTGCTGTTTGAATTTATGTGCAATTTGCACGAGCTTTATTAGAAAAAAGTCTTATAGCTCGTTTTTTTTATGGTTTGTTTAGAAATCAGAATAAGATCAGACGAACCTAAAACTGAAATATAAATATACATATGGCGAAGCTTGCAAAACTTGTATACAAACATTATGTCTTGGAAATTGTTAAAAACTTTTATTTAAATCTCCAAAAACTGCTTATACTTCAGCTAGAAAGATATCAAAATTCTTATTTAATTTTAGACAAATACCCAAAAAAAAATCCCATTAAAATACCAAACCCAAGTTCAAAACCATAACAGCTCTTTGCTTTGGGGGTTAGTCAAACAAGTTGAAAAACGTTTGAGTTTATTTTCATTTTTTTTTTTTTTGTATACTTAGTGCGTGTGAATATTTTTTCCAGCGTTTGTTTTAAGTTTTGCGCTTCATTTGCTGTTGGTTGGGTTTCAGTTTTCAAATTTCCGGTTCAATAAACAACAAAAACACGACAAAAGCAACCAATGAATAACAAATGCGTTGTTTTTTTTAGTTCGCAAAGTCACTAATTTGTTTAAATGCTCTTTTTAAGCGAAGCTATTGAAATGCATGCCACAAAATGGGGCATGGAATGTGCGTGCGCACGCGCCAATATACAGCTTAAAACCTAAAACGGAAGTCAGCTTGGACTTTGCTTTGAAGCCGCCGTCTGCGGCAAGCTGCAGCTGCACTTTTTGGGGGCAAGCACGTTCAGCACCGAAAAGCCTGAACGGCAAACTTAAAAAGATTTCTTTATGGCAGCGCCACACTTAAAAAAGTACACACTTTTGTACTCTGTTCTTAGACAATTGCACTTTGAGTCATTGTCACTCAGCAGAACCCAAACTCAATTCTAGTTGACCTCATTGTTGGCTCCAAAGCTGCGTAAAATGCAATTTACGCAGACACACTGCAAAAAGCAATGCCAAACGAGAAACAAATGCGAAACGCAGCAGAAATGCTAGTTAAAACAACTATTGTTTAAAGAAACAGATGTGAGCTTTGACTAAGCGATTATGCAAAGTAGTTAGTTTTGAAGGTTTTGGTAATCAGTTTTATGTGTTTTATTTTGGACAGCATTTTTTTAAGAAATGCTTTTAAATCTATTAACATTTTTATTGAAACAAGTTACATGCTTTACCTGAATATTTTCTCTACCCTTTCCATTTCAATATTATTTTTTCCTTCTTTGTAATAAAAAGTCTTTAAAAAAAAAACAATAAAATTACAATATTTAAAGCGTTAGCTGCAACTGGCAGAAAAGCTTACAAAAAGTCCGCTGTAAAAGCAATTTGTGCGAGTTTTGAAAAAGTGGAATAGAAATGCAGTTAAGCGGATTGGAAACTACGCTTACATTGCTCTTGGATTCTCAACTGTCTTTCTCCTTCTCCCTCTCTTTCTCGGTTTCTGTATCTGTATCTCTTGTAAAGTAAATTAAAACAAGATATATAAATGACAACTACACTTACCCTGTAATAATTTTGTCAAATCATGTTTAATTCCCACCTCTTTCTATCTAACTTCTTCAGTTTTTCTCAAGAGGTTCTCAAATAGTCTCAATCTTCTCTTTCTCACTCTTTAGACTGACTTCAAATTTTCCAAATGATCGACTAATTTGTCAAATGCTCTGCCTGCTTCAGGCATCCATTAGTGTTCGCTGTGGATTATTATCCAACAATGCCAACATTCCATTTCAGCCTCATTTTACACGCAACTTACAGTTGTTGGTTGATGCAACATGAGTACGTGTTTTGTTTTGGTTTGCGTGTTAGTGTGTGTGTTATGAACTGCATTATGGGAAATGGTTGACGCACTTAAGTTTATCTGTTCTTTGGCAGCATTCGGTGCGAGATTTCGCGCTGTGTGGCCCCGGCTGGGTTAAGTGCCCCATAAACCGGGTCTGCGGTAATTGAAATAGGTTCTCCAGAGGATAGACTTAATGTTTCTGAGGGAATGTTGGAACAGTTGGGAGATGGGTAAGTGAGATGCATACAGACAATCACAGTACGCGTTAAGTACAGGGTACAAGCCTTCTTACTCGTTATTACTTAATTATTCAAGCTAACGTACTGACAGGGAGATTTATTTACAGGGTGATCAATAAACAATGCGAAAGATGTGAAAAACAAAAAACATTGCACTTACCGACAGCAGCAACAACACATCAACAGTTATGTCCATATTCTCTCTTATGTATCTCCTTCTTGCTTTTAGCACTTTCACAAAACACGCAACAACAACTTTATGAGAGGCAGCTCAACTCTCTCATCTCCATTTAGATTGTTTTTGTCGCATCGCACCAAAATATATTATTTTGTTTTCACTACACTTCACACACAAAACAAAAAATCAAAAATAATTCTAGGTGCATCATTTTGCATATTATTTAAACTTATTAAAACGCTCTCCGCTCATTTGGGTGTGTCGCAGAGCGATTAAAACAACAACACATATCCTCGCTCTCATATTTTATTTTACTAGCAGGAAAAGCAAAAACAAATTGGCGCGCATTATGCAGCCTGCATATGCGCAAAAAAAAACACTATAAAAAACAATTTCACGGCGATTCTATCTAGTTGCAAACACTTCGCGTATGTTCAGTGCGTAAAATTAACACAATTTAACTTTTATTATAACGCGTATATGCTTTTAATTGTATAAAAAGACGGACGATTAGCCTGCAACGATGTAAAGGCGCGCCAAGTTCTCAGCCAACTAATTTTGTGGAAGGAGTGAGAGTAGTGGAACAAGTGGAATTTGTGAACTTGTGGAAGTAAACGATCGCTCTCAGTAAGAGCAGGATAATCCTTTATTATCCATATCCGCGTTGCTTATGTTCATTTGAATGTATGTTTATGTGTAAACATTTCTTTTGTTTTACACGAAGGCATACAATAAACTAACAAATAAAGAATTAAGTTATTTATTTTTTATTCAGTCTACTTATTTCACTCTTAATACTTTTTAGCTTAAACTTTGACTGTGACTGGATTGTGCGACCTATGTTCTAGTTTTCCAAGCAGCCTTAGAAGCGTTTACATTTGGCCGCCTTATGCACAATGTGTAAACTGAATCTTTTGTGTCATTGCTTTTTTATTTGGTTTATTGGTTAGCCAAGTCCAGAAGAAAACGAAGGCTTCTTAGCTGACTGCTCCAATTCGTTGACTTCTTCTATTTGTTTTCGCTGCTTTTTTGTGTTATTTTTTACTTAGCCATCTCAAATGTCTTTAATTTTGTTTATTTCCATTTCTTGTCACAGTTTGTTTCTTTTACTCCAACTATGCACTTTTTCTTACAGTGAAACCTTCACGTCGTTGTTTGCATTTTATGTCTGTGGGTTTTTGAATTTTTGCAGCGTTTGCAAAACTTTGGGAATATATTATTTGACAGCAAACTGATCTTATAAGATTTGTCTACTTGACAAGTGTTGAGTTAAGATTTTAGATGTCATCAGCATTTAAAGTCTTTGATCTTTGGGTGTTTGAATCTGTTAACATAAACAAGATATGCAAGATATATTTTTTTAGAACCTTAAAAAGATTTAGTTTCGAATCTGGTACGTGCCTAAAGATGATTATGTTGTTTCTTTTGCTTCAAGCTCTTTCTTCTTCTCACCTGGTTACCAAAGATCCCCTGGTACCCTGTTCTCTCTGCCTGCCATATTTATGTGGAAGAGGGTGCCTTATCATTAAGGGCTTCCCATACATAACCTCGTCATTTACCGCTATTGAACTGCAGCACGTCGCATTGCCGAGCTCTTGTCACGATGCGGCATTTATCAAAGCTGTCAAGAGACGCAGTCACACACACATACATACATACATGTTTATGTACTCATCCATGTCCACAACCAATCACCACACATACTTATCCCTATCCTTATCCGTATCCACACAGGCGACAATCAGACGACATTTAGATAAACGCATGGAATTTCAATAACTTTTTTTTTTGCAGTTGTCAAGTACCTAGAGTTATGTATCTGTGTGTGTGTTTGTGTATCTTTGAGTGTGTACCTAACGACCTAAATATCCGGTGATCTTATCATTTATTACAACTGTCTGCAATTGGAACACAATATCAAGAAATGATCCCAGGAAAAGGTTCTTAAGCAAAACAGGGTAAGGTAAATGTGACTTTAAAGGTTTCATAGTCTACAAAAAATAGGGTATTATGGTGCTTATAGGTAGGGCATTTAAAATGTCACTCGCTGCTCATGCGCAAACTTATTCGCAATTCCAGTTCGCTTTTTTTCTGCCCGATTCGATCTAAATTTCATACAAACTCATAAATTTTGCAGCCCTTTCGATTTCTTGCTCTTGTTTTTGGGCTTGAGCATTGTTCATAAATTATTGTTTATGGCTCTTGTTGTTGTTGAGTCTCCTTTGGCGAGGGTTGCTACTGCGCTTTTGTCTTTATACATTTATGTATGTATGTATGTATGCTGTGGGGGGAGGACTCTAATTTGTATTAGGGTCATATTTCACTTGTAGGGTTTCCAGCGAAGTTTCATTTTAATTTTATTGTTGTCGCTTCAAGAAACTAAAGCGAGTGCATTGTTTTTTTTTTTTTTCGGTGTGCTACGATTTAACTGCATGTATGATATGTATGTACATATGTACATACATATATAAATTCCACCCTGCGGTCTCTGGCGCTATTTTTGGGTTCATTCCTTGTACTACAAACAGGAAAAAAAAGTATAAGGGGAGGGTGCAAAAACGCATTTCGTGGGTTTCCGCAGTTTTTCGACAGGCTCTCTCTTTACGTATTTTTGTTTTTCCATTTATTTTCCTTTTGTTATTAATAATCGAACAAAAACGATTTTTTCGACAGCTGGCGTATGGATTTCTATTTCGATTTATTTGTAGTCATATCAGAGATATTATGTCACGCTTAATTAGGCTACAAAAACACACGCAAACATTCCTAATGGTATTTGATTTCGCGTAGGATTTAATTTTCCAAACGCAGTTACATTTTGTAAAGGTTCTGGCGGACCAATTTATTATTGCCTAACTTATCTATCGAAATATTGACCAATGTTTTACGTTCGGCAGACTATTGACCAACAACAGCAAACCGTTTTGGTTATGGGAAATAGGGTTCGAAAGTGAGCTGGTCAAAAGCAATTCATGGAATTTCAAATTCTTTGTAAGTCGCTGCTGCTGCTGCAAAAAATAAAAAAAAGGTGAAAAAATTCACACTCTACGAATGCAAATGAGCCAGAAACAGAAACAGATACAGATACACAGACCAGGTTTGTTGTTGTTGTTGTTAGTTGGCTAGAGCTGAAAACTGAAACAGTTGGCAACATTGCAATTTAAGCAGAAAATATGGTCTTAAACTAGTTTTGCCACGTTTTCACCTTCAGTGTGTGTTGAAACTAATGCAGACAAAACAAAGCCAACAACAAAAAAAAAAAAAAAAAAAAAAAACAGACAACAAACCAAAATCAAAGCAAAAACAATTTAAACTAAAAACATATTTTGAGTTATGCACATGTTTAAAGCTTTCAAATGCCCTTAAAACTGTAAATAACTCTTGAACTTATGATTTACAACAAAGTATTTTTTTTCTTGTGTGGTTCAACTTATGAGTGGTACATAATATTTTAGAAGCTAGTGTTTTTACTAAAGACAGGGATGTTAAACGTTAAATATACAATTTTTATAACAATATATAATTGATGTCTTTTCTTTAAGGGCATTTTCAACCAAACAGTCTCATTTGTCCAAATATGAATATTTTGCCCAAAGGCTACAAAAAACCATATGAGGCCTAAACCATACATTACTTTTGACGTTTAAAAACGATTTTGGCCTACAGTGCGTCACAGTCGGAGCCATTTAAAAACTTGTCTGTTGCATACCAACTAAACACTCACAGTAGCTGCATATTGTTGCATATAGATACATATATGTGTCTTGTACGTGCTAAAAATAGTTAAGTAGTTGTTGGGCCAGAACCTCAGGACGGCACGTCCGAGTGGACAGCATTTTACAATAGGCCTCTCTGCGGGCAGAAATTTCCCTTTATGAACGATCTGTATTATTGACCAGGCCCAATGTGTGCTACCTGTTGGCATGTTGGCCAACTAATAGGCGACTTAATACAACAGCCACGTATCTCGCTTCATAGAGTTATTAGTGTCGTCTCAAAAGGCACGATCTTCTGAAGCAGTGGAGAAATGGAGAGAGAAAGAGAGAGAAGTAGACATATTGGGTAATTGAAATGCTGATCAACTTTGATTGGATCGAGGAAAGGTACTTAAAAAAAGTTAGGGGAAAAGTTAAGAATATATGAATATTATTTTTCACTTAACAATTCAATTTAAAAAATAATAAAGAACTCAATGATTTTTAAACATGTTTTACTTTCAAGTTTGTAAAGTTCAATGCTTCTTCCAAATAAGTAATCAAGTCAAGATGTAAATAAGCTGTACATACTCTGGAACTAAACACAATGACAATCCATTGTGTGATCATATTCTAGAAAAGCAAGAAGAAGAACAGTGTCAGCATCATCTTTGCTACGCCATTGTAATTGAAATTGTGATAAATAGTGGCGAAGAGTGTTAATGAGCAGTTTGGTTAAGTTCAGTAAGTTTTGTGCTCTGAGGCAAACCATTCCTTAATGGTCAGCTTGCCAGCTTGCCTGTTATTAATCTTAAGCAGCCTTCAAATACAAGGCAAAAATTGCAGCTAGAAAAGAGACAAAGCAGAAGAGCAATGGGTAACAGCAGAGGCAGTGGCAAACGAGAAGCAAGAAGCAGCAGAAGCAGCATCCTCATCAACAGGTAGTAAAACGCCAAGACGTGCCCATCAATATCAATACAATGGCTTCGTGCGTGACATGTTCAAAGCTTCCACAGAGAGGAAGAGCAACAAAAAAGGGAGAGAGAGAGAAAGAATGAAAGAAGCAAACTAAAGTTGACAGGCAGCTGGCGAATGAGTGTGTGAAGCGAATGCACTCAAAACTTAATAAACTTCACTCAAGAACACAGCGAGGAAAAGAAGATAGAGAGGCAACAGATACACACCTCGCTCAGCGCAAGCAGTTCGAAAAAAATACTGGTTCGTTACAAAGATTTGCTTTCATTTTTCCGTTAACGGCCACAGCCAGCGAGTTTGTGTGTATACAAGAGGTACACACACACATGTGTGTGTGTGTGTGTTTTTCGTATTCAAACTGCAGCAGCTGCGTCCGTCCCAGGTAGTCCCAGGTAATATCTCTGAGCCGCGTTCTCAACTTTGTCTTTGCCTTTGCCTTTCTCCTTCGCTTCTGCTTTCTGCTCTTCTTTGCGCGCCTCTTTCGCTGCGGCTGTTATGTTAATCCACTGGCTAAAGACTCTACTATTTCCAATTCCAAATCCCGTGCCAGGCTTCAACACAACACACACACACACACACACTGGCACACCTGAGCGGCAGCTGCAGCTGCGCACAGCTCTTAGTTCTTGGCAGACAGGTAGTCAAAAAGGTTATTTGATTATTCAACAGCCATTTTTTTTCTCCCTCTCCGTTTTTCAGCTTCCTCTCCAGCGTTGTGCCCTTCACACTCGTCGTCTACCTGAGTTCATGATGTTCCTGTGAAGTCCAAAAACCTTGTCATGTTCATTCGAATTTTGCAGTTTTTTTTCCTGTGTGTTTTGTTATCGGCATTTGGCCGAGATAGAAACGCATCTGTCGTCATGTTTTTGGGCCTTTCCGCAATCCACACATACCCTGAATAACATTTTTTATTGGCTTTTTGTTCCGCTTCATTTACTTTTTCTTTTTAAGAATTTTCTTAACTAATTCAGTGCGGAAAATCGATGATCGATACAAAACTGCAGCTGCAATTGAGATCTAAATTCTGACCCTGGCTCTTAATTATATACGATGATAGATACAAAAAATTTACTTACATTCAAATTGATGGCTGCACCTGCATTCGTCTCAGACTACATCCAATTCTAGCTCCCGTTCATTATTCCATTCGTTCTTTTGGTTCGTTCGTAATCCATTTGCTCGTGCCGCAATCGATTTGTTCACACAGTTTTTTTTTCGAAGCCCGGCGACATGGCGGCCTACTTTTCACTCCGAACCCGCTGATAAGATAATGGGGCTTTTCCTCCGACGCCAAATGGCTGCTATTCCCCACCCCAACCAGTCCAATGACTTCCACATACGAAACGCAACGAAGTTCCCCCCAACTCAAAAACGTGCAGCTAAGTGTAAACAGTGCCTTTTAAAAGAAGAAGAACGTTTGCTTAGTGCTTGCTAGCTAGCTGCATTTATGTTTGTTTAGAATTTGAACTCGCTGTGTGTTTATTTTGGAGCTTTCATAAGTCTGAAAGTCTCCAAGGTATTGTGTGTTGTGTGCGTTTCTAAGAAAACATTCAGCAATCTTATCGATCATTTGGGAGAAGTGAGTTTTATGCTTATTTGTAACATAAAATAAAGGCAATTTTGCTGTGGAGCTATTGAAAACTGATAAGCCATTTAAATTTCATTCATCTTTATGCTTCAATTCTGACGGATCAAGCTTCCTATATACTTACTGTCCATACCTTGGCTTATCTCTCACAGGGTCAATTATTGAGTCCACATAAAAAAATCGTTGATGTAAAATGCAAACAGATTTTTTAATATTTCATGTTTGTTGTTTATTTGTACACAATTGTTGTGTGTGTGTGTTTGTATGTGTTCGTTTTGAAATTGTAAATTTATTTTTGTATCTATAAATAAATTTGTCAGTTATTTATTCATAATGCGTTGGCATGTAAAAAATTTGCTTAGCTTAGGACTCAATTTGTTGTTACGGAAAAAACGACTTATCAAAATACATATCGCATTTATTTATTATATTGAACATTATTTTTCACATAAAACTTTGTTTTCTATTATATTTATTACGATTTCTATTATTATGCTTATTTCGAACTTTTCTATATGGAACACAGAAATGTCTGCACACACACTCGCATACATATGTAAATATGTATTTTGGATTAATTCATAATTACAGCGACTAACTAAATAAACACTGTTCAATTCGATAGTTTTGATTTTTACATAATACACATATATGTACTATACGAAATTTACAGCAAAAAAACTTAAGTTCTTATTTATTACTTATAAAGTGAGTTTGTTTTTTTTTTTCATCTTTTCTCTTTTTTTCATATAAATTATATCGACTTGTCTTAAATTATTCATAGTTCGGAAGTTTTAACAAAGCTCCAAAATCTGTACATTTGGAGCTGTTAGTTTAATTAATTTCTCTTTTGCCTAAGCATAAAATATTGATTAATGCCTTTTTGTTGTACATTTAAATTAACATTAAAAACTAAACTAAAGTTTAATTTGTTGGAAATATGCAAAACAAATGCAATGTGTTAAATATATTTCGTAGGAATATTTGTTTGAAATTTTGATTTTGTGTTTAAATTATGTATATGCTACATATGTATGTGTATGTATTGGATGTTTTATGTACTATATTTATGATATTTGTGTTAAGTTCTATATTTTGTCGAAAAATACAGACAACAATGCAGTTTTGTTCGCAGTTGCTTTGCTAAATTTTATATTAATGTTGTTTTTTTTGTTTACGTAAGATCAAGATCACTTTTTGCGATTGTACAAACAAAAAACGTGTTCGTAAACGTAAATGCCCTTGCAATGCTCCTCCATACAATTATAAAAAATCTCTATATATATTTGCAATGTCTTCTTCTTCTTCTTATTCTTTGCATTGGCTCCGACTTGAGTACGGTACGGCTAAGCCGACGTACACACAACTTATCGTAAAAAGTCTTTTCGATTTCGTACACACTATCGTCATCGTCATCGTCATCGACATTGTTGTACTCAAATGCGCCAGCCCTGGTCGTCATCGACATTGGAATCGGTGTCGGAGGGCTCCTCGCCGTACATGTCGGCCAGCTTGCGGAATCGTGGCCCAAAGTTGGACAGATAGTCGAAATTGAGATCACCATCGTCGGTGCAGGAAGCCAAACTGGACAAACTGCCATCGGAGTTGCCATCACCTTCGTAGGCATAATGACGCACATCGTCCACTGTATTGGCGCATGTGTCCCGATCACAGGTCTCCTTCTTGCCGCCCAGGAAGTCACCGATAGCGGCTATTTCGTTGGGATCCCGCATGCCACCCTGCAGCGCATGTGGATCCTTGTACAGTTTCTCCTCGTAGAAGGGTTGAGTGCGCAGCACATTTAGATCATAGTCCGTGTCCCGTTCGCCGCCACCCTCGTCCTCATAGTTGATGATTGTCTCGCGTATATCGTCGATGTCCTTCTCGTGCCAGCCATTCTTCTGCTTCTTCTGCACCACAACCGCCAGCAGGATGATCAGCAGCAGTGCAATGCAGGTGATGATGGCAATTATAAAGTTCCTATCAATGCCGAAGCTCACGGCAACAGCTACCGCCCTCTGGCAGCCGCTGTCAATGTTGCGGGAGAGGGAAGGCATTCCCAGGTTATAGGTTCGCTCGTTGATGGTGAGATTGCGAACGCAGCCGAAGAAACCCTGCTGATTGGGCGTATGCGTCCAGTTGAGCTGGCGACCCAGTTGCACGAGATCGACGGGAGTACCTCCTAGTTGGAGCGGAGAGTTGACGTTGAGGAACTCGTTGGGTCCTTGGGGAGCGCCTAGGCTCATACAGGTGGAAAGACGACAGTTGTCCACGGTCATCTCGATGCTGGATCGCTGCAGTATGATGTCCAGTTGATAGGATCGACCCGGTTGCAGTTGAATATGCTGATGCTTGATGCGCACCATGCCCGAGCCGTAGTCCACACTGAGCACGGGATAGCCCTTGTCCAGTTCCAGTGAGAGGAAGTCGGTGAGGGGCAGCAGAGGATTGAAGTTCAACGGTCCCAGGTACATGATCAGACCCTGCTCGTGCTGGGGAGCAATCTCCAAGCTGATTCTCGTATTGTCGCAGGCAGAGATGGGCTCATAGAAGGCATAGCCATTGCCATAGAATCCAACGGAGACCAGTTCGCAGTGTGGACCCGTGAAACCATCGATGCAATCGCACGCATCATTCTCGCCATACCGCCGGGAGCCACCATTAAGGCAGGGCGAGGAGGGAGGAGCTGCCTCACAGACGCACTGCGCCTGCACGAAAGCATTGACGCCCACAAAGGAGCTCGTGTTGGAGTAGATCATGTACGGCACGGAGCTCTTGTGCAGCTCGTTGGTGCAGGAACTCTCGCACTTGAGGCGCTCAATCAAACACTCATCAATATTGACCATGAGCATTTGGAGATCCAAGTCGTTTTCCAGTCTCTGCTGCGTCTGGGCCACCATGCCATTCAACTTCTCCGGCGCATAGTAGGGTGAACCATGTGCCGAGTAGCGCACATCCAGTGTACGATTCTCGTTCTGGAGCACGGTGAAGACATCCACGTTTGTGACCGAAGTGTTGAAGAGCCTCGCAAGCGAGTGCTGCAATCGATCCTTTAGGGAGAATGCATCATCTGCCTGCACATCTCTGGGCACGCTGATGAACTCCTCCTTGGTGATGTTGAAGAAACGTATGCTGCCACTCTTGTCCACTGCCTCCTCCGGTAGCTCACGCACCACAACCGTAACATCGGCATCCACAGAGTGTCGTGGTATGAGAGTGGAATCCTCGGTTACGGTAAACTCCAGCATGTATTCGCCCTCGCTGGTGCCCTCGAGCATGGTGATCATGCCTGTGCTGGGATTAAGGCGGAACTGTTCGTGTGGGATGCCGCTCTTCCACTGAAAGTGCTTGTCATCCAGATCCCAATCATCGTCATCGTCCACAAACACACGTCCAATATCCGTATCCGGCGCCTCGCCCTTGTAGTTGTACATGAAGATGCGGGAGGAGCCCTCCGACATGGCATTGTCATTCACATCGCCAATAATCAGATGCAGAATGCTGACGGAACTCTGCTTGGGTATGCCCGCATCACTGATCCGTATGGGTATAAAGTACTCCTTCTGCTGCTCGCGATCAAACTGAACGTTGGCAAAGAGATAGTCGTTATCGATGCTGAACTTGGTCTTGATATCGGGCGAGGCATCGCTGTCAATGCCAAAGGTGAAGGGTGGTCCATTCTGGGGCTCATCGTAGTCGTTGGCCAGCAGCTGGACAACCTGGCCGGGATTGCGATTCTCCTGCCAGATCACTGGCATCTGATTGATCAAGAACGGCGCATTGTCATTGATGTCCTCGAGCGTGATAATCACTGGCTTCACAGACTTTAAGGTGGTGCCAACGCCATCCTGATCGCTGGCCGAGATCAGCACTTGCCAGCTCTTGTGACCATTGGGCGGATCACGATCCAAAGGCTGAATGAGACGCAGACAACCGCTATTGTCGATGGTCAGCAGCTTCCTGTGATCCTCCTTGACAATGGCGTAGGTGATGTGCTGATCAGCCGTGCGATCCTTGATGTCCGGATCGTAGGCCTCAATGATGAGAATGCAATTGTTCGATAGAACGGGTCCCTCCTGAATGGTGATGCTGTAATCCTCCTTAAAGACGGGCGTATTATCGTTGACATCCTCGATCTTGACCACAACCGTTGTGTAATCATCAAAGATGCCATCGAAAGCTCTCACCTTCAGCTCGTATTCCGTGATCGTTTCGTAGTCGAGTCGCTGATTCACCGTAATTTTGCCCGTCTTGATGCCAATCTTGAACGCATCGCCCACATTGCCACTCACAATGCTATAGACGATTTGGGATGCATTATCCTCGTCCTCGGCCTTGACCTCGATCACCTCGTAGTTGGTATTCGCATCCTCGAGCAACTTGTCCGCCAGATATGTCGCCTGCTGGAAATGTGGCTTGTGATCGTTCTTGTCGCCAATGGAGATGCGGAACACCTGATTGCCGTGATTGTGATCCCCGTTGTCGAACAGACTAGAAGGCGAGTTATCCGTTGCACTAACTTTCACATTGTAAAAGTCGCGTTCCTCTCGATCGAAGGTCGTTAATGCGGTGATGTTGCCCGTATTGGGATCGATGGCAAAGAACTCCCGATTGTCGGCCAGCTCGAATGTGATAATATTATTCGCAGGCGTTCCATCCATGTCGAAGGCTCGCACCTGCATCACGGGCGTACCGGGAGGCTCGTTTTCCAGGATCGTGCCCGATTTGACCTCGGTGAAGAATGGAATATTATCGTTGACATCCTCCACTTTGATCTTGATCTGATGCTCCGTCGCCAGCTCGAAAGTATTCCTCACGCTCATTGTCAGCGTGTAGTCCGTGATGGCCTCGTAGTCCAGACTCTTGCCCAGCTTGATGGTCACCTCGTTGCCAATCTGATTGAATACGAACGTGTTCCTTCCGTTCGTCTGCTCCGTCCGGCCCGTGATCAGCTCAAAGATTACCTCCGGCTTGTCGGGCATATTGGAAACGGCTCGCAGCGTGGCAATCGGTTGCGAGAAGTTCTTGAGGTCCTCCTTCAGGTAGATGGGCTCGTCAATGGGATCGACAAAGGAGGGTGGCTTTATCGACGATTCCACAACACGGATTCGCACCTCGATGTGCGCCTCCTGCAACGGATCCGGCACAATATTGTAGGCACGCACATTTATCGTGTATGTCTGGCCGGGTCGCTTGTCAATCGGTCGATTCAGATATATAATGCCCGACTCCTTGTCAATCCGGAAGTATTGAAAATCACGCTCCCTCAATATCTCGTACTCCACAATGCTGTTGTTCCGATCATCAAAGTCACTCGCACTAATCGACATAACAACTGCGTCGACCTGCAATTAAACAAGGAGAAACGTTTCGAAATTCAAGTTCTATGTCTATACAAAGGACCCTATGAAAACTCAACCAAAAAAAAAGCAGGGACTAAATTCAAGTTAATTAACCTTCGGATAAAATACTTTCCTTCTTGAATTGTAGAAAATACACAATTATACACATTTTTTTTTTTATTGCACTATAATCTAGTTTCCGGAAAATTTTATTCTGCTCTATTTTCACTGGCCAATTCAAGGCACAAAACTGCACTGAATTGTCATGGACAGAAAAAACTTGTTACCGCTGAATATCGGAATAGTAAAAAATAAATGGACAAAAGCAAAGAAAAATGGTTATTTCAACAGTGGTTGTTTTTACAATTTCAACTACATTTTTTTTCAATTGTATTAATATTTTTTACACTTTGAAAAAATAAGTTTTTTAAATATTTTTGTATAAAATATCTTGTAATTTTTAAAACTTTAATATGAATAATCTTAATTGAACCACTGTGTTCTCTAAGCATTAGTACATTTCCTAGTTAGTTTAAACAACTAGCAGAAAATCAATACAGAGACAAATAATACTAGTTCAAGGGCTCTTTAGCAATTATATGACACTAATTAAGTGGAAAAAAAAAAAAGTTGTCTTGTACTATTTTTACATACTTGGCTAAAAATACATTTATTATGGTGAAGTTCGTCCTGCGACTGGTCTTTAACATTGGGATCAGCGCGTGGGAGTGGGCGTTGAACTGGAAAAGCTGGTTACTCGCTTGGGCACAGGTTGAGTTCATTGTTCGCTCACTTTGCTCTTTAGAGCTAGAGTCGATGAGTCAATAGCGAAACCTTGAAGCCCCCTCCCCCCCTCTCTCTTTTCGGTTCATGAAAGCTGCCAAACGAGTCTCGAGTTTGCCTCAAACTAACTAACTTGTCTTTGTTTCGTGGCGGCAGGCTACTACAATTAATAAATAAGAGCTAGTCTAAACAGCTAACTAGAAGGGAAATTTAATTAAATGTAACAAAGAAAAAATGCTACATAGCTAAAATATCCCACTATTTACCCAATGCTAAAACCTCAAATATAAGTTTTGAGGGCATTTATTTCCTGGATGCAAATTTCACTAGAATTCTTATCACAAACTTAAAAAAAAAAAAAATGACATCACCAAGAGTCAATCTCTCTGCGCAGGTCAAACGGCAGTAATCCAAGGTCCACGCATTTGACCCACAACAGAAAGAGAGCGACAGAGACAGGTAAGAAATTCCAACGTTACTCACCACTGTATTCTCCGACATGGACTCGTCGTAGCGAGCCTTGTTGAAAACGGGCGGATTATCGTTGACATCCTCGATGGTCACATTGAAGGTGCACACATCGTCCAGAGGCGGCAAACCATTGTCCGTTGCCTGAACCGTCACAAAGACAAATTTCTCGTGGATCGGTTCGTCCCGGTCGAAAGTATGCGCCGTCACAATGACCCCCGAGTTGGGATGTATGACGAATTTGGGTCTATCGAAAGCGGACTGGACGAGACTGTACGTAATGTCCTGATTGGGATCCGGATCCACCGCCTGCACGGTGAACACATACGTATTCTCAGGCTGTTCCTCCTTCACCGAAGGCGCATATCCGGCGCAGTTTTTAAACGCAGGCTTACGATTATCGCCGAAGCTGTCGTATGTCGGACTGGAACTGGAGGCAGCATGGAAGGCGGGGATTATGTGTAGGATTAATGCTAATGCCAGCAGCCCACTTAGTGGGCGTGGCGATAGCGGGCAGGTGCGATTGTTGTTGTTGTTGTTGTTGTTTGCCGGCGACATTTTCGCTTGTGCTGCTGATGTGGCTGTTGTTGAGCGGGATTCTCTTTATTATTGTTGTTGTTGTTGTTGCTGTTGCTTTGTAACGACATTTTATTGCATTATATTCTGTGTACACACTGGCGCAATTAGTTGGAGCAGGGGGGTTAAAGGGGATTGCGACATTCAAGTAGTTGAAATCATCGCATTCTTTATTTTAATGAATCACCCAGTATTTTTTTTTTTTTCTATCGGTATTTAATTCTAGTATTATATTGTCGGTGTGTGTGTGTTTGTGTGTGTGTGATCGCAGGTTCACGCGCCGCTTTAGTTTACGTTACGTTTTCTATTGAACTCGCGCTCTTTCTCGCTCTGCTCAATTTCCACAAATTCACCTCTACTCAACTCACAATTGTTGTTTGTTTGTGTGTGTCCGCAGTTTGTTTAGACTGCATTTTCATGGCAACGGCCGCCACACAAATACTTGAACAAATCGAATTGAATCAATTGAGAGACACACAATCAACTTATATTTGTATACATATATCAAATATAATTTCGTTTTGTTTTATTTTTCACATGAAAACAACTTGAGAATATCATTCACTTGTTTGAATTCTGCTTTGCACTGCTATTCATTTGATTGCCAACTGCGCTTTGTTCGCCTCTTCGTTGCTTCGGCTTATTTCACTCGCACAAACAGGTAAATCCAGGTAAAAAGTGGTTTCACACACTCACGCACGTACGCTCACAACGTTGTATGTGTGTTTAAGAGCGTTGTCTTTGCACTTGTATTTGTTACCAACACACAAAATTGTATGTGTGACTGTGTGTAAGTTGGCAAGAGCAAGAGAAAAAGGCACTTTTGTTGTTTGATTCGTTGAATTGTTAGAAGCACTTCAATTCAGTCGTTTTTGTATAGACGCAATTCTGCCTTTTGTTTTGATACACTTTTTATTCACAACAGATCGCGATCGAGTATTTGAAAGCAACGGTTAAACGAACTACAGCAACAATTCGCACGTCACCCGCACGAACGACCGTACGCTTCAACAACGAGAGACAGAATGAGCGACAAGCCAACAACGGAGCGGCAACTCCGTGAGCAGCCACAAGTGTATCGAGCATATATCGATATATACAAAAAGGGGAAATGTGTAACCGCTAATGTTAAATAACAGCGATGAACTCCAACGAACCGGTTAACAGTTCTGTTAACGTGCTATAAAGCGCGTAAATTGAAACTCGGAATTTATTTATTATTTAATAATTATAAACTTTTAAAAATACCTGAATCTTTTAACAATTGAACAATTAAAATATTGGTCATGATATCTTGGTAAACGCGTTCAAATGTCGTTGATTTGTTATAGAAAATTATACCATGTTAACAAATAAATTTACTTTAAGCGCTGTGTTGCCTAAAAGTGTTTAAGAAGCCTTTAATTGTCATTGTATATAAGCTGCTTTAAAAAATGTTGACGGAATTTGTTTATTTACTTTGCGATAACAACGCAACGTAACAAAAGGTATTTTAGTATCGATTTATGCGAATACAACTTCAGTGTGACCAAGGAACATACGGACAAAAAATACCAGGCGAAAAAACTCTGTCATCGTCATCGTTCATTGTCTTCTTATTAATTGGTTGAAAACGAAAAAAGGCCGGATTAACTTTTATATTATTAGAAATCAATGAAATACAACTATATATAAGCGAAAGCGCATAACCAATACAGCTGCCTTATACACTCATCGACTCGCTTGCACCTACTTAATAAGTCGAGTTGTGATAGTCAAACAGTAACAACAACAACAACAGCAACTAGAAAACCAAACACTGCCGTGAATCAATCGTGAATCACCCAACGAAATAATAATATGGAACAAACACAGATTACAGATGCGGAAAAGGTTCGCATTGTCTCCGACTTTATACTGCATGCACCGCCCGGCGAATTTAACGAGGTCTTCAACGACGTCCGCGAGCTCCTGAAAAATGACGCCCTGCTCAAGGATGGGGCCAGCCACGCCTTCTCCCAATACAACAAGGATCAATTGACTCCAGTTCGGGTCGAGGGCAGTGAACACAATGCGATTATATCTGAATACAATGATTTGGGTAAGCATTTGAGTGTGGTAGTTTATTAGGTGGGAGTAGGGGGAGTTTAGAGTTGCCTCCCGCTTTGCTTTTGTGGCGTTTACCATATATGGGCATAAATAGAAAAACACAGCTGAAAACTTCACACAGAAATACTCTATCGGTTATCGAATTGTTTATAGAAAGTAAATGAATAATTTTAACTAAAATAGTTATAATTTAGTACCTAATATATAGATTTTCTCAGTGTTAACTGCTACTGCTTATCAATAACCCAAATTTTCTTATCATTTCGTGATAACAAATTGTATATTTACCTTGTGCAGGAAATGGTCGATTTTATGATCCTCGTACAAAGCAATCCTTCAAATACGACCACCTGAGGAAAGAGGCGTCCGACTATCAAGATTTGGAGGCAGATGCTAATGTGGAGACGTGGCGCGCAGCCCTCGATCTAGCAGCGCTTGCATATACCGCCAATCACTACCGACATGGTGTAAGAAAATCAATCTACTTTACCTTAAACTATTGTATATTAATACTATTCTCTGGGGTAACAGGTCAGTTCGGTGTTTGGCAAGTCGCAGGGCAATCAGATAACGCTGACCATATGCATTGAGGATCATCAGTTCCAGCCGAAGAACTATTGGAATGGCAGATGGCGTTCGCAGTGGCATGTTAGCTTCCAGGCGGGCAGTGGCACAGCGGAGCTGAAGGGTGTACTGAAGGTGCAGGTGCACTACTACGAGGATGGCAATGTGCAACTGGTGTCCTCGAAGGATTGCCGTGAGAGCGTGATTGTGTCCAATGAGCAGCAGTTGGCCAATGAGGTTATACGCCTAATTGAGGAGGCCGAGAATGAGTATCAGCTGGCCATCTCCGAAAACTATCAAACGATGTCGGATACCACATTCAAGGCAATGCGGCGACAGCTGCCCATCACTCGAACCAAGATTGACTGGAGCAAAATTGTTTCGTACAGCATTGGCAAGGAGCTGAAGACGCAATAAGAACAGGAGCAGCAAGCGGAAGCCGGAGGCAAGCCAGCATCCCCGTTGCCAAAAAGACCCAACAGTCTTCCACTTGCGATGGCAAAGCGAGAGAAACGATTAGATGAACTATAAAAAACAAACACATAAAACACACACTATTTACGGATCGTTAATTGTTTGGCGCTTATGTAATAATTGTCTTTAATTTGCTTATCCTTTTTATACATATACAAAAAAAAACACACACATACAACAAACATATATACATTTATATACAACACACATGCATACACTTCTTATCTGTTATAAAATTACGATGAAAGTGGATATATATATATACATATATACTATCAAATCAATTGAACTTGGATGATTGCATTAACAGTCACAATCGCCGCCAACAGTCGCCTTTATCGTTTAGTTAAGCGCGTGTTTTTAATATTAATAATATTGATATAAATAATGATAATAGTCTGCATGCACTTTCAAATAATGTATTATAAATTTAGAAGAGCATAGTTCTCACTGAAGCTGGCATCAGTTAGGATCTTAAGTGACAGCACCTTGCAACCAAGTAACAGTATAAACAAACAAAACTAACGATAAATACAATTTATACAATTTTTATTAAAAACGAACAATAATTTAAATCAACAGCTAATAAAAAAAACCACTAAACTTACATTGCAAGCTCTTCACAAATAAACAAATATACATGCCTAAAAGACAAAACGTTTTTTGTTTAGCAACAAAAGATTTTGGAACGTTTTTTGTATACTAACATTTATAACTAATATATAACAAGTTTAAGAATGCTTGAAAATAGTCAAATTTAATGAGAATAAACTAAATAAATTTCAACAAATTCTGTTACTCCATGCGACCACCATCCGCCGTATGGATATATGGTTGAGGTTCATCTGTCTGATGCAGTAGCCTTGGCTGTGGATACTTTTGTGTTGAATATTGGGGTTCTGTGGAATTTTCTTTCTCCTTCTGTTGCTCCTCCAACTCTTGATTCTGTCCTGAACTCTCTGGCAAGTCTCTGTTCTTCTTTAGCAGAAAACGCTTGTTGGGATGCTGATTCGCTTCCAGTTCCAGACGATCTATGAGCCAGCCCTTCTCCCGATTATTTGTGGCCCAGAAGAAGACGGTTCCTCTGTCTTTGGGTCCACGCACTGAAATCTCGAATTGAGCACTGTCTGAATCACATGTGTTCTTGGTATTGGACATGTTAAAGCCAGAGTCCCTAATTGGTTCTCCCAGCAGTCCAACAGCTCCTACAAAATAAAAAACGTTATCTGTTTACATTTTCATTCAACAGTAACCGTTTTTGCTTACCCTTGTGTTGGCGCAGAGTCTGTAGTGCCAATTTATAGTATTCTGTTGAGCGCACACGATCCTCGAGCCTCCAGCGCATGTACATCACAGCCGAAATGGAGATCACGGCTCCATAGACGCAAATTTTGCCCAATACTCGGTTTGATGGCATACGCATTTTTATAGACGGCATTTTGTTGCTTGAGTTTGCTTCTACTTGTATAATTTTGTTATCGTATTTTTGCCGGTTTAGGGGCGATTTCGATAGGTTTTTACATGTGTGGCCGTTCTCACAATCGGTAGTCTGTTATACAACAATTGTGTGCACGGTATTCATTTTTTTTTGTTTGTAAATAAAATGAAACTGTAATATTAACTCAGTTAATACTGAAGTTTAGTGCAAACCCAACAAATATATATACTAAACATACAAACATGAACAATTTGACGATGGCATTTGGCTTGCTGCGAAAGCATTTAGCTGCAACAACAGCTGTGCGTTGTTATGCGGTCAAGCCGGCTGCAGCGGGAGCAGGTGAGTGCTGAGATGTGAGCAGAAATGTGTCCAGTACTAACTGACTTTTATTATTAGCGGGTAAAAAGAAGAAGCTTGGCAAGCTGGGACCCATCATGGAGAAAAAGATTATACCCGTTGAAACAGATGCCAACAAATTGGTGAATTATGTGTGCGGCAGCAATTACCTGAAAACAGGCGAGGACATCAAAGTAAGTGTGACCACGGCACAAGGCATGAAAGAAACACTTATCTTATGACATGTTTGCAGCTGAAGCCAGACTCCGAATACCCTGAATGGTTGTGGACACTTAATACAGACCGCATTGTGCCGCTAGATGAGCTGGATCCCGATACTAAACAGTACTGGCGCCGCTTGCGTAAAATGGCACTGCGTCGCAACAATCAACTGTCCAAGCTGAAAAAGTTTTAAGTGGAGTTTATGGAAGTATTTACTGGGCTTCAGTTGCTGGTCACACTTGGCGACAGCCCCTGGCCTTCAACTGTTTGAATAAATCGTTCAAAAATCGAAGAATTCACTCTATTTACCTTGCTGTTTGTGCAAGAATAAACACTTTGATTATATTTACTGCTGCGTTGTTGTAGCATTCTTATGTACATATATACAATCTTTTTATTTTACAACATCTTGCACTCAACGAGTATCTTGTTGATATTGTAAAACATATAAATGCAGGCGTACAACCAAAATATGTAGCACAATTACAAAACAATTACGAAGCGTCGGTTCAAATGTTGTCTTATATATTATTAAATCTAGCATTGCTGCTTATTGCAGTAGCAGGAACAACGGAGCCAGGAAGTAAGTATTTTCAGTTGGTTATTAATTATTGTGATGCTAATTAAAATGTTTACTTTTAGAGCGCGTTGTTTGCTATCAAGGAACTTGGAGCGTTTATCGTCCAGGCGAGGGCAAGTTTGGTGTAGAGGACATTGATCCGTTTCTTTGCACCCATTTGGTGTACGCTTTTCTGGGCATCAAGGAGAATGGAGACCTTCGTGTCATTGACCCCTACCTGGATCTGGAGGACAATAGCGGGCGTGGCAATATTAAAAAGTTTAATGCACTCAAATTTAAGAATCCCACACTGAAAACACTTGTTGCCATTGGCGGCTGGAATGAGGGCTCCAAGCGCTTCTCGATTGTGGCCAGCGATCCGGAGAAACGAGCTCGCTTTATCGAGCAGATTGTACAGTTTATGCAGCGTCATGGCTTCGATGGATTGGACTTGGATTGGGAGTATCCAGGGCAACGCCACAAGCTGTCAGGCACAAACGATTGCGAGAATTATATAACCCTGCTGAAAGAACTTAAGGAGGGACTGGAACCCTTTGGCTACATGCTCAGCGCTGCTGTTGGCTCAGCTAAGTTTTCGGCTGTGGTTTCCTATGATATACCCGCCATAGCCCAGTATCTGGATATGATCAACGTAATGGCCTACGATCTGCATGGTCCCTGGGATGAGAAGGTGGGCATAAATGCGCCACTCTATGCTGGAACGAAAGATGCAACGGAACGAGAGCTCCAATTGAATGTAGATGCTGTTATTAAATATTGGCTAAGCGCTGGGGCACCGCCCGAGAAGCTACAGCTCGGAGTGCCCTTCTACGGACGCACCTTTACCCTGGCTGCAGCCGAGGATCACCTGCCCGGAGCAGCTCACATGGGTCGGGGCATTGCGGGACCCTTCTCCCGCGAGCCGGGCGTCTTGGGCTACAATGAGTTGTGTGGCCAAGTGGAGAAGGAGCAGTGGACTCAGGAATGGGAGGAAGAGCAGCAGGTGCCCTACGCCTACAAAGATCGCCAATGGGTGGGCTACGACAACGCGCGCAGCTTGAAACTTAAGGCAGAGTATGTCATGGAGCACAAACTAGCTGGCATTATGATCTGGTCAATGGAATCGGATGATTTTCGAGGCAGCTGCAATGGCAACAAAACAACTTTTCCCCTTCTGCGTGAGATCAATCGGGTGCTCTTTGGCAGGGACACCCCAACGGGCCTGGAGAAAACGGAGGAGCCGGCTGAAGTCCAGGAATACAGTTGCCCCGACAATATTGGCTATGTGAGAGATGCGCACAACTGTTCCAAGTTTTATTACTGCAATGCTGGAGCTACTTTTAAGTTTGATTGTCCCACAGGTCTTAAGTTTGATTACAGTTCAAGCAGCTGCAACTATTCCGATTTAGTAAAGTGTTGAACCCAGCTTAAGAGAGTGTACAACCAAAAGATTTTATTAATCTAGTTATTGACTATCTTGAGATTCAGGGGAAGGTTGCGAAAGTTGTAGCCTTCATCGCCTGGATGCCAGGTAACAAAGTTCTGATAACACAAAACATCTTTCTTGGGCCTGCATTCAGTAGTCTCCTCCTGAAAGTAGTTCTCTTCGGGGCATTCATAATCGGTTCGTCGACCGGAGCGACACTCATAATACAGCCGACAATCCCAGGGATGCCGAAAGAAACCATCCTTGGGACAGAAGCCGAAGCCTTCAGTTGTTGGTGCTGGCGTAGTGAGTCTGTTCGGATCGCCAATTATGGATATGATGACTCTGAGCAGTCCGAAAGGCTCGCCACAGCTACCTTTAAAGTCGTCCGCATCGACGGACCAGGCCAGGGCGCCACCCAATCCCTCTACCATGGCCAAGTGTAACTTGGCACTGAGACTACGTCCATTCTCATAGCTGGCCCACTGATCATCTTGGTAGGCATAGGGCACTGCTGCCAACTTGTCATACTTTTTCGCCCACTTGACCGACAACAGACAGAACTCTCCCGTGGTCATATATCCTGGTCGATTGGAATACTCATGCTGGCGACCGGGTCCCCTGCTCGGAGCACCTACCGCCGTCTTCTCTAGGTCGTCTAGAGTGTAGGTCTGCACAAATAGAGGCAGGCCCAGTAGTAGCTTCTTTGGTGTCATGCTATGCTCCACCCAATGCTTGACACCGCGTTCCACACTTCGACTACCATTGCCATGGAGCGGTGCGGTGTAGCCAACATGACGACTGGAGGGATCTCGGGGATCATGGATGTTTAGGACTATGTAATCAACTTGCTCGCCTATCTGGGGAATGTCATATGCCATGAGAGTCCTTTCATCCAATCGAGCGGACACAACAACCATAAGTTTAAATTTGTATTCCTGTAGACTATTTAGGGAGGTGATTAAAAATCACGTAGGATTTCTTTACGGGTAAGTAACTTACACAACATGTAGCTCTTTCAAAAAGTTTACAAAGATTTCGCTATCATTTTGAGTGGGAAACTCCCAGTCGATGAGAACGCCATTAAATTCCCATTTGTAGAGGAACGGAATAAGTGATACATAAAAATTATCGCGTTTCTCAGAACTCGATGCCAGCTCCGAAAAATCCTTTGCATGATTCTTCCATCCTCCAAAAGAAAGTATTGTTTGTATGTTACCACGTTTCGCGTTTGCCATTTGGTCCAAGAGTGCTTTTTTCATATTTAATTGCTTAATAAAGTTATTCAGATAACGTTATTTTAAGCTTCTTACCACTGCCAATGAGCAAATGTTTATCAACAATCCTCAATTCTCCCGAACTCGTAAGACTTAAACTTTCTCCGGCGCCAAAAACGATATGGGAGCAAAGCTGCGTGTCTAAATTAAACATTCCAAACCAGCTATGGGACAATCGTTTGTTCGAATCAATATCCCAGTGGCAAAATATCTTATCTACGGTTAGGGTATTAAGATATAATATTTCATTTATATCTTATCTACTTACATTCGGAATCTTCGGCATGGCCAGAGAATAGCGTGATGAATATCAGAAAAATTACATGCTGAACTCTCATAATTATTTCTAAATCACAATTGAATTAAAAACAACACTTATAATTTAAAGTTTTTATCTGTTATGTTTTGCAATCAGGGTTAATTAGAGATATTCTTGTTTTTTTCTCGATTTAGTTTTCTTAAACTAATTTTGACAGTCTTGCTAAAGTTTTTAATTTATTATGCAAAGCTTACTAAAACTAAGAAAACAACCTACAATCAAAAACAACCTTAATTTACACTTCTAGTACCTTTTGATCCTTGGGCACTCATATTTATTAATATAGACATTTGCACACACAAATGCACATTTTATGTGTTTTTCACTTTGGGGCAATCAAAATTTTAATGGCTTATTAAATGTGGCAATAAAGCACAAGTGACGCAAACCAACAAACGGTATCAATTTGATGTAAATGTCTACGTCTCCCAAAGGTATATTTCAGCTTGCTTTTTCCAGTTGACAGCATGATGTGGCCTCATTCTCAATAACATCAAACCAGACCCATGTGTGTTTGCATCCGGCACTTGATGTGTGAGCATTGAAACATATTTTATGATTATTACTGATTTTGTAAACATTTTATGAGAGTTCGCTTACAAAAACTATATAAAAAAACAAATTGCAATAATAGTTTCTGTTATAGTAGCTTTTGAAATAATTCCCTTGAGACTTCAAATAGTTTGTTATTTTCGTAAAATGGAATTCTTGCAACTTTTCAAAAATGAGCTGGACTAAGGGCTTGCACTTTGAGGATTTTGCTCAAGCTTGTTCACATCTGCAGACCTCAACTACAAGAGTAAGTCTCAAATCAAACGACTTGATTCTATCTTCTTCAAACACTTTCTTTCTTTCAGGGTCTGACATCAGCTGTTGCCAAAAGGCGTCTAGTTCTAAATGGAAAGAACAAGTTCACAATGCTCAAGCCCGAATCGAGGATACGCAACTATTTGAGAAACTGTTTTTATGGTTCTGGAACTGTATTGTTTTTTGACATAATTGGTTGTTCCATACTGTACTATATGGAGCTGAAAGAGAAAAGAGCCCAACTCGATCATGTATTTGGCGTTATTGGACTACTGTTCTTCATCATATTTATTTCGTCTGGCTATTTACGTCACCTGCAGGACAATGATGACTATGGAGTAGCTCTGGCCTTTAAAGACCTTATGCCCATGTATTGTACAGTTCTCAGAGACGGCCATAAGCAGTGCATTAAAGCGGAAAAAGTTGTCCTGGGCGACATACTTCAGCTGACAGCCGGTGAACGCATTGCAGCTGATGTTCGTTTCTTTGATTGCAACGATTTAGAGGTGAACAATGTGGCCCTAACTGGCTTCTCCGTTCCTTTTGTCATCAATCCCGATCTAACGCATCACAATAAATGGATTGCTCGGAATATAGGATTTGCTTGTAGTCATGTGATTAAAGGATATGGTCAGGGCTTAGTGATTGCCTGTGGTGATTATTCCGAGGTTGGAGTCATGGCCAAATTGAGCATGGAGCCACGTCCTCGCAGCAGATCCAAAAATCACATTGAACGGGTTACAATTTATACACATGCCATTGGCGTTACCATGTTCTTCATATTACTCTCCACGATCTCACTAAAGGGCATAACAGTGCAAATGTTGCTCGAGTTCAATGTCGGCTTGACCATAAGCCTGGCCCCAATATATATGCCCATGCTGATATACTTTGGGCTGTGGCGCACCCGAGCTACGCTGCTGAAGAAGGGCTGCGATGTAAGGAACATAGAATCGGCATCCACTTTGGGCTTAACAACTGTAATTGTTAGTTGTATATCTGGCACTATGACAATGAGAAGTTGGCGAGTCTCCGAGATCTTCATAAATGGGGAGCTCTTCTATGCCGAGTATCTTCATCGGGCTGACATCGATGAGCAGTTCCTGCATCTAATTCAGGTTTCTTTGTTGTGCAACAGAGCTGACCTGACGCTTGGTCAAAGGGGTGTGCCCATTATGGAGCAGACACTGGAAGGTGGTGATTATGATAAAGCTGTATTAAAATTTGCCATGCGCATCATTCCCGACATTGTGCACTTTCGTCGCCGCTTCAAGATATTGGCTTCCAAGCCCTTTGATATTCAGACCCATTTACAGCTGAGTGTTCATAGAACAGTTGACGATGCGATTCTGTTACTCATCAGGGGTTATTTAGGTGTTGTGTTAAGCTGTAGCAGTACTTGTTTTTTCGAAAATGAGGAGCTGCAGCTGGATGAAGGTATGCGAAGAACAGTTTCCAATATGGGCCAAAAGCTGAAGAAGGCTGGCAGACACACTTATGCCTTTGCCTCCAGGTTACTCCAACCAGACGATCAGTTATTTGATCTTATCTCCGATGGGCTTAGTGACAACTATAAGAAATTCATGAGCACCTATTGCATTTCCATGAAATTCCTAGGCCTCATTTCCATCTACGATCCGCCCAGTTTCAATGTGCGGTATGGAGTTGATCGTTGCCGCAGCGCTGGAATCAAACTAGTGCTTGTGACTCGTGCGGATTTGAGTTTCTCCATGGCTATTGCCAAGGCAGTGGGTGTCATTGGCAGGGGTAGCGAGACTGTTGAGGATGTTGCCACCCGATTGGATATACCGGAATCTCAGGTAACATCCAGCATGATTACAGCTGCAGCAATCGATATGAAGAACTGGCAAAAGAAACTCCATCATCAGCGTTGGGATGCCAGGCAGCTTCTCCTCGAACATGCGGATTTGGTCTTTTCGAATATAGGTGTGAAGCAGCGGTATATGCTTGTTGAGGTCTGTCAGCAGTTGGGCGCAGTGGTCACTGTGATTGGCACCTCCGTGCACGATACCTCTGGCTTAAGGCGTGCCAATGTGGGCGTGGCCAATAGTGCAGCCTCGCATGCAAGTCAATCGTGTGCGGACATCATTTTACTGGATAGTAATTTTATAACTTTGGTGAATGCGATTGCCGAGAGTCGTTTGCTCTTCGAGAATACAAAGAAGGCGTTGACGTATACTCTTTCTTCGAGCATGGCATTGGTGTTGATCCATTTGTCTTTCATTGTGCTTTCGATTCCATTTCGTCTGTTTTTGATCGCCTCACTGATCTTGGATTATTTTATAAAGCTGGTATGTTCTTTTCCAAACTAAAGTTTTATATCTTCTTCTTAAATATTTTAATTTTTTCCAGTTGCCTGCATTATCATTGTTCTATGAGCCCCCCGAAGAAGACCTTATGAAAAATAAACCTAAGATCTATAACGACTTTCCGATCAACAGACGGTAATTTATAAACGTGTTTCGAATGAATATATTTAAAAAAAAATTATACTTTTTAGCATTATTTTTGTGGCCTTTATACAAACTGGTTTGTTTGAAGCCACTGCTGTTTTTATCTCCTATTTTGTTTACATGGCCCACAATGGATTTCTTCCAAGAATTTTAATTGGCCTAAGTGCACAGTGGTATGATGAAACCGTCAATGATTTGGTTGACTCATATGGTCAAGAATGGGTTAGTTTTGAAAATTAATAAGTATAGGTTAATATCTCCACTTTATTTGCAGACTAGAGACGCTCGTCGGATGTTGGAGTATAGGACTACGTCAATTGTATTCATTACCTTTATTATTATGCATTGTGTTAATCTTATTCTGGCCAAAACGGGACGTGCTAATGTATTTAAACATGGCTTTGGCAACATTCGTTTGAACATTGCAGTGATATATTTGATTTGCCTTGGTTATGTTTTTACCATCATGGATTGTCCGAAATATTTAAGAGTTCAGCCAGTTAAGTAAGTTTATCAAGCTCCTAATGGAAGGTCACATTATAAATTTCCCCCTTTTGCAGTTATATCCCTGTATTATGCTATGTCTGGCCTGTGGTCCTAATGAACATATTTTTCGGCTGTGCTCGTCGTTATATATTGAGGCATTTTCCAGGCGGTTGGCTTGAAGAGGAAACCTATACTGGAAATAAATAGAAATAACATTTTGGTTTCACACTCACACATTTTCAATCATTTTACCTTGACTTTTTATACTCATTGAAATAAAAAAAAACGGAAAAAAAGTCATTGCATGTATTTTTTTATGTATTTTTAAAATATTGCATTTATTTTTGAATAGCCTCGAAGCTGTGGTTGTGTAGCTGCAATTACTCACATCAATACTGTGTGTGTGTGTGGTGTATGTGAGTGTGAGTTTTTGTGTGTGTTCTGAGTACCGTTTAAGTTAATTAATTATTTAAAGTTACATATTCATATTTGAGTTTCTTTCTACATGCATTTATTTATGTAGGTACGAGTAATCATTGTTTTTTTTTTTTTTTTAGGACTTTACACGGCTGGTTTTTATTCAACATCAATATCAATAATTGGTTTTATTTTTATTTATTTTGCTTGTAAATTGTAAATATGCCATTTTCGATTAAACTGTAGAACATTATGCATATACTATTATTTATGTTTTTTTTTAAAATGTATTTTCTAATTTTTTTTATTTTTGTATTCATATTTTTCGATTATACTTAGCTATGAATGCATTGAGTGCACATTTAAATTTGTAACTTGTTTTTTTCCATAAAGAGTACTTTATTTTTTTTGTTTTGTTTAATTTGTATAACAAGTATTTAAAGTCAGCTTGATTTTGTTTAGGGGTTTTTTCAATTCAAAATGCCAAACATTTAAGTTTAAATTCCTTTTCATTTAGTGCGAAGTAGCATTAAACGTTGTGATTGAAAACTTGAAGTAAAAACTAATAAAATAAAAGTGTGACGATGAAAAGAAGGCACATATTTAAAAGAATTAAGTTATGAAAACTTTGTTGCATTCGATGTGTTGAATCTTCATTTATGTTTTAACTGAAACCGAATATAATTTGTTAACAACATTTGCTTGGGATTTTGTATACTAAAACAAGCTGAAGGCGGTGGGATCACTGTGATCACTTTAATCCAGAATTTGGAATAAGTTCTGTTGCGTTTTCATATTTTTCTAAGCAAAATAAATGTTCATAATGCCAAGATGGGATTTTTAAAGGATGATTTATGGTCGTTTGGCTTTTCCACTTTTAAAATTTTCTACTTGTACTCATCTCTGTCGATGCATTTTTATTGAGTTTCATATTAATTTTGTTTTTTAAATATGTACTCCAAAAATTATTATCAATTTATGTGGCGTGTGTTTAGGTTTGCTTTTTGGTTTTACTTTAACACATTTAAATATAGATTTAAGTACATATAAGTATGCATAGTGTATATATAATTATTTCGTTTGTTTTTGTATATATGGTACTTGCAATTGTGTGTGTATATATTTATTTAAAGTAATTTATTTAAAGTAATTGCGTTTACATTTTTAATTCTATTGAAGTTGTTCGTTAATTTGACACTAATTTAGTTTTTGTTTTTTAAATTTGATTTATTCGTTTAAGTTGTTTAGTGTTTTTTCTCAAATATTTTGCATTTTCTTTTTCTGAAATAAAACATCGCATTAAAAATACTCGTGCTATTTATTTATAATATTCGCTTAGAACAAATCGTGTGAAGACAGGCTTTTTGGTATGTTTAAGGGATTTCCGGGCGGAATTTCCCTAATTTCCTCTCAAGGTGCTTCGTCAAAGACGTACAGTTATGTCCCCCAGAGGGCATAGTACATATCCGCAATCATGGGTTTGTGTCTGTGCTAAATCTCCTT
The DNA here is from genome assembly GCA_018152825.1 of Scaptomyza hsui. NCBI lineage: Eukaryota > Metazoa > Arthropoda > Insecta > Diptera > Drosophilidae > Scaptomyza > Scaptomyza hsui. The sequence continues at coordinate 10,110,441 of JAECXO010000002.1, forward strand.
TGCTTGCAGAAATCGCATTTCATAAAGTGTTTCTGGTTAACCTAACTTATTTTTTGTTTGTTGTGTCTTCTCTTTCGTTTGTTTTATGTCTTTAGAAGAAGGAGGCGGGGCAAATTGTGTGTGTGTAGTCGTTCAGTGGCGACCATCAGTGCTGCGCAGCGTATAAAAGTCGTAGGGTTAGACGCCTTGGGCAAGACTCTCCTTGGGCAGCGCTATTATAGACTGATCCATGCCCTGGTGCGGAATGATGAAAGGTGACGTCAGCATCTGCAACGGTCTATACAAACACCTATTGAATAAATTGTAAATCCCAAACTAAACCTACTTACTCCCCAAAACTGGAGCTGGTCACCACTGGCTGACGCACTGTGTGCAATGCCTGCGAGTTTTTGGCCCTGGCCAGCAAACTCATCACTGTGCGCTTTGTGGGATTCATGCCAGACCTCGGCACGCCCAGCAACGGTCGCTTGCGTCCCAGTCCCCCACCTGCAAACATAATAAACAGCGTCCAGAGCTTCCTATCGTTGCAGTACATCGTCAATAAACTTACCTATGTTGATGGTTTTAACATTGCGCAGTGCTGGATGCAACAGTGTTCCTGGTGGCTCGAGCAGCGTCAGTGTCGATGTGTTTGCATCATTATCGCTCGCTATCTGCAGTGCTGTGGCACTGTTCTGTGTTGCACCCAGACCAGACATCGCACCGCCCACACCCACGCCCACATTCTGTGCCGGCTTCAAAAGTCCACCGATGCCGGCGGCTGTCAGTTGATGTTGCAACGCCACAGCCATCGCTGTTGTGTGCACTGGAATATTGCAATGTTGCAGTTGTATAATGAGCGAAGTTGTTAGGTAATAGTGAAGGTGATTGAATAGGAGATACCCTCTAAAAAGTCTGATTAGCAAACTTTCACAACAATTTCCCTTTTACGCAACAAAAAAATATTCACTTAATCGCAACTTAAGCTCTGATAAATTGATTGACCAGCGACCAGCGATAATGCTTTTAATATAAATATTTAACTCAATAGTCCCAAACGAGCTTAAAAGCATCGCTTAAAACTCAAAATCGCTTTATCTGTTTTTGTAATTAAACGATTCTCGATAAATGCCACAAATTGCAAACGATTAATGGGGCTTACACAAAAGGGCGAAAACATTTTCATTTCTATTTGCAGTTTTTGTGCTTATTTTTTTTATAACTAGGATAAATGTATGTATGCATATAGTACTTACATGCTGCTGCTGTTGCCGTATTCGCCTGTCCACCCAGATGATCCCCACAGGCAACTGCCGCAGCAGCAGCAGCAGCAGCGCTTGCTCCACCATGCGTTTGGAGTAGCTGATGGAAATGTGCTGGCTGGTGATGATGGTGATGTTGTTGTTGTTGTTGTTGTAGTTGTAGTTGGTGGTGCTGTGGGTGGTGCTGCTGCTGCTGTGTGTCACTGCTGCCGCTGCAGGACTGGCCACAATCCAGCTTGTCCGGTGAGAGGCAATCCATGCCGCTGGTATCGTTGTCAGACTTGTCGTCGTTGGATGTATCCATGTCGGCCAGACCTCCACCCAGGCCGCGTGTGGCATTATTTGTCGGACTCTGTGAGTCGTCCAGATGGCTGCTCAGCGTTGGCGTCGATGTCAATGCTTGCATTTCCCACATCTGCTCCTGTCGTATGTCGTCATGGTAGTCCTACACAGTAAGTAACATATAAGTATATACAATACAGATTAAACAATGCTCAATGAGTTGGCCACACCCACAAGTTGGTGGGAGTTGTGGAAACTGCATTTGTTGCTACGTTGAGCAATTAAATTAAATTCAGGCGCGTATTAAATGCGAATTTTATTGGATGTCAATTAAAAGTTTGCGAGGCCATTCGTGTGACACAAGTCCACCCACACCCACACCCACCCACAAGCACACCCACACCATCAGACACACAGAGAAACAACTCCCCAACTTTGTTGTTCTCCCACGATGCGTGCGCGTTAAAGCAGAGCCTCAGCAGAGGCTGCATGTGGGTGTTGTTGTTTGGGTAGCAGCTGATGTATTTACTTCTATGTATGTGTGTACATATGTATGTGTGAGTGCTTAATGCAATTATGGCAGAGCAGCAAAGTGAGAGTGGAAGAGAGGGAGTGTGAGAGTGGAAGCGTGTTAAAGCAACAAAACTCAAACAGATACACAACACAAACGTTTTTTTTTTGTTTTTGGGAAGCGCCATCTGCTAACAGGGATTTGAAAGTGGGAAAGTGAGAGCGTGAGGTGGAAAGTACATTTGTGGGGAGTATATTTTTTTTTATTGCCACATTAACAGAGTTACGGTTAGTTTTAACAGCTATGCTTGCATGTATGTATACACTAAGTAAAAATATTGTATTTGAGATAGAGAAATATGACACGAAACTGTTATAAAGTTGTACTATATATAAGTACAAATCTTGTTGTTTAAATTAAATATTTGCGACAGATACCAACAAATAATTTCATTTGCTTTCAATCAAAAAATAAACTGCCTACTTTCAGCACAATATCTCACATAAATCGCACTGACAGCTGCCATAAACAAAGCCAGATTTCGTGCTCAAGTTATTGTAAGGATTTCTCATCCTGCATACACACCACACATACACCACACACACACAGACACACTCACACCCAATCAAGACGCAGCTTGCTTGAGTCATAAGCCTCACATATATTTATCTAAATTGAAACAGTTTACGTTTTCAAGTGCTAGCATAAAATTGAAATAATTTCTATGCAAATTTTTTGTGTATGTGTGTGTAATCAGATCAGAAAACTCCGTGAGCCGCAACCAAACAAAATTTATGTTTGTGACATTTGCGTGTCTCAGGTTTTGTTCGAGCATTCAAACGCATTTATTGTCAGGCAAGTGAATAAACCACTGAAACCACATGTCTCAAAAATACTTGGCAAGCTATGAGCTGGTGGTGGTGGTGGTTTTTAGAAGCTGAATCTAGTTTAAGAATCTAGAAAAAAACATAATACTATTAGATGTCCTTTTAGAAACTTGAAAACACTTGAAAATGCATGTCTACTAAATTGAGTTAAAGATTTTCTAACAAGATTTGTAATTTAATAGTACGAATTTTAGGCAATTTAAAATAGACGTTGCTTTGAAAACATCTTGAGAATCAGATATGGAGTTTAAGAAAATTTACAGTTATTTGGGTCACCTATGCAGGATTAAGCTTGCAGCTTGGAAGGTAACTGTAATTTAAGCTGCATACGTACAAAGTTTTTCATTGAAAGCGGAAAAATAAATAAATAAATATCAGGGGCATGTGAACATGGCTGGCTGCAAGATATAAGCTCGAGCATTGTAAACGAGCAACGAGGATTGTAAACGGTAACGGTTTGTATCTCAAGTGGACAAAGAGGGTCAAAGAGGAGGAGGAGGAGCAAGAGGAGAAACCGTGAGAAATGCAGGCGCACACGCGATGCAAGAATGCAACGGTGGCAGCAATGACGACAACTACAACGATGGCAATGGCGATAGCAATGCAGATGGCGATGGCGATGGTGATGGAGTTGCAATGGCGATAGCGTGCCAAGGAGTCCACACAATGGACACAGGCGACAAGCAGCAGCTTGACTGAGCAGAAACTGCACTCAAAGAAAATAGGTATTAATACTTCAATGCAGAACAAACTGAATATCAAATGTTTCAAAGGGTATTACAACTGTTTAATTTTAAAGTGTTCAAGAGAACTTTGTAAAATTCCAGAGCCAGTTTCTTTTAGTGTATTCGGAAGTTTATGGAGCGACTGTCGAGTGCTAAAGGGGTCTGTGGTGGGTGGGTGAGAAGGCCAAATGTAATTACAGCACAATGCAATTTAGTTAGCGACGCGTGGAGGAACCCGATGCTGACGTTGGATGCCGCTGCGTTTGTTGCTGGCAGCTGGCAGCCTTGCAACAGCAGCACACGGAAGCTGAAGTCGATAACGAGTGCAACCTTGGAGCATCAAGCAGGCAGGCAAGCAGGCGAGCAGTATTATCAACCCAGTGAGTGTCTCCGAGTTGGACGCCCGCCATTAAGTTGCTGTGCTCGAACAAATTTAAGATGCGCAAACTTTAAGCACTAACTCAACTTGAAGTTGGTTAAAAGTGAGCAGCTGAAATGCCAACGAACAGAAAGACACAAAGACATGACAAACACTCACCGGAACCAGAAACCGACGCACTTCCGCCAAGGCATAAGCAATGCGAGCATGAGCCTCAGCGGGTGCCGCAAAGGTCGAAATCTCGACGTGCAGGTCCTCGAAGAGATGGGCATAACGGCTGTCGCCACTGGCCCTCAATTCCTCCTCCTTCCGGCGGTCGCGCATTGACCCTCGTCCCAGCACCGCCATTTTGCACATTGTGTCCTCCTGGAGACGCTTCATTGAGTTGCCTTTGGGTCCCAGCAGCTTGCCAACGAAATTGAACTAAGGACGCAACAACAAGAAGATGAAGGCAATATGCGGCAAAATGGCCAATAAGTTATTTAATCATAAACATGATTACCCCTGATCTATGAACTCACTTTGGGATGATCCCGCACCGGAACGGCCACTTTGACGGACACCTTGACGGGCTTGTCTCGCGTTATATCCAACATCTTCAGTTTTTCTGCAACGTTAAGAAAGAGGAGAAGAGTTTAATTTATGTCAGTTAAGTAAAAGACGCTCATAAATAAATAATCACGTATACAAAGCTGCCTTACGCAAAGTATAAGGACTTTATATTTAAGTAGGTAATTATATTAAAAGCTGCTGTTGTTGAGAGTTATGTTTATACTGCATAAAAGTCTTTACTGAATTGGGCATGTATTTGCTATACAAACAAAAATGTATAAAAATCTTTAAAAGTAATATTTAACTTGCTTGAGTCCAAAGGGTTTTTTTTTTAAGTATTTAAAAGGTTTTAAAAACTTTTTAATATTAAAAATACAAACAAAAAGGAACAGTCCCGTAATATACATACGTAAACACTACTGTAAATATTTGATCATAAAGAATGATGGTAAAAAATGCAAAAAAAAAAGAATTTACTAAAAGAGCTCAAACAATATATACATAATTCCCTTTTTAGCCGATTGTTTGCCATATAAATTGCAAAGCTATCTTGAAATAAATAAATAAATTTACAACTCAATCATAAATCATTTTTTCTATACAATAAATTCTAAAGTTATTTAAAAATCAGTTTGTTGTAAAGCATTTACAAATAGCCAATTTAATGTTCACTCGATTCGAAACATGAGACTCTTAATCACACTCAGTTATCAGAAACAAACAATGCATACATGACAGATATGGGCAGTTTATAAACCACTGTCAACGCGACAATTTGCGTAAATCCAATCTTTTTAGTTTCATCAGAAACACAAACACAAGAACGCACACAGAGAGAATGTGAAGTGTAAATCTTATGACAGTTGACTTTGACAACGAAAACTCGGCTGTGTGCTGTGTGTGTTTATCAGATAGTTATCTGACAAGTCCTTAATCAAACTGTCAGAGTCAGATGAGAAAGGAGCAGCTTTTGGCTCTTTTGGGAAAGTTTTGTGTGGACCCGTTCTTAAACTTAGTCACTTTGTGTATCTACCTTTTTTTGGGCTGATAGGTAGATAATGCCTTTTGGATTCAACGTTTTTAATGTTTGTAACTAATTAAGCAAAATGCTTCTGCACACAACAAACACTCACACACACACACACACACACACACCCATGACTATAGGCTGAATGAGGGCGTTGGGGGGGTTGGGGGCGAACTCGTAAGGGACAAATCTGTTGACATGCCCAAACATGAAAACATTTTTGTTTGCTCTTCAGCTCAAGTTCCCGTCAAGGCACACAGGGCAGGGTAAGCCAAGACAAGGACTTGTACGCACACACACACACACACATACACTTATACACACTTTTACACCGACACTCATTAGCAGGCGAAATGGCTTTCTTAACACCTTTGTTGCTGCTGCTGCTGCTGCAGGCTGCCCCTCCACTCGCCGCCCCCTGCATCCGTCGTAGTGACTGACTGACTGACTGGCTCCGGCTGAATCTGAATACGTCGCCTTGTCAGTGGCAGCAGCAACATACGTTATAAGTAGTTTGTAGTTGTAAGCAGAGTGAGTGCACTTTCCCGGTATACATCTATATACACTTACACTCACTTTTACACACACACACACACACACGGGCATTAAGTAGATGCACTTGGCGAAAAAGTAAAGAATCATGTTCGCCATTAGGTAAAATATGTTAAATTATTTACGGCTGTAGTCAAAGTAACAATACTGTATTAAAGGTATACTTAAGTCCTTGATCCAAAGAATATTGCTTTAAAGCCAACTTCTGTCGCTCAGTGTATCTATATTCTCATCTGTATTTGTTAGGTATTTTGGTACTGACAAATGCATAAACAGTCAAACGTTAAGTGCAAGCCCAGCTGAATATGCACGTTTCCTCTGTTTATAGAAGTCTACATGTGTGTGTGTGTGTGTGTGTGTGTGTGTGCGACCCTTTTGTTTGTGTTGGTGTCCGTGCGTGTGAGTGGGTGTGACGCCTATTTGTGTTAATTGTTGGCATTGCCACATCAAAAGCACGCTTCACCATCAACATTTTCCTCACATTTCTTTGCGTACCAGTTTTACGCCTGCAAGAAAAACAACCAAGCTAAGAATATCTACACTTACTTCAGCTACATCTATATGTACATATATGTGCTGGCCTTAAACATATTTTGGGCTACAATTTAATTTGCATGTGCAATATATATATATATATATATATATGTATATTTTGCATAATTGAACTTGAAAGCATTCCGGCAACGGTGCGTATGTGTCATGTAAATTAAGCAACAAATTATATTCTTTGAGAGAATGAGCTCTAGAATGTGTATGAACACAGCCTGTTGATTAATTATACCATAAAAGGTCTTTTGCGTTCATAATTAAGTAAATTAATTAGCATCATTAAACAACTCTTTGTACGCTCGCACAAAATAAAAATATTTAAGTTTAATCTCATGTTCTCAATGAAAAAATATTTATGCAATTATTAATTTTTAAAATGTACAAAGAACAAATGTATATTGTTTTAACATAAAATAACATGTTCTTTAAATGAGAAAAAAATAATTTAAGAAGTGAATTATGAAAATAATTTTAAAATTTAAAATTGTAGTAAGGCTGGCAGCTTTCGTGTTTTTTTTAGTGATGCGGCCGTTGAATTGTATTAATAATATACCAGTATATAAGCCTAACGATATATTGGTACACTCAGAAAAAAAAAACAATACGATAATATTAAAAACACTGCTCTCCTCCTCGATTCTCAAAAATTCAAGTAAGCTCGGCTGATTTTTGTGAAATTTAGTGACGTGTTTACACAGCGCGAAAGTGTGAGTGTAAGTATAAGTAAGTTTTGCATGCGTGTGCTATTGTTATAAAGTATAAATTATATACTGTACACACACAGATAATTTTGTGTCTACTAAAGTTCACTCAATACAAAAATTCTTATATGTGAATGACAAAAAAATATTAGTCCAATTAATTTCTTTGTTATACTCAAATAGACAGGGGTAAGTGGAAATATTATTATTAGTTTGAATATAAGAAAATCTCTTGTTTATAAGCACTTAATTTAACAAATCTCGTTTCTTGCACTGTTATGCACTCTTAATAAAAACAATCATATCTATACCCTGAAACCATGAATTGGGTAAAAAAAGATTATAATGGTTTTGTGCAAACGTTTGTAACAGGCAGAAGGAAGCATCTCCGACTTTATAAAGTATATATATTCTTGATCAGCATCAAGAGCCGAGTCCGTCTGTCTGCCTGTCTGTCCGTCACTATGAACGCTTCGATCTCAGAGACTATAAGAGCTAGAGGTTTCCGATTTTGAACATAAGCTCATCTAAGTCTTAGGCAGTTCAAGTTTGATTCCGATTTTCGATAACTGTTTCCGATATGCTGGTTTAGTTAATCCTTCTACTGGTAAGTGAAAGCATTATTTAAGTATCATCGTTAACAACTTAAAAAAACTCGTACTCTGGGAAACTTTCCTTTCAAAGCCACGTCTCTTTCGTCCCCTCTCTCTGTCTCTCTCTCTCTCTCCCGCTTGGTAAAGCATCAATTGTATACCTGATTGTGTAATTAATTTCCGCTTTATGCATTGCGTATATATTCAGTTTAATTGGCATTTGACCATGCTGCATTTTATTGATTTTGCAAACCGAGTCGCGAATAATAATTATAATAATAATCATCATTATACGTTTACAAAGGCTGACAATTATTTTATCGTTTGCTGGGAGAAAAGTTGAACGTGTTTGTTGTTTTTGTTGTTGGCCACGTTTCAGGTAAATGCAAATGTTTTTTGGCGCCCTAATCTTCCATAATTTATGGGCAAAAGGGCCATTAAGCTAATTAGGTATGCATTTCACAGAACCCTCCCCACTAATTACGGAAAACTGCTGCTTCAACTATTTTCTCGACCATTCCACGTTCTTTTTCGATCAGATTGCATAAAATGCTCCTTTTTTTTCTGCTGTGCGGGCTGTCGTAAAAATTAGTAAAGTGGCATTTGGCATTTGTCTATGCCAAAAGAGCCTTCGGAATGAATGGATAAAGAAGAGATATAAAAGTATTGTTGCACTTCGATGAGAAATCAAACTTAATTTTCTAGTTCCGACAATAACGAACTAAATATGCATGAAAATATACTACGTACAACTTGTGTAGGGTTGCAGGGGTGCTGGGGAAAGCACACTTCCTGTGCGCTGAGAGCGGCCCCAGGACAGATGCTAAACATTTGCTCAGTCATTGCAATTGTTTCCGTTTGTAACTGTTGTTATTCTTGTGCACTTTTCATTCAGTAACAGCATCAGCATCAGGATTCGTACGTTCCTTCGTTCTTTTTGCTGCCATATTTTTTGCATTTCTTTTGTGTTTGCTTTCGTTTGGCTTTTCCAGGTCATTTGTTTGTCCGGAAAACAGTTCCGCATTCTCATGCTCTTGTGCCGCCTACATTTCCTGCCCACATGCCCAAAGGGCAGACACTTGTCTTAACATGAGGCTCAACCCGTGACCCTCAGTCTGCCCCCTTTCAACCTCACGACCCCTCCCTTAACCCCTCAACCAATGCCGACGGCACGTCAGTCCGGTCCATCCTATTATTCAGAAGGACCCTCTTCAGTGCGATGACGCCGTCTTGAGCATGATTTATTTACATTTAATAAAAAAAGGCACACCTGCATTTAAATAACATTTGCAAATCAAAGGTTCAAATATAATTTCTTAAGTGAGTTTCACTTTAATTTAAGCAAATATGCAAAAAATGTTAAATTTATTTGGTTCTTATAATCAAATTGGATGTTGCTTTTGAGGCATCTTTGAGTAGGTTTCAATTTTCCGTTAGGAACGAAAAAAGTATAGATTACACACGCACACAGACACTAGATAACAGAAACAATGTGTTAAAGCATTGCTGGGTATTACATTCATAGCTGCCTTTTTTGTTTGTTGATGCTTATCACAAACGTGGTCGTATAAAACATAAAGCTCTGCGTTAAAACACACAAAATAAAGGAGCCCAAAGGAAACCAGACGCCTTGGGTCAAAGTCAAAACATCAGCCAATGGCTCATTTAATCGTTTTGCGAAAGACTTTTTTCTTTTTCTGTTTCTCGCTGGAGCTCATGCGAGGCGTTTGGGGTTTAAGGTTTAACATTTCCTTGCCAAATACACAAAAAATATACCCAAGGGACGGATTACCAAAATGCGGCTCGTTAGTCAAAAAAATGGTGCTGCCCGAGAGCTTACACGCCGCAAAGACGACGAGGACATCAAACATTCAAAGAAACATTTGCCTCAGCTCGTTACGTATACGTACTGTGGCACTGCATACATATATATGTATCCTTTTTTTCTTGCTTCTTCCTTTCGACCATTTCGTCTTATTCAAATGCTAACCGGACTGGGACAGCATCAGCAGCAGCAGCATTGTTATTTTAACTTCTCAATGTCGTCGTCTCGTTGAGATTGAATTTAAAAAAAAAAAGCGAGAATTCGTTATGCAGATACTATTTTCTATTTGTATCTGTGTATCTGGGTTAGGCAAAAGTAAACCGTTAAGGCTTTGAAGCATTAGGACGGGGGAGGCCTTTAAAGCGATACCCTTAATGAGCTCAAGCAGACGACAAATAGTTTTGTTTTTCGTTGCTTATCACCGCATGACGTAATCTTCTAGTATGCTTATGATTAAATTTGTGCGTGTGTTCGAGTGAGTGTGTTGTTGTTTGGTTCTCGATATGTCTATCGGTAACAGCCAGTGTGACGACAATTTTTACGACGACAGGATGCCAGTCGCTTTATGTCCTTCCTTAACTTTTGCACAAACAAGTCCAACTCACAGAAAGGTAGCTAAGAAGAAAATACCACGCTGCGAAATATTCACATCTTCCCACACTTTTGGCATGAGGTTTTCTCTCCTCCAAAACACCCCGCAAGTTAGTAAGTCCACACACACACACACACACACAAAACACACAAACGGCGGTGGCGCAAGTTTACTTTATTCTGTTTGAATTTCTTTTTACCCACCCGAACCCCCTCCGCCCCTCCGCAAAGGGGGGGATACTTGAAGCTGCTGAGCATTTGATTGTTCTTCTCTGCTGTTGAAGTTGCCTTTTGAGTTGGGGGGCATAAACCACATACATATATGTATATACCTCCAGTGGCGCTTCACAACAATTGAATTGGTGATTTTAAATGCCACAAAGGCTGCAAAAGTTAAACGTTGATGGGAAGCAATTAAAGTGACATTATTAAGTTATCTAAATAAATAAAGGAATTCATGTTGATTGATTGATTGGTTGAAAGCGGAAATCTATATAGGAGTTTTCTTTAAGAACTTTACACCTTAAATATTGTCTTTCATTTCTTTTAAGACCTTTACATAAAATCAGCTTGATGTTGAGGCCCTTAATGAAACATTTTAAGCAACTTTTTCTTCACTTTTCTACTTTTATTGCATACCTGAACTTTTTAGAGCACGTTCCTCCTGTGAGCTTAAGCTGGATTTTGGTTCCATTTTGATGCTTAAATTTTCGCAAAACTGCAAACAAAGAAGGCGAATAATCAATGTAAGTACATAATAATAGTTTGCTTTGGAATTTTTTCAAAAGTTTTTCACACTCCCTTTGAAGGCAATATGTTTTAAGTTTTCAGTTTCAAATAAAGAGCTTAACGTAAAAGTTTACAACATTTTACTATAGTGCAAGCCAAATAGGTAGAAGCTAAGAACAAAATACGTTTATGGCTATAGAAATTCTATTAAAGTTGTTAGTCCTTTTAATTGTAGCAAGTAAAATTCCAATGAGCCGTTTAACAAAAACAATTCATGTCAAGTGGTTTGTTAAACGTTTTTGTAAACAAAAGTTGTGTCTACTGTGTTCTTGTATTACACTCACACACACACACATATACACAACGCCTAAATTGCCGAAAATGCCAGAGACTTTTTGGCCAACATCAGCAGTAGCAGCAACAAATTTGGCCCATCGTCAATGAGTTCGAGTGTCCACTCTAGAATGTCAAGTATCAGTTTTCATAGTCAGCAAATACCCTCAGCAAATTCAAGCCGACATTTATCCATTTACATACACACATAGCACATACTATATATGTACATACAAGCATATATAGCATAGAAAGTATATTTGCATGTACTAAATGTATATGTACGAGTTTAGATTTACCCGCATTGAATATTTGTACGAACCGACAAATGGACGGGGTTTGGCTAATGGGATTGATTTTGGCTGACGGGCGGCTTTTGATGTTGCGACCCAATTCAGTTCAGATTTGTGTTGCTTCTGGATAGTTGCCGCCACGCCCCATTAATTTCTAGACTTCTACGTTTGTATATATTATATGCGATATAAATAAAATTATCGGCAATGGTTATTTTCACAGCCATAAACTCTAAGAGTCATGCCGCCTAATTGCCTTTTATGATGACTCGAAACATTTGTTTTCGTATCCCCAAGAAATAAAGTTCACCTGAGAAATTGACAAAAGGATAGAAGTTCCTTAAACTTAATGGTGGTTGGGGCCACTGACAATCTTTCTGACAATGTTGTTTGTCATTGTTTGGCTTTATTTTGTTTTCTTCTTTTTTATTGTTGTCTGCTTTTGTTCTACCTTCATCATCATACTGTTTGCTCTAGGCAGCACATTCAGTACTCAGTGCTCTGAGTTTGACGGATTTGTGCGCATTTCAGATTAATGCTGCGATTGTTGTTTACCTTTGGTATTGTGCACAGTGGTGCGTATGAGTAATGCTTATACATAGTTGTTCAATGTACATAGAAAGCTGTTGCATACTTTTAAGTGCTTACTTTCTTCAGTCGATTTGAACAGACTTCCATGAATGCAGTCGAATTCAGCGCAATATGCACTTGAACCACTGTGCAAATAGTAGCAAAAGACGACACTCGCAGCACCGTTGTCTTTTGTATGCAAAATTTAACCCAGAATTTAGAGAGTCCCGTTCGGTTGTTGGGTTAGTGGGTGAATGGGTTGCCGACTTTGGTGGGTTAGTAAGCCAGACAGCCAGCGAGGCAGTGGAACAGCGAGGCACCAGTCTTCTTCTGCCTTCTTCATTTGCCTTGGCGTTCCTGTGCACTCTCGGCATTCGCTTTTGTGTAGCTTCGCACGCACGATTTAAGGATAACGAGGATGGAATGCAGGAAGCGAGGCAAATATTTACACAGTTGGATGATTTAGATAAAGAAGACATGAGCATGAACCATAAAACGCAGAAGACGACGACGAAGCCAAGAACACCAAAGTCGCCAAAGAAAGACAGAGAAAGCAGGCGATGCACGACCGGAAGGAAGGGGAAAATAAGCCCGAGACATTATAAAAGTGGGTTGGCATTATAAAGGATAAAGAAATTTGAATACAATGAAGAGGATTTAGGAAAGCCGTGATTGCCGAGCGTCACTTCTTTGGTTTTGCTTTTGTGGCAACAGGAAAACAACAACAATAACAATGATAAGCAACAATAAAGACAAGTATTGTATTGTATCAAAATTAATGCAACTATCGTGTTCTATTTGTAGAATGTTATAATCTCAGACTTGTTGAATTAATGATCATCTCAACAATGCACACAACAAAACCTGTCAATTACTGCAATGGAAATACGTAATTAAATGTCTGTCAGTTTGAAATATCTGTCAATGTTTCCATACTTTTTAGAGCAGCCTGCGCTTTTCAAATATTGCTTTAAAGTTGGATCAAAAACCAGAACTCACATGCAAAACAACACGCTTGCATAATTTATTCAAGCGAACAGTGCAGGGATATGCATATAACAATAGAATACAGGTAGGATTATAACAGTTAAGATGAGTTCGACTGGCAGATACCCTATGACCACTAGAATGGTTTGTATGTTTATAAGTGTTTGTTTGTAAGAGTTCTGCTTTAGTAAATTCTTCCTACGACATGGAGGGAGCTCAAATTCCTTTAATTGACTGACTGCTATCAACGCACAGTCCAAATTTTAATAATATCTTATAGACCGTAGTGTTAATTTGGAGTTAAAAAAATATTGCTTGTAAGCTTAAACATATAAGATTCTTTCTTCTATCTTTAACTTGACTGTAGAGTATACATAAAGTTCTACTACTGCTAGCATAAAGTCTCTACTCCCACACACACATCTATTCAGAGAGACAGCCGCATCCGGACTCGAAATTGAGTCAAAGTTGAGACGCTGTTTTCAAGCTCCACATTCTGACACTGACTCTGTTTCTGTTACTGGTTCTCCTTCTGTGTGTTGTGTGAGAGGTGAAAATGGGAGCGTGTGAAATCCACTGGAAACCTGTGGGCTCAAAGAGATGCCGCACGTGCCAAATGTCTGTAGCAAGCAGGATGCAACGGTACGCATAACATATGAGAAATTCGTACTGTTTCACATGGCGTTTAAATTATTTGTGTGCTTGTGTCAACATTTGGAATTCCATAAATTTTAGCTAGTCGATGCATGCAAAATCGCATAAGGGCTGCTGCACACACAAGTCTAACATGGCGTCAAAACGTAACAACTCCCCCACCTGAGCTAAGCCCCCCTCTCCGCCCCACCAAAGCTATTTGTTTGTACTGGCATGTTTGTTTGTTTATTTGCATATATGCGGTACAAAATTGAAATCTATGTGACTATATTCAAATGCTATTCCCACTTTGCACTCTATTGCCACTCGCTCTCTAACTTTTTCTCTTTCTCTTGCTCTTCGTCTGCTGCTATCCCTTTCTGTTCGGTTTTTCTCTAGCTGGAGTGGAAATTCCTGACCGGAAATTGTTTCACAAATGCTAGCCAATTAATTTGAAAAATAATGGAACACAGAAAAAAAAGTAATGCTTAGAATGTGCAGAGAAACAATAATCCTCGAACTGAAGAATGCTTAAAAAAGTGTAGACAGTTTTCTCATACACTGTCAGCAAAACTTTGCATGTACAACTTTTGCCTCTATAAAGAACTATTTTTTCTACTTACGTATTAGTTAAAAAAATCACAAAATAACAATAGCACATTTGTTGTTAGAAGAATTAGTATTGACATACATTATTTATGTTAACACAAACAAGTCTAGTGTTGAACAATGTCACACTGTTTTGTGGCTAGCCGCCTGAAATGAACAAAAAAAAAAATAGTTGAGTGGCCTGAATAACCTTTTAGGGAAAAACGAAAACTTCTGCCTACACATACTTGACTCATGTATGTTTTTCCACTCGTAATCATATATGTACATACATTAAAAAGGTTATGTTCGTAGCCGTGTTTTTGTTGTAATACAATAATGTGCATATATAAATGGCCAGCACCAAAAGTAAAAAGTTTTCCCTTTATTGTCCGCAAGCTGCCCACAACAAAAACGCAAAATGCCCAAAAAGAAACCTTTTGTGCTAAATACATATATTATACACAACAAACAGTATATTCATTATTTTGGAATTCAGTGGAAATCATTTTTGTGGTTTTCATAAGTCAGAGAAGTTTGCGGTCTCTGCCCCCGCACCCCGTATATAATGTATATAGATATAAATACCTAAGTTGCTTCCCTAAGGGTGATATTCTCGTTGAGAGTTTTGTGTTTATTAACTGCTTAGTGAATGCTATGGCAATCCACACGGCACAAATTAGGACACATCAATAAGCATTCCGGCCATAATTTATCTAAATTAGTTTTATTCCGTCAAGCCTCAACGGAGATCAGCAAATAAATGACTTCACTTCACTTTCCTCCGCCCCTTCAAGCTGTCGGCAGTGATAAGAATGAAATAAATCAAAAGCAATTACAAACATTCATTCTCGCTTTTTCTCTTAGACCGCCCACAAAAACCCCCAAGGGACTTTTTCCAATGAGTTCATATGTATAAATGCAGATAAAGTTTGCCGGCTATCGAAATAAATAATTAAGATGATTTTGGCCCAGTCTTAATTAAGTTGCTACAGGTAATTCAGAGCTTAAATCTTTAATGTAAACAAAACTCCACCAACATGTTGAATGGTTTTCATTTATTTTTTTATACTCAATTAAATTAAAGGGAAAGGTAATTATACCAGATGTTAATTGTAAGTACTGCTACTCAAAACATCCTGAATTAGGGTCAAACAATAAGTAGCCTTGTAGCCACTTATCTACTATTTTAATTGGCAAATCAAACAAGTTTACAATACCTTACAGTCTTGAATCTTACTTACCCAATTCTAATCTTCTATTATTTAAGTCAACTTTTACTTGTTTCTTTTTTGTAAGTATTTGTTTTTGGGTTGGTTAAGTAATCCACTTGAGTGTCGTGTCGACTTTAATTGTTAAACATTTATCTCAATATTCGCGAGTCATTTTAATTTTCACTTTGCGCTGACAAGTGCCTGGGAAGTGCTTATTTAATGCTTTATTCATTCGCCTGCAAACATTTGCACATCCACCAAATTCATCAGTGCTGATTAAAGATGCATGATGCCCTCAGGAAATCGTTCGAAGCGGGGGAAGTTGAGGAGGAGGCTGAGTCGGTTGAAAAGCGTCGGGTTTTTGCTTGCTGACTGCTTGCCCGAGGTGCGAAGACACACACACAAATACACACGCACACACACAGTTCGCTTTTAATTTAAGTCTGACTGCCAACGACAAAAAGCAACAATAGCAACAAAGACAAAACAACAACTTGGCAAATACTATATCCCGCGGCTCCGAGATAATGTCATCCGATTGGGGAAACCGCACCGAGAGTAAAATGCGAGCGAGCGCGACGCGACGCAAGACAACAACAATAACAACAACAACAGCGGAGACGTCTCCTGAGAAGCGCGTCCCAAACTGTTTGGCTAAGTACTCCGCAGACGGCGCCACACGGCGTAACACCCACTGAACACACAACAACAACAACAACAACTTTCACTGACTAGCAGTTAAGTCTAACGTATGTAGGCTGGGACTGGGAACCGAACCGTCGAACCGTTGAACCGCCGAACCGCACACACACACACACTTGACACCAGATAAACAATTTGTCTCTCTGCAACTGTGCCGTCAAAATGGGCAGCTGCCTTGGCGCCAAACACCTGCACAAGATGCACCAAAAAATGGCTGGAGAAATAGCAGCAACAATCACATCAAGGGTTCAACTGAGCAAAACATCTCAATGAACCGTTCCGTCAAGAGCTCAGCGCGCAACTGAACGTGACCGCAACAAATTCTGTACTAACTTGGCTCAAACACACGCACATCGAATATCTCAACTGTGGATGCTGTGTTTTTGATTCTGCGCAGGAAGTCATTCTCTCATCAGATACTGGGTACAGTTTTGTAATTATGTTTCAGCATTTCCGTTATGCTTTTCAAAACACAACTCAATCGTTGAGTTTTGGCAGACTTGCAGATATTATGTCGTAGCTGGCCGGATATGGGTTTCATAACAGCTTATGGCTTAAACTGTAATCTTGCATGGCATAAAAGTAAGTTTATCTAAAGTTTTAAGTACTTTGGGTTTGGTTTTAACTAGCCGCTTGGGATGTCTTGATATTAAAACTTAGGTAATATGCTTAGGTAATTTCTGCTTTAGGTTTTTTTTACAAAAATCTGTTGCCCATATACAGTTGCTTTATTATCTACGAATTATTTACTATAATTTTATGAGATCGCTATGTCTTACCTTTTACCATTGTAAGTTGATAGCAGTAGTAATTTTATTAGAAAAACCTTAAAATTTAAAAAGTATACATTTTGTTGCAATAATTCAAAAAGTATTTATGAAATAAAGAGCTGTAATAACCTTCCTCTTCTCACAGGCACTTTTTCTTTAGGGATTTATAGGAAAAAATAATATTCCTTAACTTCACCACAATCTGTTAAAGGGTTGTACTTTTTCTACTATGTGCAAGCAGCTTCAATAACTCTTCTGGTTTCAAATATATCATGTTGACATATGGTAAGGAGCATCGAGTTTCCCATGTGAAAATTGTTGCAATTAAAAAAAAAGCAAAAGAAAATCGTTGTTTGTGTATTTTGCGAAAAGCAGTTTAAGTTTGGCTTCATCGAGTTTCTACCTGGACACTGCCAAAGGCAAAATAAATTTGCATTCAAGTTTTGCAAAGGTACAAAAGTAAAAAAACCAGGACAACCAAAAAAAAAAAAAAAAAAGGAGAAAAACAATCAACCGTGAAGCTGTGGCCACAGCGGTTGTCCGAAAATGTGCGCTTGCTCACGCTCCTATACTTTGTGTATGTGTGTGTGTGCGGAGGGTATATACACACACACAACGTCAACATACTCCAGCGCACGGAGCACAATACGCTTTGGGCCCTATTTGGATACCGTTCAATGCGCCAGGGACTTTCCTATGTATGACAAACAAACATAAACATTGTGTGTGTTCCGAAATGGAGAGACCGTAAAGTATCGTTTTCTCAGCTTCAACTCGTTGACTGGACGACTCCGGCGAGGAGTGGCGTGGCGTGGAGTGGAGTACGATGCGATGGATGAGTGTAAGTTTAAGGGTCACCCTCTTCAATGTTTGCGTGGCTCACTCTAATTAAAATTTTTGCCAAGGGGCTACTGCATTGCCACCCCCTTAAAAATATATTTTACGAGGTTAAAGCCAAAAATAAAAAATAAAAAACCCCCCAAAACAAGTGCCAACAGCTTAATTTGGTCAAGTTCGTAAAATGTAATAAACTAGGGCCCAAGGCGCACAGAAAGTGTTGTTGCTTTTTACCAAAAATAATAAAACATAAATGGAATTTTCGCAGAGCTTGCAGTAAATAAAATTGGGTAAATACTTGCAGTAAAGAAAGTTTTTAAATACTTTCTAAAAGAAACATCACAGCAGGCATATAAATCAATAAATAATCCCTTGGAAATGTCTCATAATCAAGACATTTATCAACTATTAATTCAACCACTTAAGTATGCTATACTTATATGCCATTAGCTGGTTCATGTTGTATTCCAAATGTAATTCATGTCAAAGGAATAAAATGGTTGTGTGTGTGTTTGTGTGTTTGTCATTAATTGTGCTTTACAAAGTGTTTAATTACCTCTGGCTGTCAGGGCTGTCACATCATGTCAAACACGTCGGACGCAGCCGTGTTGACATGCTGTGTTGAGAATGCCAGGAATGAAACATGAAACATGAAACATGTCCAGGTTGCCATAGCCATCCATTGCCATAGTCATCATAGAATTGTCAGTGACAGGAGTAAAGTTTTAATTGATTTCCTGCAGCTGGCGGCAGAACATTCCCTGCACTGGGAACATTGCACTGCCCAATGGATTGTAATGCATCAAAATCATGCATAGTATTTATACAGAGAGAGAGAGAGAGAGAGAGTGAGAGTTGTGTAAGGGATATGCAATTTGCTTGGAGTATAACAATTTAATGCCGGCTCTAAAGTCAGTCGTATTTTGTAGTAGGTGCTTCCTTAAACCCAACATCTGCCTCTCCTACACACACACACCCACGCAGAACTCGTAAAGTTTCATTTAGTGCAGTGCATTTCTTGCGGCTCAGCTCACAAAATGAAGGCAACAAAGTGTTCTGTGTTTTGTGTGTTGTGTGTTTGCCACTGTGGCAAGCTAGCGACAACATACATAAAGTTGTCAAGCACTCGAGCATTCCCAATGCCTGACAGCCTCATAGACATGGCCACACACAGTCATAGCCATCTCAGCCATATAGCATAGGAGAAATGGAAGCCAAATGTGCCATTTATAATTTAAGCGGGATTAAAGTTTTTCTACAATGGAAAACTTGCTGCCCTACTGCACCAAACAAGCCGCGCGCGTCAAAAACTTTTTATGGCCGCTTGGGCGGCTGGCAACGGGCAAACCTCTAACTGAAAACGGCCCGATGGTTGCCTGCAAATTTGACATCAAGTCGCCCCAGACATACCAAAGCGGATTAGGCAAGCAAGCAAGCAAACAGCCAGGCAGGCAGGATGGCAAGGGGGGCAAGTGAAGGTGGGGGTGGACAAGCAATCCGCCCAAGGCGCAGTCAAAGTGTTCTACACTTTTTTTTTCTTCCTTTGCACACAGATTTCTGTAGTTTCTCCTACTGTTACTTCTTCTCTTCTTCTTCTTGGGCTGCTTCTGCATCTGCTGCAAAGCAATTGCAGTTTTGGCCTCCATTTTGTTTAGGGGTCCACAAGGGCTGTCGACTGGCAGGGCAGTAAAAAAAAAATGGAGACGCGGTAAAGCACGTGAAAAAATAACAAGTAAGATGGCAAAAGTGGCTGACTAAAAAATGACCTAGAAGTTGGTTATTTTGTAGGCTTTGAATTTGACTGAAACTCGTTTAAGGAAACATTTTAAGTTTGAATAGCTTTTGTGTTTATTGTAAGATTGTCTTTATATTATGTGTATATAAACAATAACCCATAAATCTATCTTATTTATATACTCAAAAATGTCCTTTCTCTGTCTTTTACATTCATTAACATATTTCATTTTTTTATAGTCTCTCCCACACCTTTTTCAACGCTTACAGGGTATGAGAAAACAAAGAAAACACGACAACAAGCATCCAAAACACAACGGCAAACAACAGCGCCTGCAATTTTGCAAATTGTCTTGAAATGGCAGAACGCTTTCTAGGAACTCAACCACCCAACCACTCAGCCCACCTGAACGCAATAACCCACCGCAAGCAGTGGCAAAAATGCTCGGAAATGCCACCGGCAGTCGTTGGATTAATTATGAAAAATACTCACCACACCCTTCCCCTCCCCGCAACAGAACAGCGCACTTTGCATTGTTGTGAAAATACAAAAAAAATAACATGATGCCCATCTCCGTCGCCTTTCTCTCTTCCTCTCTTTAGCTCTTTGGGTCAGCGACTTAATTGTCTGTTAAGTGTCACAGTGCGCACGCAAAGTGAGCGGACGGGCGGGCGGCAGGTGGGCTGGGGTTTGCTTATCCACTTGGTGGGTGGGTCACAGCAGCACCTTTTCACTCCTGCTGCGAATGTGTCTATGTGTGTGTGTGTGTGTGTGTTTTGTCAGCTAGCATGTTTTTTGACACTTGGATGCACTTGCCACACTTCCTGGCACTTGCTGCACTCGCTGCTGTTGCACAGCTGTCACTGATTCCAGCACTTGCAACAGCAAGTCACGTCAAGGCCGATCGGCCTAATTTGACGTGTGCTATATGCATGAGTGCAAGATTGCACCGAGGCATAAATTGTTGTACATATGGGTCCTGAATAGCTTTATATAGGAAAAGACATGTTCATGAACAACAGCTAAATAACTGATGAACTTTTAAAAATATAAAAAATCAAGTACACAGAGCAAAAAATTTACTTTCAAACCTAAGCTAGGTATACAATAGAGAAGCTTAAGTCCTGTTAAATTTCTCCTTTCAGGAATAACTATCTACTTATTGTTTCTTATATCTTGAATGTTAGCTGTTAGGGTATTCAAGTTTGTCATAGTCTCTCCTAACTGATGCTTGGCAACATGTGTGAAAAAGCCTCGAAATCGCTTTACAGATTTCTCGATTGAACTGAGCTAGTAGCTGAATTTTTAGTAGTTTTGGTTTTCAATTACCTCCACTTGATTCATATGCATTGAAAGACTGCCACTGGCCATAAGCTGTCCGATGACACACAAACACACACACACACACATGCATACATGCATACTTATATGCTCATAGTTCATTGAGATGTATGGGAAGTGGTCGTCATGGAGCTAGTAGAAAGAAGTAAAAGTAAAAGAAGTAGCTCGGCCTTGGTTAAGTATTACGAGCCTGTATTGGACATGAATGATGTGCGCTTTGTGAGAAAGGAGAGAAAGAGCATTGTAAAACACTTAACACACAGCCGAGGCTGTGAGAATCCTGTTGATTTCTCTCAACCTTCATCCGGCTTCCCATCCCGGCATCCACATCCGACATCCGAAAGATTGTGCGCAATTCATTTGTGGGTTTGATGAAGTGGCAAGTGGCAAGTGGCAAGTGGATTGGGGTGGGGTGGGGTGTGGGGTTGGTGGCCAGCTGGCCATATAAAACACTCCATTGAGTTCTGGCCAACAACACACACACACACACTTCACACTCTTCCACAAATTATCGTAGCCTTGATTAACTCACCAGCGTCAGTCCAGAAGCGTCCGAAGCAAGGTGATAGGAGGGGAACAGACAACTGAAGGGGCGGGAAGGCAGCACAAATTGAAATGCATTCTCTGGCATCGTCATTCAGCTCGACATCGACTGATTGTTCAATGGAGCAGAAAGCAGAAGCATTCCATTTTTTATATTAATTAAATTCCACAAAGGTGATTTCCTTTTCCCCCTAAGGAGCTATCAACAGTTTGGAATCAGGAAAGCACAAAAGCAAAAAAAAGACAACGCATTTTTGCGACCTGCAACCCAAACTCTCATTAGCTAATGGCTCGCAATTGCTGCTCAGAGCTTTAAATACTTCAATCCCGGCCAGTAAAGAATCCGGTTTTGGCCGCAACATCGCAACACCGCAATAGCCAATTCCGTTTCCAACCATTCGCAAAGGATTTTTTCGCATTTATTGTGATTGTTTCGTTTTATGCACTCTCGACAATTTGGCATAGTTAGCTACCATTTGACAGTTGACATAAAGCAACTGAAACTTTGTACACAAAATCCTTCAAACGTCAATCATTCGGCATCAAGCTCAAGAGTTAAGCTTTGCAATCCGCAGCAATTGGCCTGAAAGGGCATTAAAAGTTCGTTGTTTTTGCATGGCTGCGACCTTGTTTTTCAGTATTTATTTGCTTTGAAAGTGTTTACATGGATTTTTACTGGTATCCCGACTTTGCCGCAGCAAAAAGTAAGCAATGTTGCCTTACAATCATATTTTTTGTTCTGTTTTCTCTTCTCTGTTTTGTTGGCTTTCATTCAACATGAATGGCAGCGAATCAACGTAAATATACAAACAAAGCGCAAGTTCTGTGTACAAAAAAAAGAAAGAAATCCCAGCACTGAGCCTATTTGCAACGATTGCCCTTTTAATCCACAAAAATTTCTTAAAATTCTTGATAACATTCTTCTTATAAGAGCGAAGGTTAATTGCTTTATGAATGGAACTGAGAAGTATGCTATATATATTTTCTTTAATAATTTAACTTTAAAATATAGTGACATTTTGTTCTTAATTTGATAAAACATTTGTTTTATTTTGTAGTTTTATTTAATTTAAAGTCAAAGCATGGTTCATAATATTGTTATGTTAATGAAAAACGCGTAGCATGGATTAAATTTCATAAGAATTCATCGAAATTCTGATTTGAAAGCAAAAATAATTATAATTTGCAGTCCCTGATTATAATAACAATATTATTTATCCATAGTACAACTTTTACTAATTTCTCTATTTGTGTTGTAAATGCAACTCTTTGATATGCAAATTTTGAATAATGAAAATTGTTTTTGCAATAAAATTAACATGTGCTTTAATAAAAAACATATATGAGTTGTGAGTTGTTTTATTAATAAGCTTTCTAGGTTTGCATTAAAAAATCTCTCTGTTTGCATGCAAATTCAATTATCGCTCATACGCCACGTTGTCGTCCATTTGTGAGCAGAATTTAAAATAAACTGCGTACATAATGTATATAAATGACTTGGCGACTTAGCCAACATATTAATCACAAGTTCAGTCAGCATAAACACATCAAGTATATATCCCTTTAGCTTTCCTCTAGGATTCCAGCTCATCAATTACCGTTGAATGAATCTTGGGCATGCAATGCATTTAGCTTTTGGCTATAACCGAAATGTATGTACACTGTACAATATCGATTGTATTGCTTATTAAACGGCTCTGCCCTGCAGCATTCAGCCATTTATCAAATGTGAACTGAATGCGAAATTGCGACTAGTCTAAATTTGAAAACGAGGTCGTGCATCCTGATTTGCCACATGTTTTTGAGACTCGAATGAATCAGATACAGATGTTGTCGTCGTCGCCATCAACACACAAACACACACACACACACACACACAGGCCACAAGCCAATTGACGCTGTTGCCAATTCTAAAGCCAAAACTGCGGCTGTCAATTAAAATTGTGGCAAACTCAAGTGGCACGCACACACACACACACGCGAATCGGATATGCTCAAAATCCAACAAATGCAAAAGTATATATACAAAAAAAAAGAGAAAAACAGAAAATAAATACAGGCCACACAGTCAGGCGAGCAAACTGCATTCACATGCCACAGCAAGTGGCACTCACATTCGCATGAATGTGCATATGTAATTGCGGTTATTTGACTGAGAGCCAGCTTGTTCGGCAGGACGAGGCGTTGCGGGGAAACAGGCGGGAGGGTAATGACAGAAATGCTCAGAGCTTCAATAATTCAAGCATTTTCACACTTGTGGTCAGTTATTCCCTACAGAGAGAAAACGCTTCGATGACTTTGTATGTGTGTGTGTGTGTGTGTGTAGGCGTTTGGTTGAATGGGCGTGGCCCTCCGAACACACTTTATGCAAATTTTCAAAGCTGAATGCGCAATGCTCATACATAAAAGTGGCCGTAATCAATGCTTTCTGGCATTTTATTTATATGGGTATTATTCCCCTGGAAGGCTAATCAAAAGAGTTGAAATATTTCTATATTTGAATTTAACTCGAATGTAGGTTTCTAATTGTTGTATTTTTTTTGGAAACTTGTATAAATATGCAATAAATTTTATTTGTGACAATTTGTGACAATTTTGGCGAATATAGAAAACAAATCAATTGTTTCCCAAGGGCTATTATTTAATTGCAATGCGTTTGTTCATTTAGACATTTTTTTGTTGCTAAATAAATAACGCAAACTATAGTTTATTGTTTAAAGAATGGTAAATTAATTGGTTATTTAAGTTATGTTTGAACAGCAAGCAAAAATTAAATTAAAGCACCTTACTTTACTATTTTTTCCAACTTTCGAAGCAACAATTAGCCCACAACGATAGACTGTCAATTGACAATGAAAATCTTAACAATGGCTACGTATATACACCTAAAACGAACCATGGCCAACACTCACTTAACAGTTATTGGGTTGAATGGGGCACTTGAAGGAGTCCAGGTCGGTAGTGTTAAGCATTACAGCTGATCGCTCCATTGAAGTGACTTTTGTGATGCAATTGAACTCATTTAAAAAAGAGGAAGAGAAGGGAAGAGGAAACGTGAGTTTCACCACAAAAGTTCCACTGATGAAGAGAGAAAGCGAGTGAGGGAGGAGAAGCCATCAAGCGTTTGAATGGAATGGAAATACAAAGGCAAATGTCAAGTGCTCAATACTTTGCTACTCGCGCGCATTTAACGAAAAAATCAGGAAAAATAAAAAATAAAAAGAGCACAGTGCATGGAGAAGTTGATTTTTCATAGACGACGTGCTTCCATTCCCCAACACTGGTCACGGATGCCAAAAATGCCAAACGAGGTGCCAACTCGGAAAGGGAAACGGAGCGGGAAGAGGAAGAGGAAAGAGAAAAGCAAAAGCTGCTTTTGTTCGTTTAGTTGCGTGATATTTCTCTATGGCTGACTGCTTAATCGTGTGGTAGAACAGATGAATGTGGAAGCTATAGCTTCTCCCGCTCTGTCCCCGATGATGGTGGGTGTCAAAAAGTTAATGCCAATGCGGCGATTTCCATTTGACCTCGTTACACGTTGTTCACTACAACGACACAGCATCAGCAGCAGCTGCTGCGTGGAATCAATGACAAAAAGCATTGCAAATTTCATTGTTTGATTTGCTCAGTTTTTTTTTTCTTAGTCCATTGTTTGAGTTTGTTAAAAAAAAAAAAAAAATGTTTTCCACTCACACACTTTTTGTGTGTGTGTGTCACCTCCGTCAAATGACATCCATGTTCTAGATAAATTTAAGTTTTGTGTGTGTGTGGAGAAGGAAATTGCAGTGGGTGGTAAATAATGTTTGCGCAGTCATTTGGTCACGAATTTTTATGTGGATTTTGCTGAAATGTACAAAAACGTGCAACTTTAATGCTGCAGCAATTTTTTTGTGCGCAACTCTAAAGTGTCATTTGGGGTTGGTCTTTTAGAGTTATAAATGTTGACGGAAAATTAAATCAACTTTATTGGACTTTTTTTTTAGTATAAAGTTAAATGAGAAATATGTTGATTTTCACATTTTTATTTATTATTTTAGTTTTAAATCGCTAAAATAATTTTTGATTGCAAACGCATTTATAACTTTTAACAAAATGAAAATTGTTTATTGATACACACAACTCAATAAGACTTTTAATCAATGCTTTGTTATTGCTTGCCATTTTGATTGTGTTGCTAAACAAAGCTGATTGGTTTTCTGGTTACTTTTTCAGTGCAACGTGTTTTGCAT
The DNA here is from genome assembly GCA_018152825.1 of Scaptomyza hsui. NCBI lineage: Eukaryota > Metazoa > Arthropoda > Insecta > Diptera > Drosophilidae > Scaptomyza > Scaptomyza hsui. Next base: position 10,136,360 of record JAECXO010000002.1, read on the forward strand.
ATGAATGAAAATGATTACTTGGAAGTCAACGCACGATTGAGTTTTCGTCTAGTTAGTCCGCCTGCTAACCAAATTAAAAAACTGTCTGGCTTATAAATACTTGCTCTAAACATTTAACTGTTTGCTTTTGACTTTTGACAGTATTAAGCCAAAGTTTGTGTGTCATCATCATCGTAAAGTATATCTATACAATGTGTACACTAGGACACAGATCACACAGAGACACAGAGAGAGAGAGAGAGAGAGAGAGATTGAGTGACATATGACTGTTGTGTGGATTACGTATACGTATTATGTTTGTTTTTCAAGTCAGCGCACAGCGCACACGAAAACTCATACGCCCCGTTGCACAAAGCAGCTCTGGAATTGACGAACCATCCACAATTGCGCAACAAAAGCCCTCACGATTTACATTTCGAGTACAATTTGTAATTTGGGTAGAAAGCGAGAGCTTTTTGTGATTGCCAAAATTCCACATTTTGTGCAGAAATTAAAAATACAAAATATATACAATGTGTTTTTAGGCGATTTGATGGCTTTATAAGTAATTCAGGTCGACAGCTGCTGTCTCAGAGGCTGGGCACATACACAAAATTTCAAATTGCGTTCATAAATTGATGCTTAAATTGGCGTCGCATATTCCTACTGTGCCTCATGCCACATTACCTGGCTGGCGCGCATCATTCAAATTATTTGGAAAGTTGCCGAGTTTGTGCGCTATCAAACTGAAATTTATCTCGTTAGCCCACTTGGCAGTATCCACCCAGACAGCTGTCACTGCAGCCAGCTTCTGCTTCAGGCAGCAAAAGAAGAGGAGTCAAGATAGTAGATAGGACTGAAGAGGACACAGGAAGCGATGAGTTGTTGCGACACCCGGCGACAATTTCCCAACGAGCGCAAATTATGAGCCAGGAATCGATATCGGGCTTCAATGGATATATACGTATGTATGTATGTAAGTATGTAAGTAGATACTGTGTAGGTAGATGATGTCATCGACAGATGCCCCACGTTTAATGAAATCAATTTAATTATTTATTTCTCTCCTGTCTCATTTACATATTTATTAAACGTCGAAATACATATAAACAAATTTTACAAACAATAAAGTTTGTACCAAGTTTTATAGTAGTTGGCAGCCAGAGGAATTCAATTTTGACCCCTCTGTTTACGATAATTTTGTATGGCTTCAGCCAGCTTATACCCTGTTAAACAACAAAGTTCCAACTTTTATATGCCCTAAAAATATCACTTTCTCATATTTTTATTGTCCAGCTAGTATGAAATTGGTAATTTTCTTTGGAATTTAATTTCTTCTGGTCATATAATCCACAAGCACTTTTAAATCCAAACAATATTAACTCTTGCTCATACGGCGTAAGCTGTTTACCCCGTACAGTGTGTACTGTGTGTGTGTGTGTGTGAGCGACATAAATTCTTGATGGCATTTCCGAAGTGAAAGAAAAATCCTTGCACAAAAGAAATTCCACATGAAATTCCAGTAAACGAATTTGCGACTTTTCTTTAATGATGCTAAACAACAATTATTATTACAACAATAACATTCCCGACCAGGGGGTGAAGCAAAAAAAAGGAACACCCTGTGGCTGGTGTTGAATGGAAACAGAATGCTTTATTTATTTCTGTTTTCTTCGCGTTTTTATTTTGTCAGCACAATTTTTGCTACCTTTACATTTGCCAGGGGCGCTTTTTGTGGGGTGGCCCCGTCATCCAAAATTGTAGGTGACAACTTGGCGCCACCCCAATTTGTACACGTGTGGGCGACAGGAGATGTTAGTGGGAGGGGTAAACATGGGCTGGCTTTGGTATCTGTGTGTTTTGTGTGTGTGTGTTAGTGATATATATGACCGAAAATTAAATTTTAATTATTCATGTATGTAGTATGTACTCCCTGGTAAATTTTAATTAAACGCTTTCATTTGCCCCGCTGTGCTGCCCTCCCCAAATTCCCCTCTCCCCGTCGACGGCTTAGCTTTCATTAGGAACAGGACTCGGTTTCGGTTTTTGTGCATATTGTTCTGTTTTACTGGCAAAAGCGCGACATATATCTGGCATAAGGATTATGCCAGAGCGGCAACGGTAATTACATGCATGCAAATATTTATTTACACACATGCAAATATTTATAGCTTGGCACTCTATTTCGTACTCAACGAGCACATAATTGATTACAGAGCTACAAAACATACGCGAAATTGCTAAACGAATTAAATGCTTAAATACGTGTGAGTGTTTAATGTCTTTACTAGTGAAATATTTGTTCATTGATAATATATTTTACTTATGCTACAAGCTTAAGCTTATTAAACCATTGTGAATTTTATTTCTTATCGTGTGCTTCGGTACGTATTTGTTCAAGCCTAAAAGTATGCACAATATTTAGTTTTAGCCTTTATCTTCAAACCAATAGAACAAACACTTTAAAATTGCATTCAACTTTGCAAGCTATTTATTTGATGAGACAAAAGAACAATTATATCGTCTCATTGCATTCACGAAAAATAATTAAACGCATTCTATTTTATCGGCTGCAAAAACCTTAATGCTTGCAACTGCCGCCGGTTATTGTCCAGTTGCAGCTGCAGCTACAGTTTTTAGATTGCAACCATGCCACATAATGGCCAGCCAGGCACCTACATACATACATGCATGTTTCGTTTTATGTACAAACATATATTGCACAACGACCGCCTGCATGTGGTATGTACATACATATACGTATTTAGTTCGTTCTGTTGTTTGGGGTTTTTTTTTTTTGGTTCGTGCAGCTTTTGTGTTTGGGGCTAGCAAATGATTCCTAAAACTCTTGCTCGCCTTTGTTTTTCGTCGTATGCGCGCGTTTCGCGTTTTGCGCTTCGTGTGCAATTTCAATTTTCCGCCAGCGCTTTTTGCCATTTCCCCATTTTTCTTTCCTTGGGCCTGCCTTTTGTGGAGACACAAAAGACTAGCTGCTGTTGCTGCCGCTGCTGCGGGCGCTTGCACAGAATAATCGGATTCGACTAGTTAAATTCATTCCAAGCTTTTTCTTCTGCCACCCCCACCCCTTTCCGCTAGAAACTGCCCAATGAGCCCGCACGCCAGTTGAAACGTAAACGCAAACGTAAACGAAAACCGAAAACTTGACTTGCTACACCCATTAAATCTCAATTATGGCTGCGCAAAAGAAGGGGCCAAACGTTGATGTCATTATAATGAATTGGATTGGTTCCTGGCCGTCTTCGACTTTGAACCTTTTTGTGCGCAAATAATTTAAACTTATGTCGAAGCCGAGTTCCGCTTGGCTGCCCAGCCACAATGCTCCAAAAACAACCAGAAGCTGAATGTAACGCTTCTTGCACTGGCATTGGAACTGGAACCGAACCACATCACAACAGACGTGGGTGCAACTTCCTTTTTTCTTTCTTATTTTCTCCTATAAAATAACAGACGCGCTTGCACAGCCGGTGGCAGTAGAAACAACAAGAATTGAGGTGGAATAATAATTCCGTTTAAATTAGCATGACTTGGTGATAGCCTGAAAAAAGTCTTCTTAGAAGATTATTCTAATGAATGCAGTCTGATTTTTAGATTAAATACACAAAATAAAAAGATTTAGATAAAAGATAAATTCGTTTACTCTTTACAGTAACAAACCCCTCTACACATCACATCTACCCCTTTAAGTGTAAGGGTAAGAAAACCCAACTAATAGAAAGAAAAGTTTCCTTTTGTGTAACTTTTGCGCTGTGTTGTGTTTTAATAGGAACAAACTTCGTTTCTGCCAATTTATTTGTTTCTTTTGTTTTTCTGCCAAATCATGGCCTTTTACGTATACATATTAATCTATGTGTGTATTCCTTTTAGCCAAACATGCATTCATGTGTAGGAAAGGTTTACTTGATAGGGGTAAAGCAAAAAGTTGTGAACGGAACCGGGAGGCATATTGATAACTGAATAATCCGTGGCAGTGTCATAAATTTAAAAATGTTTTATTACGCCTAATTTGGCCCGGACAAAAGGGTTGCGTGTTAAATCACATTATTCATGTTAAACCGGCTAATGCATTCACGAGCTTTACGCACGAATAAAGCGAATAAAACGAATTGCTTTTGAGGTTTGCTCTCCAAAAGGATTTAATGTGTGAAATTTACCCCTTGCGTAACTTGTTTTTTAAGTATTTCTTTTTGTGCACACTAAAAAATAACACGTCCATAAATAAGAAAAACTTTCCTACCACTTGCCGAAGTAGAGTACCAAGTTATGGTGTTTCTGGAATGTAAAAGTTTTTTAAGAACCTTGAAAATGTCTAAGTGCATGGCAATTGAAGATTATATATACTACTATGTCGACTACAGTTGTTCCTTTTGCTATTTCTGCAAACTGATTTTTTTCACTTTTCCTTTTTATGCGTTTCTCTCTGTCTCTCTGTTTTTACTATCTAGTTTTAGGTCGATGAGGTTGAAACCAGCTGGGAGCTAGCTTTTAAACGACAAACCAATTCTTTTCAATGTTTTCTTTTCAAACTTCAATATTAAACATGGCCATCTTGAGGATTTACTTTTACTCCAGCTACTTTGTAGATTGCGGTAAAGAAACAAAAACATTTGAAATAGTTTGTAGAGTTTGTCAAAGTTATCTAACATTTCAACAATCTCTGATAAGTAGCTATGAACTAACTTTGTTCAATTTCTTTTAAAGTCATCTTTGAGTTCGTTGACTGTCTAGAAATTAATAAAAAACAATTCAAAGTAGCTTAGTAATTCAATTGAAATAAATACTTATCTTCTGACCGTCTAGCTCAAGTCCGTTGAGAGAAATAAATAGAAACTGAGACAGAGACTAAGAGAGTGTAAGAAAATGGAGAAGAAAAATGTTGCATGCCACTTGGATATTTAATGGCGTTCAGTGCAAATACAAATATACACACTACAAATATAAAATGTGCACGAGTACAAATACGAAAAAAGCCATAAGTATACGTGAGAAATCAAAAATGTTGCGATAAGCGCAAGGACTTTTACTACTCACAGCATGTATATGTGTGTGTGTGTGTGTGTGTGTCCCTTTTTGGCTTTTCTCAGCTCAGCGAAAGCCAAATGCTCGGCATTTACGAGAGTGTGTGTGTGAAAGTACCGCTAGGATTATCGAGCACGTACGTACAAAAATCGAATCGAATCGAAACGAAACGAATCGAATCGACAGAAAAAATGAGAAAAGAGAGAGAGAGAGTGAGAGAAAAACTTCAAATTTAGATTGAAGTGGCTCGCGTTGAGCGGCAACAACAAGTAGCACGAACAAAACGAAGGAGCAGAGAAGAAAAAAAATGACGCAAGCTGGCAAAGCTTCACCTTGTTAGCGGCTTGTTTGCTTTTCAATTTTCGGTGCTGAAGCCGAAAACGGCAATAAATCCTGTCCCAAGTGGGGCGCACAAAGTACCCCTAGCATCCTTCACAGGCGCGTCAAGTGCAAGTGGATGCTGAATCGCTTCTAGGAGCAGCACTGAGCACCCTGCTCCCCCTTACTTACTCACTGCTTTTCGGAAGCTGCATGAATTAAAATGTGCCACATGGCATTGATGCCACAGTGTGCTTGCAACGCTCCCAAGATGAATGCTCCTTCCCACCTGCAACAACAACTGTGTAGTGCTCGGAACTATTCGGTATGTTTTGCATTTGGCCAATTTGAGTTACAGTTGTGGGAGAATTTAAAAACTTTAATGGTTTTTACACTGAAGCATTGCAATTTGCATTTATCTACAAAAATATCGATGACTTTACGCTAGTTTTATCGAAACTTAGCTCATGAATTGATCAAGTTTTAATCGAATTCTTGTTAGGCAATCTTGATTAAAGAAACGAGAAAATAATTTGCATATTCAAGAGTCTAAAAAGCTTAAATATTCATAGGCTAAGACATAACATTTGATTTTTATTTGTTTCTTTAGAATCCGACTGTTTTTTATCATCTACAACTTACATAAATTCATGTAAATTTAATACAAACATTTTCTCCCGCTTGATGTAAAAGAAGTGACATAATAATTTCATTTAGTTTTCCTTTTTTTAAGACTCACATAAAATTGAATTTGTTGCATAGTGAAAGTGGTAAGTGCTCACAACTTGTGGCAAGTCCAAAGCTTCGTTATTTAAACTTTGCATTGCAAAGTCACTGCTACAAGCTTTTGCTTGTTTCAAACTTCTTATTCGTATTCATTTGAGATGGCAACGAAATCGAAAAAGGGGTCATAAAACAGTTTGAGAAAGTGCCAAAGCCACACGATGTCCATCAATTTGTTCGTCTTTGACTTTGACTACAGGCTTGTTCTTATGTGTTTTTTTTTTTTTTGAGGGACTTTGGAACTTTCGAATGCAAGGCAAGAGCGTCCATTGAAATAAACAATTTATCTGCATCCCAAACAGTTGCCACTACTTAAGCGCCCCGTAATAAATATTGCATGCTTCATTTGTATGCGTTGCCACGTGTAATGTTTTTTTCTTTCTTTTTTTTTTTTTTGACTATGTAGGGACCAGGACAGGAGCATAGTCGGTTTGTCCATTCGCCAGACACGAAATAATGTGATGCAAATTTCGTGTAATCATATGCAAAGTCGCTGTAGACAGCGAGGGAGAGGAGGAGAGAAGGGAGCCAACGTCAACGACAACGAAAGTTTATGTTCTTAACACAGTCAGGGGCTGTGAGGGGTGTCAAGGGTTTACGAGGTCAGTGCGATGTCAAGAGGTCGCTGTAAAAGTAACTTGCAACAACAACAACAACACGAACATGAACAACAAGTGCATGCCACACACTGACAGACATATAACGAACTTACGTGTCCGCATAAATATTCATTAATTTGCATTCACGAGTCTTCCTTTTTATGTTTTAAGTAATGCTTATAGATCTACTTGTCTGCACACTGTACGTATACTCAACATACTCAACATTGTCGGCAGGCGGTAAAAAGCACAACGAACACCAGAATGTAATTACAGCCAATGGATATATCATTATGTACGGTAAGGCAGGAATACGCCCCCGAAAAACTTTAATCATCTAGTTGTGCATAATTTTCGTTAAATTGTTGCGCAGCCAGCCAAAAATTCAGAAACTCTTGCCAGCGCATCTCATTAAAATGTAATTTCACAATTTCTCAACTTGTTACTCAAAAATCCGTCTGTCCAAAATTGGGTCAGGGCCAACACAGCATCCTAGTAGCAGCTGCTTCTGCAGCTGATGATGAGGCTGAGTTGACAGCTTGAAGATGTGCCAGTTACGTGCTGTCCTGAACAGCCCTCATCCCCTCCGCGCCTTCCATAGCTTATCCAAATTGCATGCAATCTGCTCGAAAATTTGCGTTTTCAATTAGGCCGCAAAGTGCAGGCAGAGGGCGTTAAATTTTGATTAAACGTATAGCGCGGCGTCAACACAATTAGGTTTTGGCCTCTGCAGTTAATTGACATACAGCTGAACAAATACCATACAACGACCAAATGCAGCACCTACAGCTATAGCAACAGCACATACAGCACTAATGCCACACCACATGAAATGCTGCAACAGCAACGCCCCAAAAACCACAACACAAATCTTTAATGCCGACTCAACCGCATATATGCGATTGTAAGGGATGCACAGTGGTTCGAAACTGATGAAAGTTGGGAGAAAAATAATAGGTAACTTCCATGTTTGTTTATAAAAATGTGTAGACTACTTTTAAGGGCACACTAGTAAGTGGTTCATAGTGCGAGGTTCAATTAGTTTTTCCTAAAGCTGCTACTCCAAAAAAGGTTTTGCAATATATTGTTTTAATCGCTTTTTTCCGTTTACAAAGTATTCCATCCCACTGTGCAAAGAAGTAGGAAGAGGAAGCTTAGCATTGGCTGTCAATTGGATGCTGGCCGCAAAACTGTATTGAAATTTGCGGTCAATGCGAAACAAATCTGAACTCCATTGCATGGCTGAGTAAACAGAAGGCGCACGACTGCATTAAAGGTGAAGGAGGGTGGGTGGCAGGGCGGTGAGTGCTGTTGAGTGAAAGCCAATTGCGAATTGTGTTTTCAATTGATTTGCTTGAAATTGCATTTAGGCATTGCAATCGCCTTCTCTCGCTCTCTTTCTGTGCATTTGGCAAATAAATAGGCCGCAATCGAGAGGAGAGCAAACATTTTGGATGCACAGAGAGTGTGTGTGTGTGTGCTTGTGGTCGACGGTTAATCAAAGAGCAGGCACGAAACAAACACGGCAGCTTGAGTAGTTGAAAGGCATCTGGGCAAATGCAGAAAGACAGACAGGCATCCCTTATTTATAGGCAACATGGCGTTAAGTTAATTATTAATGCTCTCGGCCAGACCCAACAAATGTTTTAGCGCTCTCCAACTTGCCCTTTATACAGCAAAAAAAAGTAGAAAGAAATAAAGAAAAACCAGAAAGAGGCGGAGTGGAAAGATGAGAAGTGGGAGAAGGACAAGATAGAACCACTCCACTTGCCAAGTGTTGTTCTTTAATTTCAAAGTGATAAAAAATTAACACGACAGCCAACGAAATTTCGGTCCATCCAGCCAACTCCCCTCCCCCCCCCTCCCACTCCCACTCCCCATGGGCTGTCCGATGAGAAATGGGCTCTTATTGGTGTGTGTCTGCCACTGCCACTGCCATTAGTGCGTTTACGCCAAGTGTCCCCGCATCCGGATCCGCATACACTTGAGGTGCGAAAAACAGAATAGATGGAGAAGTTGCAAAGCTGTTTTGGGCAAGGGGGGGAGGGAGGGGGGGGGGCGTGCTTTAGCTGTCAGCTCGACTCTGAAATGATTTATATTTGTTATTAAATTTGCAGTAGTCGGTAGCATTTGAATACGGAGTCTCTCACTGGCATTTGATTGCTATTATTTGCAGGACAGAATGAGGCCATGGGGGATTTCCTCGTGGTCGTAAAGTAGCTTCTCTCTTTCTGTCTCTCTCTGTCAAGATACGCATATTGAAAAGTTGCAATCGTAACAGGGGACACAGACCCTCTCTGTCCAATTGACAAATGGAAATTCTGCACAAATTTAAAGACGACTCACAAAAAAATTAAGTATACGTTAGCATGATTACATGATTACAGTTCGTCTTATGGGCCAGCTAGTTAGTTGTGGCCCGCAATATCAATCAGGCTAACAAGTTTAGCACACAACTGCCAGCTGTTACTCAGCTGTCATCTATCACTTGGCCGTGTCGTGACCAAGGCCTAGACAAAGAAATCATGTTTATTCAGAGGATTTTCGTTGAGTTTAACCAACTGCTAACTGTTTGAATAAATGGAATGGATTGACCAACAGGGAGGGTCATCGAAATCAATCTCAATTATGCATAATTTTATAAATAATTGAGAATTTATATGAAAATATCATAGTTGCAACAAATTGCTCGGCTTTTATGTACATACTGTAATAGTTACTTCGCCGTTCACGTTCTCCTTTTCTTTTTTTTTTGTCCTATTTGCATATAAACGACGGACCAAAATATATATATTTTTCGTTTTTCCTTTTTTCCAAGCTGCACACACACATTTGATGCTTTTATTGCCCAGAGTATTTCACACGGGCGCTCTTTTTATTGATCCCATGGCACAGTAGCACAAAATAGACAAAAAGAAAATGTAAATGTAAATGGTTAAATGTTCAGTTTCAGCCAAAATGGAATCCATTGTGTGTTCAATTTTTGGTGCAGTTTCTTTGTTGATATTATGTTGAGTGATATGTGTGCTTTAAAATGTATGTATATAATAATAATAAATCTGATATTTATATCTCATTTTATTTAACAAATAATATTTTTTCCCAGTTTTTTCTTACTCCACTAAAAATATTCTCTTTTTTCTCATAGTTCCCACAACTTTTATTTAATAACGCTATAACCCACTGTACTGGATAAAAATAAACCTACAATCGCCTTAACACGGTAACGACTCTTGGCCATCATAAAATAAAACAGCTTTCGTTTGTAAATGTCGAGGGCAAAGTGTTAAGAGAAATAAGCAAAGAACAAATCATAATCGTGTAACAAATCAAACTTATGAGCTCTCTTAAATCCTTTATTTTACGAGTCTGCTGTCTGATTTGAGCAATAGCAGCAACAGAAAACACCAACAACAACTGAGCTCTATAATCCCAAAACTCCAATATACAGCACAAAGTACGCATTGCTGGCCATTATTTGATTTGGCTTCTTATTTCTTCTTCATGCGGCACACACAAAAAGACACTTGGGAAATATTAGCAACGAAAACGAGAACAGCACAAAAAGGTCGTTTAACTTTAAAAGCTTAAAGTGAAGAAGTTGATTTCATACATTTTTTATCCCATGTGCTTATAAGTCATTTTTGTGCGCTAGATCAACACACATCGATAATAATAATCGCATTCATTGGCTGCTTATGACACATGTTTACATTGCCAGCTGTTGTCAATTGCTGTTAGGCTTTTTGCCATTACGGGGATTTCCCCGAAAAGACATCGCGTAAAAGTTTCTACATACGCAGCACGTGCCGTCGCTCAAAAATAAAAGAAGAAGTTTGTGATTTTCTTCTAGAGTTTTTGCTCAATTGATAGCTGCAGGCAGCTTGAAGAAAGAAAAAACACACACTCGAACAGAAAATGACATCAATATGATGGCAATGTCTCAAGTTAAAGCAATTTCCCAGAGACAACAATATATCAGGCCAGAGGCGCACTTGCTGCAAATGCACAATAAAGTTGGCTCCTCGCTCTGTGTACAAAATAAACAAAGTTCAGTAAAATCAGAAAAAATATATTCGAACATTCCTGTGTGGGCACAAATTTGAAACTGCCATAACTTCGTCAAAGCTGTAACGATATGTTTGAAAGAAATTGCTTTTCAATCATGATTTGGCTTCTAGATTAAAACTGCATATGAATTTAGTCCGGTTGGAAACTTTCCGCTCTCATAACTTTGACAAAACTGAGCCGATTACTAAAAGCGAAAACGTTTTATTTATGGTTTTATATCTAGATTCAAACTGCATTTAAACTTGTGCCTTTCCATTCTCCCTTTTAAAGTACGAAGCTTTTAAGTTCTTACACTGAAATCATACCTTAAACTATTGTCCTTGTTTATCATGGCGTAAATTTTTCTCTTTTATAAAAAAGTGCTCTGCTATTACACAAGCAATTAACACAACATAATGAGGTCCATTATTATCACACGTGGCGCCAGTGTTGCTGGGGTGAATATAAATTACATAAACACACTCACACACACACTCTCTCACACAGAGACACATGTTTTTTCCCGTGGAGCTTGTTATTTTTAAATCCGGTTGCTGCTGTGCAACGTGAGGCGAGAAGAAACTGTTGGCTCTGCACTTTCGATCAGTTATAGCCATATAGAAAGATAGGTCAAAATGGCGTACATGAACCCAAACAAGCACAGAAGCCAACGAAGCCAACGAACACAAGGCCAATGCACATCGACGCTGGAGAGATATTGCAGTGCAGTAATTACCCAACCAGGAGGAACCACTTCAGCCAGACATGCATGCCATTGTTGCCAAACTTTCGTTTGACAGGCATTTTTGCATAGTTTCAGACTCAGATTCGAGCCCAAACCAAGCTTAGTATAGTCATTCCACTCATTGCCTCATGCGACGACAGGAGCGCTCACTTCTCCACTGTCGAGTGGCATGGTGGGGGATACAGGAGGTGGGGGTACAGGAAACGAGGCCTGGCATTTACACAGTCGGATGATTTAGATAAACAAGACATGAGCTGTCACACAAAGCTAAAAAAAAAAAAAATAAAAATAGAGAGGGAAAACAACATACGAATGTGGCAGATAAAAGAGAGCGAACAGAGGATACCCTGTAAGTTGATGGTAAGACTAGGTAGAGTTCTTTTCAAGTGTTACTTGTACATACTCCTTAAGCACTTCTAATGACCACAGAGAATACAAAGCAAAGAAGAAAAGAAATCGGAAAAGGAAGTGAGTTTAATGCTTATGCTCTGTATGCTGAAGTATTTAAGCCAGAGGGAAAGAGAATGAGAGGGAGACAAGCTAAAGTAGTAGTTATTATTACGCAGGATAAAGCAAAGAGATTAGGACAAATCTGTGATTGTGACTGCGATTGCGATTTCTTTGTCAGATGCCAAACGCCAGAATGACAGACAGACTTTTTTTTGTTGGTTGACTCAAACAAGAACTGATTTAATTGGAGTGCATTTTGGGTTTATAATTTAATTAGCCTGGCAATTTGCAACTATAATTAAAAATAACAAATTTAATTCATGGTTTCAAACTAAATCAATGCAAAAAGCTTTTATTCAGCTTAATTTATACACAAAGTATAGCTGATAATACGACAAAATGCTAATTAAAGCGCAAAAATTGATGAGTGTGGCTTTGTTGCATTGAACAAAAAGAGAATACCAAAAATGTATCATAAAATGTATAGAACTTAATTTGCGAGTTCTTAAAACGTAACATAAATATTTTCAACTATTTGAATTATATTGTCAAAATTAAACTTTTAATATTGAATTTGCCTAATTGCCAATAGAATGATTTATAATTGCAAATGGAATAAAAATGAAAAGTGGATTAAACTAACCAATTTTGAATAAAGTATACATAGATTAAAATAAAACCAATAGCTCCATGAATAAATTAGACACAAAATAACATCGAGTATAATGGAAAATATAAAATGTCCAAATAGATATACAAAGATTGCTTTGTTTAACTGAGTCTCACACATAAAATTTAGAGCTGCACTAAATGTAAAGTAAGCAGCTAAGAAATTAAGGGTCTTTTTGCTTGGACTCGCTGTTGAGTACTCAACTTATATGTTTATGGGTCAATTAGGTTTTAGCCATTTCAACTGCAGGCATTTGCAATCTTTACGCATTTTCATCTATAGATACTTGCCACACAACCTGTTGTACTGTAAGCGCTTGTGGAATGTGCTTGCCACAGATAGCTTCAGCACACTGAGCTCTTAACTGTTTGTACTAACGCGTTTATTTGGCCACCCAACTGAATGTGGATGCTGTGCTCCTTTTCTCGGCTTCTCGTGCAACATGCAACGAGTCTGCGCCGAGCATAAAACTGGAAAACTGGGAACAGTTTATTGTGGTTTAGTAGCAAACAAAACTTCAAATTGTGAGCATTGCATTGGAGATAATTCACCTGATAATTAGAAGTGCTAGACGATCAATCTTGTACCCATTCAGATTTGAAATGTTACACCTCATGTCAGTAAGTTTAGAGTGCAACAAAAAGTCAACTCGTAATAATGAAATATTATTGAACGCCCATTTAAGCTTGACTTCTGATTTACTTCACCCCTTTAGCTCGTCTCTCCACCCACTCAACTGTCCATCTGTGCGTCCGTGCGCAATTGTGGGATTAGCCTAATGAGGTGTGCTGGGCCACCCAGTGGCCAACTGATTGATGGCCATGATTATTCAGCCTGTCAGGCTTAACAGTTGTCCAGCAGCAATCCCCAGCCCCAGCTTCAGCCCCCCAGCAACCCCATCTCTTGTATTCAACCAAGCGTTGATAACCAACAAACATTCCTCCCATGAATATTATCTATCCAATTGCAAAAATAAATTTTTAGCCATGGCCAAATGACGCGTTGCCTTTGGCCCTCTTTGCATATGCAAAATTATCCAATTTCAAATGCATTTGCTAGCTGGGTGAAAGTTATGTATTTGCATATTTTGCAACGAATTTTAAAGAGGCTGCCACAGGCGTCTGTGCGTCGCATTCTTAGAACTTCTCTCTTCACCTCACCTGCCATTAACTGTGTGTATGCGAGTGTGTGTGTGTTTGTGTGTTCGATGTAAAAGTAGGTTCCATTAGCCAAATGTTAGATACAAGCATATATTTTTGGCTGGCGAATATTGCAACCTAAGTGGTGGGCCATTAAATTTAATGCTACGATCAACTTCTTTTTTTTCTTTTTGGGTGAAAAACAAGTTTTTTCACTTAGCAAATAGGGTTTACATTTTTATAGGTGAAAGCAAGGAGTTTGAAAAATTATTAAGCTCATAAAACATGTCGTTTGACAAGGCTATTTAGTCTGTTATGGTATATTGGCAAGTGCCAACAAAAAATCAAGAAAATAGTAAAACGAATATTTAAAAATATTTGAGCTTAGTTTCAATCGAACTTTTAGCATCCTTTCACAGAATATTTACTTAGATCTTAGATTTAGTCGTAAATTTGAAGCCTACTTTTGTGATGAAAAGTAATTTGACTCTTGGTTAGTTAGTCAGAACAAACTTTTCCGTTTTAATTAAAATTTGAATGCATTATTGTTTTAGAGGCCAGACCATGACTTTTGAGGTATAGCAGTTGAAAACCGAATCAGATTTAACAAAGTTGTAAAGTTTTCTAGGGGAGAGAAGACTATCATTATTGAGGAAAACACATCACATAAAATATGAACGAATGAATTTCCGTAAGTGACAAGAAGTTTTAATTGCTTTTCCGTATGCAACTTATGGGCATTGCTGTGTATGTAAACGTATTTGTATATGCATCAACAACTACAACTACATACTAAGTAAGTACTATTTGAACAAACCACCTTAGCCAACTTAACCCAACACGTGCCAAAATGTTGTGCAAGACGAACTCACCCAAAACAACGTTGCCAGCCAGATTGTGTATGCATGTATGTGTGTGTGTGTGGAGCATACTTGAGGTTGTGCATAAGGAAGCCGTAAAGGAGCCGCCAGTTTAGCTTGGAATGTCATAAAGTTGACAATGCTTAAGGCAGCCAAGTCAGTTGCCTTCCCCACATGAAAGCTATGCAGCAGCAACAAGACAGCATAAATTATTAACACCTTAATCAAACCTTGCCTTCTCCAGCTCTGCGCCGGTGTAACAGTTGACAACAGTTTCTTCTTTATGGAAATTGGATGTTAATTACTCGAATTCGCATGTGCATTCAACATAAAACTTGCAAATTATATACTATAAAATATTGCAACTTTATGCATATTAAGTACAAAACTATCTCTAGATAGCTGTTGTGCGCACTGTGTGTGTGCAAATCACATGCACTTTGTTTCACTTTTTGCCCCGTGCAATGCCATAATTTTTCATTGAAATCCAAAGCTCAGCCACAACGACACCGAGGAGACCAACTGTGGAGGAACTGTGTAAGAGCGCCCATAAAGAATTGAATCTAGTTTTGTTTCAGACATTTATGTATAGAATTCCATGAACACGTCGTAATCATTTGCGGCAGTTGTCTTATCGTTGAAAGCTAGCTGGGCTTTACTTTATACCCTATCTGTCTCTCTCAAGCCCCAGCCACATCAGTTTCAGTTTTGGTTTAAGTTTTTCTTTTCAGTTCTTCTAGTTCTTGTTCTTGGCCACATTGTTGACTTGCCATAAAAACACCGAGCAAGAAACACACAAAAACAAAAACAACAACAACAGCAACAGCAACAATGAAAAGCAGATGCAATGCACGTGGATGCATCAAGCGTTGCAATTTCACAAATTGTCTTGAAATGCTAGAATGCATTTCATTCCTTTTGCTCAAAAAACCCCAACGACCCTGCCACCCACGACCCACCCACTTTTTAGCACGCACACTAGCCACAGTGCAGCCTTCTTCTTCTGGTCGGAATTATGAAAGTGGGCGTGGCTTTCTCCGCCTGCTTCAGAGTATTACAGATATACATCTACAAATCAAGCAGCTGCGAGAGTTGCCTGAAAAACTTTGGTGTAATTATAGAGTAGGCTTATAAGAATCGTTATAGTTGGTTTATCTTACGAGTAAAATACGCATTCCTTACATCCAATTATAGGACATTTCTCATTAAACAGCCCTCGTGTCAAGTATTTCACATATGCAACTAAATTAGCCACTTTGTGTGTAGGTCAGCAATTAATGTTGAAAGGCAAAAGAATGTTCTCTCCCTCTCTCTCTTTGTGTGTGTGACACAGATCCCAAAACTGTTGTGAGCTATAAAAAGCAAATGCTTATGCTACAAGGCTGAATTAAAGAGGTGGCATACAGTTGACAAGCAAGGGTAATATTCTTAGTTCGAAAAAAGCAATTTACGAAAATGCGCTTATATTGGCATAAAATATAATAATTACCAAAGTACGAGAGAGCCGGCCACAAAAAGAAAGAAAGGCAGCAAAGGTTCGAAACGGAACTCAGTTAATTGCAATCAGCTTGCTCGTTACACATTACAAGTAGTCAGCATTTCCAAACATCTGTCGTCTCACACGTAATACACTGACTCACATACCTCGAGGCTATACCAGCATGTAAATTAAAGCGTTAACTGAATATTGTGCATAGTTCATATATATTGAAAGAACGTCTACTCCTTGTAGAAGTTCAACTCATTTAAGTAGGTATGAATAATTAAGTTTGCTGCGTTACAAGAGCTTATATATTATTTACATATTTTTCGGACACTTGACACATAAATATTTAAGGTAATTTTTCTAACTTTGAGTTGGGTTTGTATCAATGACAAGGCAACTTCATTTCTAAGTTGCTTAGATTTTATTACTCAAAGGCCTTATTAAATTTTTCACCTTTGATTAAAAACTTTCTTGTTGCTGGATTGTTTAAATAAATCGTTTTTGTTTGAACTCCTTTGGGATAAAGTTCTTTAGTATGCCATATGCTTTTGTTTTGCTTATAACGTTGTACTTGCTCCACTTCGAATGGATTATGTTTGTTTATATTTAAGTTCTTGTCACGTTTCCATGCTATAAACTCCGAAAGAGGTTTTAACATCAAGAAATAAAGCATTTCAGCTATGGAGATAACGCTGAAACCCATAAAAAGACCCATAACTCCGCCAATGTTTGCTAAAAAAGAAACAAATTAAATATAAGACTTGATGCCTTTAACAATTACTTACATAGAAACTCTGTAAAGCCAATATAAACGTTCTTCATACTGCCATAATATGCCGACTCTCTGTAGTATAAGTTCATAACGGCAATGTTTTCGAGCAAATAACTCTTGTTCATATTTGCCACCTGTTTGTTTGCAATGCGAAAGTCACGTCGAGCTAGTGGAAAATATAACGCATCCGCCTTGTACGACAAATCAAAGCAACTTGGCAAGCATTCCTTCCGACACTCAGCTGTCTCAATCCTATTCTCGGGCCGCTGGGCACGACGTATACAAATCGCATCCCTTACACTACAAATGCTGGCATTACTAAAGATCTGCGGATAGTTGTAGGGTATGCAGTCACAGGACTTGTACAGAAAGAAAGCCATGCATTCATTCTCGCAGTAACCATGCGTATAGACTTTGTGGTAGAGCAATTGCTTCTCATCCTTGAAGACACACTGACGATCATTGCGCGATATGGATCGTATTGTTGGCATTGCCTCCGAACGGCTTACCTCCAAGCGAAAGTTAGTTTCATAGCCAATGCCCACAACAAGACCTTCTTCCTTGACATTGGGTATGGTGATGGGGTTGTGAAATAGGATCTGTAAAGGTTTTATTGCCATCAAGATTATCTGAAGTTGTCTAGTACAAACCTTAAAGCCAGGTCCGTTTGTTGATGAGCAATAATATTCATTTAGTTGAGCATCGAGAACTGCACTAAATCCCATTGTTATGCCAGTACCTTAATAATATATTGGTATAAAGATAGTGAAATGAACAATAAATGATTTAGCTTACCAACAGCTGTGTGCGGATAATATTTCTTTGGTAGCTTTTTGGTATAACCAGATTCGGGATCCCAAGCAACTGGCTCGTATCCCAGACTTGTGGTTGAATTTTGAGTGTTATTGAAACTGAAAAGAAACTCTACCTTAAGTTTATAATGCAGTCTTATTTAAAGCCACATACTCTATCTTATATAAGAACTCGGGAGGTAACAAATTGAAAACACAACAGAGACCCTCATCAGTGAGGATGTGACGAAATAAATGAGCACAATCGTATTCAACACCATTAAATCTGCAGTAGCGCAACATCTGTTCACAGGGCTGGGAATGATTGGTAACAAACTCGGTGATTTTTATGCTATTGTTAAACGTGAAAGTAGATCCAGAAGTGAACTCTGAATCGTTGGAATCATCCGTTTCAGGGGTATTTGGACTGCAAAGTAGTTTCAACAATTCCTTTTCACTGGAACCCCTGAAATCAAACTGAAATAAGAATATATTATATATAATAAGAGACTTTAATTCACTCTTTATAATGCTGCACTTTGCTGCGTAGCACCTGGTTCATGTTGCATATAGTGATGGCTGGAAATGGCACTTTTAGAATCGATGTGGCATGTGGACTTATGCCTATAATAACTGGTGTACTATTCCACTTGGCATAGATATTCGAAATGAGCTGACAAGTCATTACAAAGGCAGCAACAAAGGCAATAAAGAAGAAGGATCTGCAACCCTCAACGATTAAGCTTTAACTACAGAAATATTACGTATACGCATACCTTTCCCAGATGCTAAGAGCTGAGTCGCCCACAAACTTGAGTCCATGCAGTCCAGTTTCCTTGAGGAACACACTAAGACTTTTCCTTAGACTATTTCCTATAAATGCAGAGTTCTTTTGTCTTTTCTGTTGAGCTGCCATTGTAACAATTGACTTTTATTTTGCTGCCTGTCCTTCCTATATATATACAAAAAGAAAAGCCTATTCAGCAATTAAGCTTTTGTAATGCGGCCAATTAAACGTGTTTCTTTGAATACTAATTATGGGCTTCTATTGATTGTGCAACATTTGCTTTGATTAATTTGTGGTTTCAGTTGCACTCACCAAAGGCAATAATAAGTATTTGAATGCCACGAGAGGTGGGTTGGTTAAGCCTTTGTTTGAGTAGAAAATCCTTTGACCGGGTTTTAGTATAAATACGAGGGTTGCCTGCTAAGATTTTACATATGCATTGGCGAGTGAGAAGTGTACGTAAATATAGGGTATACACATATATGGTTAAAAATAACATAAGCTACAATGTGTTAAATGTCTACAAATAAATATTTATATAAACCAGCACATAAAATAAACGCATACTTAAGCCTATTAGTCAATTCACTCATTGATTGTGTTTCTACACAAACATACATAAGATAAGATAATGAATATTTGACAAGTCATGCGCTCTTATTCATCAAGCAAAAGCTTTTCACAAGCTTCAACCCACTCAACTCATAGGAGATACAAATAGATTTTTCACACAATGTAGAAGTTTATTTATGTCATTAGCTGCAACAAAAGCGGTTCAGTTTTGTTATTGTTGTATATACATATGTTGATAAGAAAGCTTTTGACCCACAATAAAAAGCTTCTGCACGTGATCCACAAACCGGTTAGGGAGAGGCGCAGCCGGCTATCGTTGGTTGTTATGACAATTAAATCAGTTGCAATTGAGTGTGGTCGGAATGAGGGTTCGACGCAATCCGCTGCCACGTCGGTTGGTGGATATCTTGTGTTACCTGGTCATTGGTGTGTTTCTGCCAATTGTATTTATATTCGAGATTGTTGTTGTGCTGCCACAGTTCCATGAACCAGGCAGTTTCCTGCACACCTTCACCTTTCTGCTGGCCATGTTTATGTTGTTTAACATCAAGGGAAACATGGTTGCCTGCATGATGATTGACACCAGCGTTGACAGTGAGTTAAACTCGTTTTGATTTATAGCAATCCCATGTAATTTTTTACTCCAACTTTCAATAGAGCTTATGGAAGCACCGCCAGATGGATCGGCAGAGCGTTCAGAGTGGCGACATTGCACAATCTGTGATAAATTAGCACCACCCAGATCTTGGCATTGTAAAATATGTGGTGTGTGTATACTGAAACGAGATCATCACTGCCTCTTCACTGGTTGCTGCATTGGACATGAGAATCATCGCTATTTCATGTGCTTTACCTTCTACCTACTCGTTGGATCAACCTACGCCTTGGTCTATAACTCCATATACATGTGGCTGCTGAATGGCCATATCTATTGCAAGTGGATAACTCTTGTCAAGCTTCTATGTCCCATGTCTATGGCAGTCCTCGGCAGCTTTTGGACAAACCTGCAGCTATTCTTCTACTGCCTGAACATCCTGGCGCTGTTATATGCTGTTGTGATATTGGGTTACCATATACCCATTGTGATGCGTGGTGAAGTCTGTGCCGAGAGTGGCAAGCAACACCAATATAACAATGGACTTAAACTTAATCTGAGAAGTATTTTTGGTCAACGAATGCATCTTGTTTGGCTATCTCCATTGGTCAAAAGTCGATTGCCCGATGATGGTTACAGCTGGAAGAACAAAAAGATCAACTAGTTTTGAACTATGAAACTTTCCTTGACAATGTTATTTATTTATAGTTAAAATAGAGACTAATTTAACTTTCCAAAAGCTGTCACAAGTTTACTCACGAAATTCTTGTTAACCCTTTGTAATAATAAGATAATATTCCAAATGAGATTTCGACGCAATTATCTTCCCCACCGTTTATTGGAAATCGCGGCTTTCCTACTTCCTGGAGTATTACTGCCTCTTTTGGTATTTTACGAGGTAATCGCTGTCTTGCCAGCAATCCATGAGCCGGGCAGCTTTCCATACAACTTTACATTACTGTTTTCCCTCTTCGGCCTGTTCAACGTAGAGGTCAACCTATTGGCCTGCATGAAAATTGACACCAGTGTTAATCGTAAGTAAAAGCTAAAAAAGATAGAGATACATATATATTACAATAGTTACTTTCAGCTGAAGTTGTACCTCCAGCTGGGGAAGCAGAATGTTTGGGTTGGCGACATTGCACGATCTGTGACAAATGGGGACCACCCAGATCTTGGCATTGTAAAAAGTGTGGTGTTTGTATGGTCAGACGGGATCATCACTGTTACTTCACCGCCTGTTGCATTGGTCATGAGAATCAGCGCTATTTTATGTGCTTTCTTTTATACTTAGTCATCGGATCAACCTACGCGTTCGTCTATAACTCCATCTATATGTGGGAACTCAATAAGCATATTTATTTCAATTGGTTAACTCCGTTCAAGTTAATCTTTCCCCCGACCATGGTTGTTCTCGGCAGCTTTTGGACAAATCTACAAATAATTATGTATTGTATTAACACAGTGGCACTTGTATATGGCTATGCAATGTTCATCAATCATATTCGAAATGTGGTGCGTGGTGAAGTTTGTGCTGAGAGTGGCAAACAACACAAGTACAAGAATAAGAATGGCGTGACTACCAATCTGAGAAGTACTTTTGGTGAACGAATGCACCTAGCTTGGTTGTGTCCATTGTTGAAAAGCCCATTGCCCGAAGATGGTTATAGCTGGAAGAACACTTTTTCAGAGCAGGTATTGACAAACAAAGAGACAAACTAGGGGAACTGTCATTTAATGTTATTTATTTATGGATGAACAGAAATATATAAGTATTCATCTGCTATTTATTGCAAATTAATTCGAACAGGAAAAGTATCAAAAAGTAGGCTTTCAAAGTACATACTTTTATATATAGTACAAAAAATAATACTTGATTTATTTAGTTTTCACTTTAACTTCCAAAATTTTTGTACATTTTTGCGTGAAAAAAATACATTTTCCAATGAGATTTCGAAGTCATCCACTTCCACGCCGATTGTGGGAAATTGCGTCTTTCCTACTTTTAGCAGGATTGGTGCCGGTTGTATTATTGTACAACATAATTGTAATATTGCCAGCAATCCATGCTCCGGGTACTTTTCTATACAATTTTACATTGTTTATGGACTTAATTCTGCTGCTCAACTTTGAGGGAAATCTATACGCCTGCATTATAATAGACACCAGTGTTGATCGTGAGTAAAAAATATAGGAAAAACCACCTTAAATTATTGATTTCCTTCTTCAGATGATCGTGTTAAAGATCGAGCTGGGGATGCAGAACGTGAGGATTGGCATCATTGCAAGGCCTGTGATCGATTAGTACCTCCAAGAGCATGGCATTGTAAACTGTGTGATGTTTGTATTCTGAAACGAGATCATCACTGTGGATTTACGGGTTGTTGCATTGGCCACCTAAATCAGCGGTATTTCATGTGCTTTCTTTTCTACCTGTTTGCATTATCTGCTTACAACCTGGTATACAATGTATGCTACGTGTGTAGAATGGAAGATGTATTGAAGAAACTATTTTTGGTTTACATGACCTGCTTATCGGATCTAGTATGTTTACCGTTGATAGCCGCAGGTCTAGCTATAACCGCAGCGTTTTTTGGTTTGGGCGCATTTATAATGAATATGACATATATATTGCGCGGTGAATTAACAATGCAGCACAAAGAGCAAAACAAATACAATTGTGGAGTCTACAACAATCTGAAGAGTGTTTTTGGCCAACGAATGCATTTGGCCTGGATATGTCCATTGATCAAAAGTGAATTGCCCGACGATGGTTACAGCTGGAAGATGATCTCTACTGAAGATGCAAAGCTAAACAGTATTGAAAAAATACCCAGTGATGATTAAAGCATTTAATAAATAACGTTTCGAGATCTTTCTGATCTGATCTTTCTGTCAAAAAGTCCATTGATGAGTACAGTTACTTTTACATTTTTGGGTTCAGTTTTATCCTGCATTGGAGCTGTTGCAATACATCAATAATGCAGATCTATGGCGATAATGGTGTGGGCAAAACCCTCACTATGTCGCACGTTTTGCATTACGGAGCGTTGAATGAGTTTCTATTGGTGCATGTGCCCTGGGCACCCAACTGGATGAAACGACCAAAGGAAGCATCCAATTCCGCAAGCCAGGAGGGCTTAATTGATCTGCCATTCGATGCAGCTGCTTGGCTGGTGCACTTTAAGACGCAGAACGCCAAGTTGCTTGAAAAACTGCAACTCAAGACAAGCAAGGAATATGTTTGGAGCAAGCGTGAAAGCACGCCAGCGGGAGCTCCCTTGATCGAACTGGTGGAACATGGCATTGCGCGCATTAAGTATGCCTCGGAGACGACGACAGCACTGATCGCAGAGCTAAAGCAGCTTGCAACTGCCAAGCAGTGTAAGATAATGGTGGCAATCGATGGATTCAATGCATTCTTTCATCCCATCACGCGCATCTTCTCCGACAACAAACAGCGTGTGACGCCGGAACGCATTACGCTGACGCAACCCTTCCTCGACATTACCAACTACGACTGGACAAACGGTGTGTGTGTGCTATCTGTGGACAAAATCGCCATGACCGAGGGCTATATGGCATCCTATATGCCACGCTATCTGCTTGGCAAGGAAGGTTTTGAGCATTTGGATCCATTTGTGCCTGTCCATGAGTACAATGTTATTGACAATTTAACTTTCCAAAAGCTGTCACAAGTTTACTCACGAAATTCTTGTTAACCCTTTGTAATAATAAGATAATATTCCAAATGAGATTTCGACGCAATTATCTTCCCCACCGTTTATTGGAAATCGCGGCTTTCCTACTTCCTGGAGTATTACTGCCTCTTTTGGTATTTTACGAGGTAATCGCTGTCTTGCCAGCAATCCATGAGCCGGGCAGCTTTCCATACAACTTTACATTACTGTTTTCCTTCTTCGGCCTGTTCAACGTTGAGGTCAACCTATTGGCCTGCATGAAAATTGACACCAGTGTTAATCGTAAGTAAAAGCTAAGAAAGATAGAGATACATATATATTACAATAGTTACTTTCAGCTGAAGTTGTACCTCCAGCTGGGGAAGCAGAACGTTTGGGTTGGCGACATTGCACGATCTGTGACAAATGGGGACCACCCAGATCTTGGCATTGTAAAAAGTGTGGTGTTTGTATGGTCAGACGGGATCATCACTGTTACTTCACCGCCTGTTGCATTGGTCATGAGAATCAGCGCTATTTTATGTGCTTTCTTTTATACTTAGTCATCGGATCAACCTACGCGTTCGTCTATAACTCCATCTATATGTGGGAACTCAATAAGCATATTTATTTCAATTGGTTAACTCCGTTCAAGCTAATCTTTCCCGTGACCATGGTTGTTCTCGGCAGCTTTTGGACAAATCTACAAATAATTATGTATTGTATTAACACAGTGGCACTTGTATATGGCTATGCAATGTTCATCAATCATATTCGAAATGTGGTGCGTGGTGAAGTTTGTGCTGAGAGTGGCAAACAACACAAGTACAAGAATAAGAATGGCGTGACTACCAATCTGAGAAGTACTTTTGGTGAACGAATGCACCTAGCTTGGTTGTGTCCATTGTTGAAAAGCCCATTGCCCGAAGATGGTTATAGCTGGAAGAACACTTTTTCAGAGCAGGTATTGACAAACAAAGAGACAAACTAGGGGAACTGTCATTTAATGTTATTTATTTATGGATGAACAGAAATGTATATATATATATAAGTATTCATCTGCTATTTATTGCAAATTAATTCGAACAGGAAAAGTATCAAAAAGTTGGCTTTCAAAGTACATACTTTTATATATAGTACAAAAAATAATACTTGATTTATTTAGTTATCACTTTAACTTCCAAAATTTTTGTACATTTTGCGTGAAAAAACAAATTTTCCAATGAGATTTCGAAGTCATCCACTTCCACGCCGTTTGTTGGAATTTTCGGGTTTCCTTGTTTTAGCAGGATTGGTGCCGGCTGTAATATTGTACAACATAATTGTAATATTGCCAACAATCCATGCTCCGGGTACTTTTCTGTACAATTTTACGTTGTTTATGGACATAATTCTGCTGCTCAACTTTGAGGGAAATCTATACGCCTGCATTATAATAGACACCAGTGTTGATCGTGAGTAAAAAATATAGGAAAAACCACTTTAAATTATTGATTTCCTTCTTCAGATGATCGTGTTAAAGATCGAGCTGGGGATGCAGAACGTGAGGATTGGCATCATTGCAAGGCCTGTGATCGATTAGTACCTCCAAGAGCATGGCATTGTAAAATGTGTGATGTTTGTATTCTGAAACCAGATCATCATTGTGGATTTACGGGTTGCTGCATTGGCCACCTAAATCAGCGGTATTTCATGTGCTTTCTTTTGTACCTGTTTGCATTATGTGCTTACAACCTGGTATACAATGTATGCTACTTGCGTAGAACGGAAGATGTATCGATAAAAATATTTTTGTTTTACATGACCAGTTTATCCGATCTAGTATGTTTACCGTTGATAGCCGCAGGTCTAGCTATAACCGGAGCGTTTTCTGGTTTGGGCGCATTTATAATGAGTATGATATATATATTGCGTGGTGAATTAACAATGCAGCACGAAGAGCATAACAAATACAATTGTGGAGTCTACAACAATCTAAAGAGTGTTTTTGGCCAACGAATGCATTTGGCCTGGATATGTCCATTGATCAAAAGTGAATTGCCCGATGATGGTTACAGCTGGAAGATGATCTCTACTGAAGATGCAAAGCGAAACTGATTAGAAAAAATACCCAGTGATGATTATAGCATTTAATAAATAACGTTTCATGATCTTTCTGATTCGCCAAAAAGTGCATTGATGAGTACAGTTACTTTTACATTTTTGGGTTCAGTTTTTTCAAACTTCGAACAGCTTAAGCGTAAAGTTGTATAATTAAAACCGATTCCACCATGAACTATCTCCGCTTTTGTTTCCGATTCGAAATGATTTTCATCGAATACAAGTATTTGATTTATTCTAAAATTCGCTTCATCCTGTAATTTAAACAAATTATTGTATGTAGTATATTTAATACACTATTACAATTTATTTACCTGTCGTGGTTTTTCAACAAAATGCCAAATATAGTTAATTGAACAGCTTCTGTTTATCTCCTCCTCATAAATGGGCACTGCCAAGGGATGCAAGATGCCAAATTGAGAAGAATATCCAAAAACTGTAGAATAAAAAAAAATGTTGAAAACTGACAACAGTATTAACAGAGACATTTTTTTATTCTAGTCACAATTGAAATTGAAGTAAATTTACTTTCTAGAGGAAAGTCTTATCAAAAACCAATTATTATCTTAGTTGCTATGCTTTTAATGTAATTGATTTTATAATTAAAATATGCTAACTTTTGCACAGTTACCTTAATGTACTGAGACACAACAAAGGAAGTAACTAAAAAATTAGTTGTTGAAATTAAGAATTGTTTGATAAAAAGAATCACAGCAGCTAAGAAATATATTTCAGAGAAATTTTAACAGTGTACTTCTTTCACAGCTGAAAGTCGTTTAAATTTAAAACAAAACATTTTTAAATATTTTTGTCTTTTTCAAAATGCGGCTTCACAATCTCATACCTCGACATTGGTCGGACTTCGGGTTCTTTCTTTGCATTGTAATATTTATGCCTATTGGCTTTTTATTCGACATTTTTGTTGTGTTGCCCTCAATCCATGAGCCAAATAGTTATTTATTTTACTTCACATTGGTAATTGCCATATTTATATTTCTTAATATTGGAGGCAATATGTTGGCCTGCATGATAATTGATACCAGTGTTAAAAGTAAGTGAATGCTGAAACAGAGAAAGCCATCTTATTTTATAATATTTTCATTCTCAGATATATCTATGGCTGATGGTGATGAAGAATATAAGGAATGGCGTTTCTGCAAGGCTTGCGATCGTTTAGCACCTCCAAGATCGTGGCACTGTATGTGGTGTGGTGTTTGTATGCTGAAACGAGATCATCATTGTGCATTCACGGGTTGTTGCATTGGCCACCTAAATCAACGCCACTTTGTGTGCTTTGTATTCTACCAGTTTGTGGGATCGGTTTATGCCCTTATCTACAATACAATGTACATTTTTGCTTTTAATGAGGCTGTCCTTCGTTGTTGGAAAGATGCACTAAGAACACACTTTCCGCGAAGCATATCCAGTTGCAATCTGTGGGTTAATTTTGTGATTATAATCTATTCTCTGAACATATTTAGTGTGTTTGCTTCGGCTTGTGCATTGTTGATTCAAATATCCAAAGTGTCGCGTGGACATGTGGCTGCTAAGAGTGCATATAATCCCAAATATAATCTTGGAATCTACTACAATCTAAGGAGTGTCTTCGGGCTGAGAATGCATTTGGCTTGGATATCTCCTTTGATCGATAGCCGCTTGCCGGACGATGGTTACATATGGAAAGCCAGGTGCAGTGAGGGCTTTAAGCCAAACAAATGTATATGAATGACAAATGAATTCAAAATCATAAAGTTTCCTTGAAAATATACGTTCTTTTGAATAAACCAATGAAACTCAAAAAAATAGCCCAAGGAAATTGTATTTTCGTTTCGTTTGAAAAAGTCCCAAACGTTAATCGCGTACTTTTTTGACGTAAGCAATCAACGATAGTAATAAGCTATCGCATGCTTATGCTATCGGTTTTCGATTTATTCATCAGCTGTTCTTGTAGCTCTTATTTAATACACACGCTCGCGAGCCACAAAAAGACTTTAATTGAATTGTAAATTGTTAATGAAAATGTTTCGCAAACAATTTGTTCACCTGTCGCGAGTTTCGACTCACCTGCAACGCAATGCAATAGCACCTTGCATTGCCAGCCGTGCTGCTGAGATGTCAACAAATGTGGCACCGGCTTCCGCAGAACCTGAAACTTCAGGTGCCGTAACAAATGAGTTTCGCACTGCGGTAACCAATCCGGGCGAGCACTCGGCAATGCATGTGGCTAAATTCTATACAATACCAGTGGAAGAGAAAAAGCAGATTTTCACTGGAGGTGGCCTGCCAAAGCAATACGAACAACAGATCAAAACATTCACAGAGGCGTGCCTGATGGTGAGATCCCCTGCATTGGAGCTGCTGCAGTACATCAAGAATGCAGATCTAACGAAGCCAGCAGTACGCTACGTCCTCTATGGCGATAATGGTGTGGGCAAAACCCTCACTATGGCGCACGTTTTGCATTACGGAGCGTTGAATGAGTTTCTATTGGTGCATGTGCCCTGGGCACCCAACTGGATGAAACGACCAAAGGAAGCATCCAATTCCGCAAGCCAGGAGGGCTTAATTGATCTGCCATTCGATGCAGCTGCTTGGCTGGTGCACTTTAAGACGCAGAACGCCAAGTTGCTTGAAAAACTGCAACTCAAGACAAGCAAGGAATATGTTTGGAGCAAGCGTGAAAGCACGCCAGCGGGAGCTCCCTTGATCGAACTGGTGGAACATGGCATTGCGCGCATTAAGTATGCCTCGGAGACGACGACAGCACTGATCGCAGAGCTAAAGCAGCTTGCAACTGCCAAGCAGTGTAAGATAATGGTGGCAATCGATGGATTCAATGCATTCTTTCATCCCATCACGCGCATCTTCTCCGACAACAAACAGCGTGTGACGCCGGAACGCATTACGCTGACGCAACCCTTCCTCGACATTACCAACTACGACTGGACAAACGGTGTGTGTGTGCTATCTGTGGACAAAATCGCCATGACCGA
The DNA here is from genome assembly GCA_018152825.1 of Scaptomyza hsui. Lineage (NCBI taxonomy): Eukaryota > Metazoa > Arthropoda > Insecta > Diptera > Drosophilidae > Scaptomyza > Scaptomyza hsui. The sequence goes on from JAECXO010000002.1 coordinate 10,164,767, forward strand.
GGGCTATATGGCATCCTATATGCCACGCTATCTGCTTGGCAAGGAAGGTTTTGAGCATTTGGATCCATTTGTGCCTGTCCATGTCGGTAACTACACGGACAAGGAGTTCTTCAGCTATATTAACTACTATTTGGATCGGCACTGGATCTCAAAAACGCAGCCGGGCTTTGAGGAACAACTTAAGTTCATGAGCAATATGAATCCTTATACGCTAATGCAACTTGTGAGAGGCCTTTAGATTGTTGCAAACTGTTGTTAGTTTGTAAAAAGTTAATTAAATTAAATAAACGATTTCATAATATTCAAACTGATTGATTTTCTTTACATTTCCAAGATTATTTTTTTTTAATAAAACAAACATGTTTTGGATTCAAGTTTATTCAACATATTCAATTCAAATTGTGAATTTATTTAACGATAATCAGCAATATATAATAATGCACTGTAAAATAATTATAATGTGTATGTAAGTGTGTGGTTTCTGAAATTATGTTTTTAGTCGCTTCATAAGCTCTCTGGCAGAACACACAATCAATCAATTATTCATCACATGCATTTAAACAGTACAAGTGAAGTGTATACATACATACATGTTTGTAAAGAGAAATGCATTAAAAAAAATCAAACTTCAATGGCGCATTATAACTAACATGTACCGTTATTCTTAGGTTTTTATGTTTTTTGGCGTGCAGTCAAAAATTGAAAGTTGTTCTTTCACTTCGCTCTCGGCTCGTTCACAAATTATAACGTAAGCTGCAATTTAACATTTGTCATCATATGTTATGTTTTTGTTTTTTGTATGTATATTTGCATAATTCTATTACAATTTTAGTTGCTTTCAACAACAATAACAATTATGTTTGTATGTGTGTGTATGTGTGGGGAGTTTGCATTCATTATCATTTTCATTAAATGTATCTTTTATTTTTGTTATGTATATATATTTATGTATCTGCTGATCTGTTTGTTTGTATGATGTGATAAGCTATGTTATGTCGTATTAGTCATATTCGCGTGTTCGCCGATATATGTTTAGATTCATGTTTGCATTAAATTTTTATATTTATATTTTGTTTTGTTTTGTTTTTTTGGTTTATATATTTATGTAAATATGTATTGTATGCTTGATTATATGTAGGTATATGTATTTTTATGTTGTATGTGCTTCAGTGTGTATGTGATACGTCCAATATTACTACACGCAAAAAAAAAGGTTTTAAAATCATTTATTACTTGACCGTTGCAACGTAACAAATAGGGGGAAAAAGTTATAAAAAGCCTCCCAACGAAATTCTCGTAATTGTAGCATTGGAGAACAGCATTAAAAATAAACTGCATATTCGTGTGCATAAATATAAATGTATGTATAAAGGGTGATAAACGATTTATAATTAAATTACAAACAAAACAATCAAAAAAATCAAGACATTATGTTCTTTGGGGGTCCGTTTCGATGACCGATCCACAAATGAGAAAAGTTGTTTTGTTGCTTACAAAAAAATAAAATAAAAATGCTCGCAGAGCGCAACACACAAGTTTTTTTTTTTTGTTTAAAATAAAAGTCCAATAAAAACAATAAGCTTACAAAAATGGCATCTAACGAGACTTCCTCCCCCTCAAAACAATCGAAAGCCCAATTATTGTGTGTGTCAGTGTGTATATGTGTGTGAGTGTTTGGGTGTCTAAGTGTGTGTTGGTGTGTTCGTGTTCATTTGGAGCATTCGTCTACTTAGGCTAATTTCTTAAACGTACAATTTACTCATTTCATTTCGTTTTTGTTTTGTTTTTTTTTTTTTTTTTTTGTTTTGTTTGGTTTGGGTGTTTTTTCCTTCTCATTGTTTTCTTCACTTTTCGAAATCTTTTGTTAATGTCAAATGTGTGAAAATTGTATGGATGTGTGTATGTATACCTATTACATCTACCTTTGGAGCAGTGTGTGTGTGTGTGTGTGGTGTGGGGGTGTGGTGTGATTCCGGCTTTGGCCTAAAACTGACCAGAAGCGCAATCAAATGGCAGGGCATGCACATGCATAATACACTTAATGTATGCATTTACATATGTGTGTATGCACATTGTTAGGCAAAGCATGCATTTGGATGAGACGACGATGTCGACGACGGTAACGATGACGTTGACGTTGACGTTGATGATGTTAATGTGGATGCTGACAAAATGGTGAACAAACAGCGAGCGGCAGGCGACGGCGCAATTCTTCTGTATTATTTCTTTACAAACTGATAGGGGGCGGCGGGACGATAGTGCCGAATATTTGTCGGCACTGTGCCCCCAGTGGCAGTAACAATAGTGTTGGCCATTATGCCACCACTGGCATTGCCCAGACCAGCATTGCGTCCATTAAAACTGGCCGAACTGACCAGCATGCAGGGCGATTCCCGCACAATTGCCTGCGGCTGCAATGTGGTATGCATTGCATTGCCCCGCTGGGCAGCTATAAAAAAAGATGGAACCATCAATAAAACAGGATCGCACTTAAACGTAAACACTACTTACCTGGCACATAGGGCTTTGGCTGGTGGTAGGCATTGTTGTGAGAACGATAATAGACAGTCTCGTCGTTGTGATGATAGTGCGATTGCTGCTGAAACTTTTGTCTGCAAATTGAAACCGCATGAAGTTTGATTTGAGGCATGGTTGATGGTTGATTGTTAAAGTTTACCTGTAGTTGCCGCCGGAGCGATTGTTGCCATTGCCGCCACTTCCACCAGCTGCAGCAGCAGCTGATTGTTGTTGTTGTTGCTGCTGCTGTTGCTGTTGTTGTTGCTGTTGCTGCAGCTGGCGGAGTGTCAACTTTTTGGCAGCCTCTGGATCCTCCATGAGCTCCCTATACTGCTCCTGGCGTATGTCATCGTGCTTATCGGGTATTAGGTAGCGCCGAATCTCGGCCAGCGCATAGGCGACCCGTGCGTAGGCCTCTGCCGGCGGCGCTATGGTGGACACTTCGACATGGAGCGGTAGATTGAGGTGGGCATATTTGGCGTCTGCTGAATTGCGCAACTCCTCCTCGCGAGCACGATCCTTCATGGAGAAACGACCCAAAATAACAATCTTACATTGCGTCTCCTCCTGCAGCCGGCGCAGGGAGTTGCCCTTGGGGCCAAGCAGCTTGCCAACATAGTTGAATTTCTTATCCTTGATCGGCACGTGCACCTTCTGCGACAATTTAATCGTTCGCTGCTGATACACATCGGCATACTGGTCTCTCGTCGGTATCCGACCGTTCAGCTGCACTAATTCCAAAGCTGAAAATTGATCGTCACAGAAACACACACACACACGCACAGAAAAGCGCACACAAACATAAACACATATACTCTAATCAGTGTGTACATATTGTGGGAGGGGAATCGGATTACATACCTTCGTCAATTAGTTTTAATGCCAATGGAAATTGGTTCTCCATGCGCGATCGTTCGGTCATCAGTTCCTGCATATATTTCTGAGCCGATTCATTTAGACGCGCCGGCTGCGACTTTTCATTATCCGCTGCATTATGTTCATTCTCGTGCTCGCCGTTGCTGGTGCCAGCATTCGCCACTCCCGCTCCCGCTTGTACTGCTGCCGCCGATGACCCTGGGCCGACACGCATTCCGTTTTCCGCCATTTGTCCTGATTTCGCTAACGGCCCACGTAGTCAATTGATGTGGCGATTATTACCAATAGGTCTCGGCACAGTGCGTGGCGCGTTTTATCTAGGTGGCACCGTCGACGTGCAGTCGATTCTATTTGAATTTATCAAATATGTTTGCAACCTCTTTGTGGCCCTAATTTTTTCTCTATTTTTCCATCAAAGTGTGTACACATTTAGCAAAAAATGGATAAAACGCGCTTTCCATCGACAAGTGTCCAGCCCTGCCAAGCCCAAGTGTCAATTTGACCATCACTAGGATTTCACTTGGTTCAGATCGAATGTATCGATGCAAAACCCATGCATATCGATACTGTTGTATTTAATGGCAGTGTTCCCATCAGCTGTAAGTAAAAATCTAAATTCCTTGTTTTTAATTACGGTCTATAAGTACATAAATCATCAATGACTTTATCCGCAATATGGGTTTTTATATAAGTCTGGTGTTTGTATTAGTTTTTGTCAGCTTGTTCAAATAAAAACTAAAAAATTATCATTCTGCTGCTAAAAAATACCAAAGCAATTAAGAAAACAACACAAACGGTAACACTGATTACCCCATACATAAAAGAAAATTTTTTCACACACATCAATTTGTGCAAATGTACATTGAATCTTTTTGTATAGTTAATTAGATTTAGCAAACTAATATTTAGTGCCCAACAAATTGACAGTGAACAAGTTCTTAAACGATTAAAATGCCGCGCGACTACGACAGAGACTATAATGAGGACACTGCTGCCGATTACAAGCGGAAGCGACGTGATGATGAGACAGCCGGCGCCGGCAGCGCAGCAGACGCTCCCGAAGTAGATGGCAGCCACGGTCATACAACCAGCCACGCCCCATTGCACGATACGCCCCAGCTGAACGAGAAGACAAATGCGTACCTGCAGGAGTGCCTTATGGAAAAGAAGACACTGGAAAAGAAGAATATTATAACAAAGCGCCTGCTGGATGACGGTGAGAAAAACAAGGGACACGTAATTCAATTCTAACTGCAATACTTAACTCATTTTATTTGAATTGCAGAGGTGGAGAAAATTTTGGTTAGCGGCCGCATACCGAAGCCCGAGATATACGCAAATGTGTATAGTGAGAAACCAATTAGGGTGGCCCAAAAAGTACTGTTTCCCATCAAAGAGTATCCGAAATTCAACTTCGTTGGAAAAATACTGGGACCCAAGGGCAATACACTACGCCAACTGCAGGAGGAGACCATGTGCAAAATGGTCGTAATGGGCCGCAATTCTATGCGCGATCACGGCAAGGAAGAGGAACTGCGCATCTCGGGCAATCCAAAGTATGCGCATCTCAGCAGAGATCTGCACGTGGAGATCTCGACAGTGGCACCGCCTGCAGAGGCCTATCATCGCCTGGGTTACGCCCTATGCGAAATACGCAAGTTCATGATACCTGACGCCAACGACGACATTCGTCTGGAGCAGCTGCGTGAAATGGACGGCAAGGAGCGCATGTACAAGAAATCTCATCACTACTCCAAGTCATACGGTGAACATGGCGCCTACAGTACAAGGTATATGATTAATAAATATGGATAAATTCTATAGAAAATACATTTAAATTTCAATTCAAAAGAACACCACCGCCAGCCACATCTAAGCCAAAGGTGTATTCAATTCTCGAGAAGGCGCGCTACGTAATGGACGATCCCAATTACGGAATCGTTAAAGCTCACAGGTAAACCTCCACACAGCTAAGTGTTTAAACAAAGTATAAACCGTATGTTTCCGTTCAGATCTCGCGATCATGAGCTATATGATCATCATGGCGAATACGATAGATATGCAACTCCGCCGCCACCGCAGTCTTCGAAGCACTCGAGCCACCATGCTCAATATGATAGCAGCTCCTATGAGCGTGACTATCGCCGTGAGTATCATCCGCACTCGTCTTCCTCGTCTTATGCGGCAGCATATCCAGGTAAGGGCATTGGTATTTAGATCATTAATATCTTTTCCGCAGCTGGAATGTTTTTCAATAACAAATAATAAATAAAAAACGCGCGCAACTGTTGCCGAAAAAATGTAATTTAACAGCGATAAAAAAGCGCCAGAAAAAAAAAGATGCAATTTAAATACATAAATATATCAAAGTAAAAACGCGAATCGCAAACGAAAATCAGTTTCAACTATTATTTAACAAGATTTTAAATGCACTATGCCGGCCAGAGGCAATCCAATCGATCAACACTCAATTCTGACGAACAAAAATCAAGAAATCCATGACAACTACTAACAATATTCGTACAAAAGCAGTTCCTAAAACACACATTCAAAGCAAGCAAAATCTATCCAACTACTCAACGAATTTGTACCTTGTTCAATTGAAAAACCTGTGATAATACATCAATTTGTAATTGTATTTTTGTATGCAAACGCAAAAGTAATAAAGTATATTAACTAACTGGGGCTAGTGCATTCAAAACCGGTTAAACAAATATCTATATATTTTTTTAGTTATATATCCTGAGACAAATCTCAAAAATAATTTAACAAATGCAGAAAACAAAACCAAACAAAGAAATAAAAAATACAAAGCACAAAAACTGAGACAAAAAAAACTTAACACATCTAAACAGCAAATAAAATTCTCTCCAAAATAGCAAAACCAAGCAACGGTCGTTCATCATCGTCATATAGACCAACGACATCGGGCTCGGGATCACATTCATCGGCACACTATGAAACTGGATCACGTTCTCGTGAAAGCGTGCGTTATCGCTCGGCTCCATATCCAAAAATGCGCTAACTTATTTTACAATTAACGAACCAACAAACCAACCAACAAAGTTAAGTAGTTAGTATCCACCAACGAGAGCGACTAAGCTGAAACAAAATTCCATACAAAAAAAAAAAAAAAAAGAAGGAAAAAAAACCAACATTTAAAAAGATATCAAAACTATTTAAAGTCCAATAATCCAACCAATAATACTTAAAATATATGCATACACATTACTTATAAATATATATATGACCTTAAACCAAACAAAAAAAAAAAAAAGAAAAGAAAATGCAAGCCCTATTTTATATGAATTGTTGTTCAAAATATTTAATTTGTGTTAAACCAAAACAACAACAAATAATGCAAGCCCACAAAACAAAAATTATTAATAATAATGCAACAAAACATAGCAAGGGAAAAGTTAAATATGAAAACACATCTATATCAAACTTGAAAAATCTTTGTAAAAATCGTAAATGGCAATTCACATAATCAGTTAACGTCTAAGCAACTAAAAGAGAAGAAAACATTTTACACACACCTATATGCAAACAAAACAACAACAACAACAACAAACCCCTAATTATTATAAACAAAATGTTAGCGTAAGTTTTGAAATTATTTTTCAATAAATAAAAGTTAATGCAAAAATAAATAAAACAGAAACGCCCAACGACAAAGTAAGTATGTAAACGGCTTTAACAAACAAAATACAAAAAAAAAAAAAATAATGCAAAAAATAAATATTTGTATAAATAAATCTTTCCGGCTTCGTTGCTGATCAGAGCGTTCAACGTTATACTTTTTCAAATGCGTATTTCTTTCTTGTAACGGCGGTAAAAACGAATGAGAAACCCTAAATGTCCAATATAATTGATTATTACGTATATACAATATAATTTGTGTGCGCATTATAAACTTGTATGAATAACAATTAATATTTAAAATCTACATACTTCTCACTGTTCGACGACAACACTATCCCAAATAAATGAACAATTATATTACAAACATGTGTTTTCTTAATAAAACAAATCAGATAAAGTTATATTATCACATCAGATACATTTAATTGTGGTGTTTTAGAATTAGAAATTAAGTGCACCATCCAAGAACATAAGACTGTCCACGGCAGATATGGCAAGTTCCACATCGCGCTTTTGAATCGTCTTCTTCTTGGCCTGGGCCGTGTATGTGAAGGACTCGCGTGCCAAGGACTCTATAAACAACTCCACTGCCCTGGTGACAGCAAAAACGGCTTCATTTGATGCTATCTGCAGATCGGGATCTAGTTTCATTAAATTTCGTACGCGGCCCATAGGCAATTGAGTAAGTTTGGCATCGGGTTCATGTTCACTCGTCTTATTGCCAGTGCCTGTCAAAAGGTGTAATTTAAATTCGTATTGAACGGGTCTCTTAAATTGCTGTATAAGCTACTAACTTGTTTTGGCAGCCGGCGGATTCATGTTTGTTGAGTTTGCTGTCGCATTTGGGACAGTTGCTTGGTCGACAGCTTCGGCATCGCTTTCAACCGCATCTTTGTTCATTTCATCGTCCGGTTGCAGGTCTTGTCCCAAGTCGGGTTCTTCTGAGAAATCATTGTGAAATAAATCTTCGCTAGCCATTGCTACGTTTTAATAATTTCTTATAAATATTAGAGCACGACTGCGTCTGTCACCGCCAAAATAGTATCGATTAACTGCTGTTAGCATCGATAACACTGTGCATAAGTATCGTTCACAGTAGCTGTGTCGGCGACATACTCACAAATTTAATCGAAGAAGAGGAGAACGCTTGTAAACTATTATACACATTTTTCACGCGAATTTAATTGAAAAATAAAGAAAATGGAAACTGCTACTACTGAATTTAACGAAAAACCGGCTCCACATGAGCATCAGCCACGTCTTAACGAAGTGGCTCAGAAATTTCTAGCCGATTTAGATGAGGAACGCCAGCGTCTCTCCGCTGAGTTTCCATTGTGCGCTTTGCTCGTTGATGAAGGTAAGTTTTGGAAACAAACATAAAACCATTCCTATACCTATGTTTATGTTTAATAATAGCCGTGGATCGCGTGTACTGTACTGGACGCATACCTGGGCGTGAATTTTATGCTGATGTGTATAAACAGAAGCCAATGAAAATCACACAAAAGGTCTTCGTGCCAGTTAAGCAATATCCAAAGGTAAGAGGAGGAAATAAAGAGGAGAAGATAAAAATAATGAATGTGTGTAACTGTAATTCACTTTCAGTTCAACTTTACTGGTAAAATATTGGGCCCCAAAGGCAACTCACTGCGTCGCCTGCAAGATGAAACTCAGTGCAAGATTGCCATTAAAGGACGCAGCTCAATACGCGATCGCGTCAAGGAGGAGCAACTGCGCCAATCTGGAGATCCACGCTACGCTCATCTGCAAAAGGATCTGTTCCTCGAAGTGAGCACTGTAGCTACGCCAGCCGAGTGCTATGCACGCATTGCATATGCCCTGGCCGAGATCCGTAAGTATCTAATTCCAGACAAGAACGATGAAGTCTCACATGAACAGTTGCGTGAACTGATGGAAATGGATCCCGAGTCTGCTAAGAACATGCACGGATCCAATTTGGAGGCATACAGGTTAGCAACGCCTTATTTTTTGTTTTTTTATATTCACAATATTTTCATAAATCATTTTCAGCAGGTCGGTTTTCGAGAAGAAATTCAGTGGTGGCGCCGGCACTGCACCAAAGTACTTGAGTCTTATCAAGAGACAAGCGGAAAATCCGCCCGAGTAAGTTACTTGTAAAGTATAATTTTAAATTTATTTTCTGTATGCAACATATTACCAACGAACGGATAACAATGTAACGAGTCAACGTAAATGAAAATTGAGCTTTGATTGATGTTGCTTATAATTTACAACTATCTTTAATCGAATCTAATCTTATAGAGCTGAGGAATCTGAAGAGGTGGCCTATGAGTACGATCACCGAATGGCCAAGCGTGGCGCACCTTCAGGATATGAATACAACAAACGTAAGTGGATAAAATTGATATGTGGTGGTGTTTCTTAGGTAACTCTATAAACTAATTACTATTTTGGGGGTAAATAATAAAAGAAAACAATATTGATTGCATTTTGCAGTTAATAATGTATTAAACCATAAAGACGATGACTAATTTATATAATAAAAAAAATTTTCCACGTATAACAAAACTATATTCTACCTACTCAATTTGTTTGATAGCTACATCAAATAACATATTAAAAATGCATAAATTTTATAGCACGCCCATCAATAATACCAACAAACGCAGCTGCATATAAACGGCCTCAGCCATACCAAACTGACATGAAACGTATGCGCGAACCACCCATCAAGTCTTATAAACCGAATACGTACACCATAATAAAAAAGTATAAATAATACGATGCTCTCAAGCTTTTAAGAAATAATAAGATGAAAAAATACATATACATAAAGAATAACGATGAACAAGTAAAGACGATGTAATAGTTACAAGAAAATTCTTAAGCAAGCATACGTTTAATTTAAAATCAATCAAGCAAAAGTTTCAATTTGTTTGTGCCTTGGGTGGAAACTTATTTGCAAGATTATCCATGCCCAATGCAGAACAAATATAAAAAATAATCGAAATGAATAAAACAAAAATTATACTTATAAAAGTTTTTTGATTTAATAAAATTATAATGTTCACGCGTAATCACAGAAAATGTAAGTTTTTTTTAGGTGGTGAGCAAACATACTTTCAAATACTACTGTGCAGTAAAGCAAATAAATGAAATTATAAATTAAAATAAATAAAAAGCAGCTTATAAAATAGATTACGTATATAACACCTTTAAAATGAGATTGTCATTAGCAATAGACTAAATATAAACAAAAATCAACTTATATAACGATGGCGCCGGCAATCATTAAGTAAAGTCTCACATTGTTTATAAATTAATAAATTTGGATCAATTCAAGTTTATTTGAATATAAAAAAGTTAAAGATTTATAACAAACAAAAATATGCGCATATTTGAATAAGATAATAATGATACAACATAAATTTATAAATGACTTAAATTTGAGTAAATAAATAATATGATCAAAACAATAACTTAATATTTTGCATTCAATGTTTAACCTTTGAAATAATACATTACTTTCACAGCAGCACCGCTTAGATAATTTTTGTCTGTGGATTATAATAAATAATTAAAAGTTGTAGCGTTCTGAGCATTCCATATCCAGGTGTGTATAATTTTATTACCTATACCCTTTTAAAGTCGAACTTAAGAAGCAAATATAAATAAATGAAAATAAATAAGTCAACACAATTTTTTATTGGGCTTAATGTTCTAACTGTAATTCTAAATAATTTATCCTATGTAGCCAGTTTCTCAAAATCAAAAACCATTTACAAAATATACACATCTTACCATCTTACTTGCAACAATTTTAATTTTTAGTCATAACATGTATTTTTGAGCTCGTTCAATTCATGTTTATCGATTTGCATTTGAAATTTCCAGGATTCGAAAAAAAAAATTTCTGAAAGTTTTTAAAGGGGAGGGAAGAAGTAGTGAAAATGGCAAATTTTGAGCCTAAGTGACTACGCGAACATCAACGCTAGAACAAACTTTTTATGTTCGTGTACAGCGCTAAGCTCAAAAAAATCAAAAAATAGTATTGCATACTTTTAGTATGTGCGCTGAATTTTGGAATTTTATCAAATTTGTTATAAGCTTAGTCACAAAAGAACTGCATACTTTCAGGAGGAAACGTAATTTGGGTTTGCTTGAACATAAAAATACAGACATATTCAGTAAACTTTTGTTATTATTATTTAATTAAATTACTTTTCTTATACTATAACAAAAAATTAAACTTAAGACAGCTTGAAGCTTTATGGCTTCTCTAAAAATTGTTGAAACTTCTATACACGATAATATATATGGCCGCCTGTGAAGCTTGCAATCCAAAGTTGTTTCAGTATATCCTCGTGTGGATTGGGCGGAAAGCTTTGAGTGTTCTGTTTCTGTATGCGCTCCACAATCCTACGATAAACATTCGCAGCTGTCTGGAGCTGATTACAGTGGCTTTCCTCGCAGTAGTCTGTGTTGCCTGCCGCAGAGCTATCCTGCGCTGTGATTACTATATTCTCTGTTTGGGGAATCATCTGTGAAAAGAATAGGAAAATAAATAGTCAGAATGATGTAAATTGTATAGCGTTAATGTTGCAACTTACGGTTTTGTAAAGCAGCGCACAGATTTGTTTTGATGACTAGAATTTGTGTATGTCCTGCTTGGAGTTCAGTTGTCGACTGTCGTGTTGTGTTTGCAGGAAACTAAACATGTTTTCTGAGCCACGCTTGGCTTGTGTCGCTGTTGCAGTCGGCTTCGGTTCCACCACCCTTGGCAGCATAGTTCTCTGTAGCATTGCCTGCCTACCAGCTACCATATGGCTGGCATGTCCTGCGCACATTGCGGAATTCCTACCCACAACAAGCTGCAGCTGGTCGGCCACCGAAGTCGTGCTAAAGAGAGTGTGAGAGAGAGAGAGAGGGAGAGTGCAGCCGCCCCTATTCGCTCCACAAAACAACAATTCGGCGTGCACTATGGAATTCTATAGCTCAACATAAGGGTGGATTTTTTACACATTAACACAAATACATTTGGGAAAAGCTGCAATTTAAGGTTTTGAAACGGTATTCAGCATTGATTGCATTGCACCAAAATTATCTTTCTTACTGTTGCCATTAAATTAATTCAGTTTTTTTTTTTATGGGTAGCTCATTTTTATTATTTTTTTTTGCTCTGAGAGTTTTAAAATATTTATTCATATTCACTTTATGTGTGTATCAATTTAAGACACTTGCTATCGTACATTTTATGCATTTGTTCAACTAATTTTGCTCTAAATATAGCTCAACAAAATACAAGATAATTGTTTATTTATTCAAGATTAACATAAACTTGTTTGAGATACATATATATATATATTTTTACTGTTGGAATTATTTATTTAAATTACATCATTTATTAATAAAGTAAGCTGTTAACTTTCAATTTACTTGTGCATCGGACTTTCTTTACTAGTATTCAAAATTTTGGCTTCTATATTTTTAAATTTTCTATTTGAAGATCAAAATAAAGTTGCTATAAGTACTATGTGAACAATTCAAGTTAATAATTAAATATTTTACTATATTGTTTTAATATATTTTTAGTGGAATTCATCACTAGCTCTCTTTAATCAATCTTCTAAATTCATTATCATAAGCATTCTTCACATTTATTAAAGCACAGTAATAAGCACAGTAAATACTTAATAAGATGGATGCATTGATCCAATCGTTAATCGGAGAAAAGTTGTAGCTTTAACATAAACACACTTAGTATATATACATTCGATCAATCTAAATATATATATATATATGTGTATATTTCTTATAACTAAACTACAATAATAAAGCAACACCTAACATAATTCTATAAGCCATTGTTTTAAAATGGAACCAAGCAATCCTTAACTCCAAATCAGCTCAACTAACAACAACTCAGATACAAGCTCGTTTATATAGTAATTGTAAGTCCTAATCCTTCCTTCTGCCAAAGAAGTTCAAGTGCCGGTGGTGCAATCTTTAAACGTGCATTTCATACTTAAAAACGTGCAATGAGCGAGAGTCCTCCAAGGATAACGCACTCCGCTGCAGTTGGCCAGCTTATGGATGAAGCTGAGCTGGAATTCGCAGAATTTTCTGGCATCTGAGGTGCCGGCGGCTCACCCAACTTGATGGTGATCATGTGAGGCACATTAGCCGGCATCACGTGACAGGAGAAATTGTGACCCGTTGCATTGGCCAGTGGCGCATTCAGTACGAACTGATTGTCCAGACTATAGATATTGATAATGGGTGTGTTGCCATTCATGACCAGCGTCTTGTCCCGATACCACAAAATCACATGCCGCACAGCTGAAAGCATATCAAGGAACATGAAATCCGGCAATCAATTCAAGCCGTTCAATGTAATTTACCATCATAGTTCTTAACCGGACAATCGAGCTTTACGTGGGTGGCATTGGGCAGCGCATAGACGATTCCTTCCTCCTGCTCGAAGTATGGCACCATTGGAGTTGCTGTTGACTTGGCCAAGTTGCCCGGCGAACGTGATGCGTCTTCATCATCGTAGACGTTCTCATAATCGGGGCTTGTCTCGCTGGCGCGAGCTGAGCAGAAAAAAGTATGTAAAGAAGGTGTCAAACTTATCTCACTTTTAAGAAAACATTCTGTTGAATTGCGATTCTTTGTAAATTAAGGTCATTATTTGTTGTCTGAGTGTTGTTGCTAAGCTGGGCGAGGCAAGGTCAACAGTCAACACGAATAACACACCTGGATAGCGTAATTAAGGCCCAATTATGCATTGAAAACCACTCTACTCAAACCTCATAGAGATTCTCGTGCCGTGCGATAATCGAGCTTATCCCTCTATTGACTAGGCCTAAGCTTAGAATCTCTGCCCATCACGCCCCACGCCCCATTCCCGCCTTCTCCAGCGACTCATGCGACGACAACATAAAACCATTAAGGTAAAAAGGGCGCAGCTCCACAAGAAGTGGCAGCGTGTCAACGCCCCATTTTTGGATGACTAGCAACAAGACACAAGACACATTCTATTCCCGTGTATTCCCGTGTTGTCTTTTTCTCACTTTCTGCCTCGAGGTCGTTATAGGTTTATGGGAGAATTGTTGTTAGGCAAACGCTTTTCGGGATTTAGACACGGACATTGTTTACTACTTGCATACATTGTACATATATTGATTTATGTCAAGGATATGTATTCCGTATAGCTTGCGTCATTTGCACTTTTAGTCCATCGCTTCGAGGTTCCTCTAATTGCCAAACACACACAGCGTGCGGTAAGTTATTATTTCTGGTACATAAACACACATCGAAATATGGAGCAACTTTTGTGTATCTAAGACTTGAAGTGGGTCAGAGTTTGAGCAAAGAGGAAGGTTTAAATCTCAGCACCTGCCATTTTAATCTTTCTATATCTGTTGAGTGGGTGGCACCTGCAACACGCCCATCCATCAATGTCCAAGGTCAAAGACAACTATAATCAAGATGTCGCATGCCAAAACGGGCAGACAAAGAATGACAATCGCTTTACATCAGCTGAGATACTCATTAAGCTTATGGTTATGTATAAATAATTATCTACATAAAAAGCTATTTGTTATTGCTGGACATCGCTGTGGTTAACCATTGTAAAACACCACAGCACACAGTCATTTTCTCGCATTCATTTAACAGCTACAGCTTAATTATTCAAAGTCACTTTAATCATGCTGATATTTTTAACAATGTGCTCATTGCCCCCTCATTCCATCCATAGATGATTCTGTCGTGCCACTAATTTGTTCATTGGCGCCCAACCTCATACATGTACATACATACATGTGTACAATGTACATTTTTACATAATATAAATAGCCTGCTCAACGATGGCAGCCACAAGTGGATAACATATTTAATATCAAATTATTATCGTTTTGGTAGCCAAGACGCGTTTCTCATCAATGTTTAGGGTTCGTGTAAGGAAAGTATTGTAAATGTGTACGTGACTTTGATGAAGATTGGAATTTTATGGATCTAAGTCCATAATAATAATCAAATGGCGAATATTTAACTAGATGCGCATACATAAGTTTTAGAATGAATTGGTCATCAATATTGTAAGTGGTGAAAAACATTACTTAATAATACAAATAAATAGTCTCTTCCTTTCAGTGACTCATATTGACAGGTCAGAATTAGATTAAAATGTGTAGCATATCTTTAGGCTGATTTTTTTTACACGTCCTTCCAAGATAATTTCCCTCATATTGCTGTAATTTCCGCTTCATATGTAACATTTTAATGGAAATTTTTAAGTGCACTGGATTTACAACTTTTTAACTGTTAGTTGAAGGGTCGAGCAAGGAGAGTGCAATGCTCCTGCATGAGGGGTGTAAGGGGTGGGGTAGGGCGTTTTTAATCCATCGATTTCTTGAGCGTTGCACAGTGAGCGCATTTTGTTTTTGGGTATGTATGCAGTTGACTTATACATAAAACCGTAGGCACTTTTGTATAAGGACTCTGCCTTTATAAATACATAGAACGAGTGTGCCGTAATCTTGGGATTATATAATTTGAAGGATTGTGCACAGAGTAAAATATTATATTCCTTAGGACAAGTGCCATATGGGAAGCTTATCATCAAAGGCACAACAAAAGCTGGTTGTTAAGGCCAAGTGCTTGTGAAGATACTCAAAGGGTCTTAAAAGAATTCGCACAAGTTTTTATATATCTAAAATTGGCAGATCTGTCTGTCAACATGACGTATGATTGATAAACTAACAAAATGTTTCAAGTCAAGTTGCTGGCATTTTAATTGGCAATCGAAAATAGACAAAGCAAATGGACTAATAGTTTTTGTGAAAAGCACAGATGCCGCATATAGCTTAAGTTGCAAATATATATCCAGACAGAGGCTGCTATAAATAAATGTTTGGTGCGTGAGTGAATTTGAACCTGCAGCAATCGCTTTTGCTTGAATAATTCAAAAATAAATGCCCAACTGATGGAAAGCGGAGAAATCCATAAACATAAAACAGATTTGTGAACGCTTGCTGAATGAATTTGAATTTGAAATTAACTCGACTGCATCCAGCACAACAACAACAACAACAATGATGATGAATCAGCAGATGTAGATGATGTACCTGGCAGCGTATATAGCGTTCCAATGATAACTGTCAGCAATAAAAGACGACGCGTCATTGTGGCAAATGTTGTAATTATGATAATGTGGAGTACTTCTAGCAGTTGTTCAACTTCTTATCCTTTTCACTGTGTTATACTATTTGTGTGTGTATATTTATGGCGAAAAATAAATCGCGAACCCGAGAAACCCGTTCACACTGAGCGACACTGAG
The DNA here is from genome assembly GCA_018152825.1 of Scaptomyza hsui. Lineage (NCBI taxonomy): Eukaryota > Metazoa > Arthropoda > Insecta > Diptera > Drosophilidae > Scaptomyza > Scaptomyza hsui. Next base: position 10,181,131 of record JAECXO010000002.1, read on the forward strand.
ACACTAAAAACTTTGCGTGGGTTGTTTTGGTTGTTTGGTCGCTTTTGCTGCTTCTGCCTCTGACTTTGGCTGCCTTCGTCGGTATGCTTCGCCTCGATGTAGAGGAGAGCACACAAACCACGAATAGGACTGCTCTCGACGAGGTGCAGCATAAAAGCAGCACAAACACCAAAAACAATATAAAAGGAAATAAACGAAAACTATGCGAATGATGATGACGATGATGACTCACAACAGACGAGGCCTGCCCGGTTGGAAATTGGCTCGCGACTTTGCAAGTAAGAATGCGAGCATTTTGACATGTTCTGTTTCTGCTTGCTTTGGAGTTCAGTCTGTGCGACTTCATTTCCCATTGGTATTCATCGCATGCGCAAATGCGCAAAACGATTCCATCCATCCAGCGGTGGGGCAAAAAAAAAAAGCAACACAACAACAAAAACAGCAACCACAAAATGAAGTCTGCGAAGTCGACTCAACAAGCAAAACTTCACAGTCCGTGGCCTAAATGTCGTAAAACTTATAACTTATGGAAGGGTGCATGGGCGATATTTATATATAGATGTACACTAACATGCCTGGGTCAGTGCGACGACATATATTTGACATTCTACACTGCAAAAGTTTATTTGTTTTATAACTCAAATCTAAATTTGACATCTTAGTCTACTTTAAGCCCCTGATTCTTTTCAGTGTATGTTTACATGTGTATTATGTGGACCTTGCATCGTGGAAGATTGAAATGCTTTTGCACATTTGCTGACACTTTCAATTCCAAACAACTTTTTTGTTCAGAGCTCTTTCTGTGATTGCTTTGGGTCCTGTTTCATATGCACAAACAACAGCAAAAACAACCCCAACAACAAAAACACCCACACATCTAATAGGGACTTTTTATGGGTCGCGTTGCCAACTATTCCGACAATTGCCGGCACATTTCTCTCGCTCTCTTAAATGCGCTCTCTCTCTCTCTCTTTGCTGTTGCTTGGAAAACAAATGGAGTCTGCGCGACGACTGAGATTGAGATGTAAATGTTTTAAGATCTTTTGGATGCTTTTTGTGCTGACAGCGCACAGCTTTTAACAAATACAGAGAAGTCGAGGCCATACATAGATACTTGAATTGTCGCTTGTTGTTTGTTTGATTAATTTGTTTTCAAAGTTGTAAAGAATTCTCAGAAAATTCGGTGAATGCCGCCGAAGCGACCAACTCTCCTCACTTCTCCTCAAAAACAATGTGTGTGCGTTGTCTACGTGTAAATATAAATATTTGATTAATATCCTCAGATTGCTTAGGTTGCAGGCGCGAACATGTGCAACAACAAGAAGAATCTCAGCCTGCCCCCCAAAAAGAAATGAATAAGAATACTGAATTTTGCGGATGTTTACAAACTTGGCACCCAACCAAGCAACCAACCAACCAGCCAGGCAACCCCAACAGAAGACAACGCAAACAACAACAAGATAGATATATATATGTATATGTATATGTATATATGCATCATAATGCATAATGCATCCGCGAGATACACTCGTTCTCGTATTCTCGGTGCACAATACACACTTTGTTTTATGATTGTAGATTAATTTTAATTGTTTGTTTGTCTCGCTTCAACATGAAGCATATCAGCAAATGTTGCACACACATTACATGTGTCCACATCAACATATACAAACATTGTTCTGTTACTGTCTGACACTGTCTCGACTGTCATACCGCAAACTGCATCTGTGGGATGCATCTACATGCCACCAAGGCGACCCCTAAACGAAGTTGGAGTTGAGTAAATCACAGTGTGTGTGTGCTTTGGCCAAAGCAATCAACGGGCTTCCCATGCAAAATGCTTGGGAACGTCGCCTTTTCATTAAGCAAAATGAGCAAAACGCGCAAAACAGCAAATTGTATCTTGCGGATTGCCAATGTACAAATGTATCTGTAGCGCTTCTGGGAACTGAAGTGGAGAGCATGTCGAACATTCCATATTAAAATGCATAAAACGAGTGCAAGTAAAAACAAATTCACAGAATTTAGCACAAGAATTCCGAAATAAGTTTAACATGATATTACATATTTGGAATGTTTTTTTTTTTTTTGGGTTGCATACCAAATTAATTGGTTACCGATTGCCTTTAATTTTAACCTACATATCGTGAGCATATGGTAAGATTATTTTGAATGCATAAATAAGATATTGCATGTGCAAGGAATTTTTATTTTTTCAATGATTATAATTCCTTATAATTAATCACGTTTCATTTGGTGTACACTTATTATTTAATTTTGAAAACTATTTAATATTTCCTGATCTACAAATGTCGTTTTCCAAGGTCAATTTAAAATACTATCTGTTATAGCAACAATAACAAGGTTCAAATAGATTAACTAATTGCTAATTTAATGAGTAGTTACTTAGGAGCACGTTTGAAAAATAATTACATAGATTAAACAACATCATAAATATAGCTTTTAAGTGTACAAGGCGTCATAATGGAAAACTATAATAATCTTGATATTAAGCGTTAAGCTAAAAATCTATAATATTGTTTCTTTTATATAAAGGTAGATATATCTGAAGCTCAGTTGAGATATTCAGTTATCAAATATGGTTTCATTCATTATTCGTACTTAAAAACTAATTGCTTATATTCTTTTATGGCAATACCAATTTGAATACTCATTCATTATTCTTTTCAATCTACCGCCTTAATTTTCTCTTAACTAAAGGTGCGCCGCTCTTTAACCAACTCTTCCACAATTCAGCTGACTTGGCTCTCTCCCAACGGTCTCTTGCGTTCCATGGAAACCAATGCCGGTGCCGAAGGCAGCGAGCCGACGTCATTTGTTTTTGTACTCTTGTCACGACCGGTTGCAGTAGCCGAGTGTGCGGCAAACCATAAAAACCCGAAACCCAAACGCCCCGAACCGAAACTAGCCGAAGAATGATTGAAAAAGTTATTTCATAAATTCGCGCCCCAAACACAATCCAACAGATACAAGCGAGACGTGTGTGTGTGAGGAGATCGAAGAAACGTTATCGGTTCAAAAATTAGTGGAACACTTTTTCTGTTCCCCTTCCTGGATTTATAGTACTTATAACTGCAGTTAATTGTGTCGTTTGTTGTGTTAAGTGTGTGTGTGCTGAGTGCTGAGTGAAAAGAAGAAATCAAAACATAATTACAACAAAATAAATAATATCGCTGATGAAAAAGTGCTGAATATACATATATGTAGGCCGAAAATTGGGACGCTGAACTCTTTGAAACTAATTACTCGACAGTAATTTTTGGAGAGTGTGTGTGGAAAATCACAAGAATAATAAACAAGCTAGCTACAAGAGAGGAATACGTGCGACACAATTTAAACAATTTACAAATTTCCATTTTACTTTCGAGTGTCGAAGAGTTAAGAACTAAAAAAAAAAAAATGGTGTCGAGCATAGCTTTGAATAAGTTTATAGTATCTTTGGTTCTGCTGATCGCAGGATGTTCTCTGGGTAAGTTGGACGATCGCGTGATCTTAAGCTTAGTGTAACGGAAATCGTGTTACAATGTTCTAAGGTTTATGTAAGACGTGCTCTAATCTAATCTCGATGATTATTTGGGGACCCTTTGAACTGACTTAATCGCCTCAAATCAGATTCACATTGCATCGAGTCCGAATCGAAATGCGCTTTTTTTTCTAAATAAAAATGATTGTGTGTCTGTGGAATGTGTAGAATAATTTTTGACCTACATACTAGAGACATACACATATGTCCAATAAGTATTCGAACTGACTGACAGAATCTATCTTAAGAACTCAAAGTGATTCATTCACTCATTCCAGAGGATTAAATATGGTGCTTTAAATAGATCGCCATGACTATCCTCGAAGGCAGTTGAATCACAATTTATTCAAATTTTTTTGGTGTTTCCTAATAAATGATTCACGAAATCTTTGTTAATTGTCTGTGTCATCTTTTGCTGTGGCATGACATTTAGTTGCATGGAAGCTGTTTGGCATTTGGCACAAAGTGAAAACAAGTTCCGCATTTATAAAGGTTAATCAATAGTTGAGCTATTGCTTAATCATCTCAATAACTATTATGGCTACCTGCTTTTGACTTTAATGTATTTGCTTTGCATCTGAAGTGAATGCAGCGAAGACCGTAAAAATTGTTAATTTATAGGCGAAAGCTGTCACATTAATGCAGTTATTTATCACGATCAATAAAACCGAGTGCAGCTTGCACACAGAGGAAATAAAAAACGAGCACTCCCTCATTCAATGCGGTACTCATTCAATAGGAAGTGAATATGCCAATTTTGTGTGAATGGCATGGAGAGGAGAGTTTCATTCGCATATCGGTTACGCTGTTAATTATTCCATAGGTGCCTAATAGGCGACAACACAACAGCAACAACAACAACAACACACACTACAATAACAATGGCAAACAACGAACAGCAAAGGAAGTGAGCAACAGTAACCAGGTAGTCAGCACCCTGGGTAGGGTAGGGTAGTCTCGTAGGGTAGTCGTCCGGTAGTGCAAATCTCAACACACCACAGCTCCTTGGTTCGATTTCGGTTAGGCAAGCGTGTCGAAGCAGCGTGAGAATGTGTGTTTTGTTGTGTGCAAAACTAAGGAGAGAGGACCCCTCCAAAGTTCCCTAACCTCCGTGACCTTAATGCAATCTAACCCCTTTCAGTCATAAACAATGCGATTGCAATCGATTTGAAAGGGAATTAAAGGCAAACAAATTTCTCAAAAAAAAAATAATACTTTATATATGCACATCAATTTCTTGCACATATGTTCTTAAATATTATGCCTGACATGGGTAAATAAGTAAAGTCCTCACTAACCTTATCTGATGCTCTTGTTTGTCTACCTTTTCTCTCCTCCTTCGTTCTCGCTGGCATTAAATTTCACGACCGCGAATCTGAGAAGAGAGCGCGAAGAAAAAGAAAAAAGATCCTCCGAATGGAGGGAGGCGCGGTTTGCATAATTCTTTGGTATTTGCATTCTACACATAAATGTAAATGTATTTATTTTGGAATCTCTGACTCATGCTAGAGATGTGATCTCTTGTTGTAGTTGTAGTTGTTGCTTGGAATTCGTGAGCATAAAACAAACAGATACGGGAGTGCAGATACAAGTTTCAGTTGCGCTTTATGTAAAAGCCGACCGATTCATTCGCATTTTCATATTCTTCATTCTTTCGCTCTTTCTCCTTCTTGTTGTTCGTGGAGGGTGCATGGCTGCATGGGGGCATTGTGGATGGGGGGGTTAAGGGGCATGCCGCCAAGCGAGTTAAACAAACTCGTAACCAATTCTCGACAATTAAAGAATCAATTTACTTTAACAGAGAGCTGGCGAATTGGCGGCTCATGCTGTTCATGCCACTGCCACTGCTGCCTGCCACCGCTTCTGTGGTGCGGGTGCGGGTGACGATATTTTCAAGATAGAGGCACGGAATTGTGCACTCAACTGGGGCAGAGTCAGTCAGTTCGAGGCGGGTATTATTATTTGAGCATGTGTGCTGTTCTTGTTGTTGTTGTTTGCATGGTGACTCCCAATGTGCAACGAGTACTCAAATAAATACATATATGCATGTGAGTACACTCATAAGCCTTCTTATGTACATAAAGTACTCGAATGTTGTACATAAACTGTGCCACATTAAAACATAAAAATTAATCGTTTTGATCACAATGATAATAAAGAGCTTACTCTTTCTCTTTCACTTTATAAAATTGATGATTCAGCTGCAGCAGAAGCCAAAGAACATCAAAATTTATATGGTATAATAAAGAGTTAAACTGCAAGCATAGACAAGTTTTGTTTTCTATTGTGTGAGCAATTAAATATTTCTTAGAAGTTTTTGACAGCATTCTTCATGTTTTTTGGTGACATTAATTGAATCAATAAACATTTATTAATCGATTGTTGTTTACTATAAAAAGTTGTCAATGGCAACCTTTGAAAGAAAAAACCTGAATGTCAATAAATAAGTTAGGAAAAATATAAAAAGTAATTTCTGATATAAGTTGATCAATGAATCTATATGCAACAAAGTAAAGTATAATAAACTCTTTTGTACATTGTATTGGCTATCAAATTTCAGTTGGAACTTTAATTGTTTTTCCATAAGTTTGCTTTGTTTTCGCTTAATTGAATCAACAAACATATATAAATCATTGTGGTTGTTTACAATAGAATTTGGTTAAGACCAGCATAATTCAAGAAACTTGAGATGACTGCAAAAGATAAATAGAAAATCGGATGTGAAAAAGTCTAAAAGTTAAATGCTTCGGGTACTTTGTTGATTTCATAGAAAAGTCATATTTTAAATCCTCAATTAACTAAAGGATTTAGCTTCTTTGGAGGCAGTTTGTAATTGGTTACCTTTGATGAATCCCTCCAATTCTTCTACAATTATATGGCCAGCTACAACAACAAGAACAATGCGAACAACACATGAAAGGGAATGGCCGAAACATAGCCATAAATAACACTAGAGTTGAATAGAAAATAAAACATAAAGAAATAAAAGAACTGCTGGTTTTGCCTTTTGCGCTAAATAGTTGGCGGTGCTGGAAAAGGAGTGCCGCATATTAATTACATGCCACAACCACTTGAATGGAACACGAGCCCTGGGCCAAGCCCTGCCCCAATCCCCAATCCACACACACACACACACACACTCCCTAGCTATCCCCAAGTTGGCCGTTCGTAGTCTATCCCTGGATGGCAAGAAGAACCATTTTAATATGCATTACGCGTAAAACACCTCGGACCCGGCAAAAGTTTCGGCCATCGACATTGGAGCGTTGTCTAAACGTAGTCTATTGTTGACCTATTGCAATCTACACTGAGCAAAAAATGTGTGACCTAGAAAATAATCTCTGAAAAAGCAATTAATTAAGTACTGAAAGTAGTGATTGAAATTCTTTAAAACCTTTTCCATACTTTTCGCCAAGTGTATGCACACTATATGGTAGCATATCGGCTATACTTTTGGCTATGTGCCCGCATCCCGAAGCACTTGCCGATGTCTCCGCTCGGACTCCCCAAGTGCCGACACGTGCACTCTGAGCAAAAAAAGAAAAAGAAACGAATCGAACGGGAAACGTTGTCCAATACATATATAGTTTATGGGGGGGAAAGAGTGTCCCTCCCCTCTTCGGTGTGTGTGTGTGTGTGCCAGAAATCGTTAAGGCGCTGGCCTGGCGCTGATCATAACTCTTGGCGGGGCACGCACAATCAACCACACAATGGAGGGAATGGGGGGAAATCGAATGGGTCTGCGGCCCAAGTAAGTGAAATCAATGTTCTTTACACTACAAACGAGTGCGAGTACTTTTTCTATATTTGGTTTCCGCCGCTTTCGAATGCAATAAGTGTAAGTGCATATGCATGTATGTAACCGGAGCGTTGATTTGTAATTTATGTTTCAAATCGTAGTACTTTCATTTGCATTTTCTTTCAGGGAGGCAAGCACTTGATCCGACTTTATGGCTTTAGCTCAATTGAGAATATTAATTATGGCAAAGCACACGACCAATAAGTAGATTTTGATTTGCATTTACAATCGAACAGCTTCCAATAATTGCCAGAAAATTCGATTCAGACATCTGTCGATTTTTAGAGAGTTGTTTTGCTAAATTGCAATCCCTGGAACAACTCACAGGACACGCGGCCTTTCAAAAACCTCTCTCTAATTGAATGGCGAATTTACTTTTGTGTCTCTGTGTGTGTATATAGTTCTATCTCTTTCTGTGCTTGCCGCACATCTGCCTTGTGACAGTGCGTAGGTAGACCTGGTTTATGGCTGCTCCCTTCGTAACCTGATCGCTTTCAAAGAACCAGAATGCCATTATCATTATCCGCTTCGCTTCATGTCTCTATCTGCCACACACAAACACACACACACACACTCATATACTAACAGCATAATTTTCGGCTCGTATAACGCCAGACGGCTAACTGAAACAGGGACTGCAACTGGCAGGGTCAGTCACGTAGGGGCATAACAAAAACACAGTCAGAGAGACAGACAGACAGACAGGCGATCAAAGATCAGCGCTGCAGAGCGCTTTTAGGCCCTGAGCTCTGGCTTATCAGGTAGTAAAAACAAAGAATAAATGCAGCACTTGGATGACTGCGGTGACTGGCAATAATGTTGACCAGGCTTGGAATGGTCAGCGTCATCTCCATCCGCCTAGGGGTTATTAGCTGAAACATTTTTGAGAATCATTGTACGTATGATAAATTGTTGTTGGCCTAATTCTGAGTACCAATTAAAGAGAAAAAACACAAAAAACAACAGCGAACAAGTTCAACTATAAATGTTATCTTAAGCATGGAAAACATAGAAACTGATTCTCATGAGAATCAACTTTTTATTGTGGAGCAGTTGTAACTTTAATCTAATAATCAAAAATCACAAACAATATTGGGTTTCTCTTTTAAGGATTAAGAAATAATCCAATTAGGCATACAGATAAGAATCCTTAGAAAGAAGCTGATACAAGAATACACTTAACACTTTTCATCACTTGATCAATCAGTAAACAAACAATTTATTTTGTTGTCGCTTTCTGCTCATGGTGCAAAAACAAAATATGTAACGCTTATGTCCCCTTTTTTTATACTATAAACTTCGTCTGTATTCCTGGTTCATTGGCATTTTCTCGGAAGCCGAAGAAACAATTTCTTATTGTTTAATTTTATGGCTAAAGTTTACGACAAAGAGGGAGAGAGAGAGAGACAGAAAGGAGTCGATGGGGTCAATGCGTAAGTGTAGCAGTTGAATCCGCACGACTTGCAACCAAAATGGTATGCATCTCCAAAAAGTGAGAGAATCCGACCCCGACTCAACTTACGAAAAGAGAAACTAAATCGCTGATTCAAAGTTCACTCACCCACATTTCTGTTGACTGTATCCGTATCCGAAATGCATTAACTATTGAAATTAAGTGCAAACTGACTGTTTATACCCTATACTTAAATTTAAAAAGGATGTCTGCTAAGAGAAACTTACGGATTCCGCAAGCAGAAAATTTTGTCTATCTGAGTAAATACTAAATATGAGTTTTAAGCAAAAGTTGTTCAGCTACCATCACAATTATTTTACAGAGTATTCCAGTAGTCAACTGTTGAAAGGAAAAAGAAAACTTTTACAGTTATTTTTGTTGTTGTCATTGTGCGAGTGTCCGATCTATATGCCAAGTTACAATTTCAGCACGCAACGCTGAGCAAGGAAAGCGACAAAAGTGGCCATAATAAAGAAGCATAAATAAATATGTGCGTGTGTGCGAGTGTGCGTGTGTGTGTGTCAAAGAATAACACATAAAAGACAATAGTAGCAACAAAAACGAACAACAACAATAATAAAACTAGCAGTAGCTCAAATACTACACTCAAACAAACAAGAAGCCAGAAATGGCAGAAGCAAAATATACAAATGTAAATTTAAACTTTTTTCACAATCGTTTGGATCGCCGGACCCCCCTCACATTTTCCGACACACTGTCTGCAACGTGTAGCGAGGGTGTGATATATGTGTGTGTGTGTGCATAGCGTGTGTGTGTGCGTTGCAGTTGCCAGAATGAAAATGGACATTGTTGTGAAATGTTTTTCGATTTTGTGTCCACTGTCGACACCACTAAAACAAAGTAGCACAAAGTGACGCCGATGCCGACAGCTACACTGAGAAAAAAAATATATATACATAAGAGCTTGAATTCAGCCTAAAAATAAAATTTGTTTGGTATTTTAAGAATTAATTTCTTTTAATTTTAAATATTTTATGTTGATCAAAGTTTGTTTTGTCATCATTTCTTTGTGTGTAGAGCTGCCTTGTATAAGCCCATTGGCACCAAAGTTGGCCGCATTCCCCTCCCTCCCCCCGTAATCAAGGCACACACATGCAGACATGTGGGTGCGGCGATCGGCCGACCGACACGGGAATGGGAAGGGGTTCGGTAATGGGGACTACCGCAGTGTTTTCTCTTTCCATTCGCTTATTTTAATTCTCTTTCTCGTGTTTTTTTTTTTTTTGTGCTTCGTGCACCCGAGTTTTGTTCGTCTGTGACCCCATTTCCGTGAAATGACAAAATATATAGATATGTGAGAGATACCATAAAGGAAATGATGAATTTTTCAAAACAGTGAAAACAGGAAAAATGAAAAAGAAAAAGTGAAAGAGAAAAACATGCGAATTGCCTTAACCCGAAACGAATGCAGCTGGTGCTCTATGTTTCCTAGCTGCTAGCTGTATCTGTATCTAAAACTGCATCGGATATGGGAATTGGTGGTGGAAATGAATATGAGCTGCCAACGAAGTGTTTAGACAAACATATCTGCCGCTGATGAGCTGACCTAATGCATTGCCAAAACAAAAACAAAATATATGTATGCATATATACGTTGGTTTTAATTTCAATTTAATTCGATGAACAAGTGATTAGACAGCAGCAGGAAATGTGGGTCATAATGCGCCACCCTCGGACAAACAAAATTAATTATAAACAAGCGAGTTTTTATAGCTTTTGTTTTTTGTTTTTTGGTACCCTATTGTTTTAATATTCCTCTCAGTGCAAATGGCCTCGTTAAATTTCAGATGAATTGATCGTAAAGTGATTTGAAAATTCAAGGTTGAATGCATGCCACCCACATTTTAAATATTTTTATGTGGTTGCGGTTTGACAATCTCCTGGGTCATTAAAATTTAAATATCTGTTTTATGACTACTAAGTGAATTTTCTAAATTTTTTATTGAAACTATTTTCTTTGCAGTTCTTACCTATCCCTCCATAACGGAAGATGATGAGATGATGATGAACGATGATTACGACTACGATCCCGATGATCAGAGCGGTCCCAGTCAACAGACCAAGCCATCCAGTATTGCCAAGGCAGCCGTTCCACAATCCAACAGAACGGTGACCAAAACAGGAATACTCGGAGAAGATGTTGTGCTCAAGTGCGACGACACCGTAACAAAGAGTAAGTTAAATGAGATAATGAATAAGAAGAGCATTCTGTAACTAGTGATTCATGCATTCTAGGTAATGTCATACTGTGGTACAAGGACTCGAAGCTGATTACAACTGGCAACAGTGTGGTACTGCCAAACTTTAGCCTGGATCCGAGCAACTATGAACTGACCATATTGAAGGCGAATCCACAGAGTGCCGGTGACTACTACTGCCAGATTCTGCCCCAGAAGGTATTCATACACACCGAGCTCCTATTGGGCGATCATTCAATGGATGTCATTACGCCGGAGAGCTCCAAGTCCGGCCAAAGTAGTTTGCATGGCGTTGCGTTGATCTGGCTGCTGTTTATGGGTCTGGTACTGCAGCATTAGTTTCTTAAATTATTATTAAGCTGAAGTTTTATAAAAATACATATATCCCCTGGATATTGATAAGGTTCACTGAAATTGCATTTCTGTCTCTCTCACACTTCTGTCTCCAAAAAACCGCATTTTAAGTCTTTGTTGATCGTGAATTTATCAATTTTTTGTAAAGACAAACGATTTTATTTATTAAAAAACCAAAGTATACAAAAATATTTGAAAAAATTTCTTTTGATTTTCGATTTAACCAATTTCAAGCGCAAAAAAAATACAATAATTAATTCGTTTGCTTTATTCATAAATATATATTCATCGGTATGTATATATTCTTAATGTCGCATTTGAACTAAACTAAAAAATGAAAAAAGTTACAATATTTGTTTATAAGACACTGGCTTTTTCAATATGTATATGTTATGTTAACAGGTCGGCTCTCGAAATTATGGAACTTTACTTTTGAGAACAATCTTTTATTTTTCAGCGATTGTTTCAGTTGGCACATTTATGTTGTTGTTGTTGTTTTAGTTGGTGTTGTTTTCGTTACTAATATTATGATTACTTAAATAAAATATAAGTATACAAAATATATATCCCTATATTCTCAATATTTTGATTGTAAGTATATATTAAGTATATGTGCACATACATTTAGTTAATCCTTTTTTGATCTGTATGGACAGCAGTTTATTATTAATATTATTATGGCCAATGGCAATTTCAGGTATTGTAGCGAACAAATTTCAATCGAAGCCAAACAAATAAGCGACTCTTCTCCACTTCTTCCTCACTTCTTTCATGCCTGATTATATAGTTATTCGTTATGATTACATATACACATAAGTACTGGCTTAACACGCCCCATTTTTGTTCAATCTTTCTTTATCTTAACATTAAGTAAGTATCTTTCCATTGTGTACTTGTTAAAAATAGTACAAGTATGTATGTATGTGTGTGTGTATGTATGTGGGTAGGTACACATGTATGTCTAAGCTTTGGTCTAGGTGTTAACATAATATATTTCAAATGTTTTTCGTAATTCGAATACATATTCATTTTTATTAAATTAATTTTCTCTTCCCACACTTTTCCTCTTTTCTCTATATCAAAGATGATCCCGACTACAAATCACTAGAACCTCATTAACCCATTATATTATTTACAATCGTACATATGTGCATTTAATTTCGATAACTGTATATATATGTGTTGTGCTTGTTTATCTGTTCAGGTAATTCAGGAAGTTAATCCTTCGGATTTTCATTTTTCATTTCATTTTTTATAAATCGTCAATGTTAACTACTTGTACAAACAAATAAATATTATATGCTAGGTTTTGGGCGGTTTTCAACCGATCGTCGCAGTTATTTCTCAATCTTTAACTTTATCATTAACTTTAACTAAACTAAGCTATTCTTCCCTCTGTGGATGCTTCTTGGCACAAATGTTTTCTTCTTGTTTTTTAAGTGAAATTTGCCTATGCGTGATTTTGATTTTAGTTTAACATTAACATTAACATTAGCATTAACATTAACATTGACCCCACCGAAACCGGGCGGGAGACCCTTATTCTTGAGGCCCATTAGCATTTTGCATGTATAATTAGAATACTTGGGTATTTTGCAATGGCATTCTTAGAATTAAGCTGTTTGCTGCTGTTGCTACTGCTTCTTTCGTTGCCCAGGGTTCAAGGCATTCCCCATGCTGGCCCTGCCTCTGTTCCTCTCTATGCTCCTTAGAGTCGCAGCAGGGCCGTGCTGAGTACAGCGCCTATCATCATTAGACCTGGCAGCATTTTCATTGTACTCGCCGCATTCTCCTTTGCCTTGCCCAATCCAAAGCCGGCACGCACTAAATCGTCTGGTGGCAGAGCTCCATCTTCGATCTCTTCGGAATCTGCAAGTCGAACAGAAAGTTTTAAGTGGTTTTGCCCACTTTAAATTTCTGCTGCTTACCTTCTTGGTCCTTTATGTAGAAATCGTGATCTGGCGAGAAGTTGGACCAGCCCTGTGTGTTCTTCGTCTTGACATGCGCATGCCACAGTCCGGGCGTCAGTTCCATCTGATGTGTGATCTTCCAGATGCCGCTATCCTTATCGTGACGATGTGTCTGTATCACCGACACGGTACTCCACGTATAAGACTGCAAGTATAAGTAAGGGTTAGTAAGGAGTTGGAATAAAGAGAACAGTATTTCCTGACTAATAGTCTAATTGGTAAGAAGGACAGATTTAGATCGCTTTGTCTTACCGTTTCGTCTATGCATTTATAGTAATCAGTCAAAGGTAAGAGTATTATTGTTTTTAAGACTCTGAATTCAATTCAATTCCACAAAGTATCAACCAAGACCCAATTTATGCTTTGTGATACTTTTTGGCATTGAAACGATGTAGAAATTCAGAGTATTAATATTAGAGGAATATATAATAAGTTGAATTCTTGAATAAGGGATATTCTTTGTAAGAAAAAACTCACCCCTTGCAACTTGTAATCCAGCATTGCTTCAGACAGAGGCTGAAGACTGCGAACTAACCAATGCATTGTCACCTGATTGCCCTCGATGGAGCTGCTCTCGAACTGTGGCGTCTCGGGGTGATAGCTAAGTTGGATGCGCACCTCATTGGAGCCAATGGCATTCTCGACATGGCACAGATACTCGCCCAGATCGCTGGCCTCCACATGCTTGATGATCAACGTGGTGCGATTGTGTTTCTCGTGCAGCGAGTTCTTGATCGAATACTTGTCCGACAGTGACAAGGTCTTGCCATCCTTGATGAAGAAGCTAATGGCAATGGGATTGGCCCGATAATCACAGTAGAGCTCCGCAGTACCACCCTCCATGGTGTTGACATGGTGTCTATGGGTGTTCACCTTGGGACTGTACTGAACATCGACGGTGACCATGCCATGTGGAGGATCAGCGCTGCCATCATCGCCCAGACACTGATAGACACCCGCATCCTCCTCATCCACATTATCCAAGACGATGGCACCATTTTCCGCTTCATCCTCTGAGGTCTGAAGACGTTGACCCTACCAGAAGACAAGAGGAAATTTGAGGTTAAGTACTTTCACTTAGAAGTTAGAAAAGGTTAAGGTATAGAAGATAGAGACGACACATACATTCAGGGACCATTTAATTTCTGTCTTGGTGGGCAGATATGTGCGGCAGATGAGCTTGTGACGGTCGCCCTGCTTGAACGTCTGCGAACGATCCGTAACATCGCGATCGTCGCAGAGGATCGATAGCCGGGCGCCCACGCTCAAACTAGTATGCTGCCTCACTCTCTGCGGCAACACCTCACAGTAGTAATCGTCCGCATCCTCCGCTGTCACACCAGCCAACCTCAGGGAGTTATTCTTCATGACCTCCACTCGAGTGCTGATGGCATTGTGTCCAGTTGCCACAACGATGCTGTTCTTATACCACATGGCAACGTTCTTAACTGTCGAGAGGAACAATCGATTAGTGAACCTTCGAGAGGAAGTGAAGGTTAACTTACTTTCAAAGTTGCGTGCATCACAATTGAGGATCACATCATCGCCTGGCCGGGCATCAATTGTTATGTCCGATTGCTCGAAATAGGGTGGCGCACTTGCCCCATCTTCCACAACTGGTGGCGCGGAAGATTCCGAGTTTGCAGATTCGTCTTCCGTATCGTAATCGTAATCATCATCCTGATAATCATTAGCCCCATCAGCAGTGTCTTCGCCAATTGGTGACGCACGACATAACTCTAAAAAGAGAATAAAGACATCATCAGTTAAAGGTAGGTTACTTGTAGTTAGTGAGTCATTACTTCGAGTTCAGTTGAACTCTTTCAAGTTAACAGCATGTTTGCCTTGCTTGTTTACATGGAGCTTTCAATTGGAATTGATAAAAATCACACCCCGTCAACAGTGGGGGGGAAGTGTGCTTAGTTCGTCATATGATCTACACAATTTGTAGGAAATTGAGTTTTATTTACAACGGAAGTACAGTAAAAAGGTAACATATGTTGTAAGAAGCAAACAAAGTTGGGAAAAAGGCAGTTTAATTATTAATATTTAATTCATTCTGAGTCACTTTATTAAATAAAGCGAATTTCGAATTTGAATAATTATGACTCAGTTGCCTAATAAATATTTAATAGCAAAAAATAGAAAACTTTAATGAGTAGTTATTTGCATACACAATTGAAACATGAAAGAAAATGCGATTTACAGTTTAGGACGCTGGAATCCTAATTACCAACGATAAAGACAAATGGCTTAGAGCCTTTTCAACCAGCTCCATTATCATTAAAGAGCTAATGTTGATTTTTTGAATTACATGCACGTAATCAAAGACGGCCATCAATATGTAAATCGAAATGAGCTATTTATCGCTGCGATTCCGATTAGCGATAACAATTTGCATGCCAAATACAACAATGTTATTGTCTCTGACTGACATCTAACGGCAATTTCAATCCCACGACTCATTGCCCACGCTGCAATGAGTCATCGCAAAGCCAACCACTTTATAGATGCGATGTGTTGCAAGGTAAAATAAGGCACTAAGATTACGCAAGCCGCTTCACATCTAAAACGGCTAAAAGGCACTTCAATTGGCTTTTTCAACTCGTTATCACGACGCTTCGATAAAAGTTTGCTTTTCGCCTTAAAGAGTTGGCAATCAACGAGCTAAAAAAAGAAGATACTTATAGAGACTGCCACAGCCAGTAAAGTTATCTTATCCAATCCCCCGTCCCTTGCCCCTCAGAGATAGACCAGACACCCCTTTTATGGCAATCAGCTATGAAAACGAAAACAGCTTTTGTCGTTGTCGCCGCTGGTGGCCAGCCAAGAGACAAGAGACAAGGGAGAAGAGCGAGGCCGTCAAGATTGAGGCTGAGACTGAGACCGAGACCTTCACCGGCATCATTGAGAAAAACAGCAACCCGAATTGCAATCGTTGTTCATTTTTGGTCGCCAGCTAAGTCAAGGCCAAGCGCGTCTCAATACACTTAGCGAAAACATAAAGTAAGTTGGAAAGTTCTTTAAAGTTTCAAAGATAGAGAACAGAAAGGAAACTTGCTACATGAAAAAGTTTGTTTTCAATAACCTTTAACTCTTCTGTTGTCCTCGACTTCCCCTCGTTTCTCTGAGTGTATGGTGCTTACGCCTAAGCTCCAGTTTCTCCACTTTGGCACACGCGCAAGCAAAGTCCGTAAGTGGGTCAGCTTAAAATGGGAGAAATGTGTGTTGCAAGGCTTTCAACATGCGTCAGCTGCTCTCTCTCTCCCTCTCTCCCTCTCTCTCTCTCTCTCTCTCTCCGCATTGTCCTTGAATCGATGACTGTGTACACAGCCACTTAGCAACTCAACAGTCTGCCCCATATGGATGCTCCTTCCAATATACATATAACGGCCTCGCCTTGCCTCCCCCCTCGACCCAGCTGCCAGCTGCAATTCTCAAAAGTGGAACAATGGCGTCCGGACGTCGCGGCGCCAACACGAGCCAGAGAATCCTTTGCACCACATTCCAGCCAAGCATCCCCTTCGTCCTCGTCTGTTGCTGTTGCTGACACTCCACGACGACGCTCTTTGATGCCACACGCATTGGGACATTTTTGCGTTTGCTGGCGTCAGCAATTTGGAATTTTTATTTCTGTCTCTCTCTTTTTCAGTATTTGCTCTTGAATTCCTTGCAGTGAAGTGTGTGTGTGTGTGTGCCAAGAGGGATGCGAAGGCGAATGCAATTCGTTATGCCATCAACAACAGAATACATTTATCAGGGGAGGATATATCTTTATTACTCATACGCAATGGGATACGAGAATAGTTTCATATTAGCAGCAAAACTTACAACGAAATATGTTTGCTTTTATCTTATCGTCTTTTAAGTATCTTAAATAACCTTGTACAAAATTTGTCAAAGCTGACTTCTCTCGAAATTTTATAGGTTTTTTTCTAGCGCTGCATAAATTAGTGGGGAGATTAAAGAACGATATTCGTTAAATATAATATCTGAATGGTTCAATCAAACACTTTTGACTAATTGCAACCTTTTGAACATGTTTATTTAAAGAGTGACTTTTTTGAAAAGTTGACATAGTATCAGTTAGGTCAATAAGTGGGAACTGTATCCCTCTCCTCTCTTTGACAGATAACAAGCTGCGGCATCGCATTGATTTTTTCATTCCCTTCCCATTCAATTCAAGATTTAGTTCAAGCACGTTTAATAATAATAAATGAGTGCTGTGTGTTATCGTTGTGAATGATGCGTCCACCTCTTGACCATAGCTGCAACCAATGTATATGTTATTTCGAGTGTCCTACATATGCTGCACATACATACATATACATAGTCTTACAGATACCGTCAAGTTATGGGGTCAGCTCGTAAACAAATACTTATAAATAAATATGAACTGATCGCCAATTCCATCTGTCGATTTAAACATACGAAAATCCGCAACTGAACTTACTTGGGCATGAAATTATTTCGAATGACAGCATTTTTGGGCGGGGTCATAAAAGTGCCAAATACTCTATATATATTTAGATGGCATAAAATTTTCGATTGTACATAATTTAATTCCACGAAATTTGCATAACACAACAACAGCAAAAAAAAAACTAGAAATACATTCGAAAAGCGGGAAATTAAATTGAAATCAATTGATTTGGCAGCCGCGCTTCCATTTACTACAAAAACACACAAACATACATTTATATTGCGTATACGTATAGTGTACAATATGGACTCGTGACAGACAACAGTGAAAAATGTAATTTTGGACACGGATCAGAAAAGGGGCGTAATCGCACAATTTGATTGCTGACCAAATGATTTATAGTGCGATTTTTATATGCGGCATTTTCACAATAAATTCAAACTCAAGGGAATACAAATGCGGAAAATCTTGACCAGTTAAACATTTACAAAAATAAAGTCAAATACTTAACTCAATCAACTTTTAGTTAACTTCTTAATTTGAGAATAGTTAACAAACAATCAAAAACTTTTGTTTCCAAAAAAAAAAATTCCCCCAGTTCCCTTGGGCATAATAGGTGATAATTTATCGCTATTTCTACACTCCTATCGTTTGCAAAGTTTCCAAAAATTAAATACGTCATTAAT
The DNA here is from genome assembly GCA_018152825.1 of Scaptomyza hsui. NCBI lineage: Eukaryota > Metazoa > Arthropoda > Insecta > Diptera > Drosophilidae > Scaptomyza > Scaptomyza hsui. The sequence continues at coordinate 10,199,579 of JAECXO010000002.1, forward strand.
GTGCGTTCCAGAAGTTTGAAACTCTGCACTCTTGTTTCATTATGGATAAAAAAAATGGTATAAGGTTGACTTATAAATACTCTTTTAAATTAAAGTTTAATGGGCACATTTTAATTCTACCATAAATGCCGCAATCATGAAATTAACCAACAACAGTAAAAAAAATATATAAATTCGTACAGCTGTTTATAATATCAACATCCGTCAAAAAAAAAATTGTGTTGTTGTCTGTTGGTAATTATTGATGCAACAACTACATTTCAAAATATTTACACACACGCACACACACAGAGAGACCAAAAATATGCTTTTGAACTTTCAGTTGTTGTTGTTGTTGCTTCAAGTCTATTTTGATGTATTTATGTAGTACAAATTTTCCAGGCATTGCATATGTGCAAAGTTTTAGCTGGAAATTAGATATATACTACATATATACTGTTTGCTGTAGTCCGATTTCGACATTTGCCATCTTGTTGCCTTATCGCATGGCTAAAATTGGAAAAAACGCACACATTTAATTAAAAAAAAAAAATAAAACGAAAACCAGAAATTTTTAATTCATTTGGGTGGCCCTGAGGCATTCATAAATCCGTTTGAAACTAGAACTGGATGAAAGGGGAGGAAGGTGGAATTTTTGTTTTCTTCTGCGTGTCTGGCATGAGCAAATATTCAACATCATCTAAAACTGCCATTCTTTGCACAACAAATATTTGCTTTCAGCCATTTGGGAAGACTGCTCGAAAACTGAAGCCACATGGCCCACAGCTTCAAATACACAAAGTTCTTTGGGTCTCTTTCGAGTCGTGGAATGTTTACCGTTATCAACATTTTGCGCCATAACTCTAAACGGCACAAACACACATACTGTGTGTGTATGTGTATGTATATGAAAATTTAACTTTCAAACAATAGATAAGCGTTCTCTGGCCCCGATAAGATATGCTGCTGCTGCTGCCGCTTGGCTTTAACTTTGCCTTTACCTTTGGCGCAGGTAAACGTAACCCACGTGGTAACGAGAGTTATAATTACACACACACACACACACACCTCACGTATAGCAACATTTGTTATGATGATATGTGGGTTGACGCATTGCCTCATGCCTCTATTAATATGGCAGACGCAACTTTGGTAATTCATAATTTTGACACAAAACGTACATGAGTAAAAACTCATTGACAACGCCCCCTAATAAATACTAACGCATACTTTTTTTTTGTAAACATTTGTCGTCTGCCCATTAACAACTTTGTTTTATTAACCGCTTTTCTGTTGCTTTTTGCTTGTTTACTACAATAACTCAATAATCAATTGGTAACGATTTGACTTTAAATGAGCTGATTATGAAGGAAATTCCTTTGGCGAAAAGAAATTTCCCTTAATGGAATTTTCTATAAAATAATCTAGAAAACATAAAAACAAAGATAACAAAGCTTGCCCTAACTAAAGATGCAGATAACAAATATTTTTCATTTAATTTGTTTATTATAAAAAAAAACCTAATCAAAATAAGCTTTGTAAACTGCGTACAAATATTTTCCCTTTGATTTATTTCCGTATTTTTAAGGGGCGTTTCTCAGGGACATTTACTTTGATTGAAAGTGAACTTTAAGTACCAATTAAATAAATCAGCAATCTACATGTAAATAACTCTTTTTTAATAGTTTTTCTGGGTAGACTTACCGCTATTTAATAGTCCAATTAACAGACAAATGAATAACATCCACGTCCAAGTCGATCTCATTGTTTATTTGTATTTTTGGCAGCACGCACTTTAAATTTTAGTTTTGTTTGTTGTTGAATTAAAAATTGTTTTTGGCTGCCGCTATCGGAGGTAGATTGTTAACTGCAATTAATATGTTTGTTTGTCGATTTAATTAATTTGCCACTAAATTGCTACAACCAATTGCAAGTTCCCCGCCAAATTCGGAGCCGCAAAACTTGAAACAAAATATTTTACTCATGTTTTTATAAATTTTTTTTCTTAATTTATATGCGTCGCGTGCAACCGGAAACTCAAAATTGGCCAAAGCCAAAAATCAAAGAAAGGCGCGCGCATTATTTTATGCGAAATTCGAAATCAGTTGTCAAGCACTTAACCCATTCAGCCCCCCCCCCCTCGTTTCACAGCTGTGCGCTAAAAAAAATCACAGCTTCCAAATGGTGGACAAATTTTCGTGCTGATTGGCAGCTAAATGGTAAACATGGCTTTAAGTATTTCGCATTTGTGGTTATGCAACTAAAGTAGAGGCTACATATACGAACTATAACTCAATATATACGATTATGATCTCAGTGCGAAAAATGCAGTTTGTTGTTGTTGTAATTGTTGTTGTTACTTTGCTCTGGTCAGTCTTAGTCACTTCTCTCGCTCTCTCTATCTCTCTCTGTCTTTTGCAGCTCGCTCAATGCCAGTGCAGCAAAAGTGGGTCGTGTCGGGTCGAAGAGGCTGTAGTAGGAGTAGGGGGTGGGGGAGGGGGCCGTCTAGGGGGACGACAGGGTGTGCCAAGTCGAAAAGCATGCAAATATGTGTATGCATATTCTCGTACATAAATAAATTAATGTGCAAATGCGAAAAACTCAAAAACGAAAAACAGCAGCTAAAAAAAACAAAGAATTTGTGAGCATAACGAAACCTCGACACCCTTTCCAACTGACATTTAAGCTTGTGACTCATATTGACAGTCTGATTAATGGTTTTGAGCTAGGGAGTTAAAAAAAAATAAACTGTTTAAAGGCAGTTCTAGAGTATACAAATATTAGAAGTTTGGTTTTAAGTTAGATTGACATACATATTTCTTAAATTTTTCAAAAACTCTTTTCCTTTTTTGTTATGAAACTTTTCATGTGTTATGTTTTTCTGTCTTTTTACTAAATTAACCTCTTGCTCATAATATCCTTTGGCAGTGTATACAACAAAGCAAACATTTTAATACACATGTAGTATGTACGTTAATGTTTACACTTGCCACATTCATGTATGTACTGAAATATGTACAAATAAATACAAATACATTTGTATTTTGCGATGTGCGCTACTCACAAAATAAATTTGCAATGCCTCGCGATCGTTTTAATAGTTGTTGCATTTGCTAAAAGCAACAATCGAATACTAAATATACACACTATACATATGTACATACATACAATATGTATTTACATTTCGCAAAAGCGAATAAATGACGGATGAACACGAAAATATTCACTTAGCACTCCACACTAAACCACAAAATGCGAAAAAAAAACTAATCACTAGCCATTAAATTTTAGCCTTAATTTGCTTTGACTTGTACTGAACCGTTCTAGAGGAACCCATTGCAGTTAGTATAATAATAAACACCTCATGTGACGAGTATGTGTCGTTAGAACTCACAGTTATCAACAACTGAGTATTTTCGAATATATATTTATCAATGAGCAAGGTGCAAACGTGACATAGCTGGCGGGCTTTTTAACACTTTTCGACATCGATTCTAACGAGGGAAGTTCGAAAGAAGTTCAAAGTTACAATATCTTGTATCTAAAAGTTTCTATCTCTCGCTTTTAAAACTTTAAAATGTTTTCCCATAGACGTGCTGTTTAACTTTAATTAAAGTTCATATGATGTTTTTGGAATTTGAAAAATCAAGTATTGCGATTGCAATTCCAGGCACGAATATTCTCCGAACTTCTCTCGGTGTTGTTGCTATAGTCGTTGTTTGTCTTTCGGGGCCTTTTTTTCTTTAACAATCTCTGCTCGCTGACTTGTGCTTGTCTTTTTGGTTTTTGTCTTGTTGCCGTTTGTTTATTTACATTGCGCTCCAAGTTTACACACACACACACACACACGTAAGGGCTAGTAAGGCAGCTGCAGCTGCGCTCAGTTTGCTATTACAACGGATTTTTTTCTTATGGCATGGAGGAGATTGAAAAATGCTTGAAAAATGGAATTGAAAACTTTTTCTGTATACTGTTTAAATAACAGCAAATCAATGTTTTTGTTCCTCTGGTTTCCCGTCTCCAACTTTTGCTCACTGCTCCTGGCGTTGCCATATGCTCAATTTCCTTTCACTGCTTACATTTTGTTGTTGCTTTTTTTGGTGCAGTTCGGTTTTCGCTTTCGTTCGCTGCTGCAGCCGGCGAAAAGAGAGTGAGAGAGAGAGAGACAGAGAGACGACATCGACAACAACTGGGCAATGTCGAGTTATTTTACATATTCGCACAAACATATTTATAGAATGTACATTTGCATATTGCACAAGTGCGCTTCGACTAGATGTTTTTTTTTTTTTTTTTTTTTTTTTGTATATTTTTGTATTTCTGTTTCTAATTGCGAGTGTGCCAAAATAACATTGAGGGCCACAATTCGCAATTCGCAATGCAACTATGACCAGATTTATTATGAATCACAGGAGTTCATAGAGTTGAGTTGCAAGTATGTGTGTGTATTGGGGCAGCTGCTGCACCCCCGGGGCCAGAGCGAACGAGCAGAGCTGCCAGGTAAAAGAATGGTTAAAGTGAAGTGCCTGTGTGCCATTTACACGAGGAATTAAAACTGGTTTTTTTTTTGCTTTGCTTTGCGTTCGCCTGGCGACTTCGTTTCAGATGACGCAGAGAGATGGAGAGATGAAGAGGCAGCAACAACAACAACAAACACAAACAGCACAACAACAACAACAACAAATGTTTTCGGTTGAAGCAGCATTACAAAAGGCAACCTTAACCGAACTGCCAGACCGACGACAATTTTGATTTACGAGCAGCAGGTAAGCAAAGCACCGTCGACTCCTATAAAGATGCTCTTTAAGCTCTTGTAACACTTGCACTTGCAAGCGCTTTCTTTCGCTCCGCTTGGCTTCGTGTTTCGAATTGGTGCCCCTTTAACGAATTCATTTGTTTTAGATAGCTTTTGCTCAACCCAGCTATACTAATACACGCACACGTACAATGTATCGACTGTGTAGTATCTATGTGTGTCTGTCTGTCTGCGCGCACAAAACAAATTGAAGTTTTCAAGTACTTAATGGTTGTATTGATAGGAGTTGAATTTTTTTGTATATTTTTTTTTTTAGTGTAAAGTGCGCTATGCGCTCGTTTCGTACCCGTCGCGATGCTTTTCAAGCGAGAACTGAATGTAAGTGTTGCGCGTGCTTGGATGCCATTTGATGGAGCCCAAAAAGCACACGGGAACGCTTGAATTGAAACACAACAGCTCAAGCGCTCTCACCAAAGCATAGTGTTGTTGTTGCTGCTGTTGTTGGTGCTTGGGGCTGCTGGCTGCGTGCTGCTGCTGCCGCAGGTAAACAATTTGTATCATTTCCGCGTTCCTCGTGTGGCGCCAATTTTATCTGAGCAAGACGCAGAGAGAGGAAAAACGAGAGAGACAAATTATGGGTCCAGCAGATGCTCACAATGTCAGTGTCAATTGTTGTTGGTGGTCTTTTCGCTCGAATTGTGAAGCCCTATACCAAATAAATACCCATTAAGATACCTAATTGGTAGATGGTTAATCAAAGAGATAGAGTAATTAGGTTTTTACTAATCACAAGCAATGAATTAAATATCTTTTCGTGCATAATATTTATTTTTAAAATGAAAAACATTAATGGTTACTAAGAGGTGACACTCACATAGATTACTTCATGCTTTTGTCTTATCAATTTTTGGTATCTGTTATCTTAACGGAAGTCTAAAATATCTTGAGTCATTCATTTGTCATCTGATTTGATGCAAACAGAGTGACTAAATAATCTTTAACTAAACAAAAATATTATTCACTATGGCTTTCATTTCAAAAACCGTTAAAAATTGGTACCCCCTTGCATGCAGCCAATTTAAATTTTAGCGACATTTGAGTATCGAGCCGCGTAGCGATGAATCGATAAGAATTTTCGCATGTGTTGCAAATTTGCAGCACTGGCATTTACCAACACTGCCTTGACAGACTGCGCGAATCTTTGTTTACAAACTTAAAATGGAAGTTCCTCTCTCTGAATTTAATTCGCTGGACTTGGAGCGCGAACTCTATGCCCGCGCAATGGATATCAAAGGCTCCAAACAGGAGTGCTATGAACGCTTGTTGGCAGCTCGCCAAAAGGAGGCAGAACATTCCAGCGACTGGCAACGAAGAGGTTTAATGGCAAAATTAGGAGCTCGTGTGCAGCTGGAAGACTTTGCTGAAGTAAAGTTCTACACTCAGACTGAATATGATTTGTTGACTAGCAAAGTACAGTGGAGACTCGACCATGTTCGCCGCACTGAAGATGGCGAGAGCCTGGAGTACTTTCATCCAGAAGTGCTTACCCGCATTGATCGCTCCAAGACGTACATGCTAAATATGGAAGAGTTTCTCATACGACAAGAGCCATATATACATAAGGTAAATTTATGCAACAACTACTGTTTAAAAAAAGTAAAGTCCCTGTTTTTCTACAGATATTTGTAATATTTGTATCCCGCACAGGCGGTCAGGAGCCTCATCTTTGCTATGCTAGAAGCTTGGCCAAACTGCGCAGCTGGGATGAGATTACGGAGGAGTTTGAATGGCCAGTAAGTCAACTATTCACTTCCCAATATATTATTCTACTAATCTGATACCAATTAAAGCTCATTGGAAGTGAACACATTGTCAAAACATTGCCCAGCGGTGAAATGGATAATGCGCAGCTTGAAACAAATGTAAGTTCTTAAAATACTTTGCAAGATTTTAGTAAATAATCATTATCTTCTTTTAGCTCATTACCTCCGAGAATATTGCCAAGGCCATGACAAACATATTTCAAATAATTCAAGATAAAGCTCTTAAGAATATTGTGGCCATAGCTTGTGATCAAAACAGACTCAGTATGTCATATGTGACGATGCTGGTGGAGGCCAGTGGACATGTGATGCTGCCATGTCTCTATGATATCAGCGATCTACAAAAGTCTCTAAGGGACATGTTCTGCTCGGCCTGTGTGCGCTGTTCCCTGCGTGTTTCTCACGAGCTGTATCTACAGACCAGCTACGAGGAGCAGCTAAGCAGGATCATCAATAGCAACAGCACCAAGAATATGAATGCAGTTGTGCTGCTAATGGACTATGTGAATCGGCTGCCACAGATTCTGCTTGCCATGTGGAACTTTGAGGAGCATCGCGATAAGCCCATATCCTTGCTTGGTCTTAACAATAAACTGGTGAAGATCTATGGCGCGCATATGAAAAGAGAACTTCCTCCTATAACATTTGAAGACTGTGCAGCAGGCTCTGGACTCCTGCAGCTGCTCGTCTTTGATGCCTTGTGGCACATATCACCAGAACCTGAACCCGAAGAGGTTCCACCAAATGCCATGAACTAGGATTTAGAATAGTGCCAATTATTGTAGAAATTGTTTTTATATGTTAATTTTATTTGTTGGAACATTTAAATCAGTACAAATGTATTTTATATATAAAGTTTTTGTCTATTGTTATGTGCTACGCATGTCTAGGCAAATTTTAATACATATCGTCAGATATATTAAGGCACTGTAGCTATAACTTATAGCCCCATTATGCATCATGCTCGCTGTGGCTATCTGTGATCTCTGTGTAATCTCATTCTCGAAGATCTCCTCCGTTGCATCATATTGTAGTTCTGATTCCGTTGAATAATTGGGCAGCTCAACTAGATTTAAAATCATTTTTAAAGTTATTCAAATTATTAGCTTGCTATAACTTACCTTCGCCTCCAGTTGCAAATCTTACTAATTTACTGTTATCACTCCAGCCAAAACTGTTTCGGGCCAGAACTGAAACCTCAAAGAGACTGGCTGGCTGCAGGCCATGTAGAGTATAGGAAGTTATATAAATTGGACCTAAATTGAACATAAAAAACAATGTTGATTAGGTTGTAAACAGATACGATTGTTGTCCTATAACTTATTTGTTTATTAATAGCCAAGTTTCTTGACAAAGTCACAATTGGTTTGAGTCTTGACTGTTGCATAAATAAACATATAGTTATTTTGAATTTTTACTCACCAATTGTTGCCTGTGCTGGAATCGTTAGTTCTGTCCAGTTAGTTCTTATGGATCTGGTTACATTTGCTATGAAACCCAAAAGTTTCATCAAAGATCTTATAAAGTCGAAAGTAATTAAGCTTACCTGATGGAATCTGTCGGAATTTCAGCTTGAACTCCATGATGGGCAGCATGCTCTCCGTTTGCCAGACCAGGACATGCGAAGTGGAACTCTGTGTGCCTGGATTGATTTTGAAGACACAGGGCATTGGACGTCCAGTTAGTTCCACTGTGGCACTCTTAAATCCAATGGAGTTGCTGGCCCGGCACTCATATTGACCCATGTCGGATTCACGCACCTTCTTCACAGTCAGGACATGCTTGACCAGACTGACATAGCTGTCCACAGCATGATTGACAACGCCCAGTTCCGTTTCCTGGCTGCTTATGTGGGAGCCAATTGGCACGGGAACACCATGATGGAACCATTGAAGCGTTGCCAGAGGAGCTGCCTCCACAATGCACTCCAGATGAGCCCGATCTCCCACTCGGGTGTAGACCACACTCTGAGGAAGTGTTAGCTCTGGAGCAACTGCAAGGATTACGGATTACTTTCTAAGGTTCAACCATAAAAATTCAGTCTGGCTTACATAGAACTTGCAGCTGGACTCCCGCCACGGCCGGCTGACCCACTCCATTGGCCGCCAGGCACTCAATCAATCCCGCCATGTTCCTGGACTTGATCTCAAAGATGTGACTCTGACGATTGCCCGAATTCGTATACTGATCCACTGTGTTGCCATTTAAACGCCAACTAATCGAAGGTTGTGGCACTCCCTTTGGCCATGCACACCACCTCAAAGATGGCACCAATGGGCAGCTCCAGGACTCCACTGGGCTCGGTCACAACACTTGGCTCATACTGAACCTCGATGGCATGCACCTGGACAGCATGATTGCTGCTCGACATGATCTCGCAGTAGTAGTCGCCAGTGTCCTCCGCCTTCAAGTTGGACACCTGCAGGCTGCCATTGGCAAAGAGCACAATTCTCTCGTTTGGTGGCAAGATCTCCGGATGACGAGAGTCCACCAAAGGCTGATCATCGCGATGCCAACGCACATAGCGAAAGGGAGCTGCAGGGGGGGAAATGTATCTAATGAATCAACTCAAGTATCTCATTGCAAGTTTCAGGTTTTTTATTTTCTTTGGCTTGTAAGTTTACTAATAAAAATCTAGAATCAACATTGAAATAGTAAACTATATCCGATTGAAGAGCTCGGATTTGATGTCTCGTTACAAATCATTATTAGACAATTTGTAGCCACTCAAATCTAATTAAGTTGCTCTAAGCGTCAACAAATTCAAATTCAATGGGAACTGTCAATAAGCCTTTTTCTTTTCAATTGACATGACCTACGAGGGAAATGTGTGTAAGAAGGCACTTAATGGAGCTACTTCAGAATAACAAGATGAGGAAAAACATGTAGCTGACATTAAAGAAGAAGAAAGAAAGAATGAAAGAAAAGTCCATGCATGCATCCATTGTGTTCAACGAATTTCCTTCTCGGCCTATTGTTAGGTAATTTATAATAATAATAATATCACAATCTAGAGTCTTCAATTAAATGTCATTGTTATGTACAATTGCACACAAAAGGAGGCACTTTCAAGGCCTATTAATGTTTGATCACCTAATAAAATGCAATCATTTATACTTATTTAAAGTTTAGCTGTTCAATTAACTTACTATCCAAATAGCAAGGCAATAAAACAGTATCATTTTCATAGGATTTGATTGTGGTTGGAACACTTTTAAATTTTTGATTATTCTCAAGATCATTGTTGAAATTGAGCTCCGCACTCGAGAGAGCTATCACCAAAGGCGATATTAACAACAAATCAATTAAGTTACACATTTTCTGCGTTCACTGGGATTTAAATTGAATTAGAGTCATCAACGTATAATCGAATCTAGGTTTTAGCTATTTTTACTCTCCGGTCGCGTGTCGTAATTTAAAAATTAAGTTTTCTGTGTTCCGGCGCGTTTGCAGTCACGAGCTAAACTGAACGCTTGAGCTGCCGATTCGAATCTGCTGTGAGGGCTTTCTTTCCCCTCCAACGAACACTTTGCAGACTGAGGCAGCGACGGAGGCAGCGACAAAGGCAGCGACAGCGACAGAGGCGATGATGATGACGATGACAGAAGAAAAGACAGCTCAGAGAAGTCACTTGCTCTTTCTTTTGGATGCCGGTTGATTAGCTGACAGTTAATGTACAGCAACGGCGTTGAAGTATCTACAGATGTGTGCAAGCTTGAGATACATATACATTTGTATCTATATAGATGCATTGGAGCGTTCTCTAACGCCCACCATTTGCATGGGCCATGCATCGCTAGATTCTTTTTTATTCACATTCTAAATCCGATTCCGATTGTGATGCTGCTGCTGCTGCTGTTGTTGCTCTTGCTCCGCTTCTGATCTATTACATTCTCCGCTTCAGAGAACGTGCTTCTGTTGCATATTTTGAGATATAGTGTCATTGTGCCACAATGCCGGCACATCATTTGTGATCGGATCAGACTCTCACACACATTCACATTTGTTTACAATGTGTGGCTCGACAAAATGACCAAGGGGGCAGCCATGGGTTCTGGCCAATCTCTCGCTCCCCCACCAACTGCCATGCAGAGATTTTAATAATAATAAAATACAACTTTTACCGGAAGTTGCATAATATTGAATAAATTAATTAGTTTTTGTGTAGCGTTTTCCATAAAGAAGTTGTAGAGAAACTTTTTTTCTCCCACACTTTTCGTTTTTCAAAAAGCAATTTCCAACTCGATTCGATTGTGACCTTTAACAGTTTTGAGTCGTTTAGTTCGAACTTGCCGCGAAAGCATCTGAAATGCGATCGCTTTCAATTAAAAGACAATTTCATCGAATTAATTAAATTAGATGTTGTGGACTTTACGATAAAAGGCGGGAAGAGATCCAAACAGCTGCGCAAACAAACTGCAAACCAATTAAGAACGAGGCGTCCAAAAGACTTAACCCGCTTACAGATACAGATACTATATACATATATATATGAGGTCCACTTAATGGCATTAATGTTTTCATCATCATTCTCTTGGTACAGTTGGTCAATTTGTTTTCATTTTGGCTATGTTTGAGCATGTTCATTGAGATATATATATTATATTTATTTATTTTTAGTTGAATTTTCATTTCTTTTCATGCTTACAGTCGATGCATTAGCAACTTTATTAATTTAAGTGTGTGTTGGACTTAGGTTTTAAGAATGTATGTTTTGTATGTGTGGGAATATATATATAAAATGTATTTATATGGAAATATACAGCAACTAATACAGTTTTACTTTTAAACTTAATGCTAACTGAATTACAAAGGATGTTTGTATATGTATATGTTTATCCTATATGACTATTTTGTGATTACAATAAAAGTGAGTTACGTATTTTAAAAAATTTAGCTAAATTTGTTGTTCATAAACTATAACACACAGATACACACACGCACACACACACACACACACACACACACATGCAGTATAAACAACCAGTGACAAAAACCTTTGAATAAAATAAAGTATTGCTTAACCAGCACAAAGCGATGTATTCGTTTAAAGTTTAAACATAATACAAATGTATAAACTATGCCTATAGTTGAATTCATATTTTTGAATGGAGCGTTAATAACAAAACTTGTCTGCTTACAAACTAATCGATTACGTAACTCGTAACTGCTAGCCTAACAACTAAGAACTGCGTCATATATATATAATTGAGTGTGCAACTAGATGAGGCCGCGCTTCTTTTTGTAATCTTCCAGGTTCAGTGAACGCTTGGACACCGTTTCGGTTGGCTTGTTCGCCGGCTTGGGCAACGCATTGGCGCTGTTCACTATAAAAGGAAGACAAGTTTTCGATTATCGTGTTAATTACAGTAATAGTTCAATCAACTCACCTGGCAGCGGCACATCGAGATCGATGTCAAAGTCGTGCAGCGAGTACAGACTGTAGTCCTTGCCATCGGTTGGCTTTGCGCTGTTGGAAGTGCTCGTTTCATTGGGCTTCTTTTTGCCGGGCGGCGGCGGTGGCAGCGGTGCCAGCAGCACATCTTCCTCATCCTTCTTGCCACCCTTGAAGCCCATGCGTGGTTGGGTGATGCGCCGTGTGAAGGGATCGGAGATCTTCTGGCCCTTGTTGGCACGCGCCTCCTCCATGATGGCCTTCTCGGCATCCTGCACATTGCGCTTGCGATTGCGATCGTTGATGTACGAAATCAAAGTTGAGACTGTGTGAGCGTCGCTTGTCCAGTTCGTTGGCACGGGTCTCCAGCTGATCGATCTGCTGGCCAAGATCGTTGGCAATGTCATAGTCGCCGCGCAACATTGCCGCATCGCGCTCCTTCATCAGGCAGGTCTTTTTCATGGCATAGTTGGTGGGTCGATTGCGGAAGCGATTCTTCTCCTCAACGATCTTGTCCACATCCTCATCCTTGTACTCATAGTTGAGCGCCTTCTTAATGTCGTTTGCCTTGATCTCGATGAGGTCCATGGTTGGAAAGGGCACATGCTGCTGCTGGCACACTTCGTACCATTTGTTGAACTCCGTCTCGGTTATCTCCTGATTCGATATAAACTCCAGCCGAAAGACGCGCTCGTGTGTGCCATGCTTCAGGCGCAATCCTCGATTCGTGCGCGTCGTGCCCAAACTGTATATCTTGCCAGTCTCCACAACGCCAACGATTTCGGCGACGCGATAAACCGGCTTCTGGCCATTGTTGCCAATGCTGATGCGCACAAAGCAATTGACAACAGTGGCCTCAAAGATTGGCAGATTGACAAAGCGTTCCATTTTGAAGCGGGAGAGTCGCAGTTTGTTCAGATCCTCGCGGTTGGTTATGAATACCGGATTCTTGGTTGTCTTCTCGTCGTCCTCCGATTCGCTGGATGCTTTGCTGCTGTTGGAGCGAGATCTCTTGCCCGCTGGCTTCTCATCGTCATCCCAATCACTGCTGCCCGAATCATCTGAATAGATCTCGGATGCTTTCAGCTTCACGGCTGATTTGCAACCGGAGACGCTCTCCAACTCCTCCTTGTCATCGTCTCGCTCACGTTCCGCCTGCCGCTTAGCCTCCTCCTCCTCTGCAAGCCCAAAAACCGAATTTATTTAGTTTACAATGTTTAGTTTTCCATAGATTTAAAGCTCACCTCTTTTGGCTTTTCCCTCTCGCTTTGCCTTCAACATGGCCATGGCATTGCTTCGCTTGTCATCCGTTTTGTTTGCCTCCACGTTCTTCTTGCGCTCCTTGGAACGCTCTTTGTGATCAAAGTAATCGGCCACATCGCTGGCCCTTTGCTCCTCAGCGATTCTCTCGGCGCTGCTGCTTCTGGGCGCAGCTCCTGAACCCAAACTGGTGCCCGATGTGGAAGGACCCTCACGCATCGAGGGCAGGGGCGAGGGACTCTTGGCCAGGGCACGAGCTTCTATTGCGCTGCTCTTGCTGGCCTCGATGTCAGCTATGGTGGATGTCTGGTGCATGGGTGGTGCAAGTTCCTTGGCCTTCTTGAGACGCTTCTCCTTCTTGGACTTCTTCTTGGCCCGATCGCCCTTTGACTTGGATTTCTCGTTCTTTTCGCCGCGCCGCGCGAGTTTTAGCTTCCTCTCGATCTCCCATCGGGTGCGCATTATGTCGCGCTGTTCGATACGCTTGAAGATCTCTGTTTCACGCTCCTTCTCCGACAGTCCATTGAGTCGCTTGCGATCCTCTTCATCTCCCATCAGATCATCATCGTAGCCGTCATCGAACTCGGAGTCCGAGCTCGAGGAAGAGGAGTCGGACGAATCTGTGCCGGAGCCAGAGCCCGACGATGAAGCTGATTTCGATTTGGATTTCTCATGTTCCGAATCGCTGTCAGAAACCTCGCCCTCTTCCTGCTCACTATGTGCTTCTGGTTTTTTGGGCGCTTCGGGTTCGGGACGTTTTTCTATGGGTGCTGGTGCTGCTGGTGGCGCTGCCTCGTCCTGACTATCGTCGTCCCAGTTCTCCTCCGATGAACTCGAATCTCTGCTCGTCTTCTTCTGGCGCTTTTTTTTCGTGGCTGGCGCGCCGGATTTATTGTTGGCCCAGTCCGAGTCCGAATCGGACTTGGAATTTGTGCCTTTTGTGACATTGCTTGGCTTCTTTCGCTTTCTGGCCAACGACAGCAAGTCCTGCGTGCAAAAATAATGTGAATATGGATTTTTTGCATAAAATTCGCGTCGCATTGATTTGTTACATGGCGGCTGCATTTTCAAGGCGTCTTTCAATATTTTTTCGAGTGTTACTCACCGATTCCAGGTTGGTGTCTGTTTCGCTATCACTATCGCTTGAATTGGAGTCCATTAGAGATTGCGTTCGACGTTTTCCCATACTAATTAAGTAAAATTTGTGCCAAACAACAAAGCTAACCTGCAAACAGTGTGAAAATAAATAACTAACATACATATATACAGCGACCAGACCTTAACATTTTGCTCAACTGCTATTAACAGCGACGGCTCATTTTTGCGCGCAAGCACTTCTGCAAATCGCATTAAAAGATTATCGAATTATGCAAGTCAACGTCAAATTGCATTGTAAAAACATAAACACACATCATTCATGGCTTATATCATTTTATTTTTATAGTAAAATTCATAATAGGGCTGGTTGGCTCCAATTTGTTTCGTGCAATATTAAGTGACAGAGCCTTCACACCAGTTTTATAACAGAGCGCGGGTGCGCTATCGAATAAATGACAAGCTGAAAAAATCGATAGGTCGATAAGTGCTCGATAGACTTTTCATATATGGTGTCTGATAAAAGCTGAGTGCTACAAAGCATTGGCGCCACTGTCAATTTTGAATTTGAATATTTGCCATTGAGTTTAAATTCACTGATAAATGATTGAGCTGCTTTAAGCTTATTTTGCATGAACTGGTTGCAGTCATGCTTAGATACTTTGATTATATGAGTTAATATACTTAATTTACAAACGCCCTCACACAATTTGCCATCATCGTTCAGCTCGAATGCATTCAAATTCACTTTCGTTGAAGTTCAGCTATATACTATAGTATAGTCAAGTTTTGCATAAAACAATTTTAGCTTGCACTGCTGCATTGCACGCGCCATCAAGCGCAACAACGAATCACACTTAAAGTTTAACTTTGAAAAGAAAAATGAAAGCACTTAAGACAGAACGCCAAATTTTCAGTACTCTTTCGTACTTTTTTCAAGTTGACAACAAATCAGAAAAAGAAAATGCCTTAAACAACTTTTAAAGAGCTAAGACTAGTTTATAATATGATGCTGTTTTTTATTTACTTTATGCGTTGCACAATTCCTAGTAAAACAACAATAACACCCACTGACAGCAGAGTATAAAAGAATAAATATCGAGAATGTGCAGAAAGCGCAATGTAAACAGCGTAGGAGGAAGAGGAGAAGCAACAGCAGCAAACTTGTTAAAGGGGGTGTGGAATTAGGATTGAATAAAAGACTTGAAATGCAAATTCTTGTTGTTGAAACTTGGGAAGCACGAAACACATTTTTGCAGGTCCCAAGAAAAGTTTGTTACTTAGGAATACATATTTTAAAGAGTATCTACATGATAAGAGTATTTCATTGATCGCCGCCTTTAAATATTAAAATCAAATCAAAACTATATACCACAGCAGTAAATGTTCCACTGACCTTTTATTTGTTTGGCAAACAAAAATTTAAAAAAAAATATGCTAGAAACGCACCTGCAAAACGACCGCACAAATAACTTCAATCAATATTAATTAAAATACAGGCATTTCCCTTCGGCGCATTTCCCTTACCCATTTCCCCTGACGCATTGCACGGCGGCTGCTTCTGTTGTGTTGGGTGTTTTCTACTGTACGAGGGGGGAACGGGATAGATTGCGGTGCTTGCCTGCACCCGAGTTTCATAATTCGACTTAAATGCTACGAGGCAATTTGCAGTAGCTACAACAACAAAATGAAAGCACGAACAACATGGAACAAAGTGCACATTCCTGCCGCTAAAACGCCGCCTGCTGCTGCATTACACATACAAAAACAATATCCTCCCACACGCACACACACACACACATATTGTAGACGACTCAGCAAGACCACAAACCCAAAGCTGGCCAACCACCACCCACTTAACGGAGAGCGCGAGAGTGCCAGAGAGCAAACGCTTTGAGCGCGACTTGTGAATTATGTTGGAGCATGCGCTTGGCATTGAGTGAGAACTGCTTCGGGGTAGGCTGAGCTTTTCGTTTAGCTATGCGATTCACCTCGTTTGCCATTTTTGGGTGGTTGTCGTTTTAAAGCTCGGCGCGCGCTGTTGCGTCGCAGTTATTGTTCATGCTTCGACTGACCAAAGCGAGGGAGAGAGACGCGTGTGGGTGTGCGAGAGAGCAGCTACAATGTGGGAGAGCAGTTTTAACAAAGCTTCAAACTAATGCTCGTTGTTGTTGTTGTTGCTGTATTGAACAGCGCAATTCTACTTTCCACAAAGTTTAATTGAGAAATTCTCCGGTGAGTGAGTGAACGCCGTTTTTTTTCGCCAGTTTGTCGAAAGACGTTCGCGAGTGCGGTAACGGGAAAAAACCTAGCAGAAATTTTAAACGTAAACAAATGTTGCGGGGGTTGAAAACCATAAAAAAAATAACATTGCAACAGCATAAAGTGCAATAAAAAACGTAACCTGCGAAAAGTGTACAAAAAAAAACACAGAGATATTAATAATAATTACATTCATTAAAAAAATTGTTGTGTATTTTAGTGCAATTAACATAAAAACAAAACAAACGAAAACAGCCACCGTTAAATAAAGCGCGCTGTGCAGTTTTTGAGACAACTGTAACTTTAACTTTAACGCCGTGTTGCGCTTTCACCCAAGGGTGAACTCGCACACACCCCCAAAACCTTTGAGTAAACTTTCATCCCAATCGTGCTGTGAAAATCAAACACACAGAGAAAAAAAAAAACAAACCCAGCCGAGTTTTTAGTTTTGTATTCGCACAGCCATTTTTGCTTAGTGCCCACAACAACAGAGCTAAAGCCGCGGGCGTGGCGGCCACGGATACCAGACAGAGACAGCAAGCAGGGCACTGTCTCTAACGGTAACTGACGCACATATGGAGCGAGCACATACAGTTGCAATGGGACCATTTCAACGTTTTTGTTGTAGTCCCTGTTAATTTGTCGTGCATTTGCCAGCTCAACTGGGAAAAACAACTGTGCAAAAGTTTGTGTACGAAAGCAATAAAAAAGGAGAGAATTGTGTTTATCTCTTTTATGCGTTGGATATACAGTTAGGTGAGTTGCGTTTTTCACATTAATATGATTGATCGTTTTTCGAGTATTACTATACTATAACTTAACATAGATATTTTTAGTTTCGCTCAGTGTATGCGCAATCACTAAAAGCGCAACCGATATATGTGAGTAGAATTCGAAAGTGATTTGGTCAACAGCTAAACAATAAAGTTGTTAAGGGCTTTTGGCAAACAAAAGGCGGCCAGCGTCATTTAACATTAAGGCTTCCTTCCTTCCTTTCACCCCCCCCCCATTCAAACTGTGAGCAGCCCAATCCGAAAATCCAGATTCAAATTCAAATCAGAGTTTGTACATATTACAGTTAGTATGTTAGTCTGTGTGTTTACAGAGCGGACAGTCAACTAACTAAACAAAAGAAGGCAATTCTGAAGAGCTTAAAATGCGTTTTGTCAACATTAGGAAACGGGTGGAAAGTGTGGGGGGTTGGGGGGGATTTGTCATGTGTGGATAAGGGGAATGATAAATGCTGTAGAAATTGCTTTTGGATTGCCTCAGCAACAGCAGCAACAACAACAACAACAACTGCTGTGTTGCGGATGTTGCAACTGGAAAATGCACAAAGGGAAAAGGCCTGTTGCCACCCTTCAAGGACGAAACAAGTTGCAGGGTCGAGTGTGAAAAACAACCCTCGTCCTGCCTGGCAACAACTGCAACTAAGATGAATAATTCAAATTCAGACACATCTCGTATGCGAAAAAACGAAATATAAGAAAAGGAATAACGGTAGCTTGCACAAAACCAGTTAGTTCGGGTCAAAGGGGAAGGGGGCAGGGGGCTGGGGGCATGGAGCTTAAGTGCATTATCCTTGAGCGAGTTGCACGTTGCACAGCCTAACCCTCAACACAGAAAATAATTGCATGCATCCTGGCAAAATCTCTCCTTGAATTCTCTCTTTTTTTTCTACTGCTTTTTTTTTTTTTTTGAGGCCTTGTTGTTAAATCCTTGACTCTGCCTTATATCCTTCGAAGCTGGTCTGTGCTGCCTCATCAATCATTATGGGGATTCCTGTTGCCGTCTGTATGTATTTATGTCTAAGCTTTTGCCTTCAATTCGTTTATTTACTGACATCGAATTTTGTATTTCGGCTTCAATCAAAAGCAATTTTTGTGAAATTTCAATTTCAATGATGACTAAAAGCTGAAAAAGGATAATCTTTGGAAAAGAAGTCAACGAATTTTTTTAAAGGCTTATGATTAGAAAGGTTTAAAGAGTTCTTTGCTAAAGACTTTAAAGATTATTGTAACTTAAAAATACGAATTAAACTCCAAGCCAAATATTTTTCTTTTCCATAACTTAAACCAACATTTTCTGATAGACGCTTTAATTCATATTCAAATTTTAACCTATCACGATTCACAAACATTTCTAATCATTTAACTTCCCTTTTTGAGGTTTACTGCGATTTATGTTGTCCATTTACCAAAAATTTAATTATGCGTATTGGCCTCGTTCCTAAACATAAACATAAAGATATCACGGCTCAAGCAGTTCCGCCAAGTTTCTGGTCTACGCTAACGATATTAGCGGCTTTATCTTAAGTGGGCGTGGCAATGAGAGGCGTCTTTGTAGCCATTTCTACGCGGGGCACGTTTCACTTTTCCGGCTAAATTAGATTGCGTGCACAATGTGGGCGGGGTAAGAGGTAAGAGGCAGGTGCAAGCTTAAGCGGAGAGAGAGAGAGAGGAGAGGGGTCAGCGCTTTTGTTGCGTGTGCAACAATATTGTCTGACTATCAGGGGGAGTAGCGGGGGAGGTTGTAAACTACGCGCTTTCCAACCGACTGCCCTTTGGCCCTTGGTATTTTATTTTATTTTGTTTTGTTGTGTAAAACTTATGCACAGCAACTAATCTCTTTAGTGCAATTAATTATGTGCCGACGCCATTTTGTTAACCGGGGCCAGCGCACCCCTCAACCACCCGAAGACCCCCCCTATTAAAACTGAGCGAGAGAATTCCCTTTTTATACTGGAGTTCGCGTTCAGCTGAAAAAAAAATGGGAAGAAAAGGAAAACTTTATCCTTTCGGTTGCGAAGCCTGCTGATAAGCCAAACCACAAAAGCGACCGTTGCATGCAACTTTTGCGTAGCTCACAGATTACTCAATACTCGCCTCGCACAGAGAGAGTGAAAGAGAGGGAAAGAGAGGGGAGCGCTACGAACTTTTTTCACAGTTACCCGTTAACAGTTTTGTGTTGTTTGATCAGCGAAAAAATAAAAACAGGACATACACTTAAAGAAATCGAATGCAACGTAAAATTTGAGACTGAAGACAATTTTTAATATAAGATAAAATTTATTTTTATATTTAAAAACAAAAATATCTGAGTAATAAACTGGTCAGGAATTTTTCCAGGTGCACATTTTTTTTACAAGTGTTGAGTCCTTTAGGTTTCTATGGTCTGTCTACCCTTTGACATAATTAATTAATTAATTTGCATAAAATCTGAAACAACCAAATAACTATTGGCAAGTTTTTTTAATATTGAAATCCGAGTTTTAGCAACAAAGCTTTAACTTTTTTTTGTTGTTGTAAAGAAGTTTCACCCCTTTTTTCATTCCTGGCATATAATTTATTCATGATGGAATATAATTTAGCTGTTTTGCAGCTGAACAAGCTTTACACTTTTGAGTAGTTTGCTCTACTTGCAGTTGCACACAATTAACGCAGATATATACTTTAAAATATATATGTAAAAGTTATAGTATATAAGGAAGTGCATGTTTTATGAACAGCAAAAGTTTTTAAAATGCCTCGCGTCGACTTCGAGGATTAACTCTTTGCATGCAAAGTATTGTGGAAACTTGTTATTGCAAAATATGCAAGCCACAAACCACAAACCATGGACCACAACCACAACAAGAACAAGAACAAGAACAAGATAAGCGCCAACTTTAACCAAAGGCGCAAAAATAAGTAAAAGTAGAAGTAAAAACATAAAAGGCATTTATGTAGATGCCAAGTAAAACATTTTGTTATTGTAATAGACAGCCAAATCTTAAGATGAGCTGGGATTTAAAACAAAATGCAATAAAGCAAGTTGTTAATAGAAGGAAATTATATAACCTAACCAGTCTCGAAACAAACAAAAACTGGTTTCCAAATGTAAACATTAGCTGTTCAAGCCAAAAACGAAGATTGCTCTACATTTATTACTCATACGACACGTTGACATCACAAATGTGATTAGAGACAAATAGAATTTATCTCAGCTGTAGATAGTGGGCAGCGTGTAATTCCAAAGCTTGTTGCCGGCCAATTAAGTGCAAATTAAATTATAGAACACAAAAAAAAAACCTAAACAACAACATTTCAACCCACGCAATTTTCAACCGATTCAATTCAATTTCAATGCCAGTCAGTCAGTCAGCCGTGTGGTCCGTTGCTGTCACTTAGTCAAGCGTGTGTGTGTGTGTGTGTGTGTGTGTGTGTGTATAAAACACCACAACAAACAACACAAATCAGTAGCAGAAACATCTCAAGACTCACCACGGGCATCTGATGAAGATGATGATGATGATGATATTTTGTTTCGGGGCGCATAAGTGAATGAAAAAGTGCTAGTTGCCACACACACACACACACACACACACACACACACGCCAGTTACGTGATACGAATGCCAAAAAAAAATATATGGTATATAGAAAGAGGAGAAAAGAATGCTTGAGCTGACATTAAATGACACGAACGGCGGGTGAGAATGACAAGTGGTGAGTGGGCGTTGAAGTGGGCGGTGGAGCGCAACAGCGACTCTCTCCCCCTCTCCCCTCTCTTTCTTCGTCTGGTCAATGCCTCAACTTTAATACAATATGCGAACCATGCTGGGCACACCAACAACAACAACAACAAGAGCAACAACAGCAGCAAATTAAATAATTTGTATTGTTGGGGTTTTTTTTTTGCCTTGTTACAGTTATTTGTCTGAACACAGAAATGTTTCAAATTTAAACTTAAATATTTAAGTAAAAATATGCGTACTGAGATTTCTCTCTGTTAATTGTCCTGCCAGATGTTTACTTTCTTCTTTTATTGTCCTTGTTGTTGTCTTGAGCCTAAATTCAATGTTGTAATTTAAATTTTAATTAAAACCATAAAAGTCAAGGCAAAAAACCAATGCTGAGAATTTTTATTGGAATATTTGTAGAGTCAAACTTGAGGAAGGGCAAAGGAAGGAGGAAAAAATGGATAAAAATCTACCCAATATTAGTACAAAACCCATTCAGGTGCGTCATTTAATAACTATTCACTCAATTCATTTGTCTTGTCATAGAGAAAGAAAAGCAAATGAATTGATCAATTAGTTGGCAAGCTAAATTTATGTTCAGCGCTCAATTTGATTACGCTCTGGGCCTATGAATCAATGTGAAAATGAATGTGTTCCTAGGTTAAAGACAGTGACATACCCTATCCCACTCTATTTCGTACAGTGTATTTAATTCGGGTCATAAATAACGGCAATGCGATAGCTGCAATTCATTCAGGAAGCTCAAATATAATAGGTACTGGACCTGAACCGAGAACTGAGCACCTGCAGTCAACCACCCCCTCTACACACCACCCCCTCCTCCCTTAGCAGTCATTTATTAGATTGCATGCAACAAAACGATGTCAATATAGTACCTCTATATATGAAAAGGTTTAAAGGTAAAAGCAGAAAATGTGTAACCATAAACCCAGCTGGTAACCACACACAAAAACAATTTGGTGGTTGCCTGTGTGTGTGTGTGTGTGTGTGTGTGTGTGGGTGTAGTGTGCATGTTAATGGTCGTTGGTGGCAAGGAAGGGCGTACGGGAAACAATTGTGTGTCATGCACTTTCAACCCCGAGCAGCGTCATCATGTCTGGAGCTAGTGGAATATTCCCTCGAGGGGGGGCAATCGGAGAGGGGGAGGAGGCGTGAGCAATTGTCTGGGTGACTATGGGGTAACTAGAGCCAATGGACTAAATTGAGCAACAACAACAACAACAAAGAAAGAAGAAGCAACAGTCTGCTGGCCCAGTTGGCAGCATTGTTGGCTCTCTCCTTTCTTTTGGCCTGGCTTTTTGATACATTCATTTCGTTTATTTGGTTTTTACGTTGTTGAGTGACAGTTACACCCCCCCAACCCCCCGCCCCCGCGGGGCGTGAGTGGCACGGACACGTGCTTGCTTGCCAGCTACCCCGTTGTTCATTATTTTAGCCACTGGCAATGTTTTGCCAACCCCTTCTACACCCACCCCCCCCCCGCTCCCCTTAACTGTGCCGCAGTGCGTTTTAATTTTGTTTGATGTATTACCAAACTCCCCGACCTCTGAACCTCCCTCCAACCCCACCAACCACATTGTAAGTGGTGTAGAAACGATTCTTTTATTCACTTGCACATCTTGTTTTTGTTGTTGTTGTTGTTGTTGTTGTTGGAGCAGCTTAAGGGCAATCGTCTATTGTATACTGATTTAGATATATAGCAACATTACTATGCAGATTCCTTTTTTGCTGTCAGTGATTTCCATTTGATATTACGCACTGAGCAAACAGCAATTTCCTGACACTACAAAAAAAGAGCATTAAATTCAATAAACCGGTTCATCATCATAGTCATCATTGTTGGTTCGGGTTCAGGAACTCAACGAAAATGCCATAAAAATCAACTAAAAGATGGCCGGACGCCAAAAATTGCGTTTTGTTTTTCCTCGAGTGCGGATTGAATGAAAGGAGCTTTCAATGACAGGCCCACAGGACACAATTGAACAGTTATAAAAACAAAGAGTATGTAGAGAAGACGAAGTGGAAATACACTTTTTAATATATTTTTTAACAATTTGTAAAAATTCCCAAAGGAAATTTTCCTGTGGAAACTTTAAACTTTTTTGATATGACAAATTTTATTTATAGTATTTTTAATCAACCTTCTTAAAGGCTATAAAGTATTGGAATGAAAAACTTTAAACTATCATAACTTTGTGAAAACTGAACAGATTTTTAAAAGCTATATCTTTTTACAAATAGTTTGACGTCTTAAGTATTAAGTTATTTATTTTAAAGTACCTTCCCCAAAAATTTTACTTGGAAAAGGGTTTCCAACTTTCTACTGCCATAACAGCCTCAAAACCGAATCGAATTTTAAAAGCAAGCTCATTTTGTTAATGGCTTTAAAGCTAGATTTTTACACACACCTCTCACTTAAATTGCAAACCTAATGACAAAGTCTTTATACCTTCGTCTTGGAAACTTTGCGAATTCTATCAACATGAATGCAATTCCATTAGCACGAAATGATTTGATGCGCTCCGTTATCTGTGTAGTGTGAAGCGACCAAAGGGACATAGAACGAAGGACAGGCGACGAGGACAAACCAACAGCAGAAAGGAATCGAAGGATAGAAAGGAGAGAGTTACGATTGGAAAGCCATAAACGCGCTGAGAACATTTGGGGCCTGCCTTTAGCTTTAAGTTGTGTTTTTTTTTTTATGACCAGCTAGAGAGGCACTCAGACCTGAGACAAAGAAGGAAAGAGCATAAAAAAGCTTTAAAAAAATTCCAGTGAATTAAAGACTTTGCTACCAAAAAAAGAACAAAAACGGAAGAAGCTTTTAAAGTGAGGCTAATGGATTTATTAATACCTGCTTCCCAGGACCTTAATGGAATGTTGTGCATAACTGTACATCATGCCACTAGCTGTGTGTGTTTGCAACCAAATTAAATGATAGCAGTGCGAGGTAACATAACGGCAACAACATGCCACACGGTGTCGCCCCACTAATTGAAATGGACTGCGACCGGGGCAAAATTCTATTATCCTTATCCAACACAGCGAAAACCCACACACACACACACACACACACACACACACACACACACACGTAGACAGCTCTCCTGGGTGCTATTTGGTGTGTGTAGCACATTTCAATTTAAGGCCTGGCTTGAATAATATTTGCAAACATCTGATAAACAGCTGAGTTGAGTTGCACGATGTCAACATTGACTTAGCTAGTTAGTTAAGTAATTCAATTTAAATGCATCTTTAATTTGTTTTCTGTCGACGCGCAAAGAAGAGAAGAGAAAACTTTAACTACCAACTGGCAGACAGGCAGGCAGAAAGGCAGGCAGAAAATGCCACAGCCTGGAGGCAAGGAATGTTGCACGAGTGTGTGTGTGTGTGTGGCAAATGCAGATGAATGGGAGAAGGGAGAGAAATGAAATGCCGACAGAGTAATGGGAATTCTGAGGGCATATGAAAAGCAAGCAGCATGCTGCAAATTCTGCCGGTGTGTCGATGATGCCACGTTGACGTTGTTGTTGTTGTTGTTGCTGTTGCCGGTGTCTATCCCATCCGGATGAGAGCGAGTGAGAGAGAGGCAGGAAAATGGAATAGGAAATTGAGTGTGTCTAATGCGTGCTTATGGAGCACATTTTAAATGCATTTCTCACAGTCATCCACACAGTTATATATATATATATACTCTCTTGCAACAGGTGCAACCTGGAAGTTCCATATGGAGTCGGTTTCTATTTTTTTCTTCTTTTTACGTTTTTATTAAAATCGTGCTGGCTGTCAGGAAAGATAACTCGATTTCATCCGCCATCAGGTCGCTCTCCCTCGGTTGCCATTTGCATATTGTCTCTGTGTGTGTGTGTGTGTGTGTGTGTGTGTGTCACAAAGTGGAACTTGGCAAATTTTCTTTCATTTTTCATATGTTGCAGGTTGCGGCAGGTTGCATATACAACAACTACAACTACAACTACAACTCCAACTACTACAATATTAAAGAAATTTCATTTTGTTGCCGGAGTTCAAAGCTTGTCACACACACACTCACACACACATGTGTGTGCACATAAATATTTTGTACATGCCATGCACTGAGAGAAAAGCGTAAAGTAGTTTTAACTCAACCTCAAACGAGACTTAATAAGTTTATCTACTGTTCAATAAGCAACATGTATTTCTCTCAGTGCACTTTATGCTTACAATGCACACAAGAAGTATTGTATCTGCACTCAAGTCGCGTTGCTGCCACCGCTGCTGCTGCTGCTGCTGCTGCTGTTGCCGTTGCAAATAAATTTGTCAAATTGCATTCGCAATTCGCTGTTTTTCTTTGCTTATGAAACAGGGTTGGTGCGAGGGGGGAGGGGGGAGGGGGAGAGAGGAAAACAGCAGCCACAATCAAGTGACACAGCAATGTGTCTCTGGTCTTGTGTGTCGCTTGTCGCTTGTCTCTTGTTCTCTGGTCTTTCTCCGTTTGCCACAGTGTCCAACTATAGTTGCCACAGTGCCACAATGCACGTTCACCACCTCACGTTCTCTCTGCCCCTCGCCTCTCTTCCTCACCACTGACAGCTTTTACACATTTCATTTTATTGTCACGTACGCGTTCATTTCTGTAGTTTCTCTTTATGGTAGGTCGCTTGCCGGTTTTCCTCCAAAATTATTTGTATTGCCAACCGCCATATAAGGTCATGCCTAGTTGTCGTATTTCTGCCTCAATAAAAGTCGTTCATAAGCTTAGTGTTTTGCATTTACATACAGGGTGTCGCTGATTTACTTACAACGTGTGTGATTAGGTGTAAAATTGAGTGAATAAATGCACTCGAAAAAAACACGTTACTAAAATCAACTATAAAAATACATATTTAATTTTAACTATGTTAATTTTCCTTATCATATTTATATAATAATAATAATAATATTTCCACTTACCCCTTAACAGCTTGATTTTAATAAAGAGAATGATTGTATTGAGTGATTTTTAGTAGACACAAAAATAAATAATTTATATTTATTATTACACACATCCATGCTTAAACCATTACTTATACTTATACGCTACTAAAAATGACCAAAATCAGTCGAGCGTACTTGAATTTTTGAGAATCGCGGAGTAGAGCAGTGTCTTAATAGTCGTTAATTTTAAAAATAAAGTTTTCCTTTACTTATACTAAAATTCATAAAATCAGAAAAACTTACTTACATTTTTGAGAATCGCGTAGTAGAGCATGCTTATACTTAATACTTCAACGCTCAAAAAGCTTTCCATCTTTCGAAAAATGAACTCAACTGACAGCTTTGTTTATTAAGTTAGTAAAAGGAGATGAAAGTTCTTAATCTGTAATCTATGGATGGACAGTTTGACAACTGTTCGAGTCCAATTTCCGATGACGTTTTGCCAAGCAGCTGCCAAATACTGCAAATCTGCAAATCTGCATTTTGCATCCAGCTCAGCTCAGCAAGTTTTGCAGTTTCAATGCAATTAAACCCAAAAAAAATCGATGAGAAAAGTCAAAAGGAAAGTCAAGAAAAAAATGATGTAGTATCGGATGTTTAAGTAAAAAAATTGAGAGAGAAGTTGAAAAGCAGCTGCACTTAGTTAATTGACCATTAGAAACACTTTGCTATTCGCGTGGCAACGTTAGCTTTAACTTTTCGTAATCTGCTGCGAGTGAGTTGCACAAAATGAATTACAAATTCTACTTCTTCATCTTCTTCTTCTTCTTCTGCTGCTGCTGCAACGAATTTAAGTAGCGCGAGTCCTATAAAAACTTGCCAGGAAGAGAGAGAGGAATTCGCATTCGTGCCACACTAATTCAGTTTGCCGTATCATCTTTCATCTGAGTGTGTGTGTGTGCCAAAAAGTTTCCTTCGTTTTTTTGTTGGATAGTTGGTGGATTATACGCAGATGCAGCTGCAAAGATGCGGCAGGAAATATGAAAACTAACAGACTTATTGCATTACTTACGCTAAATAACCCACTTACAAAATGGCGCACATGAAAAAGCGCACGGCGGATAACTGAATGACAAAATGAGAAGAAGAAGAAGCAGACGAAGCAGAAGTCGAAGAAGGTAGGAACTGCAATACTGTTGGCGATAATGATGATAATAATAATAATGATGCGGGCAACTTATTAAATTCTGTCTACCAAAAAAACGGAAACACACACAAATAGAGTTACAACTGCTGACAGAGTGTGAGAGAGAGGGGGGAGAGAGAGAGAGAGAAAGGAAGAGAGCATGACAATTGCACACACAAGGCAACTTGACAGGAACACTGACAGCAGTTCCCAGCTTCCTATTGCCAGGAGGCCAAACAAGGGGGAGGTCGGGTTGGGTTGGGGTTGGGTGTTGGAAGTTTTGGCATTGCCAGCCTGAATGCATGAAAAATCACAGCTACGTGCAACACACACACACACACACACAAGAGTGAGGTTAAACAGGTATCCAAGATACGCATTTGAAATCGGATCGATGTGGCTTTCATACCCTGCATAAGCCCCACACTGTATGCATAGGGAACGCCTAATGAATGTTTGAATTAACATAATTACTCATACATATACATATAGTTTCAAATGTTAGCTTAATGATTTATTATGTCTATTGAATGTGAAGGGGTTAAAGTTCAATCGAATTTTCTTTAGCTATACTCTATCATAGGGTATTCCAGCACACTGCCGACTTATTTTTTCTGTGTTTTGTTTTCATTGGCATTGCATTGTCGGCTCATAAAATATGCATTGAACGAATTGTTTTACGCTTTTCAGTACATATATATATAGTTTTTATATTTTTCTGCTTGCATGGTTTTGTGTGCTTGTTTTTGCTTGAAAGCTCTTAAATTTCACATAGTATGTATGACTTTAAGTCTGTGTGGCATTTGGTATTCAAATTTATGCGTAATGCAACCAACAACAACTCTCGGAATGAGAATGAGAATGAAAATCTAATATGGCAGAAAACCCAATTAAATGTTGCACAAAAGCACAAGAGCAAGGCAGCTGGAAATAATTCTGTTTACGCTGAGACGCACGAGACAAGTTAAATCTTTCCTTGTGCACAAACACAGCTGTGCCTGCAACCAGACTTATTCCCAGTGCGCCTGGGGTTAGGCTATGAAAATGCACAGCGTTCACATTTGATTGGATTTGCAATGGCGCGATAAAACTAAAGCTATACACACTAAACACAAATATTGCACAAGTCGAAAAATCTAAAAAGATTTCTTTAATTGTTTTTTCCTGTTTTCAATTTCAGATGTTCAGAAGTTCAGTTTCACAGCATTCAAAGCCAACATTTGCCAAACTAAAAGGTAAGTCTGCCATTTCACATTTCAGTCACGACAACTTCGATGGTTGGCCCAAAAGAGGAAAGCCAAAAAAACCATCCAGCTCAGCGCATTTTTACGGCAATCGTCACGGTTACAACAAGCGAAATACGTGAGACTATTTCACAGCATGTAATTGTCTAGAATCTAGAATGTACTCACACTTCATGTATTTTCTTTAACAATTTCCGTTTCTCTCAGCCACTTAGGTGAAAGAAGTTTTGCAACCTTGAAAATGGATTTTTTTTTTTGATTTAGTTAAAGGTAAATACAGTTCTGTTGATTTGGAAAATGTTCTTTTTACATTGTTTAGAAAAGTCAAACACAAAATCGATTTGACTTCAGCTGTTAGTTTACTTTTTCTAATAAGCTTCAGTTTTTGTGTGTGTTTTGGGTTTTTGTGGCTTAATCATACTTGTTTCACAATGCGGTTACAAACAGTGAGTGCCACAACAAAAGGGAGTCCTTACTAAGCCATGTGTGTGTGTGTGTGTGTGTGAGTGTGGGTGTTGTCACAGTTCTACATCTGGTGTTGGTAAAGGATTAGAAACGCAACCGCAATGCCAGTCAAAGAACTGAGTACTTATTCATACAAACTTCCAAGCACATACAATTGTGGAACAGAGTAGAGTGCACTCAGAGAAATCATAAGGGACTTTCATACTTGGTAGAATACGAAAAGTTAACTAGAACTATAGAACATTTTTATCTCAGTGTAGTTCGCTTGGAGTTAGCATTGAGTTTGACTTCACTTGGCCTTTTTTATAGTTCCATAGAAAAGTCGTAAATTATGTAAGTTTGTATTTGCTTGCTCACAAACGAATCAACGAAAGTGGTTACAAATGTATGTACACACACACACACACACACACACACACTTGCTCTACTTTACTTGGCATACATCATTTGCTTGTTGACCGAGTTTGAATCGATGCTTTTGACCAGGCCAACTTCTAAGCTCTTGTCGCCATAAATTTTATTTTGTGTGACACAAATGCAGTTTAGGATTATATTTAAAGCCCAGCTTTAACCAACTTCAACGATCTCTCCCATCTTTGTGTGCATTTTTATGATTGCGAGGGATCTTTCTCAATGCGTTTCCATACTTTATGGCTACAATGAAAACAAACACGCTTTGTGTGTGTCCCTCTGGTAGTACTATCTGCCATGGGGCCATAAAGTGTCGAGCCAGAAACTAATCGGTGGCAGCCATAAACGTAAAACTGCCGCACTTTTTTGCAACCTTTAGCGGTTGCAACACACACAAAAGTTATTGGCTAGTAAAAGAGAAAAAACAAAACACAGAGCACAGGTTTAGTGCCACATGTGGCAGAGAGCAACTCTTTGACTCTCAGGATGCTTCTGGCTGCTTCTGCGGCTCTGCAGTTTTGTGACATCTTAAGTGCATTGGCCACAGAGCCAGAAGTGGCAGACGACGCATTTTGTGGCCACATTTTGTGCAACTGACAAAGTCAGACAAGTTTTTTTCACTCATTTTACTGGCTTTTTATTAATTCGGTGGGTTCAACGAACCACATGCCACTAAAAGCACACAATATGGTTGTTTAAAACAGACACCAGAGATATTTTGAAAAACAAAATTACACATTTTTCATATACAAATCTAACAGACAAAACAAACATCTTCAAATTGAATTTGTATTTTTTTATCTTAGAAAATCTCTTTAAATAAATCCCATTATCCTTTTGGGTCTGCTTTAAAAGAAAACATCATAATCAAATATTTTCATCCGCTCTAAGTAAATAAACCGTAGAAAAAAGGTTCAATTGAAAATATTAAAACAAACACCAAGAAAAATGTTCTCAAAGAAAAACAAGCTTTTTATAATAATCAATCAAACTTTGTTTACGCGCTTTTTCAAAAACAACATTTAACAAGTGAAAAAGATGTCAATAAAAATTCGCTGTTTTCAATACCGAATTATTATGTTAGCATTGAAATATAGTTTTCGTTTTGTAAAGAGAGTATGGCTAAGTAGCTTAAAGGCTACCGAAAAACGAAGAAGATTTATCGAGTACATACATATATGCATGAGCTATATATACGATTACAAACATATGTATGTATGTGTGTGTTTGGGACCAGCTTATAAACTGCAAACGCACGTTCCACCAAAAAAAAGACAAGAGAAAAGAGAAGAAATAATATATGAAAAATGCTTTCATAAAGAATTCACAAAACTGTATCCTTGTTGTTGTTGTTGTTGTTGCTGTTGTGTGTTTTTCCCAGACTTGTTTGAAAAGGCAAAGAGCACAAGAGACCAAATAAAAAATATATATACAACGCATATTATTAAGTAGCGTATCAAGAGCTTAAGGCAAGCTAATTTTGTTCTCTGTATGTGTGGGTTTAAAAAAAAAACAAATTCAAATGATGTTTATCATTTCATCTCGAAATTAAAGTTTAAAATGCAAATTGACTTTTTTTTACGCATTTACCGCATGCAATTCAATTTGGGCATATTAATTACTTGATGCTAATAGCCACAAAACATAACCACAAAACGAAAATTCCCCAAAATAGCCAATTCAGATTCCTGCCCCTCTCTCAAATTGGGGTAGGTGTACAAAATGGGCAGTCATTACGAATGATGGCTGGGGCGGAACACAAATACATACAAAAGGACTGAATGAAAAGGAAAAACCATAAGGATGAATGGAACTTATTATCTGCGTCAGTTGTACACAAACACGTACGAAACAGCCTCCGCACCCGCACCCTTCGCACCCTTCGCAACCCTCCGTGACTCAACGCAATAAAATCTTATTAAGGCGCTTTACAATAAGCGCTCAAAGGGGAATCTGCAAAATGCCTGCCACAGCTTAGGGTTCAAGATGCCCCAAAAAAAACACACACACACAAATATGGCGCCAAATATTCGGCATTGGGCCAACGAAAATATTGACGTCTTGTGCTGGGTGACAGCGAAAAACATATAAACATGTATTTACAATATATATGCATGTATATTGCGCATACGCCGCATTGTGCACGGCTTGCCTTTGGTGTGCTTAGCCCCTGTGGTCATTAATAATATAACGCTGTTTCCGGTCGGAACGGAGACCTCGACTAGCAAGTGCGATAAACCATTTAGCAATATCCGGCGCAAAACACACAAGAGACACACACACACACAAACACACTGAAAACAGCCAACTAAACAAAACGTATACGTAAAGTGTACAAATAATTGCGGTTGTCGTATTTGTTGCATTTTTCTTGGTTCTTCTCCCTTTTTTTCCGCAACAATTTTCTTTCCACTGTGCCAACTTTTAATGGACAATGTTAAAGGGCTTAAAGTAACAATAATTGGTAGGAATTTAAATATGCAGCCTAAAAGCATGCAACAAAAAGTTTGATCTAGAATAAAATGTGTGGAACACCAAAAGGAAGTAGGGAATAATAAGCTCTTAATTATAAAAATATACCGAAATATTGTTATATATAATATCAGATAAATATTGAAAGCTTGAATTAAAAGCTCGCCATTATTCGATATTAATTAACTCGGATTAAGCTCATATGACTTTATAACAAATTTAAACAAAAGCTGACACACAAGCTCGTATATAAATATTTTATAGATTATGGCGGCATTTTGTCAGCTTTAAAAGGAATTTCACCGCATGCGCTTAAATAACATTAAAGTTCAATCATATTTAATGATGATCAGAATAAATTTATTCTTCAATATTATATTGATAAACTGGCCGAGTAAGGTAGATGTCACTTTGGATACATATATAACATTCTTAACTGATTTTGTGTCACATTTTCGAAACATATTCTCATTGACTGTGTTGTGTGTGTGCCCAAATCAAAGTCAACTAACCGAAAGCACTTCGACGAATTCGAAGCGTTTATTCAAATTCCATTCGTCGTGCATTATTAAAATTGATTTAATTTTAAGAGAGAGAGAGATGAAGAACGACAGCGACAGTCTCTAGAGATTATCCTCTGTAGTAAGCCAATAAGTCTGACACTAAATTTCAGCAACATTTGTGCTAAGGACATAATCCTTTTACTAAATTGCAGAGTGACACATTTCCAACATTTGGCTTATGCAAGTGTGTATGTGTGTGTGTGTGTGTGTGTATAGCTGCAGGCTATGCATGTCTTGACGTAGTTCTTGGAATACAACACATACATGACATCCTTTGACTCCTCGCAACACACAATACAGTTGACTGCCTGTCCCAGGGCTCATTTAAGAGAGAATGAAGGAAAGAATTTAATAAAATTTGCAATACGCATACGTGTATTTTATATTCTATATACATATATATAAAAAGGCAATTGATATTCATACTTATTTATATATGTATGGGTTCTTGGAACAATACGCAAAAACTTTGCCGACAGCTAAACACACACACACACACACCCACACACACACACACACCTTGTTGTCGCACATCTGTGCAGAAAAGTTTTGCCAATAAATGAAAATAGGAAGCGCACAATGGATAACAACAAGATGTTGAAATAAGTTGTCAAGCTAACGCCAAACCCTCAACCCTCCCCCTGCTCTATAGATGTCGTGGCCCGTTTCCGCCTTGAAAATGGCGGCTGTCGACTGTCGTGGCGATAAGCGCTCAACATTGATAAACATGCTCATTCTGCAACACAAGTCACCAAGCCTACCAGAAGTAGTTGCTTTAAAGAAGGATGATGCGGTTGCCATGGCTGACAATAGAACACACACACACACACACACACACACCACACACAACTGCATCCACATTCATTTTAGTTGGAGCACCACAATGACAATCGCAGTGGAGTGTGGAGTAGGGAGTAGGGAGTGTGAAGTGAAGTGAATTGTAGTGGAGTAGAGTGGCAAGAAGCCTCTTGTTCTGGTTTCTGTTCTTGCCACGTTCGCTGCTTTTGTCAGGCTGCAAAACAGTTTTCAGCTTCTACCCTATAAATGGCGAACGGTTACAAAAGAAGCGTAGTTAAACATAGAATACAATCTTGGTGACAAGCTAAAGAAAGTTCTAGTTGAATGTCAGCATTTAATAAAAGATAAATACTTACAACAAATTTAAACAAGAATACAACAAAGTAAAAGTAAGTAAGTAAGTAAGGGAGTTAGTCAGTAGGTAAGTAAGAAAGTAAGGGAATAAGTAAATTTAGTAAAGTAAGTTTCGTTTTTAAGTATTCATTATAAAATTAAGTACTTACAGGGTGTTCTAGTTAGTTCTACTCCTTCACAACACTATTTTAACAGTGTTGCAATTGCATTGAAAAATGGCATAGTGACGCCTTCATCCTGCTCCTCCTTTATTTGGAATAGAGGAGAGGTTTAATGTTCGTTTTTTGAACACTTACTGTGCAACACTTGCTGCTGCTGCTGCTGCCGCTTCTACTGCTGCTGCAGCACTCGACGTTAACATTTGACTAACAACAAAGCCGTAAATTGCACTGCGAAAATGTTGCTTCAACTGAGTTGAGTTGAGTTGAGTTCAGTTCAGTTTAAGGTCCTTTTCATGGCGCCAACAACTGTGACGAATAGTTTGCCATATTTACTCGTCTAACAAAGTATGTATATGGAGTCTATATAAACGCATTCTTAATGCAAAAGGTAGGCGTTCTCTGGCGAGAGATGATTGAACTCCCGTTATAGTATCTGTGTTTTGTTTTTGTTGCTATGGCTGTCAATCGATTGATACTTTTTGTGTGGGACTTTTTCATATTGTGGCATTTGCAGTCCAATGCTTCCGCACAGCATCTGCCTGGCCGATAAAAATAAAGTGTGTGTGTGTGTGTGTGTGTGTGTGTTTTATGTTTTCACGTTTGCAGGATGATAAAGTTTTATTAGCCGCTTTTGCGTCAAGAGCATGACAATGGGCAGCAGCAGCATCAAAATAAAGTTTGACATACACACAGTTTAATAACATTTTATAAGCATCAAGTTTTGCCTGCTGCTTGCCTCTGATTTAACCTGACACATGCAGACAATAATACGGCGAAAGTTTATATATAGTGCTGTCAGGTATGCTTTTGCGGATTATGAACAGAAACTATTCTATATACAAGCACTATGCTTAATTAGAGCAACTCACAATGGACAGGACAGTCGTCATTGAAGGCTCATCATTATCCTTCCCATTTCATTTCATTGTGCTGCAAAGACAGATACTTATACTGTTTGCACAACCAACAGAATCTATATATATAGGTATGTGTGTGTGTGTGTGTGTGTGTGCTTGTTTGTTCTGGCAAACCAACTAATTACTGAGTCGCATTCGTATCTTTGCAAACAAATCAAATTAGTTTGTTTAATTTCAATGAAAGTTGAATTGCTCGAATGAATCAAAAAATCCTAAAATGGCAAACTAGTGAGCATGATCGACGTGAAAATACTCTGTTTAACACTTTTAACTATCAATTAAAATAAAATACTACCGCAATGAAAGATGTATTAAATTCAAGTTAAATTTGTTTACCTCTTTTGGATTTTTATACCCTGTACACCCTGTTGAGCACCCTGTACAAACAGTTGATTTAATTCTGTTAAAATGTGCATACAAATTTATTCAATTCTTTTTTTCGGTTTACTATACGCTTTCAAGCGCAATATTTGAATACCGAGCTTAAAGAATTTTGTAATAAAAACGTTTTGTTGTTCGTATTTTTAACTGGCAATCGACCTAAATAGATAAAATAAATCAAATTTATTGAAGTACATGTTAAATTGAATGTGCTTTCTCTGTCAATATTTCTTTCAAAATTGATTTAATTTCTATTTATTTAATAACTTTTCCAATAACTTTTCTTTGCAATAAGTTAAGCAGTTACATGGTAAGGTGACAGTCTGTGAACATTTTCAATTGTGTCTAGGAGAAGGTATTGTTATTCAATCTCTTGGCAAACACATACACACACTTGACCACAATCACTTGTGGCTGCCAAGTCAATGGACAAAATGGAGCTCTAACAATGACAACAAGAATGTCGTCAAGTCTCAGGACTCAATATGATGAAGCGACATATTTGCTAAACTTGTACAAGAAGCAAAAGGCAAACAATGTGCACACGAAAAATATCTATATTTAATTAAATCAGTCAAAGGCACAAGAAAAACAAATAACAAAAAATTTAATTAAAGACTTGAAAACTGTAATTATTCAAAGCCATAGTTTTTGCAAGTAACTTGAAGAAGTTGTCCTTTTGTTGCATGCAACTATTTCATTACTTTCAATTGAAGATAAAGATGCCAAAGGAAAAATGTGCAACAAGAACTTGGCTTATTGCATTTTGTTGTCAAGGCAATAAGCATGATTGTTTTTCTTAATACTTTTATTTACTTGGTGGTTTAATTGGGCTGCAGTAAGAGAAAAGGAATTTACTTTGCATTTGCAAGTTTATTCTTACTTCTCCTCCTCCGAGGATGATGATGATGATGATGACCTTCGGCTGATGCGACAGGGATCAGACACTGCGGATTGTGCCGCAGTCGTTGTTCCGGCCTCGGCGAAATATTTCGCCTTTAAAAACGTAAACAAACACTTGTGTGTACGACGCGTCAAACTTGCTGCCCGAGGCGTTTAGTTCGTCTAGAAAGCTTTCGTTTGCATTTCTAACGCATGCGCTCTCTCACTCTCTTTCGCTCGGTCGCTCGCTCGCTCGCTCGCCTGCATTCGGCATGCAGTGGGAGAGCTTTGAGTGACGTCAGCGGCTTTGCAGGCATCGTTAAATGCCAAGGACTCTCGGCTGCTGTTCGACTGTGTCTCAGTACCGTTCGAGACTTAAGCGAAGTGAGACGTGCCCACCAGTGATGAGCAAAGTACAGTTATAAGCAGCTATACATACATATACATATATACTCGAACTAACTTACACACGTGTGTAGGCGTGCGTGGCTAACGTGTCTGTGTGTTTCTGTGTATGTGGATGCTTTTGAGCGTCAATAAAACAAACAAGTTTTTCGGCAACCACTAAAGTTTGCCAACTCCGACTACAATAACAACGAGCACAAACTAACAATTAGCAATTGCAATGGCTTTCTCCTCCTCCTCATCCTCCTTCTCCTCTGCTGCTGCTGCTGCTGCTGCGGTCTATAGCCAATTTAAAAGGTAAATTCTGAAGCTATACTATACGCACATTGTGTGTGTGTATTTTTTATGCGTTATTTACGCACTTTGCTTTTAGGCGAAAAATGCCGCAGACAATGAAAACAGCGACAAAAGCCACACACAACACACAAAAACATTGGGCAGCACAAAAACCGCAGAGGACCAAAAAGGCGAACAGCAACAACAAAAATCGCCGAAATTCGGTCAATATTTGTCTCTGTCTGTGTTTGTGTGTGTGTGTGTGTGTCTTTGTGTCTGCTGCGACACAATCGACTGTGAAAAAAAGGGAAATTTTTCAAACACTGTGTTTTTTGGGCAAGGAAGTGGCACCAACAAAATCTGTGTCAGCATAAATTGCGACGCATGCTTTCGATTCAGTTCCCCAAACCTGAAGTCTGAAGGGAGCAAAAAACAAAACGGAAAAAAAGGCAGAAAAGGGAACGAAAAACAGCTGTCTTAAAATTTAAGAAAATAAAAAGCCGATTTAGAATCTAATGGATAAAACTGCAGCTTCAAGATGTTTTAATTATTCAAGCATTTTCATCTCGAAAGCTAGTTAGAGAAAAAACCATTTTAAGCACTTTTTGCTAGTGCTTTTTAGCTTGAATTGGGTTAAGAAATAATTTGTCGGTCTTTCTTTTTAGTTTTTTTTACCACTAAATAAAGTTTGATGAAAAAAGAAAATAGATTAGATGAATAAAAAATTGCTTTCAACTACATATATTAACTAAATCAGTTTAATGATAAACCTTAATTCAGATACGTAAAACAGTTTAAGCCTTTTTCAGCCTGACAAACTAAACGGCAATTAGTAGATAAGCCAACAGTCATATTACCATGTCGATTAAACTGATTTTACCGATAATTCTCAAATGCTTTTTATTGTTCCATGGTGTGAAACTGTAATTTATTTGCCACTAAAGGTCAAACCACAACGTTCAAAGCTAATGGCTTTTTGGGTGCAATTTGATGTGTAATTTTTTCAGCACAAAAATTCTTTAACATAAAAAAGGTGTTCATGGCTAAATAGTTGAAATAACTTATACAAATATTCTTAGGTATTTTATATATTTTTGTTAATTGCTTTACAGCTCAAAAAATTTATTACTGAACTTGCAAATAGCTGCTCCAATTAAGTTAATTTATATAATTCGTATTACGTGTGTGAAAAGATTATTTCTATTTTTTTTTTTTTGTCTGTTCTTTTTGATGCTAATCAGTTTTCATGTTTTATTCTCACCTCGCAAACATGACAGTTGTCATTCCACACACACAAAATAAGGTGTGTTTGGCATGGAATCGAACTCGCGTATACCCATTAAACTTATTTACGACTATAAAGCATATATGGCTATTTGAACTTTATAGTTTATAAAGGTGCTTAAGCAACATTCCGACCCTGGCTATACTTTATGCGCGCGTGCTGCCACAAGGCAAAAAATATAACGTGCATTTTATTACAATTATACGTTACGCATACGCCATGTGGAGCAACAACAGAAACAGCAGGAACAGCAGCAGCAACAGAGCGTCGCCCATAATAAATCGCTTGACAATAATTCACCCGACCAGCAAAAAAAACCAGAAGAAAACGGAGTGAGGAGTGGGGAAGAGGAGGAAAGACTGCAAAAAGGCGCAGACTATTAAGGCAAGGAGGACTTAAAGTATTTCCCAAGTGGCAAGCTGTGCGAGCTGCGTGCCCAGCCACGCCCACATGAGCAGATAGCTCACACACACACACACAGACACACACATACGTAGGGAGAGAGACATCCGTTTTGGAGCACCGTTTCCTGTTCCTGCCACAAGAAACAAACTGTAGACTTGCAACTGTTGTTGTTGTTGTTATTGTTGTTGTAGGCACTACGCACCTTCCTGTTTCTGCCACAGCTGTTGTCTCTCTGTATGTGTGTGTGTGTGTGTGTCTTACCCCACGCACTTGGTGACTTGACATGCTCTTAATGCCAAACAAAAACATAAGCTCAAGGACATGAGTGGCACATCTCTACCGAGCCGAGCTGCTTGCCACTGCTGCCTCAATGTCATTATGTGTAAATTTTTAATGTTGCCAAGCAGACAGCAACAACAACAACAACAACGTCAGCGACATAAACATTGCCCCAAAAAGTAGGTTATCAAATTGTGTAAGTACAGGGTTAGGTCTTTCTCTAGAGGGAACTGTAGTCTACTGTTGTTGTTGTTGTTGTTGTTGCAGCCTCTCGCACATCTGCCACAAGAAACAAGCAAACTTTTACTTATCTCACACACACACAAAAGCCCCTCCACCCCCCCTCCCCGTCTCTAACAAAAACACTTTTTAATGGCAAAATCATTTACTGACCCAAGATTACACAGCATTATCTCAAGAGAGTGAAGCGGAGCGGTGGGGCATGAGGGGCAGAGCGATGAGGGTTACATATTTTACATGTTTTTTGCCGGCTGGGGCTTTTCTTGCTGCCAATTGGGTCAAGCATTTCAGGCATTTTCATTTCGCGCCACGCAAACACAAAAATATTCGCTCTGTTTTTTACTCGTTTTGTTTTCTGGGCTTTTTACAACACCGCCTACAAAGCAGAACGAGAAAACAAGCACAAGAACCGGAAACGGAAACCGCTTTACCAAAAACTTTCAACACACAACAACAAGAAAAACAACAACAAACGATTTGAAGAAGCCGCATCAATTTAGTTTAATGAAAAACACAAAACTCCCAACTTCAACTTCAACTCATACTGATGCTGGCGTTGGGTTTGGTGGCGCCTCAACCGCTGCTTGTTGCCACTAATTAATTGCAAAAACTAAAATAAGTTGTGCGGCACGAAACAACTTTTACCTCAGTTTAAGTTAAAATGTGTAAAAAACAGCAGGCAGCTGAAGCCTTGTGAAAATTCCAAAACAACAAATATGAAAAACAGGAAAATGCCAGAAAAATGCATGATGGCACAGTTTATTAAGTATACGCAGGTTAAACAAGGCTTAAAATTAAAATATCTTTATTTGAGGTAGAAATTTGTATCTGAAAAATCTGAAAAGCAATCATAGCTCAAATAATTTTAGACAATAAGCTCATAAGTTTAAATTTCATTCACAATGAATCCAATGAAACTTTTTAGACCATTAAACACAGTCCAGAAACAATTCAAATAACTGCAAAATTTGCACAAGTTCATTAACTTCTTGGCACAACTGTAAGCTGTCCTTGTAAAAGTAATTTTACCGTAATTTTACGAGCTCAACTTTTTGTTTTTCTGTTAAATTGTAAAGTTTTTAGCTTCACCAAAGAACTTTATTAAAGTTAACACATTTCATTATGCTTTTGTTACGCAGCAAATATGCCAAATACGATTTATTAGTCAAGGCGTCAATGGGTCTTGGCCATGTTAACGATGGGCCGATGAATGGAAAAAGCCAAGGCATGCAAGTACTATATAATTTGCATTTCAATGCTTTTGTTATGTTCTTGCTTTAGGCCCAACTTTGGCTTTGACGTGTTCCAGACAGCCTAATCAGAGTGTGTACTTAAACTTTATGCTTTGAGCTCTTGAGATTGTTTCGGCTCGATAAGGATCAACGAGCCGGCAGTAACAGGAAATTAATATTAAAACTGTGAATAGTGAGTCATCCTTGTATATACAAACATATTCATGAGTCACAAGTTATATTCATGGCAAATCTAATGGTGGATATATGATTACAATTTCCATTAGCGTTATGCAATTGATACATTGGATGTCAGTTGGCCACAAATCGAACATGTTGCACACCAGTTTACTTAACTTATTAATTTCCAATTAATTTCTGTTGGCAGACAGCGTCAATTGCATGAAAGGACAACAGCGAGTGCAGCTCTCCCCTTACCCAACTCCCATGTCCCTAATCTGGCGCAATCGACGCTTCACAATTCTAAATTCGCTTGTTTTGTGTGCCATTTGGAGTGCAAAGTTCGTCGAATTGCGCTTGCCACCCAAATGTTGACAGACATGGTCACAACGGTGCTTAAATCGCGTTGTTGTTGCTGTTGTTGTTGTTGCATGTGCAACATACATGTGGGCGCTTAGTTACAGATACATTTGTAGCGACAAACTGCGAAATTTGACACTTTTACAGACAGAGAGAGAGAGAGAGAGAGAGAGAGAGAGAGAAAATTTAGAGATTTACACACTCAGAAAAAAACGTGGTACAAATAAACTGAAATAACTTTGAAAAGAAAGAAACAAGAGTATTTAAATAAAGTGCTTATAAACAAAAGATATTTATATAATAATAATAATATTTCCTCTTAACCCTTTCCCACTCAACAAATATTTTTAATTGTAATTCACACATAAGAATTTTGGTATTGAGTGATTTTAGTGGACACAAATTCAATTTCACATTTCAATTTAATAGCAATAAAACATTTACTAATATTTACACCCGTCACTAAATATCACCAGAATCAGCCAAGTTGACTTGAATTTTTGAGAATCGAGGAGTAAAGCAGTGTCTTAATAAATATTTGTAACGTTTGTTTACATTACGTTACGTTACGCACTTTAAAATTAACGACTATTTAGACACCGCTCTACTCCGCGATTCTCAAAAATTTAGTAACGTGTTTTTCAAAATGCGCAAGTGTGAGTGTAAGTATAAGTAAATGTTTTAGCATGCGCTTGTTATTGTACACCCAAACAGTGTGTGAGTGCATAGTGGAAGTTTAAATTGGGACTCAAATGATACTTTATATCTATGATCTTAACTAAGGAACCAAGTTCACAACTGACTGCTTAAGGGTCTAAGGGTGTTTAATTGAAATGCATTGGCACAGGCCACAGTTCAAATGTCTGTTGCTTAAAACAGGTCAAGTGTTTAAGTTGAACTTGGCAAAAAAGCAAAAAGGGTAAGAAAAACTCTCAAAAAGTTTCTTCACACACACACAGACAAATTGTCGGTTTTTTTTTTTACTTCGTAGTCTCTCAAAGCTCAAAGGGAAAAGAGTTGTTGTTGTTGAGTTGGTTGCTTGATGCATATGCAATTGCACTTGAGTGCACATGATTTCTGTGTGTGTGAGTGTGTGTGTGTGTGTGCGTCTTTGACGTGGCGCTGGTTATATCTGCTTATTCCCCACAAGGGGAACACTTTTGCTTACGAGCAGAACAGAGCCAGAAAGCTACACTTAAACCCACCACCCACATAATCCACCCACATAATCGCCTCATGATTCACCCATTGGGTAAAGAGTGCAGCTTTTCTCTCTCTCTCTCTCTCTCTGTGCCAAGTTAGTAGAGCCATGGCTAATTATGGCTTAGCTTACTAGCTTTGACACAAATTCTATAAGGAAACTTTTGTGCACATTACTTTGACCCGCATTCTTTTATTCACCGCTTTGATAATAATTGTTAAGCTTAGTAATACTATAACGTCTATGTCTAAAGTTGACAAAAGTGATTTAACAAATCCATAACCAGCAATTTAGGCACACACACAACTATCGTTGGATGTGTCGCAAAACTAAAAGTGCTTTTAACTTTGTCACAACTTTTTTGAGCGCGACACACGGCATGAATACAAAGTATGCTCAGAGTTTTGATTGAAGTGACAAGCGCAGAGCTAAAAGATACCCTTACGCTTCCGCTTCTTTTCATGTTTGAGCGCCAGGTACCTCAGATAGCTATCAAAGTGAAAGATTGCATAGCGCTTCTCCACCATCTCGTTGTAAGCCCTCAACTTCGATACTTTCCGCTTGAGTATGAGCTCATGTCTTTCTTGTTGCTTTTGTAGATTCCTGGCATTACGATTTATATTCATCACTATGTCATCAAACTCTTTATCTTCGCAATCATTGCGCTTCTTATCCACCATCTTCCAATACTTGTACATTTTATTCACGCGTTCATTTATTAACTCTTCTCTTCGCTCTTCTGCGTTTTGATGTCTC
This sequence comes from Scaptomyza hsui, assembly GCA_018152825.1. NCBI lineage: Eukaryota > Metazoa > Arthropoda > Insecta > Diptera > Drosophilidae > Scaptomyza > Scaptomyza hsui. The sequence goes on from JAECXO010000002.1 coordinate 10,242,019, forward strand.
TGTTCTATTAGCTCAGGGTTGCATTTTGGATAGTAGAATCGCACACATTGTGGTAATTGATCGCGCTTTGCATCCTCGAAGTGTATATAAAAGGATACACAGGGCTTAACATTGGTTGGTGTAGAATCACTATAATCTCTATACATGCACGGATATTGTGCACAATAATTGCCACAACTTGGCCGGTTTAAATTCATTTTATGAGTAAATTTAGTTAAAGCTGCTCAAAAAGTATGAAAATTGTAATAAGAGTTGAAAGAAAAAACGTTGACGATGAGAAAATAAAATAAACTGTAAGAAAATTGTATATAAACCTAAGCCAATCATTCTAAAAATGTCAAAATTAAGTTCACTCTGCATTGTTTTGCAGCCCTGGTTGACTAAAACACAGCACATTTACAAATTGCAGTTATACATTTAAACTTACATAAGCACGAACTATATATGTATATGTAACTATCTGCACGGATTTAACACAAAAGCTATCCTCTCTCCCTCTCTTTGTATGTTATTATTATGATTAAAGTTTCTGTTTCTGCCACATGTACACCAAACCAGAACTTCTCTTGCAGCTCCTCGCCTACACAGTTCTGGCCACCATTCACATTTTGAGTGGGGCGAATGAAAGGCAATGTTTGCCGCCATAAAACACATTAGTATTAGTTCCATTTGAAGCTGGATGGGAGGATGGAGGAGCTTAACTTCCTGTGCAGCTGTGCTGCGTGTGTTTTCTGTGGTCATGTTTGTTATGCCCATATCCCACTCATATGTTAGGTGTTTTTTTTGGTTGGAGTCAAGGTGCAGTGTTGCTGGCTTTGCATAAGACTCCTCCATTGGGTAGCTGGAGGACGCCATTTAAGCCTGGTATTTGTACAATTTTTTTGGTGTCCAGATTGCAACATAAAAATTAAAAAAACAAACAGGAAAAAAAACCCCATTTTAGCTGTGAAACTAAAACACCTTTTTTTTGGTTTGTTATTTTTGTAGCTAAATCGGATTAAAATTTGAATGAAAAAGCTGTTCGCTGCATTTATTTTTATTTGTGAGCATAGCCCACTAACATAAAAGATAATAAGCCATCGAAAAAAAACCTTTTTGAGGTGGAAAAAACTGTAGAGATACAAAATACTTTTGATTCCACTGCAGAATTGATATTGGTATTATTGAAAGCATATTAATTAGTTCTTGGTAGAGATACAAACTCTTGCTAATTCTAGACTTAAAAATAATTAAACTAGTCCTATAGTATTAAAAAGAAAATAGCTTGTGCAGTTTATCAACACTTTTCATCTTTTTAAAGGAAAAGCCATTACCATCATTATGAGCATTTGAGTTGTACATTTATTGCTTTTCCGTTTCTGCAGAGCCGTCAAAAGCGTTTCCTAACACGAAACGTGAAAATAGCCCCAAAATATAAGTTATGGTTATTGTCCTACATATCTAAGCATAGAAACCCAAGTACTTCCTGTACGTTCTAAAGACCGTGTTAACAGCTTTTACGACCAGCCTTAAAATACGAGTCGAAACTGTTGAAAGTACTTGCTGACCACGCAATGCTGCAGTAAGCAACTAAAATATACCCAAAGAGCAATCAACTGTCATCTTGCTATGTTTTCGAGGGCTGCAAACTAGTTTACAATAACATATATCGATATTTAGCTATCGTTAGTTTTAGTGTTTTGCATTTCCTCATTGGAATATTAGCTCGTATTTAATCTTCTTCTTTTACTTTTATTTACAGATGCGCATACCAAATCAACGAATGAATGCGGAATAAGAATCATCGAACGAAACGTTGAGCAATTTAAGGATTAAGCAAGGAACGGCAGCAAACATCTTCTCTGCGGCTTATCGGGTGTGTCTCTCTATCTCTCTCTCTCTTTCTCTCTGTGTACGTACATATAACCGGTAATCGGGTCTCGGTCAATTTTTGGCGCAAAACCCAAAATAGTCAGAATGTTAGAGCTGTGGATTGCAGGCAGTTAAAATTGTACCATCAGAAAAACTTCGTTTTGTCGATTTGCATTTCGTATATCCCCTACTCAATATATACATATAAAAATCGGGGCAACTGAGGGTGTGTGAGTGTTAGTGTGTGTGTGTGTTGTGTGGGGAGGTATGCAAATAAACTGTCTTGCTGCCGGACCAACCATGGCCGCATCCGAGCCACCAGAGCCGCCGCCACGCAATCCGGATCGCATAAATGCCTCGCTGCACAAGCTCGGCGAATCCGTAAGTACACCAAGTACAACCGAATTTCTCCCCCTACCCCTACCCTACACCACCCTGCATGTGCCCCTCACTACCCAATAAAAACCACAAAAAAAAAAAACGAACCCTCCTCCATTCACTTGATGTTTAACCTAATTGGGCCTCATTCATTTGCTTGTTAGCGCCGCTGTGGGGCACTAAGGGTACTCCATTTGGGGCATAAGGGGGGTGGTACTGGGGTGGTATTCAACATATACAATTTGCATGCGATTCGCCATTCAGCGCTGTTCCACTTTTCCACTTTTTTCCCCACATGCTTATAAATACTTTTGCTTACTTCTCTCTCTCTTTCTCTCTCGGCACAAAATTTCCAACCTTACACATACATTTTTCATTGACTAATTGACCTGTGTCTCTATCTCTCTCTCTCTCTCTCTGTTTCATTCATTCACTACTTATGCATATAGAGGTTGCCTAAAAAATATAGTTGAAGTGCATACCATTTTTTACTAAATGTTTGCCTAACTTTGCAGAAAATTGTCAAGTCACTGGACTCGAGTGTGACGCAGCTCAAAGAGAAGACCGTGAACAACAACAAGCCCGTTAAGCCGGTGCTATCCCTAGACAGCAACTCCACAAACGCCTCCACCTCATCCTCCTCCTGCACCTCTGTCAAGCCACCAAGTTTGTTGGCCAGCAAAAGGGATTTGACACCCTCTGCGTCGACCTCTGATAACAGCAGCAGCTCTCCGTCAGCCAGCTCGAATGGGAGCAGCAATCAAACCTTAACGCCACCCATGACCATCGACAACCAGCAGCAGCAGCAGCAGCAGCAGCAACAACAGCGTCTGGCCGCCAAGGGCGACACCGCCAACCAAGCTGCTCAAGTGACTGGAATTGGGATCGGGATTGGGATTGGGATTGGAATGCAGTCGCAATTAGTGAATGGCAGCGGCGGCGGCGGCGGCAACAACTCCTCTGGTCCCATCTCCATATCGACGGCAGCCATGATCCATGCGAATAACTCAAATTTGATTGCCAACTCCAACTCCGGCAGTCAACATCAACAACAACAACAACAACAACTCAATGCCGGTAAGTGTCTGACCAGAATTGCATATTTCTCTACATACAATTTTTTCTCTCCCTGTTGCAATTGCATTTGCAGTTTGCAGTTGGGGCTATTTTTCACAAGTGGAGAGAGTGGGTGCAATTAGCTCAGCTGCTGCACAACTGAATGGGGCGTAAATGTGTGTGTGTGTGTGTGTGTGTGTGTGTGTGCGGTTTTTATTTGTGACCATGCACACTCACAAATTGTCCCCTCTTGTATTTGTGGCATTTAAAAAAGCATGTATTCGTTGCAACTGTTATTGTTTTTCAATTATAATGCTGTCAGGCATACTGAGCTGAGAACAGAGCTGTATAAAACAATTTGTGGCTCATATGCACAGTTAATTGAAATTCTCAATCCAAATTTATGTAGTATTTTCTTGCCACATGCCACACACGTACACACACACACACACACACACAAAAACACAAGTTCGGTTGCATGCAACGTTTATGAAACATGATATTGCTTAAGCTACCTTAACGACCGAACAGTTCCAGCACATTTCTCAATACACTTTGCTTATATCGTTTTAATTTTAGTTTTCCTGCTCTGCTGCTGCAGAGGCTTTGTGGCTTTCAGTTTGCAGCAACTGCAACCGTTTAGAATTAAAATTGCCGCTACGGCAACTTTAACAAATACACAAGGCATTAGTGCTCCGGTATGAAAAGCCTGCACAAATCTCTCCTATCCTATTCGTACATACTGATTAGGAAACGGTAATGGGTTACATAACGGGACAAGCAAAAATGTGTCTCTCTCTCTCTGTCTTTCTCACTGGTCGGTTGCTGGCCAAATGTGCTGTTAGGTCGAGTGCATGGGATTATGTTCGAGTGCCAAAGTGCGATGGCAATTGCACTCATACACTTAGAGAAAAATGTGTGCGAAAGAATAAAGGTTATAAGCTTTAAAGGAAAAAAGAATATCCCTTATTAAAAATAAAAATAATAATTTTTAGATTAACGAAACTAAATCAAAAATCATAAAAATATTTTATTTATTGTTTTATTTCTAAAAATATAAAAAAAAAGTTTATTTATATTTCTGAACATGATTTTCTCAATGCTTAGTCACATTTTCAAGTGTAGCTAGCTTTCAAAATTCCTTTCAAATAGTAAATGGGCAGTCGTTTTTAATGGCACAGCCGAAAAGCTAACGAACCACCGCCACAGAGACGATGTTCTGATGTTCCCAATGATGGATTGAGGTACAAGAACACGCGTTTTTGGCCTGTGTGCCTGTCATCAGCATTAAAATCGGGCTTGAAGCTGTGTTGGCCCGAAAAAGCAATGCAAAATTGCAGAAACAGGATGCAGGCACAGGCAGTTGAGATGAGATGAGATGAGTTGAGATGAGATGAGATGCATGCTAATGCGATGCTGATAGCAAAACAGTTTCATACTTTCTTAAACTTGATGTGGAAGCTAGAAATCTGTCAAAGCAAAAGTGGCCAGAAGTTTTAAAGAGTCATTAGCAATGATTTTCAGGAAATCCGTTTAAATTGAGAAAAATCTACTATTCTACTTATCAGCTTTTAGTTTGAAAAATAAACTCCGGGGCTTAGCAAATAAAATATGTATAGAAATGTATTCACATGTGGAAATTAAGTTCTATGCCAAAATCCGAATTTATTTGCAAATAATAATTATTAAACTCTGATTTATAGTCAGTCATGCAATACGGCTTAAATAACACAATTACTATAAAATATGTTGAATGGAATGAAAGAAAAAAGTGAAATGAACATAAATTGAATAAAATAGATGTTGTGGATAATCGATTTAAAAAAGGGAATTAAAATGCACATGGCTGAGTTTGAATTGCATTTGAGTGATTTGCCAAGATAAATAAACCAAAATATATATTTACGTATTTCTAGATCAATGTTCAAATTTTATTGTAATTCTTTCTTTTCCAATGTTTGTTAAATGTCGTTATTAAAATACTTCTTCTTCTTCTTCTTCTGATGGCATTTGGTTTTATTTTTTTCATATACATATATATTTAGCTGTTCAAAATCAAATTAAGTTCTGCACGTTTTCCTTTATATGGTGTGTGTGTGTGTGTGTGATTAATTCATACACACACAACACTCCCTCCCTCCCCCCTCTGTGTGTATACATCTTAAAACCATATCATTATCATTAACATATCCATTATCCATGATGTGCTTAAATTGTTGTTCTTGCCGTTGTTATTACTCTTGTTATTTATTTTGTTAACCACCCTCTCGGCCCAACAAACTTTGGACACCTCCCCCACTCACTATATATATGTATATGTGTGTATATCGACTCTTGGGGCAAATTGCGAATAAATACACAACACAATACAATACAACAACAACAAAACAGTCGACAAGAGAAATGCCAATGATGTTTGCTCGATTGTGAAATTAATGGAAACGGAGCAGAGCAACAAAGCCTCATTATCTCCCATATCGAAGACAATGAAAATTAAATCCGTGCCAATGTCCGTGCCCCTGCCGGTGCTAGGACCATCCGCATCGTCGACATCGTCCTGCTGCTCCCCTGCCTCCGTTGCATCTGCAGCACTTTTGATGCTCGAGGCAACCACGACAACAATGAACAGCAATCCAGATGGCAATCGCAATGATGAGTCAAAGTTCACATTTCGTCCAGGTAAGTCGATTGGGAATCGTACACCCTACACCCTCCACCCTCCACCCTCCTACTCCTCCTCATGTTCCTACTGCTCGTAATCGTACTTAAGCCATTTGCCAATCTTGCGTTTTTCCTTACCATCTTTTCACCTGCCATTTCCGCTCTCGCTCTATCGTTCTATATATTTTTTAATTGGAGCACACAGCAGACATTCTATCAGCACTTGCATTAACATTTAATCCACCCGCATGACACAAACCCACTTGACTCTCCTTAGCAGGAATTCCTATACAGTTAACTCTCCTTGACATGGCCTATTTAAGTTATTTCTTGAGTTCAACCCAAACAAAGTTTGCACTCTCTATCTTCATTTTTGAAGTTTTTGCTCGTTTGTAGTTTGTTTTTGTACTATTTGTGTTAGAGATTTTTGGCATGCAAATTGAGCAACTGTCGGGACAAACTAGTAGCATAATAATAAGCCTTGGGCGCTTTGGGGTTTGGCATAAGAACGCCTGGCAATCTAGCTGCTAGATATTATATAAGTGGGGCTAGCCAACAACAATCGACACCAATTTAAACGCTTTTCCACGGCTTGAACTTAGCGCAACACAACCAAAGGGAAACTTCTTCACTGACCTAACACAACAATCTCTTACAGAGTCAGCCATGAAGTTGCGCGAGGAGAACGAACGTTTGAATGCGGAACTGCAGCGTTTGCGACGACTGCTCGAACACTCCACAGATGGCGCTGTAGGTGGCGTTGAACCAGGAGCAGATTCGGAAGCGAAACCATCACACGATAACCAGGAACGTGTCGAGAGATTGGAGTCCGAATTGCGCACTGTGAAGAATCAATTGTTGACCATGCGGCTGGAGCGCAAGAAGCTCCGCACAGACAGATCCGATCTCCTAGGTCAGGTCAATCAGTTGTGTGCCTCGCTGCAGGAACGGGAGCAGGAACTGCGCGACTTCATACGCAACTATCAGGATCGTGTGCGCGAAACGGAGTCCACGCACGCCAAGATCTCGGGCGATCGTGATCGGGAGCGTTTCCAGCTGCTCAAGCAGGCACGCGATGAGGCAGAGAGGTCCTTGGCCCTCGCCCAGCAGCTGTCGGCACGGGATCTGCAGCTGCAACGTCTGCAGGAGCAGCTCCAAGAGGCAAGACGTCAACTCACGGGCTGCCTCTCCGATCAGGAGAGTCTGCATTCATTTGCCCCTCTAACTCCACCCTCGGCTGCCTCCACGCTCCTCAGCCAGCTGGCCAGCGGTTCGGCTGTGGTGAGTGCGTTGAGTGGACTCCGCAACGCTGAGGACAGTGGGCGTGGCAACTCCAATTCCCTGTCCGCCTTTAGTGGCAGTTTAAGTGGTGGCTCTGGCGCCACCGTCGGAGACCGGAACTCGTGCTCCAATGACTCGGGTCTGAGGAACAGCAGCGATCGGGAGAGCACCGGTGGTGAACTGAACTTCAGTGATGGCACCTGCGACAATGGACCCTGCATCACAGTCGATCCCGACAGCATTTCCCTAGTCTCCAGCCAGAATATGTACCAATGTGAGTAGTTGGGAATGAGTTTAGAGATGTTCCTCAAGCTCAATTGGTCCTTCTTTTATACTTTGCAGTTGGCACGCCCAAGGAACGAAGTCCAACACTTTCGCCCCTGAATTCAGGAGCGTATTCAAGGTAAGTTTGCTGATAGGTCACAATTTCATTTCCTTTACTTTACTTTTTACTCATTCACAGGTCTGTGGAACAGCTGTCGCCGGATGGCGATGGACCTGGCGGCGCCGGTGCCATACAGCGAAAGTTCGCCAACAAGAGTGGCGGGCCGTTGGGCGCACGTAACGGACGCGGTGGCACCTGGGGCAGCATCTCGCGGGTCTTTGCTCGCTCGCGCAACAAGAGCAAGGCCCTGTCCGCGGATGGGGTGAGTGAGTACAGCGACTACTCGTGGAATCCGCTGTCCGAGGAGGGCTATGCCGAGAAGCTGCGGCTGCTGCGCGAAGCCTCCCAGCTGCCCATTGAACGCTGGCGGGCCACTCAGGTGCTCGCCTGGCTGGAGGTGGCCTTGGGGATGCCACAGTACAGTGCACGGTGTGCGGAGAATGTGAAGAGTGGCAAGGTGCTGCTGGAGTTGAATGATGTGGAGCTGGAGGCGGGTCTGGGTCTGGCGCATCCCATGCATCGCAAGAAGCTGCGACTGGCCATCGAGGAGCAACGTCGTCCGGAACTGGTGCGTTATCCACTCATCACACAGCTGGGACACACTTGGGTGGCCAGCGAGTGGTTGCCGGATATTGGACTGCCACAGTATGCTGAGCCCTTCCTGCAGTCTCTGGTCGATGCCCGTATGCTGGACACGCTCTCCAAGAAGGAACTGGAGAAGTTCCTGGGTGTGACACGGAAATTCCATCAAGCGAGCATAGTTCATGGTATGTATGACGCTAGACTTTAACTATGATTGGCATGATTTCTAAAAAATCGATAAATATCGATAGCATTCAAAACTGCAATAGGAAAGAAAAGAAACTGTGAGAAGCATTACTTGTTAACAAGCTGAAAAATTTAATAATTATTTAATAATCGATAAATATCGATAACATTAAAAGCTACAATATTAAAGATATAGATGTTAAATTTTGTAGGAACGTGCCTCTTTGAGTTTTCTTTACTTTCTAAATCCAACATAATCCTTCCCTTTACAGGCATTCACGTTTTGCGCATTGTTAAGTACGACCGTCAAACGTTGGCGATGCGACGAGTGCAATCGGAAACTGTAGATACTGATCCGATTGTTTGGACAAATCAACGTTTCATACGCTGGGTGCGCTCCATTGACCTGGGCGAGTATGCAGAGAATCTGAAGGGTGAGTTCTAATAGTAATCTTGATAACCTTATCCCAAAGTGGATATCAATGACATACTGAATAATGTTGATGATGTGCCATTGATTATAGCACTTGAGTCTAGAGTTTCAAATAAAATAGCACACACTAAAACACACTTGTGTTCTCCATCTCCCCCCTCTCTCTCTCCACCCAATTGGCAGACAGCGGCGTTCATGGCGGCCTCGTGGTATTGGAGCCATCCTTTTCGGGTGATACCATGGCAACGGCATTGGGCATTCCGCCAGCTAAAAATATAATACGACGACATCTCAACACTGAATTCGATGCCCTCATCCTGCCCGCAAGGTGAGTGTGTGTGCCCCGCCGCCCCTCTCCCTCTATCTCTCTCTCTCTCCTCACTTAATGTCTCATTCACATCATGCGTGTGTTGTTGTCCCCTTGTGTTTTTTTGTGTAACCCTGGCTTCGACATCGAAACCATTCTACTATAACCAATATCTATATATGAATACTATATATATATATGTATGTAGCGTAAAACAGCGTTTTGATTATTGAAACCATTCAATTCGAATGACTTTTGTTTTGTTCACTTTTGATTGGGCTTCTTTTGTGTTTTTGTTTGTTTGTTCGTTGCATTTACTTCCATTCGTACATTATTTTAAACATTATTTTGTTTCTATCATCATTTTTGCACGTTTTCTATCATAAACATAATCAACATCATCATCATCATCACCATCATGAAACTCACATGCGAAATTATTTATATCAAAGCATTTTCATTGGCAACATTTGTCTAAAAATAAATACATAGATAAGTGCTATAGGTTAGGTTGATTAGCTAGTATTTTTATTGAATCCGATAAAAAAAATTACCTAAATTTGAGAAATGCTATGAAAAATGTTTTAAAAGTGCAGGAAATATTCAAAAATTCTTTAGTTGCGGCTTAAGAACTTAAGATATGTTTGTGCTTCTCTCATTAATCACCTCATCCAATACTCAACATGCAAATACTAATTGTGTAAAACGCTTTTCCTCAGTTCAAACTGCTTTGCATATCTATCTATCTTTCTCTCAGTACATACATACATACATAAATGTCTCTCATCATCTCTACGTTAAGCTCAGTCTGCACTCGAACAACCAAGGCAAATCCTATATGGAATTAATGTTCCATAGGTGGTTGTTCCTGTTGCAATTGTTGTTGACTGAAGACTTATGCCATTCTCGTCTCATTATTAATTAATTGTAATCGTAATCCTAATCGTAATCGTATTCGTATTCATGCGTCGTCATATGTTTTCATACATCTACTATGTAACTGAGTATCCATCATATATCTCTCTGTCTTTTAGTGTTAGCTTAATACTCACTCATATATATAAGTATATATGTATAGGTATATTTTACATGTGCGGTGTGTGTTTGTTGTGTGCGTGTTTTAGAGCATGTCTGAAATGCCGTCAAAAACACACTAATTGGCTTGTGCCGTTATTTTTCTCTCTCTCTCTCTTTTTTCTCTTCCAAACACGAATATATATCTCGATATGCAGATACATTATTTACTGCCAAATGGAAGAATTTCAAATGGAAAGCTCCCGGCAATTGGCCAAAATGAATCAGGGCCATTAAATCGCACAGATCGCAAATCAAAATAAAACTCACAAAAATCAAAAGAATATACTCACTAATTGGAGTATCTTGTAATTTGTAAACTCGATGGGATTCAACTCGATTTTCAATATATTCAATTGTATTTTTAGCTAAGCTGATTGGTAATTCTAGGAAGAGAACAATAATTGGAGCACAGCGCTAATCAAATATCGAAAAAAAATCATAATTAATATCTATTACTCATACTTAGTATATACTAGAAAAGATAAAAAACACAGACACAAATCAAAACAGAATATAGATATATATGCTTAGAATCGTGTACACCCCACCCCAAAACTCCCCCACGACGATCCAATCAAAAATAACAAATTAAAATACCAGAGTGAAATACTAGAAAATAAATAAAAAACATATCGGAATTCTAAAGAGCTTTGCATTATCGATATGTCCATATGATAATTGAGTAAACGAAAATACTTATCGGGCTCTTAAGACCGCATTTATTCTATACGTATTACAAAAACACAATGGAACTTTTTGCATTTAAGCCAAAACACACACAAAAGAAAAAGCGACACAATAGACATTGAAATAGTAGCATACATATATAAAATTGTTTGTATCGGTGTTATTTGCATTCCCAGAATAAAAAAAAATAAGATAAAGATATAAACATATACATAGGTGTAGTGGGCCAGCAATCTTTTTGTGTAGAGACAACTTTTTAAGTAGCAAATGCGTTTCAATTATAGTTTTATATGCATAATTAATTAGCAACAGTTTAAATAATAAAGCATTCTTAAAACAAAAGTTTAAACACTAAATTAGGCACAAATAAGCCTTTGTAACTAATGTGGACAGCCGTCCACTGTGATACAGCAACATATAATACATACATACAGCTACAAATAAACCATAAACATATATACATAATTACATAACTACATGTATACATCTTTACCATACATACACATTAGCTTTTTGTCTACTTCTGCTCGATGTTGCATACTTTTGTGCGCCTGCAGATGACAGCTATGAGATACATTTGCTATTGTTAGTTTTTATGTTCTTTTACAATACCCCAACTCCAAAACCAAACCCATTCCAGTCTTTATTGAGTCAATGCTATGTCAATTGTAAGTAATACTCGAAAATATCTTTTGAGTACTTGAGTATGTCTCTCTCAATGTTATGTAGTTTTTTGTCTATCTCAAACTTTGATGTGTTTGAAGCAATGCTTTTTGCATAACTTTTAGACACTTTTGATTTCACTTACGAGTATTGTAGTATTTGTTTTGGGGCCCCACATAACTCATCTACGTTTATGAAACGAACACACATCTATTTAACTTAGTATTCATTTTTGTTGTTTACGCTACAAGTAGTCAATTATGCTAAATATGTACTTACACCTACTAACTTTCATATTTTTTGTCTTTGTCCCGTTTCTTTTCTACTTTCTATATACAATTATATACATCTATATATTTTTTTCTATCTGTCTTTCTTTTCATATATGTTTTTTGGTATAATTGTATCAACGGCTTGTTGTTGCTATCCTTGTCTTGATTGTTTACAATAATGCATTATGCAACACAACAACAACAACAACAACAAACAAACAACAACACAACAACAACAAAAATATGTGTGTGTGTGTGTGCTTGCCTGTTACGTCTGCCTTGCCGCCTATCTCTCTTTCTCTTTCTCTGCCTGCCCCATTCTGTGTCTACTACTACTGCTCATTTGTGCCAACAATGATGCAACATAATTGTCAACATGCACAAACATGATTACACCTCCAACACACACACACATACACACCTTAAACTAAAAAAAAAAAAAAAAACAAAAACAATCTGGTTGTATTGCAATGTTTGTTGTGTAGAGCAACTTTGGGTCAAGGCATACGTTCCGGTTGCGGCATAGTGCCACTAACTGGACCCGGCGGACTGCAGCACTATGCCACAACAGATCGGCGATCGAGTGGCAGCCTGCGGGTAAGTCCTAACTATCCTATACATACTCAACATATACCATATACCATATATACCATACCATACAACTAAATGTATCTAGCGCTTGCACACATGAAACTTATAATAGCTATAAAAAAAAAAATTTAAATTGGTTGTCTACGCGAAAAAACAAAAATAAAAAAAACAAGTTTCTGCCTCTGTATTTATCTTAGCCTGATTTGACGTGAAGCTTTTGTTGTCTCTCTATCTCTCCCTCTAATCTATCTATATATCTTTGTGTGTGAATGTTTGTGTGTCTATGCCTTAAAGTAAACTTATCGCTTTCAGTACTTGTGTAGAATGTCTTATTTATCACAACAAATAAACAAATAAACAAAGAAACAAACAGACATTTTCCCACTACTCAAATGTACTTTGAGCACAAAAAGTACAACGATCTATTTTACACTTAGAGAACTTAGTATTAAATCAACTTTAAACTGCAGCATATAATAAATATCAAATATGTAAGGATAAGTATTTAACTTTTTTTTTTTTAACTTTTTGGCATGCTTTTTGAAGACAAACTGGGTCTCAGAGTTCACTCTTCAAAGCATAAAAATAGATTTTGAAAAAATATATTTGATTATGAAAAAGAAATATATAACATTAAGGAATGCATGAAATATTTTTCATTTCATAAACGAATTTTGGAAAGTACCATTCAAAATTAGCTAGTCCAATTTTTTAGGTTAAACGCTATAGCGTGCTTAAGTATTATATTCAAACTGTATTATTATTCAGTGTTGTAAAGCGCACATTTAGTAGATTTAAGCACGCTATAACGGTAAAATATATACAATTAAATGCAAAATGAAAGGCAAAAAAAAATTTACATATATTAAGCATATATAAGCAAACAACATACTCGTTCACAATACAGTAGTTATTGCAAGTAAGTAACAATTAAAAAGCATTTTGTAAAATGCACCAATAACAAAAATTAAAAACATAAATAAATATATGCAAGAAATCAATTAAATTAAACTGTAAACTGTATAAATTTGCGAACTTTTATTTGGGTTCCACAATTTTTGTTTGACTTTTGACTACTAATTAGCATATTAATTAAACAACGAGACCAGAAGTTTCACGACAAATCCAAAGATAAATCGTGTACAGCCAAAGTGTTGAATAATTCAATTTAAATATGCATTAGCTCATCCACTGAGCTGGGTGGTTGGGTGGATGATGGGTTGGTTAGCTGCTGGGTTATCAATTATAAAACGAATGCATAACTAATTTAATTTCTTTCCTTCTACTTCTTATTCTTCTTCTTCATGGCCTTGAATAGATTTCGGCATGGAAAGGATCTCAGGTAATGATAATCATTTAATTACTGAAGGTTTCTTCTAATAAACTTTTTCTCTCTGCAGAGCTCTCTGTCAAAAGCCTTTCGGTTTAACACAAAATCCCATCGGGCCGGCGATCGCAGCTCCTTCGGTAACTCCACCTCCCCAACGCCATCGTACAGCAGCAGCGAGGGCGGCGGAGGAATATACGCTACCATAGGTCCCCAGCAATCGCACAATCATCACCACCATCATCCGCCTTCCCATCACTTTCTGCCACCACCCACCAGTGCACCACCCCCGCCACCAGGCGCCAGCTCCAACTACGGTCCAGCTGGGCATCGTGTGAGCGCTCCGCCTCTGGCCAACATCCTGGATCCGCATGGCTTGGATGGTCATCTGCTGTATGAGCAGAACAGTCGACGCGTGAAGAGCATCAGTGACATCGGTGTGGCAAGCAGCGGCAGCATGGGTGCATGTAGTCTGGGTGGCATATCTGCCGCATCCGATTCGCCACAATGAACACAAATACATATAATAAAAGTGAGCTAACATTCCAAAAAGTGATAAGTTAAGTGTGTGGTTTTCGATTTAATTATACTATTTATTAACTACACTATTCTCAAAGACCCACCTCAAAATACTTGGTGCATTCAACAGATACATATGTCAACAAGAGATACAAAGCAAAAGCAAAACAAACATACACACAACACAAACACTATGAATATTTGATTAAATCAGATTGCAACTACACCAAAATAAACAAATTTAATATTAATTTAAAAATATATATATATATATATATATGTATTTATATTATGGTTGTTCTATGCATGCAATTAAGGGCAAAATGAAAAAAACATTTAATTAATTTAATTAATTAACCTCAGAGCATCAGCGGCAAAAAATGACTGTCAAGAACTGTTGTGCTTCAAAAATAAAAAAACAAATTTAACTTTATTAGCCTAATAAAAAGCGTAATTAATTGTATATTCATTATTTTCCAATTGATTTGATTACAATACTCGCTGCTGCTGCAATCATTTGTTGTGGGCCTGTGGCAATAAATTAAAATGTCAGCGGCTTGGATTTGAAATAAAATATGTGCGTGTGTGTAACCAAAATTGCAATTTAGATAAATTGAAATTATTTTGTAAGCGCTTCCCTCTCAACCAGCCTAACCAAACAACTCGTATCACGTAGCTAAGCAAATGAACCCCATAAATTAAATAAACTGTATAAATGGCTATAGTCATAAGTTAAATGGTATGAAAAGTAATCTAATCTATGTGCTGTTTTTCCCAAAAAAGCAAATCAATTAAGACTCTCAATCCACAATAGTCAAAATGTTAATCTCTAATCCAAAAGAATAAAGTATTATAACCTTCCTAACATTACAATTCCTGAAAGCATATATATTGTATCAATAATATGAGATGTTTATTTTTAAGCAGACCAATTTAACTCTAGAATTACACAAACAGGTAATACGAACTAATGAATAAACCAATGATAAAATATTTTCTAGTGTCTTTTTTGATTGATTTAATTGAAAGTTATACAAGTAGAACTTCAACAAATTGCAATTTTTGTGTGCCAAAACATTTAACCGTCACCAAAATAGTTTTTGTGTGTGCATCACGAATTCGCTTTTGTTCGCTACATCTTATAGGATTTGTGGATTGTGTTTGGGTTTGGGTTTGCTAGCGACGATCCCCATCGTTCTCGCTCCTCGGACGGCGAGTGGTGTGCGGACGTCCCTTGGGCTCCGGGCCAGGCAAAGGCTCGGCAGCAGTGAGAGTACCCAGACTGCCAATCATGGCCAAGACGCCAAGTATCAGGAATAAATTGAACCACTTCATAGTAAAATCGAAGCTTTACTCTTCTCAATTCGGCTGTAAACTGAGGACTGATCTGATGGAGCGTTCCTTTTTATTGCCCAAAGCTGGGAAAAGCTATCAACAACGTTTACTGTTGTTTATGTTCTTAGATCAAACAGTTGAGTTGTAAATTGAGTTGTAAATCTAGCGTTAAATATGGGCGGACAGACATTTAGGTAATTGACTTCAACAGCATTGAACAATTGTTATTCAGCTTGGGAATTTTAGCAGTGACATCTGTCCTAAATACTGTATGTGTAAATGCAAATGTGAACAACGAAAATCTTGATAATTATACCTCATAATTAACAGTATTTTTATTTTCAGAAAATGTGTCTATTTACCACACATCAGATCGTGATCGTAATGTATCACAAACATAAGCAAAAAGCACTTTCGAAACGAAAATAACATACAAAATTAAATAAATATATATACAATTGATGGTATTTCTTAGTGTAACATCTTTATCACCTTCGTTCGAGTATACAAAAATAGACTGTACAATATTTGACTAACGAGAACGTTTAACTTAGTACTCGAACGAAAAACTTACTAACTATGACCATTATATCGATCGGACTGTTTATCCAGTAGATTAAATAGCAAAGAATGCGATGACTGTTCTAATATATATAAACGCATTTGTCGAAAATGCTAAAAAGCTATACAATAATAACAATAAAATAATAATAAACAAGTTAACTTATATGTGTCATCTACGAGTCCGTTTGTGATTCACACTGCAGGATTAGTTTGTCCTGAAATATTTGATCCAGTTCATTGTTCTCCTGCTCCTGTCGCAGCTCCTCGCTAATCCGCTGCCACATGCTCTCAAATCCATTGTCATATGTGCGGAAACTGAGCTCATTCTCCAAAGTGCTCTCATCAAAAGTAAAAGAATATTCATGCTCGTAGTCACACATTTTGTTTAATAGTTGATTTCTGCAACGAAATTTCAAAAGAAAACGAAATTAGCTATCGATCAATTAATCGATGTTGTTTACTGATCGGAGTGGACAGCCCCGCAGCTGCAGCTCTTATCAGTTGTAGATGAGATCACAGCTGACTGGAATTCACTTGTGAAAATGTCGCGCAAAAACGTCTTAAGTTTGATAAACACAATCGTTGCCAGCTCGTATGTAAAATCAAAATAAAACCTATTTATCGTCAATTAATTCTAAATTTATAGCTGCAAGTGTCCAGCGCATTCCCAAAACTATGGATCGGCATCGGCAGCCACAAAACAAACGGGTCCAAATGAATATGCATTTGAGGCAAGTTTTGAAGGACGTCCAAAGTCCAGCAAAACTTATCTTTTACACTTTTTCTAGATGTCTGCATCGACTGTGCGCTTTGGACCTGGAGTGAGCGCAGAACTTGGAGCTGATCTGCGCAACTGGGGCGCCAGAAATGTTTGTCTGGTGACGGATAAGAATGTCGCAAAGTTGCCTTCAGTTCGCGTTGCTCTGGACTCCTTGGCAAGGCATGGCATCAGCTATCAGGTGTACGACGAGACGCGCGTAGAGCCCACAGATGAGAGTTTCTGGCAGGCGGCACAATTTGCACGACGTCATGAGTTTGATGCCTTTGTGGCCATTGGTGGTGGCTCCTCCATAGACACAGCCAAAGTAGCAAATCTCTTCTGTAGCGATCGGGAGGCAGAGCTGCTTGACTATGTTAATGCGCCCATTGGAAAGGCCAAGGAGGTAAGTCTTGACAATGTTAACAGTATATGTGACTAATGTTTTCCATTACTTTTCTAGATCTCTGTAAAGTTGAAGCCACTGATTGCAGTGCCCACCACATCTGGCACTGGCTCCGAGACAACAGGAGTTGCAATTTTTGACTATAAACGTTTGCATGCCAAAACTGGCATCTCAAGCAAATACCTAAAGCCAACTTTGGGTAAGCGACTTTCACGCGTTTTGCGCGCGTTTTCCTAGCGACTTTCAACAATTCTGTTTTGCAGCCATTGTGGATCCCCTGCACACGTTGACGCAACCGGAGCGGGTGATGGCATATGCTGGATTTGATGTCTTCTGCCATGCGCTGGAGAGCTTTACGGCTATAGATTATCGTGAACGCGGTCCGGCTCCAGCTGATCCCAGTCTGCGGCCAACGTATCAGGGCAGAAATCCCAATATCAGATGTGTGGGCACGCTTTGCCCTGGACATAATAAGCAAGAATTTTATCGATGCCATCTATCAGCCAGATAATCTGGAGGCACGTTCTCGCATGCATCTCGCCTCGACCATGGCAGGTGTGGGCTTCGGCAATGCCGGCGTGCATCTCTGCCACGGTCTCTCGTATCCCATTTCGGGACACGTGCGTGACTACAAACCCCAAGGGCTACACCGGTGATCATGCTCTAATTCCACATGGTCTCTCTGTGGTGGTTAGTGCACCGGCTGTCTTCGAATTCACTGCACCCGCTTGCCCCGAGCGGCACTTGGAGGCAGCTTCAATACTGGGTGCTGATACTGCTGGGGTTAAAGCTGCCGATGCTGGACGCCTTTTGGCAGATACTGTGCGTGGCTATATGCAACGGGCGGGCATTGAAAATGGCCTCCGCGAGCTTGGCTTCACCAGCAGCGACATTCCCGCGCTTGTCGAGGGAACTCTGCCACAGGAGCGCATCACAAAATTGGCACCGCGTGGACAAACACAAGATGATCTTGCCAATTTATTTGAGAAGTCCATGCAGGTCTATTAAAATATATAAGTTAAGGCTTACCTCTCAAATTTTTCGTCTTTAATAATGTAAAACGAACTAACGGATATTTTTAATGAAGTTGGCTGCGTTGACACAAGCTTTCGGGAGTTCGATAGCAAGCATCTGTTATCGAAGTCCAACCATTTTGTGATCATTTATCGACTTTAAATATTTTAATTTAAGTATAAGTTCTCCGTGCAATAATTCATAAGCACTTTCTGTATCAAATACTGAAATATGTTTGTTTTTTTTCAATCGTTTTCAGTGTGCAGGTGATGCACCTGATGTCAATTTAGCTTTTTCCCGTGAAATCTGGCTAGAAAAATTAGCAAATTAGCGGGATGCGGGAAATCAGGCTTTTTTTGGGAGATCAAATTTTGAATTTTTTTTTTTAATACCAATAGTTCGCATCTTGTCCACAGCATCATACAAAATTAAATTAATGATATATTTAAAGAAAATAATGAATAAATTATTTTAAAAAATAACCTTAAGCCTTTTTTTACGTTTTTTTTCCAATTATTTGCGCTATTTTGGTCTCATTTAAAGCCAAAAACAGCTTTTCTTCGTCCTCAAAAGTTGACATCACTGAAGGTGCACACCATAGTTTCACGAAATGGGTTGTTGTATTGAGTAAGTTTTCCTCAGATAAAAAGTTGATGCATGCTTTTAGGAGCACACATAAAAGACAAATAGTTTTGTTTACATGCTTTTTTTAGGAAAAAGAAGAAAAGCTGTTTTTGTCTTTATTTTAGACCAAAAGAAGCGGAAAAAATTGTGAAAGCTGATTTGACATCAGTGTGCTTCTATTAAATAGGCAATAGATGTCGGTGTTTTAAGCCAAATTTAGAGTAGCCTGGTCTTAGGCGCTGATTTTTTTTTAAAAAGCATCGCACTAGCTACACATTTGATCGAATGTGCGGCATACTCTTAGGAGCTCAACTTTGAGCCTAAGTGACTACGCGAACCTCAACAACGCTAGAACAAACTTTTTATGTTCGCGTAAAGATTGCGCTAATTTTTTATTTAGATTTTTGGGACTTTAAAAATTGTCACTTTTAAACGATTAAAATATAGCAACAAAAATGTGCGGGTTCAATATAATAAATAATAAACAAAACTGGCACTATTTGTTTGTTTTGATTCGACATCAATGATACATTTTAACATATTTTCATTGAAGCAGCCTAGAGGCGACATTCATATGTATTTATGCTGAGTCAACTGATTGTATGCATGTATTTGTTTTCTTGTGGATCTGTGGAGGCAGCATATTTTGAACGAAAGGCGATCAGTGGACTCCTAGCACTCAGTTGCAATATGACATTGGAAGTGAAGCAAGCATTTTATTTCGGCGCGAAAACACAAGTATTTTATAGAACAGAAAAACGCACATAATGTCCGACTACAGCTGTGAGTGTAAGTTCTATGGAAAAAAGTTTGACAAGGAATTTGAAAAATTGTGGATACAGAGTGCTGAGGATTTGCAACAACAGCACAAAGTTACAGGCCTTGGTAGACTTTTTCAGCAGCAACAAATTGGCAGCCCATGTGACAGTGGATTTGAAAGTATGTGGCAACAAATTAAAGATGAACTTCAGAAAGAGCAAGAAATTTCAGATCTAAATCAACTATTCACCAAAAAGTTAAGCTTAAAAAGAAGATCTCGCTGGATTCTCTACACGGAAAGTTAAAGTAAATAATACTTTTAAGAACGATTAATAAATGAATTGAAAAATTCTATGAAATTACCCAAAACCAATTCATAAATAAGTATATTTTATTGTATATTAGTTACACATATGTATATGTATGTATGTTTTATTTCTATAGTATATAAAGAATATGTTCAATTTGGTTAAAATAATTTATTTCAGAATATGTTTGAAAGTCCAACATTTACTTGATTTAATTGAAAAGAATATGGTAGAATAATAAAAAAAGACTTAACATAGTTTCTTGCCCAGATTTGAAATCAAATGTTATATTTTTACGGAGTCTGACAGGTTCAGATCTACTTTGCCCAACCGTTTCAATATGACTGATTGCCAGTGTTTACAAAATACTTGTATATAAATGTAAAGATATAGATAAAGATATCCCTCTCTCTCTCTCTTTCTCTTTCGATCTTTCGGTGACTTTACTAGATTGTAAATTTCGGCAAAATGGCACTAAATCTTCAAAACTGTTCCAAAAGAATTATCATGCAGAAGAAATGCTGTATGTTAAAACACAAATAAAAATAATACGGCGAACTCAATCAGTTTCAAATCCGTTGCTCCCGAAACGGTTGCTAATTGTTTGCTCGCGATCTCAACGTTCTTTGTCTTTTGCCTTTTGCCATCGGTGGCTGCAACCGAATTAAGTACAACAACAACTATTTGCTATATCGATAGATAGATAGATAATTAATGTGGAGGGAGTTGTTTGAAGGGAGTTTTGTTGTTTTGTTTTTTTTTTGTCTTTCGTTCAGTATTTTCTTTCAGTTTGTTTGCTAATACTTTTTTTAACCTAGCGGCTTAACTTGAGTTTTGAAGTCCAGCTGAACCGGGTTTTGTATTTTGTTTTTATGTTGTATTTTATGTTGATTTGTTTCTTGCAATTTCCACGTGTTTTAACTATGAATTAACTTATAAATTAAGAAAACAGCGCAACACACACTCGACTCCCGCGCTCCGCACTCCGTTGAAGTATTCCGGAGCTGCGGCACGGACTTAGACCTGATTGATGGGCGCATATCGGTGCACCTTTGGTTGTTTTGCTTCCTTGCTAACGATCGGCTTAACAATATCCTCACTGAGTTTCTGATACACAAAGGAGTTCTTCGATGCCAGGATTGCCATGCGATAGCGTTCGCCACGCTTACGCAACACCAATGCCACCATCTTAACCAGGCCCAGAAGGATCACGACCAAGCAGCTGACAATAATGATGCTTGGTATGATGTAGTTGGCATTGTCGTAGTAAATGTGACCACGTTCAATAATGATCTCCTCCTCATCGCTGTTCAACTCTTCGCTGTCAACTCCCAACTTGTCTGTAAAAGAATAAAATTAGAGGAAATACTGACAGGAATAGTAAGATTTCGAACTCACCTAGCAGGAACTTATCTCTGGTCTCCTTGGATATGTCCACTTCCTCCACCTTGATACCGCGATTCTTGATCTTGGGCTTCAGTTCGGTTTCGATGTATTTCTTGAATGCATTCTCGGTTTTAACCTTATCGTTCTTCTTCTTCTTTTCGGCCTGTTGATCATCATCATCATCGTCAGCATCGCTGTCATCATCGTACTCGCTATCATTGTCGTCATCATCGTATTCGTTGTCATTGTCTTCCTTCTCCTCGCCACCATTGTTCAGGAATTCCTCAGCACTGTCGGAGTTCTTAGCCTTGGCATCTTCATCCTTGTTGTCCGAGCCCTTCATGATCTTCTGCATGTTGCTCAACTTGGTCTTGTCCAACACACTCTTGTCCAAAACGCTCAACAGCTTCTTCTCATCATCGTCCAGTTTCTTCTCGCTCTCCTCAATCCTCTTCTCGAGGCTCTCCTCCTCGTCACTCATGGAGCTATTGTGCTTGCAGACCTCCTGAGCCAGTTGAGCCCAACCAGCCTGTGTCTCGATCTCAATCAGGGAGGTCACATCCAGCTCCAGATTGGCCAGCATTGGCATCTTCTTGGCCATTGTCTGTGTGTGCAGTGAGACATAGCTGATGAACTTCTGGAAGTCGTCGTCGCACCGCAGAGGATTATGGGTGATGTCCAGGGAGCGCAGGTTCTTAAAGCTCTTAATATCTGAGTCGGAGATGTACTCAATCAGATTGCCAGAGGCATTGAAGAAACGCAGTGTCTCAAAGAACTTATAATCGCTGCCAAAATCAAGATCCGTCAGCAGGGAACTCAGTTCACAATCATTCACATCCAAGGATCTGAGCTGGTGCAGAGGCATGAAGAGACGCACAGATAGTTTGGTGATGGGGTTACCAGCCAGATTCAGTTTGGTCAGCTCATTGTTCTCCATGAAGACGAGCTCATCCAGCGTAGTGATCAGATTGTTGCTCAGATCCAAATCGATGAGCTTGGTGAGGCTAGCGAAGGTGTCGCGTGGCAAGTTGTTGATGTTGTTCCAGGCCAGCTTCAATGTGGTCAAGTGTGGCATGGTCGAGAAGGTCTTGTGGCCCAGAGCACCAACGGCGCAGTTGGACAGATCCATGTAGTAGACAGTGAAGTAGCCGTTGTAGCTGAGGAAACCATCGGTAGGCAACTGACTCAAGCGGGGATTATCATTAAGACGAATGACATCCAGTTCGGAGTTCTTGAAGAACAGCATACTGGACACCTGATCCAGCTGGTTCATGGACAGATCAATGTGACGCAGGCTCTTCAATGTTAGGAAAGAATCTGGTTGAATTTTCTTGATGCCATTGCCCTTAAGATTTAGATTCGTCAAACCGGGCATCTTATCGAACATTGAGTGATGGACATGAGCAATGGAATTGTAGCTCAAATCCAATTGTTGCAGCTCCTTCACTCCAAAGTGCAAGTCCCCGTTGAAGGTATTGAACTTCAGGTGGAGAATCGACAGAGCTGTGCCATTGAAAACGGTTGCAGGCAGCTCCTTCAGAGAGTTGTAGGACAGATCCAATTCCTCGATGGTCTCAACTGTTTCGAACACCTTCACAGGAATCTTCTGCAAGTTGTTCTGCGACAGATTAATGTAGACAATGTTGGTGAGCTTGGAGAATGCGCTGGGATTCAGCTCCATTAGGTTGTTGCGCGAAAAGTCCAGTTCCTCAATGCTGGATGACTGAAAAATGAAGTTGGATCATGAGTAAAGAAAACCCTAGGAAAAAGTAACTCTCAACAAACCTTCAGCAAGTAATGGAGGGTAGACATAACACTCAGATCGTTTCCAGAGATGGTCAGCATGCGCAGCTTCTTGTTCAATACAAATGTATCTGGATTGATGATGGCCAGGCCAACATCAGTCATATTAACGGAATACAGCTCATCCAAGCCATGGAAAGCCTCCGGGTGCATGTACTCAATGGTGCAGTTGGCAATCTTGATGGAGGCCACGTACTTCAAGCCCAACAGCTGGAAGAACTTGGGACCCAGCAAAATGGGATATTTGGGTCCAACATTTGTAACCACCAAATCGGTGATGTCCGAACCAAACTTCTGTGTACCCGGATCCAGTCTGCTGCAGGTTGCCACCAAGTAGCTATTGATGTTGCGGGAGCAGGAACAATATCTGGGGCAGGGCACATTCTCGCTAAAGACCACCTGCTCATCGTCTATGAGCTTGTCTGGTTCATCGTCGTCATCGGCACTGTAAGTTTAATGTTGTAAGTATTATTTAAAGGAATTTGGCAATCTCAAAAGAATTCAATTGAATTTGTATTTTAACCAATATATATTAATAAACAATGATTTTGAAGAATGTTATTTCCTTTAAAGATAACTGTTTGATGACTAGCTTGTGAATAATAATAAACAAAATTTAAAATTTTGTGATTGGATAGGTTCCTATAAATATAATAACCTGACTTTATCAAAAGTCTTTAATTTATATACAACAACAGAGTTATCCAAGGTTAGTTATAGACAGCTAACTAAGGTAATTGAAAATTGGTAAAATATATAACTTATCTCATCGTTGTAATAAAGAAGATTTACTTTATCGGTTCATTAACTTACTGACCTTAGTAAAGTTGCCTAGATAGTGATCTCATTCGAAATACTTAGTGCATGTTAAAAAAGTAAAAATAAAATTGTTTTGTTTATGACTTACTCGTCGTCATCATCATCGTCGTCATCGTCATCATCGTACTCCTCGTAGTTGGAGTCGCTATCAATGTTATTCTGCTTGGCATCGAGGTCCTTGCCGCTCTTTGCCTGTAAAGGTTTTCCTAATTAATTAAGGATTCTCCTATCAGGACATCCAACTTACCTTGGGCTTAGCTGAGCTACTTTCCTCAATGGGTTTGAGCTTGGGTGTTGCTGTCTTGGTGGGTTTGTTCTTCTTGGGACGCACACTGGTCGTGTCCTTGACATCGTCATCATCATCATCCTGCGCGGATTCGGAGCTATCGTAGCTGTACATGTCATAATCGTAGTTATCATCGTACTCGTAGTTCTCTTCGGTGCTATTCTTGCTGCTTGTGCCATTCTCCACCTTCAGGCGATCGGGCAGCATTTTATTGAAACGCGGATCCTCAGCGAGGGCAACACTATGCTTGGCTGCCTCCAGCAGATCCTTGAGCGTCTCCTCGCTGACCGGCTGCTTGGTGGTTTTGTTCTCGGACTTTTTGGCACTCTTGGTGGTTGTGTCCACAGGCACCTCCTTTACCTTGGGCGTGGATATTTTGATGCCAGCCTTCTTGGCATCGAGCTCCTCTTCGGAGAACAGTTCATTGCTCAGGGCCTCATCGGGCACTACAGCCTTGGCATCCTTAGCTGGCTGGGCATCAATGGAGTGACTCACATGGAACACACACAATGAGATGACCAGCAGCAAGACAAGTCTTGGCGGGCGACCCATTTTCCGTTAACTGCAATGGAAGGGAAAATTAACTAATTTAACTTTTTTATAGGAAAAAATATATCACAGTTTTGTTTTCTTTCTCGAAACCTTGCGACTTTCCGTAGGTTCACATAAAATACTTGTGAAACTATTCTCTACGATACAAAGAATACTTGGCATTTTACAAAAAAGCTTATCTTATCTATGCGTATAAGTAGATAAGAGTAAAAAAAAAAACTTTTATTTAATCAACAGTAACGATATGAGCGCCCCTTGCTGGAAATGCAATGAGTGTTATTCTGTATACCGGATCCATTTTGGAGCTACGGAAGGTGATTTTTAATGTATGCTTTCGAATAAAACTGCTGACGTGAATCGCGATTTTCATTAGCCATAAAAGACGTTAAATAAATATATTGGTACACACAATTAGCGTCATTGACATCATGGGTTTCAATTTTGAATGCTAGCTCTGGAGGGGGATTTTCTCTCTCCAATGCGAACGCTTTTACTTGGCACTGTTTGCTTATCAGCTGCTTTTGTTGATGAATCTTTTGGATATTTGCAATACGTTAGTCAGAATTTGGCAAACACTCAAAAAGTAAAAAAGTTAACCAAAATGTTGCAAACAATTACTTTCTTTTTAACGCAATGAGTAATTTATGGTAATGGGTTTTTTTTTTATATATTTCAAGTAATGCAAAAACCAAGCTTTGATCTTAAAAAGTGCAACGACATTGGGTTATAAACATTAAATGCACATTTTTTTGAAAACAAACACGTTATGATAAGCATTTTAACTCGTTTTTTGAGTAGTTGCTTTATAGATCAGAGCGTATTTATTGCTCGTTAAATAGGTAGTTACAATTCTGGGCAATACTCGTGCATTTATTTGTGTTTCCTGTTTACGCGCCAATAGTGCACATGATATTATATAAGACTCGAATAGTATTGAGTGAGTGATTAGTTAGCCGAAAGGGCAACAACTTGAAATACTCACAATATTATGTCGAGACGTGTTCAAATTAACAAGTATTTCAAGAAACTAGTAGTAAATGATTGCTAAAACTGTCTCATATAGCACAAAAAGGCGCCTCGCACGCAGACCAAAGCCATAAATGAATACGAATATGAATAACTATGCATAAATATTACTCCACATGACATATTGTACATGTTAACCCAAGTCGAGATCGTGTTTAATGCGCTCTCTTTCAAACACTCTCTTTTCCTCTCTCTTTTGCTAAACGAAACCAATTCTCAATGGAATTGTCTCGGTTTCATTTTGTTTTTTGGGGTACAATACAAATAATCAAAGTCGGGCAATGTGGTAAACAATCTGCGCTTAAGTTCAATTTGTTGTTCACTAGGGCAGAGCTACAAATACATACAAAATGTATCTAGAATTGTTTTGCAAATGCAAATGCGCAGTTAAATTGCTCACGGCGCCAACGGCAAAAATGAAATAAAAAAATGGCATTTATCTATAATGTATGTCCATATCGAGTGGTATATACTATAGATAGATAGATACAAATATACATATAAGACGTTTAATTAGACATACACACACACACACACACACACACACACCTCACTCTTAGATACTTATCGTCTGTGTATCCATAAAATCGCTTTTTGGTCTTGCAGTCCCGGCTCTCAGTTGTCTGCCACAATTTGCGTGGGTGTCAACTTGAATGCAGGCAAACAACAACACGCCCCACTAGCAGTAACATTTAAGCCGCAGGCTGACAGCTCCACACACTCACACACACACACACACACACAAATGAATATGCAGTTAAAGTCACAGATAAATTTTCGAAACAAAACTAGCTATAAGCCTGATAGGAAAAAAAAAAGCGCTCTGAGGTTTCCCCCATATTGCATTGGAGGGAAAAGCTGCTCTTTGTACCGGCATTAAACGTGTTTAGGTTTTTAGGTCTTACACTCGAAAGAATTTGTTTGCCAAAGGAACAAAAATTAACATATTTTAAGCGGTTTTTTTACAGCAAGAAGTTAATTGCAGCTTTATATAAACTCTTTAAACTTTTTATTAATAGATAACTTTTTATTTAAAGTAAATCATTTAAATTTTATTAATCCCATTTTTTTCTGAAAGTGCATTTTGGGCTTAATGCCAGCATTTGGTCGAGTCACGAAGCTAGCTTTGAACTTCTATTCGGTTAGCGGCTTCGGCTGTGACTTCGGCAACAATTTGGTCTTCGCCTTTGGAGGAGCTGGAGGAGGAGCTAGAGAGCTGCTGCTGGTGGTGATCAGAGGCGCCGTACACGTCGACACGATACCATAATTAATTCCGTTTGCTATTGCAATGAAGTTGATGTTGCTGTTGTGGTTGCCCCGCTTGTTGTTGTTGCTGGGTGTTTGTTCAAGTTTAGAAACCGGTACGGGCACTGCTGGCCATACTTGTACATGTATGCAAATCAGTCAGTTTCCAGTCGGAAATCATGACTCAACTAATTCATCATCATATGCGATTGTCTTTATTATAGTTAGATACTAAAACTAACTCGCTACATCTCTCAACCTTGCACTAGCATCAGCTGCTTCTCTAATTGTCATAGGTTCCATAACTTATCTGTCTCAGTGTTCTCTCTCTCGTAGATTTGTTTACTTTCGAGTTATATGGATGGTTAATATGTATAATGAACAAATAGTAGATCCGAGTGGTTTTTTGTGTTGCGCATATAATTAACTTGAGCTGTTGATATAAATACCAAAACTTCTAGCCGGTTAATATTTACACACACATACACACAAAAACACTCTTAAAGCTACGGAAGTCAACAGATTCAGTTATAAAAAAACAATGCGAGTAAGCAATTTTAACTTTCTTTTGGCTAAACTGAACTGAATAAATATTGTTTAATCTAGAGATATAATACTTGATATGAATTTCCTGATTAACAACATTTTTTGTGTGTGTAATATGCAAATCTATATTGATTGGAAGCTTTTGGGTGTTCTTCTAAGCGGGTTATTTCTGTCCAGTTTTATTAGTAATAATCTTGTGCCCTTTAAAACAGTTTTCTTTTACAACTTACTTAAGTTAAGGTGCGGCTAAATCACAGCTTGACTTCTTCAATGATTTATAGCTGAAGAGAGTACATTTCCCTTTTAAAGGGCGGACAGCTATGATACCAGGAAGTATTAGATTAAAGAGTCTAGCCAAAAGTATCGTGTGTCGAAAGTTGTTGACAAAACTACGCTTTGTTCGTGGTAGGTAAAAACACAAAATCAAATATGCATTTTTTCGATGAGTTTGGATTTTAGTTATTTATTTGATGAATCGATACTTAGGCTAAAGTCAGCTTGGATTATTGTCAACAGACTGACCCATAGACCTTTTCCCATGTGGCATCGATTGTTGCCGCATTCACCCGCATTCGAGAGAGTTTCATGTTACAAACAACAACAACAACAACAAAATGTCATCTGGCGGCTGCATGTGGAGCATTAGCAACAACAGCAACAGCAACAGCAGCAGCAGCTGCCCCAATGAAAGTTATCAGCAATCAAATTTTTTTTCTTTCTTTCTTTCTTTCGGTTTTTATGGGGGCGCAGTCGGTTGACAACTGAAAATTGGGTGCGCCATTGAACCAAACAATGTTATGATAATATTTTGGAGCAGAAATAAATAAAGTTAACAGTTTCTCGTAGGCAACAACACTGAACACTGAGCTGTGAACTCTGCGTCACAAGGTCTAAAAACCTAAAACCGTTGACCGTTTTACTGAGGATTGCCAGACAGACTCAGCTGGCTCAGGTAGTTTTGCCTTGACAGTGGCTTAAGATTTCACATTCTTTTGGCACTAATATTGAGTTGAAATACCCAAAACAGCGTTACACACACATGTGTGGGTGTTCGATTGAGCTGTCTCGTTATAAATAGCCGGAATAAACGTTGTGTATTTTAGCTTATTTTTGAAACAGGAAGTGAAATGTGAATCCATACACCGACATGTGTTTTCAGGCCACTTAAGAATGCAGGTAGGTAGAATAAACTGCTGTTGTTTTTATTCTTTCTTTCTTCAAGATCGTACAGAAATTGCAGCGGAAGTAATTCCGCAACAAAAAGCAAAAGCTGTTAAAACGGGGGTTGTAGTTTTACTCAATAAGGCGTTTTTTATACTACTGATAAAATGAGAGTTCTTTATTTTTACTATTCAGCTCAGAGAGTTTCAGGTTTGAGGCGCACCTTGATCACGACTTAATCTCGATTATTGACAGTTCATTAGCAGCCACCAGACAGCGTGATATATATATTTTTTCTATAAACATACATATATTGTTTATTGTGCCAGAGGCATTGAAAGTGAAATAATAAAAAACAGATCTGTATCAGTTCTCCTATTGCCAGTCATCACTGTATATTTCTCATACTTTCTGCAACGTTAAGTTTTGTGCTTAAAAACTTATTTTATAGTACGACAACAAAAATCATACAATGGAAATATTGCTCAAGGCGTGCACATAAAAAATGCCGACATTTGACCACACACATAAGCACACACACACACGCACACACACATGACGAGTACCCAAGAGAGAGAGAAAAAGAGAAGAAGCTTAAAAAAAAAAGGGGGAAACTGTTGAGGCTTAAAGAGATGGGCCCAGACTGGTTTTTGGCTGGCAATTGCGACTTGGAACTTGGCAAAACGGTGACCGCAGTAGCCAAAGTTAACTCTTCAAGCAGCAGCTGCTCAAAAAACAAAAACGTCACTAACCCAACAAGCTGCCTAAAAGCCAGTCTTAAAAGCTAAAAGACAGATGATAGTCTGCTTTTTTTCAAGTTTTCAAATTCTTGGTAAAAACAATTCGAGATGACTTTTTGCACAAAGTAAACTCTGCCCAAAAAAATACTTAAGTGTTTACAGTAGTACTTTATCATGTACGGAATGGAGACATTACTGTTGGTTACCACTGTGCCGTGCTGTGGATGATGATGACAAAGTTGATTAGCGGTCATGTGCTGAATTTCAAAAAAGCACCATAAAAAATCGGATTTCTTTGAAATGTCATATAGCACATATTCACAAAATACAAACAGTAGCAAAGCTGGCGAAATGTGCTAAGCAAAGCTAATGAGGAAAATGATTTAATATTAATAAGAGCACGTGTTTGTCTTAAGGCTCTAACCAACAAAAACAAATTGAAATGGAATATTGAACTTGGTGTGAAGATGAAAAATATTTGTGAACATTGTAATTTGAGAAAATTAAATATTTTTTCGCTCACTTTTAATCGCAAAACGTTTTATAAAAGCTATTTTTATGAACTGCTAATGCGAAAACAATTCAAAAAAAAAGAGAATACACTAAAATGAACAACGTAAAAAATAACTATAAAATTCTGCAGTACGTGTATTCTCTGGCATATTTTATTTTCAAGCATTCTTGGCTAAAAGGAACACTACAAAAGGCTTGAATGCCGTTTTCGATTAAGCTTGTTGGTAATTGCTTTTACAGGGCTTGAACCATAAATTCTTTATATTCTGGGTCAAGATACATTTATAAGGATTAAAAAGATTGCCCAATATCTTCGTTTGGATCTGCAAAACAAATGAGGAAAGAAGATTGCATTATATATTTTTCCTAGCTGTTGTATTTGCTGACAAATCATTACGGGTACATTTGTAAATATATACACATATGTATGTACTATATGTTTACTGTTTGTACTGGCAGCTGTCAACATTGGGAATGGAGGGGGGCTTTGCTTATCGTTGAATGATCCCTGGTCTGGGTCTGGGTCTGGAGCGACGTCCAGTTGCCTGAGTAGACAATAAATGTAAACGAGAAGTATATAAATGGTAGACGTTTCGTGTGATTAATCGAGCTTAAAATTTCAATTGCCCAGCATTTTGCTGCGACGAAATTTTATTTTGCTGATAAAGTGCATTACATTTTCCTTTTTGTGTTTGTGTGTGTGTGTGTGTGTGTTATCGGAACGGAGAAAGAAGCCAACAAGCTTACTCTTTTCCCCACCTGTGGTCAGCTCAGGTGCTTTTTTGGGTTTTTTTCTTTCTTTTTGTAGTTACACAAAAAGTTAAGTGATTTTTATTGTGCACAATTTATGTACGCTTCCCTGGCGTTGGGGCCATATTAAGTAAGTACACGATTGTGCTTTGTTTTAATTATACGCATACACTTCGTTAACAAGACAGGAAGCAGCGCATAAATTAAGTTACAAACCGGCTTCAGTTCCTTACAGCAACATTAACATTTATTAACGTGTACTTGAAGACCTTTTTGCTTCGGTTCGGGGATCATGCGACAAGTTTTTCATCTCTCATGCACAAATAGTATTTATTGTTTGCATAAACTAGATTTTTCCACACCCGAGTGTGACTTTTTGTTTAAGCTCTGACGATAATGACACATATTCAACTTTGCACTCAGTTGCAGCAGGGTTGCCAGGTTGTCATCACTGTGTTTTGCCTTGTTCTTCGAACTTCGAACAGAACAAAAGCGAATCTTGTTGCCAGGCATGTGGGGACGGACACTTGAGTCTTGGCTGTCAGCACGTAGTTGAAATAAGATTGCAAAAGGGGCTTAGGCAGAGTTGTCAACGTGCTAATACTCTCGCACAACAATGCACTCACAATATTTATGAGCCTGTATTGACAGCACAAAGAAAAAAAAAATGTTTTAAGTCAATTGACTAGCATTAAAATGTTTCTGTCAAATTGCAGCCATTATCAGCGGCAACGGTCATGAAATTCAAATTCACTTTAAAGGCGTGTATAAATATATGTATGTATGTATGTGTTTTTTTGTGGACCCTGCCCTTCCATTTGGTTACCATATTAGCATTGGCATGCTGTGAAGTTGAATGCCGTGTACAAGATTCGTCTCGATCTCTGAATTAATTAAGTGCAGAAATGGAATCTTAAATGTCATTTTGTTTGCTGCAAGCGCAAGCTCAAAGACAGAACAACAAACTGAGCGTTAAAGCCAACACACACACACACACACACACACACACACACAGTTGTTGGCCACGTCCACATTCCTTTTTGTACCAATCGTACGCCTCACGTACTCTCAAGTCTGCTGTCTGCTTTGCCGGTTTCAACGGCTAGCGGTTCACGTAACTTCTCCCCTCCCCCTATGCTCCACCCCACTCCACCTCACCACTGACTCATTTTGGGCTGCGTCTGAAAATCAAAATCGTTGCATTTCATTAGCCACACAACTAAGAGAGGGAGAGCCGATTGAATGCCGACTTGAATGTGTGTATTATGGCCATAAGCGCATTTCTGTTTACAGCCTTAATACGTTATTTATGATTGCGACCAAATCAAATAAAATATATTATCTTATGCATTTATCATGAGCGGTGACGTGAAAGTAGTTTTATACGTATGTTTATACTACAACCATATAAATATGTGATTAAGCTACAACAATTTAACTTGAGCAACTGTTTTTATATCCAAACAAAAATTCAGTTGAAGTTATTCGTTAAAGTACTTAACTTAAAAATCTATTAAAAATTTATCGTTTAGCTAATGTTAAGTAAAGTATTCAGAACAAAGTTTAACTTCATTTTTAAACATTCTCGACTTCCAAAGTCTTAACTACTTTATGAGCACACTTTTTGAGGTATTCAGCTTACAAAAAAAGGGTGTCAAAGTGAAAAATGCATTTGCCCACCGTATATAGACAGTTAGGCAGTGAAAGTTAAGATCCGTTGCAATTGAAATTCAATTATGGTATTAGAATACCAACAACTGACAACAAATACTTTCAACAGTGCGTCATGCAACAATTGCATTGCGTATGTCACTTGCCTTGATCAGATGGTAGCCAAAGTGGAGAATGGTGTACAAGTCCAAGTGTGGAATCAATGCATCAAACACAGCCTCAAGAGCAACGAGTACAACAAACAAGAAATCTGTACTCTGTGTTGCAGATCAAAGTGATTAATTGCGATTGCGATTGCTCTCTTACTCTTTCTCGCACAGTCAGGCTTGATTGATTTAACTCAGGGTTAAGGTAAATGTCACATTAAACATGCGTACATACATATACAATATATCGATTTGAGTACTCGTCGATTAAAGTGGCTATAAAATTTAACGCTCAATTAAACAAAGCTTAGAACAAATACGTTTTTGCTTACGCAAATAGACCAATAAACTATTGATCATTATCAGTTTATATTGAATGGATGCATTTTGACTGTTAGTCTTTAGCTGATTATCTGCATTAAGTTTTTGGCTTATTGACGTCATGACATCATCTTGAAAAATCACTTAAAACACACTTAGTTATTTAAAGAATCGCAATTTTTGGTATGACAGTCATGCGTCAATTCTCTAACTAGGCAATAGCAACAATAAGCAAATTTTAAAAGCTTGCCGAATGGTTGCTAAGCTACAAAAATACCCTGTATAATCAACATGTACAGCAGTAGCTTTACAAATTTCTTAAAATAACTTTTATGAACTTCTAAGTCGTTAGAATACTTAATGGGCAGATCTTTAGGTGAGAAATTAACATATATTTGATTTGCAATAGTCGTGATCTGTTTTCGAAATATTTCTTGGCTTGTGTGTTTAATATGCCTGTTGTGCCTGTTTGGGTGCAGGGCATTAACTGATTTGATTGCCATTACGCATACGCCGCATGTGCCGACACTTAAATTTTCTGTTTTTCGAATGCAAAAACCAAAAACAACTAACCAAGTTTGCCTACACATAAAACTGCGGCCAGTTGTGTGTTGAAGTTGTGGCTGTTGTAATTGGTGTTGTTAGTGCCAAGCTCGTTGAACAACATTTAGCTTTTTTTTTGTTTGCCAAATGTTTGTCTGGCACTTTGACGAATTTGTTAAGCTGCTCATAAAGTTTTTTTCTGAAAATACAAATGTGGCCTCCTTCAAAGTTCAACTAGCTTGTTTGCTGTTAACTTCTTTACGAGGTGTTTGTAAACAGTACCATGATGGTACAAAGTGCATCTCTAACCAATTACGGGCTGTAATCGCTTGAGAAACTCTATTGAAGTTGGAGAGTCAAAGCCGAGTGTTGTGTGACCTCATTAACACGAAGCACAAACGAAACGTAGTCGTTGGGCTATCTTTTATCTGTGTGCCGGCTTATGGCAACATGGCCCGATAAGATAATGTTGTCAAACTATAATTATATTGGACATATGATGGAAAGGTCTTAGCTACAACCATCCACTTAAAAGTAGGATAAAATGTACATTTGTTACTTTGTTGCTAGTCGCTTTAAGCGAGGACTTGCTGTGCCAGCCAATTGACTTGTATGCAAATCAAAAAAATAAATACTCGTCGTACACTTATTTTTCTCTCTTCATGGAATTGCAGCACACCTAGTTTTTTGTCAACG
Source organism: Scaptomyza hsui (assembly GCA_018152825.1). NCBI lineage: Eukaryota > Metazoa > Arthropoda > Insecta > Diptera > Drosophilidae > Scaptomyza > Scaptomyza hsui. The sequence goes on from JAECXO010000002.1 coordinate 10,276,246, forward strand.
TTTTGCTGGCTAACGTAATCATGTCGCACCTCCTAAAAAAATATATATATGTGTACATACATACATATATACTGATTCGTTAAGCCACATAAATTCATATCTTTTCACGTTTGTATATGGCCAATTATTTAACGATATATGTTTTCGCTTTGTTATATTTCACCCAGCCATGAAATTGATAAAGAATTCTAAACGTGCTCATAGAATATACTACCTTCAAACTCGTTTTGAATTATTGATGTTTATACTTTTTGGTATTTATTTGCTGTCACTGATCGAAATTTATCGATTGTCCAATTTCTACATTCTTGCACTTTTCAGAGAAGCTTTCCAGCTGTTCGTTAAGCTTGAACTTAAATGCACTCTTGAGATAGCATTGCCAGCCCTGATAATAATTTTTCAGCTGCAGCTGTCGCTTTTCGCACCCGGTGAATGTCAGCGAAATGCAAAAACAGCGTCTATAGTATCTGAAATTGGGTTCCAGGGAGTCTTGGTTTTTACTCGACTTTTGCCACGATCGTTTTTGCCTCGGTTCGTTTAGTTACTTGGAACGAGTTGAGTTTTTACTATATATGCACGAAGGTGACTTCTTTTCGAATGCATTACCGGTTTTTCTTTCCCCTTTTCCCATCCCCTTTGCACTCGCAACGCTGCAGTACTCTTAAGTAAAAGAGTAATGGAATAAACAAACACACACACACACACACACACATAAAGAAAACCGCACACACACAGGTGTAATCTACCTTTTGCATACCCTTGCGGTGGGTAAAACAGCTTTTATATTAACCACACACATAAGCTGTTTACAAGCAGTCAATAAAATTTAATAAATGCAATTAGCTCAAACATTAAAAACAGATTATTCAAATGTGCGAATAATTATTATTTTGTCAAATACTTATAGCGATTGTACGCTTAATTTGTGATTTAATTATTTTCTAGGGAATTTTTTTTTCAATTTTAACTTAATTAAAGAAGATTTTAATGGGCTTTAAAATTACAGATTAATATGGTTTCCAGTACTCTTTTAAATACATATACCATATGTATGTTCATCGACAGGGCATGCCAGCTTTGTTTATCTTTAACATTCGTTAAATTTCGCTAACTGTTTAGTACTTTTGTTGATTCGAAAATATTGCGCGCTTTTTCTGCAAGCAGTCGAGTTTATGTTTATCCAACTAAGTATCTACTATAACGCTGTCTGAAAAAATAAAAACGGCTGCTGCACTTTTTAGCTGCATCACGAAATGTACGAATGTGTGTGTGTGTGTGTGTGTGTATGCGATTGCATGAAAGTATCTGTGAGGTTAGAGTTGGGTTGTCTCTGGGACTGGTCTGTCACTCTGCCGTAGCTGATAAAGCTGTAAAATTGCTGTGGAGAACTGGGCCAGTACTACTAAAAAACGGCAAATGTTTTCAGATAATGCTGACTTGAGTTGAAAATTTATGTGTCATTTAATACACACTCGCACACACACTGCAGCAGCTGACTGTGTGTGTGTGTGTGTGTGTGTGCGTGTTTTGGTATGTTTTTAGATATGGCACACACAGCAAAAGGCAGGTAATGAAGCCACAGGTAGTAGGTAGACGACAAACAACTACAACTACACACACACAAACATAGTGAGTGAGACTCGGACTTGAAAAGCACGTGCGACAGAACGAATCAACTCTCTTCGCTGATCGCTTGCTATTGCTGTTGCAGTCACACTTGTACGTTATATGAATATGACGAAATCTCATCCCTCAATTTTCATTCAAATTCAATGTCTGGCTTGAACACACTAACTGCACTTGCCATCAATTTTGCATCTTGCGCTAGAAATTTTCAATAATTTTGAGAAGTTAACTTACCGTGCGCTTGTTGGCGGCGTAAAATACGTTGCTCTCTCTCGAATGAAGCGAAGTAATCCAAAAATGGTTTTGATATGATCGCTAAAATAAACACACGAAACGTTATCCCAAACGAAAACAAACACAAAACTTAATCTGAAGGTTTTATCTACAGCACTGCATACATATACTACATGTGCACCATGTATGTACAAAAGTTGTTTTTCAGCTAAATATTTTTAATAAAATTAATATTTTGGCACTTTTTCAATAATTATATGTTAAATTCAAATTTACTTGGCTTATTTTGTTAGTTAAACAAAGCCGTTGTTGATCCTTATGTTACCGATATCTCGTGTGCGGTTGTAAAAGTACCGCTTCTCTCGTAACGAATGCGTTTTAACACCTGTTGAAGTTCAAACTCGACTGATCGCTCGGCCGTTGAAGGTAAATGTTTCACAAATACATTAGCTGTCTGCGCTATCGCTCTAAGCTGTTAGCGCACTGTAAAATATATCGAAAAACAAGCAAGATATCGATATAACAATATGACTAGCGCCATCTTGTGAGTATTTCGTCAAAAACTGGCTTGAAGCAAAATCTCGCATTATTACTCTTATACCCAACAACGTATTTATTTTGTTGCATACTTGTGGGCTTGGTCCAAAAACCATTTTGTCTACATAGCTTTTGACGGGGTATCGGTATGTTGCGACATTTATCCGATATATGATAATAACAATTTTTGGTTTAATTTTAAAATTATTTCATAGACACAAAACCTCTTACACAATTCAATTTTAAAACCGTTGTTAAGCGCCTTAAGCCGATTCCGATATCAGACACCATTACCTATCGATATTGCAATTTTGTCAATGTTATTAATTTAAATAACAAAAAAAAAAACAATGCATACATAAAAGTAATCAAGGTGCATATGGAAACCATGTAGACACGTATTAAGATGCATATTTGTAATTGTTTTTTCATTTATACAATAATTTAAATGATTATGCGGAATTGCATTTCACAGTGTGACCGCAAAAAATTCTGTTAAGCAAACACCGCTTTTAAGTATATACAACTTTAAATATTGGCAATATTGTTTTAACAACTAAGCAACTAAGTGCTGAGTGATATAATAACCAAATAAGTCACAACAAATAAATTGCCTAAATTGCCGTAATTTAAATTTAACACTAGGGCGCGCTGGCCCAATTCGAGGGCTGCAACATAACAAACAGGGATGCAACACGGACGCAACAAGATTATGACATTTTCGCCTGTCAAAAACTTTTGTCGTCCGCTCGCCCGATCTAAGCCTGTTATTGTAATTAATAAAATTTTTGTATAGTCTGAGAATGTTTTCTGCCAACACACACTCGGTGGTAAGTGCTGGCGAACGAGCAACAACAATTTTGATACGCCCCATTCGTTGCGCATATTACAATCAGACTGACATTTTCGTTTTTATTTCAATGACAGCCGTACCTTTATCTGGGTAATTTTAGTAGAAAACCGCACTATTACACAGTGAAACGAACTAAACTGCCGTCCAATGGCAGTGTTCCACGTTTCTTTGCCGGCAAATCAAAGTCCTCCAGCGCCAACATCATCACAAACAACAGCAGCAGTAATACTAACTGTGGAAATCGCCACGACCTCGTGCTGGACTTTAAGAATCTGCTAAACAAGTCTGGGGTCAGTTTGCAGTGTATTGTTGAGAGGGCGGCTAGACTAAATGGCATTCTGGACAAGGAGCTGGTTAACGATGCACTGGTCAAGGTTACCAGCATGCTGCCCTCGATGCGCCAGGTCCATGTCACACTGGAGGAGCCAGCAACAACACAAAAAGCTCTTGGCAAACAGCAAAATTACAAGTTTGAAGTCTCACTGAACTCCACCCAAAATATTGGATTAGTGTAGGTCAACAAAACCAACCCATTAAAAACATACATTTGAATTTCACCATTCCCCTTCTTGTTGCAGCAATATGTTTCCAACTGTGATGAAAGGTCTGCTGAATCCCATGCTAACGACCCATCAGCTGTAAGTTAAGATAACGCATCGAGAATTATGTACGTAAACAGTCGATGATTTATTGCAGGAGACAGTTGCGTGACTTCAAGACGGATCGTTCCGTTGAAGCAGAGCAGAAACGCAATCCTACAATGACAACCAGACTGAAGTCTGCGCTTCAAGGTGCGCCAAATCGACCCGATGGCGAATTTAACATTCAGGCTGATAAGCTTAAGAAACTGTTAAACAAAACCGGCGAACAGGGAAGCGTGCAGAATTCGGTACGTACTGCATAGTTTTGCTGATAAAGCTGCGTTTGTTTGAGGGAACAACTTTTAAATTACAGGAGAACTTGAAAATTGCCTTTGCCGAGGGCTATTTGGCTGCATCGAATGCAGAAGATTCCCAGAAATCGGGGAAAACAATGAAGTATCTCAAGGTAAAGGACAGACTTAATTTATCTCTTTCTTCCCTGACATTCTAGAAAAGATAGCTTCACTTGTTGGTTGGCTTGGTGTGTGTTCATGTGTTTGTCGCACCTTTGTGTTTTGAATAATGCTCAGTAATTATCACGCAGATTTTCCAGACACTCATCGTGATCGTCGTCTTTATTGGCATCTTCGTCAGCTTCTTCACCTCATCGAATGGATCGGTATTCCGGTGAGTATTCAAGCCTCCTGCCCTCACAAAGAAAACATTTTAACGCCCTGGTATATTTAGCAGCATACAACTGGGCAATCAGGTCGAAGTCGATCCGGAGGAAATACACGTTACATTCGATGATGTTAAGGGCTGTGACGAGGCCAAGCAGGAGCTTAAGGAGGTCGTTGAGTTCCTTAAGAGCCCCGACAAGTTCTCGAATCTGGGCGGCAAGCTGCCCAAGGGTGTGCTCCTTGTTGGACCACCTGGCACTGGCAAAACTCTGCTGGCCCGTGCTGTTGCTGGCGAGGCGAATGTTCCGTTCTTCCATGCCGCCGGCCCCGAGTTCGACGAAGTTCTTGTGGGCCAGGGTGCGAGACGTGTTAGAGATTTATTCAGTAAGTAAAGCGGGTACTCTTTATGATGGATTACATTTTAATTTTGTGCATCTTATTTACAGAGGCTGCCAAGGCACGCGCTCCCTGTGTTATATTCATCGATGAGATCGATTCGGTTGGAGCCAAACGCACGAACTCTGTTCTTCATCCATATGCAAATCAGACCATAAATCAGCTTCTTTCCGAAATGGATGGCTTCCATCAGAATGCTGGCGTCATAGTTCTAGGTGCGACGAATCGTCGCGATGACTTGGATCAGGCTCTCCTGCGTCCCGGTCGCTTTGATGTAGAGGTTGTTGTCTCCACGCCCGATTTCACAGGTCGCAAGGAGATTCTTTCACTGTATTTAGAAAAGATTCTGCACGATGACGTGGACTTGGATTTGCTGGCACGTGGCACATCTGGATTTACGGGCGCTGACTTGGAGAACATGATCAACCAGGCGGCACTGAGGTGAGTGTTGCAATCGAATCATTTAGCATTGGATTAAGATATCTTTATCCTCTCCAGGGCTGCCATTGATGGAGCTGAGACTGTAAGCATGAAGCACTTGGAAACCGCACGAGATAAAGTACTTATGGGTCCAGAGCGCAAGGCGCGCCTACCTGACGAGGAGGCCAACACAATAACCGCATACCATGAGGGTGGACATGCCATTGTTGCCTTCTATACAAAGGAATCGCATCCTCTACACAAGGTGACAATTATGCCGCGTGGCCCGTCACTGGGACACACCGCCTACATACCGGAGAAGGAACGCTATCATGTCACAAAGGCGCAACTGCTCGCCATGATGGACACCATGATGGGTGGTCGTGCTGCCGAGGAGATCATCTTTGGTGCTGAGAGGATCACCTCGGGTGCAAGCAGTGATCTGAAACAGGCGACGTCAATAGCCACACATATGGTCAAGGACTGGGGTATGTCGGAGAAGGTTGGTCTTCGCACAATTGAGTCTCCCAAAGGTCTGGGCACGGGTGAAGTCCTCGGACCCAACACGGTGGAAGCTGTGGATGCCGAAATCAAGCGAATCCTAAGCGATAGTTACGAGCGTGCGAAGGCGATTCTGAAGAAACACACAAAGGAACACAAGGCCCTGGCAGAGGCACTGCTTAAATACGAGACTCTGGATGCTGATGATATCAAAGCAATATTGAATGACAACCAGTAGTATTTTTAATTTGTTTTTTTTTTGTCATGAGTTGGCTTCAGGTGGGCACCTACTGCATATACATACATATAATTACATACATATATATATATTTTAGTTACAATATAAGCGTAAGCACACACTGAAACAGAAAACCACAACAAAATCGGGACGCAGACGAACAGTTAAGGAATAAAATGTTATACATATTTTAGTTATGTTTTTTCCATAATATACTATAACACTCGAAACTAATATTTTCAAAAGTGAACATGAAATGCATTATTTGTTTTCCATTTGGTTGACTGAGAATTGTGATATGAACTTAACAGCTGATACACGATAACACAACATTAGAGCAGTCATTCTGTTAAGTCACGTTTTAGTATTTTTTCTTATGTCAATTTTAGTACGTTTACGTATTTACAGTTTACAGTCATACTGCTAGTTAATTGATTCTACAAAAGTTATAAGTCAACTTTTCATTTAGGAAAATTTACAAAATAATCAGTTGAAATGTGTGAATATGAATTTTCCGAAACCGCATATACTAAAATAATATTCCATGCGGCCAAATATCCACACCAAGCTGTCAACGGCTTACTGCTGGCGGAGAAGAAGCCAAAAGGTTCTATAGTCCACATCACAGATGCAATCCCACTTTTTCACCAGTGCCTGCATGTCACTCCCATGGCAGAAATAGCCCTAAATCAGGTGAATACTAATTAAATAGCACAAGTGTGCTAGAATGTGAAACATGTGTGCAATTGCAGATTGATGCCTATGCTGATAATGAAGGATTGGTTATAGCCGGCTACTATGCCGCACCGGAGAACTTTTACGACAATCAAATTGAGAAGGCGCCAGCTGCAAAAATCGCCGACAAGATAGCGGAGAACTACAAGAACGCATGCTTTGCGGTCGTCGACAATAAGCTAATGTCACTGGAGCACAACCGAGCTGCACTGCACGTGTACGGCTACACGAGTGAATCCAGTCGCTGGACGAAGGCCAAATATACGTTAGTTCAGACGGCACAGACGCTGGAGGGAGTATCGCTGTTGTTGAAGCGCGGTGCCATGCGGGATGTTATTGATTTCGATAATCACTTGGACAACCCTGAGAACGATTGGACAAATCAGTTTCTGAATCAATCGTTGAAGGATTTGCAAAAGTTGTACTAGTAGTTAAACAATTAGAAAATGTGCATTTTAAATGAAGGAGAGCTTAGCCGGAATTTCAACCTTGCAATTTAATTTATTGTATGTAATTACAATTGGATTTCAGTTAATCTTTAGAATAATGCATATAAGTTAAATAACATTCAACTAATTAATAAATAATCAATTCATTTCGTATTGGTATTCAAGTACAAGTCCTAGCCCTATCCGGTCCGTGAGTCCGTCTCTCTTATTCTTGGTTTGTGTCATTTCCGTCAAAAGTTTTTTGTTATGTTTTGAGTGCGTGTCGTCAGTATAAACCTAAACATGTTTACAATTACCATTAATAATAAATACAAATGAATAATATGCATAGAATTTTGCTTTTTGTTTTCTGTCCTATAAATGTAAATATTTTACAACAATATTATAATATCGCGATTGCTGATTATACATAAGTACATAATACGTATGTGGATATATCGGAGATCGAAAGTATCGCAAAAAACATTTTCCTTTTTTGTTTTTGTATGTATGTTAAATATTAATTGTAAGGTATTGTGTAATTCGATATTATTCATTCCTTTATCATCAAATATCAACGAGTCGATCGCCGAAACGAAACTTTATTACAATACACATTATTATATAGAACTATATGGGGTAAGGAACGGGAACTGGAAATTGCATGTCGTCAACGATTTTTGATCTTAAGTTTGCTTTTTGTAAGTGTATGTATTTTGTATATATTTAATATCAATTATAAATATCGTTGCTTTATTTTTGGTATGCAAATAGGTAAATTTATTGTATTCGTATAAGATATATATTTGTTTGTATATAGTTCTTGAACGATATCTCTTTGCCTGGTAGTAGGTTTTGTTGGTTGTGGAAGTGTGTATATATGTTTTGGAGTCCTACGAGGGCGCTGATTATAAACCTAGCTATACAAGTGCACTCGTACACAAATATGTACATATCTATATGTAATACATACATATACGTAACAGTATATATCCAAAGTATGTGTACCTGAACACGCAAGCAATGCCAATATAATATGTTTGTATGTATATGTCTGTTATCTTTTTTTTTATTATTCGAAATCTGTCTGCACCATGTAAACGAGAAGTAGTAGTTGTAGTTGTTGTTGTTTTGTGTGTGCTTTGTTGTTGTTGTTGTGGTTGTTCATCCCCATCATCACATGCTATGTTAGTTGATCTACAATGATGCAATAAGATAGATTAAAAACATGTGTGTGCGTGTGTGTGTTTGTTGTGTTAAATTAAAAATCTGGGTGCAATTGATAAACACAGGCATACAAAAACAACAAAATACAGCGTGTTACAATTTATGTTATGTGTGCGTGTGTGTGTGTGTGTGAGAGAGAGAGTGTGATACTGTCGTGGTGAGTTTTCTGGTGGGGAGTTTGTTGTAACTGCTGAGGAGGGAGTCGAACTCTAGAGATTGCCAGGACCAGTGATATTTACCATTCCCGAGGACAGAGAGTTGATGGCATCTTCCACCGTCGGCTTGTGTCGATCGATTTTAGATGAGTTTATGGGCGAGAAGTTGTCTACGATTGTAAGCGTGAATGAATATAGTAGTAGTAGTAATAGTAGTACATATAACATAACAAAACAGGCGAATAATGCATTAACAAATGACAAGTGCCAATTACCGAGATCACCACTCGAACTGGAGTCCGTAAAACTGGGTGTGCCCTCTGTCCAAGTGGGTGTGGAGCCCTCACCTGATGCCGGTGGCGTCCATGCCAGACCGCCACGTGACCCATAATGACTGCTCGATGATGTGTCCACCGCCAGAAACGTATCCAGATGCACCTCAGAGACGCTACAAACAAAATTTGTACTCAATACTCTTGCTATTGAGGATTAAGTTCACTTACCTAACGATATCCTCCTTGTAGGAGCCACGATAGGCGGGACCAATGTTCATTTTACGTTCCAAATACTGTGGCTGTTGCTGGTAATAGGGTGCCTGCTGCTGCTGTTGCTGCTGGTTATGGTGATGATGATGATGATGCGATCGGCGCCCAATCGAGGAGGTACTATTCTTATTCGAACTGTCCTCGGAGATGTCGTCAAAGGCAGGAGGAGGTGTTGAACTGCATGATGGAGTTGTGCCTAGCAATACAATGAGAATACACAAAGGTTACAATGAGCGATAGGTCAAAAGAGAGATTAAGGGTTAGGATTAGATGAGTGAATGTAAAGCATGCTGTAGCAAATTCTAGGCACAACTATTGCGTCGTGAATCCTTGACTGTGGCATTATTCGATTGCGTATCCGTGCTCTCGGGTATGGTGGAAGGTGCCGCCTTTGGTGCACGTCGCTTGCCACGTTTCGGACGCTGTGGCACAACCAAATCCATTGGAGAAGGAACTTGCTCTTCGGACGAAGTCACCTTTCAAAATGGGCAATGCCCTCGGCCTGCGGTAAACACCTTCCAACTCCCGCTTGACCTCAAGCAGAGTGCTCAAGGACTGCAACAGATTCTCCTCCTGGTTATCACAGGTATCATCAAACAAGGCCATATCCACACAGTTCAGATATCGATTGCGCTTCTGTCGCTGCAACTGTTGTTGTCGAGCTCTCCTCGGTGATGCCGTTTGGGTGCTGCCACTAATCGAGGTCCGGGCGGTGCGATAGCTATCCGCTCGTATGGGCGGAAAGCCACGGACAATGGAGCCCACCGAGGAGCGTTCGCTGCGTGCCATGAAACTATTCTTACGCTGAAAAAGGTCCACATGGTTGAGCAGACGAGGCGGTTGTGGTTGTCTGTCGGATCGTGCCGTGGAGTAGGCGGATTGCAAGGATTCGCGACGACGGCCGAAGCTGCTGGAATCCAGATTCACCGTTGGTGGAGGACTACCACTACTTTCGAACAGATCATGCAGCTCCAGCCAATCCTGCACATTGCTGGGCGAGCGACGATCTCCAAACCGTGGCATTTCCTCCGTGTCCGGCAACTGTAGCAAGTTCGTGTCTGTGTGCTGTTGTGTCTGTGTGGGTGCATTATTATCATACGTTGCTATACCTGGCGTGGTGGAGTGCGCTCGACTGTCCTGTGTATCCTTGCGACGTGGCGAACCACGTGGTGGCACTGGCGGAGGAACACGCGCCTTGAGATTACTGCCAGCTGCAACGGACGATGCAGCCGAGGTGGACGCTCGTTGCCTCACTGGCGGTGGTGCATTGCTCTGACCAGCACGTCCACTCTCCCGATCTCTATCTCGTTCTCGATCTCGATCTCGATCCCTATCTCGTTCCCGTTCCCTATCACGCTCTGAGGTGCCGGCGGATGAAGAGGCTTCTGCCTTGGATGGCTGGTGTATTTTGCCGCTGCTGTGTGAGTGCGAGGCATGAACAGCTGGAAAAGGATTCACTGATTAGTTGAACCTCATCTCTAAGAGATCTTCTTCACTTACGTCGCGTCGTCTCGCTCTCGCTGTCTATGGAACGCTGTATGGCCTTGGAGAGGCTTTTTCTCTTTGATGGCGAATGCTTAAGCGCTGTAAGATTATAACAAAACAGTTAGTACATGAATCAACAGGTAATAAATTGGTATAAGGAAACTATTGTTAAGACAAAAAAAAGCAAAAGCAAAGCCAAAGAGATTAAATGTGGAAATTACAGGGATGAAACACTACTAACGTGTGATCGCGATGCATGCTTTAGCGTCCGGAGGTTTTCATCGAAACCAACCAAGTGCAGTTTAAACAGAAACAGGAAATCAAATATAAGAACCAAATTTGAAACAACTTAATAAGTTAAGAATATTTAGAATAATATTTATATATATTGCTTGATTATTAATTGAAACTGAAACTTGTGAACATTTATTTAAGTTATTCACAGTATTGTTAAAGGTTGTTTTTTGTTGTTGTTTGTTTACCTATATAACTGGTTACCAAGGTACGAAATTTTCTGTGATTTCCTTTGATCTCTGGGAGATCCACTATGCGGTACAAGTGTGAAGTAAATGCGTCAAAGTAATAGTATATATCCAAAAGAAAGCAGAACAAAATAGCATTTTGTTGTTTTTTCATAGAATACAAATTCAAATTTCAATTACGGATTACACAAGATTTTCAAAAAATATACAAATTCTTTTTTTTTTATTAGCTGTCTACCAAAATGATGATAGCGCATAAGGGCAAGTGTACTATATTGCATTTTTGCTGCATAAGAAACTGAATTAAAGAGAGACAAAGAAATTAGCAATTTACAAATACCTATTGATTAATGTGTGTGTGTGTGTGTGTAAGTGTGTGTGTATCTCAAAGCTACTTGAGTTTGTGGCAGCTACGCAAAAAACGACGCCAATGTCAACATCTTTGACATGGTCAAGGAGTAGTTTTTTTTTTGTTTCAGTTCAGTTCATTTCGTGTTGTTGGTTTTGGGTTTTTCAATCTTTTTACTTGCACAAAAATGCCGTATAGTACGTGTACTTGGCCCAATTGCTAGACAGCCAGCTGACTTACGCGATGGTATCTTGCGGAATACGGTTTTAGCCATAAAGTTTTGAAATCTTTGAGCATAGAACGAGGGCCGACAAACCGAAACGGTTTCCTATAAAACATAGGATTATATATGGAATTCAGATTAAGTTCTCATTGGACTTACCCCATCGTGTATTATGCTTTTGAATGTGTGCTCCAGCTTCTTCTTTAGCCTATACGATTGCAGTATGTCAATGATGCCAATGTAAAGCAAAAGTCTTTCGCCCTTCTCACTGCGAGCCGGAATGCCACCAGGCCTAAATCGATAAAACAAGCATCAAATAGTTTTAAGATTGAGAGGTTATTGTTTCAAGGCTGGAGACTTACGGCACATCCTCCTCATCGTCGATGGGTTCACTTTCCGCCTGAATGCTCTCCATGGCCGTTGAATGTGCCACCAGACGCTGTCGATTCACCGATCTGTATGCCACACTTAATTAGCACTTTCATCAAATGTCCTTCAAAGCACTTTTCCACTTAATACTCACTTGTTTCTACTTATACCCGTTGCTGCACCCTGATCTTTGGCATCTCCTTCGGCGCCCTCGAGGGGCTCGTCATCGGAATCCTCGGCAAGTGGTGCTCTCATGGGTTTCCTAAGCTCACTCTGTTTGTCCTTTAGTGCGATATCTAAATTATGTACGCCCAGCAACAATGAATAGTCCATAATCTTGAACGACTCCAGCACGGTGCAATCCCTTTGTATAGTCTTAATGAGAGCTGAATATGTTTCCGCTTCGAGAAAGATGCCATTGGGATGCTGTTCCATAAAGTCCAGATCCTTGTATGTGGGCGATTTCTTGGCACGTTCCGCTTTGGATGCTTTACGTTTGAACGTCGATCCCTTGAGATCATACTTAAGATGCATTCGCACCGATGACGGCAACAGATTATTCATGACCACCAGACGAATATTTTTGGCATTGCTCGTTTGCAGGCAGTAAAGACCGAAAAACTTCGGCAAAAGGGTGCGCGGATTTTGATTTAGATTCATATAGTAACTGTAAAGGGAAAATATTTAGTTTTTGATACTTGATTTTAATTAGATTTTCGCTTACCCAGGCAGTAGTTTTTGTAAAAATTCACCCTCTTTGTGTTGTACCGTTTTGATAATGAACTCATCGTCGTCCGTTAAGTAGAATATTGAGCCGGAAGCACCTGGATTCGATAGTTCGCGCAGTGGCGAAGTACACATAGACATCTAAGAAAAGTTAATAGTTATATTACAAAAGACTTTCTTTCACTTTTATGAGCTGTTACTGACCATAAAATCATCGGGCTGTATGCCAAACAAATCACGAAAATAACGAAATGCAATGGGCGCATAGATCTTATATCTGAATTCACTATAATGGTGGGCAGGTGTAAGGCTAGAACCCTCTGGCGGAAACGTAATGCTCTCTATTTCCCAGAAGTCCATCATAAGTAGATCACGTTTGGGCTTCGATGCCAGGCTGCCAACCTGTAAGGAAATTCTTTATTAACAACTATCTTTTTATAGAATGAGGTTTCTTTTCACTTACTGTATGCTGTATGCCCAATTGTATGGAGCCCATAATTTGCGATGTTTGTATCTTCTTGTAGGTAATCTCGCCACCTTCGCCAACACGTCGATGTCCAAGTTTTCGCTCCTTGTCCGCTTTGTTGCCCGAGCGCAATGGCCGATTGCCCAACTGAGGATAATAACAATACACATGACCTTAACGCAATTCCATATGTATATGTATATAGCATATGTCTAATGGTTGTACTTACGTCGGGCGATGAGTTACCCACATGGTCGGTGGAGACTAAAAGTGGCAGAGACAGAGTGTATTATTAGTTAAACTACATTTATGTGTTGAGTTCATCTATAATTTAGTAAGTGCCTGGACATGAATAGCCAATGGCCCAACTGGGAAACATATCAACTTGAGCTTGAACTTGTGTGTGACACAAACACAACACACACCTATAAATACATATACAACACACCCTCTCTCACTGAGTAAATCCATAAATAGTTGACAGGTTGTTGGCCGTTTAAAAGTTTTCTTTTGTTATCATTTGTGTTCCTTTTTAAGTCTTCATTCCCTCTCACAATCAATTGTAAACGACAGGCAGTCAGTCAGTCAGTCAGTCAATGCATTAAATGGGGGTGGCCTCTACACCCGAAACCCCCTCCTCTGCTGCTTCTTCTTCTTCTTCTTCTGCCTACTTTCGAGACACATGCGCCACGGCCACTTCCATTTTGCCATTCATTGATTTTTTTGGCTGTGAATTTGTCTATGTTTTTGAACACTTTTTTTTTTGCTTGTCAAAGAGAAGTTGCCAATTAATTTGCATTCGTTTTAATTACCATTGCTTGGCTCTGCGAATTTTGCGTGCGATGTGGAGGAGCTATCCATGTCAATGGTATGGATGGTGTCGCCGTCGCCGGACGTCGCCATGCTGACGCATTAGCTGCTTCAGCTGCTCCTACTGCTGCTGCTGCTGTTGATCCTGTCGTCCGCGTTTCCAGCCCACACACAGTTACCAATACTAAGACATGTTGCCTTGGATTATTCGGTTCATTGTGTATAGCAATTTTTTAGGTATTTTTAAACAGCTTCGCTTGTTGTTTTCGCTCTGTTGGATTATCCAATCAATGGGCCAAGGGAGCAGAAACCTTGGCTCTTGTCAATGCGTTGTATGGCGTCAACTTTTTCTCTTTTACTAACTAACTAAGTTCACGACGATGTTGATTTCGCTGCTGCTGCTGATTCTGCTGCTACTACTGTCATTTTCACTGCATACTCATAGGCGTGCTGGAAGGAGCACTGGAAGTGCTTGTGGCGTGCATGCGCACCAGGGCTGCACACTCACCACACACAATATCAAACGCAGAGCTGTATTTGGTGGACGATTGTCATGCAAATTGCGTGATATTTTAAATAAATACCAAATAAACGATAAATATATTTAATTAAATTTAAAAATCTTCGTTTCACTGACGAATTTTATTAAATGCGCTTTTTATGTTTTCGTTTGTTTTTTATTAGCGTTTCTGTACTCAATTAGACCTATACATCATACATAACTATTTATATATATATTTTTATTTATGTGGTAAATATATGAATACAATAATTTGTTTTAGTTTTCTTGTTGTGGTTGTTTTGTTCGTTTTGTTTTTGCTTGTTTACTGTCTTGTTTAGTGTTAGTTGATGTTGTTTTTTTGTTTTTGTGTTTTTGGTTTTTTACTTGTTTTTTGTTGTGTGTATGTCATATCATTTCTCTTACATTTACATGCATTTACAAAATAAGCGCTTTTTTAAAAATACCGCAAAAAATTACGTTTATCGTTTTTTAAAATTCTATTTAAAAAGTAAAAATTGTTAAACATTCTATACGAACATAAAAACAAATACGTACATAGCCTACAAAAAACACTACCAAACTAACTGCTTAAAGCTAAAGATGCGATCGACATAACTACGGCGACTGTTGTCCATTTGCGTTGTATATTTGTGGCTTTATCTGCAATATCCCGAGAACACATGATTTCGATTAACACACACACACAAGGATCTGCCTGCCTGCCTGCCTGCTTACCTCTACTTACCATAAAAAATAGTCTCCCTGCGTTTGGTATAGTTAGTGCCAAGCAGGAAAAACGCACATGTTATCGGTGTGGGTGATTCGAGTTGATCTCTAGGAATGCGCGTCCGCACTGTCATGCTGTACAGACCGCTCGGATTCTGATCCAACTGTGTGAGCACCGAGTCCAGTATGTGTGTATCGAAGCTACAGTTACAAATCGATAACGATACATCATCAGGTTGTTGTTGTTGTTGTTGGCATTGGTCAATAGAGCGCGCTTTACTTACATGACAGAGAGCACCGGCTGTGGGAAAACATTCTGCACCGCACACATTATGTCCACATCTGTTTGTTCGCCACCCATGCGTGCCTCCAGCATGAAATCCGACTCAGGAACTGTTTGGATTATATGGGAAAGGGTAAGAAGCAACGGCAAAAAAATCCGTGAGAATTAATCAAGTGTCAAACTAAACAAAAACACAAGCAGAAAAAAATAATGACAACAACTAAACTTTGAAAATGAAAAAATCAAAGGGAAAAATATAAACAAACAAAAACAAGAGGCGGGCGTTTGGCTGCTCGCTGGGCGTTTTGTAACCGCAGCGACTGCCACATGACACGCATGCAAATATGAGTCGCACGTGCCACAAACACACACACTTACAAACATTCGCCCACATATGGTAACACACCTACCCAACACCTATGCAAACAACTTCACGCCAAAAACAGGTGAGAAAAGAAAAGCTGGCCATAGCTGAAGAGTTTAATACACTACAATTACTTTGACATAAGTAACAATACTTAAATATAGATCAGCAACAGTTCAAAAAGACTTTAAAAAGAGTTTGACTTTTGAAAAAGCCGACTTCAAAAACCGAACAAAGTATTTGAGATTTTAAACAGCTATTTTGTATTTGAGTTCGAAGTACTTTAAAAAGGCGTTCAAATCTAAAATCAAGTTGTTTCACTCTTGATTTTAAGTTCTTTTATTCTCGACTTGAGTAGTAATATATTAGAACGATTTTAAGGTACTTAAATTAAGTACAGATAGTTTTAATAAAGGGGAAACAATCTTGAATAGTTTTTTAGTGAATCAAGTAGGTTTTACTTTTACGTTTTAATAAAGATTGTCTTTCTCGTCTTTAGCGATTTCATTTCCCAATAAAAAAAAACAAGATTCCAGATTTTTTCTCTCTGTGTGCTTCTGCTCATCCTGTTGTTTAAGATATTAAACTCTATAAAAACAATCTCAAGACAGTGAAATATCAAAGTCATAAGTCTCATAGCATCAACAACACCCCACTTTGGGTAGAGTGTTTAGAAATATAAAAAACAATAGGTACAACAATGTATGTATAAATGTAAATTGTAGACACACACACACAAACACACACATACAGAGATACGCAAACAACATACCGATTATTTGTAAGCGGGCACTTCGCTTATCCGTGGACTCAAAGGTTTGCACGGCACAAGTGTATTCGCCCGTCATGTTCCAGTCGGGATTCTTTATCGATATAACACCGGGACTGCCCTCCATGGTGAATATTTTGGTGTCTATCTTTGCCTTCATGAAGCCCTACAACACCACACGAAGCACAAGCACAAGAGCACAAGAACAAGAACAAGAAGAAAGCGAATTTTATGTTAATTAAATTTTTGTGTGCGTCTGCATTTGACTTTGTGCCCTTTGTGCAAAGGGGATGACAGCGATGACGATGACGATGACTCACCATGGCGAAACCCTTTACGGAGGGTATCCATTGATAGATGGAGTGATTATTGAACAGCCACTTGAGTACAAAGCCCTTCTCCATCGGCCCCATCTCATACTCGCAGTCCAACACCAGAGGATCTGGCTCATTATCACGTTCGAGTGTGTAAGTGTGCGGCACACGAAGATTGGTAATGTGAACCGTTTGGGTCACTAAAGATAATAGGGGTTAACTATGGTTTTCTGATAGGTTTAATTGGTGTGCATTACTTACCCGTGAGTAACGTCAGGCCGGCCAGCAGCGTTGTGCACAAGATGCTCCAGCTCCAGCTCGCCATGTGAGCGTCCTAATCGTCGACCTGGTCGTGGTCGTTCTCCTCGTCGTTGTTGTTGTCGTTTTGGCAGCCGTAGCTCTTACTTCCCGTTCTCCCGCTTTTGCTCCGCACAAACCCCAAACCTTCTGTTTTTCCTAAGGTTCAGGCTCTTGTTGTTGTTGTCGTCGTCGTCGTCTTCTGCCCCCGGCCGCTGTGCATTGCTCAACAGCCTTTCAGGCGTATAGTCACACAAATAATTAACACTTTACTCATTACCATAAACATATCATCACACACAAAAACACAACACAACAGGCCAACTACAAACCTGGCCCTTCGAAGGGGGTGGAGCGATTGCTGGGACTGAAAGTTTTGTACAACTTTTCGACGCTCTATGATGAGCTCAGCATTTTGAGTAGGCCGAATGGAGAATACGTAGAAAAAAGGATATCAATATCACACACTCGCGTACATCTTGAGTAGTTTTTTTCGTCGTGTTTTTGGCAGTTATTGGTTATTTAATTATGCGTCTAGTGTGCAATTGCAATTAATATATATCCAGCAATTGAAAGTTTTGCACATATACAACTTTATGTTGGTGAAAAATCGACTTTTTGCTGTGTATGGTTGTGTGTGTAAGAGTGTATGTGTGCGTGTGTGTGGGGAATTATGCCAAATGGAGTTTTGCAGCAGCTCCGTACCGCTGGATACCAATAGTGTTGGTATCTTCTATTTAACTGTTGTCCTTTTTCCAGCCTAGCTTTTAATGTTTTAACACTGGAATAGCACGCTACAGAAACTACCGAGCACTGCCAGAGCTTTCTTTTGGTAAGCACCGAAGCAAGCTTTTCTCTCCACCGACGCATACACAACGTGTCGTCCTTTTTCATCCTTCGGTAAAGCTACAAAACAGCTGAGCGGCCAAAGCGCATGCGTTGAGATTGTGACAACTGACAGTTCAGTTTGACAGTTGTGCAAAATTGAGATTATTCTGCGCTAAAGGCAATTTGAACTTGTTGGGGTTGCAATGAACTTGTTGCAAGTGCCAAGTACATAGCTCGCAGTTAATAGTTGGCTTATTTATTGGCTAAGTAACCGTTATTTACTATGATTGGGACATAAATTATTAACATTGCCTACTTTTTTGGGCTATGTTTATTTTGAGCATATTTATTTTAATAAACTAAATAAAATAAATATTCATAAGTAATAATTTACTTATTTATTTTCTAATTATACTTGTTTATTAAGTTTTTCAATAACATCAGCAAATCTCTTAGTATCTAAGTTATAGTTAATAGTGTTTTTTATGTGCTGTGCGTATTTGGCATACAATTATAATTAGACGCACACACACACTGAGAGACAGACGTACATATAGTTGATATATAATACACATATATGGAATCGCTTTAAAAGTATGTAATTTTTCTTAATATATCTAGTTGATCTAGGTTTATAATGCATATACATATGTTTATATTATACAATTGATGTGGACTTCGCAACTGGCGCATATTTGTTTTTTTTTTTTTTTTTGGTCGCATTAAAATCTCGTGCTGGCATAAAAGTACAACATATCTCGAATATGCATCCATCCGGATATAATCACTACATGCTGTCGGACGTGAGGAGATACATATTTATATATAAAGTACATGAGAATTTTTGTTTGTTTGTTTGTGCAAATGCATTCCGAATGGATACCACAAGACTACAGCTTAAGTTTACAACATAGTGAGAAGAAGGGTTAAAATAGGCTTAGATAGTAACGGAAATCACTGAAATATACACAGGCATATGTCTAAGATACACTCTCAGAAAACTGTGGCTTGGAATTTGAAAGGTCTTCTTGAAAAATTATATTGAAGTAAAAAAAATCGAATGTAAGTTCAATATCAAATTTTTAACAATCTTTCAACTTAGGTCGACTTTTCAAAAACTAGGCACTATTTTTCTCAAAGTGTACAAGCAAATGCATTAAGATTTCGTAACTAATCACTGGCTGCCCCATCGCTGTGCCTCTGCCCAATTAATGTCTCAATGCGAAAATCCTTGGCATTAGTTTGCCTGGCGCATCTTAGACTCACGGGTTCAGTGTCCAGATGGAGCAGGGTCGTCCTGGTGAGGGATCTGTGTGTATGTGCCTGAAGCGGTGTCTTGGGACTGGACGTATTGGAGGCTGGATCCGCATGATCGAAGAGCATCACATAGGGTGAGGTGCGTTCCGGCTCCGCTTCCGCCTCCCTTGTGGTGGCCTCCAAAGGTACCTCCAAGCGGTTAGGATTCGTGCACACCGAATCCACAGAGTCCGAGATATGTGAGTCCTGTTCATGCTCATTGGCACTCTCCACATCAATCTTGTCGCACGAGGTCTCATCCGCATCCACATCATCATTGTACACATTGAGATCCGTAAAGTTGCCCCGATCCGGATACTCCCCTCCGGCTGCTCCAGCTAGACCCACAGCAGCAGCGGCGGCCACATCGAATGCATATGGATTTTTGTACTTGTTGTTGGCTCCTCGGCTGGCATCGCTGCCAACGCCACTACTATGTGGCGCATCCTCCGTCCGGCGATTGATGAACGACAGACGATCGAACTTCTCACTGTTGTTCTGATAGAACGAAGCCTCCGCATTGGCAAAGAAATTGAACTTCTTGTCCACACGCAGCGCCGTGTCGAACACATCGCTGGGTGTGTGCATCACATCAAAGTCACGGTTCCCATTGAAGTTGGGCACATTGAAGTGCACCGGTACCAGTGGCACCGGCTTGCGTATCCAGAACGGTGACAGCGTTCCGAAAACGGCAGGAAACGAGAAGCGTTGCATTGCCGGCGCTCGCTTGTAGCGTTTCCGTCGGCGCAGGAAGCTGCCGTTGTCAAACATGTCCTCGGCCAGAGGATCTAGGGTCCAGAAATTACCCTTGCCCGGATTACCGGGTTCGCGTGGAACTTTAATAAAACAGTCATTCAGACTGAGATTGTGACGAATGGAGTTTTGCCAAGCGGGAAACTTGTCCTTATAGTATGGGAAACTGAAACGAGAGAAATCTTACTTAGATTTTAAGGATTCTAAAATAATATAAATAAACAATATCCAAAATCTTAAGTTTAGCTGTTAAGACATCCTTTGCTTTATATAGGTTTTCATTACAAAAAAAAAATTTATTTTATGGAAAAATGTTTTTAAAAAAATGGTTAAAACACTTTTAGATATGTCCATTTCTTCTGTAGTTCAGTAAAAATTTTAAAATTAACAAGTAAATTCTTGCGATTTGCTAAAAAAAACTAAATAAAAACATAATAAAATTAGGAAATGTATCACGCTTAAATTTTAACTATCTCCAAATAACTTAAGGTATTTTTTTAATACGGATAAACTTTTTCGAAGTTACTGCAAGTTTATCTATTCCAAAAATTTTTGAATAGCACCCGACGGCTTTTTTTACTGACTTTTACTGTACACTATAAAAAATCATTACTGCTTACCGGGACATTATGAAATCACATATTCCACTGAGCGTTAGCTTCTTGTGCGGCGACTGCAGTATGGCCATGGTGATCAGGGCTATGTAGGAATAGGGCGGCTTGACTAGAGGACCGCCGGATGTGGTGCCAGTGCTGCCGTTGTTGTTATCACCGCCGCCGCCGCCGTTGCTGTTGCTGCTGCCGCCGGCGGCCGACGGCTCGAAATCACTATCGTCACAGATCAAGGACATTTCATCCGCGGTGGCGGCAGCGGCACGCGAGGATGTGCCATGGCCACGTTGGCTCTTGTGCAGTGGCGGGGACGGGGAGGAGCTGTCGTGGAGAGCATGCATGGGATCCGTGCTGGTGTGCATAGTAACTGTATGTATAAACTCTGATACACTGTCACAAAAATGAGCTTTGTTTTGTGGAGTATTTGTTTCACTTAATTAGAGGACGTAACACTTGGTTTTTGACTTAATTGCTCAGGAACTGATTAATGCTCTTCACGATATTTATTTTATTTCACAGAATTTAATATTATTAAGTGTAACTAGCGTTATTGTTACCGTTATTCCGTTTATCACTTAACTTTATGCTAAACTTGTCACTTGTAACGACTTTTGAGATTTGTCGCGTCATCCGTCGGTTTGTCTGTTTTAGGCGGAATCCTTTTGCCAAATGTTAACTGAATCGCAACGAAAACGAAAATCTTCTCGCCCGAAATGTTTTTCTACATAACTCAAACATTTATTTATGGAAACCGCTGCCGCTCTCGCTTCCATGAGCTTTTGTCGCCGCTGCTATGTTTTCGTATCTCGAATAACTGTGATTCTACTGTCGTCGTCGACGTCGTCGCTGTCGCTGCGTCGTTGCTGTCGTTATCGCAGCAGCAGCCTGCAGCGCAGTCAACGTCAGCGCAGACAGCATCCCACTTGCATGTTGTTGGCGTAAAAGAGATAGCAATAATGGCGTCTGCTGCTGCTCAGCAGGGGATGACTGAGATTGTAAACCAATCTACGGAACAGGCACCCCAATCACGAGCCAGGGATGGAGGCAGCACACACACACACACACACACACACACACACTGATGTACGTAATAACATAAAATGGTGGAGTGCCTTCTCTGCTTGTGCTGTAAATGTGATATTTGTGTTTTCCTCCTCTGCCCAGGCATTGTGTAATGCGGGCGCGGACGCGGACGTAAATTGGCAGGCGACGTCGACAACTGCAGAAGCCAAAACTCATGATGTCCCCTACCTCCTGCACCTCCTTCCCCCCCCCTATCCCTCTCCCTTTGTCAGCCGCAGGGCTGACGGGCAGCGTTTTCTCAAAATTTAGATACCTTTTGCTGCGTTGACGTCGTGGCTCTTAATAATGTTTCATTATGTCAGCCACACTCACACACACACACACACACACAAAGTGTGTGTGTGTGTTCTAGTATGCGCTCTCGTTCAAATGTTAGCATTTTTATGTGCGAATGTTTTTCTAACCGTATGTCGGGCGTTCTCGTTCTCGTTTCGGGCACAGTGTTGTGCAGCTTCCACACACCCACACAGCCCCTCCAGCCCCGCATATGCCATCCTACTACTCACTAGCAGCCAATGCGCCATTTTTGCAACATCCTTAACACAATTGGGGGGGAATTTTAGATGTGTTTCCATGTGAGAATGTTAGCATGTATGTGTGTGTGTGTGTGTGTGTGCATTATTTCTCTTTTTCATTTTCGCTGTTTTTGTTCTGTAGTTGTTAGACATTATTGTTGTTGTTTTTGTTGCCGCTGTTGTTGTGTAGTTGTTGTTGTTGTTGCTGCTGTTTCGCAGTCTTCCCTTTTCAAATTAAACATTCAGTAGTCAGTTTTATTTGTTGTACTTTGTTCAAATTAGTTTTCAGTTTTGCGGAAGTTGCCTGGCACACAAACACACACACACACACACACAGATACACTAACACCCATACATACACGTACACACACACTCCCACACACAATCGTAGCTAAACAATAATGGCTGGCAACATTCTCCACCTCCAGAATTCTAAGACACGACAATATTGATATCGTTTGTTTCTCCTTGCATGATTTTCATTATTCTATTTTCTTCTTTTGTTGCTCATCCCATTGCTCCCGCACCCCCCCGCTCGTTGGCATCTCCCATTCGCTGTCCGAAAAACTCACTTGGCCACACTTACAAATCACTGATTTTAGTCAACGTTTATGGGGCATGGTAACGCCCCTTTTTTCGTCTGTCTATATACATATATATTTTTATTTGTGTAGGTTTTTGTGAGTAGACGACGTTTAAAGCAAGCTTTATGGGGTTTCGGGTTTGAGTTTGAGTTTTAGGGGCGCAATTCAGTTTGTGGTAAATTTATTGCGGATTTCCTTTGTCTTTTTACGAGCTCAGATGGACATCGAAAAGCGAACGCCGAGTTTCAAATTCAAAAGAAATACTCAACGAGAGAGAGAAAGAGAGCCTTTGATTTGTAATTCTCTTTCAAGTATTATAAATTTGATTTGCAATTCGCATTCCAGTGATTAGGCAGTGTTGAAAACCTCATAAGATTCCAATGAATACAAATTCTTTGATCATTTTTAATTAATTGTTGGCAATAGTATTTGAAACATAATTATTCGTCCTCTTTAACTTTGTCCTATGTGAACTGTGAAACCCTTAAATTTCAGCATAACATACAATTTTGTAAAATCCAGCTAGACTATTTTGGCAATCTAAATCACATTTATTACTCAGTTAAATTGCCGTTAAATGAATCTACGACAACTTGTTTTTAGCTTTAAAATGTAGTAGCCAGTTTCTGGAATTAATAACACCATGTTTGTTGTGTCCCTATTTTCATTTGGGTAAGTACACTTACAGCTATAAGTATACTTACACAGTTACCATAACTACCGTCACAGCGAGGGAGAGAGAGTTATTGATGGTTGCCTCCAGCCTCTCAATCTAAACGAAACGACCCATATCCATGCCCAAAAACCACTGAGGCAGAGGCAGCCCTGCTGTCAATCTACGGTTAATCATCGCTTAAGCACAGCATGTAACAGGGAGTGAGGGGCAGGGGAAGGGCACACAAGGATGAAGATGCGATGCATTTAAGCTTTTTGCGGAGGGGAACAATTAACTTATGCGCAAACAATAACGCCAAAGAATGCACGCTGACAGGAACTCAGCGACGAGAAACGAGGAACGAGAAGCATCTAACGCATCCTGCTCAATGCTAGCCGGTATGATCCAGCAATAATCCTTCTTTTGTCAGCAAATTTATTGCACACAAACAAACACGCCGCCGCCACCAAAGGATATGCCAAGGATGCTGGAAGTAGGAAGGCGACTTTGACAATATACATTTTTATTGCGAAATCTGCAAAAGGCAAATAAAAGATTTGACACTCGAATTGCTTTTGACTGCTGGCAGGCAGGACAACAAGCACAACAAGGACTTCGGTTCTTTGTTGTTGCTTGTTGTTACCAAGGCCCAGACGATAAAAACGGTGTTTTGGTCGAAAACAATGGAAAGACAATGCCTCGGCTCCACTAATTTGTGCCTGACATCGTCCTTATATTCCTTTGCTATTAATATCCTGACAGGTGTATCTGTGTGGCAGAAAAATCGCAAAGGCAAACACACACGCACACACTTGAAGAGCTGTTCTCATTGTTGTTGTTGTTGTTGTTGCTGTTGGCCAGGTTTAATGGGTAGCTCTTCTTATATCATTATTAAATCTTTGAAGTATCTGCAGTATAAAAAACATCAACACACACTTCAATACTTGAGTGACGCTCAATTTGATGGACGAGCACATCAGGAATCAACCCTCCATTGGCAACAACAAAAAATCACAGCAGGCACACACACAATCACACACACTCACAAGACCAGCACCACGAGCAAGTTGCACAACTGCAACAGCTACACTTGGAAAAACTTTAGTTTCGTTTCAGCTAAACTCAGATAAAATTATGTGATGTTAACATACATCTGAATTGTAGATATCTATACTCTTTTGTGAATAATACTATAGCTATTGCTTCTTTCATCATAAAACAGTTTATTTATATCTTAACTTTAGTTTATAGAAATCAAGTAACTCAAAAATTGTTTTTATATCCTTAAAAAAGTTATTCTCAAGAAAGATTTTTAAGATGAAACACTTTTGGGATATTCTTTATTACATTCTAACTGACTATTTTGTGCTACATTTTATTTCTCTCAGTGCCTTAGCTCATTCGCAATGGCAATTTGGTATCGCAACCACAAGCGTTCGGAGTTTCGGCTCAAATTGTGTGCTACAAATCGCTTCAACCTGCAAAACAAGTGGCAAAGTCTAACAAAGGAGTCCGAGCTGAAATATTTTACGCTCGATTTATCCGCTTTCAACGTAAACGGTGAGCGGGGTGCGGGGGGGGGGGCAGCAGCAAGTGCCGTGCTGTTTCGAGGCTCATTTCAATTCATTTGTTCATTTGATGACGATGATGATTCTCTGGTGCGCTTAAGCCTCTTGTTTGGTCGGCAATAAAAATCGAGACCGAGCTCGGGATGCAGGACCTACCCCGCAAGGCTGGCAACGGCAGCAGCAGCAGCACAGGATGTCAATTTCTCAATTCATAAATAAAAACGCAAAGCCCTTTGAATGTGTCAGCACAAGTGTGGAAATTACTACCATTCCCATGGAAGGTGGGTGGGTTGGGTGGTAGGTTTGATTGTGCACGCTGTGTGTTTGTGTGTGTGTTGGTGTGTTAGTGTGTTATTGTTGTTTATTTGTTCGAACCGCTCCCGCCCCTAAACCGCACGTACCTCTCCGCACAAATAAGCCAAAGGATTTGAACGGCTTGAGTTTTGCCGCTGTTGGATTGCTCTTGGATTGCTTTGCATGCAGGATTGCTCGCACTTGGATCGCATTAAGTTGATTTATTATGCAGCGAAGAATTCAATTAAGTAGGATGATTGTCACTTGTCCGTATGCCACGAAACCCGTCATCATCTCATCCACACGTTTTTATTATTATTATTACTGCTTTTTATGTCTTTTGCTTGGATTTTTGGCTTTTGCTTCCGACTTAATTTGCGGGGCGTGATAATTTGAACAGTTGTTAATAGTTTGGTTTTTGCTAACTGATCTGATCTTGTGGCTTTATGGCTGTGGCACGCACTGAGATAAGAGATAATCATTTATTTGTTTTGACTATTAGTGGGGGATAAGTAATGAAAGTCATAAAGATAAGAATTTGTTTGTAGTGAGGAAGGGAAACCAAATAAGTATGCTATAGTATTTACCAAGTAAATATTGTTTTTAAAGGGAATGAAAGCGCTAGCTTTGTAAATCTAATTAAAGACTTATAATTGGAAATCAATAACTAACCATTAGTAATATAAAGTTTTTAATATTGTATCACATGCATAACAACCCTCATTTTGTAGTTTTTAATTTGAAAACCCCTTTTCCTTACACTCAAAACTTAACCGCCGTGAAACGTGTAAAAATTAATTGTAGACATATTAACAAGGGACTGGTTGCTTTCCCATCGGAAGCTATAGAGACACCTAATAACTTATTGTCGGTCACGTGGCAAGGCGTGCGTCGTTTAACGGGTGTTGGGTAATTCACACTTCCTGCCAGGACAACGAGTGGGAGGGGGAGGGAAGCGGATGTGTGTTATGCGCCGCTGGAATTTCATTAAATAATCGTTAGTGTAAATCAATTTGTTGGATCAAAGTCTCTGCAATGGGCGACATGGCGACAAATGAAAAGAAAATACGCCCAATGGTGACAATTTTGATGATATTATCAATTTACACTGCCCAAAATGAAAATGCACACACACAATAAATATTTGCGAACATTGATGACGAAATTAGAAAACATTTAGCACGTGCCGAACGCGAACCGGATCCTTGAAGTGTGAACACGTGCACGGAACACAAGCATTATCTATTTGGCTATCAGTGTCTAAAATCAACAATATTGAGAGCAATATAAATACTTAAGCAGCATGTTTTGTGATATACTTGGAGGGCGTTAGCGACTTACACACTTTGGTAAATAATGGTTAGGTTGGATGTAAAACATAGCTTAGCCACTTCGGTTTTAATTGTTGCATTCGTTATAACTTGGTTAAAACTGAACGGTTTTTAAAAGTCTTTTGTTTTGGCATAAGAAATTATTTTGTAAATTTAGTTTTGGTTGATTTTTTGCTAAAGATTTTATCGGAACTACTATTAGGAAACGGTTTAAGCTTTGCAGCACCAAAACCCCTTTAAATTTAAACCAATTTTCAATAGCAATACCTTTTTCAGAACATAATGACATAAAGCATAATATCGAGACATATGTTTCTTGCAGCTTTCCTTAGTACTTTTCACTCCTTAACAATTATCCAACTTTTAAAAACCCAAGCAAACCAAAAATTGTCTGCAAACTCTCAATCAAACCCAAATCACTTGTAGATCACGCAATTTTGTTATGGTACAGCTTATAAATATATATTAAATGCAGCTGAAATCCAGTGCAGAAACATTATTTGCCATAATCGCATTAGGTATTTAGAGAGCCTTATCCAGAGTAAATAAAATAAAATGTTTTCCGTCAACCATTCAATTGTGCTGTGAAAAGTACAAGCGTTTGAAATTTAATTTAACGCATTTACATGCGGCTTAAGATTTGAGGGCTTCAGGGCATGGTAAACAAATCAAATATATTTAGGAATAGAAACTCAAACAAAAGGGATGCGACGACACACAGCATTCAACATCCAAAATGAAATTTGCTTTTCGGCAGCACAAAAACGCACTTGATGATAATATTGTAGTATAGAGTAGAGTTGAGCGATGCCCAGTTTGAGGACCTATCTGCATCTGCGACCCTGCGCACATGCTGCCAGTCAGGAGGGGGTTGGTGGGTGTTGCTTCTTGCTGCTGGGTGGTGGCTCGAGTTAAAAACTCAATATTTGAATAACTTACTACCGTGCGAGTGAACTTTTGAGGCGCACTTGAGCCAAGGGCTTAGGGCAGATCCTGCCTCAGTCCGTGTGTGTCTTTGTGTGTGTGTGTGTGTTCAAAAGGACAATTATTTGCTTATGCGTTGTCATTTAAATTGAGTTTTAATGTTCCCATTGCGTTGACCAACTTTGTGTGCTGTTGTGCTTAAAAAACAGTTGCAGTATATAAAAACCAGAATCTGTTACAGATACTCCAAACACAGAGAGTAGAGGCCAGAGCCAAATGTCATTTTATGTGGGCACCATTATTTGTTCGCATCACGTTTATCCCATTAACAACAACGAAAAGTTATGAGCCCATTATGTCCGTAGTAAATATACACAAATATCCATAATCCATACCACGGGGCATTCCATTGCCTGCTCATACTTTATCCTGCGACACATGTACGCGTAATTGTTTGTCAATGTCCTCGCAAACGCTCGTGAGAATATTCAGTTGGCTCTTATCCTTTCCTTCAGTGCACTTTGTGTTCCGTTTCGCATTGTTTTGTTTTAGTTTGTTGTTTTGTGTGTCTTTAAAGCGCCTGTTGCGTATGCGTTCCTAAGTTCAGATTAAATACTTTTATTTCTCAAGAGGTATTCAAAGTGCTTGAAGTTGGAAAGTTTAACATTAGAATAAATGAAGTTTAATGATAATGTTAAGTTGTTCTAGGTGAGTTTTGAGCATTTGCCTTTAGATATGCGTCTTAAAAATATATTTCTTTGATCATCTCAAAGACGTTTCCTTTGGACTGGTTACGGTTAAAAAAAAAGTTAATATTTTACATATTTAAAACATTTTTTTCTCGATAAGTTTATAGTACCCCTAACTTAAACATTACTAAGGGAATTGCAACCTCTTCAACTTGAAACCATATTATATCGATTTCAATGTCTAACTTAACTTATCTATAAACATATCTTACTATAGTTAATCATCCTTAGTGAAAGATTTCGCATCGAAATTAAAATCATGAGCATTTTATTAGGTTAATAATCGCAATTAGGGGAGCGTCGGTACCAATAACCAAATTTATAACAAGGTTTTCTGCTGCTGCTGAAGTGTTTATGCGCTAAAAAACTGTAATTTTTATTCATTTCCAGGACGCACTCAGAAGTGGCTGCTAAACGATTATTAGCAATTTGATATAACTGCATGTAAGTACAACACGAGAACAAGTCAACAACGAATTCACACATACACAAATACATGTATATTTCTATGTATGTATGTTCATATACACGTGTAGCTACTTACATACATAAGAGCATGGCTGTTGTCCCTATGTGTGTGTGTGTTTGTGTGACAGCAAACAGTAGAAAATCACTTCAGTTAACTAAATCGTCGCAACAACCATGCGCCGACTGCGACGCAACGCAGCACTGAAGCAGGATGCTGTTAAATAGTGAGAGACAGCAACAGCGCTCTCACACAGACAGAGCGGCCATTGCAAAAGGCGTGCCAGCCAGGCAAGCCAAACGACCAATCAGCGACCCGCTCTGCTGAGACACAGCAGCTCTTGCAGCAGAGGCAGCTGGGCAGCGACGCCAGCAGCACAGCAGATTGTGAACGTTTGAACGTTGAAGCTGCAGACGCCATTTGTCGCAGCTGCTGCTGCTGCGGATGCGTGCAGCGCTGAAAGTTAAGCTCATTGCCATATTTTTGCATTTTTTTTTTTTTTTTTTTGTATGTTTCTGTTCTCTCTCTTTTGAATTTACTTTACTAACAAAACATGACTGTTGGGAGGCAAAAAGGAAATTGTTTTATCAAATGGGTTTCCTTACGCTTTTTTATTATGAAATTAATTTTCAACATCGTTTCGCCCTTTTCCCCATACGTATGTATGTGTGTGTGTGTGTGTGTGCACTGTAAGTAATTCCAGCTCTTTGAGCGTTGCTGTTTACTCAACTTTTATGCGTTGCGCTTTACGCTATAGTATATTCGCAGAGTTTCACAGAGTATTTAATGGAAATGTTTGCATAGCTTTGTAGCACATTTCTTCCCCTCCATCAACCTCTTTGGCTTATCATATTAATATGCAAAACTTGATTATGCCTTCACTAAGTTGTAAGTAAAATTAAAATTCATTTGCTTCCAGCTTTCTAATGCTGCAAGTGTTTAGTTCTTTTCTTTTGCACATATAGACCAGTTGTTCTATGTGCATGTAAAGAGAACCAGCTAAAATCGATGGGCATTTGGCATTTACGGAGCACTTGATGGGCTTCCACTTGGCGAAGTGTGCTCAGCTTTATGCATTGTTCAAATCGCACCAACAAATTAATATTGTTATATGTTATGTATATGGCCAATAAAGATGCCGGGTAACTAGAGACATACTCTTGCCTTTTTATGCGGTCTGAATGTTTTGACTGATTTGTTTGTCTTTATATAGTAGTATGTGTGCTTGTTTGTTTGTTTGTTATGTCATATTGCGTTTATTTGCCGCACAAGCAGCGAAAGTTACTCAATGCAATTGAAGCCAATGCAAATCGATAGCACTGCACAACAAAGTACAACTTATTCCATTAAAACTAATAGTTTTAACCATTTTTCTTTTCCTGATGCTTAAAACTTACTTATGACTGAATTGTTTCTACCTTTTCATTTTCAATTAACATACATACTCAGTTTTGTTGTGCAGTGTAATCGATACGAAAATCAGACTCAAAATAGAATGGCCACTAAGTCAGTTAGCAAGAATGCCAGACAACTAATTGTAAAATCAGTTTAGGCGCGATTTTCAATGAGCTCACAACTAAAAAATTAAAAATAATTAGAAAAAAATCATCAAACCCAACAACTATAATTTTAAGATTATATGTTAAGTGCAACTCCCAATATTATTGTAATTAATTAATTATGGTTCAATTTCATGGAAACTCCGGTGCCGGTGGCGGTGGTGGTTAGTAAAAAAAGGATTATACAATCGGAACTTATAACAATCTGGGAATGTGAAAATGCCAAAAAAAAAATATCTGCCTAATTGACTAATTTAATAATTCAAGCTCAAGTCGAAATTGATTAACAGAAAAATAAAATTAATAAATAATAGATTATTTTATCACGGATAATCCTATTGGTCATTTAAAACAAATATTTCCTGGTATTGAGCTTTACTAAAATGTTTCCATAAGACATTCTAATAAAAAAATGGTGTTCCCTGACTTATGGCCTAATTGGATATTGATACGAAAGGAGTTCAATACCCTCTCCTCAAGCAATTAAAGAAAAACCGTTATTAAAATATACAGTGCACGCTCTAAAAGATGAACACTCCAAAATGTGAACATATTCATTGACGACTCTAAGACGTAAACAAGCTGTGAAAATAAGTATAAAAATTATATTTATTTGGCAATCGAAAACATGAACACATTATTTAACGTTTGAGCTCCCTTGGTTTTAATTAGTTCACGCTATCGAGCGTGCACTGTATTTGCAACAGAAAATAAAATGATGTGCAAAATAAATTCAGGGCTACATACATATCTTAAACAAATCCATACTAAGAAAATGTATGTTGGCAAAAATAGTTGAAAAAAGTTAAAAATTTCAAAAATAAAGTGTGTTTGATTAATATTTGTGCGTTAAAAAAATTTGCTAAGCTTTCATTTGGGAACGTGGTTTACGTAAAGAAAAATAATATTAAAAGGAAAGTTTTTGCAAAATTTGGAAAAAAGATACTTACACTGGGATAATTCCACGCACTGTCTTTCTCTCTCTTACTCTCTGTTCGCCAATTTTTCTTCTTCCTTTTTAATCTCATTTTACTTTTTGCACTTTAACTTGCTATGTCTATCAATTATTCATTTTCAAGATAACGTTCACATGGTCACATTGGATAAAACTGGCAAGAAATCATTTGGCATTTGTATTGTGCGTGGTGAAGTGAAAGATTCACCAAATTCAAAAACATCTGGAATATTTATAAAGGGCATTGTGCCCGATAGTCCAGCGCATCTCTGTGGTAAACTAAAGGTTGGTGATCGCATTCTCTCGCTCAATGGCAAGGATGTGCGGCATTCCACCGAACAGGCGGTCATTGATCTTATCAAGGATGCGGACTTTAAGATCGAACTGGAAATACAGACATTCGACAAGAGCGATGGAAGCAACAAAGAACAACAACAGAACGATCCACGTAGCAATGGCTACATGCAGACTAAAAATAAGTTTAATCAAGGTGGGATCAGCACGGATTTCAATATACTTTGACTTACTATAATCTCTTCATAGAGCAAACATCTAGTAATACTAACATGGGAGCCATGACCCGGCAGCCCACAGTACGTAATGATCCCAAACGTAATGCAACATTCTCGGCATCCCAAAGGGTCAAACACGTGCCCACCGCCTATATGGATGAGGAGGATGAGGATACGCGTGACATGACCGGACGCATTCGCACCGAGGCGGGCTACGAGGTATAAACTAGAGGCAGGTCTAATATTCGCGACACCACTGTAACCAATTTAATACATTCCAGATTGATCGTGCTTCGGCTGGCAACTGCAAGTTGACAAAGCAGGAGAAGGATCGCGACAAGGAGCAGGAGGACGATTTTGGCTATACAATGGCAAAGATCAATAAGCGCTATAACATGATGAAGGATCTGCGACGCATTGAACTGCAGCGTCCAGGCAATATGCCGCTGGGCATCGCTCTTGCCGGCCACAAGGATCGCCAGAAGATGGCCTGCTTCATTGCCGGCGTGGATCCCAATGGCATGATGGCCAGTGTGGATGTGAAACCGGGCGATGAGATCATCGAGCTGAATGGCAATGTGTTGAAGAATCGCTGCCACTTGAATGCCACCGCTGTGTTCAAGAACGTCGAAGGGGAGAAGCTCGTAATGATCACGTCACGACGCAAACCCAATGATGAGGGCATGTGTGTGAAGCCCATCAAAAAGTTTCCAGCATCAACGGATGAGGCAAGCATTTATTAATCCACCTTCCATCAAGTACTTTTAAACTTTTACTCTTTGCCTGCAGACCAAGTTCATCTTTGACCAGTATCCGAAGGCGCGTTCGGTGCAGGTGCGCAAGGAGGGTTTCCTGGGCATAATGGTCATCTATGGCAAGCACGTGGAGGTGGGCAATGGCATCTTTGTCTCCGATCTGCGTGAGGGCTCCAATGCGGAAGCGGTTAGTGCTGGAAACGATTTCTATTACCACTTTTAATTCACTTATCTAATCTCTGATAGGCTGGCGTTAAAGTTGGTGACATGCTGTTGGCCATTAATCAGGATGTGACACTGGAGTCCAACTATGATGAAGTATGTTAAAGTAGCTAATCAACTTTAGAGGAATTCTTGCTTTAACACATTTATTTCAGGCAACTGGATTGATAAAGCGAGCTGAGGGCGTTGTGACTCTAATCCTGCTGACTCTTAAGAGCGAGGAGTCCATAAAGGCCGAGCGCGAGGCCGAGGAGAAGAAGAAGGAAGGTAAGTAAACCGCACTTGAAAACGAGAATAATAATCTTAACTTATTTGCCTTTGATACTCTATTCACAGAGGCCAAAAAGGAGGAGGAAAAGCCACAAGATCCGTCAGTAGCCGAAATAAAGCCAAACAAAAAGATTATCATTGAGGTCAAAGTGGAGAAGAAGCCATTAGGCGTCATTGTGTGCGGCGGCAAGAACAATCACGTTAAGGTACATATTCCAACACACACTTATATGTATGTATGTACATACACCATCACTATTTTTAATTTTCTCTTGCTTTCGTTGTAGTCTGGTTGTGTCATTACCCACATTTATCCCGAGGGCGTTTTGGCCAAGGACAACCGTTTGAAGATCTATGACCACATTTGCGATATCAATGGCAGGGCGATACATGTTGAGAGCATGACCACGTTGAAGGTGCATCAATTGTTCCACTCGACCTATGAGAAGAATGTCAATTTTACTGTTTTCCGAGCCGATCCACCCGAGTTGGACAAGTTCAATGTGGAGTTGATGAAGAAGGGCGGCAAAGAACTGGGTCTATCACTGTCGCCCAATGAACGTGGCTGCACCATTTCCGACATCGTATGTTGAATTAACAAGTTACGTGGTTTGTAACTAATAACTTTTCCAATACAGGTTCAGGGACAATATCCAGAGATTGATAGCAAGCTGCAACGCGGCGATGTTATAACCAAGTTTAATGGTGATGCGTTGGAGGGTCTCACGTTCCAGGTGTGCTATGCGCTGTTTAAGGGCGCCAACGGCAAGATTTCGATGGAGGTAACACGGCCAAAGCCCACTTTACGCACTGAGGCACCGAAGGCTTAACAACTTTTGGCATAAACAGAACGAAACTAATAATAAACTTGAAAAACCAAAACAATTTTTAGAGTCAGTTCTAATTTAATAACATTTGTTGTTCCGTTATTGGGTTTATTTTGTTTTGCTTGAATTGGAAACTGCTTAGGCTATAGAGCTAGCATTCGATGCGATACGGGGCCACAGATCAGCGCATTCCTTGGCAACGGGCCCGGTTATGGCCGAGCCCTTCATTTCGCCTTTATTGTTGACAATGACCCCGGCATTGTCTTCGAAATATATAAACACCCCGTCCCTCCTTCTGAACGGCTTCCGCTGCCTAATAACAACGGCTGGCATAACCTACAAATGAGAACATGCGTTAGAAAACAAACACTAAAAAACCAAACACCAAAACTAAGCAGAAAACTTTGCAAATTGTACACATGCCGCAAAAGCGTGCAACACACACACACACACATGCGTATGGTGTTGTAGTTTTTATTCGAGCACACAGCACAATTTGCACAATTTTTCACTCGCAGCGCAGTTGCGACAGTTTACTCACCTTCTTTCTCAATTCAGGCTTGCCCTTCTTGACGGTGGCAACAAACATGTCACCGACGCCAGCAGCAGGCAGACGGTTCAGGCGACCACGAATGCCATGCACAGCAATAACGTACAGGTTCTTGGCACCTGGAAATGTATAATTTTACACAAATTAGATGTCACTGTATTTGCACTCAACACTTGTGTTGTATTCATTACCTGTGTTGTCAGCGCAGTTCATAACAGCGCCTACGGGCAAACCTAGGGAGATGCGGAATTTACCTCCCGCGGTACCACCACGTCCTAAATAATGGAAAACACAAATAATTAGTTAAACGGCCGTATTGTATTGAGCACTTCATTATTGCGTTGTTGTTTTGCATTGATTGTTTGAATTTTACACGATTTATTCGGATTTAATTTATTGAAAAATACCTCTCTTCGACATTTTGCTGCTTGTTCGGAACCAAAAGGAAGTAAAAAGAAAGAGCTAGTTCGGTTGCGGAGCCGCAGCCAACTTAGCTCGGAACATGTTTGGAATCAGCAGCGCTGCCACCTCAGGGAAATAAAAGAACAATTATCGGTTCTTTGGTAACAGCGCTGCCACCTGCGCCAAAATGAACCAGCTCTAATGGCGTGGCCAGGTATTCGATAAATATGTAATAATTTTATAATACGCCTACAAATAAAAATTCAAGTTGTTTTTTTGATGGCAGCTTAATATTATTATTGCTATTTTGTAGTATGAAGCCCAAGCCTTGCTTGTAAACTCTGGTCACCATACCATTCTTAAACATACATACATATGCAAGCGCAGCCAACTTCACAAACGCGCTAAAATTCTAAACGGTTTAATACTTATCTAGAATTAAT
Source organism: Scaptomyza hsui (assembly GCA_018152825.1). Taxonomy (NCBI): domain Eukaryota; kingdom Metazoa; phylum Arthropoda; class Insecta; order Diptera; family Drosophilidae; genus Scaptomyza; species Scaptomyza hsui. The sequence goes on from JAECXO010000002.1 coordinate 10,311,719, forward strand.
TGCAAAAAGACGCAAAAATGACCGAAAAGGGCCTTTTGAGTTATGTTAAGAATGTGATACACTCACTAGTAGTATCATCGCCCGATCGCATGACTGTGGATAGACTTAAACGGGACTATGCAAGCGAAGAAGGCTCTCCGGTGCCGTTTGCCAAGCTTGGCTTTAAAGACATTACCAGCTTCCTAAACTCCATTTCGGACACCGTAGTGGTGAGTGTTATTTATTAAGTGCGTATTTGTTTTTATATTGTCCCTCCCTATTGTTTAGCTGCAAGGATATGGACCCATGGCGATAGTGTACGCGCAAAGGAAGGCTAAATCGGCGCACATTCAGACTTTAGTGCAGTACCAAAAAAAACCAAGCAACAGGTCAAGAGGCCGTGGGCCACAAAGGCCCAGATATAACTATAATTGCGATCGTTCGGACTTAGTATTTGTAAATGAGCGATTCCTTAATAGCTATAATCAACACTCCAACAGCAACTACAATAACACTCAAAACTCAACATACTATCAAAATCAAGGAGCAGAAAATAATTCAATGATGAAATCGTTCTCAAATATTAAAATATCGGCTGTCGACGATGATTCTTCATCAGATGAACATTTTGCCAATGAGATCTATGTGCCGAAAGGACAACTTGAGAACTTGACACAAAAACAACCGAACCATGGGTCAAATGATCGCCGCAATGATTATCAATCATCTGATAAAGGCCATAATGTAAATGTCATTCCCAAAACACACGGTAAGCGTTTAATATAATCAACAAATTTTCGTCTGTTTAAAAAGCTTATTTTTTTTTTAGAACAAGGATGTATTGAATTCCCACACCAATGACGAAAATCAACGCAATTTAGTGAATGTTCAAGTTATACCCAAATTAGTACCAAGACAAATAGAGCCCGTTGACATCTATGTGTCCTCTGATGAAGGCAGCGATACGGATGCCATTCCAGCATATGCTGTGGTAATATATTTCGGAATTAACTGTTTCTATTAGGTACATTTTCTTTATTCCTTGATAGGACGAGCGCGTTATGAGCTTGGAGTATCCTAGGGATGCGGTTTGCTTTGATCAGCAGCTACCCCAACAAGATATTCACAAGAAATTTAAGGTCGATGATCGCGTCGAAGTACAGCTTGTGACGGTAGTGAATGTTTTGTTAAACATTATTTAAACCTACATTTATTATACTTGTTTAATTGCATAGGTTGCCAGTCCGCATAACTTCAATTTATGGCTGCACGACGATGAGTACGAAGATTACAAGAACATGGCTAGCAACATGCAGTAAGATTACTTGTATGATTAAACATCGCTTCCATTCTATCATCATTTTGTTTGCTACAGACGATTTTACAACGATATTCATGCATATTAAGTATACCATACCATTATTCCATATCATGCCTGGACACTTGGGAGCTATTTATTTGCGTGGCAAAGTTTGGCATCGTGTTTGCGTTTTGAGCACTAAAACGGGCAACAAAAAGAACATTGAGGTGGGTGTTAAATTGTATTTCCTGTATAGCAAATTACTAAAATAAAGTTCCTTTGGATAAGGTGGAACTCGTGGATACGGGCGAAAGACTGTGGATCTGTCACACTGATCTAAAATATCTAAACAAAGTATTTGCCACATTGCCGCCTCAATGCTGGTCGGGTCGTCTGGCCCGTGTCCGGCCCCGGCATGGTCCGTTCTTTTCGGTGGAAGCCAGCAACTACTTCTACGATCTGGTGTGCTATCGTCGACTTTATGCGAAGATCGATCACATTAACGAAGCTGTAAGTTCATCATTCTATAATACATGTGCAGAACTCTAAAGTACATTTCATTGCAGGATAATACATTGTTTATGGTACTTGTTGATCCCGATGCCACATTGCTCACCAAGAACATAAACGTGGCACTCATCGAGTCGGGTTGGGTGCGTCGCAGCTTAAAGCCATAAACATTTAACAATATGATTAGAAGTTAAGGAATGAGTTATTATGAGTCGACTCATGAATTATGTTTTGTTTTCACTAGTTTAGCTATGAAATGACGTTATAAGTGTTTTGTTTTATTATTTTCTTTGTTATCGAATTGAAACACAATTGCATAGTGTTATGTTAAGGCAAACGCTGTCCTTCTGCTTTTCATTTTATTAGTTTACGTATAATAAAATACTAAGTTACATAAATCTTCAAACAAGGTAATTATGTCTTTCGTTTGATTTACGTTTTGCAAATTAAAGACAAACAAAGACGCACAAAACTACGAACGCATGTAGTTTTCAATGTTCTTGCAAAAAGATCTCGCTTGCAACTAAATAGTATTTCGTTTAGAACAGAATGTTGAATTAAAATTATAATTTGCAATAAATACATTATTCGAACTGAATCGTTATAACAATTCCCTATAAAAGACAACATTATCTAATTAATGTAGTTTTAATTTGTTGTTTGTATGTATGTTTGTTTCTTGTGTATATAGTCAATGCTTATGTGTATATGTTTCTTATTGTTTTGTTTGTTGCTACTGCTGCTGCTGTTTGTTTGTTTGTTTGTTTGTTTGGTAACCGTTGAAACGACGGCACACTGAGGTTATTCTTTTTCTTGAGGCTTCTCTACTACGTTGTGTTTTATAATTTTCGTTTTTTTTTTCTTCAGTGAGTGAAAAACTAATAGTTCAGCTACTAATGCATTTCGTTTAATTTAATTGATTTTCTTTGTTTAATAATAATATTGTTGTATTCTTTGTTGTTGTTGTCGTGTATACTCGTATTGCTGAGTGTTGTTGTTTTGTTTTTTTTTTCATTTTGCAATGCGTTTTTTAAATATGCTATATAACCGCAATAATACATAATTGTTGATTTCTTTCTTGTTTGCTCTTGAGTACATAATAGCTACGCGCTTTAATATGTTGTTTTTTTTTTTTTAATTTTTGTTTTCTTGAATGCATAACGTAACGGGTTTTTCTTTAATATTATATCATAAGTTTATGCATGTGTGTGTTGGTAACTACAGGTGTGTGTGTGTGTATTTTGTTAGTAGTAGGTCCATAGGACTAACACCTACATATGTAGCAATTCAAAAGTCTATTCACTTCGTTATCGTTACAATATCGTGGGCATAAAACTTATATGTAGATTTTTACTACTTATATATGTATGTATGTAGTATGTCTGTTTGTCTCAGTGTTTTATATGTAACTCTGTGTGTGTTTTCTTTATGGCTGTGTGTTTTTTCTGTGTGAATGCTTTAACTGGCTGCTGAATTGTTGTTGTTTTTTTTTTTTTTTTTTTTATCGTATTTTCATTATGTACTCATTTTTTTCGTTTTTAATTTTTTTTTTTTTGTTTTGTTTTTCGATTCTTATATTAAAGTTCATCACAGTTAGCGGAGCTGAAATTATGAATAATTATTGAGGACATTGTTGTGTAATACGTTTTCTATCTCTTTTTTTTTTTTGTTGTTTTTCTTTTTGTTTTGTTGTCATTTTCTACTAAATCGCAATTGCATATATATGTAGACTACCGTAAATTGATTCATAATTTTGGTGTACTTGTTTTTTAAAGGTTCATCTAATTATTATATACGCATGTGTGTGTATTGTGTGTGTGTGTGTGGTTGTGTCTGCTGTAATGTATAACTACTATTTTTTGCTGTTGTTGTTGTTGTTTTGTTGCAAACCGCTACTCAGATGGTTGCAGGATGTTGCTTGCCACATGAGCAGCCGTTGATGATGCCTCAGTGTCATGGGGTGTTCCCCTCGAATAGAGCACGAAACTCTCCACTTCTTGGCCTTGGCAGGCCCTCTCGTATCGTCTGCTCAGCAATGCTCGACTCTGACCCATGCAGTAAATTCTCCTTGAGATCCATGTCACTATAACTAAAAAAACACGAAATATAAATATGTCTCTAATAATAGATATATTTATAACTACTTACTCATCTTTGCAGTCTTCGGCTTCGGCGGCCAACGCATTGACCACTGCCGTTATTTGATTTGATTCTGGATTGCTTATTTGCTCATCCTTTTGATGCATTATGTTTGGATTTTTGCCAATCTTGTTTAACCGCTCGGCAGCCACAGTTTCCATGGTCTTGCGCATCAGCGGATACTGGTCCAGAACACAATTGAAATGATCCACGCTCAACGAGAATAGATTGCAATAGGTTTCGGCTCGCACGCTGGCCACGCGACGCGCATTGGTCAGCAAACAGATCTCACCAAAGTAAGATCCATCCGATAATGAGGTGGCCACCTGCAAAACATAATCTTTGTGTATACTATGTGTAGTTATTTGAGCGTTTATTTACACACCTCGCCGTTGGCCATCACAATGTCCACAACGCCCTCCTGTATGAAGTACATCTTAGTACCGATCGTGCCCTCCTTTATGATAATATCACCTGAAATATAGATGCATTTTTAATTAGTGAAGTGAATGCAATTAAAACACATCTTTTTGGTTTGCTTTTGCACTTTGCAATGACGTTTCGTTCACTTTTCTTTAACGAACGTGAGAGCCACACCCAAAAAGTATCGTTTAGTTTGCTCTTGTAGCCGAGGCTTAACGGTGCTTTTACCGCAATATTACTCAAAACAACATTGCACAGTGGGTCGAACCAGTTTATTAACAACTTCTATGAGTTAATTAGTATACTCCTTACCTGGTTGGAAAACTTCGTATTTCAGTTTGGTAACTACATCGGAAACAAAATTCGAATCGGCATTAGCAAAAAAAGGCACTGACGCCACGAGGGATCTGCGAATAATGAAAACACACATGTATTAAAATACAATTTGTAAAGTAAATAATTATAAATTTGGTTTATGGCCCGATGATGATAGATCGCCCACCTGCAATTATAGTTGATGACATCCTCGCGCAATTTCTCGCTCAACTCGCCAAGTATCAATTCTTCATCGAAGAATTTACCCTGGTACCGATGTTCGAAATATTCCGTTATGCGCTGACGCATATCGCGCGGCAATTTGCGATAGGCCATATACTCCTCCACCTGTTTGACCTTCTCGCGATACTGCCGCCGGCTGGAGTCCAAGCTCTGTATTAGATTGGTCGCATGACCAAGGAACAATGCATAACATGTGGCCCCCGATATCATTGACAGCATCGTTAGCCACATGTCCGTCAGTGATTGTGGTGGAAATCTGAGGGAAGATTATAATAATGGTTAGACATCTTCATACAAGAGTTCAATATAAAAATGGCTTACCTGCCGTATCCTATGCACAGCATATGTGACATGGCCTTAAACAATGCCCATGAATACTGCTCCAGCCAATATGATTCCTGCCAGAAAACCCAAACATAACAAATAATTAAGTTTTTTGATAAGAGAAAAGTCGGGAATCGAACGCACCTGTAACTCATTGATGGATACCCAGGAATTAGATGGAAAACCCTGTAACATTGGCACTAAGAACTGCAGACAACCGCTCCAGTGTCCGATTAAGAGCATCATGCAAATTAAATTGAAGATCCTCATGAACACCGAGGCCATATTGAGGAACTGCAACCAGAGTTATCAATAAAGAGTGCACATCAACGTTTGGCCAGCACCGCATTGTCTCTACACTTGTGTGTGTGTGTGTGTGTATGTGTGTGTGTGGGTGTATGTGTGTGTGTAATTGTTACATTTGTGATTTACACATTTAAAATACGACAAACCAAACGGTATTTTAACGTAAACCAAAAATGGAAACCAAAATCAAACAAAAGTAAAAAATATACAATACAAATTTCTTTTTGAACTTTTGTGGATTTGGGCTTCCAGCGTATACTTAATAATTGCGCCAAATACTTTGCCATTGAAAAGCAAACCGAAAAATTGAAACCAAACCACAGCCATTAAGGAAAACCAATAATTATTTTATACTAAGAATTTTGTGTAATGTGCAGAAAATGGCAAGTTTAAGTTACATTTGCTCCAAGAAGTATGCAACAATTGTTAACCGTTATCTTAAGGATAAAACTGCCATAATATGCACTAAATTAATTTTTGTTAGCTGGCACTATTAGATGCAGACAAAAAATCGCTATCAGTCAATTAAATAGTTAATAAATCAAATGTACAATACATAATTTTAAAAAATTTATAATTATGTGAGTCTAATGTTAGGCAATACAACAGTACAGTGTGTGTGTGTTTGTGTGTGTGAATAACACAACCTGAGCGCAATAATTCAAACCATTTTCTACATTGTTTTTTTTTTTTTTTTTGTGCAAATCAGCTGCTATTATGGTACAAGTGCTCATCTTAACTTTGGCTCAGTTTTCAAAAACATATGTAAATTAAAATTACTTAAGTAACGAGTTTTATGTAATAGGAAGTAACGATAAATATACACAAGTAGCTCACTAAAGCCGATCAAAAAGCGATTTTTTGTCGTTCTTTTTAACTCAGTTGTTTGTTGTTGTGTTAGTGCTACGTTTTCTGTACAGAGTTTTAAAAAACAAATCAACAAACGACGAACAAACCAAAACAATAAAACCCAATAGTTGCAAGAGTAAAGAGTTATAAAAAGAGAGAGGGTGTGTTGCATTCAAGTTGTTGTTCAGTTTTGTTGTTTGTTGTTGTAGTATTCGTGTCGAATATGTGTTAACTATATAAAAGTTACGTATGCCAACACAGCTCACCAAACTCTTGGACCAAACTTACTGAAAACGAAGAATGTGGCACGCGATTCATTTAGCTGAAATCTTTTGTACAACAGAAGAGTGAACACAAAATGTAACAAAACATAAAAGAGCCCATAACCAAAAACCAATTTAAAAATCAAACAAAATAAAAACACACAAAACATAAGTACTTAATAATTGGCAACAGAGTAGCAGAGTTTTATATTATATATATATATATATCAGATATATTAGTTAGAAGTTGTTAACAGTTTGCAGTAAGTAGTAGTTGAGAGAGTACAGTTATAGTTGAGTAGAGAGAGTAGAGAATAGGAGCAAAAAAGCGCACGGCGCAAACAAAATTTGGCGCCGCAAACAAAAGCAAAAGCATTGATAAAAATATCAATCAAACGGTGTGTAGTTGTTGTTGCTGTAGAATTTGTTGTTTTTGTGACAGTAGAAAATACGATAGCAAGTATTTATACATTATAGATATTATAGTACTATAGTAGAGAATGTGGCAGATGCAGTTTTGTTTGCGGTAGTAAGCGTTTTTTTTTTTTAGTTTTCTCTTTGCCCACAAATGTATGCTATACAATACGGTTCAAGACTTGATATGTGTACTCTATTTGTATGCAATATTTGTATATGTATTTACTATAAGTATATAGTACAGTGTTCGTGTTCGTTGTTCAACAGTTTTTCTCAATTAGCGCAGAAGTGCTGACAAGTTATTGTTGTTGTTGTTTTTCATTGTCTTTTTGTGTGTGGGTGCAGCATTTTAGCCAAAAAAAAAAAAGAAACAAGCTAACGCAAAAGCAACGTTCAAACAATCGCAGTCACAGCAGCTTTTTTTTTTTTTTTGTTTTGTTTATGTTTACTATACATAATAGAGGGGGCGGTGAAACTGTTGTTGTTGCTGCGATATGTACAATTCATCAACAGACTACAATATGGATTTCTTTCGTTTAGTTGCATTTGCCATGGTGTTAAAGCAAAAAGCATTGAGCAAACTAGTTTAAGGACGCTTTGGCATTTTCATTATAATTACAAAATCGCGTTTGATCAAAAGTAGCTAAATATTGTGTCTAGATGCAATTCACAAGCTTGTTGTTTCAGTAATATATATGTACACTTTAAGAGAACCAAAAAAAAAAGAAAGAAACTAAAACACTAGTACTAATCTTTGACTAAATAGATAGAGTTTAAATTTAGACATGCTTGAGATACATGAGTTCGAATTCTAACTACAACTAACTAAACTATAAGTATTCTTCAATATAAATCGGATAACGGACATGGACTCGATTTGATTTATACAATCCAACCCACACATTGTGAAGTGCATAAAAACAAGCTTCGGATTTGCACCGAAGTTGAGATACATTTATGATAAACAAAATTGCGCGACATATTTTCTTACTTTTACTTTTGCTGTTGTTAAATGCGTTGTCAAATCAAGAAAATATGTATACTTAGTATATCAATCAATCAATCAATGTATGTATGTAAAAAGGCAGACTTAGAAAATTTACAGAATGTACGAACGAACATTAAAATCAAGCAAACATGATCAACGAACAATCGAACGAACGAACGAACGAACGAAATATGCACTAAAACTCAATTTTGGTTCAAGCATAATCTCAAAATGTCGAGCTTATGTTGCACCAATTAATACATAATTATAATGTCAATCAATCAAGGCTTTTTGAATTTTTTTTTTGTTGTTTTTCTCGTTTTTTTTGATAGTGTTGATTTTTAAAGTAATTTTTTAAATGTTTTTGATTGTTTGGGTTGTTACCTTGAGAATTAGGTTGCTTTTTGTCAAGCCATCTTTGTCTTTTCTGTTCATTCTCCCTCTGCGATCAGCACTTTTTTTCTGTAGATTCTGCAGAATCTAAAACCATATATATATATACACAGGTGTTTTAGGCCCTGATTTTTTCTATATTTTTTTTTTTTTTTTTTTTTGGTTTGTTAACTTAAATATTTGTGATTTTTTTTATTTTGTTGTTGTTTTTGTTACTTAAACTGATTTTGATAAGCAAATTGGTATTCAGTATGCGAGCGAATATTTCAACCATACTTATATTATAGTTGGAAACAAAATAGAAACAAAAAATTATATATATGCTTATATATAGTCCAAGTTAGGCAATGTTTCTGTTGTACTTTTAGTTGTTGGGTGACGTTGCATAAGAAAGTGTTTGGTTTTGTGGAGAAAAAGCAGTTTTTCAACACTGGAAAATGTTTGAAAATGTTTCTCAGCTTTTTGTGGGTACTTGACTCAGAAAAGAAGAGGTCTTCAAAGATTTTCAATTTCTTTTATTTTTGTACAAAGTGCAATGAAGAATTTTGGTTTTTTGAGTGCTTTAAAAGTCAGCAAGAAATAAAAATTTAAGTTTGAATAAAACAATTTAAACTGAGAATCGACCAACACAATAAATGGTAGAAAAAGTAAGCAAAAAAAATATATATATTATATACCCCAGCGATAGAGCGAAGTATAAAGCGGAGCGCGACATGGTGAAAATGTTGAGTGTTTGTTGTTGTTGTTACAGAGTTGTTGGTGAGGTGTTTTTTTTTTTTTTTTCTTTTTGGCCAGCTTGATAGGTATAAGGAGTTGGACTTGGAATTGGGCTTGGAGCGCAACGCAACACAAGTATTGAAAACAAAGATTACTATGTAAAGTTTACAAAACTTTTGGGCTTTTTTGTACAGCGTTTTTGGGAATTTTTGTTTTACGCATATCGGTACAAATACATATAAGTATACTTAGTAAAACAAACAACAAAAAAAAAACTAAACACAATTAAACACAGAGTATATCTAAAAAATTTATATTACAACTGATAAATAGTTAAGTTTAAACATTTTGCGCGCCATCAAAGAATAAAGAATACAAACATAGAGAAGAGTGAGCACTTTGAACTATATAGACAACTCTGACCACTGACTGACTGACTACTCTGACTGTACTAAACCCAGACCTAACTTTATTGTTGTTGTTGTGTAAAATGTATTTGCAGCAATGAGTATTTAAGTTGAGCTTTAAGGTCAGAAAATTTGTTGCAAAATTAAAACTGATTTGATAAAAAAAAAAAATTATTTAATAAAACATATAATGGACGAAATTCAATATTCAAATATTTAGTATACATTACCAAAATATATAATAATATATATTCAAGACATAATCTTATGCAAACAAAGAGTTAAAGTGTTGAAAAACGTTGAATCGCGTACTTACATAGACCTCCTCCCATTGCGATACGTAACGCACAAGGCGAGAGAGTCGGAGCAGTCGGACTAGGGATAGTAATTTAGCTAGACGGAGGATGCGCAAGGCGCGTCCGGCATGTAATATTTGAAAAGAATCAGAGAAATCCTGCAATTTCATAATCTTAATCAAAATGTTGCGTACTGTTTCGTTAAAACACAATTAACTTACTTGATTGAAAATTAAAAATATATAATCTAAGGGTATCGATGAAATCAGATCGAGAAAAAACCAGGTTCTTAAATAGTGTTTAGCTATAAGCTTTGGATCCAATATTACTTGTTCAGCGTTGTCTTGTTGCATAATTCCTGCAAAAACAAAATACAAACAATACGTTATCAATTCAATCAATTTTCCATCTATAAATAATTGCCCATTACTGTGTAATAGGTTTCGAGTGTAGTAAACATTACCTGTTCTAAAATTGACTACAATATCTATTAAAAAAATAGTATCACTTAGGCAGTTGAAGGCAATCCATCGTGTGCTCAGATCATCGTTGAAGAATGATATTGCGACTGGCAGGATAATAAGATTTGCTACTAATAATAAAAGCATGCAAAGGTCCCAGTAAAACCTGACAAAAGAAAGGAAAAATGTTAAACTTTTCGTATTTGATGGTTAAGTTTGTTAGTTACCTGAATGAACTGCACGGGTGTATTACCCAATGCCCGGAAGTTTTCTGACGTATGCGTTCTTTGACCAGAGCCTTGCGGCTGCCAAATAATTTCATGGCCAGACGATTGTCTGTCGGCTGGAACCATGATTGCAATTGACTTTTTAGGAAATTCGCCGAGACTTTTTCCGAGACTATTGGTATGTTAGGCATTGGCTCCTCTTTCGGAGTGCCGTACAACGACACATCATCAAAGTGTACCTGTGAATGAAATATTTTGTTACTATGATTCATTGTAAAAGCTGTTGAAAGTTAATTACTTATGTCTACGCAAATTGGTGATTATAATGCATAAATAAATGGTAATTAGTAAAGGGAACTACTTTTTTTTTTGTTTGTTTTAATATTTTAAGTATCTTCTTAAAGAGGGGAATTTTTGTTCAAACTTTTCAGCATGTGGTTTGCTGGCGATTAACAATAATTAAGAGTGTGCTACAAAAAAAAACTCCAAGCCAAGAGGAAGTCAGATAAAAAAAGCTTTACATTAAATATGTATAGCTTGTAGGTTTTTTCTGTTCAGGGAAACGGTTGGTTGGGGTTTGTGGGGCATGGGAAATGCTACTGTGCTACATTGTATAAATAAAACCTTTGCTCTTGCCATTTCGGTTCCTTGGTCGCATATTAGCAGTGCCTCATCATCGAAAGCGGTGACCAGCGAGTCGGTGCAGGTGTTCTCAAATGAAATGCGCAAGTCGTTCTCATTCACATTCAATACGGAGCAGTATGAGCAGCGTACTGATTCTTCGCTATCGCCGTTCAGCAGGCTGGAAACACAAATGGGAAATACATATAATAATTAATAAATTTATGTATGATAATATTTACGATTACAAGGCAATCGAGTGAAATGTTCACAACGCGAAACGTTTATGTTGCCTGTTGCTAGGCTGTAATTATTCGTACACGCACAAAGTGTCAGGTTTACAGCATCCAGATCTGTCCTCTCTCTATCTCACCTTGTGTTCGGTGATTGTCAAGGTCTTTCCGTTAACGACAACGACGAACGTCTCGCGGAAATGTGTGGTTTTTTTTTTGCCCTATTGGCACACGAAATCGCGTGGTCTGCTCTCTCTCTCTCCCCGCTTACTGCTCCCTTTTGCTCTCTTTCTCTTTTATTTTTTTTTTTGTAAGTGTTGTGTGATGGATGTTCTATTGTTTGGTAAAGTAGACGCGTGCACTCTGTTACTGTTATAATTTATTTATTTTATTTCTTTCTTTTTTGTTGTGTTGATCTGTTCACTGAATGTTGTGTTCCAATACACGGCTCACACTCAATTGAGTGTAGTTTTTAAATGGGAAAGCTTCGGTTTTAATTAAGCCTGATGAAGCTGATTTAATTTAATCTTGCAGCTAATGAATTTTATTACGATTGTTGTTCTTCTTCTTCTTGCACATTATTATGATTAGCAATATGTAGTATTATTAGTTTCATTTGTCACAAGTAGAAATATATATAACAAACCACAAAAGCGACACTTTGGTTTTTACATATCGGGTAACAACTGCACACAACAAATTTGTTTGCTACTTTATGCTAATGCTGATTGTTGCAGTTTTAAGTTTCGGTTCTAATTGTTGTGGTTTGCATTTATTTTGTGTTTGTTATTGCTTGTAATTTAAAACGTGTGCAAACAGCTGTTTTCACTGATTTGACGACCGAAACTTAACGATATCGTTAGATGAGTATGTACATATGTGCAGTTGTAAAGAACCGTAATTTATCTTTTCAAGTTATTACAAGCGCGCTAACCGAGCGCAACTAAATAAATGCGCAACGAGCGATAAATACAAAACTCAGCCGGCAAACACTCCGAATACCAGCAAGCGAATCCGAATTCGAAGTGCCGAGTGCCAAGTTCGAATGTTGCGTTCGTTTATTTTGGCGTCCTCCAGTCGGGTTTGTTTTTGTTTAGCTTGCGTTTTGTTTATTTGTTTGTTGCCTCGACTTTCAATTTGCGGCAATCGATATCTAAACGAGGTTCGGTTTCGGAATACCGAAAAGGGAATTTGGCGCCTAATTAAATAATTGATCATCTGACACCAAGAAGCTCTTCCATTACATTCTACAGTGATGGGTTTGAGGTTTTCTTTTTTTTTTTGCTGTAAGTTCTCAGAGCTGACGTTGCTGTTGCTTTTGCTGTTGCTGAGACGGCATTATAACCTGTTCTGAAGCATTCGCGCTGCCGTTGCACAATAAATAAATATATAAAACAATATTTATTGTGTTCTGTTGTGTTGCGTTGCGTTGCTTTTTAATTGATTTTGCGACGAGGAACAGCGCGTCGAGAGCAAATTATCGCTCGACTCTACTTTGTTGCTATTCTTCAAAAATTGACGGCAATTAAAGCACACGAAAATGTATAAAAAAAAAAAAACCAAACGAAACGAAAATTACCTCTAGATTTTATGTAAATGAATTGGTCTAACGGGTTGCCCGGGCTAGCGAGAAACTGTGCAATAGAGACCGTTGCCTCAAGTAAACAATCTAGTGCAATCAATTATAGATTTACGATTCAGCGAAACGTCAACTTAGTCACAATAAAGTCAGCCAATCATTATGATAATCACGAGAGTTTTCCGTGTCAACAGCACAATCAGTCGAATAATTTTGCAACGAATGCGAAAAAAAAATGTTTCCCCCATAAACTTTCACGGTCACTGTAACACTGAACTGGAGACTGAGTGATTGAGTAAACATTTGATTGATGGATTGATGATTGTTTGCGGCTAAATTGTTTGAATGGGGTGTATAAAGTTTGTGGATGCAAAATGTTTACTTAACAAAAATTATCGATTAAAAGAATGTTTATTGTAGAGAAGAAAACAAATTGTCTGTTATAATGATTGATTGTTTGATTGACTGAGCGTAAAGTAAAATCGAAAGATAGCAAACTTGAAATTGATTTTGGTTGGATATTAGTTGGTAGCACTTTTATTTTTATTTAAAGGGAACGATTGATTGATGTGTTGATTGATTCACAGATTCGCGATCCAATTTACGATTCTGAGAATTGAATAACTAATTAGCTTATTTTAGATTATTTGATTGACTGATTAAAATATACTTTAAATTTATTCTGCTTTAGTTACGTTAAGTATTAAATATTACGATTGATTGATGTATTGATCGATGCACTTATTCGCGATGCAGTTCTACAGGCTGATTTTTTATAATTTATAAGTCTAGTTAAAAGTTTAGCTGATTGACAGCGTTTTGGGATAGATTTATTGATTGACTGATTGAAAATACACTTTAAATTGATCCTGCGTGTTGAAAGCACTTTAAAATTAACTTTGTTATCAACAAATTTACAGCTCAACGTACGATCGAATAAAGTTCAGTGCTCTGCCGACCAGTCCCTGACCAGTCCCTGACCAGAGTAGCTCCCAGACTCAGACTCAAACAGCAGACGTTGCTGATGGCGTTTATGCAAATGTGGCTCGAACAGAGGAAAGAAAAAAAAAAACCGGTAAAAGCACGAACGTCAGAGAGACGAAAAAGACGACAACGAACGATGCGAACTGGTAACTGGTTAATGGTTAATGGTTAAGTGATAAGAATAGTAATAAAAGAAACCGCTTACCGTTCGCCTAGTTTGCTTTTGTGTCTGCGGATGTGGCGCCGATTGAAGCTATTGGTGCACGATGTGGACGTCGGTCTCGCCGGCGGATGATGTACCCCAAAGTTGTGCAGCTGCAGCGACTTGAGTGTTGCCGGCGCCGTCGACGCCTGACCCGGAACGTGACGACCGAGCACTCCGGCGCTGGCTACTGTGATCGTTGACTCACCGACGCCCGCCTCATTGGCCGCACCCTCGGAGCCCTGCTGCGAACCGTTGCTCGATGAGTGATGGGTGTAGTCCGTGGGTGCGCTCAGCTGGCGATTGAACTCCGCCTTGCGACGCGTCAGATCCGTAAGGCAATATTTGTTCAGATGACCGTTGCTCGAGACGGAGCTCTTAGGCGATGATGCCTGTTGCTGATGTTGCTGTTGTTGCGTGTACTGTAGCTTGTGGCATGAGTTGCTGCTAACGGAGAGCTTGTTGCCGCCGGCGTTGTGCAGCAGATTGTTGCAATTCTTGCCGCTTATCTTCGCCGCCAGCGAATGCGGCACCGGCGGACTCTTGCCCGTTGTGGGTATGGTGTTGCTGCTGCCACCACGATACTCCTTATCGTCGCTGCTCTCGCTGCGCACCGAGGCACGATAAGCGGGAAATGTTCGCGTCTTGTTGCCGCCTGTGCTGCTGCTGCTGCTCTTCAGTGCACCGTTGAGCAGCAGCTGTTGTTGCCGCGCTGCAACTGCCGACAATGCCGGCAACTGTTGTTGTTGTTGTTGTTGCTGTTGCTGTTGTCGTGCTGCTGCGGAGGATGAGGTGGAGCAGCTGGCTGCCACGGAGGTGTTCGATGTTTGTGCGATTTGTGTTTGCAACGAATGCTTCTTCTCCACCAGATACAAGTTGAGATACTTATCGCCCGGATGCAGTGAATTATCGGATACGGCGTTGGATTTCGATATAATCTGGCCCTTCTTCTTGGCCGTGCGCGTTTTCAGCGAGAGATTTCTAAGTTTCTTGGACTGCTCCTTGATCTTGTTGGTGCGCAGAAACGATGGACTGTTCGCAATGCACTTGAAGATGTACGTTTGATTCACCAGCTGCTGTTTATCGCTGCCCGTATCGTAGTCGCTGCTCAGATTCAGATTCAGATTGGTGAAGTGCGGCTCCGACAACTGTTGCTCGCTGTAATGGCTCTTGATTGCTCCTACAGCTCCTGCTCCTGCTCCTGCTCCTCCTCCTCCTGCTGCGCCCGCTTGCTCTGTGGCTTGTGCTGCACTCAAACTACGCGTGTATTCGTGGCATGCATCGTAGAGTGCCGATTGACCGCTGTGCTCCGTGCCGCAGCTAACGGGACTGTGACTGTGACTGTAGCTGTGCGAGGGCGCCGGATCGAGGATGCGTAATCCGCTGCTCCGACTATCGCAGGAGTTTTGCTTGGAGATGCCGCTCGATAGACGACTGCTGCTGCTCCTCTGCCGCTGCGAGCGAGGCGGCTCATCCAAACCACCCGCAGATCTCAGCAATGAAACGCTATCGCCGTCACGATCCCTTTCCCTTTCCCGATCCCGATCCCGATCTCGATCTCTATCTCTTTCACGATCCGCTGTCTCGCCACGACGACTGCGTACGCCGACGGTAACGCTGCCGCTGCTCGGACTGGGACTGTTGCGCACGGAGACGGAGGCGGAGGCGGAAACGGAGGAATGCGAATGGATGGGTATCGGTCCAGTCGGTGGTGCGCCGGAGGCCGGAGTCCCGGAGTGTGCGTAACTAAGGCTGACCAGAGACTGACGCACCAGATGCTGGTGAGAGTGCGAGTGGCGCTGATGCTGATCGTCCGGATACAAGTTGTCTCGGCTGGCGCTACGGAGCAGAAAAGTTAAATAAGTACAGTAGCTAGATACAGATACAAAAGTATCTAGTTCGAACAAAATATATATACATATATATACATAGTAAGTGCAAGCGGGCTTGGGAAAAGGGCGAAGAACAGAGAGAAAGAGAAAAGCTACGCTAAAGTGAGCAGGAAACAATAACAATAACAAACAAATAAACAAAAGAACTTTTGCGTTAATTATTGATTGTGCAATTTTAGTAAAGAGGGGGAAACAAGAACAAGTGCAAAGAGAAAGGGGAGAGAGAGAGAGAGAGAAGCTTGAGCTCATCATAAATGGGAGTATACATTATATGTACATATGATACAATTTATAGCAATCTATATGTACAATGGGATCTGCTTTTGATCGCGCGAAAAATTGAACTAAATTAATGTTTAGAAACACGCAGATAAAAAGATACAGCTACAGATATCTATGTATGTATGTTTAGGCAAGCAAATTGCACATTGAGCAAATATTAAAGATATATATTATGAAGCAGTTGTGCTCCTCCCCAAACTTCCCCCCACACACAGTTCAGAATTAGATGTGAACGGAAGTGCTCTAAATCAAATTTTCCTAAAAGCTACTGATAAGATAAGGAAACGACAACAACGACAGAACATTCATATCGGTCGATGCAGCAACATCTGTGATTATAATAAATTATCGATGGGAAGTTCTTAAAACAGTTGCTAAACAGAAAGGGAAAGATGAAAAGATAGAAAATAAACTTAATTTTAAATGACCGTTTGAAAAATTCGATACCCAAAGCTCAGGAAATTCATAAAATCCGTTTTATAAATATAGATACTATTTATATAGTACTTGCAAAAGATATACTAGGAAAAAAATATTTATAGAAAAGTAAAAGACTGAAAACCTTTGTACTTATTTAATACAATACTTTCTGGGCCAACGATTATGCCTTTTAGCATATTGTTATAATAAATTAGTATATACATTTGCATTGCCGTAATTGCTTCATTTATTATTCTTTTCTTTTGAGTCGACAATTATTTCACAATAATTAAATTATTCCACAATCTGATTTATGACATAATTATTCATAAGCTTGCTTTCTAGACTTAAATACCATAACAATATTCCAGTTTTTTTTATCCTATGGAATACCTCAATATATATATAATAAAAAAGAAAGGAGTAGTTTTAAGACAGAACATCAATGAAAGATTCAAATTTTTCAAGGGTAAATTTCAACCAAATGCGAATAGACTTCAGCACACTGTGCACACTGGACACAGAAAAGCACGCGCTGGAAACGTGAGGTGACCAGAATATAGAATGATCAAACAAAATGTGTATGTAGAGCAATCTGTATAGAATTATGCATTGTGCATATTTTTAAATTTCGAACAAAAGAAAAACAATTTCGAATGTATGTGTCATATCAGTACACATCTGTATGTATGTGCAGATGTTTATACAAATTACTGGAGGGGAAGAGCACACACAGTGCTCTGGCCTGATGGTGCTGCTGATAGGTTTCTGGTTCAGTCGCAATCTCAACTCGTTTGGCACGCAAACGAAACGGAACAATTTTTTTTTTTTTTTGAAAGCTCCAATGCAAATATTTTATTACTATTCGTATGTGTGTGTGTGTGTGTGTGTGTGAGAGAGAGTGTGTGTGCAATTTGAGTGCATAAATCGAACCGTTAAACAAACTAAAATCAATTTCACTCAATTAAGTGGAACTCACGCCATGCACACACAATTCAGAATCATCTCTTTTCATACACCAAATGCAATTATTGCAATTTCAATGTTTGTGCATTAGCGAAATGACTGTGCACACACACACACACACACACCACACACAGATACAATCTTGTATGTTAATCCGCTTTCAAGACAAATACTTGAGATGCTTATATCAAAGGGAAAGCATCGATTCAGCTTCTTTTTTTTGCATGTCTCTTTATATTTGAATTAAGGTCTTTTGAGTGCTCGTATTACGTATTTTATTTCGCCACCGCTCAAGTGCTGCGGACAAAATCACCACAAGAAAATAAAAGAATCTTGCCCTGCGGCATCCGGATCAAGAGCAAACCAAACCAAACCAAACCAAGAGTCCCCTATGGGAGGCTTGGGCAAACAAACAATTGGCAACCTTGCCCGAAAATAATAATTGTATTGACTGCGGCCTGTTTCAATATACTTATATACTTATATGCCAATGTCAACTTTGGCGCATTGGAGACTAACACACACACACACACACACACACACACAGAGAGATACAACCTCAAGTGGCCCTTCACACTACTGCCGTGAAGGAGAGCACGTGCTGCAATCCTCGGGCAAAATCGGATTTGATGATTGTGGTCAGGGACAGGGCACAGGAGGGAAGGGGGGGAGGAGTAATAAAGCTGTCAAGTAGGCTAACTGACTGACTGGCTGTCTGTCTGTCTGTTGTGTTACAGCCGGGACTTTTTGCTGTTGCCTTAAATACAATGCGACTCAATTAATAATTCAAAAGCCAATTGAGAGCATTAAGCGTAAATTCGAGAAGCGTAATTGCACCACTTCACTGTTATAATTTTTTTTTTGCGGTTGCATTCCATTTCGTTTATCGAAATTATATCAATTTTCCTCTCAGCCAAGTGCAAGTTCAATTCCTCTCCCCTCCATTTCCAGAGGCGGTTAAATGTACATATATTATTTGTAATAATAATGTTTGTGGTGTGTAAGTTAATACAAATACACCAAGAAAAATGAGGATAGTTTTGATTTTTAAATCAAGTCTTAAACCAGAAGTGGAATTTATTAATTAGCTTAAGGTAAAAATAATGTTTTACTTTCTTGAATTTACCTCAATTTCTTCTTAAAACAAACTTGACACGAGAACATTATTTAAAAAAAAAAAAAAAACAAGCTAGAGTATTTACTACTTGTATTTTGTATTTTCCCAGAATATTTCTCTAAGTGCACATACTCTTAACTATGTATGTAAAAGGTAGCCCAATTATGAGCATGTGCCAGTCATGAATATTATTAAAAACCTACAACAAATTGATGTGCTCTAATTTAAGCAAATATTTTATACTTTATATATACATTATTCTGCACATCTTCAACTTTTTCCACATTTGTGCAAGACGTAAAATTGTGCAGCATCTATATTTAAACAAATTATTGACACAAAATTGATTTGCAATCTGTGCAATCTGTGTGATGAATATAAATTATATATGCATATTGAGAAAACAAATGAAAATTGAGAAATCAAAATGCGAACATGCCACTCAATATTCCCCAATGTTGTACAAGCGTCAAACTGATTTAATTCACTTGTCTTTTGGCAAAGTCATAATTCAGTTTGTGACTTAATTTTGTCAGCACAAACCATTATATAATGCTTCATTGTGCTTATTATTAGGTAAGTAAAACCGGATTTGGCAGCACGCACAAAAGGAGCATAGAAATTGTCCAACTGTATAATTAATAAGAGTTATTTTGGCCAAAGGTCACGTACTATTCACAATAGAAGCAAAATGTCTATAAAAAGATTCATCAGCTATATATTTTTGGGGGGACGAACATTATTAATTATGTACGCTTTATTTGCGGACAGCTTAACAATTAGAATTAAGCTGGAAGGTTAATGAAACTACGTCATGCCAATTCAAAAAAAGATAAATGTCATTGATCTTAAAATTAAATTATAGTGTAATAGGCTTAAGTTCGCAGAAGGGAGGACAAAAGCAAGCGTTTAAAAACGAGCAATAATTTAAGCATTTATTTTTTACATTTTTGGGTTTTTTTTTCAGGGGAAAATTATAATAATAAGTATACGTATGCATTAGAAGGATAGCAGAGTGTGCTTTAAGTAACTATTTAAAGTAGATAACTATTTCGTTTATATTGCTTTAGTTTTGTATATTTAGTAGTAGCTTGCAATTGGGAAAAGGAATAGTAGCAAGTAGTAGCAAATAGTAGTAGCATTAAACAGTGTTTTGTGGGACGTTCTGTAGCAAGTAAGTAAGTAAGTAAGTAGTAGTAGTAGTAGTAGTTAGTAGTAGTTGAAAGGTAGAGGCAGAGAGTGGCGTATTTGAAATTTTTTTTGGTCAGTACCTTTACTGATGATGTCAGAGTAGTACGCAAAATTAGCTTCCACAGTACAGCGATTATATTGAAACTCAATCGTTTTATAAACACGACTGTTTCACGCTGAATATTCTTTCTTTTGATTTGTGATTTCACTTTGTTTCTCTTAATTTGTTTTTGTTTCAAATTTGACGCAAAAAACTTGTTTCGCTTGGAATTTTTTGTTTTGATTTTGCGCTTTTTTAAGTTTTGTACTTTTTAAGCAAGTTTTCTGTAAAAACAACAACAATGACAAACATAAATTCAAATGTACATTATTACTTCAAAAAACGAAACGAAAAATCAACTAAAAACTGAACAAGGGTTAACAAAACAAAAGAAACTAATCGTAAATCAACTAACAGTCGGATTCCATTGCCTTTTTGAAAACACTTTAATCTTTCAATTTGTTTTAATCATTTTGAAAATCAAATTACGTTTACTAGAAGACAAATTGTTTAATGGAATTCAACTATGGCACACATACAAATTAAATTTAAAAATGTATGTATGTATGTGTGCGCGTTTGTGTGTGAGCTGCAAATAAATATGTTTGTAAGTACACTCAGAAAAATTGTTGACCTTAATGCTTTGTCATAAGAAAAATTAAGGTTCAAAACAACACTGACTTTCAAATTTAATTTTCAAAAAATATTTTTCTTTATTTCTTATTAATTTCATTTTAAGACAAGCTTTTTTTTTCTTAAAAAAATTAATTTTTCGTAAGTTTTTGTATTTAATTTTAGGTAAGGTTATGTTTATCTTTAAAAATAAGTTTTAAATCAAACAAAAATATTTTTCTGAGTGTACTTTTTCTATGTGCAATATATGTAACTAGTTCAATTGGAAACATCAAGCTTCCTACACAAAAAGGCTAACAAAACAGTTTATCTCGCCTCACTCATGGTGTGTGAGTGTGTGTGTTAGTGTCTGTGTGTGTGTGTGTGTCGCTATCTTTGTCAGTCTGTGATTTGTGTGTGTGTGTGTCAGCTAGAATGTGCAAGCAACAGCAACAACATAAATGACAGCAAGCCTTTTATCAATACATACAGACATAGACACACACAACACACATACACACACACACACATATATTACATAGACAAACACAAGTGTACATAGTATGCAATGTATATACATATATGGTAAGCCGAAATTCGGTCAGTGGTTTAATCATTGAAGTAAAAGCGAAAGCTTTCGCTGCTGCATTGATGTTGTCGTTGGAATAACACACACACAAACACACACTTACATACGCAAGTTAGACAAAAGCACACACAAGACAGTACACAAACACACATGGACACAGGAGGCAAATAATTGAATGGCGCCTGTGTGTATGCAACGCTTTTTGACACAAGCACACAGACACACTGCGTACAAGTGCACTCAAAGTACTTTGACACTATTTCTCGGAACGATTGCTCATTGTTGGGTTTGGTCGCTGTTGTTGCTATTGTTGTCATGTATATGTATGCGTGTGTGTGTGTGTGTGTGTGTGAATGTTGCCGCCATTGTTGTTTGGACGCTTGGCTTTTAATCTAGTTTTTCGTAATTGCATTGACTGACTCACTGACTGACTGCCCTGCCCTGCCCTGCCCTGCCCAGTTCAGCCCAGCGTGGGCGTTGAATGTACGGAAATCAGTTGCATTGTGCTCGGAGCAAAAGCCAAAAGGAAATAAGCATAATGGAGCAAATAAGAACAAGTGAAACTTGAACAACACACACTTAGAAATATAACAGGCAGTACAAAGAATAGAGTAGCTCAAGTACGTTATACAAAACTGGCCAAGTTCCAATTCAATTCTGAAAAGATTTTACATAAAAGTAATATTTAAATTCTACCCCTACTGTACTTGAACTTGTTACAGCATGTTGCCCCAAGTGTATACATATACTATGTCAACAGAAAAATTTCTGCTCCTCCATAATTGATTTCAATTTGTTAATCGTAATAAGCACACACAAACACACATCAAGATTAGCAACAGCAGCCATAATAACAACAATAACAACAACAACAACAACAGCAATACCAACAAATTTAACTGCAAAAACAAACAAACACAGCAAACAAAATTCACAAAAAGAAAAAAAGAAAAACTAAACAAACAACACAAAACGTATGGGAATGCTGGAAAATGAAACGGAAACGGAAACACACATTCAATGTAAATATTTAAAAAATGTACACGTTACACATACGCAAGTGTATGTGTGGATGTGTGCATGTGTGTGAGTGTGTTCTTGAATTTTATAAGCACAGGTGTTTCAGGACGTTTCGCTGCTGCTTCTAAATTATTGATGTGGAACACTTGTCTAAATAATTAATGCAATGTGTTGGGATTTAGGTCGTTTATCCCAGCCTCGACGTCACATTGAAACACCCTCCACACACACACACACACACACACACGTGTACATTTAAGTCATACATTTGGAAATCATAACAATATCAAGGATATTTCAAGACAACAATAATAATAGTAGTATATGTAATAGACAATTCAAAATAATTGCATACCGTTGGTCGTTGGTAAATGTTCCGAAGGCTCCAGGACCGCTGACTCGGCGCTGTGTGTGTTTAACATGCATTTTTTGTTACAACACAACCACCACAACCATCAAATAGCAGCTCCACATGGAAAACGTTGAATTTTGACGTCCTCCTAATGTCGTCCTTCGTCGCACGTTGCCTTCTTCCTCTCTCTCTCTCTCTCACAGACACACACCCACACTCACACACACAGACACAGACACACACACACACTGGTATACCACTCAGCTGCTGCTCCTCTTATGCTTTAGTTGTTGTTGTTGTCGCTGTTGTTGTTGTTGTTGTACAACCCGTAACGCCTGTCGCAATTCTGGGCCTTATCATCATATAAGCTGTAGTAGTATTTTTCAGTGCATATGGTAATTCAAGAGTGTACGTATGTGTATGTGTATGTTTGTGTATAGGTGTATTTTTTGTGTGTCTGTCTCGCTCACTCAACGGTAGGTTTATGAGCGTGGGCGCAACTTCCGTTTCGATTTTTTTTTTGGGAATTAACTAATACAGGTACAAATACGACATAGACACATAAACAAAATAATTGCTTTTCGTTGTTGCTTAGCTATAAACTACTAGCTCTCTCTCACAGCATTTTTCGAGAATTGTTTTTCTCGTGTTAAGTTGTTTTTTTTTTAAGCCGCTTTTTTTTTTGCACTTGCTTAACACTGCTTTTCACTCTCTAGATGTAGGTGTGTCTGTTTGTGTGTTTGTGTTAGTGTGTGTGTGCGATTTTGGTGGGTTATATATTGATAGAGGTGTTAAGTAACGTCGGTTGACTGTCTAAAATGTAGTCACTAAATAGTAGTTAACAGCACTAGTTATATTGCTTATGGTTTTGGTTGGGTTTTTGGAGTTTTTTTGTTGTCGTTTTGAGGTTATGTTTTCAACGCCTAGAGACTACTGAGTAAATATATATTAATACCATATGTTGCTATCATTTATTTTAGGCGCTATGTAGGTTTAGTGTTCTTTTGTACTTTGGATTATAGACGTCGTTTTATCCTCTAGGGTTTTCTATAGTTATTATTATTACTTGTTTGGTTTTGGGATATTTTTGGTGGATTTCTGGTTGGTTGATAGGCGGGGCGGGCGAACTGAAGGATGGGTGGTGTTGGGCAGCAGGCGTATTATTAAACTTCCTTTTTTTTTTTTTTTTTTTTTTTTTGTTAAATTAGAATATCACAAAGAACGGCTATATTAATGTTGACTATTCTGCATCACTTTTATGCTAGGCCACAGGCGAAAATATATA
The DNA here is from genome assembly GCA_018152825.1 of Scaptomyza hsui. Lineage (NCBI taxonomy): Eukaryota > Metazoa > Arthropoda > Insecta > Diptera > Drosophilidae > Scaptomyza > Scaptomyza hsui. The sequence continues at coordinate 10,335,661 of JAECXO010000002.1, forward strand.
TAAAGATGTGTTTTTAATGATTATTTTAGTTTCTAGTTATCCTTCTACTTCCTTGTCTCCTGCTCCTCCTCAATTAAATAGTTTGGTCTCGTGGTCTCATGAAAGTTTAATGAACGCAACGAATTTTGCGGTTTTGCGTTACGGCTTCTTCTGCTTCTTCTTCTTCTTCTTATCCTCCTTGTTGTGTTGTGAAATGTTGTGACTCAATTTAAGGCGTTATGGTGTTACCGTTACATATGTATATATATATAATATATGTAGAGCTATTGTGGTCCGGGAGGCAGCCGGTGGCCGAGGGCGTGGCTTTTGGGCTTGTGCCGGAGTTACGTCAAGGCGCGCAAGGCGATGCAAAGAAACCCAACACAGGTAAATATCCTTAGGTGTACTATATATTTCTAAATATTGTATCCGGCAGCTGATCCTGTTCCAGCTGCAGCTTTTGTAATTAGTGCGTTTTAATTTTTTTTTTTTTGCAGGCTTTTTTGGTAAGTTTTTTATACTTTTAATTTTACTTTAAGTTTTAGTTCTAGTTTAGGGCTAGCTCGAGTTGCAGTTGAAGTTCGTTGCGGCTTTATATAAAAATAAATCCATATATGTATATCTATATATATATATATTTAGTTGTATTCTATGTGTGTGTATATAATTTATACATATATGTATACTATATACTATACATATATGTATAGAGAGAGGCAACTACTTGGTAGTACAGTTGTTAGTCGTTAAGTGCGATTTAATGTTAACGATTAATATTTGATTTTGCTACATGAAGAAGACGCTTGTCCTACAAACTACGAGGTTTCCTTTTTTAGCTATAGCTCTATTTATCAGTTAGTTATATATATGTATATATCCATTGACTGTGTTATTTCCAGTTGTTTGTTGAACAATTCGCATAACGGCAACTACACGTACAATAGTTTTATATAAGTGTTATATATCTATGTATATGTTTATCTAAGTATGTATGTCAGTATATAACTTCTCTATATAGTTGTTATGTATTTGTATATATTTTTTATAGCACTTTTTTTCTTGTTGATTTGTTGTATATTTTTAAAAGTAATTTGTTCTTGCTAAGTTTAGTTAAATATCTTAAATTGCGGCGCTTCCTTTGGAAGTGTGTCTTTGTGTGTGTGAGTCTGTGTGTGTCTTAGTGATTTTATTTTATTTTATTTTTTAATAATTTGCTCAATTTCTTTGTTGCAGGTACATTGGTTTTGGTTAAACTTTTCTTGCTTTTTGGTTAGCTCGCTTTTAGGCGTTTCCAGGGGAACGTTGATTAAATAATGCTGCACTTGACGTTGATTTTTTTATTGTTATATATTACTTTACTAGATGCTTTTGTTGTTTTTGTTTTTGTTGTTGATTTTTTTGCAAGTCGTTCTATTTGATTATGTAATTATGCTTGGTCTTTTATTGAGTATTGAACAGCTTTATATATATATATGTATATGTAATACTTTTTCTTTCTTTTCGTTCAGCTGCTGCGGCGGTTTCGTAAAAGGACATTGATACATACGTAAGTAGGTAGTTCGTCATCAACAATTCGCACACCACACAACACACGCGCATTATATATGTATGTACATGCATACATACATACACAATTAATGGGCGCCACACTCATACACAGGCATGCGAGTTTTCGCATGTGCGCGCGTGTATGCGTATGCGTGTGTGTGTGTGTATAAATGAAACAATAAACAAGCGTACAGGCAATTTTAAACAAATTCTTTACGCAACACAATTTGTGCTTTTATAGAAACAGGCACACACACACACACACTCACACACATACGCACACACGGGCATAGTAACCGCAACCGAATAAAATTGAGAAAACGGCACAGAGGAAGAAAGTGCACGTTAAATCAATGCTTCTTTTGACCTCTATTACATTTTCGTCTTTCGTCTTTGCTTGCGCGTTCGCTTTTGTCGTCTCCTGCTACCTGGAACCTTTTTTTTTTTCTTCGTTCTTTTCAATGTCCCGTGTTACGGCACAGTTGGCAGCGTGTTTCCTTTTTCTTTGACTTATGTATGCAAGTATTTTATAATTTATACGTTGTATATATCAGTATTTTGTGTGTTTGTCGCGATGTTATCACAATGCTGTTTTTAATTGTTATTTATTAATTACAATTATTAATGCCTGGCGCCTGTGTATATAATTTAGCTCACAGCAGCGTTTCACTTAGTATATGTATGTACTTTCGATTGAAATCACTTTACATAACGGTGCTCTGTTGTACTGTTACTCGCTGCTGTGCTGTGCGAACACGACACGAACGAACTCAGCGCGACAAGTGAATCCTCGCTGGCCACTGACGTGCGCCGTGAGCCTGCTGAAATTTCGCTGAAAATCGATAACGGCACACTAGCAAAGTGCCAGCGCAAATGCAAAAGCAAACGGCAAAGTCACACACAAACTAAAAAGCACAACACATAACGGCAACTGAGAGCGCAGCCAGTGAAAGTGCACATGTCCTGAGGAGCGTTACAGTGTCGGGTCGCACTAAAGGGTATAGTTTAAAGAAAATGACATTAACTTAAAACATCTACGATAAACTAAGATATGTAAAGCTTTGTAGAAAAGAATCTGAAAGCAATTTTAAGTTAATTAAAGTAGTTTTAGAAGATTTGTTGCTCAATTTAGCAAAACTCCGTCCATTAGCCTTTTTTTTGTCCACCAGTGTACGCAATCTTCAAAGTGTCATATAGGTAAAGGCAGAGAATGCGAGAGTGCGAGTGCGCATTTGTTTGGCAAGCTTTGACTCAAAAGTCCTTGCGCTCCCAGTAACTTTCATCGTCGTCGCTGGCGCCGTTCTAATCGTCATTGTGTGACGTTTGCTCGTGCAAAAGCAACAACAAGAAGAACAACAGCAACAATACCCGAACGTTACGCCGAACGAAAAGACGAGCGCACGAACAAAATTGCGGTGCTTGGCTGCCTGCTTGGCTTTTGTGTTTAGCGCTGTGAATGAAAGTTCGTAAGCATCAGCTGGTTGGGCTTTAACATTTTCTCAATTGTGCTCAACAAAAGTCCACCACATGCTACCCCACCTCCAAATGTGGTGGTGCTGCTGGCGGCAACAACGGTAACGGTAAGTAAACAAATACATGTGCGCAGAGCGGCGTGCACATGTTCAGCTGTGGCTGTAAGGTCAGAGCAGAGCGTGTCCTTACAGTGCGTACGGGCAGTAAACATACCTCCCGAGTACATTTAATGTATAACGGCAACAATCATTGTTAAAGCTAAGTAGAAAAGGCAGGCATATTTTGTTGAATTTATAGCGCTGGCTGCGCTCCTTACGTTAAAGTTCCCAAAGAAAAAGGTCCGTGGCGCTTTGAGAGACGGCAACGCCTGACACTGGCCGGCAAACCAGCGGCGTGTGTTCCCATCGCTATCGCGTGCCACAATACAAATCTCAGCACCGCGCAACTTCTCTTCACCATGCACCAGCAGCTGGGATGTTGGAATCTGAGCTGTGCGCTGATTGTAGGCATAATCCGCCTGATGCAGCACCTCGTTGCTGGTACTCCGGATATAAACATTAAAATCGGCCACATCCGCTAAGGCGGAGACAAACCAACGCATTGTCAGATTGCCGGCCTTATTGCTGAAACAAGGAAAGAAAATTAGTTTTTGACCGCAAAAATATTAAATTTTACTTACGTTTGAACCTCGCGAAAACGAACATCGGTCAGCTGCTCGTAATCCGTGCCGGCATAAAGTTCCGTCTCATCTTCCCTGCAATTTAGATACTCATCATCCACTTGCAGCAGATTCTGCTCCTTTGCCAAAGCCGGTGTGTGGCAGATAACGTTTTGTAAATCCTCGCTCGGATTTGTTTGCTCCAGCATAAAGTGCTTTAAGGGGCGAACATTGCAGCCACAGTACAGTGGATTGTTGGAGAGCAACACTTGGCTCTGATTGCGCATGGTGGCTATCAGCGAGGCTGCTATATCCTCCAGACTATTGTTCCTCAGATCAATATATTTCAACGATTGCGTCTTTACCAAATTGGCAAAGGGTAAATGATAGATTTGATTATAGGATAGATTAAGGCTGCTCAAATTCTTGGGTAGATCAAAAATATGCTCCTCCGACATTAGATTCGTCAGTTCATTATGTGAGATATCCAGCGATTGCAGGTTTGTAAAGTTCGAGATGACTCCACGACGCAATTCGTTGATTTGATTGTGAGAGACATTCAGTTTCAAAAGCTTCTTGGTGCCAAAGGTTATATCATAGGTCAAAACAGGCATTTGATTGTAGCTCAGATCCAGATACTTTAGATTGTATGGTATGTACTGTTGCTCGGGAAAGGTTTTCTTTGTAACAAAACTAATGCGATTGTGACTCAAATTGAGTGTCTCCAAACTAAGCAAGTCATCCAACACGCCATTTGTTTTGTTATCCAGCTTGGACAGCGTATTGTGCGACAAGTCCAAGGAGCGCAATGAAGGCAGTCCAATGAAAATATCGTTATCCAGCTTTTGGAGTGCATTCCTTGACAAATTGAGAGTAAGCAGCTGCAGAAGACCTTCAAAGGCGCGCTTGCTGTAAGCCAATAAATGTGATTAGGTGTATAGAAACATTCGGTAAAAGTTAACTCACCTGATCTCTGACACTTGATTGTCATACAGATTGAGTTCGAAGAGAACGGGCAGCTTGCCGAATGCACTACGATCCAAAGTGCTTATGTTGTTGTGCTGCAAAGAAAATCCAATTAGCATTTTAACTTACATTCAATTTATACAAAACTTACTTCCAGGCGCAGATACTGCAACGTGGACATCACAGCAATCGCTTCGAATGGTGGCTTGCTAATGGAATTGCCCTGCAGCATAAGTCGCTGTACGACCAATAGACCCGTAAAGCTCTGTGAATCCAAGCTGTCTCCAAGTTGGTTATAGGCAAGATCCAAGTATATTAGGGAATTCATAACAGGCCAAGTGCCTGCTTGTATGGAAGATATATTGTTATGGCTCAAATAGAGCTCATTTAATGAAATAGGCAGTTCAAATAACTTTTCGATGTGATTGTTGTTCAAATAAAGCTGCCGCATGCTTGTTAGCTTGGCCAGTGAACCACGCACTATGTTTACAAGCTGGTTATAGCTCAAATCCAGCTCCAGCAGAGTCGGCAATGTGCCAAAAGTCGAGGATTTAATCTCCTGCATGCTGTTGTGTCTCAGATAAATGGTACGCAGCGAGAAAAGTGTTTGAAAAACGCCATTAAATATGGAGGAGATGTTGTTATACGACACATCAACTGTGTGCAGCTCATAAAGTTTTGGAAAGGTATTTCTGGGTATTTCAGTGATGCTGTTGTGTGAGGCATTAAGCACGCGTAGACCAGACATATTTTGAATGGGTATCTGAAAAAAAGAAAAGCTTTTAGTTGCCGTTATAAAAATTAATAGCTTTAGGTATACTTACATGTGCCAGATTAGTCAGAAAATTATAGCTTAGCTGGAAAGTTGAGGCAAAGGTCGTTTCATCGAAGCTGCGACGTGAAAAGTTTGCAAGACGATTGTGCGACAAATCCAACGTTGTGATATTTACGCAGTTCTCAAAGGCAGCCGTTTCAATTAACTCTAAAGCATTGTGGGATACATTTATGACTGCTTGATAAATGTCCTTGAACGAGTTCTTTTCAATCTTCGTTATGTTGTTCTCCGCCAAATCCAATAGCTCCACATAATTCATTTGCGTAAACATTTGATATTCAATCTTTTTCAGTTTGTTGCGAGCCAAGTCAATGGTTCCAATGCGTGCCACAGAGCCAAAGGTGCCACGTCCTATATCTGTAATGGCATTGTCGCTCAAAAAGAGACGACGTAGAAATCGCATTCCTCGAAAACTATTCGCATCCAATTTGGCAATATTATTATGGTCCAGGTGAAGTACCTTGAGCACAGAGTTCCTGGCAAAGGTGCCACGGCTCAGCTCGTTCAAAGCATTGTGTGATACATTACACCAGCCCAGCTTCGTCAGATCAGAAATGTGTTGCGCCTCCAATTTCTTTATTTTATTGTGACTTATATCCAGAAATTCCAGTTCGCGCAAGTTCTTAAATTGATTCCGTTTAAGGTTCTCCAGTTGATTGCCATGCAAATCCAACGATTTTAACTTCCTCAACGGTTGAAATGTTTCCACAGGCAAGTCACTTAAGAGTCCATTTGAGAGCTGTATAGTTTCCAGCTTACCGGTGATCTCTTGGCCAGCAAACAGATCTTTTGGCAGTTGTTCAAAGGCATGGCCATCGATAACCAATTGCCGGGTCTTGCCCAAGATCTACAAACAACATGCTTTATATGTGCATCATCTAAAAGACCAAAGTTACACTTACACCAAAACCTAGTTGACCCACTTGACTGAGATTCGTGCGCAGCAAATTGAGCTGTTCCAATGTATTGTTCATGCCATAAAAAACATAATCTTCGATAGTGGCAATCGGAGTGTCCTCAATGGTCAATATTCGCGCCTTGATATGAGCGAAAAGCGGTCCAAAGAGACGAACTAAAATGAACAGGAATTATAATAAATTGCATAAGCAGTTGAGCAAAGACAACGAACCAAAATGTCCTTTATAGATTGTCAACTCCTCCACGGGCATATCTAGGGATGCCAAGTTCTGGAGGGCCACCGAAAGCGTGGCCAAATTTGTGTTCTCACAACGCACAAAAAGGCCATTGTCGCTGCCATTTACACACACGCAGGGATATAAAACTTGTGGTCTGTAATCAAATTTGGCAATTAGGTTTAATTTGTATAAAGTTGTCTTTATGGCTACTCACTTTTTGGGGCATTTGAATTCTGGTTCGCCATAAACGTATTCAGTGCTGACAAAAGCGAATAACGGCAGCAACAAGAGCAAGAGTGCGCGCAGGCGTAGCTGATTCATATTCCAGCTGTATAACTTGTTATTGCTTTGTTAGTATGGTTGTTGTTGTTTCGTCATTGATTCCACTTGGCCATGGTAAAAGTTAGTTCGTTTCTTAAGTCTATTGATTGCATACCAATGTAAATCCAAATTTTACACCTTTGCCGCAACAGCGGATTCTAGTAAATAAAAGTGTTTCGATTAATAATATTAATTGTATCATGATGGACTGCTGCATGATGAAACCATGATACAATTATCCCAGGTAGTGTCATCCAAGAGATTAAAGTCCAGAGAGCAACGTGGCAGTCTCTGTCCCACTCACACGTTCAAATACATTGGTATCAGCTCTCTTGGATGACACTGACCTATTAATGGACTGCTGCTGCCAAAAAAGGCCAGCACCTTGGCAGAGATTGAAGATTAAAGATTAGCAATAAGTCGAGTATATAAAAACCGTTTTACATATATTTACGTGTGACTGATCTCATTATGTAGCAAAAACTATGCACATGTGCAAGAACAAATTATGTGGTTTATAATGTATACGATGACATGAATAAACAAACGGCTGGGGGGACCCCCCTCGAAAAAAAAAAAAAAAAAAATAGAAAAAAAAAAAAAAATATCTCCAAAAAAACCCCCCAAAAAAAAAAATTTTCCCCCCGCCCCTTTTTTAAAAAAAAAAAAAAAAAAAAAAAAAAAAAAAAAAAAAAAAAAAAAAAAAAAAAAAAAAAAAAAAAAAAAAAAAAAAAAAAAAAAAAAAAAAAAAAAAAAAAAAAAAAAAAAAAAAAATTTATAATTTAAAAAAAAAAAAAAAAAAAAAAAAAAAAAAAAAAAAAAAAAAAAAAAAAAAAAAAAAAAAAAAAAAAAAAAAAAAGAGTATATGTATTTTTTTTCTTTGCTCACTTTTACTTTTAAAGTTGCGCTCGCGCAACAGGTTCCGCTTGTCTTTGTTTCTGCTTCGCAACTGACCGTTTCGCTTCAGCTGCATTTGTTTTTGTTTTCGTCGCTCCCATACCAATTGCCAATGTAGCCAACAAAACATTTTGCAGCGAAATTAACACCAAGTAAATCTTATAGCACTTTGTATTGCAGATAAATTTTAATTTACAGAATTAAAAACATTTACTTTAACAAGCGCCGCTATATTTTAAAACAAGTTGGCAGTGCTTTATATGGCATAATGCTTGTTCATTTATCGATATACCGAACATGCATCTCTACTCAGTCGGCGACAGCGGTGCAAAAGCAAAATCAACGCGCTAAATAAAATATTTTTGGTTGTTTATTAACCATTTTGTGCATATTTTAATTGCAAAACGTAAGTACTTGTTGCTAGTTAAGCATAGTCATAATTGTCGGTTTAAAATTTGAGTAAAAATTAGGCTTTTGTAAATTGAAGAAAGTGGACATTGTTCACGTTTTGTTCTTTGACGACGGGGAGAAATACTGACTTCGCCCGATTCAGCCGCCATCGAGCCAATAGCCAATCACAGCGCTCGCTACTCACACACAGACAGAATCGAACTAAAAATCTGTGTACATACACGTTTGTTTACATGTGTATTTGTGCCTAGGGAGAACGCGAGTTATTTGCTTCCACCCGTTTTATTGGCGGCAAAAAGTGCGTAACTCTAGCTAGGACACATTGACTTATAGAAACATTTTGTTTGTTTACCCAGGTCTTAAAACATAAAATGAGCTACGCTGCAGACGTATTAAATGCTGCTCATCTGGAGCTACACGGTGGTGGTGACTCTGAATTGCGTCGGCCCTTTGACCCAACTGCCCACGATTTAGATGCATCTTTCCGCCTTACACGTTTCGCTGACCTGAAGGGACGTGGATGCAAAGTTCCACAGGAGGTACTCTCAAAACTCGTTTCGGCCCTTCAACAAGACTACTCTGCCCAGGATCAGGAGCCGCAATTCCTCAACGTTGCCATTCCCCGTATTGGCATTGGTCTCGATTGTGCAGTTATACCTCTACGCCATGGTGGCCTGTGCCTTGTGCAAACCACGGACTTCTTCTATCCGATTGTTGACGATCCCTACATGATGGGCAAAATTGCCTGTGCCAATGTGCTTAGCGATTTGTACGCCATGGGCGTAACCGATTGCGACAATATGCTTATGTTGCTTGCCGTCAGCACCAAGATGACGGAAAAGGAGCGTGATGTTGTCATTCCACTGATAATGCGTGGCTTCAAGGACTCGGCGCTGGAAGCGGGCACCACTGTGACTGGCGGCCAGAGTGTTGTGAATCCCTGGTGCACCATTGGCGGCGTTGCCTCAACCATTTGTCAGCCCAATGAGTACATAGTGCCAGATAATGCCGTTGTTGGCGATGTCCTGGTGCTGACCAAGCCCTTGGGCACGCAGGTGGCTGTAAATGCTCACCAGTGGATCGATCAACCCGAACGCTGGAACCGCATCAAACTGGTTGTCTCCGAGGAGGATGTGCGCAAGGCCTATCATCGCGCAATGAACTCCATGTCGCGCTTGAATCGAGTTGCCGCTCGTCTCATGCACAAGTACAACGCACATGGAGCTACCGATATAACTGGCTTTGGACTCCTGGGTCATGCACAAACATTGGCCGCTCACCAGAAGAAGGATGTGTCGTTTGTCATTCACAATCTGCCAGTGATTGCCAAAATGGCAGCTGTGGCCAAGGCCTGCGGCAATATGTTCCAGCTACTGCAGGGCCATTCTGCAGAGACCTCCGGTGGATTGCTCATCTGCCTGCCAAGGGAGCAGGCTGCTGCCTACTGCAAGGACATCGAAAAGCAGGAGGGTTACCAGGCATGGATCATTGGCATCGTTGAGAAGGGCAACAAAACGGCACGCATCATTGACAAGCCGCGCGTCATCGAGGTGCCCGCCAAGGACTAATGTTTTCCTTAACAAAAATATATAAGTACAGTAATTTTTAAAACGCATTCATGCTTTTAGTTCAAAAGCAATTTCTTGAGTGAACTCTACCTTACCGTTTTTTTATTGTAATATGAAAGAATGCTTGACTTCCTACAATTAACTACAACTTTTTGATCATTTATAACAATCCCTGGACGCCGCTACGATAAATACGAATAAATAAAAGAACACTTGACTTTTGTCTCGATTAAAAACAAAAAGCACTTGCGATCTGTAAACAATCTAGCCGCCGAAGCAAAAAAAAGCTTTTCGTACAACGCAACAAGAAAGAGCTTTGAGTGTGGGGTGAGCTGAGTAGATCAGCATCAATGGATGCTCAGTGAGCGATTGCTGAACTGAGCAAACAACAGGTCCGGTACATGGTTCACCGTTTAATGTAGAGGCCATGACGTCACAATTTCAAATGAATGCTTGCTAACTTTGGCAAAGCACAAAGTTATTATTATTGTTTGTTTTGTACTTAACAATATTGCAGACTCTAAGATACTTAACTTAATATCTTGTATTAAGCTATATTAAATATGTTCCCATAATGAAAAACAAGTAAAGTTATCATTAAAGCTTAGTTTTAAAACTTTAAAGCAAAGCACTTTATACAAAACATAGTTAACAATCTCGCATATACATTTATTTTTATAATATACCACAACGAAAAGCAATAAAATATAATATTAACAATCAAAATTGCAAGAAACTATTCATTTTCAAATGCCATTCAAAAGCTAAAAACTTAGCCGCCATGCTCAGAGAGCGAGCGAGAGACTTGCGCCAAGAGAGGAGCGTAACCTGTTGTATTGTAAATAAGTCAATTGGGGATCCGATCTGTCTTGAACACGCTCTGTTCGTAGCAAGTGCAAAATTGAAGCCTCAGTACTGCACAAACCAGCGACGCGCGTACGCGTATTGAAAGCAAAGCTGTTCCGTTACCGTTACGTTATTGTAGCAGACACATACGAATACACACTAACAAGAAAACTTATACAAACGAATTTCTAAGACTAACGCGCCCGCGCATCGAGCAAATTTTCTTTTTGGCTGAACACTGAACCCGCCGCTAGCTAGCAAAAGCAACAACAACAACGAGACAAAAGTCTGCGCCAATCATTTTTGGTTTTGGAAAAGTGCACAGTGAGTGTTTGTGGTGAATGATTTTGTAAATGCATGAATGTGTTGTAAGTGTGCGTGAGTGTGTGTGTGTGTATCTATGGAATCTACTAGCTATCTCTTTGAACTCGCACACAAGCTTTAAAAAAGACAACAACAAACTGATGACGGCGACACAAACGCACATTAGAAACGAGTTTTACTTTTTTCCCTACGTATCCGCACTCATTCGTATTGAGCATAAGTGTTCGTTAGCTTTTTGTAGCTGTATCTATTGTGTACTATGTGTGTATGTGCTGCAAAGAGAAATTCAAAAAGTGTTCAATACAAAATACGCATTGAAATTGGAAATGCATCCGTATCCTCCCTAGCTGTATTTATATGCTACTGCGGATTGGATGATTCATTAGCGGGGCGCACTCGTTTTATATACATACGTTTTGTTTTTTTTTCGAATCAAGAGCAACAAAAACAGTATTCGAATTGAAAGCCAAAAAGAACAGTGGCAGTGAACTATTAATAGAATTATTTGTTTTCATACATATGTACAGACACACAAGCAACAACAAATTATACAGTTAAAGGCGAAAGAGAAGACAATGAAGGCGACGACAAGGCGTTCATTTTCCCAATCGTAAATTTGACCAAGTCAAAAAAAAAAAAACACCAACAAGAAGAAGAATGGGAGAAATAACGAGCAATTTTGTAAAGACTTTTTGAATTTAAATTAGCCAAGTTCAAATGGATGCTTTAGCTTGTTTATACTAAATATGTATGCACATATACTAATGTTCGCTTGTGTGTGTGTGTGTTTTTTTTGACTCGATTGAACTGTTGACGCTGCTGCGTAGGTGGCGGAGAAGGCAATAATAACATCACCAGCAGCGCCACACACAAATTGGCAACCCAGCATACAGATACAGGCGCTAGAATGTATGTGTATGTGTGTTCTACGCCTTTTTTTTCGCCTACGTTTTCAATTTGATTTTCGGAAATTTGAACAAACAACAAGAACAACAACAACAACACCTTCGCTTTAGCTCTTTTCGGCTATTGCTAACTTGTTGTTCGTTTGCTATTTTGTTTATTTTATGTTTGCTTACGTATGTATACACGTTCATATGTAGATCTTGGCTGCTGGCATTTTGCGAACGCGCTCCACCCCGCCGCCCACCCCTACACGCCCACTCTGCAGCCAGACACTAGCAGCAGCAACATGTTCCCACTTTTATTTTTTTGTCTCTCGTTCCGATTATATGAGATCATTTTGAATTGTAGTAGTACAACAGCGGCATGCAAAAACAAACACACGCATCCATCACACGCTTTAACTTGTGCTCTCTTTCTCCCTCGCTCACGTTCGCTGTCAATTGCTCAGTGCGACCAGTTTGTTATTGCTTTGAGTAAAACAAAAAAAAAAAAACAACAGATTTTAAATAAAATTTGTGCCCCAAAGCGCCACGGTATTTAAAAACGTACTGTGTGTGATCAGGCGCCAATTAGATTTAGCCTTTTATTTAAATTATGATGTATTTTGTTTTTACTACTACTACTACATACTAATTTGCTTACGTGAGCTTCTTGATTATCTAAACTTTTGACCATATGGTGGAAATCATGTGGCATTTTCAACTCAAGGAATCTGCTGCTAATTTGATTTGATTTGATTTGTCGCCCTAGACGTTGAGATTTATTATTATGTATGTGCATTTAGCATTTCATTTAACTTGACTCCGATGACATCATCAACAAGATCATCATCCTTGTGTTTGCGATACGAATTTTTATGCATCTGTTATTCTCTCACAAATGCCTTATACAAAGTCATTCATTGAAATCTCCCTCAAGGTTATCGCTAAATCACAAATACAAAAAACTCATCAACTCGACAGCCAGACATATTTTAGTGTAGTGTATACAGGTTTGTCTGATTGTCTCATCAGCAAGACGAAAAAGGAACTAAGGACATGTAAAAAAAAAGTGAAAACCAGTTTGACATTGAAATTTTGGCAGGAGCTTATGTATATGTGTGTATCTGTGTCAGTTCTGAAAAAAAAACCCAATGCCATTATGTTTTTATGCTGTTGCCTTGTTACAAAATTGTCGTTTCTTAGTATTCACGAAGCTTTCGAACTGAAAGTGAGAATGACGAGCTTTTTACTGGGTATATTTAAGTCAAAATTGTTGCTATTGACAGATAATCTTTTCAAGTGATGCCCACTTTAAGTGACTTAAGCTCCCATTAATGCGCCAAAAATATCACCTTAAAATTCAAGCTGTTCTAGAAACGACTCACCATTTTTGTACATATTGAAACATATTCGTGGGTGTTGAGTAGTTTATACAAATGCTTGGAATTCTTATGAGCTGCGCGAATCAACCTGTCAGTCCGAAGCCGTTTACGTTTACTGTTACACCCACAACGGACAGAATTTTATATTTACACATAGAGTCACATATGACTTACTCATACATATGAATTTAAATAAATTTCTGATTATCTCGCTTGATGTCATTCTGCAGCAGAAAACAATAATTGGAAATGCAGTACTCGAGCAGCTCGGAAAATTACTCATCCTCGTTGAGGGACAAACCTTCGAAATGGAACGGACGTGTAAGTACTAAATTTAAATTCAAATATTTGCAATTTCTCAATTCACACGTCTATAAATACTCACACAGAACGACAAGAATTATGCGTACAAGAAATCATCGTATCAATATTCAAGCGCGGGAGATAATAATCTCTCCTATCAGAGCAAGCCAACTGGCAATGATCAGAACATCGATCAATTGGACGCACTGCTGGAGGATTTAAAGCAGGAGCGTCAGATTACTAGCACACAACGCGACATCTTGCCCACAACTGGCACCAGCTATAGAACACTGTAAGTTGAAAAAATAAAAGCCATTTTCAATTAAAAACCCTTTTCTTATTCTCATCCATAGCGAACGTTCAGATCCGTCTGGAACTGTGACGAAGACAACGCGCGTTATTAAGACCACAAAGCATTCAGGTGGACAGCAGCCTTTTAGCGATGATGTGGAGACCTTCAGTCCCACCGATTATAGCACGCTGCAATCGACGGCCAAGTACTCCAACTTTCAGGACACCTTAAAGCGTGATGAGTACCTGGTCAAGGATAAACCCTACACGCTAGGTAAGCCTTCTGAAAATATATGCATCATACAAGTTTTAATAATAACTCCTTTCTCAGCACACTCGCCGGGCAGCGGTGGTCAGTACTCGAGTAAAACTAAAGTCTACGAGAGCAATCGTACGCTCAACAACAATGTGGAGCTGTTGCCAAGTGTGAACAGCACACAGACCGTCAACATTGATAAGGAGCTGCAGGATATTGCGCTGGGTGATGGCATACTGCCTGCACCGGGCACCAAGGTGACCACAACCGTGCGCACCTATACCTATGAGATACCATCAACTGGTCCTGGCAGCGCCACCAGCACCATCAATCGCAGCAGCACCAACAACAACACGCTGACCAGCAGCTATAAACATCACGAGACACTGAACTCGAACCAGAACTACACGACACAGTTGTCGCCATCGCATGTGCCCCAAACGGTTGTCTACAACACGGAGAGCTACTCCACGCTCAATAAGAACAACGAACGCCCCATTGTGAGCAATCAGTCGTATGAGATTCGTGAGCATAAGGAGACGACTTCACGTGGTTTGAGTCCGCAGCCGCGTCAGTTGCCACTGGGACCCACTACAAGTCCCAATGGGGGACCGCCCAACAGCAGCCGTACTGTTATCTATAACATACACAAGACAGACAATACGCTCAATGAGCAGCGTTATCCGCACAGTCCAGCTCATAGTCCCAACTATGGATCGCCACATAGTCCTGGGCAGTTGCAGCCTCATCTGCCTCCCAGTGGTGGCACCAATCGCTATTACTTCAAGGAGACGGAGACTTCGAATACAGTGAATACCATTCATGGTCCGCCCAACGGTGGTGCTCCTTATCCTCCTGTGGAACTGGCACCCATCAAACAGCTGCCAGTGCAAAACTATCCACAGCCACAGAACGGCAATGGTTATCCACCGAATACCACCTACTCGTATAAATACTCATCCACAACGAATACAAACAATCGTCGCGGCCCAGGCCCAGACTATGGAACACCTTCACCCTTCCCTGTGGATGGTGTCGAGTATCCAGTTGGCAATGGCAATCCGCCACAGCGTGTGGACGATCTAATGCAGTCCTTTGGCACTGTAAGTTGATCACTATCAAGTTTTGTTAAACTTTTACTAATTAACTGCTTCTTGTTCTGTCCTTAGACGGATCACGTGGATCGCGTGGACATTGAGACACCAGTGCGCAAGCGTGAGATTGAGACATCAGTGGCATCGCCACAGCAACAGCATGTGCCCTCCGTCAATAAGGCCGGTAAGGAGGTATACTATCCACCTGGCCACGACACAATCATCACCAGACGAGAGGAGATGCATGCTGGCTCTGCAGGAGGCGTAAGTTCTTACTGCTTCTTACATTATACCAGTTGGTAATCTCTCGTTTCTTACAGGGTCGCTGGGCTAAGGGTTCGGGCATGTACGAATATGAATCCGGCTCAAAGTCAAAGACGAAAAGCAAGTCTGGTGCTGCTGTGGTGCCCGTTTGTTTGCCCCTGTGCTGTGCCATGCCCTGCTCCATTATGTAAAGGGGAAGGAGTTTGCATCGCATCAACTACACTTGTATATAGGATTCTAATATTGCCGTTAATAGGTCTAACGCTAATTCCTGCCCCCTATCGTACAGCTTGTCGTTGATATACAACTACATATATATAATATTTCTGTTTGCCTAACCAATTTTAATTTGGGTTCGCTTCTCACATGGATGCTCTAATTGTTGTAATTTGTTGACCAAATTGATTTGACTATTTTATTATCTATCTTATGTATATGTATATATATTTCATGATTTGTTGGATTTGGTAGTAGTTTACATTAACCTAGTTTGCTCCAAATTATTTTGCTCACGCCCCCAAACAACAACAAAGCATTTATTTTACAACGTGACCAGTGACAAAAAAAAAAAGAAGCCGCGCAGTCCGCTTTAAGGTCTGCATATGTTTAAGTTTTTATTTGAAAGCCAATTGTTTTAACTGTATTTTGCATACCAAACTAATAAATGAGCCACGGAATCTAATTCCCCACTCGCCATAATTATATACTTGTGTGTTTTCCCGCTCCTCCCCAAACTCGAATATTGTCTACTAATCGGCCGCCATTTAGCTGCGCCAAAAAGTAAATGTAACCCAGACTTAAAATGGTAACATAGTCGTTACAAAGCCATAAATATTTTTTAATATACGTACGCATAAACAATCAAAGTAACCTTAATAAAACAAAAAAACGAAATCTAACCAACGAAATGATATGTTAAATTATTGATTTGGATTAATGGGTTGAGTATTTTATAGATTGAACATAAATGATAAATACCAGCTTTAGGTAAAACAATTTTATCTTGGTATATATAGTAAAAGTTTTATTCTGGTATAGTAAAATGTATTTTTTTTATAAGTTTTACATTTGGTATTGTATATTAAAGTATGGTAGATAATAAACACCCTTGCAGAAGCTAATAGAATCTGATTCACCTGCTTGAGATATTGTCTCTTAAAGCCATTGAGGTTGGATCGGATTACTAAATAGAGCTGCCCTTTGGAATAATCAGTCAGAAAAGTTGCCTTTTATGATATTTTCGAGATTGTTACTTAAAGATATATAATATCGTCAAGTCATTTATCAATATCGGACTATTACTCAATTGGTCTTCTGCAGGGGGATGTTGTAGACTCGGCATGCCGAAGTTTAAAGTATTTTTCTTTTTCATTTAATTATCGTTTTTATCGAATAACAATTTGTATATCACAAAAGTAATATCTACATTTCACCTTGTAGGAATTGGTGTAGAATTTTTTGTCTTGTTTAGAGAGAGATTCTTAATAAAATTATGAGAAGGAAAAAACAAAAATCAACAAAATCTATATATTCGTTAGAATATATAGAATAAATATTAAATGGAGCTAGGAGTACGACTAAAGTACATATGTTTTTCTATATTGACTGGACATGCTACATACACAATAATTGTGTGTCTATTATTCGTGATAATAATTAGGCTACTTTGAAGAAAGTAATGTTGTCATTTGTACATACAAATAAGTTATATTGCACGAAAATGAGATTCGCATTTGCAACGTTGTCTTTAAAGAAGTATGGTAATAAATTGTTGCTGATGATGTTTTGAATCATAGTCCTGCTCCTGGCGCTGTTGGTTAACTCTTTCGCTCGGAATTCTTTAGCTCAGCTAAATACCAAGTGAAAGTTGGGAAATCTTTGATGCTATAGATCTCATATTTAATCGAATTGATGCCATCCATTTCAATTTTACCAATACCATTCTGCAGGTTCTCGTAGCTACAAAAAGAATAGCCATATTAATTTCATAAAGGCATAAATAATTGATTTATGAATATGCACCGTTTGGGATTTGCTTTCTCTTTTTGATGTTTCAACATTTTATATCGGGATATATTAATGGGATAACGTGATATGAATAAGTTGGCATGTTTCAATCTGTAAGGTATTGAATGATTATAAAAGTTTGTTTTATAAGATTGCTTTCCCATCCTGTTTCTTACCTGTTCGACATATCGTCGTCCTCGCCACCCCAGCCAAAAAACGAATTTGAAAAGCCATTAACGGCTTGGAAGTGCTGTCGAGTCATGGCAGAAACACCGCCAAATATTGAGCGATAAGGCAACCTGCGAAATCAAAACATATATTAGTCGTATTAAGGTCAATTAAAGATCAAACACACACATACTTGAAGTTCAGCGTGTCAATTGCAACGGACATGTGCCGCGGCTGACGTGGACAATTGTACAGATTGCGTTCATCCAAAGGTAAAAGGTCGACATCGTGGAATATAAAACAGTCCCACGGATAAAGCTTTAAGGCCTCCAAGTATCCAATATTCATCATGGCAGCACGATTAAACGGCTTGCCATTGGTTTGCTCTATAATAAAAATGCGATAAGCAATGCGCTGTTTCATTAGGAACGGATGGATGTTGCGCAAGAAAACCGAAAGATGGGCGTAACGGTCGCGAAACGGCACAACAATTGCAACATGATGCTGTGCAATACAATCCATTGGTTGATAAGCGCCACCAGGGCGCAGCAATGGCCCCAGCTCTGCTTCAATAATATCAAGAGATTCGAGTGTTGTGTTGGGCGTGATGGGTCCACCTAAAATGTATACAACTAATAAGTCTTAGATCTCTTGAGGTCTCAAGTACATACCATCTCTGGGATCGGGATCAGTGCAGTTTTGTGTGATTTGTAATATTTGTGGCTTTTGTGTGCTCTTTGCATAATTTTGCGGATACGCGTGCAATAAGTCTTGTGGAATGGAAGTAAAGTTTGCAATCGCAATCACAGTCGAGGTTGAGGTTGAGTTGCGGCCGTTCTGCAGCTCGCGCTCTTTCGATAGGGCCAACGGAGATGCGGGCAATTTATGCCCCCCACCAATGTTTGTCGTGTCGCTCCCAGTACCACTCCCACTTCCGCTGTCGTTTCTGTTGCGGATGTGTGCATATTTGTGCACGCGACGTATGCTGCAAACACGAAATAATAATTAACGTTAACTAAATATATACATATTTCTCAAACTTACCTCAGCTTGCTCAGTGAAGTGCTGCTGGAACCGTCTGACTCCGTGGTCCAGAGGAAGTTGAGCAGCAGCAGAAAACATATTGTGCCGACCGCGAAGCGTATGAGATTCGCTTTTGTAAAAATGGTCATGGTCCATTGATTGCATCATACCTTATTCGAGTTACTTCTTATTTGCAAAAGCATTCTAATTATTACTGCTGCACAAGTTTTCAACTTATAGCTCTAAATATTGTTGTTCGATTCCACATCCGCCCACCAGAAAAATCAGCTGATTTTCAA
The DNA here is from genome assembly GCA_018152825.1 of Scaptomyza hsui. Lineage (NCBI taxonomy): Eukaryota > Metazoa > Arthropoda > Insecta > Diptera > Drosophilidae > Scaptomyza > Scaptomyza hsui. The sequence continues at coordinate 10,354,597 of JAECXO010000002.1, forward strand.
TCGTAAAAATCAACAGGGTGACTCGTGCCTGTTGGCCCATTTGGGCGGCACCTTTTAAAATTTGCAAGCAAATATTGGATTTATTTACAAATCAGGATTTTCATTAAGGAAATTTTTCGATCATACAGGTTCTTCCAAATTGAATGATAGGTCTAACTAAACAAATTCTAATCTTTTTTGGGTTTATGTATTTACGGCTACTATGAATTATAAAAACAAATTTTTCAAACATACAACTGAAGATTTTTACAAATTGCAAAGCGTTTTCTATCCTGGCAGTCGTAATGGCTCATTATCCTTTATATTGACAGTTCTCAATACATCATTATAAGTGTATTCTATGCGTAAAATTTTGTCGTCACCTAAACTTGGATCAAAAAAGCCAGGTAAATCGCTCTAAAAAAAAGTTATTCAATTATTGATTATCACATACGCAAGTTTAAAGGGCAAGAACTTACTTTTGATGAGTCATACAACTGTAATTTACTGTCTCTGACTAGACACTGAATGGGTATTGTAACGTCATGTGATGCATCGGGCTTAAATTGTGTGCTTCCTTCATTTAAGCATCCATATATTGCTCTTCTTATGATAAGGCCACCAGAGTTTTGTTCCTCGTTTATGATGCGATTGTAGGTGCTCTGCATCAAATGAATGGCTGCCATTGCCTCCATTTTCTTAGCATTTAAACGCTGCTCATTTTGCCGCTTTGTGCGCTCAACTTCGATGCTTTTGCGATCCGCTTCCATGGGATCCATAATAGTCTTTTTAACAAAATACCACGCAATTATCGGCGTCACTGAGGCATAAAACACAGCTGCAGGCACTATTTCATCGCTCAGATGAATGGGGAACACATACGACTGATTTGAACGTATAATTCTGAAATTATTGATTAATTATTTAAATTTTTTTAAACTGGTTTGCTGGACACTCACTTTAATTTAAGTATTACTCCGGAAGGCACGCCAATGGAAACGCTTGCGATTACCGAACTGTATTTCGATACCTTCTTTTCCACTCCATATTCGCCAAGGAAAGCCAAATGTTCCCACTCTGAAAGACATTAACGAAAGATAAATTAGAGCTTTGGAACTATGTATAAATTAAAATCTTTGATTACTTGGTCGCCAACTTTAACTTGAGCTCATTCTCCAGCATCTTTCGCGTGTAGGAGATACCAAAGTAAATGTGCGGTGTTCCAATCACAAAGGTTGAGCTTATCGCATGGTTGTCATTAGAGTGATCAATCTGCGTAGACATGGATGACTGAGGACCAGCGTTGAGAGTTAAGCTGCCAACGGTTTGCTTGTCCAGCTGCACGGCTAGCGTGGAGAATACAGCGGGTATAACACCATTCTCCCGAAAATTCATGTTGGTGCCGCCATTCAGAGTGAGCTTTGAAGTCAACGTGCGTCCACCTGTTCAAGAAAAATAGCTGAATTATTTAATAGCCAAATATGCAGGGTTTCCACTGCTTACCCTTCAGACCCAGCAGGACGCCATTGCCAGCGCCAAGGCAAACCTCTATCCAGCCTTTGTTCAGCAGTCGACGCCCCGCAACCATAAATCCACCGTTGCCGGTGCCATTGGATGAGTAAAGATTGCCGCTCATGGTGATCATGTCCTTGCGTGTGATAGGCGCCTCAATAGACTGCGCAATGCTCATCGAACCAATCTCTACGCGCGGCATCTCTGAATCATCGTAAGGCGTGAATATTTCAGTGGCATTCACATTGATAGTGATATTTCCGCGAGGATTTGTCCGCTGTTGCAATCGTCGCTCGGCAGCCGCCTGTGCCAATCGTTCATACTCATCTCGTATCTCTGCCGGCGTCTTGGTCCGATGCACTATTTCCCAGCCCTCCGTTTTGAGTCCCTTCTCGCCAACCGAATCGTAGATGGCTCGCTGGTGCGGATCAGAGAGCACCTCATAGGCCCGCTTTGTTCGATTGAACATTATCTCGGCCTTCTTCTTGCTTTCCATTTCCATATGTTTGTCTGGATGATAAATGCGGCTCTGCTTCCGGTACGCGGTGTTAATCTGTTCGGCGGTGGCCTGCATTAAAAAAGGATATTAACTGTTCATATGACGTCACACCGATGCACTTACATTTCGCGGCAAATTGAGAAATGTGTAGTAGTTCTCATCGAGTTCGGCGTCGGATTCGTTGTCCGATGCCATAACGCCAAATTTCACAGTTTGACAAGCGACAGTTTACGCTCAGAGTGTCTAATGAATTGGCTGTTTGAAAACAGGTGCACCAGCATCGGTCGTGTCGACTTTCAATGATTAAATTTTGATGAAAATTTTGAAACTACTCTCTTTTATTTGTACTTTACGCAATAATAACAACACGTGTGATGAAACACGAAACGCTGGGAAAATAGCAAACACACAGGGTGATTCAAACGTACGCAGTTGAGAAGGCGATATCCTAACTTCATTTATAAAACTATTCAAAGCATAGCTATTACAGATTTTACTGCCGAATTTAAAAACATATAAACATATATATATCCAAATCTATTCGGCAACATATTGTACAAAATTTGAAGAAATCACACATACACTTGCCACATTAAGAAACGTTGGCAACTCTGTGTGTCTTCATACTCATTGCAACGCTGTGTTTCGTTTCAATTCAATCAAAACCGATTGTTTCTGTGCGGTGCTCACATCTTCGCCTTCTGTCTTTATCCAGCCCTCGTAAGGGAAACGTGCTCGTGGTTTCGCTCTGACGAAATTTTCGCGTTAATAGCGGTGCAATTTGCAGCTGTTTTATCTAATAATTAGTGCCAGTTTAAAATTACAAAAAGTAAGATTTAAATATGCTACGCGTTCCCAAGCTTCTGCCTCGTCTGGCACGCCAGGTCAGCCTTGCAGCGCCATCGAATATGTCTGCTGCTTCTAGCATATTCCGCGTAAGTACAAATAAGCTTTACATAATAATCGGCGCGGCATGTTCTTGCTTTTAACTCGTCAGCATTTCATGTTCTTGCCTTTTTCTCATATATATATCTCAAAATAAACGCATACTATCTATTTTTCTTTACAGAATCTGCCTGGTGTCTGCAATGGTTTCTCAAATCAACTGCGTTACAAGTAAGTGAACTTTGACTTTTCCACTGCTGTTGCACATTTGCTTAACTTGCCGCATCGTAAAACGACATACATGTATCTAAAAATTAAACAAATGACGGCTACTTATGTAAGAGCCAGATTGTTGCTTATATTTTTGTGCTGAACGCATATTATTGCATCAGTCTTCTATGAATATTAATATAAATATTCTTTAAAACAGCAATCACAATCACTAAGATTTAAAGTTGCATATATACGTAATAGGGATATTAACATGCAGTTACAGTGCTAAACATTACTGTTCAATTCTTTATAGATCTTATCAATTAAAAAAAAAAAAATATGTGGTTTAATATCGTTATGTAACTATGATAACTATGATTTCACTTTCTGTTGGTGAATACAACAGTAACAAAAATAAGAAATGACACCAACAAGAATTGTCCTAGTCCTTTTTGCACTAGACTACAAACATGAGTGGTTTTTTTTTTACTCCTACCCTGTTATTTTTATACAGATTGTTTGATGCATTGAATAAAATATATTAAATAATTGCATCAGTTTACAACTCACAGTTCTTATCTCTGTTGTTGTCCGGCACTTTAATCTTATCAAACTTTGCGAATATATCTTTTGTTAACATGTGCTATACTCATCCTATTTTTTTTTACTACCATGCAGATCTGGCGAGGTTAAAGGTGCTGTTATCGGTATTGATTTGGGCACCACCAACTCCTGCCTGGCCGTGATGGAGGGCAAGCAAGCCAAGGTGATTGAGAACGCCGAGGGTGCCAGGACAACGCCCTCCCATGTGGCCTTTACCAAGGACGGCGAACGTTTGGTTGGCATGCCTGCCAAGCGTCAGGCTGTGACAAATTCCGCTAACACATTTTATGCCACAAAGCGTTTGATTGGTCGCCGTTTCGATGATCCGGAGGTGAAGAAGGATATTACAAATCTGTCCTACAAAGTGGTGAAGGCATCCAATGGCGATGCCTGGGTATCCTCCACAGATGGCAAAGTTTACTCGCCATCTCAAATTGGTGCCTTTATTCTGATCAAGATGAAGGAAACCGCCGAGGCGTATCTAAATACACCCGTCAAGAACGCCGTGGTAACTGTGCCCGCCTACTTCAACGATTCGCAGCGACAGGCTACCAAGGATGCTGGTCAAATCTCCGGCCTGAATGTCCTGCGCGTCATCAACGAACCAACGGCAGCTGCGCTTGCTTACGGCATGGACAAAACCGAAGATAAAATGTAAGTCAACGAAATTCTACACATTTTGATAAGTAATCTTATAATAATGTATATTATTTTCTGTCCTTTAGCATTGCTGTGTACGATTTGGGTGGTGGTACTTTTGATATTTCCATTTTGGAAATTCAGAAGGGCGTCTTTGAAGTCAAGTCCACCAACGGTGACACTCTGCTGGGCGGAGAAGATTTCGATAATGCCATTGTCAACTTTTTGGTGGCCGAGTTCAAAAAGGATAGCGGTATTGATATTCGCAAGGACAACATTGCCATGCAGCGTCTCAAGGAGGCGGCAGAGAAGGCCAAGTGCGAGTTGTCGTCCTCACAGCAAACCGACATCAATTTGCCTTATCTGACCATGGATTCCGCTGGACCACAGCACATGAATCTGAAGATGACACGCTCAAAGTTGGAGAGCCTTGTCGGTGATCTCATCAAGCGCACCATTCAGCCATGCCAGAAGGCGTTGTCCGATGCCGAGGTAGCCAAGTCAGAAATTGGCGAAGTTCTCCTGGTCGGCGGCATGACCCGTATGCCCAAGGTGCAGGCCACAGTGCAGGAACTGTTTGGACGTCAGCCATCGCGTTCCGTCAATCCCGATGAGGCTGTTGCCGTCGGTGCTGCTGTTCAAGGCGGTGTCCTGGCTGGCGATGTCACCGATGTGCTGCTGCTCGATGTCACTCCTCTGTCGCTGGGCATTGAGACATTGGGTGGAGTTTTCACACGCTTGATTTCACGCAACACAACCATTCCCACCAAGAAGTCACAGGTCTTCTCAACGGCCAGCGATGGTCAGACCCAAGTGGAGATCAAGGTGCACCAGGGTGAGCGTGAAATGGCGAATGACAACAAAATGCTTGGCTCCTTCACGCTGGTTGGCATTCCGCCAGCACCCCGCGGCGTACCACAAATTGAGGTGATCTTCGATATTGATGCTAACGGCATTGTTCACGTATCGGCGAAGGACAAGGGCACCGGCAAGGAGCAACAGATTGTCATTCAGTCGAGCGGTGGTCTCAGCAAGGATGAAATCGAGAACATGATCAAGAAGGCCGAGGAATATGCCAGTGCTGACAAGATCAAGCGCGAACTGATTGAAATTGTTAACCAGGGCGAGAGCATTGTTCACGACACAGAGACCAAAATGGAAGAGTTCAAGGCTCAGCTGCCTGCTGATGAGGTAGGCACTTTAAAAGTTTCTAAAGAAGTGTTTACAAATTTAAACTTTTGTCTGTTTGTAGTGTGAGAAGATGAAGAAGGAAATTGCTGATCTGCGCACACTGCTGGCCAACAAGGACACCGCCGATCCAGAGGAGGTGAGGAAAGCCACCTCACAGCTGCAGCAGTCCTCCCTGAAGCTCTTCGAGATGGCATACAAGAAGGTGAGAGTTACTTGAAATTATTCTGTTACATATATTCAAATAAATATATTTCTTGTCTAACAGATGTCCGCAGAGCGCGAGAGCAACGCAGCCGGTGGCAGCAGCAGCAGCAGCGGCAGCAGTACTGGTGAAACCTCAGGCGATACCAAGAAGGAGGAGAAGAACTAAATTAGGCAACCATAGATGTAGTTGTTTTTCGCCTCTACTTATTTCATAATAATAACATTTGGATTTCGATTAAGCTCTACGTTAAACATAACAAAGCACATCATATTCCTGATTCTTTAAAATCATCTAAACTGTCTCCACTCATAAGCAAAACACACACACAACAAAAACAAAAAAAGAAAGAAGAAAGCATTTACCCAAATTGTGTAGTAATATGCGAAGGACGATAACGACTTTTTCGAGATGCTGACAACCAACGATCTAAGATCATCAACTCAGTCACGACAGTTGCATTAAGTTTTAATTGTTTATAATGCACTCGAACGTCTGGATCAAAATCTTATGTGAATAGAACTGTGGTGGTGGAGTTGTGTTGTGCCTACTGTAAGATTTTCCTTATATTTACTTTACGTTGATTTTAAACTAGTTGTAGTTGTACAATTAAACGAACACAGCAGCAGCACGAGCCTCCAAACTAACACATGAGAATTATGAATCGTATTGGCAAATCGTAAGTCATAATTTAAGAAAAATTTTACTGTGGTTTCCAGTGGATAACCAAAAAGTTGACTGGGTAACATGCAATTACATAGTCGATATACATATGTAAACTTAAAATATACGTGAACAAAGAAAAAAAAAACAAAAATAAACATTATGTACAAACTGAAAAATTCAATTGTTTTTCCTTACCAATATAATAATGAGATTGTTGAGCTATAATGGCTTCGGATGATATTATCGATTGGACTATTTGTTATAAAGATATATGCATTCAGACAATGTGTGCACATTTATTATATTTTCGATCAGTCATAATAAAACTTTACTATCACTAATCGCCTTATCAAAGTATTTTGCATTGTATCTACAAGTTGTTTTTATCAGTTGTAGCCATTATATTAAGGCGCAATTTGTGTGAACAATACGTGTATTGAATCATTTCTAAACAACGCACTTTCAATTAATTTACAAAATTTTAATTTAAGTTTTATTTGTTCACAATTTTTTAAATTAAGAGTTCTTAAATATTAAATATATACATGTTTTGTTACAACTAGATGACTGAATGTTAATTATTTACATTATAATACTAAAATCGTGCTTAAATCCTAAGTTGTCATTGATCGAAATTCGTAAACCTATAATATTGATCAGTTTTTTGTTTACATGGAGCCTGTTTGCAATTTGTACAATGTGTAGTAGAGTCCACGATTCTGGAGGAGCTCTCTGTGTGTACCACTTTCACAGACGACACCATTCTCGAATACATAAATTACATCCGAATCCACAATGGTGGACAATCTGTGGGCTATGCTGATTGTGGTGCGTCCCTCGGCAGCTGCATCCAAAGCCTCTTGAACGATCTGTGGGAAAGAAGAAATGTTAAATAGAGTCCAATAGAAAGGTTTAAGTTCTCAAATTTACCTTTTCACTTTCCGCGTCCAATGCGGATGTGGCTTCATCTAGCAATAGGATCTTAGGATTACGAATCAGGGCACGTGCAATAGCAATTCTCTGCTTCTGGCCACCGGATAACTGTGCACCCTTTTCACCCATACGTGTTTCATAGCCCTGAAAAAATTATAATCGAAATTAAAACTGGGTTCATAGTAAAATGTATAAAAATATGCTTACCAATGGCAAGTTGGCTATGAACTGATGTATGTTGGATTTCATTGCAGCCGCAAAGATCTCCTGATCCGTAACGGTTCTCGAATTATCACCATATGCAATATTATCACGTATGGAGCGATCAAACAGGATCGGTTCCTGGGAGACAATGCCCAGCTGCATGCGCAGATTCGTAATGGCCACTTGGCGAATATCCCGATCATCGATCATGACGGCACCAGCATCAACATCATAGAATCGCTGCAGCAACTGAATGCAAGTGGACTTGCCACATCCCGAAGGACCCACCAATGCCACCTTCTGTCCCGTTTGCACAGCCAATACGAGTCCTTTCAGCACTTGAACCTCCAGACGCGTCGGATAGCTGAATTCCACTTTGTCGAACTGCACATTGCCATTTGAGTGCCAAGGTGTCATGTCCACGCCAGGACTGTCGGCAATCAAAGGCTTTCTCTCCAGGAATTTCAATATGGTCTGAGCAGCACTTATACCCTTTTGCATGTTGGGAGCAAAAGCCAAAGCACTGGCTATCGATGCAGTGCCCATAATCAGAGCCTGCGATACTCTGTAATTAATGAGATAAATTATTTATTAAATATGCCAGTTGCGAGTTGGGTTTCTTAAGACTTACTTGAACACATCACCAAATTCCAGGCCACGATTGACAACGCACCAGCCTCCATAGGACATACAAGCCGCATAGGCAAAGAACATCATAGATCTAGCCAGACCATAAACCAAACCACGATAATGAGTATTCTTCTTTGATTTCTGTTGAGATAAATAAACACTATAGTTGAATATTTCGTTATGCAAAAAGTTAAATTCAGCTTACCTCAACAGCAGGTGTCAGCATTTCAATATAAGTACGATGGAACATATCCTCGCGGCCCAAGGAAACAACAGTGCGAATATTGGAAACGACCTCCACAGCCAGCTTTGTTGTATTCTCCATGATCTTGGCATTGCCCATATTCTCCTGAGCCATCACAGTACGTTGCAAGTAGAAGGATACCAGGATAAAAGGCATAAACGCCATTGCCACCAAACCCAAACTCCATTCGTAGTACATGGCCAAGGCAACGCCCAACACCACGGTGGCAATCGATTGGATAATGCTGCCAATACGTTGTCCAGTTGCCTGTTAAAAAACAAGAGGTATTAATTTTAAAACCACAGCAGAGATACAACTTTAATACTTACGCCCTGCACAGCAGCCGCATCTCCAGACAGGCGAGCACATAGACTTCCAGTGCCATTGGCACGATCATCAAACCAGGACACTTCCTGCTTGAGCATTCCACTAAACAGTAGTCCACGCAGACGCTCCGTCAGACGTTCACCGGCAATGCCAAAGAAATAGATTTGCATAAACGTGGAGATGCCGACAACAATGCCCGATATTAAAAAGTATAGACTGTATTGATTGGTATTCTCGCGCACATAATCATCGTCCTTTGACTGCATCACCTGCAGAATGCTGCCAAAGAGCACAGCAAAGATGGGCATGGCACAGCCCATGATAATCGAGCAGATGCAACCAATTGCGATTTGTATCCATTCCGGTCTATTCAATCTCATTACGCCCATCATTGGTGATGGGTCATTCTTGTCCTTCTTATTCTTCTTCTTCTTCTTTTTATCACCTTCCACCTCATCGATCTCGTCTTGCAGCACCTTAATGTCCTCCTCATCCTCATCCTTGATGTCAAAGTTCTTGTAGATATTCGTGGGACTGAGCACACTGCCATCATCATCACCCATCTGTGTCGTTGACCAAGTTGTAGTAGTGATTCTTAATGGCCATTAGCTCCTGATGAGTGCCACTCTCCACCACCTGTCCAGCGTTAATCACCACAATGCGATCGGCACGACGCACAGTGGACAATCTGTGAGCCACAATGATGGTGGTGCGTCCCTGACTGACCTTCTCCAGAGCAGCCTGCACCTTGGACTCACTGGCCGTATCCAGGGCTGAGGTTGCCTCGTCCAGCAGTAGAATCTCCGGATCCCGAATTAGAGCACGAGCAATGGCAATACGTTGCTTCTGTCCACCGGACAGCTGAGCACCACGTTCACCCACCAACGTATCGTAGCCCTTGGGCAGTTTCTTGATGAAGATGGCTGCATTGGCAGCTGCAGCTGCAGCCTCAATATCCTCCTTGGTGGCATCCTCACGACCATAACGAATGTTCTCATAGATGGACTGACCAAAGAGGACGGGCTCCTGACCGACCACACCGATTCTCGAACGCAGCCAATTGATGTTAATGTCCTTGATGTTGGTGCCATTGAAGAAGAGATCACCGCCCTGCGGATCGTAGAAGCGCTGTATCAACTGGATGCAGGTGGACTTGCCACATCCTGATGGACCCACCAGTGCCACCGTCTGGCCACGATGAATCTTCAAGTTGAGCTTTTGCAGAATGGGTACCTCTTTGCGTGTGGGATACTGGAATTCTACGTCACGGAACTCAACTGTTGTCAAGGGTTCGTTAAGGTTCAAGCCCCTTGGCTCAATGGGATTGATGATGGGGATCTGCTCGATGATGTGGAACACCTTGGCGCAGGCACCCTTGGCAATGCCAAATGCTTCAATATACGGAGATGCCATGCCTATATTCATGGAACCCATCATAACCGAGAAGAACACCGTGATCATAGTACCCGGCGAGTAGTTCTCATAGTAGGCATCATGACGTCCCTTGATAACCAAACCAACGCCATACCAGAAGGCCAGCGCATACGAGGCATAGATGAAGAACCAGAGCAGGCCGAAACCAATTCCGGAAAACATATTACGCTTAATGTTCAACTCCTTGGCGGCAACAACTTTCTTCGTATATGCTGCAACCTCTTTGTATTCTCCTTCAAAAGCCTTGACGGTACGTATGCCGGATAAAGCTTCCTCGGCTACAACAGCTGCACCTGCATACATATTGACCTCCTGTTTGGCCAACTTAGATGTGGCGACGGCAACAAAGCCCATAGCAATAAATGTCACCGGCAAACTGGTCAAACACACCAAAGACAATTGCCAGCCCTTGACGAAGGCAAGTACAATGGATCCAATGAAGGCGACTATGAAATGCACAAAGATCACAACCTTTTCACCCAAGCCATCCTCCATCTTTGACAGATCTCTGTGTGGGTAAAGAAAGAAGAAGTTAGCCATAAATTCACCTCTGTGAGCGTGAAATTCACCACAGTCATACTTACTCATTCATTCGGCTGGCAACTTCACCACTCTGGTTAACATCATACCAACTCATGTCCTGGTGCAGCACCGATTGGAAAAACTTGGAACGTATGCTCATTATCTGTGAGTGGGCAGCATAATTGAAGCAGGTGATTGAGATATAACTGCAGACCAACATCACAATGCCAATATAGGTGTTGTTCAATGAAAATTGTTGAACAGCATCGAGCAAAGCATCCGAAAAAGAATTTTCCCTCATATAGACGGCACCCTCCACAAATCCACTAAAGTCAATCATGTCCTGTAATAAATATAAAGCAAAATAATGTAGGTGGTATATAAAAAAAAAAGTCTTTAAATTGGGTCAAAATTAAAAATATTTATGTGTTGGTTTAACTTTGTTTATACCAAAAATATGACTCACATCAAAGCTGAATTGATAATACAATATATTTAAAACTTTTTATCAAGTACTATCTATAGACACTCCAGACCCGAATGAAGTCAAAACTCTTGACTCAAACATTCTTAATTGTTTATGTTTTTGTTGTTATAATACCTAATAAGTATTTGCGGAATTTCTTTTCAACAAGTCACGTCGATACAGTCAGACGTGGCCAAAGTACTTCTTATCTATTAAATGCTTATCTGTTCAAACGATTTATTGAACGACAGCTTGCAAATTTTTTAAAGATATAGATATGTAAAGGTTTCTTTCGTACTTTTAGGTGCGCCAAAGTGGGAAAGGCTTTAATAGGCGTTATTCCTAGTCAAACTTATTTCAGATATTTTTTTTAAAACGATTCTAATTTACTTACATTTGCGAGATTGCCAAAAATCAAACTGTTTGCTGGTGTTGTCAAGCCCGTTGCCACAGCGCAGAGTAGCCCGATGCTGTAGAGTATACGATCCTTCTTTGTGGCATACCGGAACATGGCAAAGAAACTGACCGGCTTGATGTCTTCCTTTGGCTTGTCATCCTCTTCATTATTGGTAGACTCCGAATTAGACTTGGATTTCTTTTTCGTTTTATTGGGTTCACTACAAAAAGAAACAAAGCACATGCCATTTTATTAGTTAGTACTTATCACCACCATTGATACAACCCCTTTCGCACTCTATTGGCTTGCGAATAGTAATCGCACAATTCTTATCGCTGACCCTAGTGCCAATCAAGGCTGTTCAATTCACTACCACCAGCACTTGTAGTATAATCTTTATAAACACGTTATGCCTACTATCAGCCGACGGCTATACGCTATTGTCGAGTATTTTGTATATCATTGATCACGTTCGTCATGAAACTTATTTTAATAGGCATGTGACAAATCACAAGATCCCAAAAATCAACACTCAAAATGGTGGAAGCAATGCAAAAAAAAGTATTTGTTCTTTGTTGTTAAGAGTTCCATCGTTGCAATAAAATTTATGACACTCAAATTCCGCCAACACGTTGATGGAATCATGTGAATTAGCAAAAAGTGCACAATCATGGTTACGGTTGTTATTTTTTGGAAGAGCTGAATACATTTTTAAGGTGTACATTTACTTGCGTGTAATAAATAAAACTATATATGTACATATTTTAATTTATAGCTCATTGTTGCGAATAATAAATTTTGTTTGTTTTAAAAACATCCTTGTGATTTTTTTTTTCTTTTAAAAAACTGATTGTTAAACATCCTTTAAATAATTTGCACAAGCACAAGTTTTACAGTTAATTATAGAGTCTTTAAATATATCGTTTTTCTTTCGTAAATGCTAATTAATTGCATATCCTTTTTGTATTTGCATTTACACTCACAAGTTTTTGCGATCTTTGTCATTGCCAGCAAAGGAATCACCCAAGATTATATTCGATTTATATTGGGATAATCGATTGTCGTCGTCCTTGACGACATTACCGTTAGACGCGGTCATTGTTATAATTGTTGTGCACTTATTTTCCGAGCTATTTTTTTTTGAATAAACGAACTGAATATCACCACAGTATGAAAGAGACTTATGAAATTGGCAACAACATATGGACTTATATTTGAATCGCTAGGCCCCAAATTATACTAGTTTATATCGGCCCGCGCTGATAATGTTTATCAGTTTATTGTGCTATTAATAAGGTGAGAGTAGGCGGAAAGAGAACCAAATTTGAAACCAATGAAGAGTGGACTACTTTATAAGCTATTGGCAAAATAACTGAACTAAACTCTTGTGCTTAACAGAAAAGGGCTTTAATTGTTTGAATTTTATTTTAATGTCATTTATTTTGTAAGTAATTGGTTAATGACCATATTATAAGCCTCACGTGCATTTTGTCTCAGTTGAATTAGTGGCAAAGCAATTAGAGCTTTTGCCAATTTGTTGAATTTACCAATTCGATTAAGAATGTCATCATTAGTTTCTAATTGAAATTTGAGAGCAAAAACAGAAAGCTCTCTCCCTCTCTTTCCGTCTCTCTTTCTTCAGGTATAACAATCAATTACATATTCAATTTTCTTATCAAATGCAAAAGCTTGACCAACAAATCGCGGTTCTGTAGTTTCCCAGCGTAAAACCAACAGATAACAATATTTTACAAGCTGATACTCAAAGAAATAACATTGCTAATAACAATAGCAACAAAAAATAAATAAATTTGTGTAATTGATAAACATACTTAAGTACACAATAAGTACCCCTTTATCATGAAACTTACATAAAACTATGAATGCAGACGTATAAATAAATTTATTATTGTGTAAGTACAAATACATTATTGTCTGCGAATAACTGCGAAATACTCAACCCAGACAGTGTTTTTATTGATGGTAAATATCAGCCCGCATAGTTGTTATTGCTTGCTAATACCAAAGAAAAGGAAAGGTACGAATACCTTTATTAAATAATTAACAATTATGAAGCATATAGAACACGGCAAGCTAAATAATACCTAATCAATTATAAGCATTAATCGTTCACATCACAGTAACACACCGATTGATTTCTGCTCAGCAAGGCATTTCAAAAGGTGATACATGGGAAATTCTGTCACTGCCTAGGGCAAGCGTGCCCAAGTTTCATGGCGTATGGGTAATAATATTAACGCTGCGTATTCGTGAAGTCAGCATTTTGAACACACAGGCTGGTACCGATAAGCTGCCGTGGGCACATTTCGACCGCATTCATCTTAGCGTGTAGGTAGTGATTTCATTTCGATGAGTAATTGACAATGAATATTTCGGCTTTTGGTTTTGCAGTGATTGGTTTAATCTTTAAAGATAAGATTTCATTCTTGCGTTGGTTGCTAGCGGTCTATCTAGTGTGATAACTTGATTTTAAAATGCCCGCCCACCATTGATGATCATTACCAGCAGCTCTGAGTGCGTGCGTTAACGATAACTTTACTTGTCGATATGCCGCATTATTAATTGAAGAGCTAATATTAATATTCGAGTTTTTTTTAAAAAATGAATCACTTATATTTATTGAGAGGTTTATTTACTAAAACAATCAAAAAAATATGAAATAGTAATTGAACTCTTGTATTTTAAATTGTTCAACAAATATATCATAGACGTTGTGCAACACTAAATACAATTACGCGCTGTTAATAACAGCTCAAGCAACTGTAAAGTTAAAAGTTGCATTAACATAACAGAAAGTTATTAGTAACGAGCCAGATGAACTGTCAAGAATTTGGTTCGCTCATTCAGTTTTAGCGAGTCGTTCGATCGAACCTATTCCAAACTCTATTAGTAATAGAAACGCAATTCAACAAGTCATCAATATGTCTGGCGATGGAGAGAAAACTTTTACGCGTGCTGAAGTGGCCAAACACAATACAAACAAGGACACATGGCTGCTCATCCACAACAATGTTTACGATGTCACATCATTCCTGAACGAGGTGAGCTCAAACTAAGGAAATCAGCCATAGCAACAACAACAACAACAGTACAGTGGGTACACGTCGAAATCAGGGCGCGGGCGCTGGCAGTATTTTCATTCCCCCCCACTGACTATTAGTGGGTAAAAGTTGTCTTATCAACGGCACTTAAATTTTATAGCTTGTCTTAGCAATGCTATGTACAGTGGTAGATGTTTTTACATGTTGCGTGCACATAATAATAACCTGCCCAACAAGTTCAAAGTCAGTTGCACACCCTGTACTTTGACCTCTGACCACTGGGTGACCTACTCTTCTCTGTTGTAAGTTTGCCTGAACGAGTAAAATCTCTCGATCGCTTTGCAAACGAACGTGTTTCGAAACGAAAATGTTTATTAATATAAATATATTCATACATGTTTTCATTTTCGCACTGCTTGCGAATATGTATTTGACAGCGCGCATTTTAAATTTATTTCCATTATCAATAGAATTAGAAATAGGGCAAAAGTTAAACAAAATCTGACTGTAGGTAAATTAACATTTCGTTTGTTCGCGTCTAACGTAGCTCTCTATTCTTATGTAAAAGTACAGCCAGTCAAATTGTAAATGGAGCGCCACATATAATTAATCAAAATTCAATCAAACGTTTTCGAAACTCATTTCAATATACACACAAAGCTGAGAATATCTAAAAATTGCCTTAAGCACAGTGTATTTGCAAAACGACAGATAAAATTGCGCAAACTGGAATGCCGTGACAACTCCCAAAATAGAATTCCGAGACAATCGATTTGCTCAGATGAAAACCTCTTAACAATATGCAGAAAAACTTGTAAGCCGGTAAAGATTTACAATGTTTTTTGTTTACATTGCTTATTGTTTATAAAAACTACACAAATGCAGTTGTACCCGATAAGCTATTAACAAATATTTCAAATGCATTTCAAAATAATTGCGCTGATTGTAGTTAACACGCAAAATATGTGCGTGGTTGGTATTATTATTGTATCTTAATACACACACATACATATACAGATGCTTGTCACAGTGAGTGCTTGATTGTTGTTTCTGTTGGCTAAACGATAAGACTGCCGGGCGACTTTTAAAATTGTATGCTAACGATTACGTTGCACTTTCTGTACTTAAACTATTTAAAGTTAGTATGATGAAAGTTGCACGTTTACCTTGCAATCAAAAGTTTTAGGCGTTTACGAACACTGTGTACGGATAGGAAACCCCTTATCAACGCCCATGTGGGTTATATTAACAAAGTGACTATCCGTGATATGTTTTAAACATTAGATTGTGTGCTGTTTCTGCTTTGATTTCTTGATGATTTCACGGTCAACAGACGATTTATTTGCATAATCTACATAAATCGAAGATAAGGCATTAATATATACATACCTTTTTTGCTTTATTTGCAGCATCCCGGCGGCGAAGAGGTGCTGATCGAACAGGCCGGCAAAGATGCCACCGAAAACTTTGAGGATGTGGGCCACAGCAACGATGCCCGTGAGATGATGAAAAAGTTCAAAATTGGTGAGATCGTAGCCAGCGAGCGCACGAATGTGGCACAGAAATCGGAGCCCACCTGGAACACAGACACCCAGGGCGAGGAGAGTTCTATGAAGTCATGGCTAGTGCCACTGGTCCTTTGCCTGGCTGCCACGCTCTTCTACAAGTTCTTTTTCGGCGCCGCCAAACAGTAGTCAAAAGCCAAAGATGTTTAAATTGCGCTTGCTGCTTCAACAGCTGCTAAAGCCTCTCCCATTTGAACACATACATATACACATTTATATACATATAGCATTCCCATGTGCCAGATGCCTTTAATTATGTATTGTGTTTTACGCTTGCGGGATTTCTTCACAGAGGTTGCAAGCTGTCATTGTTGTTGTTGCAGCTGGAGCGCGATTTTGTTGGGGAGATTTTTGTGCTAAGTTTTTTAAAGATAATTGATAAAAGATAAATGAGAAATGTGAATGTTTGATTTTTGGCATCTTGTTTTTTGTACTAATTGCTTTAGTAAGTGGGCTTGAGTTTTCTTATACATACTAGATAATTGTTTAACTTTTCAACCTGCAAACAAAAATATACACCTATATATTTAAATGAAAAAAAATTAATATATTATTAAAATATGAACGTTTTTAAAAATATCGCTTACCCTTAATTCATCTGTCAGACTTGAATGTTTTCGAATATTTACCAAGATGTCAAAATTTTATCATGTAGCTATCCTGGCAGGCAGCTCAATGCTTGCATTCTCTTCCGCATCCGTAAGCCACGATGAGAGACACAAAGTGCCACAAATGAAACGTGAGCTGCCTACTCGCAACATGAATCTGGATGCACTGCGTCGCACCGAGTACGATGTCCTTATCATTGGCGGCGGTGCTGTGGGTGCAGGATGCGCTTTGGATGCCGCAACGCGAGGATTGAAAACCGCTCTTATTGAGGCAGATGATTTTGGCAGCGGCACCTCGTCAAAATCAAGTAAACTGCTGCACGGCGGCCTCAGAGATTTGGATCATGCAATCTCACATTTAGATTTGACTGCCTTTCGGCGCGTACAATCCTCCTTAAAGGAGCGCAGTAATATTATCAAGCTGGCGCCGCATTTGAGTCAACCGGTGCCAATAATGCTGCCATTGCATCATTGGTGGCAGGTGCCCATCTACTGGGCAAAGCTGCATCTCTATCATCTAATGGCACCGGCTGGCACAAGGGGATTCCATTTTATCAACTCCCACGAAGCGCTCGAAATATTTCCCATGATGCGACGCGATCTCTTTGGCGCCTTTGTCTACTATGAGGGGCAGCACGACGATGCCAGAATGTGCCTGGCTGTGGTGCTAACCGCTGCCCGGTATGGTGCCGATGTGTGCAATCACATGAAGGTAATCGAATTGCTGCGGGACAAGCATAACTTGGTAGTGGGTGCCAGGGCCATCGATCAGTTGACAGGCAAAAAGTACAAAATACGCGCCAAGATTGTTATCAATGCCACGGGTCCGTCGAGTGACATAATTTCCCGGCTTGAGGACATCAACGCAACGCCACAGTGCACACCTAGTTGGGCCTCGCACTTGGTGCTGCCCCTTTACTACTGTCCTGAGCAAGTGGGTGTGTTCGATCCGCATCCAGCTAGAGGCTCCGCAATCTTCTTTTTACCCTGGCTGGGACACACTATAATGGGCACATCGGATGAGCGGCGCGAGGCGATGGAAGGGCCACAGCCAACGGAAATGGAGGTGCAATATCTTCTAGACGGCATCAAGAACTATATTAATCCCAATTATGATGTCAGGCGTTGTGATGTCCTGGCCGTTTGGGGTGGCTACAAGCCGCTGCCCCTGGAGTCCAGTGCGCTGGAGCATTCAAATTTGAAGACTCACGTCATCTCTCTGGGGCCGGGTAGAATGATCACAATTGTAGGCGGCACATGGACTTCCTTTCGCCTGATCGCCGAGAAAGCAGTAGACGCAGCCATTAGAAATGGAGGACTGCAACCTTTGCGCCTAAAATCGATCACTGCAAAGTGTTGCAAATTGGATGGTGCCCTGGGCTGGTCACCCAATATGTTTATACGTCTCGTTCAGGACTTTGGCCTGGAGCGGGATGTGGCCAAACACTTGTCCGACACGTACGGTTCGAATGCATTTAGGGTGGCCGTTTGTGCCAATTCCACAGGCGGCTCGTGGCCCATTGTTGGCAAGCGTCTGCACTCCGAGTTCCCATACATTGCGGTGGAGGTGCGTCAGGGCGTTAGGGATTATGCCTGTACATTGGTTGATATGGTGGCCCGACGTATTCGTGTTGCCTTCCTTAATGTTCAGGCGGCTGAGGAGATATTACCGCGACTTGCCGACGAGATGGCCAGTGAGCTGAAATGGTCCAAGAAACGAAAGGAAACTGAGATCCAGGACGCACGCATGTTTCTCAGCACCCAAATGGGACACAGTCCAGTATATGAGCCAGCTCATTTAAGCATACCCATTAAATTGTCCGTGGAACAGGTGCAGAAATATGCAGAGCATTTTAGGAGTCTTGATGAGAACAACACGGGCTTTGTATCAATTAGTCAGTCTTGTGCAGCCATGAAATCGTTTGGCGTTAAAGAGGTACCCGTAGATCTGATGCACAATGTTCTGCGCGACATCGATTGCCATTCGCAGGGCAAAGTTAATCTGTACGAGTTTCTGCTCCTCATGTCGGCCATTGTGCATGGCGATACGGCTTATTTACGCTATGCCAAAATGAATCTTGATCAGAAACATTCGTTGTCATGCGATCGCAAGCGGAACAGGTGTACAATTCGCGTGGAGAGATCAGGAGGTGGATTGTAATGTTGTACATTTCTAGTGGTGAGATCTTTTTTTAACTGTAATATACGGGTCTTGCCACATCGATGGAAACAGATTTGCAGTGCTGCCGTACTGCTCATGTCAGATAAGAGTGTTGATAAGAGTACAAAATATTTTGAATTTAAATTTGTAACTGAAATTGTCAAGCTCATAGTAAATTATCCAGCAATTGGAATAAAATCAATTAATGTGTTGTTTAATTTATTTGGATTGTAAATCTTGGATATCAACGCATTTGCGTTTTTAAATTTTAGACTTTAAAGTCTGTAACATCTTTTATATTCTCTTAGCAAAACTCGTGTAGTTCCAAAAGTATATATGTTTTTATATATGTATTTGTAACATTTAATATATATATTTATGTATTTTGTAATGCAACAATTACGATAACATACTAACAGTGTGTTTGAATATATTGCAGACATACATATGTAGCACTTGTTCCGCCGGGTAAAACATTTTATTTGTTTTTTAATTGGTTGTACTTGTCATGCACATGCAAAATAAAAAATCCTATGTGCTTTGTGCATGTCTAAAGCAAAATACTCAAAATTGAAAAAATTAACTAAAATAAATACAATTTTATGTTTACAGAATAGCTAATCAAAAAATATAAATAATTGTGGCGGTATGTAAAATACATGTTTATATGTACTTATGTATGCATGAGAAATACACTTTTGTTGACATGGATTATTTGAATCTTGGTGCACTATAGAAGAGACACTTGCACTCTGGTGGTGTGGGTAGATTGGCTAATAATTTAAATTATTAGCTGCTTAACTTTGACCTGAGTTGAGACATTTTTATTTTGTATAAAACTATGTCGACGTGTGTAACCATTTAAAGATAAATGAACTATTAGTTTGACTTTCGCGTATATATATGAAAACAAAACATTGAGATTGATTCTACGATGTTTTTTTTTTTTTTGCACTGGGCATGATAATTAGTATTTTCATTTAAGCGACGGCATCAGTGTCGCATTCCTCCTCAACGGTAATATACATGCCCTCCTCCTCATAGGCGGAATCATGCTTGGCCAAAATTCTCAACAATGGACGCAAACGCAGCCACCACTGTTTCTTCGGTATGCGTTGACTAAAAATGGAATTAAAATATAAATTACAATTTCATTTTTTACGAATATCAACTGCATAACTTACTCAAAGTTTGTTTCGCCAATGAGATCCACCAGTGGGGTAAAACGATACTGACGCGAAACGATGCCCAGCAGTGTTGCCGTATCAGTTGATTTGCAATTCACCACACCATTGGCATCAATGTTATTCTTGATCTGGGCTGCCAGCCAGTCAACGCACTTGGCGGCCATTTTCGTGCCCATGTTGCGATCAAAAGGAGTGGGGGAGCCACCCTGTTGCATGTGTCCCAAGATGTTCATGCGGCAAGTAAACAGCCCCTTGCCCTCCTCCGAATACAGGCGGTAGATGAAGTCAGTGGAATAATTCTCACTGGCCTTCTCATTGCGCAGAATGAGACCGCGGGAGACGCCCTCGGCCATCTTCGAAGCCATGTGGTAAACATCCTGTTGCAGATCCTTGATGGAGAACTTCTCCTCAAAGATATAGGCAGCATCAGCGCCACCAGCCAAACCAGCCAGTGTGGCCAAATAACCACAATATCCACCCATTGTCTCAATGACAAAGACGCGACGTTTGGTGCCCTGAGCCGATTGACGAATGCGATCGCAGATTTCGGTAATCTCATTGAGACCAGTGTCACAGCCCAGCGAGAACTCAGTGCCGGGCACATTATTCGAAATGGTCGATGGAACGACGACGATAGGTATGCAAAACTCTGGATAGTTGTCACGCTGATCCGAGATTTGTCCAGCGGCATGATAACTCTCGAAACCACCAATAATCAACAGACCCTGAATCTTGAACTCCTTGAGGCGAGCAGCTATCTCCTTGAATTTACCCTCGGGCAAAGTACGCTTGGTGCCCAAAAAGGCACCACCTTGGCCAACCCAGCCAGACACATCCGACCTGCAAGCAGAAAAGGTAAGTTATGTATTGAATGTATAAAAAAAAAATAAAGTAATAAAAACATACCATCCCAGCTCACGGACATTGCCAGCAATAAGACCCTCGACACCATCGTTGATGCCAAAGACAACATCACCGCGATAAATTGCATTACGGACAAAACTGCGCACCGCCGCATTCATGCCACAAGCAGGTGCACCAATGTGCATTACCGCTAGCCTATAGCCCTCAATGGGCTTGCCACTCTCATCGAAGCACTCCTTGGGCGGCTTCAAGCGTGTCAACATCTTGTACGTTTCCAGATTGCGTTCAAAGGAACGACCACGCAGCTTAACGGCATCCGCCCAGCGATGCTCCTGCATGGCCTTGGCCACAGCCTGGGTGCGTTCAACACACTCCATCAGCGGCACACGAACCGTTTGATTGCCATCCAGGGAAATGACAACGGGCACGGACTCCTTCGTGGCCTCCATCAGGGCCAGAGTGGCTTCAGCGCCCATGCGACAAGCCTGTTAAAACAATAACATCTTATTATTAATCGATTAATTATCTCTTAAGCTTCCCGAACTTACCAACACACGATCGAATGCGCTGGGGTTGCCACCACGTTGCACATGACCCAGAACAGTGATGCGGGCATCGTGCTTAAGACGCTCATCGATTACCTTCCTCACATCCTCGGCGGTAATTGGATGTCCCTCCCGATCCATGGCTCCCTCAGCAACAATAACGATGTTCAAACGTTGGCCAGCCTTACGCTCCTGTGGAAGTCGCAAAATAAACAAACATTAGAAACGGCTTTAAACAAGATTGAAGGGTTAAATGACATTAGTAACGCTGTGTACATAGAATGCGACAGTAAAAAGCAATAAGAAAAAGAAGGCGCATGATTGCTATGCATGAATATTGGCGAAAATGTATTGATAGCAAGTGAAAACTAAAAAAGAATACAAATAGACAAATGAATGTACAATAATTACTTGTCAAGCTAAAGGTACGCGTGTACCAAAAAAAATACCAATTAAAGCCAATTGCCCGCGAAAAATTGATGGCTACACTTGAACCCAATAAAAAAGCCAATTTAATAGCCAATTCATTAGTAGCTAAAACACGCTGGACAGAAAAGCTGCAAGCTCTTTGTACCATCTGTTAGAATTTGGAAATGTTAAAATATATGTATATAGGTATACAAATGTGTAAATAAAGTATTCATTTAATAAGTAACATTTACACCACTGTGGAGTATAGACTTGAAAACAGTTGGCTGACCTGAGCTAGTTTTTTGCATAGAGTATCCTGCCAGTTAATTTCAACGGGCTCTTCGGGTATTAACATAAAATCAGCCTCAGTGGCAATTGCAGTTGCAATTGCTAAGTAGCTAAAAACAAAAAAGATTAAACACAATAACGATGCACATGTGATGATAAATTGTTAATAAATTATAATTATTAACAATAAGCTGTAGGAAATCAAACAATTGCCTGGGAATAAGGATGATTATTAAAAATAAAATTTAAAAACAGCTGCCAAAATATCTACTAAAAGTTCTTTAATAATAATAAGTGTCTGACTTGTGCTTGCTTGCATTTGTATATGTGAATGTGTGTGTTTTTTTTTTATGAAAGAAGTGTATAAATGGATCATAAATATATATGTAAATAGTTCAAACTTCTTGCCTGAGCTAATTGAGAGCAAAGCCTATCTGGCCAATCGGTTTTTGGTGGCATTTCAGGTATAAAAATGAAATCGGCCTCGCTGGCCAGACCACCAACAAGCGCTAAATAACTGTAAAAATATATGTGTAGTTGTATAGGTTAAAGGTATATTACATATAAAAATGTTAGATCCAGAAACAGAATGGAAAAAGGACTTGAGGAACAAATTGAGATCGAACAAGTTGAAAGTAGATAAAATGTAAACAAATAAAGTTAAGTCGAAACAAAAATCTAGTCAAATGAACACAAATTTAAATAATTTCTGAATCACGAAAGAGTTTTCAATTACACTTAAAATTAATCACCCAGTCATTGTCTGGATTTACGTAAATCATTTTTTTTAGCTAGATTGTTGTAATTTAATTCTCTATTAAATTGAACAAAAATTTATATAATTGGTTATTACACCAACCTAATACTGATAGTCAACCGGTAATATAGTATAAACATTAAATGCTTGAGTAAGAGAAAAAACATAGAGCGAACGGTCCTGAACATATTAAATGTTTGTTGTATATATGAGACACTCAGCGATCTGATTTCTTTGCTTGCCTGTTCCAGTTTAAGTACAAGCCTTTCGGACCAATCTTGCGGCGGCGGGTTCTCAGGCAGAAATACATAGTCTGCCTCGGATATAACGCCAGCTACAACACTCAAATAACTGTAGGGTAATGAATATATAAATATATATATCATTACCAAAACACCTTTCAGCAATTTTAAAACTAGTTACATTACAGATCTCAATAGGTTAGAGCAACTGGACAACTAAGATGACTTACCCACAATGACGACCCATGACCTCCATAATGAATGTACGCTGATGTGAGTAGGCTGTACTGGCAATGGCATCGATAGCCTCAATAATCCGGTGCAATGCCGTATCCGTGCCGATGGTCATGTCCGTGCCACAGAAATCGTTATCAATCGAACCAACCTGTAGTAAAACAAAATAAACTGTTATAAGTCTAATAAATGAATATTCTTTAAGTTAAACTTTACCAATCCCACAATGTGGAGCACATTGTACTTCTCCTTCTGCTCGGCCGTAATGGCCTTGTTCTTCTCCAGCTCATCCAACAGAGAGGACCACTCCTGACGGAACAGATTGGCACCCGTTAGAGAGCCATCGCCGCCAATCACCACCAGGTTGGTAATGCCACGCTGAACCAAGTTATTGGCAGCCTTCAAGCGACCAGCACGCTCACGGAAGTCCTGGCAACGGGCAGAGCCAATAATGGTGCCACCACGATGTATAATCGAGGATACGGATGCCCATGATGCTTCCTGAATGCACTCACCGCCATCCACCATGCCCTGATAACCTTCCCGGATGAAGTACACCTGGGTTATCAATAGATAAACATTTTGATTGAGTATATTACTGAATGGATTATCAGCTTAGTGACACACAATAATATAGAACAACCTAATTAGTACACAATAAATATATATGAATTTATTGTAATATGTTTATTTTGGCTTTATCAGCGCTTATCTGGTTCAATAAGCGATAAAGCTCAGATGCATTTATATATAACTGAATCAGTGTAAAAACTTTGCAACATGAATCAACAAATGTTTCGTCATATACACGAATTTCCTAAAAGGTTTGAACTTTACATAATTTTATAAACTCATTTGAATCGAGTTTAGCTAGCAAATAATTGAGTTAGTTATGGCCTAAAAAATTTAAAGTGCATTCTTTAATTGCTTAAAAGCTTATGTCTGCAAAATCAAATCAAAAGGCTTGAAAGAGAAAAATAAACAAATACCAAAGTGAGAAAATGAAAGTGACTTTGAAAAAGCAGCCTCGCGACAATTTATTTCATTGCAAAAACTAACATCATCATCATACAATTTTGAGTAATTTATTTCAATTCAAATTATTTAAATTTGGATTCTTTGCGCCCAACAAGCAACAAAGTGCTATAAAAACTAATTCGACACAGGCTTGAGATGGGCACACTTAATTTTTTTTATTCTTGCCAATCAATGAAACCAATAAGTGAATATGTATTTAATTCACTTTTTAAACAATAACCGCATTTTCTCAGATATTTCTGCGAGATCTTTGTTGTAAGTCGCCCGAAATAAACTCAATGTCAAATGTGCGCACATACAAACACAAATTGGTCCTCTGTCTGTATTAGTTAATAGATGGATGTAGGTGTGTCTGTGTGTGAGGCGCTTTTATTTGAATATAAGTTTTTCTCAGTCGGGTTATCTAACGGCACTTGACACCTAAATAGCATGCTAATTGAATTGCATAGTTTTATTATGTTATGATTTCAAGTGCAAGACGAAAATTTAGGAGCAAGTGCAGCTAATAAAATATAGTCGGAAGAGTTCAATGTCTGACCTTGACCGATAAGAAAATAATTTTGTTTAAACAATATTGATATGTTTATAATTATGATACACCTACACCAATGCAAAAGCACTTGACAGAGGTCAAAACTCACCTTGCATCCCAAGTAGATGGCCATACGCACACATGCCCTTACAGCCGCATTCATGCCCTGGGAGTCGCCACCGCTGGTGAAGACGGCCAAGCCCTTGTCACGCTGCGAGCCGCGTGCCAGGAAACGTTGGTTATTATCATTATTCATTTTTAGCTATTACACTTTTTTAACAAAGTAGTTATCAAATTTAATCGATGCCAAAAACAAATGAAACACACACACACACACACGTAGGTGGATTGGTAGCAAAGTCCCAAGCCGCTTTTCACTGAAGATTTTGCACTTGCTGAGTGATTCACTAGCAGCACTTTGGAGTGAAGCTTTGAGGAAGATATATGATTTTGCGAAATCCTATTCTTATGCTGCGGTTGCCGTTTGTGTCCGCGCTGTTTGCCTGCGAAACGATTTTCAGTAACTGGGTGCGAGAGCGAGCGGCTGTCGAGCACAGAAGTTTCGGTTTTGACGTTTCAAGGTGACCTTTAAACGCAGCAAACGCTTTTTGTGTGTTAAGCGCAACTACACTGCCGACACACTGATGCAATGAACAGGCTTTCTGGTGTTTTTTGCCACCTTGTCGTATTACGAATTATGCTGTAATGCACTCTGCGCGTCTTTTAATTATATGTTTCATTTATGCGACTGTTTATAGCGGAGATGCAGCCGTGTTTTACAACTAAAATTGTTGTACCGAATGTGGGTGAAATTGCGCGATTAAGCTCAATTCGACTCTTTTTCCATTTATTTTGTTTACCTCACACTCAATTGAGTGTCAGAATGACAGCTGTGCAACAGCTGTGCTCGCGACAGCCAACTAAAAGCTTTTGCTCTCACACTCGCAAGCTTTTTGCAATGCGCAGCAAATGTTTTTATTGTTTCTACACACCTACGTGAGTGTGTTGTGTAGTCGTAAGCTTTTTGAATGTTAGCCGTTAAAAGATGCTTACGATGTTTTCCAATGGTTTGACGTTATCCCAAACATCTTGAAGTGTGCGTTGGCGTTTAAGTATATTTTGAGGCTCAGTTTTAATATTCAACGGTTTGGCATTTTTATCATAGACCTTTTGCGCCAACTGCAGAGCAAAATATATTTTACAAAACTTATAAAACAATGCAACTTACATACTTACATTATTATTATTAATCATGGTATGAATATTTCTTGAATTTGGCAAGCACACACAATTTAAACAGCTAAAACCACGATCAGAACTTTTAAATATTGCCAGATTCTCAGATTTACCAAGTTGATTGTTTGTCCAACACTTAAGACTAAATCAAAAGATTAATTTATAAGCCAAATACAAATATTAATTTTTGAACATACTTGTTAAGATTTGAAAGCCAATATTCAGCAATAATGCCATCAACTGCATTGAGTAAGGACAACACTTCTATAGTATTATTGCACAGGTAATGGTAATACAAATCTTTATCATGATCTTGCAAGGCCACTAAACAGTTATACTTTTCAACTGGATCCAAACAGTTTTCCATTTTGGCATTAAAGTCCTTCAACTTTTCAGCCAAGCTTTTTCGAATTGGTTGACGTTGCCATAGCGTGTTCTTGTACTGAACATAAATTAACAGTAGTAAGTAAGTAGTTATTAAAATTATAAATACTCACGCCATTGATCTGATTGTCATTTAACCGGCTGTTACTGTTGCCAGTTAAGTTGTTTTGCTGATTTGAAGGACTGTGTTGAGTCTTTGTCAAAAGTTCTTGTGATTGGAAAAATCTGTAAAAAAAAAAAAACTTGAGGTTTTATTATGTAGGCAATTATTTCATGGCATTACCTGGCTGCAAATTTAGTGAATACTCGAAATTTTATTGGATTCATACCAATTTAGTTAATGTCCAAAATATAGCCGTTTTTTGTATACAAATTTCATTTTCAATTTTGATTTATAAAATAATGACTGATTTAGAAAAGCAATATATGGCAATCTATTTAAAAAAAAAAAAACAAGAAGAAAGTGAGAAAGGAGAGAGAGAGACAGGGAAGAGAAAGTAAGGAGGAAGAGATTCGTTAATATAAAATTGGTAAAACTTGTTGGACTAACTTAAAAGTATGAAAATGGAGTAGAACGGCGCTTTGCCCAAAACATTGTGGCAAATTAATCAGGAAGACAGAGACTGAGAATTATGGGAGGATGGGGGAATATAGACAATATAGGGAGAGAAAATAAAGGGGAGAGAGAAGAGCTAGGAGGCAGATAATGGAGGCAGTTAAAATAATAGAAGTTAGTTATTTTTCAAATTTTTTAACAAAACACGACCAACAAATGGTAAAATTCGTCGGATTTACTTAAAATCATGAAAATCGAGAACGGCGATTTTCACAAATCGTTATTTTTAAATGTTTAAAATGTGGTAAATTAAACTCGAGTTTATGAATTTTTACGTTTCTAATAGAAGGCATGGTACATAATACTTTGATAAAACTTAAATTTTTTATATTTTCGGCAAATTTATCAGCATAATTCTATTTTTTCTCGTGTTTAGCTTGCAGATATATCATAAATTGTTTTCTTGTGCTTGATGTTTTTGCAACATTTTTTAAAGGAAGATTTTGCACAATATTCTCAGTTTTTGAAGTAGCAGATCCAGCGTCAGGTGAAATTTTATCGCCCCTTTGGTCATTGACACGCTTTCGTAGAAACTCCACCGTACTAGAAACGTCCAACGGCTTGACCGTCACATCATTGCGTCGAAATCTTAGATGGATGTCAACAGATTACAATTTAGTTATGTGTTTATTTTATTTATGTTTGCTCACCTATTGATAAGCATTGAGCTCAAGCGATAAAACTTATCGGACATACCATCGACTGCAGTGAGTACGGAAAATACCTCAACGGTATTATTGCACAAGTAATGATAATACAACTCTACATTCTGATCACGTAAATCAGTTAAATATTCATATTTCTTGATTGGATCCACACAGTTAGTCAACTGAGCTTTACAATCCTTCAACTTGTCAGCCAAAACATTGCTTTTATCGAGAACATAAGTTTGCCCTTGTCGCCCCTGGTCATTTATTTGCTGGGGCTGCGGAATGGTAACCTTCTGAAATTCTCGAACAGTATATTACGAAAAAATTATCACTTACCTGATAGATTTGATTGGCATTAATGCCGGCATTATAAAGGCAATCTTTTGATATGTACCGACTGATATGAAATTTCGGCAGCCATTTGAGAAAAATAGGAAAACTGTGGGATGTTTGGTCATATATCAAACCTTTTATATAATTGAGTTCATAACTTACATGACTGTTAATTTTGTCGTTTGAAAATTTGTGGGATGCATTCTAAACACTGCAGCACTGATCTTTTGAGTCTGAAAATTTATAGTTGCAACGAATGCAATAGAAAATTTTCAGCACAAAATTCGTTGTTGAATGTTAAGATATAGAAAAGAATGACAATCTGTGTTTTTGTCTATCCAAATTGAAACAACATAGCTTTCTTTGTTTTTATTTTTATTTGTTTTTTAGCTTTTTTGTTTTTTTTTTCGGTAATTAAGAAACTGTAATTTCAATAAACTTAAATTTGCACATCAATCTTTGCCTCCATATTAAGCATACAATTAATGTGTGCTCACTGTTTATAACTCATTTTGAATCATTTGTTTTTCTTCTTGTTATTGTTGTTATAATTTTTGTATTATGTATTGCAGTTTTACTTATTTATTTGTTTGGTTATTCGACTTGTTTAGCGTTGCGACAATAAACCGTTGAAATGCCTCACATTTATTTATTAATACGTATATTGTAAGCGTAAATTCAATTGCGAAAAAAATATACAATTACTGTTCTTAGACACACACATACATATATATATGTATATGTATGTATATAGAGAAATATGTAAATGTGTTTACATTTTTCTGGACAATAATAGTACATATATATATGTGTATATATTTCTATTGTAACTCTGGGTTGTCGCCATTCATTGAATTGAAATTAAATATACTTTGCTTTCAATGTAAGTATTTGTATTTTGATTAATTATTTTCATTTCCTTTTGTTGTTACTGCGCCTGTTGATGAAGTTTTGCCTTCATAAACAAAACTGAATATGTATGCACATACATTTATGCATACACATTTGATCAACAGTAAAGCAAGTTGTTGAATTAGACAATTTTGAGTTTAGTACTTAGCATTTTAAAGCCAATGCCAACAATCGGCATCGATCAAAAAATAAAATTAGATATTCTAAATGTATTCACTTGCTTCACACACCAGTTAAGGGATTTCGTTTTCTTGGATTAAGGGGTTTACATCAAAAACACATAGATCATAATAATAAAAATAAAACACTGAGACAATTATAAAGATATATATAACAATTGCACATTGATACTGTTATTGCTGTTGCTTTTGCAGAATTGCATATACATATATATATAGTAAGTATTTTTTATATATATGAGTACGTTATAAATAGTTATCGCATCGATCATACGAATTATTCTTATACATGATCCAGCTGCCAAGTGTTTCTTTTCTTTTCCGACGATAGACCCAATAGTTAATTTACATATACACATACAAAGATACGTAAGTATGGAATAAACAGGCACAATACAACTCATGCCGTTGAAAAAGCTATTTGCAAGTTATTTTTTGGCTCGAAATATTTGACATGTTTTGATTTAATTATAATTTTCCGCCTCATCTTTGTAAAAGTCAACTGCAGAACTAAAATATATAACTTAAAGTAAAAGAATAATAGAAATGAGGTAAAAATAAAAGTTAAGGTTTATGTTTTGTTTTTATTTGTTGTATTTTAGAAAAAAAAGAATTACAAATAATACATAATTTGTTTCTTTTGGTTCGTTTGGGCTCTGCATTTGTTGCAGAGATTGTTCTTCACTGACGACGAAAAATATATATGGGCATTATTTGTAATTACATAGATTGTATAAACCAATTAGCCTTTGTTGTTTTAAGGAAAGCGACGCAGCGCATTTAACAAAAATAAAAGACAATATATATTTTGTTGACTGTGTCTTGTGTTCTGTTGTTTTTGTTGTTTGCTTGTATGTTGTTGTTAATATAAAACAAAATGTAATTATTTATTAAAACATAATTATAATAAATAATATTACTTTTAGGCATATGTATAGTGTACGCAGTTGGCCGAAACAGCGGAATAGTAAATAACTACACAAAACAAAATTCACATCTTTGCCATAAACACTGCTCTACTTATTCATCTTCCTGATAGCTGATAGTTTTGTTTAGTGTTATGTTTTTTATTGAACGGCATGTGAAGCAAATTAAGACGTTTGGTTTTCATATCATTTCTTCTTGGTTTTAAGACTTGATTCGGTATTTATTTTCTCATTTCACAATTCTTGTTTGACTGACAAATTGCTGTCTCTAACCAGAATTTGGTTTCCCTCTTCTATAATTGTATGATAATAGTCTCTGCTCATTATAGCCTTAAACTCACACTATCATCACACAGCCACAAGCTGAATCAGTTTGTTGTTGATTTGTTTGTATATTTTTGTATTTGTGTCGATGCTGATGTTGGTTTTGATGTTGCTTTTATTATTACATTACTGCTCTGCTGCTTTCGACTTCAAAGATTTGTTTGTTTTTATATTTCTTGCTTATGTTTTGTTTTGTTTGTTTGTTTGTTTTTGTATTACTGAATAATATTTGCATAGTCAAAAAGGAAACATTTTAGTTGTTTGGTTAGTTGTCACCGCCCTCCTGTGGCTCATCGCCATCACCCTGGGTATCGGAGGTCCAGAGAGTCAGGTTATCCCTCAACAATTGCATGATGAGTGTTGAGTCTTTGTATGAGTCCTCGTTCAGTGTGTCCAGCTCGGCTATCGCGTCATCGAACGCCTGTATTTTTTACAGTAAAAATAAAGCACATTAGTATTGGTCAAAGTTTAAAAATAAGAATAATAATAACAATGCAAAATGTTGGCAAGAGGTAAATGCAAGTTCAATTTTCTTGTTCAAGTGCAAAACAAAAGCAATTCATTTTCAATTAGAGGAGTATTAAAAACTGGTTTATTACTTGTGGATTTTGTAAAACCTTTTCATTCAGCAACTAAGCAAAAAATAACTCAACAACTAATGTATGACCTAACGGTTAATGCACTTTCTCTTACAATAATTAAACTTCACCAGCAAGATATGGACTGCAGTTATGGAATTGTGTTAACAGGCACACAGGAACATCATAAGCCAGGTTAACTAACTTAAGCCAGTTTCAAAACATGCGAATTGTATTTTTGTTTCGTGTGTTTGTGTATTTTTCTCAGACTGTGAGTTTATTTTTAGAAGCAAAATAGTTACGGATGTTAGTCACATAACAACAACAACAACAACAACGTAGTTAAACAATTGAAAAAACAAAAATAAGTTTGTGTAAAGAAAGAAAAACTGAACCTGTTTAGCTAAATGACAAGCCCTCGCTGGTGAATTGATAATTTCGTAATAGAAGACGGAAAAGTTGAGTGCAAGACCTAATCTGATTGGATGTGTTGGCTGCATTTTAGTTTTTGCAATATCGAATGCCTCTTGATAAGATTTTTTCGAGTCCTCAACGACGGCTTAACATATGATACGAAACGATTAAATGAAAAAAAAAAAAAAAAGAAAGAGTAAACAACCAAAGATGACAATTAGATTTTTGAAATGATTCGGATACACTTTTGCTTATATATATTAAAAGATTTTATGAATTGAAGTGATTTGTTTTATTGCACTTTGCATTTTGCTTGCCAGACATTTATGCCATTGTTTGGACATTGTGTGTATTATTAACCTGTTTAGCCAATTGGCAAGCCTTATCTGGAGAATTCAAAATCTCATAATAGAAGACTGAGAAGTTAAGTGCAAGACCCAAGCGGATTGGATGTGTTGGCTGCATTTTGCCCTTGCTAATGTCAAATGCATCCTGGTAAGCGGTTTGGGAATCGTCGACAACAGCTGCACAATTCCATGATGAACACACAAAAGAATAGTTTTACGGTTTGTTTTCAGGTTTATACTTAAATTAAAGCTTAAAGTTCATAGCTTGTTCACAAATGATACTTACTGTTGCGTGCGTCTCCTGTGGCGACCTCAGCTAAATACCTGTAATAATCTCCCTTCATCTTCAAGTAGAAAACCTTGCTTTCTGGATTGCTGGCTTTTGGAATAAGATATTTGTCCAGAAGTCCCTGTGTTGAACAAAAGAGAATTCAAACAAATTATAAAAGGTACATTGTCTCGACGTATAAATATAAAACTTTGTAATTGCTGCTATTAATCCAATATTATGTAGGGCTTACTCTTTGTCTACCCTAACGCTATACAACTTGATATATGGGCTACAAAAATAAATAGCTAGGCAGTACATGTTTGTATATGTATGCCAATTTTACAGTTGACTGCAGCACTTCAAAGAGTATTATCGATTTTCTGTCACCAGAGAATGTATAAAAAAAAAAATTACAAACAAACAGAAAAAAAAAGAGAAAGGGTAAAGCCAAACACCCGCCTCAAACATGGCCAACAAGGGTGACTGTTTGCACTGCACGTGGATATTACGTTGTACATTTGACTTATTTTTAAACTCTGTGCCCAGCTCGCTGCTGGCATTAAAAACGTATTTCACTTAATAGGTCAAAAGCGTGTCTAACGTTTTAAAATTTATAGATGGGGGTTATGTTCACCTGAGGCAAAAACTGTAATTAAATTGACATTAATCAAGTCAAGTTGATCTCATTGCTATCTTATCTTGGTGTGTATAAATAAAAGCAGTATATATCTTATGTATGTATAGGTGTAGGTGTGTGTGTGTGTGTCTTGCTTCGAGATGTGCAGCAACATGTCTGGAAAATTTATATTTTTTAAAAATAGATTTATTGATTGTAATAGAATTTGTCGCTAGCCAACACACACACACACACATGGAGAAATAAGCGTGCACAGTGGGCTATCTAAGCACTTTTATAGTCATATTGCGATGTTTGAAATATTAAACTAGACGCGGCAATGGACTTAAATGCGTCTAGCATATAGTCTATAGTATATGTTATGTATATACATAAAAGAGGATGCTCAACCGCAGAGCTCACAACGCCCACATTGGACTTGCGCAGTGCAAAACCGCCACAGTTGGGCTGTTAGGAGTCGCCTCCTCATCATAATTTGCTTATTGCCGGGCGGTACAACTAAGGTGTGGGGTATAAGCTAACAAGGTTCATGGTCATGGGCAAAAATCAGAAGAGAGAGAGAGAGAGAGAGTAAAATAGAAAGAGAGCGCGGCTGGGCTAAATATATATATACGTATACGTACCAGAACTTCATAGCAAATTTCTCTAAGCTCCTTCTCCACACGCTCTCTGTACTCGCGGGCGAGCTGTTGTTTTCTGGCGGATGCTTCGGTTTTCTGCTCAATGGAGGAAATGACGCGCCACGATGACCTGTTGTTATTTATACACATACATATATTTTAATTGATATATACACATGTTCAAATATCAAATGTTAAGTGGCATTACCTGCGCGCTCCAACCACATTTTTGTAGGCAACGGAGAGCAGATTTCTTTCCTCATTTGACAGCTCGACGCCCGTCTCTGTGACTGATTTCATGGCCTGGGCCATGTCATCGTACCTAAATTCAAAGAGCAACAACAACATTAATATGAAAATTCAATTTAAAATTCCTTTCTAGTTGCACTTACCGCTCTGACTGCTCGGCCAATTTTGCCTTCTGGACCAGTTCTTCCTTATCGACTGTCGACATTTTTGTTGTTTTTTGTTTTTGCAGTTACTTGACCAAACTAATAATATGTATATAATTTGTATGTGTGTGTGTCAGTGTTCGTGTGTGTAGTTGCCCACTTGCACGACCTCTGTTTTACAGTTGATAGACAGCAGAAAAATTAATTAAAGTAAGGAGGAATCCACAGCTCAAAGCGTCGCTCACAGTTTAATGTGACTGGTTATCTACAAAAAAAAATAAAATAATAATATATATAGTATATCTACACACAACGATTTAGACATATAGAAAACATGAAATACATAGACTTATTGATTCGAACTACATAGTTCCCTTTAGAAATTCCCACGCGCCATTAATTAATATTAATTGGCAACCTGTTCAAATATTTGCTTTTATCATTGCGAGCTCTATCTACCCACACAAAGTGAATTTGCAAGGCAACGATTAATCCATTTATTTCTCGCGCCAAAGCGCTAGCACTTAAATACATACAAACACTTATATATATATATCCTTTTAGACACACACACACACACACACACACACAGATAAAGCAGCTGCACAAAGACGAAAAAAAAAAACTGGAATAATTACTTTCTGCCGTTGCTGTGTTGCTCTTCCGACCAGGCCCAAAACTCGACTAAAACGAGAACTGGCCAAAAGGCTGTGTTGCGGTTGTTGCGAAGGAGCAAAGCTTGGCGGCAACATTGGCAACAGTCGCTGCGAGTAGCAGCTGCGCGTTGCAAACACTGACAGATATTTGTGATATAAAAGGATGTTGAATCTATCAATTTTAAGTTCACAAAATATGAGCAAAAAAGTTCAAAGCAACTTTAATAATAAAATTCAATAATAAATGAATCATAAACTTTTGCCAGTTATCAACAGCAAGACGAATCGTATCTGAAACTCACAATGATAATAAATAATTCATTTCTAAGTCTGCTTAAACAGTCAAGAAATTGCGTTTTATGTTAAACAGCTGTGAGTCAACATTCAACAATACATACGCATAGCATACACACATACTTATACATGTGCATATTATGATGCATAAAGGGTAACCTGTTGCCTTTGGCTAATGCCTCACACACACACATATACACCTATACACACCCCCATAGATGACCTTAAAGGGTTTTTAGTGGTGTGTATATGTGTGGACAGCATGTGCAGGTATTACATAAATATTGATTGATTATTATGTATTTATAAATAAATGCCGAGTGAGGCTGATTGATACATTTTCCATTATCCTTGGAGCACTTTGGAGTGGCCACATAATAATAATGACAAAATTATTATATCCCCAGAGGGAAGCTTTGTCAGAAGAACATTTCCCTGAGCTACCGTTGACAGCTTTTAGCATAATGTGCTTTTGACAGGTACACAATGTTAGTTTGTTTGTGTTTGGTGGGAGGGGGGTCGAGGGGGTGGAGGATGGTGTGTTTGCACACGCTGTTTGCTTTGTTGGTGAAATTTATTTTTGTGATTTTTACTGTTTGCCAATACTATTACTACACGTGCCGTGGCTTTGGCTTTCAATCGACAAATCTGTTCGTTTAGTGGAGCCTAACTTTAAGATGCAAATCAATGGCCACCAACCGGGAGAAAAAAAGCAGCGCCGACCACAAGCGAATAGAATGAAAAAAAACACACAAAAAAGCCAATATACATACAGAGTCAGAGAGAAAAGTTAAAAATAAACTATGAATAAAAATTGAAAATGAAAAAGAGAGAGAGAAATCTGTGGCTTTTTCTGCTTGTGTGTGTGTGTGTGTGTGTATCTGAGTAAGCACAAATAAATTTATACATATCGAAATGTATGTACAAATATATATAACTTAATTGTATTCAGATGTTAAGATAAATGCACAATGACCCCAATGCAAAAATCTTAACATGATGACAAATCTAAAGTAAAAACCAGTCTGATGAAAATCTCAAATTATGCACTTAAAGTTTAAGTGTTAACAACAGTTTATGCTTGTGTAGTATTTAATTAAAAACTGTACATTTGGTTCATTAAGCACCCACCCACTTGTTATCTATTTATTTACTTGTTCTATAAACGATCTCACTCGACCATCAAAGTCTAGAAACATTGAACCTTTGGCTGCATACAAGTGCAGGTAAATACATACATACATATATCTATGTGCAACTTATTTAGAAATTTGTGTGTTTTTTGGCGTTGCTCGTTTTTAGGTCAATTGAAGTGTTTTTTGTACAGTTATTGACAAAAATGAAATAAAATATAATCAGAAGTAAGCAGACCGCAACGTTGGTGGATCATTCAATGATTATTGTTAATTTCCTAATTCCACTGCATACAGAGATGTATTTACGCGTCCACATACATAGATATGGGCATGTTTAAATAGCTCACAGCCACTCCCTCCTCTTTAATAGTGGAGCCCACAAAATCAACTCGTAGCAATGAAGCGAGCTGTATGCGTCATGGACTGCGTCATTTTTGGATTTGCCTCACAATGAGGAAGTAACAACAACCACGACTATTTTTAATGTAAATGTGTGTGCACATATTGCACACACTCTCACACTTGCAACATAAGTTTTTGCAAGTGTGCGTTATAAAAGAAATGAAGAAAGAAGAAAAAAGCGGTTATAGTTAGACAAATGACATGATGAGACTACGGCATTGGCGTCGGTCACTGTTACAGATTGAAGATAACGGCAGAATATAATTCGAAACCGTTTCTTGAATTCTGTGATGACGGCAACTTTGACTACTGTGCAAAACATCGTTTGCCAGTGCCAGTGTTGTGTCTGTGTGTGTGTGTGTATGTTGAAAATACACCATACCGGGCGGCAAATGGTAAACTCACCACACCGGCCCCATGAGGTCGTCGCGACAGCGGTGATTCGGCTGCTGCTACGGGCGGCTACATGCGCAGTACAGAGGGAAAAAATACGACTATAGAGAAATGCAGATAAGAACACAAAATTCCAATACACAAAGTTTTAAGAAATAGACAACCGAAGAGAGCTTTCAACACTTCTCGTGCATATACGTACATCCTTATGCGATTGATTTGATGAACAATTGTAAATTCTTGATTCAGTTAAAGAATTTACAAGAGCAACAAATAAAAATATATTCATTTAGTCATATGTACATAAGCTAACAAGAAACAAGTGTGTCTGCCTGATTGTGTGAGGGGTAGGGTAAGGTGGGGCGCACGCAACAAAAAGTATAAAAATAATCCGACCGGAGTGAGAGCGTACAGAGAGAACACATACACATGCAAACAGAGATTGCGGGAACAGAGTACGGTATAAAAGCACACGTAACCGCGTGTGTCGTCCACTTACATACATACATTCGTTAAATGTACGTACAAATGTTCACATATCTTTCAAATATACACATGCATGTACATTATTACATACATACATACATACATATATTCCTATGTCTGAACATACATAAGTTGAAACATATATGCGTGGTGAATTGTATGTAAGGATTTTTTTTTTTTTTTAAATTTCTGGTCATGGAAAAACAATTAGTTTTGATTGAAGAAAATATTGCAAAAGCTTTTTGTGCATATGCGTAATACATTTTGAGTTGCATACATATTCACATACATATATTCGTTCATAAGTACATTTGTATGTATGTATTTAGCTATTGACGACTAAAACGCCTAGCGACCAGAACACACTTAAGCACCACAATTCGCCTTCGCATTAGCCAAGTCAGTTGTTGCCACGGCCGCCAACAATCAACCGAAAGCACTGAAAATACGAAGCTACAAACGAATCTCACGGCTACATATATATGTTCATACATATATATATACATATACACACACACACGAACACAGATACAAATTGTACCAATACCCATGCAGAGCGGACGCATATGTATTTTTGCACAAATTCACAGTTCTGAACATTTTCGTCTTTTTGCGTAGTATTTTTATCGATCGTTCCATGGAAGCATGTAGAAAATTTTTTTCATTTATGCGGCTTTTGCACATGTTGGCTGTAGTTTTAATAATCAAATCTGTATTCAGATTGCATAAAGTACCGAGAATGCACGTGTTTTATTGCATCGCATTAAGTCACTTAAGGTTTTATATTTTATATGTAAAAGTACATATATTTCGCCCCATATTACTAATGCAAATTGGTTACCTTACATTCGATTCACTCGAAACGACAACGACGACTACCAACGAACGGCGAACGACTAAAAGTGACGGCAAATGTTGCACACAGCAAGCGCTGTATCTGTGTGGTTCTCACATTCATAAATACTCACAAGCGCACGCACACAGACAGCAGCGCATGCCGCTACAGCAGAAGATACACGAAAAAAGAGAGAGAGAGAACAAAGAGAAGGTAAAAAAAATATGAGTGAATACCAGTTAGTGTTGCCAACCTGGCTGCAAAACAAAGTTGCCAGGTGTGTCACAAGTGAATTGGGTTCGTTAAGTTTTTGAATGACCTGTTGTTAGAGAACTAATGTACAATGGTAACTCTGTAAAGAGTTCATTAGGTTATAACAACAAGCAAATTACTTGATTACATATTTATTGTTAAATGGCATGCAGCAGGTACAAGTGTGTTGGCATTTACAAGCTGCAGTTTCTGTTGTATGTTTATGACGCATGCTACAGAAATGTTGGGGAGGAGCTTTGTTGCTGTCGTCAATTGTGCGCAATTGTCGTTTAATTGAGTAATTTGAATGAGACGTACGAGACACGGACTATTTGTGTGCTTGAATGTACGTCCGTATGTTAAATTTTTGAATTCGAATGTTACAAATTGTTATTTGGTGGCCTTGCCAGAACGTGTCTATTTGAGCATTGGAAAAGCTTGATCTACATGTTAGATATACAATTAGTTGATGAGCACTTTAAAGGATTTGAATAAGCTCTATAATTGTGATCAGAATTCTACCTGTAAAAACCTTCAAAGGTCTTATCTGCTGCCATACGCACTGATTAAATTTATTTTTTCAACTTCAACTGGATGTGACGGCGCCTTATCAGCAATTATGTGCTTTTGATAAGCCACAGAAAAATTATTGCTTTAATTCTAATGTTCATTTCATTGAATTTGCACAAGAGCATATCCGACTGGCGCTCTCAAAGCCTTTTTGAATTCTAACTGATTAAAAAATATTTCTTTTTGTTGGCAATGCTACAGAGTTTCACTCGGCAATTCACTAGGATTACGTCATCAGCGTCCTACTTGAAATTGTAGAATTTTGCTCTGATGCGTTTGTTAATTTCTTTTAACCATGATGTAACACAACTTCTTTATCACACTTCTTTTTATATGCATGCTGCAATTAGTTTAAATATGAATAAGTTCCGAAGCCATTTCAGATCAATATACATGTAAAAAATGCGGTCTCAGTGTCGCCGACAACATGGCGCTCCAAGTAACACAATTAAGATCAGTACAACAATGATTGCACAGATATTACTCACTGCGCATTGACAACAAATAAGTTTACGATCGTTCAGAGACAACACAGCTGGTGGTTTTAAACACTACAATAATTAAATTATAATTTGTAACCCAATATATGTACAATTACTACGTAAACACACACCTTTCGTCGGCTAATGCTGTAATGTGACCAGACTAGAGAAG
Organism: Scaptomyza hsui; assembly: GCA_018152825.1. Taxonomy (NCBI): domain Eukaryota; kingdom Metazoa; phylum Arthropoda; class Insecta; order Diptera; family Drosophilidae; genus Scaptomyza; species Scaptomyza hsui. The sequence continues at coordinate 10,394,134 of JAECXO010000002.1, forward strand.
CCTTCAAATACTTGGTTAAAGTTAGCAGGCTTTCTACCGCGTGTTAACTTTCGATTGAGTTGGCAGGCCACCAAATAATCGATGCATCGATAAAACACATCGTAGCGGTCGCACGTGTTTACAGCAGTGTTTAAAATTAGTCAAGACTTTAGTTAGAAATAAGACATAAATTACCACAATGCCGCGCTCCAAACGTGATAAGAAAGGTATGTAACAACCAGTGAATTTTGTTTTCAACGTCCTTTGTAATGTTCCTTGTCTTTCCATTCGCAGTTTCTCTGACCAAAACGGACCGCAAGGGTCTCGCTTGGAAACAGCGGATCATTGATGATATCCGATTCTGTGTGGAGAAGTATCCCAACATATTCGTATTCCAGGTACAGAACATGCGTAATAACCTGCTGAAAGACTTGCGACAGGAATGGAAGCAGAATTCGCGATTTATTTTCGGCAAAAACCGCATTATGCAGATCGGTTTGGGTCGCACAAAAGCCGAAGAAGTAGAGACAGGAATTCATAAGGTATGCTCTAAAGCTACATGTATATAAACACAAATATGTACTAATTGCAACATTTTTCAGCTATCAAAACGACTCACTGGCCAGGTGGGTCTGTTGTTCACAGAAAAGTCCAAAGCTGAGGTATTAGAATGGGCCGAAAAATATTGGGCAGTGGAATATGCGCGCAGTGGTTTTGCGGCAACAGAGACGGTTACCTTGCCGGCAGGACCTCTCGAGGAGTTTGCACATTCAATGGAGCCACATTTACGTTCCTTGGGTCTGCCCACAAAACTGGAAAAGGGCATCGTGACTATCTACAGTGATTACACAGTGTGTGAGGAGGGAAAGATTTTGACTCCCGAACAAGCGCGCATACTTAAACTGCTGGGCAAGCCGATGGCCAAGTTCCGGGTGACAATGAAGTGCTCGTGGACGAAAACCGATGGCTTCCAGCTGCACGTTGAGGACAATATCGAGGAGGAGGAAGAGAAGGAAACAGAGAGCCCCATGGAAGAGGAGGCCAATGATGATGAAGAAAATGAGGAGGAGAAGGATGATGATGAATAAGAAGTAATTAGCTAATATTTCATATAGAAATTAAGTTTTATGAGTATGTATATAATTATATATATAGCTTTTACAAATATGTGTTTTTAGTTAGTTGATAAGCTTAGGCCGAAGACAGATTTCCACTGCCACTGCCTGCTCCCTTTTTAGTGGGCTTATAAGCGATGACATATCTCTGTGCCACAGGCAACGGCTCCGCATAGCCATTTAAATATGATGAATCCTCAAAGAGCACCTCGTATTCCTCTATTGCTGTTTGTGGCAGACGATGCACGATTGCTTTGTAGAAGCATGTTGTTTGTGGATACAGGGCCATAACTAAACAGAGTACAGAGATTATGATAAATTTTGTTTTCCTAGAACTTCAAACTAAGCACATACCGACGGTATCCTTGGGAAATAATGCATGGCCATCGGTTTCTGGATTCGCCCGCATTAGTGGCAATGGAATGATTTTTCGCTTGCTGAGCACATGTCGATCTTTCTGTTCCTCGTCAATATCAATGACATCATATTTGTTTTGCCGGTGTAGAAATTGAACAACCTCGGCTAATATCCAGTTCTCCTCCTCGTCGGAGCCTTTCGCCAAAGCAGCCACATTGTCACCCACTTTGGCCACATAGCTGCTCTCCGCTGGTATGGCACCACATAAAGCTGGAGCACGCTCGCCCGGCTTGCCAACGAACAGAGGCAATGTCTGCGCCGACAATTGCACCATTTTCATCAGAGCGCCACGACGGATGGCTTCCTTGTTGCCAGCATTGCGAGCCTGTGTACAATGTGTTAGATTTTATCTTCATGATTATTTAATGGCCTACCTGTATACGGCGTTCGTTGCGTATATTTCGTATCTCGTGTATTTTAGCCAAAGCTGCTCTTATTGTTGCCTCTTCTTGAGACGCCTCTATAATTTTGGACTGAAGAAGCGTCTTAAATTTTGGATTTGCTGTTTGACTTTGATGGGCACGCACAAGGCTCACAACAGAATTCTCAGCACGTTTTCGCTCAGTGTCCACTTTGTGTATGTGTTGTTGTATATCCTTCAGGCGGTCCTGAAAAGCAAGAAAACATTTATTTATTTTTTCGCTTTTGTATTTTACTTAATAGCACTCACCTGAATTTGTTGCGCTGCACTCTCTGCAGTTAGTGGCATGTTTCTGTTTATATAGTTGTTTGTTTATTTACTTTCGTCTGTTTAATGCATTCGCTGCACTTTGTTGATTGTGCAAATAATAGAATGACACTTAATGGTACGCACACAAATGTACTAAAAAAAGTTGAAAAAATACTAACTGCAGGCTTGCATACGCAGTCGATCGTCTTATCGAAAATGTATCGGCCGACTGCCGCAATTTGCAGTGAAAGCAGGGGAAAGTGATTTTCAAACTGAATGTGTTCATTGTTTATATTGGTGCTAACGAAGAATGTATTCGGCAACGTGTATCGCGCCCGTTAATATGGCCCTAGTGAAATACTGGGGCAAGCGAAACGAAGAGCTCATCCTGCCAATAAATGACTCCATCAGCATGACACTGGACGCCAACGAAATGTGCGCAAAGACAACCATAACCACGTCAGAGAGCTTCAAGCAGAATCGCATGTGGCTCAATGGCGATGCAGTGCCGTTCGAAGAGAATGCACGCCTTATGCGCTGCCTGGAAGGCGTGCATCGTCTCGCCCTGGCGAACGGCACACAGAAGTTTCCCCTCTCCTGGAAAGTGCACATTGCATCCTTCAACAATTTTCCCACGGCCGCTGGACTCGCATCAAGTGCTGCTGGCTATGCCTGCCTGGTGTACACACTGGCCCGCCTCTACGATATTCCGCTGAATGAGGAGTTAACTACAATTGCGAGACAGGGCAGCGGTTCAGCATGTCGTAGTTTATATGGTGGATTTGTTCATTGGCAACGTGGTGCAGCCGATGATGGCAGGGATTCGATTGCTGTGCAGCTGGCACCCGCTGCGCATTGGCCCAATATGCATATGCTCATCCTTGTTGTGAATGATGCACGCAAGAAAACCGGTTCCACAAGCGGCATGCAACGTGCCGTTGAAACCTCTGCTTTAATCCAGCATCGTGCCAAAGAGGTTGTCCCGCAGCGCATTAAGGAACTGATGACGGCAATTAAGGAGAGAGACTTCGATGCATTTGCTACGATCACCATGAAGGAGTCAAATCAACTGCATGCCATTGCTCTGGACACCTATCCGCCGTGTGTCTATATGAATGATGTTTCCCACTCGATTGTTAATTTTGTGCATGAATACAACAAGGATGTGGGTTCCTTGCAAGCAGCCTACACTTTTGATGCCGGTCCAAATGGTTGTCTTTATGTCCTGGCTGAGCATGTGCCTCGTCTATTGGCTGCCATTCAATTGGCATTTCCCAATGATGCACAGCAGAGCGTTGAGTACCTGAAAGGGATTCCTGTGCCACCTGGCGGGCTACAGAATGGTGCCAAGGATGATTCTTCAGTTTACCACATCAATCCCAAGAATACGCTAAAATACATAATCCATACAAAAATTGGTGAGGGTCCTTGCCAGCTGGGTGAGGAAAAGAGTTTGTTAATTGACGGTTTTCCACTGCCCAAGTAATTTTTTATTGCTAAGCTGTTACTTAACTATGAATAATTTTAAATGTAGTAAAATCTAGATAGTTTTGACCACATTTTTATCTTTACATCACATTCTGTTCTGTACTCTGTATTGGTGTATTTATTTATTTGTTAGCTCATTTGCAATAAACATTTTTATTTCCATTATTTACTTGCTTTTGTTGTGCTAAACTTTGAGTTCATTTGAAAGCATTTACACAATTTTAAAGATTTACTTTTAAGATAGAATTTGTGTGACTTTAGTGGTAGAAAAATTAACATATCCCACTGTGCATACCAATTAGAGATGGGAGCTAGTCGTGCTCCATTACGTGCCTTAAGCATTTTCTACGTACGTGCTTGATCAGAATTGAAATAACGTGACAATAATATAAAAATCACAATGGCAAACGGTGACAATAATCGTCTTATTGAGACTTCCATGAATATCAAGTTTAAATCAACTAAATTATAATTGTAGATTTTAAATACAATTACATATTACTCAAAGTCCAATATTTAAAACAAAACAAATTTAATATATGTATATAAGAAAACTCTGACAAATTGCAACACATCTAACAGAGCAATAAAAGTATTTTCAGCTTTAACTTTAGTAAATATATATATATTTGCTTATGTTCAACACGTAGTAATACTTGAGCTTAAAAATATACATAAGGGTACACATACGTGTACGTACGCATGTGTGTATACATATATGAATGTACATTTAGAACTAAATAAAAATAAGCACTTTTCAAAAGCAATTAAAAGAACTGCTGCAAACAAGGCATTGCACGTTATTAGTATAATTAAAGTTAAGGTAGATAATTAACGTATGTTTTGTTAATGGGTATGAAAAGGCACTCCAAGCTAAATGTGTTCTCTACCGATTCAGCCATTGGACTCACTGCAGTCCGTCAAATGTTCTACTGTGTCAATAACGACATGATTACTACTTTGTAGAGTGTCCAAATCGAACGTATTCGATGATGCATTAAGTAATAGTTCTAGAGAAATCTCCTGCTCCAAGGCCACTGTCGAAAGCAATACAACACCATTTTCCGGATCAACGGGCGTTGCGATACTATCCTCTATTTCCTGATCGTCTGTCTCCTCCTCGCCTTCTGTGTCATTGTCATTGTCATTGTCATTGTCGTCCGGCATCAAACTGGACATATAACGCTGCACAGTGTCCCCAGTAATATCCCTATGTTATTTGCCCGCAAGCAGCGCAGCATTGGCAATTGCCTGGACGCTGCAACCGGCCTGCACATGCTCCATGACCTGTTGCTTCAGTTGTGCAACATGATCTTTGAGACCTTTGACAATGCCAGCCAAATCGCTGTTCTCGCCCTTGAGCCCTTTAACACGATCCTCCAGCTTTGAGATGCGCTCCAGTTTGCGCTTGCGACACTTGGAGGCGGCAACACGATTCCTTTGACGCTTGCGCTCCAGCTTAATCTTCTCCTGATCGGCCATATCGATGGGACTAACCGTTGGTGAGCTAACCGCATTATTTGGCTCATCCTTGATGACGGGAAAACCTTCTGCAAACATCAAGACACATAAATAAGAGAATGGTTTATAATATTACTTGGTATAAGAACTCACCAACGCTGGTGTAGGTGAAGGTGCCTCCACTGATGCCATTGTTAACAGCTGTCATAGTGGTTGCGACGGAAACTGGAATAGTATTAGCAGGAGCAGCAGCGTTGTTGTTCGCATTAACAATGTTGCCCATGAACGCTTGGGTGCTCTTGCTGGTATGGAGATTCTGCAGTGCCTCCTCGAAGCCCTTGCCGAACTCCTCTTGTTCAGTGGTGATGGGACCCACTTTGGTGGGAAACACTGTGCCCGGCTGTGGCGTTTGCATCATTGCGCTCGATAGCAAGATTTTTTCTAAATCTGGCGTATTCAGTGTCTTTCCAGGCACATCAGGTGAATCAATTAGCAGAGGCGCAATCGCGCGCTTGTTTTTCTTGTTGAAGTCCAGAAAGGCAGGACGTTTGCTAACGTTTGGGGTTGAGCTGCTGTTGGGTGTCTGAAATTCCATTGACTCTTCAGTTGCAGTTGGTTCCGGTTCGGTTTTAGGTACGATCGGTGCGGCGTTTGAATTACTACTGTTCGTATTGCTGGCGAGCGCAGCAGCGGAAGCGGCAGATATTTTCATGTTTTTCCTTTAAAGTATGACGTCAGACTGATTACAGAAAAACCAGAAAGAGAAAAAAAACAAAGCTATTGGGTCGCTGTTGTCGTGATAACTTGTTTTAGATGATGACTCATCGCTTCCTCTCACCCGCCCGCACACATGCACAACGAGCAAAAACAAACATGCACACACACACACATATAAATATGTCGTGTTAGTTTACCACTATAACTGCTGGTGCAAACTTACCAGTTTTTAGCAAAATTAATTGCGCTTGTTTCTTTTGTAAACAACACAATAAGTAGATGGGTATATTATATTTTAAAAGAGTAAACTTTTCAAATATTTATATCGGCAAGACAATTGCGTTGTATTGTGTCTATTTACCATTCACAATAAACCGTATTGAGGGCTGCCATATATATTATAAAACTCAGTCAGCTGTTTTTCTTCAAATATCGATAGGGTCATGGGATGCATTATTTAATAATCGATAGTGCCGCTGCTTCTTCCTCTTCTTTTCCGCTGAGCTGTCAAAAACGTAGGTCGCAAATGAAATAAATAATGAAATAAAATCTGCAAAAAGGTGTCTTAAAATAAAACATCAGCAACTATTAAAATGATTAACGCAAAGAAGAGAATACAAATTGTGTACTAAAATGATTATTTTCTATTTTCATGTTGAACTGCCCGCTGGCCCTTTGCTTACATTTGCCGCTCCAACAACAGTTTGATAATTCGCAATGGCCAAGTCAAAGAATCACACAAATCACAACCAGAACAGGAAGGCGCATCGCAATGGCATCAAGCGCCCAATGCGCAAACGCCACGAGTCCTGCCTCGGCGTAAGTCATAAATGAAAATAAGTCAATCTTGAACAAAAAAATTAACTATTGTTTTGTTGCTCCTTAGATGGATGTCAAGTTCTTGATCAACCAGCGTTATGCTCGCAAGGGTAACCTGTCCCGCGAGGAGGCTGTTAAGCGTTACAACGAGCGCGTCGCCAACCAGCAGGGCAAGCCCAAGCCCGTTACATTGTAAATTCCTGGCCGCAATTTGTTCTTGTTTACAAGTGAAAATCGTGTCTTAGAATAAAGGAACAACTTTTTAACGAAATTATACAAATGCTTTTAATGATACGGTGCTTGTTTTGTTTAGTGTTTAACAATTCGCAAGGGCTTACAAAAGGCGCAAACTGGTGAATAATGGTATTTGGAATGTTTGTTTTTGTAGTTAGCTACGTTAAGCTATTTAAATGTTGGAAATTTACGAGATTGTTTTTATTGGCATTAGTGGCACAAAAAAAACAACAAGTACGCTTATCGATAATCAAGAATTGGCCGTCTGCTTGTCGCGTTTGGTAAAATTAGGCACATTTGCCATTTGCCAATCTGGCAACGTTTCGTTTGGCACCAGCCTTTGCCAAGCAAACACTTCAAAGACTGCCCAATTGTATGAAAATCCATAGATGCTTTGCCCATTGTTTGTTGGGTAGCAAACCGCAGTGAACGTAGAACTGCTGTTCGGTCGCCTTATATGTAACTTAAATATAATAATAGTACACTTTATAATAGAGCGTGCAGACAAAGTTTCATAATTGTATCAAATATACTTATGCAAAAAGTGAAATGTGCTAGTTACATTCTAAAAAAGTACAGTGAAAGAATCGTTTTTCGCGCAGTGTGCTGCGAATGCTAGCTGACTTGGTCTATGTATATGTACATGAATGTACATACATTTGTGTATATTTATATATTTTATTGTGTGTTCGTGACAGTTTATTAAAAATACATGAAACCCGTTTTTACATACAACATTTATAATTTTAACTACGGAAAGTGCTGATGTTTCAAGAAAATTGGGAAAAGCCAACGCGAAAACGAGAATAATCACTTTTATCGACGTTTCATTGTCGCCACATACAAACTCGCATACAGCGACACACGTGCGTGTACATACATACATACATACCGTACATATACAAAGCAGTGCTCAGCTGTGCTCAGCTGTCGTTTGTTGTCAATGTGTTTGATCCTGGCCAGAGTGTTTTGTTTTTCCCGCCAACTTTGTATATCGGTGTATCGTTTCTACAACAAGAAAAACAACTCTTGATTGATTCAACCGGTGAGTGTTATTTATTGCGGATAAATATATACATACAAACAAATTGATGTTTAGTATGTATATTACTTAATTCAGCTTTTGTTTTTGCAGTAAATCGACAAAAACTAAATTTATATAATTTTATATTGGTTATTTGCTGTACGTGGGTTGACTTAATGCATAGTAATTTAATGAATTTGTAGCAAATATTACCCAGGCACAGTTGTCGTCAATTATCCGCAAACTTAAATAGATTTATGCCTCGTCATGAGTTCTCGCACTAACTAAAGAGGCGCTAATTTTGTTTTGTGTGAGAAATCAATTTGCTTGACTGTAATTTTGTACTGGAAAACATGATGAAAATTTTAATTTTTGCGTAGTCAGTGAAACTATTAAGTAGATTTATTCATATGTCCCGTAGAGTTTCAATCATTCTAAAGGATTCTATAGTTTCTTTCATTGCTTAAGTATCTTAGTTGTTTTTTATTTTTAAATCTTGTGTTCAAAAATGTAGTTTTCCATTTGAGTATTTTTGTTTTATTAACAGTTACATTTTTGAATTTTAAAACTGGTTTCATTCAAATAGTATTTTATTTGTCACACATTTGGCTTGAATTCCCTGTTATTGCGTTAATGAGAATTTAATAGGCGGAATTTAGAATACTATAGTTCCGTTATTGGGTTGGTTGTCTTTGTAATCTGTCATAATTGAAATGAATTTGTCATAATGCGAGCGTACTCGAAAGTAAGCGCACTTTATCTTCTTTGTTTCTGTGCCATTCGTATTTACCAACCTTATCATTGAACATTTGCGATAAGAAAGTTTGTTTTAGTAGATATGTTAAAAATATACGTATTTATATTTGTTATAGAAATCTGACGGCGCTTCGTCTTGTCAATATATTTGCACTGATTGCAGTTTAATATGATCAATTTTTGTGTCAATATCGTATTGATTATCATATATATGTATTATATAATCCGTGAAGTCAGAGGAAGTTTCGCGCAACTATTTAAATTCAAATTAGTTTGCGATATGTACTTAATTAACTGTCTTCAAACATTTAAGTCAGTTGAATTATCGTTAATATATTAGAGTACAATAAATGTTGTTATTGACATTCAAGTGCTAATTTCTGTTATTGTTAGACAAATCAATTCTAAGTACATACAGTCAAAACGATTGTAGGAAAAAGCTTAGAAAGGTTGTCTCTTTTAAAAGCTTTTTATTTTTGATAAGTTTTAACGGCTTACATACATATGTTTTAATATAAGGTCTGCTTAAAATGTGTCTGCTTAATGTATCATAATACTCGTAATCGAAGTTAAAGGGTATTCTCAAGTCGCTTAGTTTTCACTGCAGATTGTATATTATATTATAATAATAATAACGCGATCAATGCGCCACAAATTGATGTTAATTTGTGAGATCACAATAAATTTCCAGTCTAATAAATCATATTAACTGTATATACGTATTGGCCGAAATATTTTGCAGTTAGCTACGAAAGTCCAAAAGTGCCACAGATAATATTTATGTCCGCTAGAATAAGCAGTGTCAGTTGAAAAGGTTTCAAGTAATATATCAAAAATGGTTGAAAATTTGCCAGTTTATTCCATATCGCATTTTATGGAATCCCAACAACCATACAAAACGGGTGGAACATTTCTGGAGCAAGTGAGTTTTATTCCATTCCCAGCTATTAAGTTACTGTCATGAGTCAGCAGCTTCATATTATATTTAGTTGCATTTGATATGCGACAGTTTGTATGCACCAATGTATGTGCAACATTCATAAAATGCGCTTTAATAATAGTAGATCAAAGCACACTTACATATATCTTTTATTGTTTTTGTCTCAGCTATTCTGGGAACTGTTGACAGACCGATGGCAGACAAAGCACAAAATTCGTTTTTAAAATTGTTTGGCAAGTTATATGTACTATATATAAAAAATTTTGCATGCATATGCATAGTTGCATTTGTTTGCAGGTGTATATGTTTCTGCTTTTACGTATTCTCGCAGCTTTTTTCTTTCTACTCTTTCAAACAATCAACAAAGGCACGTTACTGCGCCTGAAACGAATCGATATAACAAGGCAAAGCTAAATAAATTTCAATGTATTTGGTAATAAGGCGCAATTTAAAGTGCAGTTTATTTTTTCGTACTAAAAGTTTTTATTATTGTGTGCTGTCACACTAAATGAATTGCTTGTTAGTTTTATTTTTACACATTTTGAAATTTTCTGTAACCGCCAGAAAGTATGCTGCAGTTTTCAGCTCAAAACTAAGAACAGCATCCTTGGTATCAAAGTCAAACAAGATGATTCTTAACTATTTTTACTATGACATAAACTGAACCTTACTTTTTGTTTCTTTAACATTTCTTTAGGATATATTGTTAGTTTAATATAAACCTTAAACAATGCCTTCTGCTTAAGTACATATTAATGAACTTAATGTAAACATAAATTGTTTTTGTTGTCTTGTGTGAGTTTTGGTATGCCAGACAGCCACCCGGCATTCTTATCAGTCAACAAGATCTTGCTCAACCTGAAGGCATCAGTTAAACAGAGAGTGTACAAATAGAGAAAGAGAGCCAGAGTTGCCGTGAGTAATTTTGTTGGTGGCGCACAAAAAACAACAACAAATATTACGATAACCAAAAATACAAGTGTATTTATTTTAGTTGCCATTGTCATTGCTCATTTTTGGCGCTAGTCATTTAGTCTATGTGCGTGTTTGTGTGTGATTTTTTTGTTGGTATATAAGCGCCGTTAATGTTGCGCTTAATTGTTGTATTTTATCAGAAAAACCTGTAAGAATGCTTGAAGAGAAAGTTGTCGGCGAGGAAATACCCTGTAGAACTCTGTTAGGTATTTAGAATAAGGCAGTTTTATAATTAGGTTACTTAACGTTTTATGTGACATACGGAGAATTTTAATCGAAAACTACAGTTTGAACAAAAATCTATTATACCCTGTCAGGCGAACAAATGTGTTCTCACTAACACTGGGTATTAAAAGTGAGAAGAGTGCCTGGCTGCCTAGGCACATGTTTTTTGTTGAGCTGCATTTTGTGCTGTTGCTGTCTGTCCCGAAAGAAACACGGCACGATTGCCTGCGGTTAGTTTTCCAGCCGTGCGCGTTGCGTGTGCTCGCGTTTTACAAGCGGAATTAAAAAACAAAGAGCAAAAAAGAAAATAAATTAATATTTAATTCCGTCGAATCTGTGTGCTGGCAAACGTAATTAGCATCAAATGGGTTATCAGACTTAAATATTTAAACAGCGCATGCAAATAATTGCTCTCTACCAAAATAAACGGTGCTAAACGGAAACTACTCGTTTATAAACTCAGTGTTTCGTTTTGTTTGTTAACTCTTTGTTGTGCATACCAAAACAATACGGAAAAGAAAGACAATCCGATACCAAAAAAAAAAAAAACTGTGCAAAATGGGTCGCACCCCAAAGTTAGGTCAATTGGGTCGCGCCTACTCGGAGATGTCGCCACTAAATCCGCCCTTATCGGCCCGCTCCACAACTCCGCCGACAACTAGTTCGGGGCACGAGCGTAACGATTCCGGTGGCTATGGAAGCATATTTCCGTTTGGCTTTTTTCGCAGCTCCTTTGGCCGCAGCGGTAATTCCATTCAGGTGCGTTTTTTCATTTTTGCCATGGAAACATTCACCCATATGTTTGATTTATCAGATAAGAACGGAAAACATTTTTGTAAGTGGCTCTTGCGTAGTCAGACGACTGGCAGCAGTCAAAATAAACATATGTTTATATATAGTTAGTGAGAAATATTTATATATTAATTATAAATATAATGTATGTGCTGACAATCGCTGATTAGAATTCTACAAAACTGTAAATCGATAGCGCCAGACCTGTGACTGTTATTAATAGTTTATATTAAATTGTGTAGAAAATTAAGTCTGTTTGTTTTGTTATATATACTAATTCATAAAATCCCAGGCCTTGTTGTGATTGTTGCTGTTTACAATGAAAGTCAGCGCATATTTCAAAACAAATCCGTTGACTGACAACCCTGGAAGTGTTGTTTTCGCGTGCAGCCCAAAAGTATGCAGTAGTTTAGACATTGACGAATTTTTATCAGCAGAATATATGCACACGAACATTTGAAAGATTTGCTCACATTGAAAAGGAAATTTAAAATTTTCTGCACCTCCAGAGCTTTTGTCCTTCATAAAACCACATTATTCTACTCTTTTCAGTGCCAAAACTTCAACAGAACTAAATGGATAGTCAGACGTAATACATTATTAAAAATTGTATGACTTAAAACTGAATTTAAATTACTATTGACACACACTGTCAGTTCTTATAAAGTTTATTATGGGCCTGTCATAATTGAAGTCGGCATTCTAAACAAAACGCCCTCCACGGGCCGCTTCACTCAAAGTCACAGTTTTTGATTCAGTTTTATTTCATACGCAGCCTGGAACGCGTCGTTCTTAATAATCTAAAGCTTTGCCACGCGTTCGAATTCGAGCAAGTGTGAAAATAATTACAAATATACCAAGAACAAAAAGATAAACAAAAGGAGTAAATCTATGGACTTTAAAATTCAAAGTTTGCATACTGGCAAATAGGAAGTACATACCAAATTTTCTCTCTGTTTAATATCCGTTGCTTATCTGTAACGCTTATCGGTAGATCTGTGCGACACTTGTTTATTCTATTAATTAAAAGTCAAAAGCAAACGGCGTATCTTCTGTGCAATTTATCCATATATGGCACTTGCATGCGGGCTAAACTCGACAGTTTATTAAGAACGCCTCTGGCAAGCGGTCGAGAACAGAATTTTCTAAAGTGTTTTTAATAAAATACCTTCAAAACGGAACTTACCGGCGAAAGTTTAACCAAAATGTTTAAGGCCCGCTTGAAAACGCATCCGGGCGAATCTGAGGTGTGTGTAATAAAAATAATATAATTTTTCTATTATTACTTGAGCTATCTTACATGTAATCTATGTATGTTTAAGATAAGTTAGTGATAAAAACTAACAAGTGCATTCGGTTTTTATTTTTCTTTTTTGAGACGATGTAAAGTACATTACTTTTCATCGCCATTGGTTGTTTGGATGAATCTGAAAGAAATCTGAATCCAATACAATATTGACTCATTAGATCAAAGTTAATAAAACAGTTGTGTGGTTTCCCTTAAGCCAAATCAATATACATATGGTTTAATTATTTTCTTTTTCCCCACACCAATCGAATGTTCAATGTTGCGGGTAATTGTTTTGGGTTTGCATCTCTTATATACAAATACATAAATATACACAGTCTCGTGTATATGCAGCATCAGCAGTTATTGGTTTGTTTATTCATTCAGGGGAACTGCGTATATGTTTATTACTCAGTGAATGTCAAATACCACTTGTGTGTGAGTTGAATCAACAATTAATTAGACATGTCCCAATAAACTCAGTCAATTGAAAACTAATTATTGAAGAAAAAACTGCTACAAATGCAGGAAAAATATTATACTTATATTCCATTTATGCAGAATATACAAACAAATCATTAAAAAAAAACAGTACATAATAACTAATCAGTTTCGGACCAGGCGGCAGCTGCAGCTGTCTCTCTCTCTCTCTCTCTAACTGCAGAGGGCCCTCAGTTTCTCATTGTGTTGGTGTTTGTGTCCAGTCATAAACACAACGTAAGACTTGAGCGATAAACTTAAAGTGTCAGAACCGAATACAAAGCAACGAGAAGAGTAAAGAGCCGAGCAATATGCAGTCGAATGATAAAGCACTCAAGCTTAAGCAAAAGCCCACAACAACAACAGCAGCAACAAAGACATCAACGTCAGTGTCTGACCCACAGACGATAGCAACAAATGCAGTCACACCAACAACAACAACAACAACCAGTTCAAAAGAACCGAAAATTGCAAGCAAACAGCAAACAATTGGCGCCTTGGTGCGTGTTATACATGTTACGGATCCGCAGTCGCTGCATCGACCGTTGCTTGATATCGATGAGGAGAAATGTGTGCGCAGCAGTAGATTCAATGAGATTGCACCACATGCTGCCCTGCCCCGGCTCGTGATCAACATTGAGAACGTCGATGGTCCGTCGAGCGACACCACCAGCAACAGTAAGCGTAAGGCAGGAACATTGTTTCCGTTGCCGAAGCGAACACGTTCGCTAACACCGGAACCTTTTGGTCAGGAGACGGGCCATTTGAATGGAAATGCGTGCAGCAACAGCGGCAGCATCAGCGGCAGTGATCATCATCATCATCACGATTTGAGTACAACGCATAACACGACGCGGCGTTTTAGTCACTTTAATCTGGCGTTGCGTCGCTTCTCCCACATTCATGTACATGTACTACAGCAACTTCACTTAATCTATATTTATATATGTATATGTATACGTTAAAATAACAAACGTTGAGTTTGTCTTGCTGTCTTCGTGGTTGTTTGTTGGCTTCCTTTGCTTCTAACCCTTGTCCTAGCCTACTACTACTTCTACTACTGCTACTACTACCAAGCTCTGCAGCCTGTAACCTGTCCTGGCTCTCTCGTGTATGCATCCCATGTTCTACTACTATCTAAAAATAAACATGCGAAGCTACTTTTTTTTTTCTTCTTTCTGTTGTTTGTTGTTATTTTTATTCTTAGCCCAAAGTGTCTTATGCGGCAAGCTAAATGTTCTTTCCATGCCTGCTGTTCATCGTTATTTTAAGTTGTTTTTAAAAATAACAAACCCTAAATCATCTTTTACAATTTTGGGCGTATTCAGCATACGAAACTTCCGGGGATTTTACAGATGAAAATAAATATTCCTGTTTCACAAAGTTATTCGTAAACTTCATATTTTTTATAAGATTCATTAATCATAAGGCTTATTTTATCCTTACGTTACTATTAAACTACTTACGTAAATACGTGATAGACAAAAGTCATAACCAGCTCTGTGTAATAATCGAATCACAGCAAAATCAACTTTAAATTTGGTAATCGTTTATGAAATGTCCTAATATTATCGATACCTGTCCATCAAACACCTTTGGACACTGGAAATGTTTAGTGACAATAATAGTTCATTACTCAAAAGCAGACAAGCCAATACAAATTACGCCTTTGTTATTTGTGAAATTAATTACTGATAAAAAAAAGAGTTACTATTAATCGTATTCAACCTAATTAGCTGATCAAGCATCAGAAAAATGTTGCTTTCACATTTGCATACCATAAAATTAACTCTTGCTTTGCTGCGAACTTAAATCAAGGGACACGCTTAAATGCAGTTGACCCAAAATAAAAGGTGATTTTTTTTTGTCGACCAATGCGGTTTAACAAAAAACCACAAAAAAATTCCACATTTCACTCGAAGAAGTGAGATAAATAACACAGCGAGACACAAACGCATTTAAAAAGTTAAGTAATTTTACGTTCTAAGTAACTAACAGCGTTGCTTTTAATTAACTAATGGAGCTGTAGAAAAACTATAAGAAAATTGTAAATCAATAAACAATTAACAAATGCAATGTAATAAATACTGTAACTAAGGTTGGGTACTGCAGCTGGTCATAAGTATTTTCAATGCCAGTGAAACTTTTTGTATGCACAATAGTGTAAAAGTCAGCTTGAAAGAGTATAAGAATATCAGCTGCAAACTGCATTGGTCATTGGTCACCGCTCACACTGGTCATTGGTCATTTACTTGGCCTGTCTTAGTCTCTTGGCCACAACAGTTTTCAGTCAGACAGTCAGTCGGTGGCGGTGCGTGTTCACGTTAAGAGCGTGCGACGCGACTAAGGAAAAACAAAAATAAACTCTCGATGACGGTTATTTAAGTGCTACGTTTGATGAAGCCTAAATGTGTGTAGCCAAATTGGCAAACGAGTTTGAGTGGCTGGCAACAAAAACAAAAAAAAATTACAGCATTTTCAATGCAACTACATATCCCCATATCCATATCCATATCCATATCCATGTGTAGTTACATTTGTTTTCCTCTCTCTCACTCTCTCGCAGCCTCTTAAGTTGTAATCAGTGCCGCGTTTCGAGTTTTAAGTTTGTTTTTTGCGTGCGCGCTTAAAATTCGCACCGCTGTGACGTGATCGAGCGAAGGGGGCGTGTGCGGGTGTTTGGTGTTTGGTTGATAAGCAACACCGTCATGCGATACACCCGACCGACTGACTATAGCCAAGCCAAGTCGACCAGTCCAGCACAGTCGACCGCAAACCAACGACCAAACCAATGACACCAGCTGCTCGCAGCTCTCGAAGCTCTCAGCTCTGATCTTCGGTTTGTCTTGTCATTTAAAGGCAATCGGTTGTGGCGCGCAGAAGCATTCTTTGAGATACAAACAAATAAGAAAAAAAGAGCAATAAATACACCGAACAATACAGCATTTAATATTTAACTAAACTGTGTTTATAAAGAGACACGCGCTAATGTGACGACAGTTTTTAATTACGTGTATCTAGTTTTAATTGCTAAACCACACACATTGCACTCTTTTTTTTTGTGGTTGTAAATCATGTGCATTATCTGCTCTTGAATAAAACATTTAATTTACAAATATTTACCATCAACTACTGCTAAAAAGCAGTTCGTGTTGCAGTGAAACAAAACGAGTTAACAAAATGAAACTATCCAAAAGTTTGGACGAGTTAATTCTAAGCGCGTCGCGTTTAAGTTTAAACAATCTGCGTTCACCAACAAAGAAAAAACCAAAAAATGTTAGTAACAAAAGTTTAATAAAAATGAAAGTTGTAATATGCATAAAAACTGCAGTATCAGAAGGTTTCACTTCAAAACAGTTCCTAGTTTTTTTTTAATAACAACAAATGTTTTTTTTTTAGCACACGTATTCAAATAGGAAAAGTTGCTTGTTACGCTTAAGTGCGTATTAGCGTTAAACTCTATTGACTACTTATATTTAACAGAAGTACTTACACATTTGCGTACTCACACCTTTGCTTAGTAGAAACCTTAACGCTAGACTGTTTACAAACATTTACTTATAAATATTTTCACGCCTCAGTAAAAAAAGGTAGCAAAATCAAAAACAACATCAAATTGATGCATTTAAGATTCGCATTTGGCATTTCCTTTTGCTTTGCTGCTCGTAGAACCCATATTAAATCAATTGTCACAGTTGACAGCTTAGTTTGTTTGATTTAGACCATATTTAAGTACAAGAGACAAAAAAACGTATGTGTCTTTAAAAGCTTCTGCAAAACGTGAGTGGATAATTATTTAACCATAGCAAATACTCTAATCACATTGCCGCTATCATAAAATATGCATAAGCACATAAACATACATGTTTGTTAATATTCATACCAAAAGAGAACGAAGAAAAAAAAAGCTACCCGGGAGATCCAAAATTTTTCTTTAAGATTTATTAGGCGCCACTATCATTGTTGTTTTTATTTTTGTGACTGGTATTAAATTTTGGACAGTTGGTTGTCTTTGCCAGAATATAATTTATGGTCATGACACATACACTCTACATTCAGTTGACAGGCCAAATTATTCCAATGAACTGCAATATTTATCAATTGAATGCGCTGTTCTTAAACACGAGATACTTTTCTTATCAATATGACTTCGATTCTCTGGCAATGTCAAATCAACAGACTTGTAAACTTGTAATTGGAACTGACGTATAACTATTAGTTTTTACATCTCAGTGTAAAATATTTAAAGCTAAGCAAAGTTAATAGGTATTTTAAATAAAAACATTCTTATTTCAACTTAATTAGACTATAAGCAGTGTTGGTAAACTACTAATTATACAAATTTGTTCAATGCTTACCTTCTCTGTGTGCATATCCCAATTAAATTTTACCCCCTACTTCCTTGATTGCAGTTCAACAAACGTTCTTTTTATCAAACGAAAAAGTTTTTTAAGTATGCTAATTGATATTTGTTTAACCAATGTTTGAATTGTTGTAACCTAATGAAAAAACCCTTCCCCCGAAAAAAAAACCCAATTAAGTTGAACAACATTAATCTTTGAAATTGAGCTGCATGCAGTTAATTAATTATTTGCAAACACAAGGAAACAATTACTTGACATGTCTTCCACTTTTCTTTGTGTACAGAATATAAATCGATACGGAGATTCCATGGGTTCGCTCGGACATCGTGCATTGCTGCAGTACATCGATAATAATGATATTTCCGGTCTTCGCGCTATACTCGACAGTCGTCATCTAACCATCGATGATCGTGATGATGTAAGTGTTATTACAGTTATCTTATTGTAAACTTAACCTTGACATTAATCTGTTGTTATCTGATGTAATCAAAGAAAACATACTTGAATATTTTGCTTTCTCATATTGAGAGCTAATCTTTATTGTCAATATGAGAAAAATCGGTTGTAATGTTGTCAGTAAGTCAATAAAACCGTTTATTAACATATTTATTTATCAAGATTTGTTGATATATTACGAAATGTACGCTCTTAACAATTGGGGCCTTACTCTATAAATAGTGTTATTGATTTAAAAATTTAAATTGGTAAACGATTAAAAAAAAAAAGATTTACCTTTGAGATTTTCTTTGATTTTCTTCATATAACAGAAATGAAAAAACTGTATTTTACAACACTAGTAATGATTTTTTCATAGAATGCCACAACAGTGCTTATGGTGGTTGCCGGTCGCGGTCTGACACCATTTGTTCGTGAGTTTTTGGCTCGTGGTGCTGATGTGCAGGCAGAGGATTTGGACAACTGGACGGCATTGCTGTGTGCCACGCGCAATGGACACTTGGATGTGGTGCAATTGCTGCTGGATCATGGCGCTGATGTCGAGCATCGTGATATGGCAAGTGCTTCATAATTTCCCCAGAGATTTTTAATACTAATTAGCTATTTAATTGCAGGGTGGTTGGACAGCTCTGATGTGGGCCTCGTATCGGGGACACACGGATCTGGTGCGTCTGCTGCTGGACAAGGGTGCGGATGGCAATGCCCATGGCAATTATCATTTGGGTGCGCTGCTCTGGGCGGCGGGGCGCGGTTTCAAGGACGTTGTGGAGCTGCTGGTGCAACGTGGCGCCAAGGTGAATGTGGGCGATAAATACGGCACTACGGCTCTGGTGTGGGCGTGTCGCAAGGGCAATGTGGAGATTGTGGAAACGTTGCTGAAGGCTGGCGCTAATGTGGACACTGCTGGCATGTACTCGTGGACGCCACTGCTGGTCGCCGCAGCTGGCGGACACACAGATTGCGTCAGTTCCCTGCTGGAGAAGAAGCCGAATGTGAATGCGCTGGACAAGGATGGCATGACGGCGCTGAGCATAGCCAGTCGCGAGGGATTTCAGGACATTGCAGCCTCATTGATAGCTGGCGGCGCTTACATTAATATACAGGATCGTGGCGGTGATACGCCGCTGATCCATGCAGTCAAAGGTGGACATCGAACGGTGGTTGAAGCGCTGCTGAAGAAGCACGCCGATGTGGATATACAGGGCAAGGATCGCAAGACGGCCATTTACACAGCGGTGGAGAAGGCACACACAGCCATTGTTAAAGTGCTGCTGTCCACCAATCCCGACCTGGAGTCATCCACCAAAGATGGCGATACGCCGCTTCTGCGCGCCGTACGCAATAGGAATCTGGAGATTGTGCACATGCTGCTCGATCGCAAGGCCAAGGTGACGGCCAGTGATAAGCGTGGCGACACCTGCCTCCATATTGCAATGCGTGCCCGCTCCAAGGCCATTGTGGAGGCACTGCTGCGTAATCCCAAGCACAGTCAGCTGCTCTATCGTGCCAACAAGGCGGGCGAGACGCCCTACAACATTGACTCCCTGCACCAGAAGACGATACTGGGCCAAGTGTTTGGTGCGCGGCGTCTCAATACCAACGAGGATTCCGAGGGCATGTTGGGCTATGAACTGTACTCCTCCGCCTTGGCGGATGTGCTCAGCGAACCCACTCTGACCACACCCATTACGGTTGGCCTCTACGCCAAGTGGGGCAGTGGCAAAAGTTTCCTGCTGAACAAACTCCGCGACGAGATGAACAACTTTGCCAAGCAGTGGGCGGAGCCTCCGGCAAAGACCAGCGGATTACTCTTCCTTGTCAGCCTGCACATATCGCTGCTGATTGGAACGATTGTGAGTCTCGCCACCTGGTCAGCACTGTGGGGCAGCTTAGCTGCTGTACTCTTCTTGGTTTTGGCTTATATACTGCTGGCGACCACAAAGTATTTCAACTATCAGATGGACATGTTCTGGGCCTACTCTGTATTGCATGGATTGCAGAAGCGCGTCACACGTCTCCGTCTGATAATGCAGGTGACCTTCTGTCATCCACCTGGCCCGCAAGCGGATTCACAGCCCAAACCCGTGCGATTTCATTTTGCGGAAGCAAGCAGCGCCTCACCCACTGGAGATGGTGCAGTGGCACATATGCTGGCTGCACTGCTGGATGCCATAGGTGGGAACTACTCTAACATAATATATGTTATCCTATCTAATCGTATCCTGTATTCTCCTATAGAGTCCCATTATGGCTGGTTGTCCACACGGTTGTATCGTGCCTTTCGCCCCAAGTGCTTGAAAATGGATTCGGGCTGGCGTTGGCGTCGCATGTGCTGTTTGCCCATTGTCCTGCTCTTCGAACTGGCTCTGATCACACTGGTGGCAGGCATTTCCCTCATTGTTGCCTACTTCACATACGCAACCGAGGCAGAGCGTGAGAAGATTCTGGTTGCCATCTATGTGATTGCGGCAGTGCTGGTGACGCTCATCTGTACGCATCTGCATGTGCTGGCCAAGATCTGTGGTTCGCTGTTCATCTCCCATAAGCGACAGCTGAAGAAGGCCGTGCGTTCCAATGAGAATGCACCGTTGACCTTGCTGGGAGCCGAGGTGGCTGTGTTGACCGATATGGTCAAGTGTTTGGATGCCTTTACGAATCAGCAGAGTCGTCTGGTGGGCGTCATTGATGCTCTGGACTCTTGTGATACGGAGCGCACATTGACGCTGTTAAATGCTGTCCAGACGCTTTTCTCGGCACCCAATCGTCCCTTTGTGCTCCTCATCTCAGTGGATCCGCATGTGATTGCCAAGGCCGCGGAGGCGAATAGTCGACGTCTTTTCACAGAGGGCGGCATTGGTGGTCACGATTTCCTGCGCAACTTGGTCCATCTGCCGGTTTATCTGCAAAACTCTGGACTGAGGAAGGTGCAGCGTGCTCAAATGACGGCGCTGCTGTTCAAGCGGAGTGGCACAGATTACCAAGGAGAGGATGGGCCCACTCTGGGTCATTCAGTATCAGCTCGACGCCTGTCAAATGCCTCCGAGATCATGTCCAGCCAGGAGAAGTTGCGTGCTCCACACAATGCACAACGTGGTACTGGCGGGGGCAGCGGAGGTGGCAAAAAATTGCGTCTATCCGAATCGGTGGCCAGCTCCATTGGCTCCAATCTGCATCGTCTCGGTCAGAATCCGCAGGGCGTGCTCGATCTATCGCGTATTGTCCTAACCGATGACTACTTCAGTGATGTGAATCCGCGCAGCATGCGCCGCTTGATGAATGTCATTTATATAACTGTGCGTCTGCTGAAAGCATTCCAAATCGACTTTAGCTGGTATCGCCTCAGTTCCTGGATCAATCTCACTGAACAGTGGCCATTGCGCGCTAGCATGATTGTGCTGCATCATGACCAGTACATGGACACCAATGCGGATGAGAATATCTCGCTGCAGAGCGTCTACGAAAAGTAAGCATAACTAAAAACTTTAATTCAATTATTGACTTTATATAACATTATATTTTTAACCTTGTCCAGGGTGCGTCCTAAACTCAACTGTTTGCGTGAGGCAGCTCCTCTACTTGAATTGGATCGTGATGAGCGCAAATTGGATGCCTTTCTGCAGTTGCATAAATCTGATTTACTGGTTGCGGATTTGCGCATATTTTTGCCATTCACAATCAATCTGGATCCATATCTGCGCAAGGTGTTGAAAGGTGAGTTCTTTATTTACTTTTGATTTATTAGATTAACTAACATACTTAAATCTTTCACAGAGGACCAACAGATTATCGAGGATGAAGGCTCGCTGGTGCTGCAAACACGTCCCAGCATCTCACACAACATTCGATCGCATCCTGCGCCCACAACCTATGTGCCATCGCCTCAAGTTTATCCGCCGTACCAAATGCTGCAGAATGAGTTTGTTACTGCTGATGTGCGACCTCGAAATTTGGCCATTGAGCCACAGACACCGCTACTACCATCGCCCAGCGATTCCTTTGGCGTACGTTGCTGGAATATGTGAATTTGTTTCTGAAACTAATTGTGTTATTTCAATAGGATGATATATTGTCAACAAAGCTCACAGATCTCACCGTTGAGGGCGTCATTAGTCTGCTGGAGCGCATTGAGGATTTGAAGCCAACGCTACAGAAATTGTCGCCAATTTTACGGGACAATGCTATCAACGGGCGCGTTCTTAAGCATTGTGAGCTAACGGATCTCAAAGCGGTAGATTAAACTTACAATATTGTCATCTATGTTCCTAACCTAATTGTATCTTATTTCAGGTACTGGGTTTAAGCTTTGGTCACTGGGAGCTGTTTCGTTTGTTGATCACAACACTGCGCGATGTTGAAAGGATGCCAAGGAAAGTGCGTCCACAGGCTGCCATTTCGGAGACGCCACCAAGTGCGCCTGCAATAAGGGATGTAACAGATGCACAACCTTCTCTATCGCGCAGAAACTCTGTCAGTCATATGGAGAAACAGGTAAGTTAATATAGTGGAAACTTTAATACAAAAATATGTGTTCATAAATGTGTTTATCTGTTTGTCTTTGAACATTGCTTGCCAAAACAGTCGAAAGTTCATGATTATGAGTATCTACAGGTATATTCATATGCCCATATCATAATTAACTTTTCATTAGGTTTAAGAACCATTTCTAATAAGTATCGAATTTGTGCAGGTTACACTAGAGGAGCAAATGATTTGTGGCGCATTGCAAACACTCAATGAGGAGGCTTTTGAGGATGTGGCAAGCAGTGAGAGACCCAGTCCATCTGGTATGCCAACAGGTGAGATGTTAGCTGCTGCTGGCGCACAGCTGCAATTAGCACCTATTCGCGAGTCATCCGAGTTCGGTTCGCCATCGGATGAGCTGAAAATGATGCAAAATAACAACAACAACAACAGTGGCAGCACCAACAACATGGCCAGCGGCAGTGCACAACAACAACAGCCAGTCAAATATATAAATAATGATTACAATCGCAGCGCCAGCTCGGCTTCGTTGCAAAGTCTTGGCGCTGTCGGTCTGCAATTGTATGAGGGTAATGGCGGCAGTACCAGCGATCTATTAAATGTGGCTGGTGCCGGTGGTGGTAGTGGTGCTGGTAGTAGTTATTATAGTCCGCGCAGCTTAGGCCGTCCAATATCCATTGGCGATGAGCTGCTGATTGAACCCATGTCGCCCTATATGACAGTGCCAACGGTGGTCGTGGTGCCCAACAGTGATAAAATCTATGACGATACCAAATTATAAATCGACCAACTCTACTATACTAAATACTAACCCTACATATCTGTATTAAGAAAATGAGCTTCCTATACGTAACCAACGAGCCTGTTTTAAAACATAACTCAAACGCAAAACTATAGAAAATGCATGCACTTTAATTTGTGTGTTAAATTAAGTATACTACATAAATAATACGTACTAGATAATGGTGTAACTTCAGGTCTGGCATAGTTTTAGACTTAAGTACTTTATATTCGTTTGAAAAAACCCTTACTAAACTAAAGTTATATAGATGCATACATATGTGTCATTTAGAGCAACTACTATAATGCTGCTGGTGCTGGTTCAAATGCTTTAACAGTTTGTTTTAAAACATTGCCATAAACGCTTTTCAACATGTTGCTTTTGTTATTGCCTTAGTTGTTCTACTTAAAGATCATGGATATCGAAATCGTACCTTTTGAAGATATTCGTTATGATTTAGTATTATATATGTATTAAATAAAACGACTGCACGATTATCTTAAATTAGTTTTAAGTTGCCATCGAAATCATAACATCAAAAATAAACTAACAACAATCTAACATATGAGCTTAAACAATGCTGCTGCTTTCAAGTCCAAATTAATAACTTTTATATGGAAAGATCAAATAAATATAATCATATGAACAACCTTGTTATAATTGCATTTTAATTGTAGTTTGTTTTTTAACATTTTTGCTAAGAATACTTGTTAACTGACCCTGCTTTTTGCAATGGGTAATAAATGTTTTTAATTGTTAGTATTTGCATGAGCACGTTTGCGTTATTTAGATTAGTTTGTAAATAATTAACACAGGTTTCGGTACATAATTTGTTTAAGTAAGTTTTATGTTTAGTATGGTGGAAAAGGAGTTCTGCACTGCCATCATGTCGCCTCAATATAATTACTGCATTATGTGTCAATGAGAAATCCAAAAGCAACTGGCTGTTTATTTTATTTGTTTTATTTTGTTTGCACTTTGTAAATATTAAACCTTATTTTACCACTCGTCAATGTAAATTTTAGATAATGACCTGTCCAATGCAATATTGACTCCTACGCTGATTAGTTCGGGTTCACCATTGCAACAACGTCGTGACTCCATATTGAAGCAACAGGGCAGCGCTAAAACCGAGAAGCGGGTGTCAATCAAACCAACTCCCAGCGGCAGCAACTTGGTTAATCTTATTAACAACAATAATGGTGGAAAGATAGGACCAAATGTGGAATATGTATCGGAGAGGCAAGTGGAAATGACTGCAGCTAGCCAAGCTAGCAGTAGCAAAGGTCGTGTAACGACCAAGCCACCTCCAGGTAAAGTGAACTATTCTTGAAATTTTAATTTTCATTTGTAACACATATCATTTTTCTTCAACAGGTCCTCGTCCCGCATCTCTGATCATTACCAAAAATGATTCGACTCCGCAGTTTCAACTATTGCGCTCTTCATCCATTGAATACGACGATGTGGAGGCACAGCATCATCCGACAATACGTGCGATTAGAACCACTTTGCTTGAGCAACAGGAGGATGAGTCGGCGCCATTGGTGTTTACTGTGCGCAAATGATAAGGACTGTAACAACTGCAATTTATAGCAGCAAAAAGAAGATTAAGAAATTTGTGCTTTTTACTTAGTGCCAGGTTATATTAAGGTTACAAGTTAGGCTGATTAGTTTCAAGAAACGCGTGTGTCACTGTTAACTGTTGTAATAATTTAATGTTGCTAGAGAATTGTTCAAATATGTACACTATTACCATATAATGAATTTAATATGCATACTGGTATAAATTTGAGTATGCATATGACGATTAAGACAATTAAATTTAATAAAAAGCTTTACAAACAATTTAAGCTGTTGCAAAATAAAAAATGAAGTCTTTAATGAAATTTCACACTGCCGGTTTATACCAAGCAATTTTTAAACACTTCGTTATTCCGTTACCATTATCTGCTACGTAGCGCAAAAGTGCTTACGTAACGCAATCACAAACTCATTTTCGATAGCTCGCTATCGATATCGAACATCATCATACGTTTTTTTTGGCCAGATTGTCTTGTTTGCTTCCAAAAATGCTTCTGTCAACTTTGGGCTTACGCAGTGCTGAGAAAATATTAATGTTAAAGAAAAGCAGTCTTCAAAAGTGCGTGAAACATATTTAATATTGATTGTCAATACTCACTGTTAGCTGCGTTTAAAATTCCAGCTGGCATTGGAAAGTTCATTACCAACTATTCAATAGGTCGATGCGTTCACGGGTGTACGCTTGTGTTTAACACGCACACACACAAGTTGCACGTGCACATCAATTAACCGCAATACTACGAAAGAACAAACCTCTTATGGGGAGACAGCTGATTTTTGTTTACCAGCAACTGAGGGTGCGAC
Organism: Scaptomyza hsui; assembly: GCA_018152825.1. Classification (NCBI taxonomy): domain Eukaryota; kingdom Metazoa; phylum Arthropoda; class Insecta; order Diptera; family Drosophilidae; genus Scaptomyza; species Scaptomyza hsui. The sequence continues at coordinate 10,419,985 of JAECXO010000002.1, forward strand.
ATTCTCAAGCCGAAACAGCTGGTGCGCGCACGAAAACTTGAAAGGTCACCTTGAGCTCAATAAAAAAAGAATTGAGAAATTTATTTGCTGGTAAAGTGTTATTCAGTTGCAGATCATAGTTATTGGTGAAGAAAATTCTAATAAAATAGTTAGTGCAAATTTATTAAATTATTTGATAAAAATATTATTAAATTAATACGAAACTAATGAAAATAAATAAAATGTGGCTACATTTCATGTCTGAACAGTATTTGAATGCCATAAAACAACTATTATCTAAGTGTTTTTAAAAATATATATTTCATTGAAAAGCAAAATGTGTTTAGCAGATCTTTTATATATTAAAGTTATAATACTTGTTTAATATTCAATATGCAATGTTTTTAAAGAGTTCTACAATTTATATACATATGTCAAGATAAGATAAGTGTATATGTATGTATGTAGGTCAATGGACGCAATGAATGAAAGTCTATTTTTAAACAATTTGCCAAAAATGTTTACTAAGAATTAAACATTAAACAAACGACGGATAACAACAAAAGCAAATCTTTGGCAAAATAAATAATTTGTGTAGATACACAAATACATACTAAGATAGGGAAGTGAATTTGAACCGGTAAAAATTTTGCACAGCTTTTTTTACGGTAATAAACTTAACTCACTAAAAGGATGAGGGAAAGTGTGATGTCATCCTTGAAAATCAACAAAAAACATAAAAAAAAAACGCAAAACTTTTAAATATATCCAGTGCACAGTGAACAAACAAAACTTTTATGCTTGTTCATGACTAAGGTCAAGTTCAGGAATTTAACAGTTAGCATGAAAGCTTTGCGCGCATCAAACTCGTGGCTAAAGAGCTTCAAGAAAGTTGTCAGGGCAATCTAACATTCATTACGTTTCAAAGCTTATGTATGTTTCGATGTACGTACATCTGTATATACATATATTTATTTTGTTTAAGTACGTATTATTTTGAAATGCTTCATTAACGATTGCAAGTGGCTTGAATTCAGTAGATTTAACACAGCAGCCGGCACGAAAACCAAGGGAGAAAGCTTTTAAAGATAACGCGCCAAGCAATTATTACTAATAATAATGTTATCGGAGGGTATTGAGTGGCTTTGTAAGAGCGCTAATGCGCTGCTCAACATCTTGATGAGCTATCAGATCTTTCGCTGGCTCATCGATGCGGTAAATGGCAGGATGCAAATGCAACAAGTGCAAGTTTCTGATAAGCCAGTGAATGATCAGGAAGAAGAAGAAGCAAGAGCAGCATCAACAGCTGTGCTGATTGATTCGGCGCCAGTCAAGATTAGTGCAAATAAGCTTAGCGCCACAGCAGTTATGGGGAATGCAGGCAGCCAGATCAGCAGCAGCAACAGCAGCCAATCTAAACGCAAACACCACAGTGAGGTATGATGATCTCAATCTCTGATTGTAATTATGTGGAAAATAAATACATACAAACACCTATGTATATACTATGTGTGTGCTAAAAAAAAAAAAAAAATAGTAAAAACTTAATAAAAACCTGACGACAAGTTCAGTCTGTGCCGTGTGCTCCTTGTGTTCTATATAGAAGTAACTAAACGTTGTAAGAAATCTATAAATTCTTTAAATTACTTCTACTGTGGTGTTGTAATTGATTGCTTGTAGTTGTGCGTGTGTGTGCGTCTTGTAATCTCTACTTTTGTTATCTCTAATACCTATATTTACTAAAAATAGATTACAAACACGGAAATAAAAATCCTTGCCATAAATAATCGTTGTACAGTGATCTATTGAAATTCTAGTTATGAAATGTTTAAGAAATAGAACATCTAAAAGTCTCTTGGAAAAAGTTCATATGGAAAGTAAATTGCCGAAATAATTAAAAAAGAAAAAACCATATAATAAATGTTAATTAATGAAAAAGCTTGACTGTAGCTTAATGGTTGTAGCTGAAGCTGAACATATTTCGCAATGTATTTGTATTTTTTATTAAGGTGACATTGAGAGTGAATTGAATTGAATCGAATAGAAATTTATTGCTTAAACGTAATGCTTTATATAAGGCTGTCATATCTGTTTGGTCATCTATGTACACATATATATGCACATACACAGACTAAAGCGTCAAGAGTTTTTTTACTTTCCTCAGCCTGTTGTGACAATGAGCAAGGACATCGAATCGCACAGCATACCCATTGCAGAGGGCGATAATGCTGAGCATGTGTTATACCGCTTGAAACGTGGCTCCAAGTTGTGCGTGCATCCGGACGTTTCGTTGCTGGGACGCAAAATTATATTGCTCACCAATTATCCTGCCGAGGGCAAAAAGTTTGTGAGAACTGAGTATCGCGTTCTCGGCTGGCAGTTGAAGGATGGCAAGCAGATTACCAACGAAAGGCATCAAGAAGTCCATGTCGTGGATACCGATATCTTGAGCGAGTTGCAATTAAAGACTTCAGGCACGTTCCGATTCTACTTTACATTTGCTGATCGGTGAGTGAAATACTAATTTGTATATTATTAAAACTAATTATATTTCTCTTCTATAGCGAAAGGAAAGCAGATGCTCCAGCAGATGGTTCGTTGTATGTGCAGGTGGAGCCAACGCTTCATGTGGGTCCAGTGGGTGCACAGAAGATAATACCCTTGAATTCTGTGCGCTGTCAAACGGTCATGACCAAGCTGCTGGGACCACTAAACACCTGGGAGGCTAAGTTGCGTGTGGCCAAGGAGTCTGGCTACAATGTCATACACTTTACGCCCATACAGGAACTGGGCGGCTCTCGATCCGGCTATTCGCTAAGAGATCAGCTCAGTGTCAATTCACATTTTGCAGCCAAGAAGGGCGACAAAGTGACATTCGAGGATGTGGAGAAAGTTATTAAAAAATGCCGCCAAGAATGGGGCGTAAGTGCTGCGATCTATTCCTGTGTTGTACAATAATCTAATCCCTTTGTCTTTCTTCCTTCTAGGTTGCCTCCATTTGCGACATTGTGCTCAATCACACTGCCAACGAGTCCGAGTGGCTGCTCAAGCATCCCGATGCAACTTACTCTTGCGCCACATGTCCCTATTTGCGTCCAGCTTTCCTGCTGGATGCTGTACTAGCGCAATGTGGTGCTGATATAGCTGCCGGTAGTTTGGAGCATCTTGGCGTGCCCGCTGTCATCGAACAGGAGTGCCATTTGGAAGCTTTAAAGTACCAACTGCATAACACCTATCTATCCAAAGTCAATATACACGAACTGTATCAGTGCGATGTAATGAAGTATGTGAATGAGTTTATGACTCAGGTCCGTACACGTGAGCCGCCCAAGCATGTGACGAAGCAGGATCGCTTCCAGGAGATACAACTGATACAGGACCCGGCATATCGACGCTTGGGTAGCACCATTGATTTTGAGCGGGCATTGGATATCTTTAATGCTTTCCATGGCGACTGTTTCGATGAGGAGTCACGTTTTCGCAAGTGCGCGGAGACAATGCGTCATCATCTGGAGTGGCTAAATGAGCGCGTGCGTGCCGACATTCAAAACTGTCTAAATTATGCGGTTGATAACTGCTTGGCTGGTGTGCGATACGAACGCGTTCAGCAGGATGGGCCACATGTTAAGGAGATCTCTATAAAGCATTCGGTCTTCATGACATACTTTACGCAAACAGGCACGGAAGGAAAGACACTAAAGGAGATTGAGGAGGATATGTATGGCAGGGCGGGCGAGTTCTTTATGGCCCACAATGGCTGGGTTATGGGCAGCAGTGATCCCCTGCTCGACTTTGCCGAGGAGCAGCCAACGCGTGCAAATGTTTATCTGAAACGCGAACTCATCGCTTGGGGCGACAGTGTTAAGTTGCGCTTTGGCAAGCGCCCAGAGGATAGTCCATATCTGTGGAAACACATGACCGAGTATGTGGAGACAACGGCACGCATTTTCGATGGTGTCCGCCTGGACAACTGTCACTCGACGCCGCTGCATGTGGCCGAGTATCTGCTGGATGCGGCTCGCAAAGTCAACCCGGAGCTGTATGTTGTCGCCGAACTGTTTACCAATTCCGATGGCACCGACAATGTGTTTGTCAATCGTCTGGGCATTACGTCGCTGATACGTGAAGCTCTCTCCGCTTGGGATGCCCATGAGCAGGGTCGCCTAGTTTATCGCTATGGTGGCTCACCCGTTGGTGGCTTCTATGCCAATCCCAATCGTGATGTGGCCTCAAGTATTGCGCATGCTTTGTTCATGGACCTAACTCACGATAATCCCTCGGCGGTGGAGAAACGTACCGTCTACGATCTGTTGCCCTCATCCGCCCTGGTGGCCATGGCCAGTTGTGCCACTGGAAGCAATCGTGGCTACGATGAACTGGTGCCGCATCATGTGAGTAAAATAAACTTTCCATATACTTTTCATTCATTTATTACTTGACTTTACAGATCCATGTCGTCGACGAGGAGCGTCCGTATCAGGAGTGGGGCAAGGCCGTTGACTTTAAAACAGGCATCGTTGCCGCCAAACGTGCTTTGAACATACTCCATGGACAGCTGGCCGAAGAGGGTTTCACCCAGGTCTATGTAGACCAAATGGATCCAAATGTGGTCGCCGTTACACGTCATTCCCCAACTACTCACCAAACTGTCATACTGGTAGCACACACTGCTTTTAGTTATCCACATCCGAATGCCGGAGCGACCGGTGTGCGTCCGCTGCGTTTTGAGGGCGTTCTGGATGAGATCATACTGGAGGCCAACTTGACCATGAACAGCGACAAGCCATTCGATCGTCCAGCACCATTTAAAAAGGATGAGCACGTACTTAACGGCTTCACACAGTTCCAGCTGCAGCTGCAGGAACACATACCGCTCAGCAAGTCGCAGGTGTTCGAGACGTCGCTGTTCCAGGATGGCAACAACACACAACTTAACTTTGCCAATCTGCGACCGGGCACAGTGGTCGCCATACGCGTCTCCATGCATCCCACTGCTCGCAAGAGTTTCGATCGTCTGCAACAGGTGACAAATGCACTGCGTGTAGAGTCTGGATCGCAGTGTCAGGATCTACAGGCGATTGTTTCCAAATTGGATTTGACTGCATTGAGCCGTGCGCTCTTCAGCTGCGATCAGGAGGAACGTGACATGGGCCTGGGTGGCTCCGCCTATGATATACCCAACTTTGGCCCTATTGTCTATTGTGGCCTGCAGGGCTTTGTCTCGCTGCTGACGGAGATTTCGCCACGCGATGATTTGGGTCATCCATTGTGCAACAATTTGCGTGATGGCAACTGGATGATGGGTGAGTTTTCAAGCTGATAATTCGTGAAGTACAATTTTTTCAATAACTATTCTTTTTGTTAGATTACATTGCCGATCGTCTTAACAATTTTGATGACTTGAAACCGCTTTCTGCCTGGTTTAAGGCCACCTTTGAGCCATTAAAGAATGTGCCACGCTACCTCATACCCTGCTATTTTGATGCTATTGTCAGTGGTGTCTATAATGTTCTCGTTAATCAGGTTAATCAATTGATGCCGAGGTATGCGATTCTCCAGTATTTTATGTACATTTGCCTAACTGGATTTATATACTTATAGTTTGGTCCGCGATGGTCATCACTTTACTCAGTCTCTGGCACTATCAACGCTGCAGTTCCTTGCAGCCTGCCGTTCCGCCAATCTGCCTGGTTTCAGTCTTGCCCTCAGCCCACCAAAGCCACCCAAGCTGTGTGTTACATTATCTGCCGGCCTACCTCACTTTTCAACAGGTAAGTAGATGACACTATTTGGTTCTATTTAGTTTATTTATTGTTATTGTTGTTTAGGCTACATGCGCTGTTGGGGTCGCGATACTTTTATTGCCCTGCGTGGCACAATGTTGCTCACGGGCAGATTTAACGAGGCACGTTATATTATTATTGGCTTTGCATCGGCGATGCGTCATGGCCTAATCCCGAACCTTTTGGACAACGGCTCCAAGCCGCGTTTCAACTGCCGCGATGCTATTTGGTGGTGGATGCACAGCATCGCTCAATACGTTCAGGAAGCGCCCAAGGGCAGCGATATACTCAACGATAAGGTGTCACGTATATTCCCCTACGATGATTCGGAGCCACATGCACCGGGTGAATTTGATCAGGTGCTGCACGACGTGATGCAGGAGGCACTGCAGGTCCATTTCCAGGGATTGCAGTATCGTGAGAGGAATGCTGGCCATGAAATTGATGCACACATGACCGATCAGGGCTTTAACAACCACATTGGTGTTCATCCCGAGACGGGCTTTGTTTTTGGCGGTAACAGCGCAAACTGCGGCACCTGGATGGACAAAATGGGCTCCTCCGAGAAGGCTGGCAATCGTGGACGTCCGAGCACGCCACGTGATGGCTCCGCCGTAGAGTTAATTGGCCTACAATACGCTGTGTTGCGTTTCATGCAAGGGATTAGTGAGCGCAAGGTAATCCCACATAGTGGCGTGGAGCGCAAGGGTCCATCGGGCGAGGTGACCAAGTGGAGCTATAAGGAATGGGCGGATCGCATACAGAAGAACTTTGATGCACACTTCTTTGTCAAGGAGACGGATCGCACATCGGTGGCGAACAAGAAGAGCATCTACAAGGATAGCGTTGGAGCCACACAGGATTGGACGGACTTCCAGTTGCGTTGCAATTTTCCCATTACGCTAACAGTGGCGCCAGATCTGTGCGATCCACAGAACGCTTGGAAAGCCCTGGAGCAGGCTAAGAAGTATCTGTTGGGCCCACTGGGCATGAAGACATTGGATCCGGATGACTGGAACTACAGAGCCAATTATGATAACTCCAATGATTCGGCCGATTGCACTGTGGCACATGGCGCCAACTATCATCAGGGACCCGAGTGGGTCTGGCCAATTGGTTTCTATTTGCGTGCCCGTCTAATCTTTGCCAAGAAGTGCGGATATCTGGACGAGACCATTGAGGAGACGTGGTCCATTCTGCGTGCCCATCTCCGTGAGATGCAAACATCCCATTGGCGTGGTCTGCCCGAGCTGACAAATGATAATGGTACCTACTGCAACGATTCCTGCCGCACACAGGCCTGGAGCATTGCCACACTTCTGGAGGTCCTGAATGATCTGCATGCGCTGGGCGCGGATGTTTAGATGGAGTACGTTATCAACGAATGTTTTGATCTGGCTGATCGGAGAATCTATTGATCTAAATTCAACAAAATTTATCCATATGCACACTAATTTAAAGGATTTGGCTTCGGCCATAAAGTTATATACTAGTTGTTCAATTTGTTACACATACTCTATTAAAGTTCTTATATCCTTAGACTTTGGTTTGTATCTTTTATCTTACGAGAAGTAGCTATTTCTAGCCACTCGCATGCAGGATGTCGTTGGCGGACAAATGGGACCACTGTTCATCATTGAGATATCCTGTTGCGAGAGCACACAACATGATTCCAGTTCTCTGACTTTGCGTTTTTCGCCTTGAACTCTTTTGTAAGCCATGTCGAGTTGGGAGACTATTTGGCTTGATTTTAGATTCTCTACACTAGTTTTTATATTCACCTCCAGCTCGGATGGGTCAGGCACTTCAATGTCTAATAACTTATTAATGGTTTCTTCATTTTCATAATTCTTCACATTTTGAACTTTATTGTTTTTATTTGCTTTTCCGTCCAACTTTAATATGTTGATTATTATTTGAGCATTTAGTTTGTATGTATGGTTTTAACTTACGATCTTCGGCCTGTTAAATACTCTACATGCTGCTGCCCATCCTAGTTCGTACATATTATGTAAAACAATCTTCTGTACAACATCCAAAACAGTTGACATTTTTATAAATTAATAAACTTAAAAATTTTGATAAGCAATTTGTGCTATTGCCTAACAAAAGGCAGATGCCAAGCAAAGTTTTTGACATGTAAAGATTTGACTTTTTAGGATCTCTGTAGAGTTTTTTCATTTAAATATATATATATATTTTTAGCCTATGGTTTATTGCTAAGCATATTTGCGTATCTTGTGCTAGATACTAAATTAATACAATACTATCCATAAAAATAAGTTAAATAATATAGAAGGTATGTACATAAAGCTATTTGGGCTCTGTAAACATTATTACACTGGAGCTGTACGTATAAATACGTATATGTATGTAAGTAGCTATATAATATTTACATATACATTAGTTTTGGGTTTACGTAGTGCTTGCAGTTCAGTTCAGTGCGCCTGTTAGCTTTTAACTAGTTTTGTGGTGGGTGGTGTCGTCGTTGATGTGGTTGTCGCCTCATATTCATCATCCCTGATGGATTTTAGTTCACGTCCCATTTTTTGCAGTCCTAAACCAGCAAGCGATCCGCTTTTTACTTCATCTAGCTGGGGCTCCTTGAGGCAGTTCGCGTTGTCGCCATCGGCATCCCGTTTGATACGTAATGCCGACTGCTCAGTCGTAACCTGCAGCTCCTTAACTTGCAACAATTCTCGTCTTATCGCCTCCACATTGTCAGAGTTGCTGGATTTGTTTTCAGCGACATTTTCCTTTAAGGTATTGTTTGGTTTGGTCTGAGTAGAATTGGCAAGCAATGCCAGAGGTAGTGGAAGTCGTTGTGCCAGTGAAGGCGCAATTGCATTGGACGCATTTTTAAGTCGTTCACCCGTTTTGTAGGAAAGTGGCTCAAAGACGCCAGCATGCGCTTCCAGCTCTTCGCGTGCATGCGCATTTTCTGTCAGCATTTCCATCAACGAAGCTGGCTTGCGTTCTTTAACTGGGTTGTTGACCTTTTGTGGTTGTGGTTCTGGCTGCGGCTGAGGCAGCTTTGACTTTTCATGCAGTTGCTCAAGACGATTGGTTTCTTCGACCTGATTTAGTGCTTCAGCGAGCTCATTCACTGATAAATGTTTTGGAATAACTGGTTTATGATCTTCCAATTGATTGGTTAGCTTATTAACGCTGCGTTCCAAAAGTTTCATTGTATCTGGGTTTTGTGGCATTTGTTTTGCCAACTCCTCGTTTAGCTTGTCAACGGTGCGTTCCAAGATTTGCATTTTCTCTTTAAGTTCCTTCTCCTGAGTACGCAGCTCATCGGCACCTGGTTTATCCTTTAGCTCTTCAGCTGTAATCTCTTCTTCCTTTTTGATTGCAGCTCCATCAATGGTTTGCTGGGCTGCTGTGTCCTGTGCTGGTTTAGATGCTTCCGGCTTTTGGACTGGCATCGGTGCTGCTGGTGGGTTTTCTACTTTGGTCAAGTTTTTCTTGGCAACTGGCTTGTCTTCAGGAACTGCTTTAGCTTCTACTTTGGGTACACTGTCTGCATTTTCCAAAGGTGAATCGTTCTTTTGTTCTTCGCCATGTGATTCGTCCACGGGCAGCGGTGGCATTGGTGGATTATCCGATGAGGAACTTAAAATTTTTGGCTTCTCCACAGGCTTCTTGTTATCCACTTTATTTTCAAGCTTCCCATCTTCCAGTTTATTTGATACTTCTTTTACTTCCACATCAGGTGTTTTAGCCAAATGTTTAAGAATGCCAGAATTCTTTAAATCATGTGGCACATCTGGCGGTGGTTTCTCGTTAAGCAATAAAGGTGTAACAACTTGTACTCCATCAAATTGTGGACCCGAACTCTTCGCATCTATGGCACTTAAATTGGCATAGGTGCCTAGTATCATTAAACAAAAGCCGCTCACAAAAACAAATTGTGCCAAAGTGCGTTCGGTAGATTCTTTTTTGATGATCTTTCGGAAACTTGATGCCGGAAACATAATACAAATAGCCACACCAATTGTAGAGCCCACAAGTCCAATAATCAGCTCAACCGATGGAATAACAAGAGCCACGCACAGCGAAAAGAAAACTATGAAGAGTGTTATCAAACGAAAACGCTGCTCTGGTATATAACTTCCGCCCTCCATGTGTCCCTGCTATGAATGGAAGTAAATAGATTAAATTTCTGTAACAGGTAACAAGTTGGAATCCTGACCTTTTTGTACAGCAAGGAGTAAATGCTAGCTCTGCAGGGGAATATGACCAGAGGAAAGCTGAAGGCTATCGAAAGCACAAATCCAACCTTAATGACATCACTGCCAAACGATTGCGACAGGTTGACTAATATGTTACCTAAAATGTAAGTAAGCATAAGATAAATATGTTGTTATATGGGCAGTAAATAAATACCAGAAAAACTGTGTTGACAATATGCCACATAGCCAAAGAAACCAACAGCTATATAAACTAGCGTACATATCCACGTCGCATTGCGTACTATGCCATTCAGCCTGTCCAGACTTTGGTTATTGATGCTCTCAAACACTTCAAAAAGTTGCCTGCAAGAAAAGGTGATTCATAAGAAACATGATTCATAGCTATATACATATTATTATAAGTACATACATTTGACAAGACAATGCCATACTAAAGATGGGCAAACATTGAAGAACTCCCGCTGGCTCCCAGTACACAACTTTCTCCGTCCAATCATTGGCCACAATATGTGCTTCGGACTCGAGCACAATCTTCAGCATAAGGCACACATAAAAGCCAATGGAGGCGGTGCACACTGCAGATAAGCTGTCCACATTACGCAGCATACCCAGTGGCACAATACAGCAGACCGTGACCGCACACATGACCACTGTGCGCAGATGTTGGTTCTCCGCAATGTCCAGATTGAACAACTTGGCAACGATCTGTGGACCCAAGTCGCCAACGACCACAAAGTACGTTATGCACGTGCCAATCAGGTAGCCAATGATGCAGAGTTCCGCCAAGAGTTTGCCCGATGTGCCAAAAGCATGCAGTCCCAGCATTTCGAAGCTCTTGCGACGTGTCAGCAGCGAGGTTTTTATCAGATAATGGCAGCAGACGCGTGTTATCCAATTGCTGAGAACCAGCAGCACAATGGACAAGATGATGCCGCACTTTTGGAAGCAGAAGGGCATGGCCAGTATGCCGACACCAATTATGCTATTGGCCAGCGTCATAACATGGCCCGAATGCGAGAACATGATGCAACAAAACCTCGCTTTCACCTGTGGCTGATGAGCTAAGCCAACTTGCTATTTTTCCACCGACACTCTGTTTGCGTAGACAAAAATAAAAAAAGAAGAGAACAGACAATGAGATAGCTTCACAGTATGTTGCAATTGTTATCACTCACACTTACTTGATTATCACACAAAAAAACAAATGCGAAACCGCCACTCGAGCAAGCAAACAAAAAACAACAACAACAAGAAATTATACGCGAAAACTAGGGCAGAACACTTTGATTTTAGCTTACATTTAGCAAGCGAATACTATTTGAAAATGCATTAAATACTATTTGAGGTAAAAATTATGTTTTTGCGTCGTGCACATTTTACGCATGTCGAATTCGGTTGTCTTTTAAAACATAATTTTGGTAACGTCAGCATTGTTTGGGTTTCTGCGCGACCACCGCTGCACAGCTGTTTTTCCTGCTGATGTGCGCGTGAGAAAAGGTCACCGACACGACTCACGATTGACAACTCCATAAAAATTTGTATGTTCCTATTATTGAGCCTGATTTTTAGTTGTCCGTTTAATTTTTAGCAGCTGTAGAAAGTAACACGAACAGCAGGTGAGTTTGCAAAGTTTATAGTCATTAGGACTTTTCTTGAACACACAAGTCTATTTGTAAACAGTGCAATGTGTCATAAACTGATAAAAAGGCACAATTATTATTATTATTATTATAATTATTATTTTTTACAGTTTTTTAATGATTGACCATAATACCAGCCATTGTTTATGTCCACAATGTTGGCGGCAAAATGACCCCGTTCATTGGCAACTAGTTCCATAAGCTCAAAATCATCTCTGGCTCGTTGTCAGTGTGACCAATGGTGTCGAAAAAGGTGGCAGCGCCATTTGTTCAATTTAGTGGCAACGCTGATCGGCCTGTTTCTTTCCGTTCCCCAGACTGCAAACGTCAAGATGGCCGATGTAATTTTTGTGTAAAAATCTAAGAAAATATTGAGCATCCGTGTGCCGATGAGCTAGAGTATATAAAATTATGACATATACAACATTCTGCGCATGCATGCCAATGTTATTTTAGAGTTTTATGTGCAATATTGCCTAATAACTGTGCCGACAAACTCAGCTAATATGGTTTTTGTTTTGTATTTTTGTGTGGCCAAAACAGCAAGTCGATGAAACCCTCAAGAAGAAGCGTACCTTCAAGAAGTTCACCTACCGTGGTGTGGACTTGGACCAGCTGTTGGATATGCCCAAGTAAGTAGTTCTTTTCAATGTTCAGCGGCGTCCCCAGAAACTAACCTCACTGTTTGGTCTGCAGCAACCAGTTGGTGGAGCTGATGCACAGCCGTGCCCGCAGGCGTTTCTCCCGTGGTCTGAAGCGCAAGCCAATGGCTCTGATCAAGAAGCTGCGCAAGGCCAAGAAGGAGGCGCCACCAAATGAGAAGCCCGAGATTGTGAAGACTCATCTGAGGAACATGATCATTGTGCCCGAGATGACCGGCTCCATCATTGGCGTTTACAATGGCAAGGACTTTGGCCAGGTAAGCAAGAGAAACTTTTATTTAGATTGAAACAAAATAACTAAAGCGCTTATTCTCAACAGGTTGAGGTCAAGCCTGAAATGATTGGACACTATTTGGGTGAATTTGCGTTGACCTATAAGCCCGTCAAGCACGGTAGGCCCGGTATTGGTGCCACCCACAGCTCACGTTTTATTCCCCTCAAGTAAGCGCAGGAGTCGTCGTCAGCTGCTTGTTTTTGGATTTTTACGCGTAATAAAGGAAACGTAATTTTTTAAGAACGTAATGATGCGTTTCAATTAATTCAACCTGCCCCCAACAAGCTTTAAAAGTAAAAAACAACAAGTGTTAACAAATTTACGTTTACAATTTATTGGAACTTGCAAATTGTGTATGTTAAATATTGTATTGGATCTGGATCCAAGCTATCTTCGCTTTCGCGCGCTGTTGCTGTTGGTGACCACCGTCCGGTCATAGGCCGTGTCCTTCATATTGGATTGGGATGGATCTCGCACGCCATTGTAAACCATCTGCCTGGGTGTTGTGATGTTATGTGGAGGCAGTTGATGGTTCATCGTGTCGTTCACATCCGTCGATCCATAGGCGCTGTCTTTGACTTGAGAATCATTGTGGGTGTGATTAAAATAATTAGCTGGAGGCGACGACATGGGCGCCATAACAGGATTATTAAACTGCACTGGGAGTTGAGCAAGCGATTGAAAGGCATTAGTTAAGCCCGTAAAAGTCACAGTTTTATTCTGATTAGTTTTGTTACCAACTGGATTATTGCCACTTGTAAAGTAGGCGCTGCCATTGGGCGCATAGCTGCTCTGCATTGGTTGCAGGCCCTGATTATTATTATTATTATTATGATTATTGTTGGTGTTAAAAGCGGCATAGGCGTTGGCGTTGTCAATGGCCGGCATGCTTTGATACATGGCCGACTGCAGTGAATCGGATTTGGAGCGTTGCAGTATGCTCTTGGTGGAGCCTCGGGTGCCGACGCCAATGGAGTTCTTGGCAGGTGTGATGAAGGAGGAGGTGGAGTGGGCGGCGTGCATCGGCGGCGGCACATCGAGTGAGGTTAGTAGGCTGCTGCTCTGTGACTGGTTTAAAAAGCCATCGACTTGCAGAAGTGACCCCTGATCCTTACCTAAGCGATTCAGCTCGATTTCCATTGAGTTGTATATTGTCAAATTGCTGGCCAGCATATCCTGCCGGGAGCCCAAAGTCAGCAAGCTATCTGCATTGTTGAGTGTCGATGAGGAAGCCAGAGTAGTGGACCTTGAGGAGTGCAGGGCCATGCCCATCTCGCTGGGCCCCTGCTGCAGTGCACCCGTTCTTGGATCAAAGTGCTTCTGTGTCGCATCTTTCAATGTGCTCTTGATCTCTTTGGGCTTTTCCGGCTGCTTTTGTGGCTGTCTTATGGAGGATATATGTCCCGGCACCGGTTCCCGTGATACCGACGAAGATGGCGATGCAGAGTTGGTTTCCTCGTTTTCCTCCTGCGAAAAAAGGGGAATTTGTTATGATAAAATGTTAAAGTTTTTCAACTAGCATTGCTTACCTCATCTTCCTCTGTTATTATGGACGACTCTATCCAGTCTTTTATACGATTCTTCTTCTGCTGACGATCAACGTTAGTTTCAATACCACAATCCGCCAATGTGTACAACAGACGATTCTTCTCATCCGGGCTGCTGTGAAAGGAATACATTGAGGGGCACAGTTCGTCTGTTTCATATTCAGCCATCTCCTTCTCTGCCGTCTTTGCAAGCCAACGATCATCCATAAACCTGGTTAAATCACCCAAACTCTTTGGCCTGTTCCCGTTGCGTGGCTCCAGAAACCGTTTAAACATTCGTTGTGCGCGAGATGTGAGCAGCTACATAAATAATAAAATAAATTTAAATTTTTCTTATATTTTTTAAGATGGAAGCCTACCTTAAAAAGTTTTGGTGTACGCCTTAGAGGCATCATCATTATACTGCCCTGCCAGACCATATAGCGCACATAGCGCGGATCCTCGGAGGATGCCTTTTGCCAGGGTAAACAGCCTGTCAGGCAGACGAAAATAACAATGCCAAATTGCCAAACATCGTGACTGGGATCGGCTCTTAAAGAGGAACATATGCAATCTGATATTTATATTTTCCTCAATAGTATATATTAGCTAACTTACTTGTAGGTGCCTTCGGGCTTGACTTCTAATACTTCCGGCGGACTGTAGGGCAACCATTCGTTGCGCCGCTCCACAGTCGTACCAGTCTGAAAGGATTCGCCGAAATCACAAAGTTTGACGCGTTGAAAGTCCGAACGATATATGAGCACATTATCCAGTTTAATGTCACGATGCACAATGTCTCTATAAAAAATAAATTATTATGGTATTGAATAAACAAAGTGATGAAGATGGTATAATACAGGGTAAAGTGAGGAAGAGAAAACTAGTGAGAGCTGAATAAGCATAAAAAAATGGAATTAAAAGCATTGAAAGATTCCTTTTATATTAATCGCCCTTCTCTGCGATTTTCAAAAGTGTAAGTAAGCCCTAAGGCTTTTGATGGGTTTTAGTGGTTTCATTTACTGTGAAGTGTGTTAATAGAAAGTTGTGTTTCAGTGCCCCTGTGGTCTTTTACAGACATCGCCCTCCTCTGCGATTCTCAAAATTCTAATAAGACCTGCAGGCTGTGTGATGTGACGACTGTTCATCGGAAGTTTTGTTTCAGTGCTCCTCTGCGATTCTCAAAATTAGTGATTGATTTACTGTGGTGACTTTAAGGAAGTTGTGTTTCAGTGCTATAATTTTTCACTTACTTTGAATGCATGTAATCTATAGCGGAGGCCAACTGTTTAGCCACACGCTTGCTGTAAACCTCACCCACACCAGTTTCAGTCACATTTGATGTAAGATCACCTAAAATTAAAATTAAATTAACAGCTTGTGTGGTGAAGCGAAACTAAGTACATACCCAGTGGAGCGTATTCCTGTGTGAATACATAAAAACCGGCCGTCTCAAAGGCCACATCATATGTGGTTACAATATGCCGATGAACGCCCAAATGGAGTCCATAGTGAAATTCGCGATAGAAATCGCGCAAAGTCACGTAGGGCTTAGGAACCGCCTTGAGTACCATTTCGGTTTGAGATCCCCGATGTTCGACCAACAATATCTTGCCAAACCATCCTTCGCCAACAATTTGGATGATATCAAACTCATCGACGAGCTGGATCTGTTCAAAAGGGTGAGTTATTTATTAGGTTGGATTTATTATATGAAATTGCCCTATATATGCATGTGTATATTATGTGTAGATAAAAACGCACGACCAGACATTTTTAATGTTACTTTATTTTTGACATAATGCCCAGCCTCTGTTTGCTGCCCAATAAAATGAGTTTTTTTTCTTGTGTTCTTTTCGTTAGCGTTAACTATTAGCTCAGCGAAGAGATTTTTGGCTGTGTGCCAACAAAAAAGAACTTAAATTGATCGCAAGACCGAAGTTTAAATACCCTAGATAAAAACCAAAGGTATAATTTGTGCATTCGTGGAATTAAAAAGGCATTAACTTGACTTTTATATCATGCTCGCAAAAGCAATAATGTTTTATTTAACAGGAATTTAAACACATCTATAAAAGTTCTAGGAAATCCTTTGGTTTTGAGTTCTTTGTATTGAAGAATCACTGCTAAGTTGAAAAATTTTGGCACAAAACATTTTTATTTGCCAATTTTCCAACCATATAATGTTTTGGAAAATGCGAGCCGGTACACGCGTGACCAAAAAATGATTGTTATTTTTTTAATTGGGCCTAGTCCGTATAGGATGATGCTATGTTTTGTCAGAGGGTATTCAAAACAGATCTGCATAATCATATTAGAGAAAGAAGAAGTGTTTCTTTTTGGTCGATAAAGTCATATTCTTCAATCTTTCCGGCTGCTTATAGATAAAAATTAACTCAAGCAAAAAACTAATACATAAGGAAGTTGAAATTGACTGCATTGTTATTGTAAATAAATAAACTAATAATAATAAGGCAAAAGACTCATAATCAAATTCACAAGAATAACAATTGTTCCCAGTGTTTTTATTTTTATGACTTTCCAGCTGTATCTATAAAAATGCTTGTGGGGGGTCGAACAGTCATATTCAATTAATTTCATACAATTTAGGAATATTTTGAAGGCATTAAATTAGTTTCATTATAGACAATACCTTTTCCAATTCGAATTCACGAATTTTGTGTATATGCCCTCGTGGTTTCTTCGACATTTTGAAGTTAATTTGCTATATTATGGAGAATGTTCTTGGAGTGTTTTCTGAATCAGATTGTTCAGTTCTTGTTTAAATCATTATTGCACAGCTAAAAACACGTGTACGATTTATATGCACTACTCAATAAATAGAGAACCGTATTAATCGTAAATCGTAGCAAAAGTGTATTTCGGTATTTTCCTCACAACAATAACAAAAGCGTTGTAAATATTTATAGCAGCCTGCACAAAGGCAATCAGTACATAAATACATACACCATGTATGTTTGTATGTATCTTTGTCGGCCTATTTTACATGTGTTGTTTTATTTCTTTATATTCGCGCTTCTGCATCGGTTTAAAAAATGCACAAATAAATATTTTTGCAGCTTTGGTCGCTCACTTATTAATGTCTTTTCATTGTTTGTTGTTCACTTCCTGGATAATGGGCGCCAAATACGACAGTTAATTTAATTTATAAACTCTTTCTTCAAGATGTAGCACGAAAGAAAAAAAGAACGCATTCCTCGATTGCATTTAAGTGCCAATCGGCTTAAGTTCAATGTTATTTTGTCTTTCGGTGTAGTATATATTTAGTTTAGCTCTCTTTTGTAGTTGATGTTGTTGTTGTCAAACAAATATTTAATTGAGCCGTCTAGCAGTCTGCACGCATACCAATACACTTACATACAGACAAACATTCCCGTACAGTTTGTAAAGCTTGCAAATATTTTTATTTATTTATTTTGTTTAGTTCAGATTGTGTTTTTGCCTAGATGTTTTTGTTTTTATTGCTCGCTTTTCGTACAAATTTTTGCTTTTCTTTTTTGTCTACACATTTGCATATTATCAACAGCGAAATTAAAAATAATGCTCGTTGCCTCTTATATAAAAACATAAACCGAAATGAGAATTTCGACTATTTAATACAAAATACAAATGTGCATTTATATATTTCCATAACTAACTGTTAAAAGTAACGATTTTTGTATAGTTATAATTGCAATTATAAGTTCCATTAGCACATTTTCTTTTCTCTTTAAAATCTTTTTGAAGTTCTTTTTCTGGTTCGTTGCACTGTTTGAAATGCGTTTGGTTTTCTTAGCACTGCATTTTCCGTGGCCGTTTTCGACGAAAACCCGTTGGCAACTGCTCTCGACTCTCGCAGTTTTTGTCGCTGGCCAGGAAAATCGTATTGAAAGTGTTTAAAAAAAGATATTTGTTTACGCTGATTTCAGGCGTGTGCGAGCATTTTCGAAATACACATGAAAGTTTTTCGAAACCAGAGAGCTTGGCATAAATAGTTCTCTTGCCGCTTTGCTTTTTCGTACAAATATATGTGTAATGATCTTGCAAAACTTTTGATATAATCCAATGTCGATGAATGTGTGTTACACATAGCAAAAATATTTATGTTTGTTTTTGAGCTGTTAAGACAATATTTACTTGACATTTTATTGCAAGAGATGCAAAATAAATTAATTGGGAATGCTATTTATATTACCCACCTACAATATTACAGATATAATACCATATTTATTTAATATCAATTTTTGAATATGTTTAAATTAAGTATGAATTGCATAGTAGCTGCTTAACAGAGCGCTGTTAAGAAAGTTCAGCAACAGGCAGGCAAAAGCTCAGCTCTTAACAGAAAGCTTACCGTGACATACTTATGCACGAGTATGTATGTTTCATAAACACACAAATACATAAATATATTAACATGCGTACATACGCACAAAGGCAACTCTAATTGGTCACTTCCGTTTGGACGACGTTTCCTTGGCGCATGCGACTTTCAACTTCAGCAGTTGCTGCTTTTGACACACAGACACAAGCACACACACACACATGCATATTAACGTACATAGTTAGAGGGTTGGGGTGCAGGTGCAGTCAACCACTTGTCGCGGGCTATAAAAGTCACTGGCATAGAGAAATTGCTTGCATACGTTTGAATGTTACCGTTAGCGCAACAACTAAATTTTTTTGGTGTTGCCCAACAATCTTAAGTTGATATTATTAGGCTAAATGTTCTTTGGAAAGTGAAAGTATGTGTGTTTAATGCCAGTGCCAACTAAAGTGAGAAAAGTTTTGGACGGTTGGCTTTTTTAGAGGAAGAGTGAAACAAGTGCGAAATTTTTTGCATAATTTGTCTGTAAATTTGTGTAATCTAAAAAATGGATTGGCAAAAATTTGTGATTTAGGCTTGGGAATATAACAGGTATGTAAAGAATTAAATAAAAGTGATTTACGTACAAAAATCCAATATACTAACTATTGAAGTTAAATTTAATAGTTTTGAGCTTGGAAAAAAATTTGCATACAGAGAAATTATTAATTTTATAATGTACATAAACTTTACTATTTTTTCCACACACGTTATAATATAAAATAAATTAATTACTCACATGCTAATTTATGAATTTTTTTGCAATTAAAGTTTCAATTAAGATTTTGTGAATATTTGTTTCTTTTTCTTGGCACTTCTTTGATATACATACATAGAATTACATCAGCTTGACACTTGTTGTATAACAATTCTACCTTGTCTTTAAGAAAATGCTGCCAAACCAGTAATAAAACTTACGAACTTGTTTCATGTTATGACACTGTAAGTGGATAATAAGTTGAATTTACATTTGATTTGCATTTCAAAGATAACAAAACCTTCTTATGTATATTTGAAAAGCTTATTGAAATGTATCTAAAATTGCATAAGCACCTCAATGATATTGTTAATTATAGCTGTCGATGGAAAGAATATAAATTTTCACATTCAAGTGCATAATGATAGAACAAACACTCTTAAAAACTGATTTCTTTTCAAAGAGTCAAAAGTCTTGTTTCTGATTATGAAAGCGCCAATTTAGTTCGCACTGAGATCTTCATTGAGCTTCACATTCACATTTTAATTGTTTAATTGAATCTTGAGTCTTGCACTGCGCTTTTAATTGAGCTCCACGCTCTTTCTCTCCCTCTCTTGGGTTAAATTAAGCTAATGCGCAAACATTTTAAAGTGGAACAATTAATTATGTTAGCCCCATGTGAGTGAGAAATTAAGCAAGTTAAATGCTTGTGAACACAGCAAATAAAAGGAAACTCAGATTTTGTCGATAGAGCTTTTTGTTGTTGTTGTTGTGTGTGTGTGTGTGTGTGTGTAATTGTCAAGTGTTTGTCCACCACACGTCGTATGCGTAATACACGGACACAAACACTTGAAGGGCTAGAGAGAAGCACATGTCGTGGCCAAACACAAAATTTCGAGTGTTATGGACGTTTCACCAACACACACACACACACACCCACACACACGCAATTGAGCATCAAGTGTCGGGCTTAAACACTCAAGTAGCGCATCAAAATTGTCGTCTGCCACAAACATGCAAAATGTTTAAACATGGTATGAATTGAAGGGCATTCACAATTAATATGTTATACTCTTTTCTTTGTTTTGGCAGACTTGTGATTTGGGCGTTTGGACGAGTGGGCGTGTATTGGCAGCACAAAACGACGACGTTTTGGCCAAGGTAACACGGGCATCGTCGCAACGGCGATGTCACCGACCGGACAAGTAGGAAAGACGTCCACGCCACACGACAACAACGATAATAGTAGCATCAACGAACAGCGTGAAACATGGAGCGGCAAGGTGGATTTTTTATTATCGGTTATTGGATTCGCCGTCGATTTAGCAAACGTCTGGAGATTTCCCTATTTGTGCTACAAAAATGGCGGTGGTAAGTTGTTAAATCTCTTTCTCTCTCTATTATTCATCAACTTATTCAGTTGGTTGGCCAATTAGGCGAACAATGCCACAATGAAATCATTTATAAGGCTTTACACATCATTGAGCGTTGAGCGAGAGAAACTCAACTCGAGTGTCTTGGCCTTGTTAACACTTTGACAAGTGCCGGGGTGGAGGGGAAGTGGCTAAAATGCGTGCGAAGTGCTGCCATTAACTGTGTGGCCCAAGCCAAGTGATGGAGCAGGCGTTGCGGGGCTCTAAGTGCGTACTTCCTATACAAAATTACCCAAGAGTCCAGACGTGCGACTTCAACACACACACACACACACACACACTCCAACACACATATGCTTAGAGCTTGTGATCTTCTGTTGGCAACGCCATCATTCAAAACAATTTCAAAGTTAAGTGCTTTTGTATGACAACTAAATCTGGCAGTCATAATCGCATTTGGCCTCCTTTTTCTTCCACCACTTCCCCTTTACCACAATACTCTGACATCCAGCGTGTGACTAAGCACAGGGTAGGGAAGGGTGAAGGGCGGTGATTTCTAGGCTTTTATTGTTACTGGGCTGAGCTATGCACATCAAAAAATCAAGACGCATTGTGTGTGCGGCACACGTTTTTTGACGGCGGCACTTAGCCCTTGATATGAATTTTCATTCGTAAATCAGGATATATGAGTTTGGTTGTGTGTGTGCTGGTTGCCTTTTTCCTTTATAGTTTCATGACTATTTCATATTTCATATTTCTTTTTTTTTTTTTGCCTTGGCTCTTAAAAAATAAATTGTTATTTCATACGCTTCATTGCGCTCAATCAGTGACAGCTTAGTTTTCATTTTCCTGTGCTCTGTTCACTGACTTACTGGCAGCGTTGCCAGGCTTAACTTTTTTTTACCGTTAGACTCAACGTTGTGGCAGTTACCAACAGGTTGCGATTATTAGCTTTAAATGCCCCCCAGCTTAGTGGGCATTTAATTTTTTTTCTCCCTTCTCCCTTTCCATTTTATTTTTATAGCTTACAGCTCACAACTGTAATGAAATTCCTGAACTTTGCGAGTTAAATTGCAGTAGCTTCAATTTTTTTTTTTTATAATGTACAAACATATATTTATATTGCCTGTATAAACTGATTGATGTTTATCATTGCCAATGGTGCATTAAAAGAAGTATATATTGGATTTTTTGTATAGTTTGTGTGGGTAAGCCAAATAGTTTTTGTCTGACTTAAATCTTTTTCGTTACACATATTTGAAAAATTAATGATAGATTTGTTGGTTGAGTAAACAGAAAACTCTTTTTTGGGTTTTAATTTTAGTAGTACAATATTTGTTTTATGTTTGCATTTTCTTATACAAAGCCAGATAAATAAGGTGTTTTCTTTTTACAAAGAATTCATTTACTCTAGCATTTTAAATTTCATTTTTATTCTTAACAGCAGCTTAAGTCTTTACGAGTAGTTCATAAATCATTTAGCTAGAGTTTCATTTATGAAAATTCTCTTCCAGGAATTTGCAAATCTCTTTGCTAAAGTTGGTTTGAAGAAACTTTGGCCTAAACAGAAATTTAAGTTGTTTAAGTCAAGAGAGAACTGTGAAACCTTAAATTAAATGGCATACAAATATTTATACCAAATATTTCAAATATCTCTCATCAAAATTTAAAGCCATGACTGAAATTTCTCTCTCCAGCCTTTTAATTGCCTTAATAAATGTGTACTTTAAAATCAAAAAATTTTCCATGACACTTTCTATGTGCTCTATAAATAGACAGTGACAAAACCGGAAATGTGTTGTGGGGCAAAGCAACGGAAATTACAGCTTCAGCAGCAGAGCTGCATTTGATTTTGAAGATCCTTATCTTGTCTGGTATTATTATTGTTGTATGTTGTACGCTTGTTTTTTTGTTTTACAATTTCTATATCATTGACAGCATTCAGTGTTCTACAGAGCCTTTTTTCCAGTTATGTGTGTGTGTGTGTATGTATGCAAATATGAGTGTATGAGTATGCATAATGGGCGTTGTCAATGTAGTCGTCGTAGTTGTCGTCGACTTTGTCGCCCACTTTGCCTGCTAATAGACATAATCAAATCATAAAACGCCCCGCTGTCACTCAACAAAGTATCGATGGCACTTTAGCAATTGCCAGAACAGAGGAATACAGAACACAGAATACAGAGGCGAGAAGGAAGGAAGCTAACCGACCACGTTGAGGGCTGCATGAGACAGGCCCAGGCCTGAACTGGAGCAGAGCAGAGCAGAGCTGAGCGGAGCGGTCTCTATGTCCTTGTTGTCCCTCTATATGTATGTATGTAAGCTTGTCCGGGATGCTGTTAATGTTTTTAAAATGTCCTTAGAGTGGCACTTGTGAAACAATTTGATTTTGTGTGTATCTCTGTGTGTGTGTGTGTGTCCATGTTCATAGAGCGACAAAAACAGACACTGACACGGGTCAATCCACACACACACACACACACACACACCCAACATGCATTGTTTTTTCATAATACTTATAGTGCCTCGGGTGTTGTTAAATATTAGAAAACTCGATTGCGCTTTAATCACAATGACGATGCCCAATCGTTAGTTAGTTGCAGGCAAATTACTTTTACGAGTTTAGTTGATGTAGTTTTTCATTTGGGACAAATAAAAAAAAGCATCTTGCTTGTCTTAAAAATGTATCCCTATATATAATCATGTTTTTTTTAGGCGCCTTTCTTGTGCCCTATTGCATTATGTTGGTTGTGGGCGGTATACCTCTTTTCTACATGGAATTGGCCCTGGGACAGCACAATCGCAAGGGCGCAATAACATGTTGGGGTCGTTTAGTACCGCTGTTTAAAGGTAAGTAAAGGAAATTTACTTATTACCCAATCATACATAATATAAGGTGTTAAATTTTAGGCATAGGATATGCAGTGGTGTTAATTGCCTTCTATGTGGACTTTTATTACAATGTGATCATTGCGTGGTCGTTGCGTTTCTTTTTCGCCTCCTTCACCAGTGTGCTGCCCTGGACGTCATGTAATAATGCCTGGAATACGCCCAACTGCAAGCCGGTAAATGACAGTTGAATGATTTATTTTATAAGCAAGTTTTACTAAATATTTTTCCTAGTTTGAGGGTCAGAATACGCGTCCTGTTGTTGGCAACCTCAGCGATTTCTATGCCTTTAATAATCAGAGTTTATTCTTTGCAAATGAGTCGTATACAAATTTGACATTTGCCAGCATGGCTCCAGTTGTGCCAGTGGAAAGATTCCAATCAGCTGCATCCGAGTACTTCAAGTGAGTGAAACATATTTTTAATAATTTAAAATTCTTAAAATTTTATTTCCATCTTTAGTCGCTTTATTCTTGAGCTAAATCACAGCGAGGGCATTCATGATCTTGGCCATATACGCTGGGATATGGCGTTGTGTTTGCTGATGGTTTATCTGATTTGTTACTTTTCGCTGTGGAAGGGTATTAGCACGTCGGGTAAAGTTGTCTGGTTTACAGCACTCTTTCCTTACGCGGTGCTGCTCATATTACTCATACGCGGCATTACCTTGCCTGGTTCTGCCATGGGTATTCAGTATTATTTGAGTCCC
Organism: Scaptomyza hsui; assembly: GCA_018152825.1. Lineage (NCBI taxonomy): Eukaryota > Metazoa > Arthropoda > Insecta > Diptera > Drosophilidae > Scaptomyza > Scaptomyza hsui. The sequence goes on from JAECXO010000002.1 coordinate 10,444,082, forward strand.
AACTTCGATGCCATCTTTAAGGCTGAGGTTTGGGTCGATGCTGCCACCCAAGTGTTCTTCTCGTTGGGTCCTGGATTTGGTGTACTGCTCGCCTATGCTTCGTACAACAAATATCACAACAATGTTTACAAGTAAGTAAAATTCTATTTACATACATAAAACTTTTATTAACCTGATTATTTTACAGAGATGCCCTGCTTACCAGTTTTATCAACTCAGCAACAAGCTTTGTGGCAGGCTTTGTGATATTCTCTGTGCTGGGCTACATGGCACACACTTCGGGCGTGAGGATTGAGGATGTGGCCACCGAGGGACCGGGTCTTGTTTTTGTTGTCTATCCAGCGGCTATAGCCACAATGCCAGGCAGCATTTTCTGGGCGCTAATCTTCTTCATGATGCTGTTAACCTTAGGATTGGACAGCTCGGTAAGCATATTGAACTTGAATCCTCAACACCAACACTAATTCCCTTTATTTTCTCACAGTTTGGTGGCTCGGAAGCGATTATTACAGCATTGAGTGATGAGTTCCCCAAGATTAAGAGGAATCGGGAAGTATTTGTGGCTGGTTTGTTCTCGCTGTACTTTGTTGTTGGCTTGGCCAGTTGCACACAAGGTGGCTTCTATTTCTTCCATCTGCTGGATCGTTATGCCGCCGGCTATTCCATCCTGGTGGCAGTGTTCTTTGAGGCAATTGCTGTGTCCTGGATATATGGCACAAAGCGTTTCAGTGATGATATCAAAGATATGATTGGCTTTCCACCAGGCAGATATTGGATTGTCTGCTGGCGCTTTGTGGCGCCCATATTTCTGCTGTTCATCACGGTCTATGGCCTTTTGGGCTATGAGCCGTTGACCTACGGGGAATATGTGTATCCGGATTGGGCCAATGCCTTGGGCTGGTGCATAGCTGGCTCCTCGATCATTATGATACCGGGTGTGGCCACCTACAAGATGCTTGTAACACCCGGCAGCTTTAGGCAGCGCCTACGAACGCTGACAACACCTTGGCGGGATCAGCAGCTAGCTGTAAATGGAGTCGCCACCGAGGTGACGGTAACCCTGGTCCGTTTAGCTGATACTGAGGCAAGCGATGCAGCCGATGTCTGAGTTCGACCAATGGCACGCTTTCAAATCTATTACGTATAGAGCAGACTTCAACATAACCTTAAACTTGAGAATGTGTATTTTGATTTTTGGCCTCCAGATAGAATTTGATTTATGTTGAAACACTTTTTAGCTTAGCTCTAAGGCAACTAAAGCCTTTAGGATACTAATGCAAATTTCGCATACAACGTACTTACTTAGGTTTCGACACTGAAAGAAAAAAACAATGTTGTAGCTCAAAACCATTAGCCTTAAGTTTAAGAATTAGCCAGTAGTTTCATATTGCGCTGCATTTAACAATAATGCAAAACATATATTACTGATTATAATACTCATACATCCTACTCAACAACTTACAACTTACGTTTACCATAATGTTTGTATATTTAACAAACAAAAACCGCTGTGTAGATAATACAGAAATATTGTAAGACAAAACATATTTAATTGGTATTGAAAAATATTCACGTTATTTGTGTGTGCATATGCAACAGGGAATTTAAGGTACGATTAACTCTCAATACCGTTAATCGGGTATGGGAGTTTGTATATGTACATATATACGTATATAGCTTTATGATATATAGTATGTCTGTCTAGCAGAAGCTTTAACCACAATGTGTTATGTATATAAGGTTAGCCAGTGTTACCATGTTGCAGTTTAGTAAAAATAGTTAAATTTAACCACCCTGTCAAACTCTGGGGAAAATCTTTTTCATACAGCCATAAAAAGATTTTGCCAGTAAGAGTATTTTTAATATATCTTTTTTGTCATTATGTTGAATGATTGAGGGTTTAAAACAGCCAATATTTAAGCCACTCAATATGTTAAATTTTTTTTTATCCTAAAATGCATTTAAATCTTAAGTGTTAACGTTATAAATTGTAAACAAAAGCAAAGTTGGCAGCCATCAACTTTGCTTTAACATTATTATTGTTGAGTTAAAAAACCTATTGGTTGAAAAGTGATTTTCAATGCATTTTCACGCAGCCATGTGAAAGTGCAATGTGATGAACAAGTATTAAAAAATTATACCAATTTTTTTAGTTGTCTTACCTTTAATTAAAAGATTGTATTTTAAGTTGGAATTGCAAAATCAAAGTTGTGTTTTAATTGGGTGGAAGAGATGTAAATATAATATTAATAAATATAACAAAAGGTAAGACCTAAAGTACCCAATAATAACTACACATTATCATTTCCCATATTTAAGGGCATTATTTTTTTATTATTATAATTTTTTTTTTTAGTTTTGCTTTATTTTATATTTTCAAACGAATACATAGATATAAAGTTTTAATACATATTTTAAATATAAAAATTTTTGCAAATCATTTATAAATACTAAGTATATAAAGTAATTGGTAATGGGTGGCATGATTTTTATTTAAACAAAAATATAAATGCTACATATAAATGTAGTTTAATGTGTACATATTTAAAGCTAATCGTATGTTGATGTACTATGTGTAAGTGTATCTGATTCTGCATAATCTTATTTAAATTTTGTTTGTGCGTTCTATATATTTCAAATTAATAATACTTTTTTGAGCAGTTAAGCAATCCGAGATAGTTATTATAAAGCCTTGAAATCATGGTTTAGCTTATCTGAGCAATATACTGTTGTTTATTCAGTTAGAAGACATCAATAATATGTGCGCTATATTTATGTTTGATCCTATGGATTAATGTATATGGTATGCACAGTTAATATTTTTGGTATTTGTATGAATCATGTTTTCTTTTGAAAACTCTTGCAGAATTCAAGATATTATTTCATATTTCTGCAAGAATTTATTAAGTTCGGCATACCGAAAATATTTTCTTGTTCTTGTGTTTACGTATGCTTTTAAAAAATATTTTGCGATTATTTCTGCAAATGCTTTGGTATTGGAATAATTCTGGTGTATTTATGTATTATTTGTAGTGCATTTTACGTATTTTGGTCTGTTTAGGTGCCTTGAACTGGGAATTATATCGAAAGGTTTTCTGAGCCGGAACCAGTAAAGAAAGTTCCAACGAACTTGAAAAGTTTATAAAAACCATGGAAAATGTTTAAATGTGCTGTATTTGTTATTTATGCTTAAACATCTCTTTAAATATGTATACATATATTTGGTATTTTTGTAACTTGGTATACGGTAGTACAATTTGTTTAAATATTTTGTAAATATGTATACAGATTATTATTATTAATTGATTTTCTGGCTAGCGTTTATACATTGTAGGTTTGTGGTGCATTTTTAGCTGTTTTTTGTGCAAGGTTTTTTTTTCGCTGGTTTTGTAATTTGTAAATTTTGCAGTCTACGTAAATATTTTCTATGTATGTATGAGTGTGGATATAATATGTTTTGTAAGTATATATTTCCAGGATACCTTTGCAGAGCTGAAAAAATAATTTTTAGGTTTGAACGGACAATTTCTAAGTGTTTTTAAGACGGACCATATATATTTTAGTTACTAAAATATTTAACAGATTAATTTAAGAGATTCGAAAAAATTTTAATTTAAGCTCTTTGGTTCCTTGAGATTGACTTCAAAAGGCGAGAAGACAGACGGACAGTATTAAGCTATGAATCTTCTGCTTGAACACTCTCTTTATTTAGATTCTGCAAAGGTATTGAAACTTCAGTGGTCCGAAGAAGTTTTTAGTTCAACACGCTTTCTGTTAATCCTGTCACATTTAGCTTTGGTTTTATAGTTCAATGTACATCTAGATGTGATTACGTGGGCTTGATAATTGATATAACTGATATGATTGCGTTGATGAATTGCGTTGACAGTTTCTGGCGATTATATGTATGTATGTATGTATATGAGTATGCTATCATTAAGCTGCTACAAGTATAAATCAACCATTTGTTCCATTGGAAACGCATAATGTTTGTTTTATGTTAGTGTGTTGAAAGACACATTTGAATTGACGCATGACATGTAGTAATAGTAGTATATGTATTTACAATGGAATCTAAAACGTTGTTTAAAATCTAATTAAAAAAATATGAATGCAAATTTCGGTGGCTGTGTTTATAACTTTGTTTCTAAAAAGAGTTTAAAACCAAACTTGAACTTGTTTGTTTAATGCGCGAGTTTATGACATGCTTAAATGTTAATAAATAAATATACGTTGAATTTAAAAAGCGCAACAATTATTTGAATAATTACCTAGTTTTTTAACAATATATAGCATGTTCATTTAAAATTGAAAATTAAATTTTCACTATATAATGCACATTGTTTACATTCATTTATAATGTTGTAGTTGACAAATTTCGATTTCAGATGACTTAGTAGCTTTCATTTTCGTTTTTGTGATTGGTAATTGCATAAAGCCTAATTAAAACAAATACATACATATCTCTAAGTGTTATAGTCTAATATATATGTAGATAGTATGCTCAATTATATCGACAACTTGATCTGATTATATATAGGAAGAGAAGCCTAGAGCACGCTTAAATTTACATCTGTTGCACCAAGAGATTTCACTTTAATTTTATCATTCACTTTCATTCGTTCTACAATTTCCATTTTCCATTTTTTTTTATGCAAGTTTAATAAGTATAAGTTTATATATAAGTATCAAATCTAACTCAGTATTTTAAGCTAGTCAAAAATTAACTAATTCCATTTACTTACACACATTACTTGCTTACTTTTGTAATTGTTGCGTATTTTTGAAATACAACTATTTAGTTTACTTAGTCTCTATAAACTTGTTGCTATTTTTGATTCGTTAGCTAGCCAAGACTTAGGTCTGCTGTATTGAACTCAAGAATGCTGGATCCACAGAAGCCACTTTGGCGGTTAAAAATGCGTGCATGCAAAACAGCAAACTCTGCAGCACCTGACATTCTAATTCCTATATAAGAGAGTTGATTTGGGTTAACTAATTGAAATGTCTAAATATAGTGCCAACTTGCCTTTGTCTCAATGGCTCGCGTCTCGTTGTCCTGAAAATGTAGCTTCAACTTTGATTTGCCATCGTCGCTGGAGCCGCGCAGCTGTGAGAACTTATACTGCCAGACCATTGTGGAATCGGCGCCCTCTGTCAGTGAGAAGCCCGCCTGCCAATCAAGTGTCAGTCCGCCACTTTTGCCATGATGTGAAACGGCAAAAGTCTTGCGCTATATGTGAGTGAAAGATACATGATATATATATATATTTATTTATGTTGCATGTAAGTGGAATTATTTTATGAGCGAGCGGGCTGTTCGCATGTTGATTGAAATTGACTTTTAATATTTATTACGTATACGCGATATCATGCAATGGGAATAACTCTCTAATAACACACACTTGGCAATCTCAATAACCACAAAAGAACAACAACTGACACAATAGGTTCAATAATCCGCTTTTGTGTGTCTCTCTGCTCGACTAAATGTTCCAAATTGCAAAACCGAATTCGTATCGATTCAAAGCCAAAATTCATTCTTCTTTTTTTTTTTGTTGTCCTGTGCGTCGTTTATGTCGGTCATTGGCTTTTGGCTGTGACTTTTTAACGGCTGACTAGAATTGTGTACACATACATATATGTACAATGTCTATAGTATAAAGTAAATATGTACATGTTTGAGTTAGTAAAACTTGGCAACATTAAACAATACAATCTACCGCAAACTTGTTTGGCAGTGTTGGCATGTTTCTATAGCGATTACCAAAAAACTTTAACTTAAAGTTTGAAAATCAATACGGGTTTCTTAACTGATAAGTGAGATGAGTTCACTGAAAGGTCTTAATGGCCATTCAATCTTTTCGTGCCTGGGATATATTACAAGTTAAGCAAGATGGGGGCAAGTTATTCAAAATGTGATGTATTGTTTCGTGTTTGGTTTTTAATGAGCTTTTAAAAGTCTTTGTATTCTAAGCTCTACAAATGTTTCTGCTTGAAGGTATTTGGCAATCGATTATTATCGATAAAACAAGTTATCAAAACCTGTTAAAGGTGTTAAAAACAACCTGTTGCAATTTGACAACGTGTAAATTTGTAGACAAAAACTTCTTTAAAGGCTTTTCAGAGTACGTTAGTTTGTATCGATTTCTTTCTGAGGTCAGCAACCATGAACTTTGGTTCAAGGCTAGTTGGGGGGGAGGGAGGGTTTGTTTATATATATATATTAACGAGCAATTGGCAATCACGATACTAGTCGTTTGCATTGCGACCCGCCTGTCCGGGCAGCCTAATTACAAACAAACATGCGAATACTTGTGTACACAGATACTGTGTGTTAATACTGTGTGTGAATAGTGTGTGTATTTTAGTCTGTGCCACACTAATGGAGGTCATGAGAGCAGCCTTAACTTGTGTTTGTGTGTGTGTGTGTGTGCTTTTTATACTTACGCCCAATTTAATAACACTGGTCACTATGGCCGCATTCCAACTGTTCTCAATGCGCAGCAGCTCTTGTCGAGTTTCCACACTCAGATAACGCGGCTCGTGTCCGGAACTCTGCAACAAGAAGCAATGTTGTCGACTGTCCACCGTCTCCGATTCCTTGACAATCCGAAACATGGTCTGATATACTTTATAGACGACCAGGGCCTTGCTGATGCCAGCCACATTCAACTGCAATGAGTTTAAATAACTTACAATGGGATAAACCAACATAATATAATTTGCAAGTGCATTAAGTGCACTTCACATCATTATCATCATCATAGCTGTTGATAGTCAGAGGGTAACTTTGCACTCTGTCAGGTGGGTTAAGTGGAGTGCAGGGGGGTTGCACGAATGAATCATCGCCATAAGCCGTAGGCAACCAAGTTCCATTTGCTATGCAAAGACTGCTCATTAGAGCAAAAAGTACAATATTTTTATTTTTCGCGCTCATGTGCATGTTAGTGTGTGAGTGTTTGAGTAGTGTGTGTGTGTGTGTGCTAGGGGAGGTAACTCATGTAGGGTTAAGTCTTGACACATAAAATTAGCGCAGCACATATAGCGACTGCAGCTGCTTTGAACAACTTCGGGGCAAAATGAACACATAAAGCTAGCTTTCATATCCAATTATATACGTGCCACAAAAAGGGGCAGGAAACTAAACTGTGAGTCAAAGTAGCTTTAAAAATATATGTTGTGTATAAAAGATTTTCTATAAAACTTACTGGTGGCGTTTCAAAAAGCATTACTTCAGTTCCTTTGAGCAGCAGAAATCTTGGCTTATAGCTTTGCCATGATATGTTGTTGTTGATAACACCCTCATTCACCCAGCCCATATACTCAATGCGCTCGCCAACAGCAAAGTTGCGATTATAAAGCTTCATCTGTTCAAAAATATATATGAGTATATATGTATGTTGTTACTATGTTTCTTAAAGTTTCACCTGCAAATGTGTTAGACCCACAACATTGTCCGTAATCAGTTTGAGCCACTGGCTAAGTATCGCCAGTTCATCACAGTGTATGACCCCGGTGGAGAGGCCATTCAAGCCACGCACCTCAAAGGCATTTGGACGCAACTTGTCCGTGCCGTAAATGTAACGTGTCACATAGGCCATCATTAGCGGCACTACAACAAAGGGGCACAAAAAATAGCTTAAGACAAAAAGCAGCTGTCAAGGTTTTTGTCTTTGTACTACCTGCCACAACATCAGTCCAGCGTTTCTCTGGCTCCGAGCATATGGACATTGGTCGACTGCAGCTGCGTGATATGGTGCCACTATTCACCGAGGATTTGTAGCCTTCATCTGCCTTGAGTTCGGCACAAGTGACATCATTGTCCGAATCGGGCGTATCCTTTGTTACTGTGCGAAATGAAGAATGATTGTTTTTAATGGAATTTGTTATGCACATCTCGTGTCACATTTCTCTCACATTGCTTCTGCAGGAAGGGTGTTGCGGCGCGATAGTGTTTGACGGTGAGTACAACAATGTCGCCGGCATTGCGCAGAATGTTGACAGCATCATCGTGGGGGCATGCGGTTATATATTCACCGTTCACCTTGATGATGGCATCGCCGACAAACAGTTTTCCTGTTATGTCGGCCGCCTGATCCTTGTAGATGCGTGATATTAATATGGGCAATTTATGTTCGGCGCCACCCTTTATGCTCAGTCCTAATCCACCCTGTTTCTGTCGCGTTATTTGCACCATGCGCTCCTTTTGAACAAAAATACCCAAGTGTTTCTTTATAATGAGTGTGCGAACGTTGTTGTTGATTAACATACCTTGGATTCCATTGGGGGTCCATTTAGCTGTGAGCTTGTTGGCGTAACGATTTCCAACTTTTGCAAGGTCAACAATTCCATTGTTAAACTAAGTCGGAGTGGTTCTGGTCTACTTTTGCCATCGCTGACATGAACCATGCCCGAACGCACCTGTTGCTGCTTATTATTATTATTTGGGTAAAAGGGGGTTGGGTAAAAGATTAATGACATCCTTAAGTAGGAGTCTTGTAGTGCTTACCTTTAAATTTTGATCGAGTTTTTCCTCAATCGGCGTCGCCATTGTGTCCGAGAGCTTCATATTTTGTTGTTGTCTAACCCAAGAGCCTACAAATTAATCAAATAACGATAGTATAATATTTAAATATATCCTTTAACTGTTTGTTTTAAGGCAGTCAGATTGAGAAACGTTTATCTGTTGAAGTATTTACAAAACTCATTAAATGGTAGCTTTTGTTATTCCTTCTGCCAATCATTCCGACTTAAGCTCTCTTCATTGGCATTACTCTCGTAGAATAATAAGTTATTATTGCCATGGCGACCAACTGAAATATGATTGAAGCCAAATCCTTTTGCAGTTATTGAATTTTCAAAGTAATCCTTGTTCGTTGCAAGCTTAGCATTGCTTAAGATTTTAATTAGTTGCGATTGTCGACTTGCAATTGCGACCCAGTTAACTATACACACACACACACAAACACACAAGCAGTAAGCACACATAGCGAGTGTGTGTGTGTGTTTAAGGACATGACGATAAATTGCATGCTTTATCTAAGCTCTGTTATAGATACATTGATAAGGGCGTGGATTCATGTTGTGGCTTATGTAATCAATATTTGTATGTTGTTTATTTATTATTGCATTTTGTAAATTAAAATTTACAATTAAACCACAGCACACAATTGACAAATAGACAATAGTGTGTTTATTATTTATGTGTTTTCTGTGTGTGGTTTATATTTAGAAATAAATCGATGTTTATATTTATAAAAAGTACATATGTTTTCAATTAAAGCGAATATAAATATGCAACCGGAAAACGTTATAAGTATTACAAATGACTGAAAGCCACACACACACACACACACACACAAAACTCTTTTAAGTGCTCTCGGCTCTCTGCTTGGATGGATGCGTGGAGTGTGGCTGCAGCTGGCTGGATGGAATGAATAATATAACAACAACAGCAAAAGCAGCAGCAGCAATAACACACAAGTGCCGACATAAATACATAAATGTATGTATGTATGTTTGTAGCAGAGGTGTTGATATGTAGCAGGGAGAATGCCGTATGTGCACACACCACTTTCACTACCCCCAAACACACTCGCACACACGCACTCGTACTTAAAATCGTATTCGTATTGAGCATGAAAACAGATCCCCTCAATCTATTTGAGTGCCGACTGTGTACAAAATTTGTATTTCTGTGTAAAACAGGTGTTATTCTATACGTTGCAAGCAGCACACAATATGTGAGGAATAAATGTTGAAATATGAAATCGGATTTTTTCAATTTATTCTGTAAGCTGGCACCTCTCTCTATAAACAAAATTTGGATAACAATCAATGGTAACCCAGACACCATAATTGCTATATATGCAATAATGCTTGGCAACCGGGCTTTCAAAGAAAAGAAAACAAACTGTTAATGCTGTTTTAAATCGAGAGTGTCCCTCTGGTAAAGTCTTGTCCTTTTTACACTGTGCAAAAACAATGGAACTTTAAGAAGAGAGATACTTCTACAGTAGTACTTACAAAAACTAATATTTTGCTCAAGTTATACAAAAGATTTTTTTAAAATTCATAATCTACTCTGTGAAAGTATGAAATGTTTATAATTTTAGGATTATACTTTTAAGAAACTATTTCTAAAAATGTAGAACATAATTTAAATTCTTTTTAAAGTGTTTTCTGCAGTTGAGTTCGTGCCTTAACTTAAGTTTATACATCCTAGACAAGTATACTCATACTTTTCGGTCAGTGTACTGGGTTTTGACATGCTGTCACGAGCGCGGGTCAGAGATGCGCTACCCAAAACGCATAAATATTTCATTTGAGCTCATTCGCTGGCCTGTAAAACTTTGCAAAGTACCATCGAGATGATACAATTTATGCACTTACCACAGACAAACCAAACACACACACACACACACACACAAACTCATAAGCGTGCGTGCCACTACGAGAACTTGAAGCTGTTGACCTGGGCTATGGCTATGGCTATGGCTATGGCGAGGGCTACCTTTGATTATAGCTTTATTACGTGTACTTTGTCGTGTGGCGTGCGTGTCTCAAAACTCGTTACGTTAGCCAGCAAAACTCAGTGTATGCGATTGTGGGTGGTGCAGGGTGGTTAGTCGATCTCTCTCTCTCTCTCCCTCTCCCTCTGTCTCTCTCTGACTCTTAAACCAAACAAGCTGCTCTCACTCAGTTCGGAGTGTGCCGTTTGACAATCAGCTGTGCTGTGTTGGTTGGCTAAAAGAGCAACCAGGCAAAAGGAAACTTTTTGGGGCTGCTGCTCAACTGAAGTATAATTCGCACACACACACACACACACACATACATGTGCTTGGGGTATTTATGTTCCTATTTAATTGTTATAGTATGCACTGAAATGCGACAAATGCACCAAGTTGCAAGTCACACAGCAATGAAAATTTTACACTTTTATAGCAATTGTTATTGCTTATGTTTCCCATGTTGCGAAAAGTATTTGAGTTTGAATGCGCGAATGCAAATGCATTTATGTTGTTTTTTCTTTTTCCTTGCTGATAAATTGTAGTTGCATGCCAAACAATCATACTTGTGGAATTGGGTCACATTTTGATTTGATTGTTAATCGTTCGTGCGCGGTTATAAAACTTAAGTTAAATCATTAAACAACTCGAATAAGTATGCTAACATTTTTAGTTTGCCACTGTTTTCCTTAGCTTTTCTTCCTCCTCTTTATGCTTCACTTCTCTTTAGTTCGATTCTGTCTACCATCCGCTCTAGCTGATAGCACAACGTATTGAAAGGCTGTTCGCGAACGCACTGAAATTCAATTGTAAGTGAAGTCAAATGCGTGCCAAGAGAGCAATTCAAGCACAAACTGTGTGTCTCTCTCTCGCTCTCGCGCTCACTCGCTTTCCCTCCCACACATACACAAAGCACAAACACATGTCAGGCCATGCACTGCACACATGCTTAACGGTGCCGCGGTGTTGCCATCTCGTTTGTAAATATTCGATATTGTGTTTACGTTATATAAAGTTTCTGGTATATTGAATTCGATAATTGTTTAACTATTATTATTATTATTTTTTGCATTAAGTTTATAAGTGCAGCAAATTTATGTGTAGCAACACTCGGAATGTCAAACGTGCCTGGTCGATAAAAGTCCCGTTAGCTGTTGAGCAAAAAGTATCAGTGCTTAGAGCTTTGAAAACGCTGTGTACTAAAGCTTTTGTGCAGGGTTCTTGTCTTACTTTGGGCATTTATGAAAGTTTATGAATAAGCTCATAAGAATGAAAGCTTGTTTTCTATATTTTTAGTACTATATTTCGTCGTGAGAATTATTATATTTAAGCATACAGAGTTTAGGAATAAGTATTCAATCTTTAATAATGATTAACTTTCAGAAAAAAGTTTGTAAAAACAGCTTTTCTGACAAGGCTAAGTTCCTGGCATAAGTTCTCAGCACTAGCCCACAGATGGCGCTTTTTAAAGTCCTTAATTAATAGGTGAATACTTTTACAAGTAGTAGACTTTTAATAATAAATCTAACGATACTTACACACTAATGTATTGTTCTAATCAATGAGCCTATCTATCTTTTAGTTTATATAAGTTTAGCCATTGATAAGCTATATAGTAATGAAAGCACTTTTTTTTTCTTACATGCGCATGTGGAAAAGTTAAATGAATTTTCGTTAAATGTTAATTAGAAAGTGAGCCTACTTACCTGTGTGCCTGCTCATTAAAACTTTGGGATTTCGCACTTGTTATTGTTTTCTCTCTTATTATTTGTTTTTTTGGGCTTGAGCGAGGCGCAAGCATTTTCACTTATTTTGCACAACGGGCACTTTGGGCCCAGTGATAAGCCAAGAATAAATAGCATTCGCAAACAATGGCGGCAAAGTTAATTAATGAGTTAGCAAAACAGAGAGAGTGAGAAAGACAGAGATGGGCATAAGTTTGGCAAGATTGAGCATTACAACGGACAGACATTTACATGTGCATACAGACAGGTCTGAAGGTCTGAAATTACACATGCGATGAGAGTGAAAAAACTTTTTAATAAACACTTTATTGATGGCAATTGACAATTATGCAAATCGGCCAAGAGGCGAAAACAAAACAAAACTTGAAATGATCTCGTTGTCACATTTACATTCGTGTATACTCCGAGATTTTTGCGTATTAAGCAGACTTGTTACAATCTATCTTCGGGATATTTGTGAGCATTTTGACGACACCCTCAAGCGCAGGCAACGTGCTGATGATGTGACAACAAAAACAAAGCAGACAAAGTTGCAAACATACAAATATTGCCCCAGGACAGCACTGTGCTAAGATAGAAGTTCACAACGTCGACACACACACACACACACACACACACACACACAGAGAACTACAACAAAAAAGGTGACACCCAACTTAATAAACTCAGTGAAGGAACAGAAATAAGAGCAGCAAAAGCGGGGGGTTGGGGTTGGGTGACTAAAAGTAGCCGGAGCAGCTCGACAGGTGCATGGATCATTTCTAGCTTGAGCTCTTTGTGTTTGCGCCTTTGTCTTGACACTGGTGGGTAGCAAGCAATTGGTTTGGGGGTAGAAGGGGATGGTTTAAGGTTTAAGGCGTCGGCATTATTGACAAAAGTTTTGCGTCGTGTGTTTTTGTGAAAATGGGTGGGAAGAGCGGGTGGGTGGGAAATGGTAGGAAGTGTAGCTCAGGCGCAGCACATTTTTGTTAGCTGATTGAAATTAGTTGAAGCATAAAAAAGTTTGTTTGCTAACAATTTTATACAAAAATATTTCGTTGCGAAAGTAAAATTATGACTGCTTTGCATATTTTTCGGTTACCAATGTAAAACTTTAGCCTTTCAACTTATTGGCAAATGTTGGAATTTATGGGCCTGCTGCCGGTTCCTGAGTTCCAATGTTGGTTTTATTTATGCCAGCAATGAGCTGCGGTTTAACAAGCCCAAAAACTCAGGCTCACCCATTTCACAAATTTTGTTTCTTTGTCTTTGTGCCTCTCTCTCTCTATCGCTTCTATTCGAATTTTCCGGGCGGTTTGAGGTCTTTCTAATGGCATTAGCTAGAGTCTGTCTGTTGACTTTGTTGAGTCTGTTATTGACTTTGCAAATGCGACGCCCTTAAAGCCAAAATGCACTCTCCACACTCTCCTCCTCCTCCCGTTGCCGCTTTTTGTCTATGCTTCAATCTTTTCAGAGGTAAAACTCTCAGGCATCTAAATAAAATTACGTATACGCCACACACATAAACAAGCTGAAACTAAGGCGTCGTTGCGCAAATTGTAAGTGAATAATTATGTTATATTCTGTGGCCCCTAATGAACTTAAGAGCGCTGCTCACAGCCTAGACGTATCGTGTCCTCCTCTCGTATATCCGTGGCTTGCGCTTTTCTTTTTCGCTTACCCAGTGGTGAAAAAAATCAGGAGAATGAAAAAAAAAAAACAATGAAATTATTCAAGTTTCCTTAAAATCGTAATTTCGAACATTAATTGTACCTAAAATAATATTTTTAACTATTAATGAAGCTAATCCACAAGCACTAGCCTAAAACTAGTGATTTCTTACCTTGCATTCTCATGAAAAAGTAATGTGTTTTCCTTAAAACACGATTAATCACATAATACATTTTCCTACAGGGTTTTTACTCCACATATATCTATAACTAAACTGTAGCCAGCGGCATTTGGGTATTTTCTACTTGATAAATATATGCTTGATGTAGCATATTTATTTTATAGTAACAATATAATTATATCACAGTCACGCTTCAATAGTTTTATATGCAAAAAATAAAAACAATTGAGTTAGCCGAAGGGACAAGGCGTATTGTGAATGGGAGCTTAGCACTAAATAAATTGCACTGTAAATTATATAAACGCTTTCATGTTTTGAGGCCAATGCTAGTGGCACCGCAAAAACCAAATGAATGTACATATTTTGATTGTGCAACCGCAATGCAGTCCCGCAGCACGTCCTCGGCTATCAAAATATTTGACCAAAAGCCCGGGATGCGTGTGTGTGTGTAATGAGCAGGTAGTGTGGGAGGTGTTTGTTGTTGGCCAGACAACATAAATCACGTACAGACGTATGTGTGTGAAAAAGCCACATCATTGGCATTCATTTGCAAAATATTTTTGTTAATTCTATGCGCAAATTAAATAATAATAGCAAAACTGCACGTACCACAGAAGCTAACTGTTTACCTGGCTTAGAAAACGCTGAGCTGTGGAAAGTGAAAAAGTGCAAAGCGCGGCAACAAATCAAACAAGCGACAACAAGTAGAACAAGCAGCTCAAGCTTGCAGCCAAAGCCCAAGCTAAAGGCTGACAGTATCAAGTTGAAGCAACTGAATGCGTGTGGCAACAACAACAACACACACACACACACACACACACACACTAGCAATGCCTGGTGACGACGTTTTCTCTTCCACTTTTTTGTTTTTGTATCCACTGCACGGAAAATGCATTCAATTTGGCGTGGAGCACGATTCGGGCGAATGCATAGCAATCAAAATGCGGTTAGTTGCGTGTGGCATCGGGCGGACAACAACAACAACAACAACAGCAACAGTAGCTGTGGCATGCGAAACAGAAACAACAACCGCGGTAACACAACACTGACAACACAATGAACAGCAGCAACAACAACAGTTGCATCAAAAAAAAAAAAAAAAAATGCAATGACAATTGTCAACAATTTTAATTTTCATATACACGCCACGGGTAAAAAACAACAACAACAACAGCAACACAAACAAGGATAACATTCGCGTTATGACAATGCCAGCCAGGATCTATACCCCATACACACATACACATATGCAAAACACAAACACACACGCATACATATGGTAGTAGTTGCAGAAATACAAATGGATTTCAGTCACGAAGTGAGGCAGGAAGAGAAAGAGAGAGAGCCTTGGTAATGGAAGTTTATGGGCTCATTGGTTGGTCAGCCAACGTTCCTCTCCCCCTCCTTCTCCCTCTCTCTGTTTGACAAATCTGTCCGGACTGTCGTTTGCCATGTCCGGTCCAGCTGACCGCATTATGCAGCTGGAGTTGAACGCAAATATTTTTGCAACTGATTTTCCAACCGTATTCATTATCAACAGCAGCCGTAAACGACGTAAAAAAAATCCCGCTAGCATAAACGGAGATGATGTCCCGTATTATTGAAGATTTGTTTTTGTGGCGCCTAATCAATGGTTTAAATAACTTTGTGAGAATTGAGAACAAAACAGGACTAAGTTTAAATCTATTTTGCTATTTTTGGTATCTAGTCGATTTGAATATTATTATAACTTGGATACCCGGTATATTTAAAAATTATTAAATTAGCAAATTTATAAGTTTTAAATGGCCACTAAAATACACAAACATAAAATTTGCATTAAACTCTAATTTAGAAATTAATAATAATAATGCAGAAAACAAAATTTTGCTTTAAAATAAACCGGATATTTTAATATTTTATGAATATGGTCACCAAAATTTGCATTCATCTAACATTTATTAAATAAAAACAAAAATTTTATAAATTAATTTTTTATAAGTGGCACTTCTTGGTCATGTTCAAATCTCTGCAGCATTATTTATTGAATAATGAATATTTTTTGCGTATCTGGTCACACTGGCGACTGCATTTTAATCACATCCGCAAAGCATCGCAATAATTGCATTTTGGCGGTTTCGTTACATTTCTCGTTGTGTTTCTCATTTCTCGTTTTTGTATCGTTTCATTTTGCTTTGCGTTATTCGTTTTTCGTTTTTGGCTCTTGGCTGCGACTGCGGTTTGTTAATTATGAATAATGAAAATTTGATGAGTACATTTTTGCTGCAGCACTTGGTTTTAACCCGCTACTCCTGCCGCTTCTGTTGTTTCTTCTTTTTGGCCAGTGGTCTTCTTTATTGTCCATTTTATTGCCATTCGGGTCTGACCGCGTATTTAGTTAATATTTAAAATGCATGCATATTTGAGTAGCTCAACAGCATTTATATATTTTGTGGCTTTTCTCTATGGACTCGTTGAGTTTGGCTAAAATCAAATAAAATCACTTTCCTGGCTCTTTGATTTATGCTTTTATACACATTTTAATATCCACAAGCATATTAAAGAGAGAGAGAGAGTAGAAAATTGCATCAGGCGACATTCTGCTGCTAAGCGTATTAATTAATTAAAAATGAGCATAAATAAGTACATAAATCAATTATCAGTTTCAATAAGACGCTACAGGCAGCCAGCCAGCCAGCTAGCTAGCTAGCTGTGTTGCATGCTACATGCTGCAGGCGGCGTTAAGGCTTTGGCACCGGGCAATTACTTTGCTAAAAAGCCCTGCAAGCGACGACAACAAGGACGAGGACGAAAGCGATAAAAACGGCAACATGGCGTTCAAAGTGCACAAAATGGCGGTAATTCACGCTTTGTTGCTGCGCGGCCATAACGAATGAATGAATGAGCCGCGGCCGCCGCAGCAGCAAAAAAAAAATACCGAAGGCAAAGCAAAAGGATGCCCGCTAATAGAAGAAGAAGTGCGGGCGGCAAGGCAAAAATAGCAACAGCGAGAATAGTGAAATAGTGAACACAGCGTTGATAGTGTAGATTTTTAAAGGTATATATTTTTTTCCAAAAAAGCTTAGAGCAAAGATTAAAAAAAATTGGGTTAAGCTTATGAAGTATTTATTTTTGAATTTTAAGCTAGTAATTTATGTGTTATTAATAATTAAGCCTTTCTAAATAACATTTGTAAGTTTTTTAAAATGTACTTTATAGATAGAGAAAGGGCATTAAACGCTGCCATGACTGGAAAAAGAAAACCGCTGCAATGCCAATGCAGGCAGTTGGTTGCACTCCTAACTGTTCAGAAAAGAAAGATACAGTTAGTTTTTTTTTTCACTACTTCAGCTTTGTTCAGCTTCATTTCCCGTTCCAGCTGCGTTTGCTAAACTTTTTCCTTTTGCGTTGCGCTTTTCTTGGTTTTCCAAAGCGTGAATTGTTCATAAAGTGTGATATTTTTTGCTAAGGATGGCCAAGGACTAGAGCTATGCCATTAATGATACGCTTTCGTGTGCGTAATGCAATTATTTCTCATTTTTTTCGCATTTGCGCACAATTATTTATGAATGTGAGTGTCCCTTTGAAGAACTATCTTTTCTCAGTGCTCATGAAATGATTACCAGTTTATCTGGAGGGAGCTGCTGCTGCTTCCTTAAACTAAATAAAAAACTTACTAATCAAATCAAAAGTGAATGCTACAAGTTGCAAGGTAGCAGCGGCAAGAGCCAAAGCAAATTTTAGTTCAGAACTTTTACCTAGAGTTTGGTCATTCAAGCATATTTGACAAATTCACTTAACATGTGTACGACCATAAATAATATTCACCTGTGTGGAGTGAGTGTGTGCGATGTGAGTAATTTTGTTGTGCCTGACTTTGAGCAAATGAAGAACTTCCTCAAAATGTTGAGTGCATGTTGCATTTTGAATGAGCCAAGTGAAAGTTGATGTACTCTAACCACAAATGCGAATGTGTGTGTGTGTGTGCGAGTGTGTGCGTTGTTGGAGTAGCATTTGATGAAGCGCCAAGCGCCACATTTCAATTATACACGGGCAGCTGCAAAATGGCAAACTGGCAACTGACGCATTTTGCGCTTAATTTCATTTCCGTTTAAGTGCCGTTACAAATGGCCAAAAACTTCCATCTCCGCCACCTGGTCAGCATTTTTTTTTTTTTTTTTTTTTTTGTGGAACAATGGAGCAGTTGGTGCTGTAGTCGAAATATTTTGCAGTTGAGCAGTAAATTTCATTTTAAAAGCATTTCATTTACATTTTGTCCATTTATGTTTGGCCATTGGAAATTTGAGCTAACAACTTTTCCCAGGAGCAGAAGCTCACGTTGCCATTTTATTGTTTTGCCATTATTTCAGGTGAGTGTGGAGTGTGAGTACCTTTTTATGGCCCAAACGTAGCGTGCGCCTCTTAGCCAACTGATCCGCTGCTTCCTGCTGCCTGCCACACTAATCCCTCCGTCTGTGTTTTTAGTGCCCGAAAATTTTAACGACGCGTCTTTTGGAATTTGCTTAAGGAATCTATAAGCGAAGTGTGTTGTGTGTGTGTGTGTGTGTGTGTGTTTGTGTTTGCCCTTTGCGATTTTTCACTTTGTCTGGCTTGAGCATCTTTTGTTGCCCGTTGTTTGTTTTTATGCGCGACCGTTGGTTGAACGCTTCGCTGCTTTGATTTGCCCAGCTTCAGTTCCAGTTGCAGCACTCTCTCAGCCTTTGCCCTCTGCCCAGTGTCTTTTGACCTCCCGTTTCCGATTCCCGATTACAACTGGCGTAAGAGAGAGAGACGAGAGAGAGAGAGGGAGACGCACTCGTGCGCTCTTCGGTCTACAAAGCAACAAATCGAGTTTGCGAATAAATGAAATTACTTTTCGGTCTAATGACCATCATCTGCTGATTTTATTAGATTTGTTTCCTTTGCTCTGTTTGTTTGCTACTGCTTCGACTACTGTTCCTGCATCTCTTCTTGTCTGTGTGTGGCTGCAATGAGCCAATGTACGTGAATAGCGGTAACACAAAACCTGGCTAACTTTAAATGACTTTTGTGCCCAATCGCTGTAAGCAAAATGCTTGATAAGCTCTCTGGCTCTGAATGTTTCAAGGGTCAAGGCACAGTTGTTGACTTCGCTTAGCATCATTTGTAATAAAATGTTGCAAGCTGAAAAGTATGCAATAAAAACCTTTTAGTTGGGGATTTTTAAGTTATTGAATATTATTTCATCACTTCTGCCATTTTCATATAATCTTATTACTATTTTAGCGGTCTGCTGACTTTTATTTAATTGTTTCTGCTTGTAGTAGTTTAATTTTCAACAACAACCAATAATTTGAGGGCAAACGCATTAAAGCCACAACAAAAACAGCGAAGACTTCTTGTCGACAGCCTGTTCTTTTCATATTTATATTTTGGCTTCGAATTTGTTTGCTAATGTGGCAGAAACTCCCGCTGCTTAACTCACCCCCACTCCGCACTCTCCCGTTTCCACCCCTGCCAGTTTCACCTGTTGTGCTTGTAGCATTTTCCGCCTCTGACATTTCATTTTTTATGAAACATCTTATTTTTCTAATTTGCAACAGCAGGTGTCGCCATTTTGTGCCATTTTGTTTATAAACACACACACACACACACACACACACTGACAGAGTCCTGGCATTGGCAATATCAGCAAGCAAGAGAGAGACCAGAACTCTGCCTCTTCCCCCCGTCAATTTCAATGCTCTGGCAATTTTCATGCTGTTTAATAACGCGCTGTTGTTGTTCATGTTGCTTGGGTGTAAATTCAGTTTACTGTAAAATTTAATAGAAAGGAAACTTTTTGCACAACTGGCGCATGTGACTTTATGTGGCCGCGTGTGTGCGAGTGTGTGTGTGTGTTTTCGTGCAAATTGGCGTCCTTTGTTTATAGTGTTTCACATGTTTGCATATAAAGTGAAAATTCTTGTTAAGCGTGCTGTAAAAATGCGTTTAATAAGCTCAACTTGTTGTTGTTGTTGTTTTTGTTATTGCACCACCCTAAAACGCCACCCTAGAAGACTTTTGGCTGCCCTGGTTGCCTTTATTAATTCATAAAAATTGCGTCGACAGGTGTCGCCCCAACGATTTGCGTTGCTTTTATGGGCCACATGTTAAACAAAAAAAAATGTGAGAGAAAACCAAAGAAAATTGAAATTTTTCGTTAGCAAATAAGTAGCACGTAAGAAAGCTAAAACAATAGCAATATGAGGGACAAACAAACAACCAAGTCAAGCAACAAACTCACACATACATATGTACAATAATTCGTTATCTCTGGGGCGTATCAAAATCACGCTTGATTAACTTTTTCAAGTCATTTAACAAATAAGCAATAAAATCCGTACATTTCTCTCCTTCGACATTCTCAACCCGTAACAGCAACAGCAACAGAAACGGGAACAGGAACAGGAACAGAAGCAGCCCCAAGCAGCCGTTTATGCCGCCTTGAGCCAATTGCCGTTACGATTTTGAGCCAATTGTGTGAGTAGCATGGTTTTTAATTTGCCTCCATTTGATGTCCTTATGCACAACCAAATGGCCAATAAAAACCTTAAGCACTCGCACAAAGACATATAGAATAAGTAGCTATATAAATGTTATTAAATATTAAATAGGTTGCATAAGCTTCACTCCTTTGCAAGAAAATTATATGCCAACTAGCAGCATTAACCTTCGAATCCAAGCTTAACCTTCACCTACGATTTATTTGTCATTGTTTTGCGTAAAAACTTGATAGCTAAGACTTAACGTTTGAACTGTGCGTTGATAGCAGTCAGTCAGTCAATTAGAAAAAGCAGCTATAAACATATGCTTGACATTAAATGGATTGAAATTAAAATAGTTTCAACTTGCAACATTTAATCTTAATTAGTTTAGCGGTCAATAACTCACAAATTGAGTTGTCTAACACAAAACGTAGGCAGCCTGTGAACTGAGACATAAATTTGCGGCATAGACGAGAGCTGTTACACATCTACATAAGTGGATACATATGTCGTATGTCTGTGGTATGTTTCTTGCTAAAGCACTAAATTAAATACACAGCAAGGCAAAGGATAAACGGAAGCCAGGTCCTTACGTGCATGTGTGTGTGTTGCGGCTAATGGCCAAATGGAATTTTCGTAAATTAGCATTAATTAATCAATGTAGCAAATGAATTTGTTAGCCAGATTTGTCCAAGGTGAGCAACAAGAGCCAAAGTCATTAAATAAATAAAACCTTCCGTTTGTTTGTTTGTTAGTTCTGTTTTGGCCCTTTGAATGTGTAATCAAGCCATTGCTGATTTGACATTTGAAAGCGAGATTAAATTTGATTGCGCACAAATGCTGCCATGCCACAGGCCACACACATGCACATACCGGAAATTTTGGTGGCAAGGACAACGTCTTTAGCGTGTTGCACACCAAACTGCTCCATTTGGGCTTTGTGTAAACCTCTTGGCAACTACTGCCAGCTGCTCCCAGTCAAATACAACAGTGCACCCAAAATCTGCATTTGCAAATAGTCGATGCCATTGTGTGTGTGTGTGTGTGTGTGTGTGTTTGTCGTTGGGCAAATTAAATATTGAGCCAGGCCATGTGGCATTTTGGGTTTGTGCTTGTGCCGCCTCCGACTGTGATTAGGAGGCTCTAATGTTATGTGCAAGGAGCACGGAGCATGGTAGAACAAACAGAGGTTGGTACCTGTGAAGGAATCTTAGCACAAATGCAATCAAACGTTATTGATTGTCGTACAGACGCCGACTTAAAGCAATTTATGGTAAACAATAATACCAGCTGACATCAAAGACTAAATCAATGACAAAAACAATTTCAAAACTGGCTGACTGGGCTGGCTTTGACAGCTTTGCGAACTTGATGAGCTAACAGCAAAGGTAAGCTAGCAGTCAAACACACACACACACACACACACACACACACACACAACCAGATCAGACACAGCTTAAGACACTCAATCAAATGTGAAAATCAATTGCTGCCACACGCTAATCAGACAACATTTATATGGCTGCAGCGTCAAATCAAAAATAGAAATAGAGCTGTCAAGCCGTGCTCCAGCTACAGCCAACCACACACACACACACACGAGCACACACACAGTCGCGTTTACATTTTGCGTAGCATACTTTTGCGCGCCGCCTTCAGCGAGCACAAGAGCTAAGCTAAACGTTTATGGCCGTAAATTCGATTTGCGCTTCAATCAACACCTGCACACATCTTTTTACTTCATCTTTGGCTCCGCAAGATTGTCTGTGGCGTAATTGAAAATGACAGCAGCGACTGGCAGACAGACAGACAGCCAGACAGACAGCTTGACAAGCGCTGGAAAAACATACACAAAATTGTAAAATGATAAATAATGCGGCTTAAGAGTTTGCTGAGGATATACACAAACATTCAGTCTGTAATCAAAAGCAAGAATACATTTATTTTCAATAACAAGTCGAGTTTGAGGTGTTTATTAGACTAAATGAATAATGAAAAAAACCTCAATTGAGTATATAAAATATGAATTCTTTTATTAAAAAAAATAGATTTAATATTAACTAGCATAAAATACCAATTAAAAGTAAAGAAATCAAGCTCAAGCCAATCACATTTTTTAACAGTGTTCCATTTTAATACCGTGCAATGTTCGTCCATTTTACCATACATACAATTAATCCAAACATACATATCTCAGAAGCCAAGATTATTATTTAAGGATACCAACTTACATCCAACATATTCTTTCTGGACAACTTTCTAGGACTGCGCACAAGCCATTTGGTACAAGAACTGAATAACTGTACGTGTGGGTCGACCAGTCATGGATTCCCGCAGCAAATACGGCAAGGGATTCACACGAGTCAACATGCCCGTGCCACGAATATCCAAATGCGCCCAATCCAGACAAGGCACCAACGAGTGCAAAATAGCTGCAGCCAGGCACGAGGAGGCGGGTCCACGTCCATTGTTGGACATATCGTAGGTGGGATTCTTGTGGATGATCTGCTTGAAGTAGCGGAAGAGTGGCATGCGCCACACGCGATCACCAGTGATGCCGCCAGCCTTGCGGAACTGCTTGGCCACATACGAGGAGTTGCTCCACAGACCCGTGGCGCTGCCGCCCAAACCATAGCTGACACCCTTGGCCACGCTGCCAATGCTGACGATCATCTTGGGCTTGAAGTTGGCCTGGGCATAGAGCAGGGGATCGGCCATCATGACGACGGGCGCCTTGCCCACATCCTTGATGCCCATGGTGACGCCATTGAGCAGCGTTACCACATCGCCGCACTTGACGGCCATGCCCGAAGGCATATGCTCGCAGAGTGGCAACACTGCCGTGATGTTCATGGGCAGGGAGAGGGCGGCGGCGGCACGCAGCACACCCACACAGAGAGCGGCACCGGACATGGCACCACGATACTTGTGCATGCCAGCCTTGGGCTTCAGGCACAGACCGCCACTGTGGAAGGTCAGACCCTGGCCCAGGAGCAGCACCGATTTGTCCTCGGGTGCGGTGCCGCAGTAGGTGCACTCGAGCATGAGGGGCGGCTCACAGGAGCCCTTGGCGATCATGAGGAAGGAGTTCAGGCTCATGTCCTCAATCCAGTCCATGGAGCGCACCTCAACGGAGACGCCGCAGGGACACAGGGCATCGACCGTAGCCTGGGCAAAGATGGAGGGCGTCATCTGGTTGGCTGGCGTATCGGACAGACGACGAGCCAGATTCTGGGACTCCGCCTTGAACAGGCCACGCACCCAGGCATCGTGATCACCCTTGCCGTACATCTCCAGCTTGGGCGTCATGATGCGATTCTTCTTCACCTTGTTGACATTGTAGCGCCAGACGGCCAAGGCGGCACCCTCGGCCGCCTGCTCCGGAAAGTCCATGCCATCGACATGCACCTCGGTCATGCCCTGCAGCTGCAGTGCACGTGCTCCCGTGCCGGCCGCAATGCGTGTATTCTCCATGCCATCGTCCATCTCCTCGGCCTCGTTGAAGCCGGCATCGGCGGGACCCATGCCCACAACGGCCACCGCCTGGAATTCACCCTCCAGGCCATTGAAGAGCAGTCCCTTGCCGGGTTGTCCATTCATGCCGCGCTCCTTGATCAGGCCGATGAGATTGCCACCAACGCCATCGTCCAGCGTTTGGCCACTCTCCGAGATCTTGACCGGCTTGTCGCCCTCCTGCTGGTAGATGCCCACGACCACGCCCTTGGGATCATCGCATTTCGTGCGGACGCTGTGATGGAGCTGCTGAGTTCGGAGCAAACGACGCACTGCTCTCAACATTCGGAGGTTTCGAATAGCTGGCATTCTTCTCTTCTTTACTTATCTGGGTTTTTTTCTTTCTTACAAAATTTGAACAAGATACGAAAATTTATAATTCACAAAAATTTTGTATAGTCTAAACAAAAGAAGCAAACGAATTTTTGATTTTTTTTTTTGAAAAATCTAGATGAAAAAAATATATGTTTGTTTAGTAAGACAAGCAACACGAAAATAAAAATGTTGCCTCTACATAATATAGAAATCATAGTTCAAGTGACAGCTAAGACTAAGCCTTTGCTTTTGCTCGAGCTTTATAGATTACAGTTATCTGCAGTAAAAGCTCATTACTTTCAATCCAACACATGTGCAAAAACCAAATAGTTTAAATTGTATGTAAATACCTGCAGGGCCATAATGAAGTTTATTGCACTAAGTACTTGTACTTATGAGTTGGCCAGCTGCAATGGTTATTTTTCTTTATCCGTTTTGTTGGCTTTAAGCCGCTTAGCCAACATTTAACAAACAACTGGCACTTAATACGCAGACTGCAAAGCAGTGGCAAACAAATAAAAAATGCTTAATATCATATGAATTTTAATTTGTCGCCGGAATGCGCCGGAAGCTGTTGGCCAAGTGCACAGGCACAACAACAAAAACAGCAACAATAGGTGCACATAATAATAATTAATTTTCCAAGCCAGTGAATCAAGGATAATTGGGCTTAATTTTTTGGTTGGTGCGAAAAAATGCGCTTAAAGCGCAAATGAGGAAAGCTCAAAAAAGAAGTGTGCATGAAAACTGGAAGAATGCTTTATGGATGAGTGGAGGAGACAAGGGGGGAGAGAGAAGTGCATGTTTAATATTTTTTTTTTAATTACTTAATATTTTCGAGCTTAAGATTACGTTCACAGAAATCCAGTAATTCAGCCAACCAATATAAATTGATTTTCATTTGATATGCTTAATTGAGTATTGATGAACTGTTTATAAATTACTCTATAACAATCCATGGCCACAACACTTTAAAGTTTTAAACAAATGCCAATGAGCCAGAACAAATACATATATTCGCAATTAAAATTTTGCAAATATAAATCTGTAGCTTTAATACAGCTTATCTGGCCGGCCATGTACAAATAATTATTATTACTATGTGTATTTGTCAAGCTGGCAAACTGGAATTGAATTTGAGTTGTGCAAAGTGTAGACTTATCTTGGGCATAATGTTCGAACTCACCCAAAACTGGCCCAAACTGGCAACTGCCACAAACACACAAGTGTTCAAATGGAAATACGAAATTTGTCTTGTGTGTGAAGGGAGGTGGGGGGGTGGGAGAAGAGATTCATAGATAGAGAAGGGTGTGCAAAATTAACCCAATAATCCAGCAGTGCAGCAGCTGAAATGCCCCGAAACCAAAATTTGAAATTTTGTTATTTCTCACCTTTGCGCTTGACCTGTTCGCTTGATAACACACAGGACACAGACAAAGACACAGAGAAGGACAACGAGTAGGAGCAGCAGTAGTAGCAAATGAATGCCCTACAGCAACACACACACACACACACACACACACACACATGGAGTGCAAAATGCAAACAGAGGACACACAAAAGGGACAAGTGAAAGACAGACGGCTTTGGCCAGGAATACTTGTGGCTTAGCTTTTAGCCGTAGAGTTTTGGGAGGGTGTATGTGTGTGCGACAATCATAAATGTTGCATGATGATAAAATATTTGCCCAAGTTGAATAGTTCAAAGTATTTCATTTTAAATTAACATTTGTCTTTGGCCACTCAGTTGGAATTATGCAATGTGGTCGCCGATAAGCACATTTCAAGCGCAATCTTTGCTCAGCTTTAACATGGACACTATTTCCTCGACATTCTCACTGGACAACTAATCAAGTTTTGTTCGAGCCCATACTTACTTTAAGTACAACTTTAATTTTCGCATTTTGGCCACGCAAAGCAAAGCTTAAGCCATAATTTAGCTGGCCGTGTTGCCAAACTTTTGGCCATGCACTTTGTCTAGCTTGAGTTAACACGCTCGCATACAGCTACCCTACCTGACCCCTGACCTGTGACCGCTTCTCCTGTGATGCTCACGCATGAACACATTTTCGGGTCGGGCATTGGATAGGATGCTGCTGTTGCAGCTGTGCGAGCAAGGAGTGCTGTTAAGCGGCTTACAAGTAAAATGCTGCCAGATTTTAATTGTCTGCACGGAAGCAGTCGAAGAGTATGAGAGCGAGGCCACGCTGCGTATGCGCAATGTGACATAGTGTATGCCCAAAGGCTTATTTGGCACAAGTACGAGTGAGTGCATGTGTGTGTGTGTGTGTGCGTGTGTGTTCCTCTTAAGTAAATTTCAGTGTAGTGCATGTGGAGCATGGAGCACAGAGGCAAACACTTACGCTCTGTTGCGCATCAGTTGCTTGTCATGGTTTAGCAGCCAACCAACCAACAATCCTGCGGCTGTCGAATTAATTCTACCTGATCCAAACAGCAGACAAAACAAAAAATAGAATATATAAACATAAAAAGAAAAATGATTAAGTTAAAGTTAAATCTAAATAGTATTGAAATAGCTGTAGCTAATAACCTAAAAATACTTTCTCATTCATAACAGCTTTTTTTTTAAGGCTCCAACTAACCTTGTTAAACTTTTTTACCTAATCCCTTGAATGAAAATTATTCTCACGTTTTTTGTCACATTCGCGCGCCGTGCGATAAACTTGAAATTGTTTTTTAATTCTATTTTCCGTATAATCGAAATAAAAAAAAATGAAACTAAAACAACAACACAAAAAGATTAACTGCTTGGGGGGCTCGAGAAATTTGCAATTTGGATATTTAACGTGCGAGAAACGGTTGAAAACGCTGGACAACAATAAAATAATGAGCACCAAATTACACAAAAGCGTGGAAAAATGGCCGCGAGCACCATTAACTGGGTTCCCATTCCGCATCCCAAGTGGATGCTGGCCAAATGAATTCTAAAAGCTTTTGCGCCAAAGTGTTGACAACCATTTTGGTAATATGCTCAGGCAGCGCGACCAGGAGGCACTGTGCCTTGCCTTGGCACCCTGCCGAGGCCAAAAGGATGCTAAAACAATTACAAAGACTGGCAGCAGGGACGAAACGACGCAACAGCAGCAACAAGGACAATGACAGGCGCAGATTTCAACAAAATTTATTTGCTGTGCGATAATTTTAAAGAACAAAGACACCGAACATTTTCATAGCAAAGCGGAAATTTTCTTTGGGTAGAAGTAGTAATATCTTCCCTTTTTCCTTATTTATTTCGCGACCTTTGTGCAAGCCAAATATTGCTCTAAGCTTTAATTAGCTCTGGCCAAGGCGCTAGGTTAAGCGCTTTATTAATACACTTACATTTATTTTAATATCTAAACATAAATTGCTGCAGCATTCTAAAATTTTAATCAAAATCTGAGCATTCTCTTTGACTGGAATGAAACTAAACGAAAGTACTCTTGACCCAGTTGCTGAAGCATGTTAAGTAAATATTAGGCAACAAATATTAAACTACTACAACATTTTTGCTTTGTTCATGTTGGTGTGAAATTTCCGGTAGCAAATTATTTGAAGCACTTTCAGCATTGCGTGTAAATTATGTTCTCTGCTGCTATTTTCATTTCTTTTTTTAACAGACTGATTTAATTTTTCTTTTGCCCAACTTTTCTAATTCCTTTGTGATTGTTATTTGCGTCTTAACTTTTTTCCTCTCTTTACTGTTGCTTTTTTTTCTTGCAGCGGGAAGTCAAAATTGAGGGTTGTTGCATACTTTTAGGGTGTTTGTTGATGATGCCAATTTGTAGATAAAGTGGAAAGACAGTTTCCGACTGTGCTTTACTCTGTTCTAAGTGTGAAACAGGGATCAAAGTAGATAATTATGGAAAAGGAAGTGAAAAAAGAAAAAGTGTATACCTATTTAATATTTAATGAAACATTATGCTTATTATCTGGCAATCAAAAGGAGACAAAATGTTTGTTTTACTTTATAGATAATTTTTTATTAAAATTTAATTTTTATTTTACAACTAAACGCTTAGAAACTAAAATGTTGTCGTTTTAACTTAAGTACAGATACAGAGAAGTATACTAAAAATTCATATTTTTTGCTTATTATGCATGTCTTGGCAAGTAGAAGGAAACACTTTCAAAAATCAAATACAGAAAACACAACCAAACCATTTAACATACGAGTATAAAAAGTGTTGAACTAATGATTAGGGTGAAATGAATATAAGATTGCGAATTATTTATGTATATTATGTTGTATATAATCTATGGACCGATTTGATGTAAATTGTTTGCTATGTATATATATTATTATGTAAATTGTATAATTCAGCTTAAATGTTTTGTATGTGATTTCTGCTTTTTATACGAGTATATATTGCTTATGAAAAGTTTGTCTAGTTTAGTAAGTTTTAATAGCGGATCTGAATATTTATACTCTTATATATATATATGCATTTATGAATGTGTGCGTATTCAATGCGGCAGTTTAATATTCCTGTTTTTTATTGAGTATGGTTCAATTGTTTTGTCTTTGAATATCGTTTAAATAGGCAATTAATAAATTTATCAAAACTTAACATCACATTGCTTCTCCAATTACATGTATAGAGGCTTTTTTATTAAATGCAATTCGATATTTTATTTATTTGATTTTATTATGAGTTAAAATGCATGAATTGTGTGCTTATGTACTTGTAATACTTTTGTTTGTTCATTTTACTTTTTTTTTGTTGTTGTAATAGTTGTATATTAACATCTTGAAACTTTGCGTCACTTTAAGTTGCAGTAAGTATGCTTAATAATGTAATTATTTATTATTATATTTAAATGTTTATAATAACGATATGAAGTGATTTTTGTTTTGTTTTATTTCAATTGAATTGTTTGCGATGCGAGCGGCAGTTTTTCATTATTTATTTATTTGTAATTGTTTGTAGCTAGCTATTCATGTTGACGACAAATTGTATTTTTAATAAACTTTAATTAGTTTTCACAATTATTGAAGAGTTAGAGTTAGCGAATAAATGCACTGTACTGGAAGTGGTTCACTATACATATGTACGTAGATATTCAATATATATAAATGCAGTTGCTTACTAGGATTATGTTGTTGATGATGCTGCTTAAATTTATCAGTTTAGCGCCAATGGATTTGATTGATCTGTGCGGCAACTTAAGTTAAAAGTAAATAGGCGGTCTATTGATTTGATTTGAGTTGTAAATGGGAACTTCTTCATCTTCTTTAGTAGAAACGTTTAATGGACATGGATGTTGTTGTGTAGCTATTGTCATCGTATCAAACATTGTTCTTGCGGAAAATATCATTGGGGTGCTGATTGCTGCTAAAGTTCTGGCGTGTCGAGCATTGCTGTAACGAAAATTGTGTAGAATTTCTAAAGCATTATAAACATATTATGTTTTCTCGAGCAGTATGACAACCAGTCAAATAAATGATTGCATTTTAATTGCTTGTTCCCGGCGCACATGGCACACAACAACAACCTGAACAACCACCAACCACCATTACCACCACCATCATTACCATGTAGGCAATTATCAGGCGGCACATTGAGGTCGCACCTAGGCATATCGAACCATATTCCAGAGACAAACCGCTGGAACCTCTAAGCCACATTGGTCGACAGGTTGGCAGCTTGAACTGACTTGGCTGAGTGACATGCGAGTGCGAGTGCTGACCGCTGCTGGCCGGTGCTTGGATAATGACAGCTTAACTACTTTACACTGTTTGTGATTTGACCGAATGTCTCTCTTCCACTCTGCGGTGTCAGTTTTAGCCAGCAGGCTATTAAAATAATTGCCAGGCAAATCATTTATTATGGCATGTGTCTGCCCCCAAGAGCGACTTCGTCTCACCCTCGCTTACAGTGTGTGTTGCGCTCATTAGCGCCAGGCAGCAGCAGCAGCAGCAGCAGCGGGTGATAATTTCAATCTGGATAATAACTTACCGCTTGCTTCTTTTCCCAGGACTTCATGGCTGTTTTATATTTCTCGAATTCGTGACACCAATCCGAATAGATTTTCTGATAGTCATTGCTTTTGTTTGGTGGCGTGCATCTAGTGGGCGAAAAGGTGGGTGAAAAAACGGAAACCATTGGTAATTAGCAGTCAATTGACTGAGACTCACCTGTGTGCATCGACGGTAATGTTATAGCTGCACAAAAGTGAACCACCCAAGTGGCAATCATAGCGTCCACCATCGGCCTCATTCACAGACACCACAACCAGGCCGCGCTCCGTCGTCTCAATGTATTTGGTGGGACTGTATTTGATCTCATAACTGGGGGAAGAGAATATATTTAGTTACTGTTAAAAATAGTGAGAGTTTGTTACATACCGTCCCCTGTCCTTGGAGTGATGATACCAGGTAACCTGTTCGTTCTTCAGCACCTCGGGTATCTTGACAAAGCAGCCCAGATGCACACTCTGTCCGTAGGTAACAACGATTTTCTTCTTCAGCACACTCGAGTCGCAGATGTCGCTTGTCTCATTGGCCACATCCTGAAATAGAGTGTTCATACAATATATTACTTACACATGTTTAGACTTAAACTTCACACAAAGTTACCTGCAACAGATCCAATTCATATGGTCGGCACGTGTTGGCCTCCTTGTCCCAGCCGCAGTAGGGATCACGCACACAACGGAAGCAATTGTCATAACGACGATTGCACATGGCCAAATCGATTTGCTTGATACGATGATCGGTGCCAACGTAGAGGGACTTACGTGTCTGACTTATTTCCATCACCTGAATGGCCTCGTTCGTTGCCACCTCAAAGATGTCCAACAGTTTCGATAGCGACTCCCCATTGCGATAGTACTGCACAATTTTGTAGATGCGTCCCAGATTGGTGCCCACGTAATACACCGTGTACTCCTGGTTCAATATGTCGATTTTGATTCTGTCAAAAGATAAAATCGTTTACTTTAAAAAGTGCATTGCACTGAATATGTTGAGATTTAAATATATGGCTTATTGTGTTGTGTTGCCGTCATATAAATTAAATGCTTATTTAATATGATAAATGGGCGGAATATTAACGAATTAAATGGCCGCATCTGTGTGGCATTCTTTTTTATTTGAATAGCCACAGCTTGCTACACCCCAGTGTGTTGTTGTTGTTGTTGTTGTTGCAATGTATTGTAAATGAAGGCATTAAAATTCGTCACATGATTTCCCGCCGAGCAATTAATGCCTTTATAGAAACTCATTGCTCGTTTATGTGAATAAAATATTTGATTGTGAGTAGAGCAAGACAACAAGAAAAAAATATTTAAAAATTTATAAATAAAGTAAGGTAAAACATTTTAATTAAATAATGCATGTTTTACTCGTACAAAGCTAATATTAAACAATATTTGTTGTCGCAAATTTAAATACTTGCAGAAAACTCTTAAAACGATTACGAATGCGACACAAAGAAGCAAAAAAAAGTAGACTAAAAGAGATGCATTATTTATGTACATACGTAAATTTTGCAGCAGGGATTTTTCAGTGCAACGAACAAAAGATTTTAAGTTTTAAGAGGTACGGATTTGGGTTGGTATTGTTATTTAAGCTACCTGAGTATGAAATGAAGAAAATTTAAAATTGATATTGTGTACAATTTGGCTTGCAAGCGCACTTTAGTCTTGGGCTATTTAAAGCACTCAAATAATCAAATAATAAATGTACGGACATGGATTTGCACTTTCAACAGGCCACAAACCACAAAAAGAAACAAATCGAAATATGCAAATAAATTAAAAACAGCAGCAACACAAAGAAACATAGACAAAAATCGAACACACACACTGGACATTGTATGACACATATATATATATGTATATATCTATAACATGGCGCATGAAAAGCAATCCAGAGAAAAGAGAAAGAGAGAGATAACAAGTAGAAATAAAACTTACTTGTCAACAACGAGCTTTGTGAACACCAAATCCCTTTTATAATAGACTGGATTGTTGTGCTCGTGATTTACGGCTTTGTCCATAAGTGGATGCGAGCGTATGAAATTCAGTACGGTATCGGGCAGATTTGAGGTATCGTTGACACATGTGCCGGGTCGCGGATCGGGCACACGGGAGTTCAGTACCGGCAGCCAGGCGGAGTTTGAAGAGGATTGCTCCTTAAATTTGCCTGTAAAAAGCGCAAACAAAAAATGGATTATGGTTAAGAATAATACACTAGAGTAAGGATAAAGTATATATATATGTATTCAGGTGTGCGCAGTGTTGCAGTAAAGTTTTAAATCCGAGGCACCCCAAAGTGTCAGCTGTTGTGCTGAGATGTGTGTGTGTGTGTGGCAATAATCCATTCAAATGGATTTTCTAATACGATTTATGTTGCAAGTAAAAAAAGAGAGATGTAGTGAAAATCGCTGAAATTACAAAACACTCAGTTGAGTGTGCTACCTATTGGATTTATCGTAGCTCGAGAGTCCAGAGGGAGACACAATACACAGAGAGAGAGAGATTGTTGCAGCAGTTTGCAAATAAAATTTGCCGATAAGTTGCATTTGCCATTTTTCTATTTGCTATTTTTCGATTTCAACTTCGATTTCCACTCA
Organism: Scaptomyza hsui; assembly: GCA_018152825.1. Lineage (NCBI taxonomy): Eukaryota > Metazoa > Arthropoda > Insecta > Diptera > Drosophilidae > Scaptomyza > Scaptomyza hsui. The sequence continues at coordinate 10,477,060 of JAECXO010000002.1, forward strand.
GAGCACTTGAGGGATTGAGCACAATTTAGTTTTAAGGGGGACGCAAACGAGAAAAAAAAAACAAAAGAGAAAATTGCACGTCAGTTGCAAAGTTGACAGTTGGCAACATTGTGTGGCCACGATAACGTCTCGTTCATCACATCCATATCCATTTTGCACACAACACTCAACATCGATGTGGATATATACATATGTATGTTTGTTTTCCTCACCATTGAAGGCAGCTTGGACCTCGTTTATGTGAAAACTGCATACGGCTGATCCAATAAGGCCATTGGTGCTGGTCGTGAATGTGGCATAGAAGCGCGTCTTGTCGTTGGGCAGCTGATAAACCGATTGTATCTCATTGAAGTAGAACGGAAATTCGCCCGAAATGCTGCAATTGAGCCGTGCCTTCAAATACGTAGCCCAATTGTGTGCTAAAAGATTCTTGCCACCCACATCCTTTTTGCAGACGCGTGCGATGCGCGAATACACTGCCTTGCCGCAGTTAATGTACTCAACGGCCGTTTCGCGGAAAAAGAAATACACATACTCGCCAATGTCAAAGGAGCCAACAAAGTTAGGTTCTGTGCAGAGAAAAGAGAAGAGAAGAGAAAGAGAAGTTAGATTGATGATCTATATAATTGGATGGGTTTCGCTATAAGCTGCTTATCCTTTACTTACTGTCCAACCACTTGGAATCATATTTGAGCGTGCGCTTGAATTTGTATTCCAGACGCTTGGCCGACGTATTATATAAATCCGTTCGAAAGATCACGGTATCCGCCTTTGTGAATTCCGCATTTGTGCCCGAGTACTGTGTGTGTGTGTGTGTGTGTGTGTGAGATAAAAGTTTGATTGAAGTGCTTGTATGGGGATTTTATTGCTTACCAGACCAGGCAGTCCGCCAGGATTACCCTCTTCCACATAAATGGCTGTGGAGTTGTCCAAAGGATCGTAGGGACACTTGGCAATGCCCAGACCAACACCAATCACATACTCCGAGCGTGGCAAGTGCGTTAAATTTGACTGCAAAAAGTAAGAGGAAAAATTAAAAATCAATACATATTTTATAGCATTCAAAAAATGAGGTCATAACCGAAATAATTGTCCAAGCACGTTCAATGTAAAGCCTTGGCAAAAGTTTTCACTAATTGTTGAGCTGATTGCCCGCTGCCAAAAATGTTGAATACAAAAGCAGCAGCAGTAGCAAAAACTTCTCAAATATTGCTTTTGTTTACTTTTTGCTGGTTTGTGTTTTGTTTTGTTTTGTTTTGATGCGAAGAAGTTTTAAAGTTTTTGCCAGCACCAAATCAAAATGCATGGTTTATTGCTCAGTTTTGCTCTTCACCAAGTTCTACTTCACAACAGAGTGAGGTGTATGTGTATGTGTGTGTGAGTTTTTGATTTGTATGCGTTGTGCAGCAGCTTTTCGGCTGCAGCTGCACACTAATGACTATTTTCACAACATGTGCGCACCACAAAAAGTTGTACACAAGTTTCCAGCAAGTTGAAGCTAAAGTAAAAGACGTCGAATCTGAAGAATTACTTTTCTCTACGCTATTCAGTTCGCATTTGAAAAGCGTTACTTTCAGGATTGCGATCTAAAGTCAACGGAGCACAAAGCAAGCTGCTAGTTTGATATCTGATGAAAATGCCTTTTCAAGAAAAAGGTGCGTGTTATGATTGCCACATAAATTGTCCTTGAGTTGAAAAGGAGGCTAGCTATTTTATATAGATACTTACATAGATGACATAATCCTTGGGATTGTGAGCGTTGGTGCCACAAACGTAGAGCCTATCGCCTTGCTGCATGGTTTGTATGACGCGTACATGATTCTTGCAATCAAAGACCTGTAAAATAAAGCATAGATAATGATTATATGAGGAATTCAAGTTGGTTTCTCCACATAACATGCCAAGCTATCAAGATAATATCGTATTTGGTTGGCGTTGCAACAAATTTGCCACTCTGCCCCACACACACACACACACACACAAACACACTAGAAATAAATCAAATCGTTGTGTGTAGTGCCAGAAATACAACAATTTGTAATAGCACGCGTCGCTGCAGCCACTGTCGCTAAATCAATTGTGCAACAATGCAACTGTGGAAAATCCATGCCAGCATTATGATGACTTAAGCAAGCACACACACACACACACACACCAGCTGTGTGCACCAAAAACAGTTCAATTGACATCTAGATACAAGGCAGATACATATGTATGTGTGGCATGCAACTGAAACTGTGGCGCACGAACGGAAAAACTCGCTACAAATTGAAAAGCCACAAATAAATTGAAAAAGATTTCAAATGAAAGGATTTGCTGTCACATTATAAACGAGTTACAATAACACACACACACCACAACACACACACACACACACACACACACACACAGCGAGGCAGGCAGCAACAGAAGCGTCAGCAGCAACGTTGTTGCATTTGCAACTAGAAATCTGCTTTTGCGGTTCGAGTTTTCTAGAAACTGGAGCAAACGGAAAATGGATTCAATGCAATGTCTGCATGTGTGGGCGTAATCAGTGTAAACGGCGCCGATGCCGATGCCGCTGCCTTCAATGCCACCATATGATATAAAAATCAATCAAATGCTCAGCGCAAGTCACATTTGCAACCAACTTAGTGCTAGGGCTGCCCCCAAAGTATTTGACATAAATAGAGGAAAGCGGTGCCATAGAAATGCAATCAATTGGCAGTTCATTGATTGAAGTCTTTACATCTAAATACATGTGTGTATTGGCCTGGTTAACAAGGTTAACAAACAGTTTGCGACTCCTTACCTGACTCTTGCCCTTGGACACACAGCTCACAACATCATCGCGTGTCGGCTCCAAATTGATCACATCGCGCTGGAAAATAAAAGAAAGTTGAAATAACAGGTTAATAAAATATAATATTAGGTCATAAATACACTCAGATAAAAATGTAGTACAAATTAGCAATACAAGAATTACTATGAATTAGTAAAACCAAAATTGTTCAAAGTTAAACTAACCAAATACGTTAGTCTTCAATGAAACCAATACGTTAGTTTAACACACTTTAAAATTAACAACTGATCTACTCACGATTCTCAAAAATTCAAGTAAGTCTTCCTGGTTTCGGGAATTTTAGTATATTTAGGAAACATTTATTTTTAAAATTAACGACTATTAAGACACTGCTCTACTCCGCGATTCTCAAAAATTCAAGTAAGCTCGATTAATTCTGGTGAAATTTAGTGACGTGTTTACAAAATGCGCAAGTGTGAGTGTAAGCATGAGTAAATGTTTAAAATGGGTGTGAGTAATAACAAAAATTCTTATTGTTGTTTAATATAAAACATTCAAAAATCACTTAAAACTTGGTTTAACTCAAGCGGACAAGGGGTAAGTGGTGATATTATTATAAACAATCAAAAATAAACTATGCCAACATAGTAAAATTAACTATTTTTATACGCTGAACCTATGAAATGGGTAAAAAGGATATAATGGTTTTGTGCAAAAGTATGTAACAGGCAGAAGGAAGCATCTCCGACCCCATTAAGTATATATATATTCTTGATCAGCATCAACAGCCTAGTCGATATAGCCATGTCCGTCTGTCCGTCGGTCTGTCTGTCCATCCGTCTGTATGTATGATTTCTCCTGGTCGGGAAATCTCTACTAGAGCCTCCTTACTTTTTTTTATAGTTAATTTTCAAGTAGTTTTTTTTTTTAGTATAGTAATTTCTCTTTTCAAAGACAAATCTACTCGTTCATCAATTGATATTTTCAATTGAATGCCAACTGCAAATTGCAGAAGAAAAATATTCAACGTCATATGCTTTTTATTAATGGCATTTGTGGCATGCCACACACACACACACACAAGCCGCTGCTTAAATTTTAATATTAATACATTTTGTATGCAGTCGCCAAAGCGAAGTCTTCTTCCGCTGTTGCAACATCTTCTTTTGGGGCGAAAATGGTTGTTTGGGTTTCTTCTCTTCTTCAGCTACTTTTTTTTTCTGTTCTGGTGGCACGCATAAACTACAACTAGGTGGGGGCGGGGATGGGGGCAGAAACTTGGGCTGCCTTGTAGCATGCTTTCAAGCAAATTGATTTATAAATCACGTAATGTAACGAGCATACAGCACACATACAAGAAATATTTTCAAGCGCAAAATGCGCGCACGCACCACCAACTGAACCACCTCCAGCCCCGCACCACCACAGAGAGAGAGACGAAGTGTTGTGCCGTCCACATAAAACCAAAATCATGTATTATTTAGTCAAATTTGCATTTGCCGCATAAAGCAGCCGAAGCAGCAGCACCTTGCCACCTCAGCCTACCAAATGATGCCCACGGCGATGTGTGTGTGTGTGTGCGTGTGTGTGTGAAATAACACATAAAATATATTGACGTATGCTGCCGCTGCCTGGCTGTGGTAGGTGTTAGTTGGTTGGGTGTGGCGTTTTTGGATGTCTTTGGAATGGCAACAAAATGTGGCATCTTTCGGTTTTACGATACGTTTGCGGCCAGGTTTTTCAGCTGCTTCAGCTTCTGTTGCTGCAGGTGCAAGCAACGAACGCAACGCAACGTTTCACTCATAAAACAAGCTTTTGTATGACATAAATTCATAAACAGCCTCCCACACACACACTACACACATAAACACACTCGCACACCCAACTTGTGTTATCGACTTTCACGAATTTCGATAATTCGCAGTTTTGACATTTATTCAAAATGTCTTTTAAAACCTCTCTTCACACACTTTGCCGAAAGTTTCTTCTAGTTTTATGGTTATAGATTGTAAGTTTGAGGATTATCTTATCGAAGCTATAGCATAGCGTAGTTTTTAGCTAAAAAGATTTATTTCCTTCATAGTTTTTCGCACAGTGTACGTATAATATATGCGTTGCTCTCAGCCCATTACCGCGAAACGTGAAATCTGGCCGTGTGCAGGGCCAAAAACGAAATGGCCATAATGCAGCCTTTCCCCTGAGCGCATATTAAATATGTGTTGTTTTTTCTTTTTTGTGTTGGACCTTTTTGTTCTGGCCTTGTATAGGTGGACAGGGACACGTTAACAAAGGCTGAACAGGATGTGGAGAAGGGGATGGGGTTGGGGGGTGGGGATAACTACAACATATATACATATTTTTCACTCGTTTACATCGGGGAATCGAAGATTTGTGGCTCACATTTGATGTGCGCCTAAAAGGTGACTTAACTTCCCCTCACCTCAAACCTAACGCCATAATACTTTATCCTTGTGTTCGTTGCCAGAGTGTTGACAACGTTGCCGGACGATAAAAAAAATATATAAAGCAAAAAGGACAGGCTTAAGCCAGTGCAGCGACCATTTTGGCACACACTAGCACACACACACACACACACATACACATAGATAAATGTTGTGCGGAAGGCGCGTAATGAATTTTTAAAAAAGTGCCGCACAGCTTGTTTGCCTAAAAGCGTGCTACACGTTTTATGTGCTCTACGCTCTGTGGCCAAAGGGAATTGTACAACAACGAACAACAGCAACAACAATAGCAACAAATACAAACGAAACTCGTGGGAGCTTAGCCTAAAAGCAAAATGCTAGGATTATGTACGCATAACTTATTGTTATTGTTCTCGCAAATAGTTGTTGTTGTCAGTTGATTTCGCATTTATACTTACATCACAATACGATGAGGATATATTTTGCAAATTCAAACGGTATACACGGTCCCTGTAAATAATAATAGTATTAAGTTTAGTTGAAAGCTTGGATTATTTTTTGTTTTTACTTACATGGCGCCCACATAGAGAGAATCGCGCTCCTCACTCAAGTGGAACGTGCGATAGTAGAGCTTGCCACATGTGAATTCACGCACATGATCTGCAAGAGAAACAGAGAGAAAGAAAAATAATAGTAAATAGTTAGCATAGTTGAGTCTTGTTCAATATTTAGACAACAAATTTTCGTAAGTCTCAAACTCCACGCCACTCGCAAAACTTGAATTGGAATTCGAGTCGAAGTTGAAGTTGAAGTCCGGCACAAATGAGCGCCTGTCAACAAAGTTTATGCACAGACATTGACAAAACGCAAACACACAGAGTCCAAAAACACAGCAAGGCACAAAGGACAAACACACACACACACACACAGCCACAGGCTGGCCACATACACAGAGGGGAGAAAGGGTAGCGGGGTAGGGCGCATAGCCGGCGCCTCCGAGTGAGATATCCCATTTCAATCAAATGACATTTTGACATTTCTTTCTGTCTCTCTCTTTCCTCGGACACGGACATGGACACGGTCTTGGACACTATCGTCCCGGCGTCGGCCAAATGTAGCTAAAGTGCAAGCTTTAAATGTTGTTTATTTACTTTTAACTTGCAGAGAGTGAAAAACTGCACTGACTTTATGCGTAGAAAAAAAAACGCAGAAGAATTGCGCTCTGACTGTGTGTGTGTGTGTGTGTAACTTTATATCTTATTTCAATTTAGCAAAACTTTTTGATAAACTTCTTTTTATACTGTCGAGAACGGTAGCGTTAGAGTGCAAGTTAAGCAATGAAAATCTTTGAAATTGTTCACATGTGTAAATTGCATTAAACTCAGCGCACAAAAGTGTGCTACAAAAACGCGATTTCTCTTATCTGTGAGTTTATTCATAAATCTTTTAAAGTCTTTATAATTATAGCTTAAAAATATTAAAGTGGTTTGCATGTATGGGAGTTGGGGAAAATCCTGATTAATTGTTATATGTAAGCATTTTTGTGTTTATGTGTGTATTATTATGTTAATTTCATTGACGACGCGAAGTCTGAGCGTTGTTTGCACTGTGGATGAGTGTGTGACAGCGAGAGAAAACGCTGAGCACGCATTTACTTAATTAAACTAATTAATATTTGCTTAGAGTGCCTCATGTTCTGGACACACACACACACACCACATGTCATTTAATGCGGCTGTCAGGACAGTAAACTCTCAACAGCGATATCGATATGGCGTCCAATTAATTTGCCGACATTTCTTACAATTATGCCATTATGGCAGCGTTCACATACATTTATAATCTACATATGTCAACACGAAACAAATTGTCAGCTGTCGTTCGATTGGCGTTTTAAACATTTCACATTTCGAAAGATACTTCTGTAATTGTTGTCATGCAATACTATGTAATCTGTGCATTTCAGTTTGACCTCAAAAGAAGTGAATTCGTATCAAAAATAAACAACGTTTGCTTGCCATAACAAAGGGAATATATATACATACATATATATATGTATGTATGACTAACTCGCACACACAACACACAACACAATGGCCAAATGCAAATTCTGCCCATTCCTATTTCATTGTCCATGTTTCCTTAACACCCCTCTCCCCGCACTCATGTCACAAGTGCACAGCTATTTTTGATTTCCGATTTAAAGTACATTTTGGACAAAAGCAAACACTGAAGCTTTTCCAAACTCTACCCAAAAGTAGCAGCGTCAATAAAGGCAACAGGAACGGAGAAAAAAAAAGGAATCTGCGTCTTTTGTTTGCCAACGGGAAACAAGAACTACAACAATACATATGCATATCCCATATATGTGCTTTTGCATATATTGCGCACAATTCGGGTAAATGTCCTTGCCAAACCGGAAGTCGACTTGTATACGCTTGAATTGTTATTGCACCCATACCCCAGCGTGTTTCCGAACCTGAACCTCGAACCTCGAACCTATTCGCATGTGTACTCCGCATTTTGTTTGTCGCTCGCTGTCGAACTTTTTCCGCCTTTTGTAGTTTTTTCTTTTAGTTAGTTGTTGGCCACTTTTTTCCCCTGGAAAGACTTTTTAAGCTCTTTAAGTCTAGGACTTTAAAATGTATTTCTATAGAAAATTCGATAGCTTTATATTATACTAAGTTTTTAAGATTGTTTCTAGTTAACATTTGTATCTTATCTATATTTACTGGCAAAGAACATGTTTTTTTCAGTTTGTTTGTAAACCATTGCCTACTTTGCGGCGCCACAAAAACCAGTTCACATAAATATGGCAAAGATATGTGCATATTCCTATTAATTGGTTGTATCAATAATGTAACAATACTCGATACGATTTGTAGTTAAATTTATGTGCACCAAAACTGAGCTTATTAAAAGCAAAAACAGCTTCTTAACATATTTACGATGGTAATATCCACAACATATTCTTGCTACTGCCAGTCTACAATTGTCTCGCACAGCATTAAGAGAGAGAGAGAGAGAGAAACGCACGAAGTCTATAAAAATATTATACATATGGCCCATAAATGTTTGTGTGAGAGATAGGCTGGGATGTTGTCTAGCGACTGTATAAATTGTTATGATACCAAAGTGAATGGCGTCTCCTTTGAGCCTTCTTCTGCTCCTACTTGCTGTTGGGAGTGATAATAAATTGCAAATTGAACGGAAGCTAATCGTAGGCATATTGTTTTGTGGTACGTCGCGACGCCGGAAGGGCGCCAAACTTTGAACAGAAGTTTTAAGCTTTGAGCATTATATTCTGATGTTGCATTCAAGAGTTGCAACTATAAAGTACGTGGCAGGTGTGCGACAAGAAGCATCGGGAGGAGGTGTAGCAAACATTAAGCCCAAAAGCAGTCGTAAATACTCAGTAAGCAGGATTCAAAGAGGGAAGAGAAGGAAGAGAGGCAGGATGCGGAATTCGTTTGGTTTATTTGCTTTTAATCCAAGTCCAATCAAAATCAAATTGCATTTACGAGCTGCCTTTGAAAGCGCGCGCAATTTTATGGCATCCACAAACATTTTTACTCGCTTTTCCTTTACTTGTTTTTTTTTTTTTTTTTGGGAAAACCAAATTGCTTTAGATTTTTATACTTTTTATTATGGACACACACACATACACAATCATATATTTGCGTGGGTATTTATGACTCCATATATGTCAATAATATTTATGCGCTTCATAAATATGCGTATGCGTCCTTTACGTCCTTTACTTTCCCTTTACGACTCCGACTCTGACTCTGCCAGCAGTCAAATCAATTTCTTTAACTCTCCTTGACTGAATGACAGAAATGTCATTTGGCAAAAAAAAGAGAAGAAAGTAAACGTTATTATCGAAACCAAATACAAAAAAAGAAAAGAAATAATGCGAGTCAAGTGCAGTAAACATATTGCAAAATTCTTGTCTTGTGCACCGCAGGCCACAACAACTTGCCACAGCCATGTCACACAGGACAGTTTCCTTTGAAATGTTACTATTACCTATTTTATAAGGGTCGAAAAAAGGGTCCCATAGATGATGCCACAGGCAGAGCAACAACTCCTTTGCTTTGCAAATTTGATGACGGCATTTAAAACAGCTTACAAAAATGTGTGTGTGTGTGTGTGTGTGTGTTTTCCCCTTTTGTTTGGGAAGTGTGAGCAATTAAAATACAAAGATTACACATAAATGCTGTGTGTGCTGTATTTAAGATTGTTTGTTTGACTTAAAGATTAACAGTTGAACTTTCAGGCACACATAAAATAAACCTTAAAGCCTAGCTATAATTGGTTGTATATGTTTATAAATTTAGAATAAGTATTTAGAATGCTTTTGAACTGTGATAACTTATTACTTTGATCATTTAAAATGTCTTGTGTGATTAAATGTTGTTCTCTCTTCTAATCTCTCTCTTCGTGTATGTAAATTTCCCATTATTTTGCTAGCTAATTATGAGCAATGGCTTCCTTTTCCTGCTCTCCTTATGTCTAAAACTCTTTTACTCTGTGTGTGTGTGTGTGTGTATATTTTGTTGTGTGTGCAGAAAGCACTCGAAAAGTGTCTAGACGTCTGATGTCTAGGCGTGCGTTGTTATCCACACTTGTGCGCTGATTCGTGGCCTCCGGGCACCAAATGGAGGAGCAGCAGCTTGCCAGCCTTGCCAGACCGCTGCATTCAAGTGGTTGCCATTTCATTTGGCGAGAAATTACATGTAAAAATAATTAAAAAGGCAGCTGCGATAACCTTTTAGATACACAAGAAGAAAAAAGCTATAGAAAATATGTATTTGTAAACTTAAAGTTAATTATTCTTGACTCTATTTTTTTTTTTTTTTTTTATTTAGGTCTTGCTTTATTTTCCTTAAAATTTGTTCTTATTTAGCTATTTAAAAATGCTTTTCAACTGAGATATTTCTTATTTGTATTTACTTATGATTTTTGGCTGTGTTTAACAATATTTATATATTCAAGGAAAAATGTGGGATCAAAACCTTGATTAGATGACTCTATTTTTAAGCAACTTCCTTCTTTGTGTTGACTGAACATCAAAATTGCGCATCAATATTGCAATAATGCAGAGCAAAAGATATTAAAGCTAGTATACTGCAGTCATTTAATGCACTTTGCCTGGCTGGCAAAGAGTGCGAAACATTTTCAACTCTATTTAGCTCATTTTATGGCCGGGCCGGGCCGGGCCGGGGCGAGAACAGCAGCAGCAGTTGAGTTCATTTTGTTGCCAAATGGCAAATGCAAAAACAGTACTCATAAAAAGCAGCAACAAAAACGAGCAGCTAAAAACACTGCAGCAGCAACAACAAGCAGCAGATGGCAACAAAAACGCAACAAATGTGGCAAACCGTTTCATTTTTGGTGTTTTGCGAGCTTCATGCAACTTCATTTGATGAGCCTGCAGCCACATGTGTGTGTGTGTGTGTGTTAGAGAGTTTTTGTGTGTGCCTTGGCCTGGTCCAAATGTTCTGGCGTCATAAACGAGGACAAGCCATTTGAAGGTTTTTTTTTGTTGCAGCTGAAACTAAGCTTCTCTCTTTTTCGGTTTACCTTCAGTCCAGTTTCAGGCAACATAAACATTTTGCGGTATTCAAGCCAACGAAATGAACGACAAAAAGAAGAAGAATCATCTCTCTCTCGGCTTTTGCATAATTAAGTGCATAATGTGCCTGAAATGCAGTCTGAGAATTAGATTAACAATGAAAGTCTCTATGGTTGAAAATTTCTCGAAAACGCTTTAGCTAAATCAATTATGTGTGTTGTAATGCAATTCAATTAAAGTGGCCATTGTGTGTGTGTGTGTGTGTGTGTGTAACTCTTTCAATACTGTCCTGTCAAAATTACAAATGCAAATTGGCATTAAGTGACTTGTTTATGCTCTTGACTCAACTCAACTTGGCTCGTTGTGTAATTATTTGCACAAATTATATATATTTGGAATTTAGTTTTAATAATTGAGTTATGCTAACGACAAGACGAATATGACTTAACTGGGCTAACAACAACAACAGCTGCTCTCTCTCTCTCTTTCTCTCTTTCTCTGTCTTGTAAGGCGACACTGATTGCATTTTGCATTACATAATATTTGTTATTTGCTGCTATTCTAATCAAGTGTAATACATTTAAATGAATTTGATAAGCACCATATTCATAATATTGCAACTTCCTTTCAGTTAGAATTAATCAGCTGCCACAAGCGACGCAAAAGTCGCGAGTCTCGAGTTTATCAATCAAATGTTTTATAGAAAACTTTGGCAAGCGCATTCCCATTCAAGTAAAACTTTGCAGCTTAATGATTTGTAAATATGAACAAGAGCAGGGAAAAGGAAGTGTAAACTAAAAAGTCGAATAATAAATACACTTTATAAGTTAATAAAATAATAATAATAATAAAAAAAAATTCAATCTTTGTATTCAATTACAGTCTATATGCTATAATAAAGCAAATAAATTCGATTTTTTTTTTTTTTTTTTTTATTTTATATTTAATTTTTCTTTATTATGTTCAATTCAACTTAAATTATATATATATGTATTTACATTGTAAAGTGTGGTAAATAAATTAGATGATTTAATTTGTTAAATAAATAAACTATATTGTGTTGATAGCAGTCAGTCAGTTTGATCCTCACATTCGTTCACTATGCAATAGTTTTAATACCCAATTCATTCTTAGAGTATTCGATGCGCAATGACAATGAACTGCAAAAGTTGTTGGAGGGGGGGGGGGGGCGGAAGTAGTATGTGGCAAGTACAACTAGTGGCAAGTGGCAAGTGCTTTGGTGCTGCTGGTCGTAAGTACTAGTTGCAACTACGTTATTTTGCACATAAATTCCACTTGAAAAGTTGTTGCAAAGAAACGTGATTTTGCCAGCGCTTAAAACTTGCTACAGAATGGAGCAACATACATATATAGATAGATATATAGTTTAAAAACACACTTTTTAATGATGTTCTTTTCTTCTTTCTTCATTGGTCCCATTTTGCTTTGTGTGCCATTGCTTTGTTGTCCCTGCCACACTTCGAGGCAAGGCTAACATTATTAATTTTTGTGTCAGGTGTTCGGGATTGAAACTCAATTTTGTGAACGCTGCTGTTGCAAACTTTGGCGTTAACACACTTTGGGCCGAGTCCTGAATACACCAAAGAGGCTGATCAAAGTGAAACTGGGACACACTCACACACACACACACACAGATACACTCTGAGTGTTGTTGTTGTTGTTACCCCTGGCTACTCTCTGGCTGTGCTTTCTCCTCCTCAGCTTTTGAGCTAACAGCTTTTGACATTGCATTAATGTCAGTTGGCAAAACGCGTCCTTTCTGCCTTTCCACAGCTTGTCACAGCCAACAAAGGCAACAATAGGTAAGCGTGGGATAATTAAGAGTGCTAGAATGTAGGATACCCTGCAACTAGCCCATAACTATAACTCTAGTAAGGAAAAAGCGTTAAATAAGTGTTATCGATAATTATCGATAGACTATAAAGTTGCTCTATTCCTGCAACTTATTAGCTTTAACGACTAATCAACCCTTTTACACCCATTTTATAGGGTATAGGAACCAGGAACGCCTGCACACTTCGTTACTCAATTTGCGGCAAGGAACTTTTCATTAAGTGCCCCATGTAACATGTGACTCTCATAAAAGTCGACCCCGTCACACACACACACACACACACACACACACACACACACACACACACACACAACAGCTTAAGCACTTAAATGAAAACGTGTCACTGAGTTTTAATTGCGCGAGCATCTACACAAATACACACACACACACTAACGTGACACACACACACACACACACTAACACAAATAATGTTCAAAAAAGAACTGTTGTTGTTGTTGTTGCTGTGTGAGTTTTGTGCGTGGTCAGTGTTTGGATAACGCCTACGCTGTTTCCCAGCTTTATCACAATTCGTTTAATGGGTCAAACAGTTTGAGCAGCACTAGGCAGCAGCTCAGCGCATGTCAAACTGTAAGCAAACTAAATCTATAAGGAGGCAGCTACCTGAGGCAGGTATTGAAAAGTTTTTCGAACTGCCGCCTAATGAAGTCATTCTATCAATAATGAGCAACTTGACGCCGAGACGACGCAGCGGGGCGTGGCAGGCAGAGCCCAAAAACAGAACAGAACAGAACAGCGGAAAAGACCTCTTTAGAGACAATTCTCACTCTCTCTCTCCGTTTGTATTTTTAAAAATAAAGACACGAAACGAAGCATCTGCCACTGCGCTGAGTCAACAAATGAACTGACGAAATGTGGCAGTGGCAGTGGCAGGAGGGGCAGCTGGGAGTGCAACAAGGCATAACATGAAATATTGCTGGAAAGTGGTGCAGCAGTTTTGGGACATTTGGGACATTTGGGACTATGGACTTCGGGGGCATGGCATAAATTGTGGATCAACGTCGAAATGCAATTAATTTCGTTAAATCAATAAAAATCAAACAATTATTCATTGCATGTGGCACATGCGAGAGAGAAAAGCGGAAAAACGGAAAACCCAAAAGAAAACTTTAGTCGGCCATGAAAATTTATGGTTGACATTTAATGTTCTGTGTGTAGTTTTAAGGTTTTTTGTGGCTTTGGCGTTTAATTTATGGCTTAAAACAAAACGAAAACATAAACATTGACTAATGCAGAAGAGTTTCTATGAAGCAGCTGCCGCAAAGGACACAAGGACACCTCACTCAATGCATTCCATGTTCAAAATATGCGCAAACAACTTGAAAGCACTTTTCCTTTAATCGCCTCACGTTTCTGCTACAAGTGCTTATCCCGGCAACTTTACTACAATATGCGTCAAAAACAACAACAACAACAACAATAACAAAAATTGTTGCTTGGCACGTGAACTTTTATGCAGCGGTTATAGCTGACGCTGCTTGCCGTATGTTGCATGCCCCATCCAGAAACCGTTTAACCCCACACTGGGCAGCATCTTTGGAACGTGAACTATTAGAAAATGTTTACTGGACATGTACATGCAACACGAAGCTGCCACAGGACACACTTCACTTCATCTTCATCTTCTTCTTGTGTTGGCAAGAAAATAGAAAAGCACACTTAAAAGACTATAGAAAATAACTGTGTTTATATAAAAAATATTTACTAGAGATTTAGAAAGTAGGTGACAATGTTTTTGGAGGGTTGGGAAAATGGCAAAGGAGCAGAAAAGCAGCAGGAAAAAATATATATTTAATATTTATGCATATGCTTTTGAGAAATTACATATTTAATTACTTTTGCTGCTTTTGGCAATTACATATTTAATTACTTTTAAAAATTTAATAGCATGTTTCAAACTCAACACATTTTTAATTTTAGGAAAATATTATTAAGTTTATGGCTTTGTTATTAATAGCATACACAATTTAGCCGACAAAATGATTAATGAATGAAGTTTTTTGTTTCAAACTTGGTAACTGGCTTTATGGCCAAAAAGCCGTATTTTTTTTTAATTTTTTTTTGGGTTTCTGGTTAATGTAAATGACTCAATAAAGTTGCCTGGGAGCGTATCATAATTTAACCGGTTATTCAATCAGGTGGTAAACTGTTTTCTTCTTTGCTTGAATCGTAATTATAGTACAGAAAAAAAAGAGTATTTTTAGTGGGTCAATGAACTATGAGAAGTGGATTTAGTTAAACATAATTATTGCTATACTATATTACAGTTTATCCTTTAGGCTTCGTCATAAGCATAAACTATAAATAATTGCAGGCTATATATGTATATATGTATTAACTTGGCTATTTGTACAATGCTGATAAATAAATGTACGCAGATGAATAACAATGCGCTATGGATATTAATATGTAAATTATGCGCTGCTGTAAAAATGATATAAATAACAATACCAATAACAAAGAGAAGAGGGGTAAAAAACTCACATTAAAAAGTAGTTTGAGACTACATGAAAACGTTTTTTAAAATGCCGGCGGCAATAATGACAAAAACGTGCTGAATTAATATCGGCAGCAATAAGATAAATAGCAAAAACAATATTGTGGCAAATATTTTACAATTGCTTTAATTTTTTTTTTTGTATTGTACATTGTTACCATCAATTTTTTTGTCTTTTCGCTTGCATGTAAATTGAAAAATAATATCAATACCCAATGTACAGATTAAAAATATTATTTATGCTATTTTATGAAAAATCGCTCACGCAAAGTACTCATAAATAAACAATTAAGTATTAGCAAAGAAAAAAAAGGAGCGCGCAGCAATTAATCGACAATTTCTGCTTTGTAAATAGCATTTAAATAATTTTGTAA
The DNA here is from genome assembly GCA_018152825.1 of Scaptomyza hsui. Lineage (NCBI taxonomy): Eukaryota > Metazoa > Arthropoda > Insecta > Diptera > Drosophilidae > Scaptomyza > Scaptomyza hsui. The sequence goes on from JAECXO010000002.1 coordinate 10,492,587, forward strand.
TTAATTTGATCGATATGCAAGCGGTTATCAAATTGCGTGTTAATTGCAGTAAATGTGTCATTAGTTTTTACCTCTTTTATGCCGCGCAAAGTTCGATTGCTCATTGCCGGAGCAACAGGGTTGCTCATAGTAGAAATTCCATGTATTTTCATAGTCGCCAGCAATTTGTTGGGCTCCGCAACACAGCAGCAGGAGCGCAAACAGCGAAGGAGAAATCAATAGCAATTGCATTCTCTTTTTCTTTCTTTTATATGTATGTTGTATTTTGTTGGGTGTGGGCACACTGGGTTGGTTGCCCAAACCTCAATTGGATTATTGCGTGTTTTTTTAATTGCACACACACTTGCACTCACACACAAAAACAGTGAGGGAAAATGTTGTCAACTGTGTTTGTTGATCCAACTGGCAACCGCTGGCAATTTACTTGCCAGATAAAAAAATGGTCCTTTTAAATAACTGTTAACACATTTAAGTTGTATTATTTTTAATGGTCGCGCAATATTTTTACACTTGCAACGCAATTTTCACGAAATTGATTTTGTTGCAACTGCAAATGGATTTTAAATAAATGTTTCTTTCTCGCTGTGCGTTGTTGGTAACAATTCCGTTTTGATTAATTATAAATGCACATACCCTTACACACACATTCGCATATATAGTTTTGCATTTTTACAGTTTGGCGCGTTGGTTTGCATTCAATTTTCAAGGCATTTAGCACTTAACAATTGATAAAATAAAAAAAGAAGAAGAAAAATAAAGGAAGGCAGGCAAACAATATAGCAATAAAAGAGGCGACAAACTGGTTTCAGCTGTGGTACCCACGCAACAAATACAACAAAGAGCAGGCCGACAAAATTCTTTAACATTTCCGCCAAGCACCCGGACAAGTGCGAGCGAGAGACATCGCAATGTGTGTGTGCGAGCGGTGTAACGTGTAAACAAGCTGCTTTGCAAGGTTGCCAGAGCGTCGGCGCACAGCGTTTTATTTAACTTTGTTGATCACTTTGAGTTTGCGAATAATTAATATCTGCAGCACTTATTTATTAAGCTACACATATCGCTTAATCAACTCAGGTTTCTTATTTCAACACATCTGTTAGGCAACTGGCTCTCTGAGTGGATAACTCTGGCAGCCCAGATTAACTTGCATCGAGTGCAAGACAAATACACACATTGACATACATGTGTATGCATGCAAGCACATACATGCTTAGGTCAAGATGCATACACACTGAATATCTTAGTGAAAAAACTCAACGCAATGTATAAAAATGCTGAACGATATGTGCATGTGCATTGTAATTACTTTAAACAATCATTGTTTTAACAACTGTTTCACAGCAGATCAATGGCCGATCGTTTATTCTCACACACAATTTTAATTATTAAAACAAAACAACGGAAGAACGCGCAAACCACACAAAAAGACAACAACAAGATCACTGGTTGCGTCTCCAACAAGTGTGACCGCACTGACTAAGAAAAAAGATAACAAAGAGTGCCTAATACAAAATACCAAGAAAAAATACCACCTGCAGCCAGACAAAAGCAAAGTGATCTATAAGCGAGATATCGATAAGTGGTGAGCTAGTGTTTACCCGCCAGTTTCACAGCGAGTCGTGTGTTTCGTGTGTTTATAATTTGTGTGAAATATTATAACAAAAGACAACAATTCAAATGTATCATGCGCATTTCGCAAGCGCATTGATTGTCGGAATGTGCCGCAAAGTTTTTGGAATTTGGCTTTGCTCGATTTGCGCCACAAATGAAAGCCCCAAAGCAACAAAAATTGCGGCCGTCCAGCGCATAATTCCCAGACAGGGTGGCCCATTGGAATTTCACGTGGACACCTTGCATAGAATCCCAGTGAAAGGAGTGGGCGAAAGAATGGAGAACAAATAGGATATTAAAGGGGTGAGTGAGAGTGACGACAACACGTTTGCCCAGACAAAATTGTTTCAGAAACGTAGAGAGAAAAGTATGCAAAAATTGCAGCACGCGCCGTCGTCTGCTTGATTTTCTCATTGCATTTACAGTTTCAATTTTTGGAAATGCAAACTCGTGCAGAAAACTCGCTCGCTCTCTTTCGCACACACACACATACACTCCCTCTGTTTGTTTGAAGCTGGGCAATTTTAAAGTGCCGTTATTTCCCCAGCCTGTCCTGCTCTGTGTATGTGTATATGTATGTGTGCGTGTGCTTAATGCTCGGTGCTTGAAATGTGATTATTTTAAATGCTGCCGACAACTGCTGCCGACGACGCCGGCGACATAACAATTTTGAATGGAGCTCAAAATAAAAGTCATTTTGTTAAGCAGACACAAACGCACTGAAAGCGAAACGTTTGCATCACCTGCACACACACACACACACACACATACATGCTGACAGTCGCATGCGGAAATGCAGAGGTTGTGCTTGTTGTTGTTGTTGTTCGTTTTGTGTCTGTTGGTCTGCTGGCGACGCAACGTTGAAATTTTGGCTGTTTGTGCTTCTTGTCTTTCGTGTTGCATACCTTTGGGCGGCAATTAAAAACAGTTTGGCAGTCACAGCCAGCCAGCTGCAATTGAATTCCTCTTCTTGTGCCGCCACAAAGTAAACGACTATCAGACGCTTGTTAAATAAGTACCGTCTTGTCAAAAGCAAGAACATTGTTGTTGGGGATGAGAAAAATCCCAAATAATATTCGCTTACAATACTCCAAAAATAGAGATGTCAGTTTTTTATGTGAGAAATAGCTGAATGCAAAACTTGTTTATTCAACTTTGCTTATTAACAAAACTTTAAGGTTGTAAGTATAAAAGTTAATAAGCTTGTTTGTTAAACAATAGCTAGTTTTTTTTAGCTTGAAAAGAGGCTTACTAGACAGCACTGACGCCCACACACACACGTACACTATTATACTATATGTGTGTGTGTGTGTGTATTTAATTAAAAGCCAAGTCGTTTATGTTTTCATTTTTGGCAAGTGTTTTTCTCTCTCTTTCTCTTTTGTGCTGAGTATGTTATTTAATACAATCTGCAATTGTCAATGCTGCGAACTAGCCTCGACTCGCTCTATCTCTTTCTCTCTTACTCTATCTCACTCTTTGGATGTGTCTTTGTCTGTTTGCCTGCTAATGAGTTTTTGTAGCATCGCCTTGCCTCATTATGCCGCATGCAACGTGTCTCTGTCCCCCCTCTTCCCCCCCCTCTTGCTCTTGCCATGATACTGTTGAAAATTTTGACACATCACACACACACACACACACACACACACACACATACACATTTACTCATATTTGGGCAGCTCGCTTTGATGTCATATCCCTTTTTTTGCTTCTCTCTTTCTCCTTATCCTTCTCTCTCCATCTCTTTCTCACTTCAAGTGCAGCAGCAGCAACTGTTGTTGTTGTCGAAAAACGTTTTCTTTACACAATGTCAACTTGGAACAAAGGACTTTAATTAAGTCCTTAATGACAGCTTAATTTAGCGTGCGCTTTGACACGTACTACTTTTCTGACAAACAAAAGATACATGACAAAATACCCCCCACACCCTCCATCTCCTCTCCTACCACCCCCCACTCAGTGTTGTTGTTGTTAGTTGGTTTGTTGAGTTTTCTTTGCATAATTTAGTTGAACGTTTAATACCTTAAGCTGCTGAAATCGCATTTTGATGATATCCAAAAATATCAACAAAAAAACAAAAAAAACAAAAACTTTTAGGTTGTTGTTGTTATTTGTTGGTTGTTATTATTGTTCGCTGTGGTCACTCAAGCTGTCAGCGGCGAGGCAACTTTTATGCATTATGTACTACAACTACTACAAAAAAAAAACAGAAAGAAAAAAAGAAAAGTTGCTCGATCAAAAAAGCGATAAAAACCATTTGTGTGTTGTGTCCTTGTTTGTTAGTTTTGTTGTGTGGCAAGTTGGCTTACTCAACTTACAACTTGCAAAAGATTTCAATGCACTTTACCCTCTCTCTCTCTCTCTCTCTCTCACTCTCTCGCTCTGACCAGCAACAGCAACAAAAATTTTGACTTCTGCAAACTGTCAGAGCAAGCAAATGGCACTAAATATTAAGTTTGCCTCTTTGCAACTTGACCAAGCAACTAAAAACGAAGTAGTTGCAACGTAAACTGCTGGGGCAGGGCACACACACACACACACAGAGTACATGCGACAGCGCTAAACTTGCACCATGCTTCAAAAAACTAATGAAAGCTTTTCTCTCCTTTTCTCTGTCTGCTGGTGTTGCCAAAGTTTTTGCCTTTTGGCTCGACCACAGAATTTCTCATGAGGCACAACAAACTATGGGAAGCGGCACTTATTTCAAGTTCAATTAATTTTAAGTGCGGCCGCCATTGTGTTGCACGTTGTTGTTGCTGCTGCTGCTGCTGCTGCTGCTGCTCTTGCGGTTACTTGCTTGTGTGTTGGTTTAGTTGAGAGCGATTCGGTTGAGAACATGCAATGTCAGCGCCTGTACTTATGCTATAAATAATGCAACATATTTTGCATAATGACAACTTTCGGCTTCCCCCTAATACATCGAAGCAACAGTATATACACTTATTTTGCCTAATTGCATGCCACATGCTGCAAACATTCGCCATGCGTGAGATATAACCAAAACAAACGACTTTTGAAACAAGCTGAAAAAAAAACGGGAAACCCTTTCACATGCAATCGACATGCAAATTATAGTCAAGTACAGTGGACACATGTCTGCGTGCTGCCCCAAAGTCAAACAACAAGATAATGAATGCTTATTTGTATAAATAGTCGAAGGTTTGGTATTTGCAATTGAAGGTTGCAAGCTATAAAGACTTGAAGAAACCGCAAGGAAATATTTACTTTGTGTTTAGTTAAAGAGTTTTAAAAAAAAAACCACAAGGGAATATTGAGATTATTTTATTTTTTATTTATTATTTATTTATTTCAGCTTTAAAAATGTGTTGTTTTTTTTATATCGCTAAACATTCTCTAAATATCCCTAATGCGATTTTCCGCATAAACACAAACTATCAAACTCTCTATTTATTATTTTTGAACAACAATACACTATAAATACAACCTTTTAATGATGGAATATAGCGCTTAAAAACTTCAAAATTCAATTGATTTTTTTTATCCTTATTTGGTTACGGTTTAAAAATTCATTAAGCGTCTGTTTATTTCCATAAGCTTTTGTTACACTTTGCAAAGTTTTTTTTCTGTGACATAGTTTTTGTTGAATGCTGCATAAATATTCCATTTAATTGGATGCGTTTTTGTTGCAACCAAAAAATAGCGGATTTGTTGCGCCTCAAAGTATGCAGCTTAAAAAAATGTGCAAGCAACAAGGTTGTGTGTGTGTGTGTGTGTGTGACAGACATTGCATGCACGCGACAAGGATTAATGTCAACCAACATGACATTTAGCGCTGAAGGACTCTCCCAGGAGCACAGGAAACGGAAATAGGAGAGCCTATGCAGCAATGTCAAGTTCTTCAAGTCCTCAAGTCTCAGGCTCTTCGGTCTGTCACGGCCACCACAAGCAACAACAACAACAATAACAAAAAACAACAACAACAAACCGTCTGGCGATAACAACAAAAGTCAGTTTGGCAAATCTTGTCTAGCTGCCGTCTGAGCCACAAAAAGGAAGGCTGAGAGAGAAAGCAAACACAAACAGCAAGAGACAAAGATAGAGAAAAGGAGAGACTGAGATAGAAAAAAGTCTAACTCCATGCGCCTGTTGTGTGTGTGTGTGTGTGTGTGTGTTAGTGTGTGGTGCATAATTAAAAAAGCATTTGGGCGACGTGGTTCAACTACTTTCGGATTTATATTGTGTCACTCACTCAATGCAAATTCAGCAGACGGTGTAAAATTCGTTGCATTTCAAATGCGTCGCCAGCGAAACTAAACAAAAAAGGGGGCCAAAAAGGGGAAAAATGGGGAACAGAAGAAAACAAGAAAAGCAGCGCGTTGCATTGAAAAAGCATTGAAAAGAATCAACAGACTAGAAGAAGTGTTGGCAGCAAAAATAAACTTTTGCCAGCTGCCTGCCTGATAAATGTTAGTTTCAGTCAGCGATCGCTTTAAAAAACAGCTACAAAGTTTTCGACATGTTTCTAAAATAGTATTTTATCTTTGCAAAAAGATTAAAGCTCGATTTATTTTTAGTTATTGAATTCGTTTTAAAAAACAAATATTAGGTAAACTCTTGATGCTTTAGAGACACCTAAAAAGTTGCTGTGTTCCGAAATCCTTTGAAATTTTTATTTTGTCGCCTGTTGCTGGCAGTGGCAAGTAGCACTCACACTCATTATAATACATGTGGCAAGTATATATATAAATGTGAAGTATAATAAAAATTAGAAAATTTTCAACGTTTAGCTAAAGTGAATGGAGGCAGAAGATGACAGCGTTTACCGCAGAGCAGAGCGGCAAAGTGTTTGCCATTCAAACTGTGTGCCCCGTGCTGTGTTGCAAGTGCCTCACCCCCTCACCCCGCACTATGGGTTTGTCACTTAAGCGCAGAAGCCTCAGAGCCGCAGCCGCAGCTTCAAAGGCGACGTCCAGAAGCAAAAGTTCAACTCAGTTCGAAGGGAGTTAAGGAGAGAGGGGAAAGGGTGGGTGGCAGAGGTTAAAGCCAAAGCCAAACCGCACGCTAACAAGCTAGCAGTTTGAGCCAAATACTGTGTGTGTGTGTGTGCTTGACGGGGGCCTGCCTGAAAATTAGTTGGCAGTTTGACACAAGACAGATGAAGGGAGGGGGGGGTGGGTGGTGGAGGGGGTAATTGCAACAGCAGTAGCTGCTTTTCTATCGGTCTAAAAGCAGAACCGTATTTAAGACGTTTTTCCACATGTTACTACGCACAAAATTCCAACAGCAAAACAATTAACAGATTTCAAAAATGCTGACATAGAGAAAGAGAGAGAGAGACAGCACGACAGATAGGGGTGTTCCAAAGATAGAGACAGAGATAGAGAGACAGCCGATGCATAAATCATCTGGCAGAATTTTAATTCCGAATGTCAAACTGACATAACAAAGGCAAAGGCAAACGAAGACCAGAAAACCTCTGCCATTTAGAAAGAGAGGCAAGATGAGTTTTTGCCTTCGATTTTTGGTCCTGACATGTTGGTATTCAAATTGCTAGTTTGATCATGGTACAACATGTTGTGCGTGTGCGTGTGTGTGTGTGTGTGTGTTGCAGGTACAATTTTGCAATTGTTGCCTTCTGCCCATATATATGCCTATGTCTTTTGGCATTGTTGGATAATAATTGAATTTCAAAGCCAAAACGACAATGACAGGAAAAACTCACTCCGAGTGTGTGTGTGTGTGTGTGTGTGTGTGTGTGCAACACAGTTGCAGACTAGTTGTAGTAGTTGCCACAAACTGTCCGATTATTAATTTATCAATGTCGCAGGTTTATTGAAATAGATTTCCGCTCTTGTAAGCCATTTGCATTTCCGTTTCCGTTGCACACACAAACACACACACACACACACACAGCAGTTCCTGTTGCTGCCTTATCCCTTACCCCTTACTCTGCAAACATGTCGACTTTGCATTTATGCAAATACCAAACAAAACACACACACTCACACACACATACGTATATTACATTTGGCCATAATTGATTGAGGAGCTAAGAAGCAGAAATCAGTTTGGCAGCTGTTTCATTTCTACTTCATTTTCATTATGTCAGATTAGTGCTAAAGTTAAACATTCAAGTGCTCGATTTTATGTTATTGTTGCAACAAATATATATATATATATATATATATATATTTGAAATACACTCAAAAATTGTTCGTACTCTTTGAGGAAGAAGTTTTACGCAAATTGCCTTTGAGGGTAAGTTTCTTTTGTTTGGCCGCAAAAGATGAAGAAGAAGCTGAGTCGCAGACAAGACAATAATACAAAATGAAAGGCAATGAATGCATCATTAGGAAGCTAAAAAAAATGGATATTTTTGAAAGGAGAGAACGTCTTTTCTGGGCATTATTAATTGCACACAGACTTCAAGCCAATGAAGTTGTTCCTGTCGTTGTTATTGTTGACTGTCTGTTTGTTTGTCTGTCTGATTACAAACAATGGATTGTGCCTTTGTTGCCATTAAGTAAGTAGGCTTACTAAGTTGCAGGCTGCAGCAAAAATACATTGTTCAAATTTTAAGCGCATTACAATTGTTAAAAGCGAAGCGAAGCGCTTTCCAAATACACATATTTATACAAATGTATGTAAATAGCTGTTTGTGGTGGGTTATATATAGATATAGAGTATTAAAGTGGGAAATGAAATTTGTGAATTGAAAAGCGTAAAAAGTTAAAGAAAATAAGATATAAATGATTGTTTTATTCCTGTCCTTTCAGTTAGCTGCAATTTGTATAGCATACCTTCCAGCGCTTTCGCTGGTTTGTCATCACAAAGACCACAGCAAACACAATGGAATTCAGAAAGAGAAGGGAAGATAGAACGAGACAGAGATAGCATACTCGACTCAAGTGCAAATAAGCAATAAGGCGTCGAGTGTGTAAATCATTTGGCATTTTCAATTTTCCTTTTAACTAACGGCACAAAACTACAAGGTGAAGTTGACCAGAAGATGAACAACCCCTCCAACTGCCCCCTTAACCTCCTCATCGTTGGGTAAAGAAAAGCACACACACACACACACATGGAAACTTTGGTCGCACATGCAAACATCACTTGGAGCTGTGTTGTATTATGGCCAATGGCTACTTGAGCTCTCAGTGCACTTGTTTTAGTTGTCCATTATGCGCTTCTATGCATCCCCAACATACACACACGCACACGTACACGCACGCACACACACACACACACCACACACTCACTTAACATATTCGTATTTGTACATATAATTGTGCTTAACAGAAGTTTTCGTACTTGGAATTCAACCACCAAAAACATTTTACTCCATTCAACTCAAAAGGATATACGTGTTTGTTAGAGCATACACTGAGCGAAAATTTATTTAATTTGCTTGTAAAATAATCAATCGTATTTCAAAAAACAACGCCTTAAGTTTTAATTTAACTTAACAAACTAAACCGAATTTGTTTTTGGGCATTCTTCTTTTCTATTTAAATATTTAAATATGTACATATTAAAGTTTTTCCAGTGCACGTGTAGAGAATGGATTGTATATGTATCTATTTTACATGTATTTTTGGCAAAATAAGCCTTTTTGTTTGTTACCCATTGGATTGTAGATTCGCTTCAGTTCGGACTCGTTCCTTCATCCAGCTGCCACTTGGGAGCACACATATCCTTCCACATGCCACATGCAATTGACGTACTAACCAACACTGACTCTCGAGTGTGTGTGTGTGTGTGTGTGTGGGGGTAAGTATCTTCAACTGATATCTGTGCTTCAGAGCTTCCTCTCCTTTCTAGGCGCATTTGCCTGGCTTTTGAGTATGCAACGAATGCAACGATTGCTACTCTAATTTTCCTCTTAACTACCCTCTACCCCCCGCTGTGCCTTAACCTAGAACAGACGCTTTTGCATATGTCCGTTCTTTGTTCAATTGTTGGTGTTGTTGCTGCTGTTTGTTTGGTGTTGATTCCCCAGCGTGTTTGTCTATTGTTATTGCTCTTGCCTAGCATTTTACATCAAACTCTGTAGTGTGCCAAGCTGTCTACCAAATCCTTTCCCCCCTCTCTTCGTTCATCTGTCCAACTGGCTGTCTTTTTGTTTATTTGGCGTATTTGTTACCAGGGCACGGATGCAACTTTTTGGGGGCGCCTCTTATGCAAAATGCATGTACGAGCTTGTACAAACTTTTGTGTCCTCTCCTCTCCACCTCTCTCCGCTCTCTGTGAACGTTCGTTAAGCAATTTAGCCTTAAATTATACACTTCAATATGCTAAACTCAATTTTCTTTGCCACAGCTGCATTATAATGCCATCATTACGTCACAATCTGTGCCATAAAAAAATGACAGCTACCCAAAGTGAAAAAAAAAGGAAAAAATTTAATTATTTGTGCCACAATTTTACCGGCAGGCAGCGAGCGAGCGAGCGCTTGGCCAAAAAGTTGAAATCGAAAAACGTGGCGTCCGCTTTGAAGTTTTCTTGCCCGGACACGGTTCCGCACAGCTGGCGGCCATTCGAAAGTTATTTTATTTCCCTACCTGGAAATCTGAACCGCAGGCGAACAGCAAAAAACTTTTCGCTTTTCGCAGCTTTTAAAATGCTTTCTATATTTAGCTAGAGAACAATTATAACAAAATAACAGGGCAGTATTTTCCACTGTTGCCGAACGAAATTGAAGACTATTTGCCGTTAATTGCAGGCAAATTGGAATAAAAATGTAACAATTAGTTGCAGACGTCGCTAAATATCAGTTGCATACTTTTAGAGGGAAATATTAAATGCAAAACAAAATGTTAAAAATTTAGGTGTAATGAATGGAAACTGAATTGAAATCTGTTTTTAATTATGACTAGATTTTATTTTAGCTAAATAGTTAGTGGTTATGACTAATTGTAAAAAATAGATTTTAATTTTTGAACAGTTAGCCAAGTTTCGAACCTATTTTATGTGAACGATTAGATAAGTTAGTTCACATTTGACTTTCACTCAACTCAGCCGTTATCACTGTCATTTTTAGTTTTGTTTTGTACAGGGTATGCAAACGTTCGTTTCACTAACACAATTAAGTGGCGCGTTGTGAAAAACGAATGATAAGTAAACATGACAAGGCTTTTAAGTTTATTGCGCCAGCCAACTCTCATTTGGCTCATACGACACAGAGTAGATGGGGAAGCTGTGTGTGTGTTTCTGTGTGTTCCTCTATGCATAAGGGTGCACTAACACACAGACACACACACACACACACTCGCAACGACTGTGGCTTCATCTTTTTACCATTTTTTGCTCCGTTTTGGCGGGGGGAGGGCAAATTGTGCACTTACTGTCACTTTTCATATGCAAAGCACTTTGTGTCTGTCGCTAATTTAATAATATGCAGCATTTTACCAACGACGAGGAGTCAAAAATTTGTCGTTGTGGCCTGTCGACCAGTGTTACAAAGCATCAAATTTAAAACGCTGGCAAAAATTCACCTGGTTAACCCAACTTTCCTCTGCTCTTCACTCTCCGCTTCGTTTGTTTCTGCTCGATTCGCGAAATTTTTCACAGTCAGTGCACTTTGCAATAAATATCCAAAATTGCAATTGGCAAACACACACGCAAACTATTTTGGCAAGCATTTTCCGCTAACGGAAGTTGTGAAAAATCGTTGACAAGCGACAAAACACTTGACAGCGTCAGCAGCCCAAGGAAAAGCACCCAAAAAATCGAGCCAAAAAACTGTTGTCACCAAAAAAAAAAAAGAAACCCAACAAAAAATAAGCTAAAATCCCATCGTAGCAAGGGGTGAAAAAAAAATAGGAAAACGTGTAAAAATCTGTGGTGCAAGCAAAGCCGAAAAAGGTGCAACAAATATTGTGTAAATGTGCAATCAAATGAAAGAAAACCAATAATCGAAAAAATAGCATGGAAAAAATGCCAATGCAGCGCACACAACTTAGGAATTATTGGCCAGAATGCTGGAAGCTAGGTGATTGGAGTGCCCTCCACCCCCTCTAGAGGGGGAGAAAAGCTTTAGCAATTTCAGTGAGGCAAGAAAATGCACTAAATAAAACATGAAATAGCTGCAAATCGGGCATGTGAGCAAAGGCACGTGTGTGCCAGGTGTCTGTGTGTGTGTGTGTGTTTGACAAGAATTTTAGCTATAAATTGTTGTCACAATGTAAGTGCAAAGAAAGAGAGCGAAAGAGAGGATAGGAAAAGACAATACTGTAAACAATAAATCAACTTGAGTAGCGAAAATTGCAAACAAAAGAGCGCATCTTGCCCAAAAAAGTAGACTACAAGAAGATGCGAAAGACAGAGGGAGGGAGAGAGAGAGAGCGAGAGAGAGGGTTGAACTATTGTTGTGAAAGTTAGAATGTCAAAATGCTAAATATATTAATCATCATTATTTCAATAAACATTTATTAACATGGACTTTGCATTAGCACATAATGTATTTTCCTTTTGCCTTTGACCTTTTGGCCAGCCACCAAAAAGGACCAGCCAACCACCCACACACACACAGTGAGAGAGTGAGCTAAACCACATTTTCAATTCGCCACAGGATAGTAAAGTCAAAGGACAACACAACCCCTCCGAAACCCTTCCCCCCCCTCTGCCAGTCACACACAAAGGCCATGGCCCAGCCGTTTGTCTTTGTAGCGCTTCCTGTCTCTGTGGTTAGTCCTGGCTATATATATGTATGTGTGTGTGTGTGTGTTATGTGTGTGTGAGTAGCATCCTTTGGTTTGCCTCAGCATCAGTCATTTGTCTTTTGTCATATTAATAATTCCCTTTCATTATTTGCACCATTACCAAGCCAAAATATATATATAATTTGTACTCCCCCTCCAACCCTATATTCCCCCTCTCATTATTCGACATTTATAATTTCTCGCTGGCAAAGGTGCCGCGTACGCATTTTATGCGCACCTTTTTGTGGCGCTTCATTTCATTTCTCTCTCTCTAATTTATTTTTTTTCTGCACTGCTCATTAATAATAATAATAAGTATAAGAGGGTGACCCTTCCAACACAGCCCCCCCTCCAACTCCCCTTCAAGTGCTTATCATTGTCTATAAAAAAAGCAGGAAAAACCACGCTTAATGCCATCCATCCTCATTTTGGTTTCGCCTTTAAAGTTAATCATCTCAAGCATCCTGACTCTCGTCTTGTGCTCATTTTTTAATACGTTCGCCATAGATCATTAATAAAAATTCCACAATGACGGCAAGTAATATTAATGCCCCCAGAGATGGTCGGCAGAGTTAAGTGTTTTCCCAATCGTTGTGAACACTCAAAACTTAAAGTTCATATCAAGTTTTCATTGTTCCATTCGAAGAACACAACTTGAAGAACATTTTCACATGCAGTTGGCAGGCATTCAAAAGCAGCTGTAAACAATTGAGAAAACTTTTGCATGTATGAACGAACGTTTATTTGATTAGCTTTGGCCCAAAACAAGTTGTCTAAATCACACACACACACTCTCAAAAACTTGACACTCAAGTGGCATCAGGAGCAGGAGCAGGAGCAGGAGCAGGGAGGAGCACACAAGTCAAGTAAAATGATTTGCAATTATTATTGTTTAATAAGTGCATAAGCCGACACTTATCCGACCCAAAAGATACAGTTCTGAGAACTTTGTGTGGCAAGTAGAAACCCGACTCAAAAGCAACAGCAGCCAACGACACAAAGAAAAGAATATACAATACTTATATGTGGCAGCGGGATAGATGGCTTAAATTATCATAAGATGGCAGCATTTTTGAGTGTCTCTTCACCCACCGCACCACCGCAAGCCACCCACAATTGTTGCTTGTTGAGCTGAATCGAGTGGCATAAATCCGGGCAGCGTCTCTGCGTTTCAGAGTTGCCCCCAAATGATAAATTGACAAATTTATTTGGGTCAAAGCGTGGCGCATTCATCATAATTTGTTTTCACTGGCTCGGGATTCGCCCAGTGTGCCAGCTGGGCAGGAAAATTGAAAATTTTTGAAATGGGCTGCGTCTTTAGCCAATTTTAATGGAGTCCTTCTCTCCGGCTGTTGTTGGGGCTACCACACACACACACACACACACATAAGAAAGCAGAACGTAAGCAAGACTGACACTTTTGGCTAATGCACTTATAATGAGCTTAAGCTATGCTACAAGGATGCCAAGGACTTTCCCAAGTCCAACTGTGGATGCCTGCGAGAGAGTATGGAGCCTCGAGCAAATCATTTGCATAATTAATATTGATGTACTTATGTATAATACTACAAGAAGTGGAGCATAGTTTGGCTCGGATAGCGAATGTTTTCCATTTATTGTACGACTGCCAATTTCACCTGATTGAAGTTTGTGCTCTACATTATTTATATACAAATAGAAGCGAAGCGAAGCTGAGTACATTTTCCTGTATTCATTTATGAATAATATATATCCAATCGATTTTCAAGCAAGATGTTCTCTCTCTATTTATGACAATTTGTAATCTAATGCTGCCACACTCAATTGTTAAACCATTTTACATTCGAATCGAACAAACACAATCAATTATCAAACCACATTGCCCAAACACTAAAGCGGCATATAAAGGATATATGTAATTAATTTTCGAGCTCAAACACACACACAAAGAAGGGAAGACTGTGTGAACAGTTTGGATAATTAGTTATTGCAAAATCAAATTGCTGGATCATTTAACCGTCTGCATGGCTATTAAATTAATCTTTAAACTTTAATTAAATCAATTTTATGCTCAGGAAATTAAGTCATATGTCGTTGATGCCACAAGCTGTTGCAGAGCTAACTTGGCCTTTGTCTGTGTAGATTTGTTAAATGTAGTGAAAAGTATTAAAGCTTTTGTTCAACAATTGAATTTATAACACTTTTAGGCAAGATTATTGTGCAGTGAAAGTTTAAATTTAAAGATAACAAAGTATAAGTTGATTTTTCGTCTGTTTCTTTTTGGGATTAATATAAATTACACTTGCAAGTATAAGCTCTTAACAATGTATTCATATATACCAGGGAATATTAAAATTGCAAATTTAAATAAAAGCAATTGATTAGAAAAACACTTTGAAGATTATTTTGTGACCCATTTCGATACAACATTTGCACAGTAGATACAAAAGTATAGTTTATTTTGCATTTGTTTATTATTCTTCTTCTTTTTCAACTATTGTTGACCAATCTGACATCTAAGGCAGGTGAATAGGAACACAATGGAGGAGTGTGAACCTATTGTTAAGTTGCATGCGCTTGGCCACACTTACCTGGTGACAGCTCCTCGGTAATCCCTTGAATAGTGCGCGTAAACAGTGTCAACATGAGGACACTGGCAAGCAGGAGCCATTGACGTTGCTGCCACACATGTTGTTGTTGCTTTAGTTGCTGCTTCTGCTGCCTTCGTTGCACTTGTCGTGCTGTTTGAGTCCGAGTTGTTTGCATTGCTGCTGCCACTGTTTGTTCTCCTTAAATGTATATATCAGTAAGGTCGTTCACAATGTGTTTATACGTTGTACTTAAGCTGAAAGAGAGGACAGAAAAGGGAAGCAATCAGAATCGCCGGAAAAGTTTTGTTTTTGGGGGCAATTTGCCGCGTTGGAAAATGTGAATGAAGTCAAACCATTAATATTTTCAACGTTGACTATATTGACGGCGCCATCGTTTTGTCTGACGTGCACAAAATCAGTCCCAGGCCAGGCACAGAAACAGGCTGCCACATCATTCACAGTAGCCAAACGCGCCGCAAAGTATGCAACGTCATGCGGCGCTGCGGTGCGTTTCATCATGAGACCAGCAAGAAATGGGAATGGGAATGGAAGGCGTACACTGAAACATAAATGTGTCTGCGAGCTCCAAGAAAAAGAGGTTAAAGGCTGAATATTTTTCTATCTACTCATTCTTGAAGCTACATTTGGCAAGTCTAGTTTCTGTATAAAAACGAACATATTTTTTCGAAGTGCATGGCTAAAGCTGGCATCTGGCAACAGGCGGACAACAGCAGCCGCGAACCGACAGAGGGCGAGAAGAGCGGGGGGGGACAAGCGAGCGAGCGGGAAACTGGCAACTGGCAACATCACCGTTAGCAATGCTCGTGGGCGCGTTCTTGGGCTACACGTCAAACACATTCATCACGGAGTGCCAGAGTGACAGATGGCAAATGCGCCTACAGCTCTCGTTGGTTGCCCCCGATCACCGCCCAGAGTCACAGACAGAGATAGAGATGGCGACAGAGAGAGAGAGTGCGAAATGTGAATGCGATTCTCGTTTGCTGCTTGGGCCTTATGTCATCCGCAAGGGCAAAAAGGACAAATGAAAATTTTCCAATTATTGCAGGCACTCTCACTCTGGCCAGCAGCGGCGGGGTAAGGCGGAAGACCAAAGGCCGCAACGTAAATTTAACGCTTTAAAACTTTCGACGCATTATTCATGAGCGATGTGTGTGTGTGTGTGTGTGTGTCGAAACGCAAATCATTTGTCAACGCTTCAATATATCTAGCTAACTCAAAATGTACTCCACTTGCATGTATTTTCGTTGGCTTGAAGACCAATTTAGCTTTTTGCCCGCGTCTCTTTTGCCAGTTATCGCAATTTTTCCGTTTTTAGTTTTTCCGGTGACGAGGCAGTTGATCAATAACGCATTTCCACTGTGTCAGCGTCAGCAGGCACGATTTTAATAAACGTAATGTGTTGGCCACATGTGCGACTGACATGATTTGGCATTATCCCCACACCACACACACACACACCCACACACACACACTGAACGCAATATGTTTTGCAAATACACCTAAAGAAATGTTTTTATTAAGCATACTTTTAGGGTTATTTTTGAACGTTTCAGAGGAATAATCAGTTTTCAAAGCTTGCCATACAAAATTGTTTTCAGTGTACTGTAGCGAAAGTAATGAATGAGTTGTGGACCCAGCGCTTGCCATTTCCATCTGGTTGCGTGGGTCAGGCTCAGATTTTGATAAATAGTCGAGAGCATATTTTGAAATTTTCATTTTCGCTACTTTGCACTTTATATGTATCCCCCGGCAACACAGCATATGCGACGTAATTACATATACTACATGCAACATATACTTGCGAATATTGATTGAACTTCTCCTCCATATGGCTATCACACTAATCCGGGCACACAAAAGGCACTTTCATTTTCACAAACTACTCGTAAGCAGCTCGAAACTTTCGCTAATATCGAATGTTAAACGCTCTTTTGTGTTGGTCTAAAAACCACGTGTGTGTGTGAAGGGTGTGTGTGTGTGTGTGTGTGTGTGTGTGGCAAGTTTTACGAGCGCCTGTTAACCGCGGGTATTTACACTAAGTCTAATGAAATGTTTAACAAGCACTTTGCTGTGCGCAAATCCCAATGACCCATAATATTAGCATAAAATCACTTGGCTGCCGAGGCGAAGCAAGGCCCCTCGTACCCCCTTTGCCACATAAATAGTTGGCGGCAACCTTGCCAAGTGTGTGAGTTTTTGTTGCTACTACTTGGTTAGTCTGTTGGCGTTGCATGACACGCTCGAGGGTCTCAAGCAAAATGTTCATTTAAATTGCGCACTTTAAAGTTGTTTTTTTCCATTCTTTTTTGGGACGCGCGTGAAAGGCTTAACCAAGTGAACCCTCTCTATAAGGAACGCCCTTTAGGAAAAGTTTTTGCTGTGCCTATGCAGCGACTTCAGCTTCAGATACATATAGATTTTCAATTTCTGCGCATAAATTTTTATGTTGGTCATACTTTATTTGCTGCTGCTGCTTCTGATGCTGCTGCTGCTGCTGCTGCTGTTTGTGTTGTTTCCACAAAATAAATTACATTAAAATTCTAAGCCATCAGCTCTCTGTGGAAATTTATTTTTGCACATTATCCGCTTGCCGCAAATTGTATTTATTCCAACGCGAGCTGCTTCGGGGCAGCACAAATATAGCAACAACAACAACAACAACAGCTGTCAGACGTTTTAGTGGCAGTTACTCGAATACTCACACTCTTACTGTTATTGTTGCTCCAACTGACCAAAGTTGTAAAGTATCCTTCAAGGCAATTAGTTTATTTGTACAATTTCATTTCATTACATTTAGGCGCCCGGAATTTTAATGCCTTTCATTAAGTTTTGTGCGTTAATTTTACAATTTTATATGTGTTGCAAATTTTCGGGTCGAATTGCCTCAAAGCTTGGCAAAAGTCTGCTTGAAATTAGTAAATTCTTTGGCAAGTGTTTTAAATCACATGTTATTTATTTAACCAATTTATCAGAGTGATAAATGAACCAAAAACTTGAATTCTAAAAGGAATTTTAACTTTATTTGTGTATATCAATAAAACCTAGAATATTTCTTGACTTCGGAAATACTCTGCGGATTTTCGAAGCAGTTCCTTTGAAGTCAATGTTTGTATCTGGATTATAGCTGCACTTAAGCCTAAAAATGTATTTTTAGATTGAAATAAAAGTTGTATTACAACAAAATTTACTTAAGAAGACTCCAAACTTTCTCATATCGTAAATTTGTCAAAACTTAACTGGTTTTGAAGTACTATACCAATCTCTGAACGATTTTCCATCTAGATTAAGGCTGTTCGAAAAGTTTTTTAAATATATACCCAAGAAATCACTTGTTTTTAAACTTTTTACTGGCATAAGTTCTCGAAAACTAAACAAATTTTAGATGGGTCAAATTCTGTACTAATAAATCACAATCCATAACAATTGTTGTTAGTTATTGATTGAATCTCAGATGTATACTCTTGCTTCCAATATTATTTTAAGCACATTCAAGATTTCATCTACAGCTATGCTATTTATTTGCTTTTCTACCAACACAGATGTATACAAAAATAAACACACACATACACATGCGCACGTTCACACACACACACACAAACGCATACATATATATGGGCAATATTTATGCAGGAGCTGCTCTGATTTAAATGGAAAATCAACAAAATTACAATTATACTCACTTGACTTGGGATATTACGATATATTATTGAACGATTCAGTCTGCTGGAACGCTTTAGAAGCGCATATTTCCGTAATGTTTTTTGGGCAGTGCAGTTGAAAAAATGTAAACAATTTTATGTATGATACACAAATAGAAAATTCACAGAGCGCGCCGAGCGTCTCTCTGTGTCCTGGATGCCAGGATTAAAACAGCAGCCAATTTCACACACTTTCCATACTTTTAGACCGATTATTTCATTGTTAACACATGCAGCAGCTTAAGTTTGTTTTAATTTTAAAGGATTTGTAAAGTTTTATTGTGTTTTTAGTTGTAAAACAATATAAACGAAAAATTCACAACCGCACTTAATTTCGTTGACAGACGGAGAAGTCAATGTGCGCTCTCTCTCCCATTTCTCAAACCGTTTCATTCCACAACGACAGAGAGTGGAAGAGAGCAAATTGCAGCTGACGGTGCTGTTCGGGGGTGGGTAGCGGTACTTGCTATAACTGTCAAATTGACAGCTGACCTGAGGGTTTTTGTGTATTTATTCCCAGCGCATGCGCTTCTCTCGCTCTCTCTTCGTTTGTGTTGTCTCTTGCATTATGTTTCAATGCCAAAACGTTTCGTTTCGCAAACTGGCAAAAGGACGCTGTGTTTCGGGCTGCTGCTGTCAAGGGTTGCTTGATGCTGCCCCTGCCCCCGCTCCTGCCCCGCTGCCGACCATAAGAATTACCTGGAGAATTGGCATTAGCCCATTTTCGTTGCGTTATAAATTGCGATTGTCACTTTGGACCGTATTGGCATTGGCTACGATATGGATGCTGCTGGTGTACATATTGTGCCTGCAGGGTGTATTCTCCTCCTAGACGTTGTAGTATTTGTATGTGATGTTTGTGTATGACTTTCATTTCGTTCGATTACGAACACCCCCCTCCTGGTATACCCTTTCTCGTCCCACTCATACACACACATACTGCTTATGCAATTACATTTAAGTTTTTGTGTGTGTGTGTGTGTGTGTGTTTGTCTGAGGGTCTGAAAGTTGACTGTGACATGGAATTAATTTTCGATTTTATTGTCAGTTTGTCAACTGCTTAGCTGGAAGTTGCTGCTGCTGCTGCTGCTGTTGCGCCTGACTTTGATTTAATTGAAAATGCATGAATATGCAATTTTTGCTTGGCTTTTATTGCTCCTCAACTCGTTAAATCGAAAGTACTCAAAACTGTATGTTTAATGGCACTGGGGGGAGGTCAACTTACCCTTGATTCACATGACTTAACATTCTATATATACTACGCACATTCACAATCACAACATTCACATTAAAAAGCACACAAAAAACACATTATACAAATATATATATATAGATTAAAATATTTACACCATCCTTTACAATTCCAAGAATGTGGGAAAAGTTTATGAAGTGCTTTAATAAAGGCAAAATAAAGGCATCAGTCAAGCCCTGTGATAAGTTCAGCATAACTGATCTTTATAAACGTGTGCCGCCCAATCAGCTCAAACAATTCAATGCCTTTGCCAAAAAGAATGAAGAATACAAACTGTGAGTTTTGAAATAGTTGCCCCAAAACTGAAGTCAATAATCCTTCCGCAGTCGCCTACGAAAATATCCGTCAGAGTTGCCAGATATCGATTGGAATTATTACAAACAGAATGTACGTAAGGAGATGGTGGGTTGGGTGGATGAATTCAAGCATAAATATGACAATCTGGACAATATGTTTGCCAATCGTCACAATCTGTTTGATCATTCCAAATACTTTGGCGAGGTGGTCGAGCAGACCAAAGAAGTCGAATGTGATATTCACAAGTATAAGGAGGCATCCAATGAACGCATTAAGATTTTAGAGGCTAAAATGGAGAATTTGAAGAGCATGAAACCTTATCAGGAAATGACTATGGAGGAGTTTTGCCTGGCACATCCCAATGAAGCGCCCGACTTCATAAACAAACCTACCTTTTGGCCACACTTGCCCGAGGAACAGAAGCCGGGACCCAATGAGGAACTGCTGCATGCAGAGGAGGAGGAGGCGTCTGGAGATCCAAAGCCCAAGGCCAAGGGTAAAGATGATAAGCCTGACCCAAAAAAGCCGCCACCAAAAGCACCACCCACTGGAGGGGTACCAAAAGATCCTCCTGCAGCCAAAGACGCAAAGTCAAAGGACCCGGGTGAAAAGGAAGCCAGTCCCGCAAAGGACACAAAACCTCCGGATGCTAAAGCAGTTATTAAATCCGACACTGAAAGCCAAGCTGTAGAGAAAGCATCCCAAATTGCAACAAAATGTGTCGCACTCGTTCAAGATTTGACAGCCAGAGT
This sequence comes from Scaptomyza hsui, assembly GCA_018152825.1. NCBI lineage: Eukaryota > Metazoa > Arthropoda > Insecta > Diptera > Drosophilidae > Scaptomyza > Scaptomyza hsui. Next base: position 10,513,449 of record JAECXO010000002.1, read on the forward strand.
TGTCACCATGTTGAAGACCCTCTGGGAGAAAATTGCCGAGCAGAGAAAACAGGCTGCAAAGAACGATGCTGAAGAGAGGAATAAAAAAGCAGGTATGTTAGCAGCTAAAACTGTACATACCAAACCAGACGATGATGAGGATAGCTATTTTCGCAGGGAGAGCTCTTCAGACATATGCAACAAGACTATAATACGAGGTGAAAATACTGCCAAGCCTGATGTCAAGCCACATCACGTTGATTTAGACATAGAACAGACAGTAGAACCAGATGAGTGTGAATGTAAGAAGGATACAGATAATAGAGATTGTAAAAGTAAAGAAGAAGATACAGAATGTGAACGCAAAACAAACAAAGATTGTAAAAGTAAAGAAGAAGATAAAGAGTGTGAACGCAAAACCAAATGCGAAGAGGAGGATAAAATACCGAAATGTGAAAACCTTTGTAGTCAAGCCTTTACGGTCTCTGATGATAAACCTAAGAAAGACACGCCTACTAGTGAATTCCCAGAGCTAATAGGAGAACAAAGCGAGTTGTCAACCAACACGACAGAAACTATTAAAGGTCTGGCGAGCACAACAATATTTTCCTCCGAAGAGCAGCAAGCTATAACAAGCTTAAAAAAAGATGAGCCCGACTCAGAAGGATCAAAATTAAATAAATCAAATACCGATGAAATGGCCAAGATCGTTACTGAAATGGTTAGCAATGCTGCTGCTTTACTCACTGAAGCTAACTCAATGATTAAAAAGGCGCAGTATGAACAGCACGATAATATAGAAAGCTTGAGATCCGTTTACGAAGCAGCCGAGCGAAAAGTGACTAAAGCTTTAGGCCAGGCTTATATGGCCTTAACCTCAGCGCGCAAATTAGCCAAGGAAACAACAGAACCAGCTGAACTGAGTGCACAGATTGAGAAGCATGCCAAGCTGGTCAAGTTGCTTTTGCAACGAGCCATAGTTATGAAAAATGAGATCGGTAAACTTCTGAAGGGACTCGAAAAAAAAAATGATTTAATCTTTTGAGTATAGTTTTGTGCAGAGTTTAAATGCAATTCAAGTTGCTGTTAGAACCGTTTTCATTAAATTTGCTGTTGAAAGTTGAAAGCGTGGGTGGTTCAGTGGCTCAGTGGGTGGTTGGGTGTTATGTGCTACATATGCAAATTTTGTTGTAAAGCTCAAGCACTGTGCAATAAATTTTAGGTGCAAAAAGCTAAACGAAATATCGAAAACTTTTGCTAGAGTGGCCGAAACTTTGCGGTGAATTAGCCAAAAATTTCACTTTGCTGTGTGTGTGTGTGTGTGTGTGTGTGCTGGTGTGTGTTAGGTGTGGGTGCGGCATTTTGGCCTAGTAGATTGCATAATTATGCAAATGTGTTGTTTTTCGGGCATTCAAAGTGGCGCATTTGAAAGTGTTGCCTGCTTTTTGTTGTTGTTGTTGCCGCACAATTTTCACAATCAAACGCATTTGCATAATTATACAAAGCACACTTCCTACACCTCTTTCTATCTGTGCGTGTGTGTGTGTGTGTGTGTTTGCTTTTAATTCAAGTTTGATAGTTTGTTATAAGCTTTAAGCCGAAAACCCATTCAGGGCACTGGAACATTGAACATTGTTTCAAAATCCGGCTTTGTTTTATGACTGTAACTTTTTTTTTTAATGTGGAGCGAAAACTTTTCAGCTCTTAACAGGACATATAAATTCAATTTCTCTTGCCTTTTCTAATCGATTTCGATAGGTGACAAGCAAACATCTTTGTTTGGCTGAAAAGGTGAACGCTTTTCGCTACATTTGCATATTTAGTGAAAGCCCTTTTCGTGATTAGGCTGTAAAAGGATTATTCATGAGCAGCATCTTAAAGTAGCAGCATATCGTTAGCGTAATGCCAGCCAATATTCAATTGGGCGTATCCAGCAGCCAGTTTTTTGGCTTCAATGCCAACAATTGTTTTGGCTTATAGTTTTATGGCTTTCTCTGGCACTTTCGGGTTGACAATTGCCCGCTGTTTCTTGTTGCACACAATGCTCTCTCTCAACAAAAATATAAAATATGGCCATTATGTTTATTGTTTTCAATTCCGCAGACAAGTTTTGTCTGTCTTTCTTAGTCGCCGCCAGTCGACTGTCGACTTTTGTCTTTGGCAATTTTCAATTTGAAATAGATTTTTCTTTTATGTTTTTGCTGCCAAATTGTTGTGGCATTTCCTCTTGACTCTTGGCAGCTGGCCAGACATAATTAAAAGCGCTGATATATCACCATAATCTGCCATCTACCATATCACATCTACATTTCAGCTGTTTATTAGCTTGTTTTACCTGTGGTTCATTTTGTGGCAAGTTTTGTGTTTAGTGGCTTTGCGTGCCACGTTTTGTTGTTGTTCGCTGTTGTTGTTGTTGTTACTGCCTGATTAACGCTTTTTATGGCTGCGCAAATATTTGAGCTCAGTTTTTAATAGCCTACTTCTGTGCCTAAGTTATGTGCAGAAAAGCCTAATTAGCGGCGTTTAACTAAGCCTCACAGCGTTATTGCGCTTTTATTCTCTTAATATTTTGTTGTTGTTGTGTGTTTGTGTGTGCTTTTATTGCGACGTGATCGTGGTTATTAAAACAACAAAGCCATGCGGCACATACGGAGCCACAAACCTGAGCGTTCTTATACCTTTGGTAACTATACACTGAGAGAAAGTGAGTGTTAGAAACAGGTTTACACTAAGGAAAGTTAAAAGATTAAGCGTTAAGTGAAGTGAAGTCAGTTTTGGAATAGAAAACAACTATCTTTTCTTAGAATGTCCTTGAGTTGACTTTAGAAACTTTCTTAATTTTATCACAGTGTAGTTGCTGGCCGACAGCAAAATGTAAATTTTCGCTGAGTACCTCGACTGGCGCCACTGGCGTCCCATAGAAATTTAATTTTATATAAATAAAAGGTTTTTTTTAATAAGAAAAAAAAAAAAAAAAAAAAAAAAAAAAAAATAAAAATAAAAAAAAAAAATATAAAAAAAAAAAAAAAAAAAATAAAAATAAAAATAAAAATTAAAAAAAAAAAAAAAAAAAAAAAAAAAAAAAAAAATATAAAAATAAAAAAAAAAAAAAAAAAAAATAAAAAAATAATATAAAATTAAAAAAAAAAAAAAAAAAAAAAAAAAAAAAAAAAAAAAAAAAAAAAAAAAAAAAAAAAAAAAAAAAAAAAAAAAAAAAAAAAAAAAAAAAAAAAAAAAAAAAAAAAAAAAAAATAAAAAAAAAAAAAAAAAAAAAAAAAAAATAAAAAAAAAAAAAAAAAAAAAAAAAAAAAAAAAAAAAAAAAAAAAAAAAAAAAAAAAAAAAAAAAAAAAAAAAAAAAAAAAAAAAAAAAAAAAAAAAAAAAAAAAAAAAAAAAAAAAAAAAAAAAAAAAAAAAAAAAAAAAAAAATAAAAAAAAAAAAAAAAAAAATAAAAAAAAAAAAAAAAAAAAAAAAAAAAAAAAAAAAAAAAATTAAAAAAAAAAAAAAAAAAAAAAAAAAAAAAAAAAAAAAAAATAAAAAAAAAAAAAAAAAAAAAAAAAAAAAAAAAAAAAAAAAAAAAAAAAAAAAAAAAAAAAAAAAAAAAAAAAAAAAAAAAAAAAAAAAAAAAAACATTGCTTACACGATGTCCGCGCAGCATGGTGCCTATTTCACTACTCCTCGCTCCTGCTAACCAGGCTGCCTGATTAGTCCAGGCAGCTGGCGTTGGCGTTGTCCCTGGTCGGGAAGAAGGCAGCAGCTACCGCAACCCACCGCAACACACTTAACGACGTAGTTAGCGTTAGTTAACGTATGTACGTGATATCGTTAAACTTGGCTACATATAACGTTACCAGAGACCCCCATAGCATAATAAGTGTCTTATTAGTTATGCCAGAAACGGCAGCTACAGCAACAACCGAGAGAAGTAGCATTACGATTCAGTTACTACGATGCAGCTAGGAGGAGCAACTGGAGCCGAAAGCATCACGTGCCATATAGAATCAGTGACAATTTCCATGTGACCAGGCCAAAATTTGAATAGAAACATTTTTGTTTACACAACTCAATGAATGAATGCCTTGAATGATAAATGGCCAAAAGTGTACAAGCAGTGTTGACGGATTTTAGCTAATTTTATTGGCTTATTTCAATCACAAGAATTCTTTAAATCCTGCTCTAACACGCTGTTTGTATTTAATTAATGTTTTGTTAAGTTTAAGCAACTTTTTACTGCCAATTTAGCTATTTAAACCTCCGAAACTTTGCCAACACTGATAAACATTGATTGACTTGCTTCAACTGTAGTTTGATTGTTACACTTGAAGTTTAAGAGAGAGTTGCAAAAAGCACTTCAATTAGCCGCTTATCTCAGCTACCAATTGATAAGCGTCAATGACTTTTAATTAATTCAGGGCAAATATTGTGCTACAACAATTGAAAGTTTTTAACTGCAAAACCAAACGCAAAAGTCCAAAATAAACATCAACAAGAGCCAGAGAGAGGGAGCGAGAGAAAGTCCAGAAATCTATTTGCACAGTTAAGAGGAATATAAAAAAAGAATCGCCCAAAGACGAAGATAAAATTAACGCGAGGCCAGCGAAATGAAAATTAAATTCCAAACAGCCCTTGGGCCTCGGTCCAGAGTCTCTCTTCAGGTAATCGCAAACGTGTAGTATTTACTTTTAACGTTGCTTGTTTATTTTTTAATTTCCTTCCAATTAAGCAACAAACAAGTCCTGTACGCTTCTTCCCCTGTCCGCCCTTTGAACGTTGGCAATAAAAAACTGCGCAGGAATCGGGCAAAATGAAACGAAATGAAATCTATTCACAGTTAACAGCAGTTACGTAAAAAGCAAACGCAAACGCAATCGTAATGAAAACACGTTGGCACAATTCATTTAAAATCTACAAAATACATACCAGAAACAGAAGCACAACTTGGCAATCCAAGGGAAAGCACACACACACACACACAACAGGACACAGCTGTGTATGCTTTTAGGCGCATTTGCGGTTAATTTCCATGCGCACGACTTGCGGCAAGGAGTGCTTTAGAGAGCTTCCAGTCGAGTCGATTCGAGTCGAGTCCGATCCCTTTCTTGGCCCCTCTGGACTCATTACTTATGCACAACTTGTACGCATAAATAAAACATGTCAAGCGAGTGCGAGTCAAAGTGACTTGCGGCTGTCCTCCCATATCCTTCTGAACAAGGATTCGAATTTTTCGTAAGCAACACGCATAGAACGCTTAAGGAGAAACTCGGCTCAGAGTGTGAGCCAAACAATTAGTCGGCCTGGGTCAAAAGAAAGGTCGCCTACAACTTGGGAAGGTTCGAAACGTTTCTTGAAAGAATTCGTTAGTTTTAGACTAGAGCCTACAAGTTGTCTAGTGCAACAATTTTTTTTAGTGTTGGTTAGTAAAATCTTGTAGTTTTTGAAGGGAAAGAATAAACCATCCTCTTACAGTAAATTTATAAAATTGACATCTGGAACTCATCTCGTTTTAAACATACATCCGCATACGCCTTCGTTTTCGTCGTTGATCAATTTTAATCCTATTTGTATGCCATTTGATATATTAAAGTACAAGTTGGCCTGCCCGTCATGCTATCCATAAAAAAAACCTTTAAGTTTAAGTCTAGTGAACTTGGATTTATTTTTATTAATTTAAAATGTAATTAAATTATTCACCAACCACAATTTTGACAATCCTCTGCTGCTAAATGAAGTGAAAATATTTTTAACGAACCCATTGACAGGTTTTAAAAAACCTCTCGCTGAAAACTCAAAGCGACAATTATGACTTTTATGGTTGCAACAAAAACACACAATTTGATGTCATTCGAATGATTAAATTTGCAATTAAAAAAAAAAACAAACAACAACAAGTGCATGGCTGACATAATGAGAAAGTGCTGGCGTAAAAGAAAAAAAAGAGAGAGAGAGAAAAAATGGTTGAAGAGTGCAAAAAAATGCAACCAAGCCGCAGACGAAACACGTAAAAGCAATAAAGCAATAAATTGCCCAATTTCAAGCACTATTGTAGCCAATAATTTGCACAGCCACTTGGCTGGTTACAGTGTGTGTGTGTGTGTGTGTGTGTGTGTGTGTCAGTGTGTGTGTGCCTGTGCCCATATAATTTCAACAAAAATATGCACATTTGTCAATGTCGCGTGATTGATGTGGTCGAACGCATTTCCGCCAAGCAGCCGCTGCCGCTGGTGGTAAAAAAAACCACCACACACATACAACGGCATGTAATACAGACATGGTAGAGTGGCAAATAAAAACAGTGAAATAATTTTTTATGTACATATATGTTAAAAAAAAGAGAGAAGAGAAGGAGCAGGAGCAGGTTGGCGTGGTGCGTGGCCCCAAAGGATGCTGGCGGCTGTGTTGGCGACATTACGCGATTTTACGCATGATTTAAAATTAATGACAGCGCCGGCGACAGCCACAGAGAAAAAGAGAAAGAGAGTTGTGCACACACACCTACTGATTACGAATATATATGTGTGTACATGGCACACCTTGGCCACACACACACACATTGTGGGCGTCAGGATGTTTAATTTCCTAAATGCATAAATCTCACTAATACGCACAACAAAATCTAAGCGCGGCTTATGCGATTGTCCGCTTCTAATTTTTTGTTGGTAGGTGGGTGTGTATGTGTGTGTGTCTAGCAACAACAACAACAAGTAGAACTTCACAACAAACCCATGACTACATCCGAAAATCATAAACAAACTTCAAAGGACATTTACACAGCGGACAACTGTCGACAATTGCCCAAAAAAGCTGCCAGAATGAAAAAAAAAAGAAACAAGAAGGAACTTTATGTCAAGGCACAACGAAGATAAGATACCCTATTAGAAGAGAGTTTTCATTTCATTAAAAAATATAAATAAAGATGTAGAACTAACAAAATATTATAAATATATAAGTTTATTTTTCTCTAACAATAGACAATCTTGACTAAAGTTGTTTCCAGATTTTAGATACAAACCTTACAGCTAAATTCATATAACCTCTTGCAGGGTATACAAAAGAGAAGAAAATTTGAACCAATGTTGAGCTTATTAAGCACTGATACGAAACACACACACACACACACACACACCTAGGCAACCGCAACAATTCAGCTTCATTTGTGCTGTGGCATACGCACTCACACCCATACACTCCCACACACTCACACACACACACACATACAGTCGTACAATTACATTGTGTGTATACATCCACACGTTCGTTACGTATACGCAATGTAGTTTCGTACCTGTACCAAACGATAAGGGTCGACTACTTTAGCCCACGCAATGCTTTCGCTTCATTTTTATTTCCGTTTTCACTGAACGCCGCCGCACAATGCCCACTTTAAACTTACGACTGCCAGAGAGAGGGGAGTGGGGGAGTGGATTTGGCTCACCTTTTTTGTTGTTGTTGTATTTGTTTGTTAGTCGGTTTTGTGTTTGCCCAGTTTATGCTTCAGCCTACGGAAAATTGCCAATTGTTGTTGGCATGCAAATTTATGGCTTATTTGTTTTGCCTTTTGTATTTGCCGCAAATATGTATGTGTGTATTGTGTGTGTGTGTGCGTGCTTAGAAGCCGCTTACTACACGTCAACCCTTTTCAGGCGACTAATACGTTTAAACAGGAGCGTTTATAAGATGAAAGTTTATTACACAATTGATAGTTTTTTATTGGGCCTGATTTGAAGCTGCCTTGAACCGCTCCTGTTTTCGTTTGCTTCGTGTTTTGCCGCTTTTTGACCCAAAATGCCGGAAGTCAGACGTTGCAAGCACAAAAAGCTTTGACCTATCAGTAGATTTCATTAACAGAAATTTAGATAAGCATTAGTGTTGATGCGCCATCCTAAGGCGTAGACATTGTATTAGTTGTGGAAGTGGAAAACTTTCTATATATATATGTATATTTGTATAACAAAAACACATATTATGGTGACTTTAATGGCTAAAATTACAAGAGTACAAGAGAATCTGTGAAAATGGAAATGTCTCTTGTGGCTCGTAAATTTGCTAGTTGCATAAATCACGCAATTGAATTCTAATTTTGAAAACACACTAAAATGAAAGAGAGAGAGAGAGGGAGAGAGAGAGATGCCAGACAGACAGAGAAAGAGTAAAGCTTATTGTGCGTCTGCTGGAAATTTGAAATCATGAAATCAATCATGATTTTTAATGCACAAATGGGAGCAATTACAGTCAGTCGAGCAGACAAAAGAATTTACACTTGATTTATTGTTGTTTTAGCCTGCCAGCAGCTGATTGTTTATGTTTATACACACACACACACGCACGCACGTGTGTGTGATTCTAACCACAAGCTCTTGTAAACAAATATGGTCAAGTCTTTTGTTCTTACATTGCTTCAAGCTGCTTGCAACTTGAGCTGTGTGCATAGAAATTGTATTTTTCACTCGGTTTTTGGAATACTTTCAAAAGTAAAAGCAGCTAATTGACTGTTTACGGTTCAATAAATCGTTTAAATAGGCACACACACACACGTCTTGCCAAACAATCAATTAGCACCTCACCCCTCAAAAAAAGAAGAAGGTTAGCAGACAAAGGCAAATATTGTCTCTTGACTTAAGCTACAGCTTTTATAAATTGTCTTGCGCGTAAACTTGGCCAAGACAGACGACGTCTAATGCTCAACATGGCAAATCATTTAGTACTTCTTGGCCTCTTGTTCGTAAGCTTTGTGGCAGCTGATCTTCGTGCTGATTTACGTGATTTTATGGCTCTGGTGCCACGGCGTCGCATCAATCATATAGCTGCCAGATTCTATATCTTCGATCCGCGATTTCGTCAAGCCGTCGAGTTTGTGCGCAGCGATGACTTTGCCTCGACGTGGCAACAAATGCGCAAAGCTCCCGATTTAGCCGATCTGATTGATTATGTGACGGAATATGGATCGGGCTATGATGTGAGCAGTGTTATCGATAAGTTGCCCAATCGTCTACGTGCCTATGAGTTATCGCGTTCGGTTCCTGTCGATCTCATGTTGCGTCGCGATCTTACCACATTTCTGCACGAAGCACTTCAAACCTTGCCTCGCGCCAAATTCTACAGTTTGATGGCTCGCAAGGTGCAAGAAGGCGGCGATTTTGCAAAGCTCTACAAGGCACTTAAGAAAAAGGAGTTCAAGGAGCTCGTAGAAACAGCGAGGGTAAGTAAAATTGAAGTAAGACTTTCCTTAAACTTCAAGGATCCTGTTTCCTTACAGCACTCACCAGAGTTGCGACCATCGTTGAACAAGCTGAGCAAGAAGAACATCAACGTGGACGAAATCATACAAATTATGTTTGAGTTGATAAGTTGGGGTCCGCAAGGGTCACGTTAAATACAACTAGTTGCCCCTGGCAGCGAAGTTATAATTAAGTATTTATGAATTATCCCTGAAGCACATGACTCATTAAATAACCGGCCAAAAAAAGACGAAGAAAGAGCGAAAAACGCCCAAAAGTTAAGATGCTTACCGAAAAAAAAAAAATGAATAAAACACAACCTGAAAAGTACAGCTTAAGTGCTTTTCAAACCGTAAATGCAAACCGTCGAGACTGTCGTTCCGGGCTCAATTCCGCAACAGGAATTCCCAGCCAAAGAAAAAATAAAAGGGTTCTTCACACTCATTTTGCATTCTGTGTTTCTGGGCTTTAATTTTTCTGTGTGAAACGTGCCCCGAAATGATGAAGAGATTTTTGAATATTCTGTTGTTGAGGCTCTTGCATCGATTTCTCACTGATTTTGAGGGGTGGTGCAGGGGGGTTGGTGTCCCAAAAGGAGGCTCAAGCAGGAACAACAAGAACAACAATGCCTCATTTGCTTGCTGCACAATATGCACTCATTAGAGCGGTTTATGCGTCACTGACTGGCACAAGGGAGGCTGTAGACAAAGCTGCCACTTGCTGCCAGCTTGCTACACACATGTGCCACATGCCACCTGCCACCTGCCACCTGCCAGTTGACGCAATTTGCAAGTAGGTAAAGCCCTTAATGGCGGCACATCTGTTCCATCTATGAGTAAATGAGTATTTGGCGCATTCACAATTCGGATTCTATTGAAATGTGAGAGTGTGAATGTGTGTGCGTAGCATTGATTTTGACCTACGACATGTCAATTATGTTGACTGCGTGGCGCCACACATAGCGTGTATTTTTATGCAGCGTCAACACACTTTCTTTTTTTTTATTTTATTTGGTTTATGGCAAAGCTGACTTGCCACAAAATGCGTACGTACATAATACTCATACGTAAGCTCGCTGCCAAGTTTATTTTCAAGAAGCAAATTGCTGCTGCTGCTGCTGCTGTTGCTGAATGTGCAACAAAAGTTACAACTGCAACAAGCGACGCCCACAAACAAAGCCAGGCAACGACGACCCACATCATTTTGTCGCAGTTTTTTGGCTGACACTGTTGCAGTAACGCGTCCAATGTAGTTAGAGCGCGAAATGTACTCCAAGTTGGTGTTTGTGGAGATGGTTCTGGCATCGGGCTTCGGGCTCTGGAGCAGCAGCAGGCTGCAGCTGTAGTTGGCATTGATGTCCTCGACTGCCTGCCTGCCTGCTGTTGCTGCAACTGTTGGCGCCTGCTGCTGTTTCTCTATTTTGCTTGACATTAATTTTATGCTTGACAGTGTGTGTGTGAGCTTCTTTTGTATGCACTGTTTACGCAAAGCGTTATAAAAGAGTTTTATGGATTAGTATTCAAAACCAAATTATGCAAAAATTCTAACCAAGTTCTCGTTTATTTCTTATGTCAATAAAACTGTTCTGAAGACTTATTATTCAGTTGACTAAATATTAAAAGAGTATAGTTTAGTCGTTGTAACGTGCTGTTTGGCTCTCTTTGCAACACTAACAATTTGTGCGGGTTTGTTGCTTCATGCCAGGGAGCCAGCAACAGCAACAGCAACAGTGACAGACGCAGAGGCGGTGGCACAAGAAGAGGCATCGCCAACGGGCCAAAACGCGCTTAAATTGTCGCATTTGTCTTGTCGTTTTAAGTTGCCGCCACGCTCGCTGACTGCTGCATTGCATAAACTTTGTGTAATCCTTTCAATTTGTTGCATACTTTTAGGCGGAAATTAAAATAACAAGCGCTGCGGATGCGGATACGGATACGAATGCGTACTCTAGGTAGGCAGCTAGCTCAGCTAAGAGTCATTCGATTTGCTAGAAACTTGCTCTACACGTGTTCCAAAGCCCACCAAAAACACACACACACACACACCCGTAGTAAGGTTCTTCAATTAGTGTGTTGTATACACAATGTTGCCTATGGATCTCTAACCTTGAGCTGCTGTACAGCAGCAGCTACTTTGTTACGTTTTCGTTGCGGGCACCTACTGTGCATTAATTAAGCCAAAGTGAGGGCCTCCAGTTTGCCTTCAATGTGGCAGCTTTTTCACTGGCCCCTTTTGTAAAATAATCAAATTGAGTCCGTTTTGATCCTGCCACAAACTCTAAGAGCTGATTTTCTTCTAGTTCTACCTCGGCTGCTGTTTTTGTCATTTTGCGTTTAGCATCTAGTAAATAATTGCTGCTTTAAATGCTTGTCAGGAATTTGTTATACTTTACTCTATTCTCTTTTTGGGAGTTACATATACTTTTACGTTGAAATTTTTTTAGCAGGATTTTATGTTCTTTTAACTGTTAGAGTATATTATCAGTCGCCTTGCCTTGCCTTCCACATCTATTGTTCTATGTATTTGACTTTGACTTTGGTCAAAATTCAATTCAGCTTCAGCAGCCCTTTTTTTTTGGCTTTTTTTTATTCTTGTTGTTTTGAACAATTTTTGAGTGGTCGCGGCTTTGGTTGGTTTTTTGTGGGCGGTGGTGCAGATGTTGTTACCACCGCCTTAACTGTAATATCAGTTACACAGCCAGCAGCGCATCATCCACTTCATATTCTATTTGGAGCACACACATCCTCTCATCCTCTCTCCTTCCCCCTCTCTCTCTCTGATTTCAAATGGGTAAGCGTTGAGTGGAATTTTTTTGTGTGCTCGTAGCCTTTGGCTTGTTTGCTTCGGTTCTGGTGGAGAACTTCTTGTGCATTGTGTGTGTTTGTTGTGTTTGTTGTTGGGCTATATTTTAGTTATTTTTTGGCCAGATTGTCTGTATTTGTTGTGCGGTGCGGTGTGGTGCGTTTGTGTTGTTGATGCGTACGTGATCTGGGTTTCTGGCTGTTGCCCTCGCATTGCCCTTTGCTTAGCAATTAGTTTTAAAATGGCTGCCTTGTTTCTGCTGCTGTCCATGTTGATGTACGTATATATACTATAGTATTTCTATGCTGTACGCTCATTAGAGCTGGCCACAGCAAGCATTGTAAAAACGGCAATGGATTTTTATACTCTGTTGTCGCCGTCGTTCGGACGCATCCATAAAAGCATCCCACTCTGCTAGCTGCTGTGTAATCCAGTCAAACAAGCGGGGCGAGGGCAAACAGAAAAAAGATCAACAACAACAATCAATGTTGGCCGTAATCAATTAACGATTTAACGTTCGTTCGGGACTGGTCAACGCAGAGCCGTCAGCATTTGGCGCCATCTCCAAGCTCCATCTCCATCTACGCCTCATGTGGCTGGTGAAATTGAAATGCAGCACGTTGACAGTTGGCTGGCTGCATGAACACGTCATCCAAGTACACATGGTCCGGGGTTAGAGGTTGTGGACAGTGGAAAGTAGCTAGTTGAAAATGCATTGGGACTGCTGCTGGATGTCAAATCATTGACAGGGTTGCCATTGCCACTGTAACTGTTCAAAAGTCATAGAAGATAAACACATGAGCTGAGCTTATTATTGGTATTAAGTGTTGAATAAATGCTAAGAACTTACTTAGTTTGAGTTTTAACGTTTACTTGCATTGAAATTCAATTTAAGTTTATAAACTTTATTATGAAAACTCGTTTAAGTTGATTGCATTTCGATTACATATTCTTTTAAGAATTATGAAAAACTTGACTTAATTTGTAGGCTAATTTTATGGACTTCTGCAAAGAGTTAGCAGAGCAAGTTTTTTATTGAATTTCATTCAATTAAGAGCACTTGACAACCCTTAGATCAGATGAGAGCCATGCAACGAACGAACGCAAAAGTTTATATATGTGGGGCTAATGTGATTACTCCTGTCATTATTGCGTTGCTTTCTATCTCCGTCTCTGTCTCAGTACCGTTAGACTGTGTCCTTCTCGCTTGCTCGCTATTAAATTGACCGCTAGCTGACTCTGTCCATGTGTGTGTGCATTTAACTGCACGTTTGCAAACTTTGAACCGCGTTGCGTCTGGCTCGTTGTATGTGTGTTTGTGTTAGTGTGTGTGTTTGATTGGTTATTGACTTTTAACAGAAAAATTGATGTAATGCAATTAGTTTTGCAGCTAAACCGTTTGATGATTGCACAACAACAACAACAACAACAGCAACAAAAACGTTACGATAAACGACGCCCTTTAGCCCGAATCAGTCCTTTACAACTATAATACATGAGGGGCAATCGCAATCGCATGCTGACAAGGGGTGATTCCAAAGGGGGATGGGTGAAGGAATTCTTGTCTTCAATATATATACGCACAGACTATGTGGCATGCATGCGATGACGCAAGCATTCATCAAATTGTAAAATGCTACAAGCACAAAACAGAGTTCATTTAATTTGATTTGCTTACGGGACGTATGATTAATGGAAAGGCGAAACGCGCATTAATGCAAATTAACGCGCAGCTCAAAACATTTCCACTAATTGTCTATACTTAGTTTTTAACTCAAGGGACTGGTATTTTTTTTATGCGTTTTTGATCTCATGTTGGAATAAAAGTTTGGTCAAAACTCAAGGGGATTTTTAAGAGCAATATTATAATTATTACTGCCTCTAATGTTGAGAATGCAATTCTTATTTTGTGATAAGATGCATGTTTTAATCTTAATCTTTAAAAATTTTACTTCTAGTTTTGAATCTGAAAAAAAAAAAAAACAATTTCCCTTAAATTTGTACATCTTTTTTAATTCTTCCTTTAAACATTTAAGTCAACTTTATGATTTATTTGTATTACGAATTTTTGTGTGCAAATTTTAATTCGATTGAATTCAAAGTAATTTTGATTGTTAAACAATGATATTTTTGTTTTTAAAATAAATATGGCCAGACGAGCAATTAAGCCAGAGTAGATTGCCTCGTTGATTGTAGGGCTTGAAAATGTGTGCGGGTGGGTTATTTTTTGGGTGTGTGTGTGTTGAAACTACGAAATTATCAATTAAGCCATGGGTGGCTATCAATTACAGGCGTGCTCCAAAATTAAACCATAACGCGATATGTACAATACAATAAAAACACCAACTACTGCCACTGCAACAACAAGAAGAAGTAGAGAGACGGTACATATGCGGCCAAATGAAGTGAAACATTGTTGGGAGGGGGGGATGTGTGTAAGGGGGTTAGTAGGAGGGTAGTAGTTGAAATTTATTACAGTTGCACGAAACAAAGCGTAAAACTTTTGCTGCTTAATTGAAAAATATAAATTGTGGCAATGTGTGTGCGTGTGTGTGTGCATGTGTGTGTGTGTGGGTGTGTGTGAGTGCGCGCGACGGAAGTAAAGTCAGAAGCAGAACAACAACATTAATAACGCTGGCAGCGGAAATAATAAAATCCATTTTAACGATGACGCCGAAAAAAAAAACAAAATCAAAACGAAGAAGAAAATTGTATGGAAAATACATAAAAGTAGTTCAATACATGAGCGTATGTGTACTTTTTGAGTTACTGTTACTGCAATTGTTAAACACCCCTAATGCACCCCACCCACCCCGTACCTCTAACAACTGGCAGCCAATTAGGTTGTACACGAAAGTGAAAACTTTGCGCATAAACCAGGAGCGTGAAACTAAAGACAAGCTTCTCTGGCTGGCCCCCCAAAAACACAATTTACAAGCGGAAAAACGACAATCAATGCGGGTCAATATTTGTCAGGGGCAAACAGCGAACGAGGCAAGCGACAAGCGGCAAGCAGCGTAAAAAAGGGCACAAAATCACACAGCCAAAAGGCAAAGCTGAAAAAAAGACAACATACAGGTAGCCGAAAACGAAAAAAAAAAAGAACTCGAACGAAGTACTGAAAAATACAACAGTTTTTGGGTACTCATACACAGACACACAATTATCACATCGCCTCTGTATGTGTGTTAGTGTGTGTGTGTGTGTATAGCCCCTTTGATGATGAGCTTCCTGCACATCAAAAGCCAAAAATAGAGCAGTCCCGACCAGAAAAAAAGGCACACCAGTAACACCGACCAACAAAAAATAATCAGAAAAAGAAAAAAAGGTTCGAAATGAGTAAAACGTAACGAACAAACAATCAACGTGCTCTGCTGTCAGCCACACACACACACACATCACACTCACACCCACCCACGAGCACACTCAAAAATCCGGATATGTCTCTTCTCTCTCTCTTTTCTACTCTGTTTGTGTGTTTGATAAAATCTGTGGCTCCTGATAGACAGCGGCAGCCGTTGAGCAGCCACAAAATCCACACACACACCCACACACACACACACATTCGTGTCTCAAAAGCAAACACACCTTGACTTCTGGTCAGATATTCTGATTTGTTTGAGTTTCTACTTTTGCAGCTTAACAAATTAAGCGCTCAATCGGCAGGTTACGAACAACAAAAACAACATGCATGCCATTCATACAAAAAGAGAAAAAGAAATGCCAAAGAATTCTGAGAAAATTATTAGCAGGCCTATGCACAATCGTAGTGAATGTTTGGTTTAGAATTTGATGTCAGTTTTACAGAATGTTTTTTTCCGGCAAAACAGAAGAAGAATAACTTGCTTGCTAAGAGCATAAAGAGTTGCATTATTAAGAACTTGTTTTCGAATATTTTTCATGTTCATAATGGTAAATTGATTATAGTTCTGAAAATTTTTATAAATTTTTGTATACTTTGTTCAAAACTCATTGAATTGCGTACTTGTCATTTGTATTTGTTTTTCCATTTCCATTGCCTATCTACACTCACACACACACACATGCTCATTTCCCCCTCGTTCCCTCTCTACTTACTACCTGTGTCACCTGTGCTCTGCTGCTGCTGTTGCCATTTTTGTTTGCTCTTACTCCATACACACGCAATCCAACCAGCATTCGTTTGTGTTTGTGTGTGTGTGTGCTTGTTGTACATTCATGTGAAGGACTTGTGAGTGAGGGAAGAGGGGGGATTCAATCCTTGTCCGACTCGTTAGTGCTTTCGTCTATATGAAAAGCAAAGTTTTGATGAATTTATTCGCTAAACATGTTTATTATTTGCTGGTAAATCACACAGCAATTTGCCAATTTTAAGAGTTTCATTGTGTGTGTATGCGGGGGTGGGAGGGGGTCTGTTGGGTAGGTGTATTTAGCGGCATTTGGCAATGAGTGTGTGTATGTGTGTGTGTGCTTTTGTGTTTGTGTATTCTTGTGTGCTGTGTTGATTAATGGTCACACACAAACTAACAAACAATTCATCCAACAGTCTGTGAAAAGTTCCCATTTTGTGTTGGGATTTTGGGTTCTGTGCTGAAGACTTATCCAATATAAGAATGAAATATGGCTTGGCATTGATTTGATTGTTATTCTTTGACTTTTCATTATAACGTTTTGGTTTTTATTAAATATTTTTTACACAACTCAGACAAGTTTCAAATCAATTTGTTAATCGACTCTTCGTTTACTTACTTTTGGCTTCAGGCTTTCGTTTTTAGAGGAATTAAGCTGGCGGCGTTGTTAATATTTTAAGCGCTGTAATTAATTTAAAGCCATGTAATTAATAATCAACACCAGCGATTTGTGGGTGGCAACAGCAGCAGCAGCAGCAGCACAAACAACAACAGCAACAACAATGTTTACAAATTGTCTGGCAACACCAGCGGCAACAGATAAGCGCTATAATTAACACTGTGGCCAGTTTAGCCTGCTGAATGGTTTTTAAGCGTATCTCCTGTATTTACTAACAAAAAAAAAAAACATTAAGCGGGATACCGGATAAGGGCAATAATGCTAAGTCCATTAATATTTTATTCCCATAACTTTGTGTTTATGTAAATGAAAATACATTTTAGGACTTTCAAATAACTTTAGTAGAAGCATTAAATCACTATTGGTCAATTGTCCTCGCAGAAAACAAGCGCATAGAGTAGTTAGTTTACAGTGGCGCTGATATAGCAATTGCCACTTGTTTTGTTTGATGATTCCAATCAGACACATCATCAATCACAACGCCGCACGCAAGCAAGCAAAGGAACAGCAGCAGCAAGGGTTGAGGGGCGGGGGCAGTTAATGTTATTGTTGTTGTATTGGCAGCCGTGACGTTGCAACTTGGCGCTTGATGGCTGGCTGGTTGGTTGGTTGGTTGGTTGGTTAGTTGCTTGGTTGGAAGGCGTGCCACAGCACTGATGGTGGTATGTATATATATAGTATCCATAATTGGCAATTCATGCAGGAAACAGGCCATTATGCCGCTGTTAACTTATTAGTTGGCATGAAAATTGTGCTTAACGCCTTGCATTTGGCTTAATTCCTGTATCGGCTGGTCGCCCATCAGTGCTGCGTCATCCTCACAATTGGCTGTCAACTATTGAGTGGCGGATGTGTCCAATTCTTATATAATAAATACAATGAGCTTGCCAATGTCTGACAACACTGCTTGCGTTTTTAATACTGAACGAGCGTCTTATACAACTGCTTGATTGCACTGCTTGCTACTAGTGTGAGATTTCTCACTCCGTCTTCTAATTACTGTAGGCTTTGTCTTTCACTCAGCTTCTAAACGCTATTTGAAGGGGGTAGGATAGTAGGGTCTAAAATTATTCCAGCAACTGCCCAGCACACACATACTAACACACACACATTTATAACGTGGCAAGAAAGGTGTCAGTGTCGGGTTGATGGTCATAATAAGCTGCTTAATTGCAAATGCAGCTGCCGCAGGCACAGCTACTCACATAGACATAAGTTGTAGCTCCACCCACATGAGCATTAGCATGTGCCTTTGTGTGTGTGTGTGTGTGTGAGTGTGTGTGCATGTTTCTGTTAATTACTCTTGAAATCTACGACTACCTCTATCGCTCTAAGCACTTAAAAAGGCTTTCAGTTGGGTTGTGGAGTCGAGTCTTAGACCCCCTCGCAAAATTTAATGTTGTCATATTCCGGACTTTAATCCATTCCAAACATACGTATTTATGATGCCATAAAAAATAGAAGCCACAGCACTTTCGTTTTGAAGCACATGCAAATTTTCAACGTTTTTTTTTTACTTGCCACACACAAACATAAAATTACAAGAATTTTATGGTTAATAAAAGAGCTCTACACACATATTACAAACTCGTGCATAAGAAATTGCAAGAAATTAACTGCTGGGCAATGCGTTGGCATGTGCCTTGTTAAGCTAAGTACACTGAGAGAAATAAGTTTGAGGATAGTTAATGGATGGATTGTCGTTTTATACTAAGTTTCTGTGACTAAAGTTGCATTTTTCTCACTCTAGTCTAAAAGTAACTTCAGCAACTACTATTTATCTCAGTGTAGCAACCATTATTGGCTTTGGCACCTCGCTGTTGCTTCACTGTTGCCTCGCTCGTTTGCCAATTTTGTGACGGCTGCAGTTCAAACACAATAAAAATTATGCGTGCCATAAATCCAGCTGATGAGATTCGCCCAAGCAAATGTCGTTATCGCGTCAAACTCAAGTTGGAGGAGGAGCAGGAGGAGGAGGATAAGGTGGGAGTTGGTTGTAAAGTGCGCGCGGGTGTGCGATAATAATAATTTTCGCCTAATAATGATGCGCGTTATGGCTTCACGCGTTTCGGTTGCCATAACTTTGCATGTCGTTCCAGCTCCGAGACATGACAGTGCAGCCAAACAAATGACATTCAAGCTGGCAGCCAGCGAGTAAAACTCAATCATAATCTGTTGCCCTGACAGGAGAGGAGCACGCACAGCGATATGGAGATGGCATCGCTTGCTTGGTTGTCGTCATGACAACTTACAGTGTGGCATTTGCCACAGAGTTGTGCCATTTCGCCATATCTGAAGAATGCGAGAGAGCTCGTTGCAATAACTTCTCGTTTCCTTCGACGCCTTCGTTCTCATTGTGTGTGCGTGTGTGTGTGGGTGTGTGTGTGTGTGCAGTTGATAATCAGTGGCATCGTAAACAGCAGCCAGGAAGTAGATAAGACACTTGCCTCCACACTGGCTTAACATGCCTCTTAATGTACTACTGCCAACAAACATGCCCCAGTCACATTCTGTGCTCTGTAGCTTAGAGCATGAAAAATATAACCATTTTTATATGCAATGTCATTGTAAGGCTGCTGTTGCTGCCACAATGTTGCATTGTGTGTTGCTGTGTTTGGGTGTGTCCTTAAATGAGAATCAGTTTGCTCGGTTGCTTGGCTAAGCATGCAGGAATTAGGCATTTGATTGGAGCTATGAATAATTTATGGTAGCCAGCTAACAAAACTGTACCCCAAAACTCTCTACACATTGAACGGAAGCTAAAACCTCTGCATAATTGCCTATAAATGTCTCTTTCTCTCTCTCTCTATCTCTTTCAAGAAGTTAAAATGTTTCAGAACACTTTGTGTGCACATTTCCGGCAAGTGCATCATCATCATCATCTTCATCGTGCAGCATGTTGACAAGAAATTGCATAATTATGGCTTGCCGGACAAGCGGTCAGATCAACTCAACCGCAAGTGCTGTCTTTACACGACGACGAGGCAGCAACAACTAAAACAACCTAGCTGCAACAAAGGATATGCTTTTAGGTTTTGGTCAGCAGACGAGGCAAACCAAAAAAAAAAAAAAAGGGGAGGAACTAAACCAAACCTAGAACGCTTTTGGTGCATATGCATGTACGGAAAAAGAGATGGAGATAGGAGAGTTGGTCAAAAGGAAGTTTAAACAGTTTCAATGGGGTGGGGGCACAATTGAATTGCATAACATGAATAGAAATGAATTGGCAGGCAGGCAGGCAGGAAGGCAGAGAACATGGAAACTGCAACATATAGTGGCAATGGCAAACATATCCTGCGGCTTACCTAGCACCACTCGAACAGGGCTTCCAGGCTCTTCCAGGCCAGGCCAAAAAAGTTAACTGCTTTCATATTTGCATAGACCTTGTTGCAAGTTCATGTGGCCTAACCTTCTAATGCGTGACATTTATGCACTTTTGCATCATGTATTTGCCTGCCATTTCAATTCTACATATTTACTTAATAAAATACTCATTATTTATTATGGGGCGAGCATTTAAAACTGATCAATTGATATGGCTTTAAGTGCACAACATTCCAGGCGTTTAGCCAAAAGCATTTTTACACTCGATTAACTGTGTGTTTAGTCGTGATTATGTGCATACACGTGTCTGCATACGAGTATTGTTTAGGTACTCCGATAATCGTTGTTGCTGCTCCTGCTGCTGCTGCTTGTTGTTCTTGTGCACGTGCCATAACAAACACATTTCCAGTTAAAACGCTCAAATAGCTGAGAAAATTACAATGAACGTGGTTCGGCTTGCTATTGAATTTTAATATTAAAGTGCTAGCTGGCATATGTACCAAGTACACAGAGCAAAATAACGTGTTATTCTTTTTATAACATTTTAAACTGAGTTCCTTTAGCTTTTCCCATGTTTATCGATGTGTTTGGCTTACAAAAAAAAGCATTGCCTACTTTCCGCCGCTGTTGAAATGGAAAGTTAAGCACTCGTAGAGACTTGAAGTGCAGGCAGCGCTTAAAAAGTCTGCTCCTTCTGTTACTTCCCATTTGCAACCCCTTTTTTTTGCTGTACGCACGTCGAAGTTGCCGACAATAAGACGCAATGCCTTTTGTTCTTTTATTTCCATTTTTTTTCTGCCTTTTTTTGCACACAGTTGCACACAATAATGAAAATGTTGTTGTTTGCGAAAAATTCCAACAGCCGTTCAACCAGCCATTTCTCTCCTCCCAACCACACACATACGCACACACACACAGATACATGGCATTACTTCCGCCTCAGTGGTAATAATTTTAAAATCAATACAATTCAATAAAGTTTTATTACTGACGCTGCGCTGCCAGAGGAATGAGGACGACTTACTGGCAAAAGGAGCATCATGTGAGTAAAGCAATCGCGAGAAATCCGCTTGGGGGAATTTGTTTTTGTTCACATAGAGAGAGAGAGAGAGAGAGAGAGAGAGGAGAGGGAGAGAGACAGCGAGATGACTTTAAGTCGCCTTTTTGTCTTAACCGCTTCGCTTAGCGTTGAGCGTTGGGGGACCGAGATTACCACCCAAAAGCGCTTACCTAATGCCTGAGTATTAGCCTCCATAAACTTTTGCTCTTTTGTCACTCGGGGTACAGCAGCAGACGGCACCTCAAATTGCTGGCAATTAGAATATGCACGTTTTATAAGCAAATTTGTGGCGCAACGTTGAACAGTTGAACTTATGGCAACGCCCATTTGTATGCAAATGCCGACACGGACAGTGTCTCTTTCTTCCCTCTCCTCACGCTCCTCGCACTCTCTGCTTGGCTGGCTGCCTGGCTGCCTGGCTGATGAATCAAAGTCATAACGTGGCCAAGGGAGCTCGTAGTAGTTGCTTCGCTTTTGAGTTTAGCGTTCGCATTCGCGTTACGCATCGTTATGCACAGCGGCAGATGACTGTTATTAAAATCAGTTGTTCTCGTCGTCAGCAGCCGCCCAGCATCCAAGCACCCCAGACAATTTTGCTCTTGTTGTTGTTGTTGGGGACGCCAGCTGTGCAACGTTTTTTTTTTTTTAGCTCTCTAGCTCTAGTTTTGGCCAGAGCTCAATTTGTTGGGGACGATGCGCATTCATTTAATGTCTTAATTTTGCACTCATCCAAGTGAAAAATTAAAATGCTTTGCTGTGTTTTCTGTTCTCAGCCATTTCCTTTTCCTTTTCTTGGCCTTATTAACTGCAGCAGGTGAAATGAACTTGCCGCTCGCATAATTCTTCTGCCTATTTAAATATTAATAATAAAGTCTTGGTGAAGAGGGTAGGGGAGGGAAGGCGGTGTAGATAGATCCGCCTCTTGGCCACAAATTGTTAAATTGAAGCTAATAAAATTTAGTGTTACGTTACGCACGCCACCCATTTTATGCCCCACAAATTTCATGGCGATTAAATTTGATAGCAGCGCATGCATCTCACGCCCAGTTTCTCATCTCATGTCCCACTTCCCCGCTACCTTGCTCCTGCTGCTGCTCCTCGGCTCCATTGCGTAATTGTGGCCAAACACTTTCGAAGGCGCTGCTGCTGTGGCTGAGAGCACAAACAATAGAACTGGCTTTCCTTAACGCTTTTGCCAAAATGTAGCACACACAGAAAGAAAAGCTGCAAAAAAAAGCTAGAAAAAACAAGTTAAAATTTATGAGAAGTGAGAGCTGGACTCAAGAGATACCCTGTACATAAGTTTTATTGTATCCTAGGTACATATTCTAGAGAAAAATGTAATGGACTCCTTACTTTAACTCAAAAAATAAGTTAGATCTAGTAATGGTAGTAGAAGTAGCATACTAGAAGTATAAGTAGCAATAGTAGTAGAAGTATAAGTAGTAGTAGTAGTAAAGTAGAAGTAGTAGTAGTAGTAAAAGTAGAAATAGAAATATAAGTAGAATTAGAAGTAGAACTTGAAGTAGAAGTATAAGTATAAAAAGTGGGAGTAGTAGTAGGAGTATAAGTAGTAGTATTATAGTAACTGGTAAATACTCTTTGTCGCATAAATCGAGATACTTTTAGCTCTTGTTAAATATATGCAGGGTATAATCAGCTAAAAAGAAAATGTGTAGAAAACGTTAGCAAAATTAAAGCGCCAAAAACGCGTAAAATGCAAATGTGCGCGCCTTGTTAAGGGTTGTGGGGGGCAAGGCGGGGAACAAGGGAAAGTGGAGGGATTGCGGGTTGGGTTTTTGTGCAAATTATGGTTTAACACCTCATTGAACTCTGCAGCGATGTGAGCGGGACGAGCGAAGAGCAGGACAAGCGAACGTTGAGCTGCGAAAATTTGAATTTGAATATGAATTTTCAGAATTTCATATTCAAATGAGTTTTCAAAGACTTTTAGCGCACGCTTGTGGGAATAGAGTTAATTATGTATATACAGTACATAGACAAAATATAAATTATGGCTTATTGTTCCTTTTATACACACATTTTTTACTAGTGTTTGTGTGTGTGTGTTTAATGCAAATTTGCTAAAAATTTAATTGCACTTCAAAGGCGCAATTTTAAAAGCCTTTGTGACTTATACAGTTTAAAGTTTGAATGGCTGATCGCCTTTAAGCAAATAGCCGAAGCATTTAATTGTTTACAGATGAACGTGTATGTGTATTTGTATCAGATGCAGTTGGATGCATATGTAAAACCTAATTACAACTAATTACTATTTGCACAACTGACAACCTTTGACCTAATGCAAACACACAAAAACATATTTATGCATGTCTGTGTGAATATTTGTTTATTTGTTGTGCGAGTGTGTGTGCGCGTGTGTGTGAGTGTGTGTGTGGTTGCCCGGTCAACAAGCCAATCCAAAGCTTGGAACGCTGCAGCAGCAGCAGCCGCCCGGGCAAATAAACAAAACGCTTTGATTAGAAAATTTCATTACACGAAATCGAACGCTTGCCAATTGTATACACACACACTGGCACACACACAAATGCAAATACAATCAGTGGCAATGCAAACAAATAAATGCACAAAGGGCAGTTTCCATTGCCTGCCCAAGCGTCAGTTCATTAAAATTCCTCCTGTCCCAGCCAAGTTCCTTTATTCTCTCTGTGTGTGTGTGTGTGTATTTTTGTGCCTAAAAACGCAATTTAATAACGGCTGCAAATGAGCATATGCAACGGGTGTGTGTGTGTGTGTGTGTGTGTGCGTGTGCTTCGTGTTTTGTGTCAAATTTTATGGCCCAGAGGCGCATTTGAAATGAAATCGACAGGCTCAGTGCTGCTGGCAGCAAAGTCCGAATTCTGGGAATGCATCTCTCTAATGCTCAAATGTTGCTCTATTTGCCCATAGACGAGCTAACTCAATATATTAACGCACACACTAACCCCCACCCCTCCCACACACACACACACGCACGCACGCAGTGTCACAGTCACATGCCCCTAGGGGGGCAGCAACAATGTTTGGGGCAGCAGCAGCAGCACATGGCTGCAAATGCCGGCTGGCCAGCTAAATTATTACAAATGCATTTGTGCAACAACTTTGGCAGTTTGGCAAAAAGCCGTTGCACACACACACACACACACACTTACGTACACAGATGTACTGTAAACGTTGCAAACATTTGTGTTTAAGTGGCGTCTCCTCCTCCTTTTCGGGATTGGGGCTGTGGAGTTGGCCAAGAGAAACACGATGCAAATATGATGATGGAATGCAATTGCATGCATCTTTCAAAAATGGCCAGCTGCAGTTTCAGTTTATCATGTAACTGGCCATAAAGCAGAAAGCCATGTTTGTGTTTCTCTGTGTGTGTGGCAATACCGAGCTGAAACGATAAAGGCTAAGGCTTCTTAATCCATAACCTGCTGCTGTATTTCATATCCAACTTTGCAAACGAACGAATCGATTAATAAATATTTTTTGACATTTTTATGTGACTTTTTTACAAGAACATTGTTTGCCACTTACTATAAAAACCCGATTTTAATTAGATTATTTAAACGTTTGACTAATGGAAAATTGCGCTTTTCCGTGCCAAAAGTCTAACTTTAAACGTTCAATTATAAAATCTAAAATATAATACTAATTTGTGTGTCAAAAGGAAAGTTTTCTATCGTTACTAAACTGGTTTTATTGGCAACAGATGATATCATCGGCTGCTGGTGAATGCAATTTATAAACAATTTAAAATGCTCAACAACAACAACAACAAATATGTAGAGCACTTTGGTATTAGTTGTAAATTGTTTTATGAGCCTTGCGGAGATTTTCAATAAATATATAATTGATGCTCGTTTTATATTTTATTGCGAACGCGAAATGCCCGCAAAAATTTCAACACTCAATTAAAATTGCATTGCAAATAATTGCAGCACATTTAAAGGCGTTCGACAAACACACACACACACACACACGCACACACTTAATGCATTTTTGTGGTAATGGCTACAAATTAAGCGTAAATTACATTGCCGCCGATATTGATATACCGCAATTTTTAAACGCTGAAATTGGTTGCGCTTTTTACTTCATTTTTATTGTGAGTTTTTTAAATGCAAAATGTGTTGATTTATATGCAGTTGTAATTTCATTAAGAAGCACTAATGAAAATTGCACATTAAATGCGATAAATATTGACGAAACTCTTTTTTGATGAGTGTCGACAAATTTTTAATGACTTAGTACGTTTTTGTTGAAAGTTGGCTTAATGAACAGAGCGGGAGTTTTATGTTGATTTTGTGTACTATGTTGTGCTTGTTAGCCTGCTTTATTTTTTGCGTGTGTGCCATTAACAACTAGCCACATGTAAACAGGGCCAGAAGAAGGAGCCCTGAAACTATTTTGCATTCAGCAGCATTTGCCACAAGCAGCAGCACAGCAGCAGCAGCAGCAGTAGATAACGCCCCCATTTCAGCACTTTGAAAAAGTTTAAATATAAATTAAAAACTTTTTGCAATTCTTTTTTTTGTTTTACTGCACGCACAGTGTGTTTTTTTCTTCGGTTTTATTTGTTATGTATTTTATGTGGATGCAAAGTAAAAAGTTTTTGTTGCCGGACAACGATGGCGACGACGACGACGACGACGACATTGAACGGCCCCAGCTAGCTATCAGCAGCATTAGCACATTTTAATCTTTGGCCGTAATCCTTTACCAATTTCCGTTTCAGTTACTTTCACAGCCGCCTTGAGCGATGTGACCCGCCCCCTCCCCCGATTACTATATACGCAATACATTATTGTTGCTGTCAGATGAAGTTGTCCCTTTTACAAAATTAATTGCATCCTTTTTGTTGGCTAGAAAAAACCTCGACGACGACAACACAACATTGTTGTAATATTTTGTGTTAGTAAAATGTGGTCAAAGTTTTTGGCTGCCATAAAGGCGCAAACAACAAGGTTCACTCTCTCAGTGTGTGTGTGTGTGTGTGTGTGTGTGTTTGCTGGCAGGCAAGCCGCAAACATTTGACCGTAATGCAAACGCCGCCCACTCGGAACTCGGAACTCGATGTTCGGTTTTTAGGTTTCTCTTGCTGATCATTTGCTAGGTTGGGCAACATTAGTTCAACATGAAAAGCAATGCATTGCGCTTGCGGCTTGCTTGAGGCATGCACCAGTCAACCATGTTGCAAGCACCAGGCAAGAACCAGGCAAGCAAAAATCTCTGGAATATCTTTTCACTTTGAAAGTGCAGCTAAGCATGTGTGTGTGTGTGTGTGTGTGTGTGTGTGTGTGTGTGTGTGTGTGTGTGTGTGTGTTTGAGGCCACTAAATGTAATCTTTGACTGGTGGCCATATATCTCTTTGCCAAACGGCTTACTTGGCCAGACCCAAAAATTGTGGTCTACAAAAGGAAATTAAGTTCAATAAAAAGCGTATACGTAATTTATTAGGGTTTTTCCTTGCACCTAACATTTTTACAGCCACTAGCTAAGCTAGCAATTTAAACTTTAAGTTTTCGTTGCGTGGCTTACCCAAAAAAACATAATAATTTGAAAACTAATAATTTTGGAAACTTCTTAGTATGCAATTTCATTACAAACTGGCTGTCAACAACTGGAGCCGTTCGCCTTTTTAGCCACTTCAGCAGCTGCAAGTTGCCAATTTACAATTCCATACCGAATCCCCTTTCCTTCTTCCTCTTTTTCTGCCTAACTTCTGCTGCAACCGGAGCATAATTGCATTTCGTGGACAATTAATTTCTTTTCTATTGCCCATTTCGTCGTAATTTAATTGCAAATTACTTCCCTTTTGTGTTTGTGTGTCCGTTTTGCTGCGCTTTCGCCTCTCCTCCCTCTCTCTGCCCTTCTAGCTGTAATTGTAGCTTCATTTGCCTTTTGCTTATGGCTCCCAAACGATTCGATGGCCCAGTTCGTGCCTAGGCCAGGCTCAAGCATTCAAGCATTCAAACATTCAGCACGCAGCTGCTTTTTTCTTGCCCTTCTAGAGTTTTCAGTTCCTCGACGAGAGTGCAGTTGAAATTAGCAAAAATGTAAAACCAAATTGCAAAAGTTCTCTGCCCAACAACAAACAGAAACTATTGCAGTGTAACCATAAATTTTGTGAAATAACAAGAACTAGCAGCTGGAACATGTATTATTTAGTGGCTGGCAAATCAAAAGACAAATTGCTTTTAGTATTAGATTTGTTGACACATACGTTATTGACCAAGTGGATTTGTAGGTTAAAGAGAAACGATTTGATCACTCTTATTTTGCATGTTTAACTATTTAAGCGTTGCCAGTAACACGTTTCAGAATGTCGCACAAAGCAGAGAGCAAAAACTCGCTGAGAGATTGAATTAGCGAGAGAGTAGAAATTTACACTTTTTTTTTGCGTTGGCAACGTTCCTTTTTTTCTTCTCTCTAATATTTAAATGGATTTTCGCACGTTTTTAAAAAGTCGCTCTGCATTTTGTTATTGTTCTGAGCAGCCAAGAAAAAGAGAAAGAGAAAGAGAGAGAGAGAGAGAGAGAAGAGAGGGAGCGAGAACGAAAACAATTCCCAGCCACTTGAGCTGCACATAAAATTTCATTTGACATTTTTGCATAATTGAAGCAAAGTGCAGACTTTCCACGAGCATTCTAAAAGAAAAGAAAGTTGCGCTGTGAACTACGCTTCTGCTTCTTCTTGCCTCTCCTTTTTGGTCAGCGACACGAATCTAACAAAGGCGACAAGTTTGCGCTGTGCAAATGAAAGCACGACCCGATGAAAGCAAGGGGGGGGTGAAGTAGTGCTGCTTGCTTTGCCAACAAAGTAGAAAATCCGTAAGAATAACACAAAAATTTTGCGCTTACGCTTACAAGGGACTTCAGGTCCGATTCCGGCTTCCCCTCCTCCATCTGCTTTGATTGGGCTATTGCAGCAGCCAGTTTGTGCAGGTGGGCTGGCATAGCAGGCAGAGTGTGAGAGATAGCGCTTCATCAGTGGCAATTGTTTAGCTGCGCTTTTGGCATTGAAATTCATTTGAATTTTATGCAAAGCAGCTTGTGAAATGGCATAAAAACAACTGGCACACATAATCCGTGAAAGAAGGAGGTGGAAAAGTGGGGCACATTTTGTTTTTGCTAGATAATTATCTTAATTGCAAATTTCGTGGCAGTGCAGCAGGCAAGCTAATTTACAATTAAATGCAAGCTCTGAACATGACTGCAATTCATTAAATTCATATCAAGTACATCTGAGAGTTGCATAATTTGCTAATATGACTCTTTGACTCTGTTTAGCCTTGGGTGTGTTTAGCCGCAAAATAAATGAAATGCCAATTAATTTAGCCAAAACTTTGGAGCATTAATAAATGCAGGCACATTCATTACACCTGCATAAAGTTTTCAACTCCCTCTCGTTCTGTGTTTCCCAATATTATCCAAGGACTGCTATTTAGTAGAACTTGCTGCTGGGCTGCATCATTTCTCAAACGCAGGCAAATGAAAGCACTTAATCTTGTGCGCTTGAACTTTGCAAAACGGGCAACACCAAGAAACCCAAACACTTTTGTAATTTTAATCAATTCATCTTAATTTCGTTTGAAGTGCACATTAACCTAATGGCCAGAGCGAAGAGGTGGTCCACCCTAGTCCACCCAACCCAACTACTCTAAGTTCAAACTCCAAGAGTCCAGGTCTAACAACTTGCGGCTGACTAACAAGTGCTTTTCCTACCATATTAAAATGTTATCTGCTGCTCAGCTCTCCAGCAAGCAAAAGGGACGAGATGGAGATAGTGTGAGACAGAGAGAGCATGAGCTTAGCTTGCTTGGACAGCATAAATACATATATACATAAAAAAAAATAGTCAAGCCACAGCATGTGAAGTTCTTCCATCCAGGGTTTCTCTTTCTGTTTCGGCTTCGTCGTCGTCTTAAAGGCAAAGGTGATGTTTCATTTTCACATTACTCATTTATCTTGTTTAGCCTGGGTCTGGGGGGTAGGTTGCCTTCTGTCCTCTTCTGCCTTGCCCATTCCGCTCAACTTGTGCGAATATATTTAACTAAATGTAAGTACTGGACTGATTGTCTGTCTGTATCTATGTGTGTTGGAGTTGTAAATTTATGGGAAATGCTTGTGCTTATTAATGAGACGGAGAGAGCGAGCGCGTGAAATAAGCAGCAAAAGTGCTCTTCGAGTGCCCCGGGAAGAGCTCTTTGGTTTGATGCTTAAATATAAATTTGCGGCTGTTGCTGATTTTAGCATCTGCTTGAACTGAGTACGTTGAGGCGGATCCGGATGTGGATGTGGAGGCGGATGCATTTGCAAGGAATAACAAATCATCTTTTGATTAACTCATGCGTGTCAATTTGACGTAAACCAAATATTTGTTGAGCACACACACACACACACACACACACACACACTTGCACACTTGCACACTCCCTGCGAGAAAGAAAAACCGATTGCATGCCAAGGAAATTGCAGTCAACAACTAACAAGGCGAGCATTTGCAGCGTATTTGCCTTGCGTCTGGCTCGAAACTGTTCACAAAGATACTTACACACATACATATATTATATGCAAATGCTGCATAAACTAAATTTTCCATACACATTTTTCTTGTTGTGTGTTGGTTGCAACATAAGAAAAAAGCAAGAAAGAAGGAAGGAAAATCTCGTATTTTTACGCTTCATTGCTGTAGAAAATGGCAAGAATTTTACATTTGTTAAAACAGCACTTAAATATACTCTGATATGTGATATACATATCTTTAAGTAATATTTATAGAGTTTTATTTTCATGTGCAGGCAATCAAATATAATTTGTGTTTTAATTAAATTCAGTTATTGATATGCAAATTGAGTTAAGTTGTTAATAAGTGTGAATAAACTCTTTAACAAAGTGTGCATATAAAGCAATAGAAAGAAGCGAAAGGAAATTGAAAATAAATATACTTGACTTAATGGCAAAAGGGAATGTGTCCTATACCCAAAAGGTATATGTATATGTATACTTTCCTTACAAAGTCAATTGATTTAATAATTTAAGAAACATTTTGTCTTTTAATGGAAAGTAAAAATACATTTTACATAACTTTATTGTTTCTCTTGCCTTGCTGAACAATATCTTAACTTATGATACAGTTACTAATAAGTAATGAATATTAAAAATTATCTGCTGCCTAGAAAATTATTCAAAGCTTCATTATACCATATCTTAATAAGCAGTTCAATAACTTTTCGCCTGTGTTATTCTTACTGTAGCGAGGTGTTGAGCGGAAATTGGCTGATTGGCAGAGTTGTTTCATCATCAGCTGGGCGCCAGCTTGTGGATAGAAACTTAGTCATTGAGAAGCTGCGGGCTGTCCTTGAAGTACATTACAATTGTTTGTCACAGTGCTGAAAATCAAATTAAATATGCACTGATTAGATTGTAAAGATAAGAAGCATAAGCCAAGGAAGTCGGAAAGGGAAAGGCAAGCTGTGAATGGGAGCAAGGGAGGCAAGCAGACACGCGACGGAGCTAACGTCAAATCTAAATGAGGTTATAATTAAAAAAGTTTTCTTATTTGCTGGCAGCAGTAGAAGCAACAGCAACAGCAACAGCAGCCAGCTGCAAATGAAGAAACAAGTAATTCGCCTAATAACGAGCTTATGTAATTAGCTTATAAACAACAACAACAACAACAACAGCAACAACAACCATCAACCAGCAAGCACGGCAATTGCAGCCAAATAACAACAACAACAGCAAGTAGCCAGAAAATTGTACAAGTCGAAATGTAATGAAAAAGTTACGAATAGAAAAAAAAACGAAAAAAAAGTTCATAAAATTCGAAGGTAAAAGCGCCAAAGCTGACGCTGCCTGTCAGTGCAAGAAGCGGCCTTCCCTCTCCGTCCTCTCTCCCCCTCTGGTCTTTGGTTTTCTTTGCTAAACCAAACTTGTCTATAAAACAAGCATTGCTTGATTCCATGTATGGCACAGTCAAGGGTATATAAATAGAACAAGTAGGAAACTCTACATCCAGAGCTCGCCT
Source organism: Scaptomyza hsui (assembly GCA_018152825.1). Taxonomy (NCBI): domain Eukaryota; kingdom Metazoa; phylum Arthropoda; class Insecta; order Diptera; family Drosophilidae; genus Scaptomyza; species Scaptomyza hsui. Next base: position 10,544,639 of record JAECXO010000002.1, read on the forward strand.
TTACATATTTCTAGAGCCATCTTTTTGCGGAAGTATTCCATGTCTGCCTGCGTGAATGTTAACTTTTTCTGAGAGACATTCTTCTAAATGCAATTAAAAACGCCGCATTTTATGTTTTGTTTTTTAAATCACTTGTATCGAAGGGCTTCTGAAGTTTGTCCACCGATTCCTTCTCTAGGAAGCCCTTAAGGGCTAACAACACCTCCGTATTCTGGTCGCCCATCGAATCGTAGTAGCGTATTGACTTGTCCCTCAGGTGGATGATGGCCATACACCAGTGATTGTTTCCAGTGTGCACCGGCACCGGAATGATGTCCTTGCTGAAGATGTCCACCCTGCGAGTCCAGCGTCGTACATTGCTAAAGCCTGGAAGCAGGCGCTGCACGAAGAATGAATTCATCGCATATACTTTTGGTAATGAATGATTCCGCTCAGAACGTTCTGTCAGGAGGTTCATGTAAAAGTTAATCACAGAATCGTTGAGCCAATAGCCAAGAGCCAATGTGCAAATGTCTAGGCGTGTAATCTTGAGATTGAATTTGAAGACGAGCACCTCATCCACCTGTCCCACGATCAGCTCATTATAGCACCTAAGCTGTTCTTCGGTTAGTGGTAGAAGTTTACCTAGCATGGGTTCTGTTAGTATAGGTTCATCCGGCACAGATTCATCTGGCGTTTTCATCTAATTATTTGTGGGACAGGTTCTTCTAGCGCAGATTCTTCCTGCATAGGTTCTTCCGGCTCAGATTCATCTGGTATTAGTATTGCTGGTACAGAATCTTTAGGCGTGGGTTCTTCTGGAATTGGTTCTTCCGGAATAGCTTCTTCTGGCATAATATCTTCTGGTATAGATCTTGCTGACATAGGTATTTATCAGGCTTAAGTATAAGTATTTCTATCACAGGCTCTAGGAGTTTGTATTGTTCAGGCGCAGGCTCTTCGGGTACATTGTGTTCAGGCGTAGGTTCTTTTAGCTGAGGCTCTTCGGGTATAGGTTGTGCTTCGCGATTCTCCGGGAGCCTCTCGAATAGAGCAATCTTAAGCGCTAGAGCATATCGCTTAGCTGTAGATTCAATCAGATCCTCTTCATAGCGACGACGCTTCTCAGCTACCTGGACAGCTTCCGCAAGGACCAAATTTATTGCATTATTCGCCTCCTGATGAATGCGATTGCTTTTCTCTCTTGAAGTTTCCGCATAGTTATCGCCACAATTGCCGGATGAGCTCTGCCGTTTCAGGACCGCTTCGGTCAGTGACAATCCTGGCTGCATCTTATTGGAGTCATTTAAATCATTACTGCTACTAGGAAGATCGATATTGACGTCGCCCGAATCCTGCATGACAGCTGGTGGTTCTATCCTAATCAATGAACTTGCCTCTCGCTGTTGTTGCTGAATGCCGCCGGCGGCTGAGGCCGAGGACGAGGAGCTGCTGCTGGAGGTGCCGTTTGTGCCATAGCTCATTTCATCCGAGTAGTCAAGGTTTGATATTCTTGCCAAACCGGTGAGAGAGCCTTCAAGAGGTTGCATATCATCCTGCTGCTCCTCAGCATCGGATTGATCGGTGTTTTGTGCAGAGAACATTTGGAGACGCTTATTTGTTTAATTACCGTAGGTCTGTGAACAAGTTATTATTCATTTCATTTATCTTAGTTCTTTATATAACGCTCTCACCTTCTTTTTGAACGAAAATTGAAAAAAAACAGCTTAACAAATTTGTTTTTAGTTCCTTTAATCACAATTATTGGCAACAAAATGACTTCGTTCACAAATGTACAAGTTAGCGGAGTATTTTATATTTTTAATGACAATTTTGACATTTCATTCATATATAGTGTTGGAAAATTGTATATTAAACAGAGTTGCTTTTATTTGTATGTCCATGACTGTTTTAGTAGTTGTGCTTGCTTTTAAATTCCAAATTAACCATAAAGCTGCAATTGTTGTTAATTAGTTGCACTCCTCCCTGCCAAAAAAAAAAAAGAAAGAGCACATTGTAGAATATTTGTAGCAGGACACGTTGCCATTTTTAATGGTGCTCACGTTGTGCAATTTTAATTACGAAATTGCACAAATACTCGTAATTGAGCGTCACAGACTAAGAGAAGAGATTCAGTCACATTAGTAGCAGCCACAAACATTGCTGTCAGCGATCGAGCGTATCAAATGGACGCACACAGTCCTGGCCCGCGGTGGTTGAGGTGGTTCGTAACGGTGGTTTTGGTGTCCATGTGAACGATGCATGGAACCGGAGACAGTGCACGGCCAGCAAACACTTCCGGTGACATTTCAATTACCCTCCACATCCACCACCAGCCTCGAAAACGTGGAACCTCAAACAATGTCACTGCCAATGGCCAGCTGCTGACTAACAAGTGCACCACCAACACCACCACCACCATCAGTAAACGGTCCTCCGTCCAGTGCAGAGAGCCACGGGTACTAACAGTTTTTTGATTAATGTGTCTGCTGCAAATTACAAAGGGCAGACAATAACCAAATGCACACGCACTTCCAGCAAGCAACTCCAACTCCAGATCGGAGTGAGTGCAAGTATCCGGATCCGTGTCCGTGTCCGTGTCCGTGTCCAGTGGTATTAAATGGCTGCCCGCTGTGCGCGTCCAAATGAAATAAACATGGCTACTAATGTAATATATTGTGTGTATGCATTTTTCAGTTTTCACACTGTAAAACTGTTAACTGTAAACTCACACCTAAACTTGAATTTCTACTTATTGGAAGTGGAGTGAAATTTTTGCAATTTACTTTATTAATTTTGTTGCCAGACCGCGTAAACTCTCTCTCTCTCTCTCTCACACTCCCTTGGAGTTACTTGGTTTTTGGGAAAAGTGGTAAAGCCGCAGTCAAAATCATTTTTCTAATTAAATTCAAGCCAAAGTTTTTGGCAAGCGTATGAAAACAAAAATGTTCTTTGGCTTTTGCGAAGAAAACTTTAAAATTCAATTAAAAATTATGCAATGCCAGCGCGACAAGGCAGACAGAGAGTGAATGAGATAGACATAAGAACTCTTTTACGAATGTGGTGAGAATGGGGGCATGAAAATGAAATACAAGTGCAAAGTAGACACCAAGTTGATGACGTTGATGATAATGACGAACATTTCTCTCCATTTCTCTCTCTTTTAGCTCTTTTTTGCATTTATATTTCGTGTAAAATTTTACTTAAAATTACTGCTAAAGAAAATTTGCACATAATTTGATTAAAAAGTTACACGCATTTGCAACAGAAGCAGAAGCTGCAACAACTTTGTAGCTGCTGCGTTAAAAAATAAAAGCACCCACAACTTGCCACACGCAAAATCTCAGTTGACTGCAGTTGGTAGTTTTTGGTGGTCTCCTTTCAACTTCAAATGCGGTTAAAACAAGTTTGAAGCGAACTGCGCTTTTCAGTTTTAGCCTGGCTAAGGTGTCACGAACTTTCGAGCAGATCACAAATTGTATGAGTCTGGGTTAGAAAAGCATTAAAACAATTATATTAATTCTTAATGGGTACTTGGCATATAGTATATATGTACGTATGAAATTAAACTCGGTTTCTGCTGCTCAACTTTTTTGCTCTGCTCTAAAATTAAAAAGCTGTAGAAACTTTTGCCGGGCTAATCAAATATTTGCAGCAAGAAGAGCTGAGAGTTGGCGACGCATTCGTGCGGAGCGTAGAGAAAAGGACTTAAATCCTTTTTAGACACGTGTGTGCAGAGTACCGTTAATATGACAGAAACACCAAGCTCAAGCGTGCGTAAGAGTGTGCGTGTGAGTGACATGCAAATCTTATTTGTCAGTCCAAAAATGTATACAAGAGTGAGACAGCGGATGTCTGAAGTGCGTTTTTTAATTGAAAATTATTATAAAAAAGTTATAAATCCCTCGCAGAGGAGCACACTTGACGTGTGTTGTGTATGTGTTTGTGTGTTGCTGGCTTGGCTTATTAAAGTAAGCTTTTTGGGGCCAAAAGGTGGCCACATACAACGGGATTCATGTTGTTTAATTAAATTAAACCGCTGGCGCCGTCTACCCTTTGTTGTGTGTGGCATAAAGGCGTTATTAATATTATTACCATTATTATTATCATTATCGTCATCATCATCATGATCATGAAAAAAGGGTCAAAAAGTTGCTGGCATTTCAGGTGCTTTGCATAATGCGACATGTGAAGTTTTTAAGTGTCGATGCTTTTGTCTTCATTACTGTTGCCTTTTGCCCAACGTTGATGAGTTTCCATAAAATGTGAAACGTTAAATGTGAAAATGTAAATATGGCTTAAAATAACTGTGGCCAATGCTATTTATAGGTCTATCCAAGGGATGTTCACAACTGTCGCCGTTCACAGGCAGCACACAAGAATAAATACCCCTCTTCAAACTCTTACACTCCAACTCAAACTAGGCAATTCCGCGTTGGAATGACCCTGAAAAATATATATATGTATGTATATGTGTTCCTGTTAACGTTCAGTTCAATTGGGTTTTCTGGCTTTACCCCTATAAGGTTTCTAGCTCCCTTTTAGTATTTGTCTGTATTTGTTTGTATTTGTTTGTTTGTTTGTTTGTTTGTGTGCTTTGATTTATTTCATTTGAAAATGATGCAGTTTGCTGCCATCACCGAGTCGCTGTCTGCGTCAACCACTTGGGGCAACTTAACAGCATATAATGGGGCAACAAACCCCTCTTCACACACACACACACACACACACTCATACACACTCACAGTTGGTGGCTTGCAGCTATTTTTATTTCATTTTTGTCTCGCTCGTATTTCATGCAACTCAGTCCACTGAATCTCTGCACTTGTAGTCACTGTCTCCCTCTCTTTCTAACTTCATACAATTTCCATGTGTTTACTTATCATGTACTTAAAGCCACTTCACAATATTTTCAATTTTCGTTTTCGCTTTGGTTTTTTTTTTTTTTTTTTTTTTTTTGGGTTTCTTCTAGTATTTATTTATTTTTACTTTTCTACAATGCTTACAACTTTTTCCAAGTTTCTGTTTTTTTGCATAGCTTTGGGTTTGAAAATTTTTAGCCATATAGCACAGACGACTGCTAATAAGTTGAACAATTTTCTGAATTTTTTGTGTGTGTACTTTGACCAAAACTTTTAATTAGCTTGATATTGTAACTAGAGAGGAGAAGCAGCAGCAGAAAAAAATCGTACCTTTGAAAGCGTATAATTTTTAATTAATGTCATGCTAAGTTTTTTGTCTTAGAAACTTTGCCACAAAACTTATTGAAAAGAAAAAGTTGTCAGCTATAAAATTGCAGAATATCAAAAGGTTTCTTCATAATCGCTTTACTTTTCCAACTATTTTTAGTATAATTTATTCAAATGTTATTTCAATTTAATTTTATGTTGAATTAATATTAATAATGCGGTCCCAAAAGTGCACAAACATCCACAGAGCCCAGAGCGAAAGCGGGAACAATTTGCTATTTTTCACACGTTCATAAATTACGCTCATCAAATTGCACATTTAAATTTAATTAGTTATTTGTGCAATTTAATATTTTTTCATACACACACACACACACACACCGCATAACTACACACACATAAAATTGTTATTTGTTTTTATTTGTGCAAATTGCATGTAAATTTCATGATGATCTGCCATGCACGTTGCACGTTGCACAAGTTGTCATTTTGTTAGATACATTTGTAAGCTCTGCTTCCGTTTGTGTAATATACCCTGTAATTTTTAAAAGTGGGTGACAATCAGATAGCAATAATAAGTTATTCTTACTTTGTGAGTTTTGTTAATAAAATATTTAAAAAAAATATCTAAAAATATAAATTCGAGATACTTTCCTCAAAAAAGGACAGGGTATTTAATAGCTAACCATACTTACAGACAAATAATTTTTAGGTTTTTTTCTAAAGATGAACATATAAATATTCAAAGGCTTTTAAATGCAGTTATGCATATTATATATATTTTTTATTTTTTTTGTTGTTGGCATATAAAATTGTATATATGATGGTTGTCATGAATTTCTATGTCACTGGGAAATGTTTGTTAATTATTCTTAATGCTCTCATTCAACAAAAAACTAGGGCAACAGCAGCCCTAAGTGCTGAAAACAAATTGCACTTAACTATATTTATATTTTAAGCCCAGTTTTTTATTTCCTTCTCCCCTCCTATACTTGTCTATGATGTGAAAATTTGTTTGCGAATTTGTAAATAAATCCAAAAGTATTCATTCGCTCATTCATTCGTTCATTCACTTATTTTTAGATACGCATCAAGTTGATTTATTTAGATTAAACTTTTTTTTTGCCACTCTCGCTCTTACTTGGAAAATGATTTACATAAGAAGGACAGAAAAGAATAAATTGATTTTAAATCATTTTCGCAGACGATTTTATTTAGAGGGGTGGTGGAAAGGGGGGGGGTGCGGCGTTCGTATGCAAATAAGCATGAAAATAAGAATAACAAAAGCCAAGTTAACGAGTATTCAAAAACAAGATTAAAATAGGAGTGTTCCACACAGACACAGAACAGACAGACAGACAGTCACACCGCATGTTGTGATTTACAGCCCCCCCCCCTCTTAACACCCCCCCCTCGCAGCCTTTGATGTGACAGTTGCAGTCAGCGGCTTACAATTCAATGGAAATATCCTAGCCAGCTTTTCAAGCATGTGTGTGCTGATGATGTTCCTTCTCTCTCTCTTTCTTTCTCTCTGCGAAGAAGTGTGAATTTGAGCTGGCGAATTGTGAATTTTGATACAAGGGCGCAAGTTGTTGTCGAGTAGATGATGAAGGACATGGCATACACAGCGTTACTAAACATGTTTGCTTTCTCTGAATGATGTGGAATTTGATTTGTGCTTTGGACAACGTTCTTAAATTTCGCCAATGGCTTGAACCTATCTCGTAAAAGGTTATTTGCATTTTCACTCAACAACTCGACTAGTTCACTTTCGTTTTGGAACTTTACTTATAACTCACTAGTGCGCCCCACAAAATATGGAAATTGCACTTGCCTCAACTGTGTGACACTGCCTCATGCTGTAGCTGTTGTTGTAGTTGCTGCTGCTGCGGTTTTGTGACATGCCGCATCAATCTATCACCATTTTCCTCGCCATCCAAGAGATATTCGATGCCAGTTTTCACATTCCCCATTTACATTCACATGTCCATCCATACACATTTTCCACGAACAGTGTTTGGTGCTGGCTGGCTCTGGCTCTGGCTCTGGCTTGCCAAAAATTGAATAGATTGGTAGTTTGGGCTTGGATGCCAGCTTGGATGCCGCCCCATTTTAGCATATATAAATATTTATGAATTTATTAAAAGCGAACCAGGCTAGCGGCTGCCTAGTTGGATGGATGAATGCATAAGTCAGCGCACAGCCAGGTTTCGGCAGGCCCAGCCAGCCAGCCAGCCGGTGCCAGCCGGCACACATGCCACTTGCCACATGCCACTTGCCTGCCACACACACACACACACACACACAAAGCCTCGATGTTTAACGAAATGTTTGGGGAAACATTTTTGGGCAGAAATTTTGCAGTGCATCAGCCGAGAAGCAGCCAAAAAAGAAAAAAAAAAAAAATAGGAAATTCGAAAAAAGAGGCGCCCCCGGAGAAGGAAACGGGAAAACGGGGAAAACTGGGCGCCATTCATTTGCTAGGGGAACAAGGCAATCGCATATTTGCGGCCGGCAAACGAGATTGTCAAGTTTTTGAGTGGATGCAACGAACTCGCTCCTGTCGCTCAAAATTTGTGGTGCACGTGCACTAGGGTGAAGAGGGAGGGTGGGAGGGATGGGGAGTGTAGGGCACGCATAATGCATGAAGTTGTCATTATCAGGGCCAATTCAATTGAGAATTTTGCATGCGGCCCGTGTGCCTAATGTTCGGTTTGTTGGCCATTGGCTCGAAAAAAGGCACAAATGAAATTTTCGCCAGGGGCTCAAAAATTGAAATTTAGCCGCTCCACTGACCACTGCCAAAAGCTGTCCCCCCCTTAACGCCCCTCTTAACAATCGCATGTTGGCCTTAAGTGTTGTTTCGTTTGGTGATTGCAAAAATGCTGCCATTGAGTGACCCTTGCCGTTGTTGCACAGAACAGCAGCAGCAGTTGTTGCCACTTGATTATACGCTTGTTGTCTGCGGCTTACAGCAGTGTGAGTAAAATCCATGTGTTGTGTGTGTGTGTGTGTGCGTGTCAAAGTAATTTAAACTTCATGTCAAATTCAGTCGAGTCATTCAATTTCATCGATGCATAATTTTACAACATTGTGCCACACTTGAGGCTGCCAGGGCCACGTAATTACCTGAAGCACTGTAATTGCAAAAAGTCCTGTACAGACGACGGTCCCCATTGGCAATATAGCAGGACACAATGACGCTTAGTTTCGGAGATGATGTACCACATGCCCCCAATCCCAAACAACAGGATGATGTTGCAAGGGCTTTCGGCATTGTTGCGGCGGTTGCTTTAAACGCAATTTATGCAAATTTCGGTTGTCTAGCAACGTACCCGAAGACAGCACATGGCAATCAGCTAAAATGTGTGTTGACAGTCGGCAATGTCAACCCCCCACTGCCCACCCTCCACCCCTCCTTCGGTCCAGTTGTGGCACATTTAACACGCTGGCCGCATTAAAACCCACGCGATTAGCATAAACGCATTAAAAATATGCCTGCCTATGCGCAAGGGTGTGCGTACGAATGTGTGTGTGTGTGTGTGTGGGTTTTATGAAAATTTTGCATATAATGCTGTTTGTTTTGACATGCTCGATGACAGTGTCAACGGAGAGAAGTGTCGCAGCATCGTGAAGGCAATTTTGGTTACTCAGGAGCTAATCTCCACAATATTTCAATTGCCAAAAACATGTTTGTTGCTGTTTTATGGCATTTGCATATGTGTGTACGTCTAATAATAAAACCTCACGCCGTCAACCCTCCTTGCAAACGATTATAGCCGCATATAAAAGCATTAGGCAACAAAGACAACGAGCAATGAAGAAGAAGAAAAGGGAATGGCAGGGGGATTCAATTTGAGAAGTTTCTAATATTTGAGTTGAAGTCATGAAATGAAAACTTAAGACGATTATGTTTATAGCTTTTTGTTGAAGGATTATCAACTATAAAGTAAGATCTTGATGCATAGAAGTTTAGTAGTTTCTATGGTCTGCTCATAAATGTATGCTATAAATATTCCGTGAGAAGTTCTTTTTGATCATTAAAATAGATAAACTAAGAGTTAGATTTATGTCACTTAACGCAACGATGCAGTGTGCTTAAGTTAAATAATGCTAAATCGTATATAGATAATAAATATCAACACTTTTTTGTTTGCTACACGTTATAAACATTTGCAAGCACATAGTTACTCCATAAAGAAGTGACTGCCATTGAATAAACGAGCACACACACACAATATACACATTAAATATGCAAATTTTTATATTGATTTATATTTAATCGCTTTTAAGTGCAACAGCAACAACAACAAGGATAGCTCTGAGCTCTCTCTCAACCCACATAAATATGGCCGCCAGGAGCAGATGATGCCATCAAAATGTGAATTGCTGGCGTTCCGCGTCGGCTTGCATCGTTCCATATATGCATACTATATATATATGAATAAATATATATTCGTTCCTTCGCCTGCGGGCTTCTGAGTGCATTGAGTGAGTTGTTGTCCGTTGTGCAATCATAAATAAAATGCACGCATATAGAAAATTTATATGTAAACAACAAGGCAAAGTTCCAAAAAAAAAGTACAGAAAAACTTGGCTCTTTAAGCAAATAATGTGTGTGTGTGGTTTAAGATCTGCCTGCACGCAGTCTGGCAACAATTTAATGCAATACACTACACACATACACTCGCACACACACACACACACTTGCTGTCGTTGGCATCGTCATTTAACATTTTGCCTTCAAGTCTCGTTGTCTGGCGAATCACTCACTCACTTAGTGGTGTGCGTGTGTGCGAGTGTGTGTGTGTGTGTGAGTGTGTATTACGCACTGTGCCACAAATTACATTGCTGCAGCTGACGACAACGTCATATTCGCCTCATACCCCTCGTCACCAAGCAGATGAGCCCGCAGCTCGCGCTCTGAATTTGTATTGCATACTTTGCGGCTGTTCGGGCTCTTTTTAAACCTGTCGTGAACGCGCTTTCGCGTTTCGCGTTTGCCTTTGCCCTGGCAATGTGCATTTCGTGTTCAGTTTTTGCCTCAACTCTTGACACTATAGTGTACTTACTTACACACATACAACATACATACATACATACATGGTGTATATGTATGCCATCACTCATTTGTCTGCGGCTTGCATTGTTTATCTTGTGCAGATGCGAAGTTCATGGCACTAACTTCTACTTTTCAGCAGTGTCTGCTCTTTGCTGCCTGCCTCCTGCTGCTGTTCTTGGCTTTAGCTGTTTTAACGTGTTGTCAAATGTGACAAAATTAAGTTAACTGCCAGCATTATCGCGCACACACAAAAAACTTTTTAAGGTCTTGTTCAAAAAATGATTGTGTGTGTGTGTGCGTTATCTAAATTTGAGTCGAATGCAACACTGACTTTGTGTATTATTAACTTATGAAAATAGTTTTTAATTAAAAGTTGTGCTGAAAGTTTTTTTTATTGTCTATTATTTTTGTTCATTTAGCTTGAGGTAAATGTTGAAAATCTGACATATAACGAACGAACGCAAATATAGTATGCATTGTACACAATCGCAAAGTGACAACATAAGCGTTCAAAATTTGGCTATCAGTGGCATTGCATAATTTACGCTTCAATTCAACTGAATTGATTTTGTGCATTTTATGTGCTGGCTGGCTGACTGGCCTAGAGTGCATCATGTTGCACGTTGCCAAGCCAGAGAGAGAGAGAGAGAAATCAACAGTTGCAAATGTTATGCAGACACGCACACATAAAATCAACAAGTCAGCAGCAGCACCGATGATGCGGGCCACCAAGTGGTTTGTCCCCTCCATCTCTTCTTGGGTCACGCGCCACTACATCGATAATAACAATTGGTAAAATGTGGAAAATGCAGCATAAAGCTACTGAATATACAAATGCATATGTAGTTGTGGATTGTCTAATCTCTCTAAATCCCACAACTTTATGAATTCGTTTGTTATAACCACACCAATATTGGTTTTGACTACTATTTATTTTGGCAACGAGTCGAGCGAGAATCAAATGTGACATTTCGATTATTTTTAATTGTTTTGTGAAAACGAGAAATGTATCACCGTTTATTTGTTCGTTTAAGTTGAGCTAAAATTGATCAATATTGCTGCCAACTGTACGTATACGCTATAACCAAACGGTATAATAAGCATTTAATCATCGTACACTGAAAGCAGTTTGGGGCCAGAGTGCGAAGCTAACTCAATTGAATATCGGAGTATCGACTATCTCGTCACAGAGAGAGAGAAGGATATAAGCAATTGGTTACCCTTTGTGGCATTATCCTTTGTGCGCACTTAAGCGAGTCCAAAGGGGGCACTTTGATCTGCTCAACACATGCGGCCGATGTTAAGCTGCCACAGCAACAGCTACTGAACTAATCCGAGAACTCACTACCATTTCTCTTCCCTCACTCTCTCTCTCTCTCTGTTTGTGTGGTCACTAAGCAATGGTGCCCCCGAGTGGCACAGTACTTGAAGCATGCACATTATCGCTTTTGCCGTTCGCTGTTGATGCACTGATTGGTTGCTTATTCACACATACGAACATATCAATGCACACACACACCACTCTGGCAAGTCCTTTGAGCTCGTACATGCTGTACGTATTTCCAATAATTAAACAATCAGTTAGCCATTCGAGCATGAGACTCTCGTGTCACTTGATTCAATATCCTTCAACAGTTCTGAACTCGCTCAGTTCAGCTACAATTCGACCAGCAACCAAATTGCAAATTGCGTTAGCGATTGAGTGGCAATACACAAGCTATACGAAGTACTCAATGAGTAACTCAGCAATTAAACGAACATTTTAACCAACCATTCTACTTTTGGGGCAAAGTTATTTTCTTTCCTACTATCTATATATTATTAACAAAATCCTTTAACGTTAAGCTTAAATTCCTTAACAATTAAACTGCAAAGCGTTTTTCCAGCTAACTGTAAAACGAGTTTGAACCTAAACTGAAAGTAAGCCCCATGATATTCATGTTGCATGTTGCAGTTTTTCATCCAAACGATGATTCGATTGCCACATGAAGCACACGGCTGTGGCTGTTGCCAATTTCAAAGCAAACGCCGGCAGCTGATTCGCTTTTTTTGGCCCACATTTCTAGGGAGCCTTTTCTCTTTTTTTTTGTGCCGTGCAACAATACGAAAAGGCATAAAAAGAGGGAGAGAAAAGGGATGCGTAAATTCAGTGATGAGTGTTGATCGTTTGTTCGTTTGCCAGTTGGAATCAATTTATGGCTGACCAGCGTTTAAACAATTTTTGTAGCGCTTTGTGCAATTGACGGGCCGATAATTAAGCCTGGCAAGCATGTACGACGGCGTTTCATACAACAAGAAAAAGCAAAAAAGAAGTAAGAAATAATAAGAAAACAAAATGTGGGCATCGAAAAGAAAAAAGGCTGGCACACAAATTGAGCCTAGTCGTAGATGCGTAAATATGTACACAAGAAGTAAGGCAAGAAGAAAAATCTATGCTGCAAAGTTAATTTCCTTGTTTATTTAAATTTCAAAGCGTCAACACAAACTACAAAGCAAAAATCGCTGTAAAAACCTAAACTGGATTAAATTTCGTTTAAAATGTAAATGGAAAAAAAGGTGATAGAAAATCGTCTCCCTCAAAAATAATGTCGTCTTACGCACAACATCAAAAACTAAACAAACACCTCATCAAAAAACATCAAAGCCAACACTTTTATGTTTTTTTTTTTTTTTGTTGTGCTGCAGCCTAAAAAGGAACTGTGGAGAAATTGAGTTGAGAAATTGGCAAGAAAAAGCATTTTCTTGTGCAGAGCGTAGAAAATAAAATCAAGAATTTCACACCTTATCAATTTTGTTAGATTATCAAGAAAAGGCGAAGAATGGCGCCAGCAGCTCTTGAGGGGAAGCCAAAAAGCTCTTAAATTGCATCATCAACTTGTGGCATGATGCTTGAACAGATACTGCTTGGTGTGATGGTGGCATTGATGACGTCGTCCTCTCCCTCCCCCTGATACTGATTGTTGTCATCATCATCGTTGTCGCCACACTGTCATTAAGGAAGTCAAAAACTTAGACCCCAAAAGAAAAAAGCGTGAACTGTGTGAGAAGTGAGGAGGCGGCGCCATTTGCTTTGTGTGACAGGCAGCGTTGACATTTATTTTGATTCCAGGTCGAGTGCAGCCCTGGTCCCGTAAGTGCGTGTGCCACAGCCGCCCCTCAACTCCAGCTCCTTAGAGATCTTAACCTGTACTCCTGCTCATGCTAATGTGCATTCAGCTTAGCTGTGTAAAAACCTTTTGGCGTTGAGGGTTGCTGGCCCTTTTTTCTTTCACTGTCACACTCCGACTGCTGGCATAAAAGCCACTAAATTGAATTTTATGTGACAGTGCCAAGTTTGATGTGTGCGTTTATTAATGGCTGCTGCTGGGCGGTGGGTGGTCGGTTAGTCGTAATGATAGCTCTCTCAAATAATTGATAGCTTTTGCTGGTTTTGGAGGTCTCTCTCTAGCCAAAGTCAGTTACGTGGTGGGGTAATTGCAAAGCCCAACTACACTTAAATACTATGAAATATGGTTAACAGAAGTATTTCGCGAATGCTTTTGTCAGCGCAACTTACGTTTCCAAATGCCAGCAATGTCTGCCCCCCAAAAGGGCGCTTGCTCAGTGCATTCTCAGCATAGCTTTTGTAGCAGGCAGGCAATAGCAAACTAGACGAGCATATGTAAAAAATGCCAAACACACACACACACACACACATACACAGACAGACATAGTTGTGGTCGCACATACATAAAAAAAAAGAAAGGAAAAGCAAAAGCAAAAGAAATGTTGCCAGAGAGCCAAGCTGCTAAATTGTGTGACCCTAAAAGTGTCCGGCAACACATAATGCCAAGTTTTCAGTATGTTCAGCATACCGACTCTGGCTGCACTCACAACACACACACGCATACTTGCACACACAAATCTCTGACCATGTCCTTCTCATGCAGACCGGAGTCGCCCAATGGCCGCAAGGAATTTCACACAATTGCTAGAAAAATTGCAGAAAATTGAAAATGTGCGAGAGCGTATAAATTTTTACTGCGTCACTTGTAATGCTAAATTGTTGTTATTTATGGCCCGTTGCGTGTGACTCAACGCCAACATTTGCTTACACTCGCCACACCCCGCACCGCCACACAACCCCGTTTTCCATTTTTCTGTTGTTTTTAATTTAAAGCTACTACGTTGTGTAAATTTCTTAAATGAACTGCTTTATTGGCGGATGTAAGCAGTTTATTGCACGCACACACGCAAGCAATACAATAAACTGTTCAGATCAGCCAAGTAAGCAAGCAGTTCAGAGAAGATAGACACGTTTTAAATTTTGAAAAATCCTTTCCTTAGCGCATACAGCCCAGTCATTGCAAATCTGTGAAACACGCCACGCCCACTGGGCAATACCAGAGATATCATCATCATGTAGACGCCCATCGAAAGCGAAAATCTATTCTTCTCTATCCACTTGAATGTCTTATTCCAATTGATCGGCAACTTTGGCTGAAACTTCTCAGCTCTATCATACTGCTGACAGCTCTTGCCAAAGAACATTAGATACGATATCTGCATGCAGCTGGCATCGTTGATGATCACATGACAGTCATCCTCATCCATTGAGACTTGCTTGGGCTGCACCACATACTCCACCACGGCCACACAGCCCAAGATCGCACCACATCGTGAACCACCCCAGCTAGGACTATAGCGGCACATCTGCAATGCCTCCTCCAAATCACAGCACAGCTCCAAGGACTCATCTGCGGGCAGACTGCCCACAGTTAGCATGGCATACAGGTGCTCTAGCTTGCCGCCATAGTAACCAATCCGAACTGGATACTTTTCCCGCAGACTCGAGTAATCTTTGGTGTGCTTACATTTTAAACTGGGTGTCACCTCAAAGATATGTGTGGGTTTTACTTGTGGCGGAACAATCTTCAGATGCCGATACAAGTCGTCGAACTCGCAGGCTCTTAAGGTGCTTAATGCCACACGTTCTGCATGCCGCACCAGCACAGCGTGCAACAGTTTCAATGCATTGATAGACAAATAACCATAGTTGCCTTTAGCTAGTTGCCTTAATATTGTCTCAAGACGATCTATGTCGTCCACCACCTGAAGAATGACATTTATATTCGGACGCTGATTCTCGTCCTGGAATTCCTTAGGACAGGGTCGCAATAGCGATTCATAGTGGCAGCTATTTGCAGCTGCCACAAAGAGCGAGAGTCTTGCATCGCAGGCCAAACGATCGCCTTGCAAACGTTCCTGGATCTGATAGAGCTTCTGCAGTTGGATGGACTTGGAGATCTCGGATGCGCTGATCAGCATGCTCGATGAACAGTAGTGTTTCACATAGCCAAGCAATTGCATGGCCAGCAAGAGAATATAATCAATCTAGCAATCTGCACTTGAATATAAAAACAAAATATCTATCGACAATTTATTTGACTTTCACTCCCAAAAAACTTGACATTTGAAAATGAGAAAACGCTCATCGTTTATTTTTTCCCCAGGTGCTCGGTGCCAGCTGAGATTGACGGATACGGAGCGACCTAACAATGCTTGTTTTTTTTTTTTTTTTTGGTGGCGCAGATTGAATTTAGACACTTGTGTGACACGTTGTGATTGTCGCCACAGTGCAACAGCAAAACAGGAGGGGAATTGAGAGGGTGTAGAGGGTGTGTCTGTAATTGATTAATGGAGCTGATGCACGACGCGTAGCTTATGTCGGCTTGCATGTTGGGGTGCCAAAGGGCAATCAATTGGACCGCATTGAGTTATGGTTGGACACGAAAAACCAAACCAAACCAAACCACCCTCAGCTGGTCAGTAATAGACCCAAAATGAGAGAGAGAGGGGTGCATGAAAGAGATCTCTTGAGCAGCTCTGCAACAAATTTCATTTTGTATTCGTATTCGCAGTAGTCTATTTTCTGCATTTCAGCAGCGGCAGCAGCGTTTTATCTACTTTAAAAAGTGCTGGCAGCGGTATGCGTAATTTATTGATATACTCTACCTAAATTATGAGTCTCCTGGGGGGCGCGAGAGAGCTCACACATACATACAATACATTCCTTTTTTTGGGTAGTCGCCTGCAGGTGTCGGTGTAGAAATCAGTTAACCGAGAAAGTTTTCAACTTTTTGCCGTTGCCAGGCTGCCAGGCGGCCCTGTGTGAAATCAGAAGTTTGAGTTTATTCAAATAAACGCCGACATTAAGAGAGAGAGTTGCAACTGTTGCGCCAAACGCTGACGCCCTGGACCCGGCCCGGTCCGGTCCGGGACACACAGCCAAGCGAAGCGGCATAAATCAGAGAGGCAGAGCTTCAGCTTTAGTATTCGCCAACTTTTCTTTTTATTTTTTGTTCGTAGATAAACTTTTGACGCACCAAAAGCCACCACCTTTGCGTCATTTAACCCTCTGTTTCGTTTTTTTCCTGTTTTTTTTTCGGCTGCCTGAAAGCGTTATTAATATGCGCCGTTTTCTACTTCCATCCATTGGCAATTCCCAGGCGGCATTCCAACTAAATAATTGCCTGGCATATGCTCGAAATCGAAATTGCTATGAAAACGTTAGTTTTCTTTCCACTTTCTTTTGACTTTAGCATCTGTTTACCTTTTCTTATGCTTAAGTGTTTCTTCTTTTTATGTGTTTTTACATGTTATCTGTTAAATAGCAAATACATTACATACAAGTCCTTAACTTATTTGTGTTTATCCTAAAGTTTCTATTCTTAAAAAGTTGACAGAAAGAAATATGATTTCAAGGACTCAACAATGCGTTTTATATAGATACCATTATCGTGCATCTCTAAGATAAAACTGCGAATGGGCGTAGAGTTCTGAAAAAAGAAGAAAAAAAGTTATATACTATATATAAATTTATGGTATAAAAGGTTACAGTAGTCTAGTCACATTCTAACTTCCTGTTAATTGCTATAAACAGATCAAATATGTTTCACCCCGCAGCTGTTTGTCAAGCCAATAACATTATCTCGAATCAAGGATATTTTATTGCGGTTTGAAAGTGCTCTCTCTACCTCACCTTTGGTTTTTTTTCAATTATAGGCATTCCATTTGAGCCAAATCAATTGGCATATTTTCACACATAAACATAAATTGCCTTCGAACCGAACGATGACTTGACTCGCAGCAGCATTTGGGAAAACAAACGCGTTCTGCTTTTTGCCATTGAAGCCATTCCATAAATATGTGCCGCACGTAGGCCAGCTCAATTGCCAATTAGAAGAAAAACGCCTTGGCACTTGGCAGAAGAACTTGGAAGCTTTAAAATATATATACATAGAAACAGCAAGAAGTTCAACGGCAACAAACTGGCGGAAGTTGATTTGTATACGAGAGGTACATATGCTCAACAAAAAATAGAGGAAATGAAGAAGGAGATGTGGCACTGGGAAAGTAATAAAGCATTGGGCCCGCCCAATAAAATGCTGCTATGAAATTTTTCTCACGTCTGACTGGGAAAATTATTAGGCAGCCGCGGTCTGCCGACTGTTGAGTGCTGACTCCTGTTGCCTTTTTCGACACGCACTTCAATAATTGTTTAAAAAAAAATACCGAAACGAAACGAAACGAGCCTAGATCGAACCTTTTGCATTTCAGCTACGTGCCGGAGGTGAGTTTAGTATAAAAGTGGGTGGAAGGAAGGAAGGAGACTCACCTGAAGATTGCTTAATATTCTGGAGAACTTTTTCTTGCCAATGCTGTTGACGAGCTTGGCGAACTGTGGATCCTTCTCAATCTTCTCAAAGAACGTTGCCAGTATCTGATCCTGAGGCAACACATCCAGCACTCTGTCAACTAAGCCGTGCAATCCATTCAGCTCCTTGGTCTGGTTGTGCTCATTGACAATGGGCTGTATTAGGCCTGCAGGGCAATGGTAGATGGAACTCAATGCAATAGCTGGCAAAAATATTTAATTAAATGAAATGCACATGGAGAAATGCATAACTATGACATGATGCTATTTCCCTTCCCCAACCTCTCTCTCCCTCTCGTCCATTGCATTTTGGGCTTTGTCTGCATAGCTTGCAGCTATTTGCAAATAATTCATTCCAGGTAGGAATAATTCTGTAGGCGAGCATGTGTGAACATTGATAAGGTTTGCCAAAGCTGGCAGGCTCTGCTGGACCATGACATTGAGCATAATGCCATGGTCACATTGGCATACAGACAAAGGGACAAACGAACGGACAGACGAAGCAAAGTTATGCAGCTGCAACTAGTTTGTGTCATGTCATTGCCAAGGCTTCCGTGTTAGTCTCTGTGTTAGTGTGTGGGTGTGTTTGTTATTGTTAAGCGTCTGGGCAAAGTTGTGCCTTTGCCACTATTGGGCAGAAAGCCAATAAAAAAATCTGTTTAAAGAGACGAACTTTTTCCTAGTTAAACATTAAACGACAATGTTAACATGACCTTCTAGTTGTTAAGCTAAGAGCTGTTAATTTTAAGAATGAACTGCTTGCTATGGATCAGCTAAGCAGTTCAAAATACATGAAATCCTTACCAGTGCGAGCTAGGTTATCTAAGATCGCTGCTGGTGGTTTTGTTGCCTGCACCACTGTGTCTGAAAACTTGTATAAATCCAAGCCACTGGCATTGAAATAATCCACAAATGCCACGACTTCGGGCAGCTCGACAAGTGTTGGTTTTAGCTCCGCAAAGAAATTGCTGGTGAAATAAGTGTGAGCACGACGAATTTCCCTATCGTGGCGGAAGTAATTGCTGACTATTTCCTGCACCTGGTGCGTAGGTATCAGAGCAATAAATGCACTCATATCAATCGGTATATAAGGGCCAGATGGCGTTGTTTCCTCCTCCTCTTCTTCCTCGGATGAGGAGGAAGATGAATCAGCGGCTTCTGTTGTCGGAGACTCTTGTTCCGTTGGCATTTCTTCGGTTGGTTCTCTGTTTGTTAGGAAAATCAAATCATCCGAGACATTCTCATCTGTGCTGCTCGCGACGTTTTCAACCCCCTGCTCCACCTCCTCAATATTGCTGGAGTTGTTGCACGTGGGGCAGAGTGTTATCAGTGCAACTTCAGTTTCCGTTTCATGTCTTATATTATCTTCGATAATCATCTCCTCCACGATTGGTGTGGGTGGCAGCATCTGCACCGGACTACCTTCGACCATAACGGCAGCGAAACCGATTACAAAACCGATCACGAGTGGAATAAGTTGGCCCCAATGGAGCCGACGAGTTGCGTCGCGTTCACGTCTCATTTTGCTACTGATGAGGCAGCAGAAGTCAGTTTCTAGTTGAACCTGGTCCGGCTTCAATCCAATTATTGTGGGTGATTATTTAATTGAGACACTCAGCGTCAGCTTGGATTTATTTACATGATGTGGGTGTGTGTGTGTGTGCAAGTTCTTTGGTCATTGTATCATATTTCATTACTTAAATAGCCACATTGATTTATGCAGCGTGTATAAATAATGTTTATCTTGGTCGAGTAACAATTCGATTTGGGTAATAAAACATGACCTCAGGCAATGATTGAAATCAAGCCGAAGTACTAGTATTTCCTGTCCAGTTTGGATATCATTAAATACACTTCCGCATATGCAAATCAAAAGCAATTTACAAGAAAAACAACACAATGCAAGTGTGTGTAAGTGTGTGAAAGTGTGTGAA
Organism: Scaptomyza hsui; assembly: GCA_018152825.1. Classification (NCBI taxonomy): domain Eukaryota; kingdom Metazoa; phylum Arthropoda; class Insecta; order Diptera; family Drosophilidae; genus Scaptomyza; species Scaptomyza hsui. The sequence continues at coordinate 10,564,499 of JAECXO010000002.1, forward strand.
AGTGTGTGTGTGTGTTGTATCTGTGTGCAATGTGTCAGTCAGTGTGTGTCATTCACACTTTGACAGCTGTTACTGTATCACTCAGTTAGTCACTCTTGCTGTCATTCATTTTGGCTCGCAATTCTCGCTCGCATGTCAAACTGTGCATAAAATATCTACCACACACACTCTCACACACCAGCACACACACACACACATTTACGCTTGATATATTCATTCGCTCATTCAGCAAGTTAAGTAGGAATAAAATTGTCAATTTTCATGTCATTATTTCATGTTCGTTCTCGTTTGGCGAGAGGCCCGCGTTCACTTTCCGCATGTGTCAAGCTGTGACTATGAAATGCATACATCCCAAACGAGAATGTGTGTGTGTGTGTGTGCACAGTTATGATTTATTCACTTGGTTTGATTTATTACAAGCCTCTGCCACACCACCTCCCCCCGTTTATACCGCCTGTGTGTGAATGTAAATTGTTCGCATACAAACCAATAATTGTATCATTGTCAGAGTGTCATCTTTCTCCCCCTCCCTCACAAACTCTCTATCTGTGTCTAGTTGTAGCAATTTTTTACGTAAATAATTTGACTTGACTTAACTTTATGCAAAGTGCCCAGGCGGCAAATTTCACAACATATGACACTTAATAAAATTTTACACCGCCCTCAAAAACACTTCTAAAGTGTCGTAAGTTTGGCACGTAACACGCCAAACTTGTCCCAGGTTGCCCCAAAAGTGTCCTCAGAGAGTTGGGCAGAGTCCTGCCTACCTGGCCGGTAGCTCCTTCATGGTATCCCAACTGTCGCGAACGAAAACTTATAAATTAATTTTGGCCACACAGAAAATACTTTGGCAAGCACTCGTGCCGCTTGCCTCAGCTGCGCCACGGCCTAAGGAATCGTGGAATTGTGTTGCAAGCGCAAGTCGCAAGTGTTGCGGTTATGGCCAACTTACTCATAATTAACTGCAGTCCGGCACGGGCCAAGGGTAGCGTTAAGGGTTGGGTAAGGGTTGTTATTGCGCACACCTGTGACAGACTTTACTTTTTTCGGTAAAACGGCGGTTTGAGAGCTTTGCAAAGTTAATTTCATGGCTGGGTAAGGAGTCGTGTGTGTGTGTGTGTTTGTGTTTGTGAGTTTTTCGTGGTTGGTTGTGTTTTGTACTTGAAAAGTGTGTTCGGCGCCTTTTGTTTATGTTGCAAGGCGCAAGAACTCGCATTTTACCGCAAGTGTCAACATTTATTTCCAACTTAACACTTTGGCGTAACATTGCGCTTAATCCGACGCGCCCGAGAAGAACTTGACTAATTTTGTGCAAAGTTCAGCATTAACATTACCGCAAATTAGCAAAAGTTTTGTGCACAAACCACCCAAAACAAAAAAAAAAACAGCAGCCAAAAAATCTGCACAAAATAAAATAAAATCCAGTTTCAAGCGCACAAAACAAAATGAACGTCGAGCCGCCATTTGAGTTGCTCTTGTTCTTGTTGTTGTTGTTGTTGTTGGCTGAGTGTTGTGTCTGTTGTCTGCTGTCTGTACTATCTGCCTGGTTCACTGACTGCCATAAATTAACTTGTCCTGGCAACGGAAAACTGCTTGCGCAAGCATTTTCCTAGTTGTCGACTGCGACTTTGCCAGATTTTGGTTTAATCTGTTACCCGTTCTTGAAGTTGTTCTTGTTATTGTTGTTGTTGCGAATGTGTTGTGCCCGAGTTAAGTTTTTGGGTAGTTTTAATTATGTGCTTGTGAGAGAGAGAGAGAGAAAGAAAGTGCCAAATGAGCTCACTTTCCAAACAGCATTTTCCGCAGCCTCTTTTCAAAGTTAAATGCTTGAAAAAATATTAAATAAACTTAAGTAAGAATTAAAGAATTTTATCAATCACGAAAATTGCCTGCAAAATGTCAACTATCAATATTGTTTTGTGACTCATCTTAACACTTAACAAACGTCACTTTTCTCTCGCTGTGTGTGTCAACCACAGCTGTCCACAAAATGTCAGCCATCAGAGCGATAAGGTTGAGTCTTGATTTGTATATTTCTGAAAGTGAATACTGTTTACCTGAATCAAAATGATTTTTTGTCAGTTTGTCGTTTCAAAAAAAAATGTTACGATAATTTCTATGATTTTGCGCGTTTACTTTTTCGTTTTCCGTGTTCAATTGGGTCGACTATCTGTGTTTATGGTTTGTTTGCCTGACCGCGCACAGGTAGAAGGTGGGGGGGTTGAGTTGCAAGTTGATAACTGTAGCTGCCCCAATGACATTACTTGCCCAATCGATTGTTTTCAGTGGGTGGTGGGTGGTGCTGTGGTGGTCTCGACGCTTTGAAGCGCAAAGTTTGCAACGCTTTTGACACGTTTGGCAAATATTTGAGCACGTCTAAAAGCGCGTAACGTTCGCGGCCAGTGCTCATATTTTGATTTTGAAGGCTGCAGCCTCCCAACCACCCCCTCTCCACTTCTAGCTGGTGGTGGTGTTGGAGTTGCGTGCCAGCGCGTACTTTGCCCTTGTCCATGGCTTTAATTAATTTTCGCTTCCGTTAACAATTTTTATGTGGCGATTTGAGAGTTCAGTTCAGTTCGCATGTGCTGATTTCGTGTTTATGCTTTCTTTAATTTGGCACTAATGCTTGCCTTGCCAAACACACACACACACAGCAAATAGTATTTGTGGCACAGAATTATTTGCCGGATACATGCGATTAGATTGCCACAGATGGAGCGTGCAACAAGTTAATTACACAATTCAAGCTGCTTATTTGCGCTTAATATTTATTATGATTTTATTTTGATTATTTGCCATACGTTTTTTTTTTTTTTTTTTTTGGCCAGCTTTCAATTTCAACTAAATTCCAAATGAATTAAGTTAAATAGGACATGAGCGTGCTCGGGGTAAACAAAATGGCAGCAGAGATGTTCAAAAAATATATACATAGAAGCTAAAAGTCTTTTGAAGTTGCAAAGTAAAAGCAACGACAACATCAACGATATAAAGTTGGCGCTTTTTGGCTTTGACGCACGTAGCTGCCGATTTCAGAAGTTTGTCCTTACCAGTGTGTGTACGAGTAAGTACGAGTGTGTGTGTGTAAAGCCGCGACTGCCTGCCTGGAAAGCCAAAAAGCAATCGACAACAACAACAGCAAGAAAGTCGTGAGAGTTTTGTTGCAGCGCTTTTATTAAGCTTATACATTTTTTATTCAAGTCTTTTTACTTTGAACGAGTTGCACGAGAGAACGGGAGAAGACTCAACTGAATTGAACTGCGACACTCATGTGACATTTATTTGAGTTCTGGCACATTGAATGCCTGCCACTAAATCATGCCCCCAATTTTCTGACAGCTCCCCCTTGCAAGCATTTTTGCCAATTTGCATCGTAAATTATCAAAGCGTTAATGCCAAAGAAAAAGAGAACCACAACTAAAACTATGTGACAGTTTATTAAATGCCCAGCGGGACTGCTGCCTATAAATTTGGAAAAATTCAATAAAAATGCCAAACTACACCGCTGGGCATATGCATTGGCCCACTTGAGCCTGACTGCATTTGACATATCATTTAATAAACTGTTACAATGCGCTTTTGGTTGCCATTGTGGCGATTTCTGCAACAACTGTCCAACTTTTTATTATGCGACTAACTCGCTTTACATATCGGCTTTCAAAATTTGGCACACTCCGCTCACTGAACAGCTGTTTGCACTGAACACAAAAAACAAATCAAAATTGGGGCTGTGACATTTTTGGTTTGCAATTGCCAATAACAAGCTCTGAATATTTCACCAACTGCTTTGTTTTTGTATCAATATTTATATTTGAAAACTCTGAAGTTATTTATGAACGTATGGATTGGATTTAAAGCTTTTTATTAACTTTTGAACTCCACTTGGAATAAAAACTCATCTGGAACTAATCTCTTAAATCAAAAAGGTGCTAAAGGGCTATATTTGCAAGTTTCTTTTCAATTTGTACAACTTGTCGTATGCTTAATAATAATGGCATCGTTGTGCATCACGTTCAGCATATAAATTGCTTACTTTGATCATAGTTTAGGAGAAGGAGAGAGGTGCGAATTGCGTTTGTTTTTATGCTCTTGACAACTGTCCAAACAGACACACTCGCACCACACACACACACACACCTGAGCATTCATAAGGCATGACGCCCAAAAGGAAATCAATTTCCATATGCAAAAAGTTTTTTAGTGCACGTGCCGGGCATGGCCGAAATCGAATTTCATACATAAAATATTCAAATTGCGCTGTTGTATAAACGTCGCATAAACATTTTTTGTGTGTGTGCAACTCAAAGACAAGCATATACACACAACACTTTTTTTGTGTGTGTGTGTGTGTGTGTGTGTGCCTTTTGCTCTCCTTACACCTAGGCACATATATTTTTATGTTAAAACGCCAAAGCCGTAGGCGCTTCGAGCACAGTTCGATCACTTAATATGTCCCGTGGCAGAAATTCAATTTGCAGCACATCCGCAGGAACGAAAAAAATGCGGAAAGAGAAGAAAAAACTGCAAATGGTGTTGCCTTTAATGTCCAAAAAGTGCAAATGTGTCCGCTGCTCCGGCTGCTGCTGGGCTCCAAAACAAAGCGCACACACAAAAAACACAGTGCCGTTAAGCCCTCTTGGCCCTTTTACGGAAATAAAACCAACCACACCAACACCAACACACACACACACACATACACAGAGTTGGACACCGTTTTGGTCACTTTTGATGTGTTTGAGTTCGAATTTCGTTTTACGAGTTTTGACTGCTTGGAGGTCGAAACGTTTTTGATTGAAAATTGATTTCATTATGAGTATTTGATGCATTTGATGCTCACACCTCCTCTGATAGTATGTAATTGGATTTCTGAATAGTTTTTCTGTTCACTTTGACTAAACGAATACACTTGCTCACTTATTCGTTCGTTTGTTCGCTTTTGCAAATTAGTTGCGGGGTTTTTTTTCTCTTGGCTCTTTCAATGCAAATTTATTTGGAATTTGTTCGACAACAGTTGGCCAAAACACCCACACACCCACCCCTCCCTGACCCTTTGGAATTAAGCCGCTTATGGCGAGCCAGTTTGGTTGTTCTTGCCTCTTGTGTTTTTTAATGCGCCACGTTCCGTTTCCTTTTGCCGTTCTCATCTTTGGTCGAAATATATAACGATGTTGCCATTTCACTTAAGAACCGCTGCCCAAGTGCACTTCAACCCACCACAAAATGGCTGCTGTCCGTCTCGACTCCCCGTCAAACTTGACGGAATATATTTAGCATAAAAGGTAAGAGTTTGGCGGTAAGTTTGACGACGCCGCTCTCTCTGTTGATATTTTGCATCAAATTTCGAGAGTTGAGTTTAGTTGGATGCCAACCCAAAAGGACAAGGAATTCACAACGACATTTTGAGGTGACACTCTTAGGTTTGAGGTCGCCGCAAAATGTGCGCTCTAGATACGACTATATTCATTTACATAATGCGCAGGAGCGCAGGAACGCAGGAACAAAATGCAAATGAGTACAAATTAAATGTGGCCAGAGTGCATTAAGCTACAAGCAAATTTTAAGATACTATCTATATTCAGTTTCTTACGTCAGTTGAACAATATATAAACTTAATTTTCTACACACTTGAACTGTATAACACTCTCGACTTGAAATGCGTTCCCAAAGGCTGTTGAAGCAACAACAAGATGCATGTTTGCAACAGTGTGTGAACGAGGAGGACAAGTTGATCAAGGTGGATAGCATGCCGCGGGAATTGGATACCTTTTGGCGCAACGATCCAAAGTTGCCACCTTCACGGCTGAGGGGTCATGATATGATTCGCAGCAAGACGTTGAACCAATTGACAGCATTCTCGTATCGAGAGCGACAGCTGAGGAGCATTCATGGGCTGCTTCCCGTTGCGGTGCGTAGTCAGGAAATACAGTTGCAGCTTTGCATTCGGTACTATGACACATTAAGTACGTACTATCAGCGGTATATGTTCCTCACCGATATGGAGAATAGCAACAACAAGCTCTTCTACGCTTTGTTAAAGAGTGATCCGGGGAAATACCTGCCCGTCTTTCATAGTTCCAACACGGATGTGGCGGTGATCAATTACAGCTATCTCTGCACAAAGATTCAGGGCATGTTTGTGACATTCAAGGATAGAGGTCATGTGCTGCAGGTGCTCAGCAATTGGCCCAATCGTCATGCAGTTCGCTACCTGATTGTGACATCGGGGGAAGCGGTGCTCAATATGGGCGATCATGGTGTTAATGGATATCCAATAGTTTTTTCCAAGATGTATCTGAATGTCGTATATGGCGGCATACCCCCCGAATGGTGCATGCCCGTGATGCTCGATTGTGGCACAAACAATGAGCAGGTGCTCAAGGAAAGATTCTATGTCGGGTGGCCCCACAAACGCATCACGGGACCCGAGTACGAGGCCCTCTTCGAGGAGTTCACCATTGCAGTCTTGCGTCTGTTCGGACCGCGCACGATTATCCAAATGAAGAACTTCAACTCCCGTGACTCCATCAAGCAGCTGGAACTGTATCGCAAGAGGCAGTGCATCATGGACATTGATTCACAGTGCAGTGCTGCCTGTGGCTTGGCAGCTCTTCTAGTGGCCAACAGGCTCACCAAGGAGAAGTTCACCGACAATCGCATACTCTTCTGTGGCAACGGTGGCTTCAACATTGGCATGGCTCGCATTTGTATTGCGTATCTGAAGCGTTTTGGTCTGGACGAGACTGCGGCCAGGGAGCGTATATGGTTCTATGATGACAAGGGTTTGATTTGCCATGAACGCTGCGATCACAAGGTGCCCGAACAGCTGCTAGAGTTTAGGCAACACCACAAGCCCATTGATGATCTGCGCGAGGTCATCGAGGCAATCAAACCCAATGTTCTGGTCGGCTGCAGCCGGCAGCGCTATGTGTTTAGTAAAGAGGTACTCAAGGCCATGGAGCAGAGCTCTAAGCAGCCCATCATCTATGCCATGTCCCGGCCCACTGTGCTCATGGAGTGCAGTGCCGATGATGCCTTTGTCTATACCAAAGGCAGATGCATTTTCATCTCGGGCGTGGAACTGCCGCCTCTGAAGTATGCCAATAAATGGTATCAACCGGGACACTGTACTGCCAACTATATGTTGCCTGGCATAACCATGGGTGTCCTGCTATCCGGCATGAAAACTGTGCCGGATGAGACCTTCCTCGTAGCAGCCGATACACTAAAGAACCTAGTCTGGCCCAATGACTTGGAGAAACGGAACGTTTTTCCACCCATACGCAAACTGGATCTCATCAATCGACAGATCGCCGAAGCTGTCTTTAGCTATGCCTATCGCCGTCGCATTGCCACACTCTGGCCAGAGCCAAGTAATCCGAGAAGTTATATTGAGAGCATGATGTTCAAGACCGCTTATGAAGAGTATACACCGCCGGTGTTTTGCACCACGGCTCGAAATATTGGCACCACCGAATCCCATGCGTACTATAAGCAAAATATCTAAAGCACAACTTGTATTTAAAGAGTTTTAAATAATAATTGCATATATTTTGGAATGCAGCTGTCATTTTGAGTAGAAATTGTAGTCTAGTTGCAGGCCAATTAGTTGCAACCCTTATGGTAGATGTGTGTGCCTGAGTTGAAAACTATTAAGAACAACAATTCGAATAGCAATTGCAGTCGTAGAATTGTATAATAAATTGAAACAACCACCGTAAAATAGCATTAAACAAAGCCGCAACAAAAAATGGCAGCCAAATTAAATTGCATGCATGCGAATGAAAACGCGTTGTGCATTTGTGTGTGTGTGTGTGTGTGTGTGCGTGTGTTGTATGTGTGTTTGCCTGCCATTGACAGGTACTCCACTGGGAAGCGTTCTCCTTCTCGCGTTTGTTTCATTTCATTTATCAATGTGGCAAGTGAAATACAGCCATGCGCCGCACAGTTCTTGCCCCAACGCATTTGACTCTCGGTTTTGTGGTTAACAACAATGAGAATGAACAGAGGTCAGGCAATCGCCTTTGTCAGCAACGACCCCTCGTCCACATTTAATTGGGAAAAAAGTCCTTGCGGTTCCGGACAATTTTTCAAAATAAATAGTTTTAATGTCTTTATATGAAGCTAGGAATTGTGCTTTTATTATTAGATTAACCCACTTTGTTCAGTTAAAAAAAAGACACATAGTTTTCTATTAAAGAATCTTATCACATTTATTTACTGCATTTTTACTTTTTATGTTTACAGCTAAGTTCTTTGTTTAATTGTAAGTTTACATAATTAATTTTCTGTTTTCTTGTTTTTGTTTTATGAAATATTAAGATAGCTCATGATACGTTCTTCAGGGCAGCTGAGTTTTCTTTTATTTTCATCTTTCTTCTTTTTGTTATCGATTTGTAGTAATAATTCATTATTATAATATATTTATTATAGTTGACCATAGACAGAAAACTGTATACATACATAATTATATATGCAAATGTATTTCAAGCGCGAATTTTTATTTTTATTTTTGTATTGTATGATTACTTTGTATAAACGGTTTTTTGTTTTTGTTTTGCCTATACGCTGCGATTATTATTTTTTATGTTTTTACAAGGATCGTTATTTGTTTGTTATTACGCTATTTTAACTATATAAAGTATTTATATATATATTGTATTTATGTTTAATTTGTAATTCATTACTTTTTTTACTTACTGACATTTTACTTTACGGGTCATCATATTTTTATTTGCTCAACATCATGTGATTGTCATACAAAACATTTCACATAATCTTTGAATTATTTACAATAAATCAAAAATCAAAAAATTTCTACAAAAAGCAAAACAAACTTTCGTATCAAGTTAGAAGCTCAGAGCATTAGTTGCTGAAAAATACATATATTTATTTATTATTTTTTCATTCCTTTACAATGGGTTAAGCTAAAAGTTATATTTTTCTGTGTGGAAACATTAAAACTTTGTTTAAGAAAACTTTTAGAAAAATATTTTAATAAGTAATGTGGATATTTCTCTACTTCTTTTACTTGCGTTTGCCAATTTTAATAACTGGCTTACTTGTTTAGAGAAGCGTTTAGTTTTCCATGTGAGTGTGTGTTCAAATGCATTTCAATATATTGGATGGCAGTTTTGCATTCGAGTTTGTTCAGTTAATAAGTTCGTTTTAACGCTTCATCGGGGTTCTTGCCAGACAAATCATGCATAAGTATCTTTATATGCATATCTACCGCATGATTACCAATTAAGATTGAATTAAACATTACTAAAATGTATTTGCCACACCAACTTACTTATAGTTAAAGATTAAATATTTATGTATATATATATATATGAATGAGCATGTTGGTCTCAATGCAGTAACTATGTATGTATGCATATATATTGCTTATAGTAAACATCAGGCTAAACCGCAAATCTATACAACAATGGCCAAATGCCATTAGCGTGTTTTTTCAGCCAAAAAATTCTTTTCAAACCATAAAATAATATCCAAAATATATCATTAATCAGTTTATCCTATATGCTAACTGATTAACAACTAAAGCTTTGTTATTTACAAAAAATTTACCATGTGCGTTTATTCGGTTTAATATATAGTATATATTTTGAAATTTTGTTTGGTTCCGTTAAAATACAATGTACGCCAGAGTTTGAGTTTAAATACAATATCTACGAACTATTTATACATAGCTAATACTAGAATTATTAAACAAATATTGCTAGTTAATATACAAATTCGTTTAAGATCTTTTTCCCATGGCCAAGCGACGTATTTGATTTACTTTGAAGATTTATGCACAAACATGAAACGTAAATTCAAAATGCATTACATAATATACACAAACTGAGGCAATAAGATAAAATGTTGAGCTCAAACTTGAATGATTCGTTTCATAATTCACATGTATCTGTATCTGTAACTGTAACTGTAGCTGTATCTGTATCTGTGTGTTTGTCATGTTGTAGGTGGTTTTAATATGCATTTTCTTTTTTAGGTAAGTATCTTAGCATTTAATTTTGTGATTCTTTTTGTTTGTTTGCCACAATCGCAATAGAAATAGAGAGCTAAGGTTAGAAATAGAAATAGAGACTCTGTGTTTTTGTTTTTCGTTTTCTTTCTATGTAAAACCGTATTTTTCCATTTTATCATTTGATGGCAGGATCCTTTTGTTAGTAACTTTTAACGTTTACTCTTCCCCTCACTTCACTTTACTTCATTCTTCTGGCTAGTTCCGTGTACCGTTTAACATATTGAAAATCATATGTTGTTGTTGTTGTTGTCTTTGTTGAGAATTTTTGCTGTGTTGATAGTTATTAAAAATTCGAATGCCAAAACGAATAGCACTAAACAATTACTATATAGTATGTAATATGTAAATGTATTTATGTATAATGTAATGAAGCAAAAACCATATTGAAAACATATTGAAATATTGTCTTTCAAAAGCTTAAAAATGTCAGTCTTTGTAGTTGGTTTTGCTCGGCTCTTGTCACTGCTTTCTGGGTGCTACTACTGCGGCTCTTCCTCTTCTCCTTGCTGCTCCTTGTTCTCGTTGTTGTTGCTTGCTGTAATCAAATTGAATGGTAGAAAACATACACATATGTATGCAAAGGTTAATATCCATTTGGTATATTGGTTCAGGGTTTATAACGATGTGGTTTTTTTTTTTGTTTGTGACTACAACTTACTTTAACTAGCAAACGGTATATATTCTTTTTTTTATTTATTTAGAAACTAGCGCAGAGGGCAAGCAGAAACACGAAAATGTACAATTGATGGCCAAAATTGGGGCGTACACCCGCCGACAAGAACTCAAAGCTGTACAAGTACTCTTTGTGTTTGGAGTGTAGGGCAGCATAAATTGAAAAAGGGAAAGGCACAACAAGAGAAAAAAAAGAGAGAGGGCAAAGGCCATGAGTTAATATAGGATTCTAGCAGGAGAAATAGCTAAGTACCAAGTTTTGACATGGCACTCGTGGCGTATACTTACTTCTGGGTCAGACCAAAGCGTCATTGCTGAACACATCGTTAACATGTTTGCCGTTGTGGCTGCTGCTGCTTGTCCCTGTCGCCGTCTTGTCCTTGAGCCCACATTGCTGCAAAAGCGAAAAGCGAAAGCAAAAGTAGAAACTTAATTATACAAGTTATGGTTTTGGCAATAAAAATCAAAACGACCGAAAAAATAAATTTCGTTAATTGCACGAACGAGAAATAACATGGAAATTAGGCTCAGAGTCTGCAATTTGCATGAAAAATTAATTAAAACAATTAACGACAGCTGACGACGTCTTGAATCAAGCTACCCTTAAGCTAAATGTATATTTAATTGGTTAGACTTTGTAACTTACCTCCTGTTTGGCCTGCCACTGTTTCATGGCTGATTTGTATTTCTCAAACTCATTGCACCAATGCGAATAGATCTTTTGATAGTCCTGCTTTTGCGAAGGCGGCGAGCATCTAAACGAAGAAAAAAAAAAATGGTACACAATAAGTTATCGGGAAATGAAACTTTCTAATTGCGCAACGGCGTCAAATTTAATTGCCACATGGTAAGGGGTGGTTGGGGTGGGTTAACTCACCTGTGCGCATCGACAGTAACGCCATAGCTGCAGAGCAGTGTGCCATCCAAGTAGCTATCATATCGTCCGCCATCGCCCTCGTTCACGGCCAAAAGCACCAAACCGCCCTCGTTCGTCTCAATATATTTGGTGGGGGTGTAGCGCACCTCGTAGCTGAAGCAAAGTGAGGCAAGATAAGAAGATTTTGTTATTTCTATTTGGTATTTGGTATACGTGTATATTCTATTTCCATTTTGGGTCTTTCTCTCGCACAAGAAACGCACAATAAAAATCAATATAAAGTGTATTTGTGTCTGTGTGTGCGGAAACTTTGACAGCGACAGTGCTGAAAAGTTTTTCCATTACAGACAGACAGACGGACGGACGGAGGGAATGACTACTTATTGCTCGCACTGTGCCGCCGTGCAGTGCGGTGCGGTGCGGTGCGTCCTCAAATAAGCGTAAAATGCCAAAAAGCAGACTTCAACAGCATTTTAAAGTGTCAATTTACCGCAGCATTGGCAACGCCAAAACCAAGACTCCACAGCAATAGTCGTGGATTGGAGACGAAGCAAAGTTTCGCTTACACTTCCGATTTCATTATTTGCTTTCAATTTTCATTGCGTTGCTTGGCTTTAAACACAGCTGCTAGCTAACGGTCTCTAAGGAGGCACCCAAAAAGGTAGCTACTACCTCCTGCTTTCGACGTTTAATCTATGGCTCTACACGTATTTAAGAACAGCTTTTATTATACACTCTCTTTCCATTAAATGACTAACAAGGGTATAATAAAATTGTGCAGGTAAAATGAGGCAGGCACCAAGTTTCGTATATAAATTCCGAAACTTTATATTTAAACATTATTTTTCTAACTTTATACATCTCTTTAATATGTTAAGTTCTCATTAAGAAGAAAACGCCTCTCCACTTACCGTCCCTTCTCCGTGGAGTGATGATACCAGCGCGTCTGTTTCTTGCGCAGCACATCGGGCATCTTGACGAAGCAGGACAAGTGCAACGTTTGTCCGTATGAGGAGGTTACACGCTTTCGCAACACACTTGTGTCACAGATGCCAGAGGTTTCATTGGCCACATCCTGCAGCAGTCCCAGTTGATAGGGCCGACAGGCATTGACTTCCTTGTCCCAGCCACAATACGGATCCGCCACACAGCGGAAGCAGCTGTCATAGCGTCGAGCACACATGGCCAGATCAATCTGCTTCACCTGATGATCGGTGGCCAAATAAAGTGAAGCTGTCTTCTGGCTGAGTGTTAGTTCGCGTATGGGCTCGTTGCGAGGCGATGCCTCAAAGACGTCCACCAGATTGGAGTGCCGTTGTCCGTAGTGCATAAACTGGACTATCTTGTAGATCTGACCAGTGCTCGTGGCCACAAAGTACACCAGAAACTCTTGGTTTAGCTTGTCAATGCGTATTCTGTAAAGCAGAGAAGAGAAAAATAGAGTCAGAGTTGATAAATCGCATCTGCTGTTTCGACAGTTTTGCTGTGCAACAAATCTCAAATGCACGCGACTTGGCCAAGTCAAGTCAACTTCTTTTTTTTGTTGTGCCATGGCAAAAACAAAACGTTTAACTAAAAGCATATCCTGCGGCGCAATGTTCATAAGTTCCGGCCAAGTTATTTTTACAAGCAGCAGCCACAAAAGCAAAAACTACATTTTATTTTTTTTTTTGCTCTTCTGTCAGTGAGCGAGTGTTCCCAAAATGTCAGCATTGTCCTGGTGCTGCTGTATGTTGGCTACCACAATGCACTGTGCACTGTATAAACTTGGCAAATGTCAACAAGCACACACACACATAGTCAGAGAACATGGCTGGATGCCAGCGGCAACAGTTTCCAGCTGCAGTTTGGAGCTCCAGCTACAACAACAACTCGAGATTCGCTAATGAATACATTTACACATTTTACTTACTTGTCGACGACGAGGCGGGTGAGTATAACGTCTCTTTTGTAGAATACGGGATTGCCAAATTCATGATCGACCGCCTTGTCCATTAGCGGATGTTTGCGTATGAAATTCAACACCGAGTCCGGCAGCGTTGCGGTGTCGTTGTGGCATGTGCCCGGACGTGGTTCCGGCACTTTTGAGTTCAACACGGGCAACCAAGCGCTATTCGATGTCGCTTGCTCCTTAAACTTGCCTGGCGAGAAAATGGGAGAGAACGAGAACAAGCGTTATATATATATATGTATTTTTATGTAGTGCATAAAAGTGCAGCACTGAAAAGTATGCTATGTTAAATTTATGTGTGTCAACGCTGCGGCTTCTGCTGCTGTGGTAAATGATAAATTACTCAGCACAGCTCTCAGCACTCGTTGATTTGTGGCCCAGTCTGTGCCAAAAAAGGGAGCCGAAGGAGGAGAAAAAAACCACTGTTGAGGCTACTAATTACAAAGAGGGAGATCAGTTGGGCAGTTGTTGTGATTCTTTAAGCCAAGCACTTGAAGTGTTTGCTGCATAATCAGTTGGTTTATTTATATTTTTTTTTGGTTTTTGGCATAATTAATTGCTTTGGCTATAGTTATGTACAATGTTTTTTGTTCACACATTGCGGCCGCAAAACTTTTCATAATGAATTTTAAGTTTTATGCCAGATATTTTTTTTTTTATACTGTCTGACTCTCTGTCTGCCAGGCAGTCCGTCAGTCTGGCTGTCTTTTTGGCACAGTTCCATTTATAAAATGTTTATGGTGTTAATGAACTTCTGAGCGGAGTGCTTACACTTTACTTTTAGATGTTTAAGCGAAAAAAAAAAAACGCATAGGTTCTTAAATTTGCAGATATTTGAAATGCATTTAAAGTGGCACACAAGAGATTTATCTTGAAATTTAAGCTTGTAGTGCGCAAATTGGACACAACTGAACTTGCAACGGAAATGAATTTCAAGACTTGCTGCCATATTTGTGGTTGTTATTGCTGACATATACAGTATGTAAGTATAACTGCATTTTGCATGTTAATCGAAAGCAACTAAATAACATGGCATTTTAGTAGATGTATGTTTTTGTGCCACACACACACACATACACACACAAACATGTGGCATGCAGCTGCAGAGCGAGTGAGAAGAAAAGTATTAAAATATGACATGCGCTTCGAGTTGCACGCCAGATTTTTGTGTACATAGTGTGTGCGTTCTTTTGGGTTGCATTTGACGTTGCATGACAAATTGAATGCATCTGATTGCGTGTTGCAAGCAGCAGTTGGGCATCTAGGGGCGTTGTTAGCACCTGTCACGCATATCTTGTTACTTGTTACCCGTTAGACCGTTAGTAAGCAGGCAACGTACAACGTTTTGTGGCAAATGTTAAAGAAGGCGTTTAAAGTCGCAGCCGCACTGTGGCAAGCGGCAACAACGACCGACCCTCAGTGGCACAAGCACATCAATTCAACTTGCGCGCCATTTAACGCTAAAATGCCAAAGCTGCTGTGCACGCACACACACACACAGATACATTTACGTATGTATGTATGTATGCAGCACCTGCTAGCGTAATTTCTTCCGGCAGCTGCAACCCAACGAACGAACGAACAAACGCTTGAAAGAAGTCAAACGTAGCCCACATGCACGTTCATAAAAATGGCGCCGCAGAGAATTATTGCCAATGCAATAAATCTCACACACACACACCCTTAGTAGTAGTAGTAGTAGTAGTAAGACTCACACAGACACACACATACACCCACACCCACACTTACCTTCAAAGGCCGCATTGATATCCCGAATATCGTAGCTGCAAACAGCGGAGCCAATCAGTCCATTTGTATTCGTTGTAAACGTGGCATAGAACTTGCTATCATCGTTGGGCATCTTGTAGACGGATTGAATTTCGTTGAAGTAGAACGGAAACTCGCTGGAGATGCTGCAGTTCATGCGCGCCTTCAGATACGTGGCCCAGTTCTGGCTGATCATGTACTTGCCACCGCGATCGTTCTTGCAAACGCGTGCCACACGCGAGTAAACTGCCTTGCCACAATTAATATACTCCACGGCATGCTCGCGAAAGAAAAAGTACACAAAATCGCCAATATCAAAGGAACCGACGAAGTTGGGTTCTAGCAGAAAGCAAAAAAATAAGTTTTTATAGAGTTAATATAGTATCTAATTTAAAGTTGTAGTTAAGGTAAAATACTTACTGTCCAATAACTTTGAGTCGTATTTCACTGTGCGCTTGAAATTTGCCTCTTTGCGTCCATTGGTAAAGTTGTAGAGATCCGAGCGGAATATAACCGAATCGGCTTTGGTAAACTCCGCATTGGTTCCGGCGTACTAAAATTCAAATTAGAGGAGAAAGAAAAATGGATTAAAGTCGTAAAGCTGGCAAATTAGCGCCAAATATTCGGGAAATTTGATTTTCCAAAAAAAAAAAAGGCAAAGGCAAGACATATAAAATATACTATGTATACCAGAATACTTCTACACACACACACACACACACTCGCACACCAAGGCACGCACACAATTACGCGTAAAGTGTGGACACGTGCCTTTGCGAGTGTGCGTGTGCGTATGTGCCTCACTCTAATTTAATTTCAGCTGCTTTATTGCGACTCTTTTAAATTTTTTTGCTATGGCAGAAAGAACTTTGCCTTTGCCTTCTTTTCCCTCCCACTTTTTCTACTTGCTACTTCCTACATCCTTTCCCTTTACTTTACTTTTGTAATTTTATTACAATTGACATTTTTCCTTTATTTTTCTTTGCCTTTTCTTTCACTCTTTCCGTCTTGGGAGAGACGACGACGACGACTTACCAGCGCTGGCAAACCAAAGGGATTTCCGTTTTCCACATAGACGGCGGTTGAGTTGTCAGCGGGATCGTAGGGACACTTGCCAATGCCCAAACCAATGCCGGGCACGTACTGGGATCTGGGTAAATGTGTTAAGTTGGCCTGTATGCGGGGAGAGAGAGGGATAGAGAAGCGCTTTAGTTGACTTTAATTTTTTTTTTTTTTCGGGGTTGCCGCTGGCAAAATTAACTTCCAACTTGACTGACTGCCATTCACAATTAGGCAGCCGAGCTGTTTGCCTTACCCTTTGGGTCAAAGTAAACAAGAATTCTTTTATTTGTACTTACATTTATAACATAATCCTTGGGATTGTGTGCATTTGTGCCGCACACATAGAGTCGATGTCCATTGAAGTTCATGGGCTGGATGACGCGTATGTGATTGCGGCATTCCACCTTCTTGATAAGCGCCCCAAATGTGCATAATTAAGAAATAATGTATTTAAAACAACAGAAAATAATTGTGTGTTCGAGTGTGTTTTGAATGGGATAAAATTTGAAGGCAAATGCATAAGTATGGGATCGAAATGTTGGCCAAAATATTTGTTTTGCAGGGCATGCAATTTATAAATTTTTATGGATATGGATATGCATTTATGTATATTGTATAGGGTTTTTTTTTTTTGTCTTTTAAAACGCACCTCTCTCTTGCCTTTGGACACACAGTTGAGTATATCGGAGCCAGTAGGTTCCAGTATTAAAACATCGCGCTGCAAGTAAAGTGGAAAGAAACAAGTTTTAAAGTTTAGAAAGATTTTCTTTTACGTATACGCAACGCGTTTTTTTTCAATGCGACACGCTTTACAAATATTCCAAAAGTTTATTGAAAGCGTGATAAAATTTCATTCTTATCAAGAAAGCGACGCGACAGCCAATAACAATAACAGCAACAACAAGAAAAGAAAACGAGCAACAATTGAAGATTGCTTGTGTGTAGTATTTGTGTGTGTGTTTGTGAGTGGGTGTATGTAGCAGAAACACACCAAACACGTACAATCAAGGCGCCCATCTTGTGTGCCAGTTTTTTTTTCTGTATGGCTAAGTAATGTGTGTGTGGGTTAGTGTGTGTGTGCTGCTCATTTTTTAGCCATTGTTGTTGTTGGTATTTTACTCACGTTGAGCATTTGTTTATTTAATTCGATTTTCGCCTGGCACTTGCGAATTATTGCTAAACAAAAAAATTCAAGAAAAACTAATACAAATAAAAAAAACGTTTGGAAAAAGCGACTTTTGAGTTTACATTCCTGAACGTTTTCCTGCTCGCTTTTTTGCGTTAATATGAATCGAAGGCAGTTGTTGAGTAATCTAAGAAAATGACACACTTTGCGCTGGATGTGGATGTGGACACACAATATCCTGTGTCCAGTGACGGTTTGTCCGCTTGACTGAACTGCACTTTAAGGCGCGACCCACTCACAGAAGCTCGGGCTAAGTGCTGTGATTCAACTTGAAACGCAATTTGTGCCAGCTATCGAGCTAGGCAGCCTGGGAGCATTAGGAGTCAGCACAAATAATTGCTGCTGAAAGCATTTGCAAAGGATGGCTCAAAAGATGTGGCTGGCAAATGGTTGAGTCCAAGCGAATGCGAATGCGAATGGGAATGAACTTGAAACGGAAACGGATATTGATAGTTGAAGACGAAATCATTAAAGTGCAATTCTGCGCCTGCCTGGATAAGTTGCTGGGCTGCCTGCCAGACTTGCATAACGGATGTGAGGGCGAAACGAAAGAGTCGAAAAACTTTCGACATCGATTTGGTTGCCAGTTCCGAAAATCGTAAATTGCGCTTTTACTTAACGGCATTAAATCACTGTGCTTAGAGAGCATAGAAACTCCAAATGTTGAAAACAAATAGCAATAAATTGCAGTAAGTGCAATGAACTTCTTTTAAAATAATTAGTTGCAATTTAAAATTTATTCTTGCATATATTTTTTGAAACGATTTACGATACTGGTTATGGTTCCAAGAAAAAAAAAAACATTTCAGTCAATATTCAATTCAGAACAAGGCGAACGCCTTTCAAGTATTCGCTCATACATATGTATGAATGTGTTTGTGGGAGTGTGAGTGTGTTGGCAAGTTGTGTTTGTGTTTATAAAGAGCTTGTCACAAAGTGTAAGAGCACAAACAGCACAAACAGAAAGCGAACAAACTTCTTTACTGTCTGGCCAGGTGAAAAGCCTGCACGTGAGCTTAACGTGTTTGAACAGGCGTTCGTCCATGTATGTGTGTGTGAGTGTGTCAACAACTGTGTCTGTCTGTCTGGCAAACAACACTCAAGTGGCTAAAAGAAAGCTTTTTTTCTGTGCATTTACATGCGCTGCTTTCTTTCTTCTGTTTTTTTTTACTTTTAGGTTACTTTTGCTTTTCGCGTTCCATATTTTTTACTTACCTCGCATATCGATTGGCTGATGTTGCGCAGATTTAAGCGAAAAATGCGATCCCTGCAAAGACAGATAATGAGAAATATATTTAAGGATTGTTTATGTAGATGTATGTGACTTTGAGAGTGACACTTGAGCTAATCCCATGCTCGTGCCCTGACACACGATAAGTTAATGCTGTGCTGCTGCAAAACGCAATCAGCACAAGGGCGTGACATTATGCCACACACACACACACACACACACAGAGAGAAAGACACTGACAGGTTGCGGCTGAGTTTGTTGTTGTTTGCTAGCATCATTACAAAAGGCAAGGCAACAAGACAGACTTTTAAGAGAGAGAAAAACGACTTCGCCTGCGCCTGTCAAGCAATTGAAATTGTCTATTTGTTGTCGCATCTCTGTTTGTATTTCTCCGTTTCTCTGTCTCTCCCTCCCTCTCTCTCTGTGTGTGTGTTTGGTATTTTCGTGAAAAATCGTTGCGTTTGCAAGAAGCGTAGCATACTTTTTTGGGGCTTGGCTGTGCTGTGCGCACACCTGCTCGTCACGTTTATTGCACAGCAACTGGCCGCGGGCCGTGATTGATTGATTGATGGATTGATATATCGTTGTCGCAATATTGCGTCGTCGTCGTCTGCGTCCGCACAGTTTCCAGCACTTTAAGCTGCTGGCCACTCGAAAGTTTTCGTTTTTCGTTTTTTTGGTTGAAGGCTCATGCGGAAAAAGGGGAAATGCGTCGCATCGCATCGCATCGCGTCGGTGCTAAAGTGTGTTTCATGTAGTTTGGCCAGAGTTTTAGGCCCTCTCCACCTACCCCTCTCTTTCTCTCTCTCTTTGGCAAACTGCAAACCATTAATCTTCATTTCCAGACTACAACGAGAGGAGCAGTCACTGATGATGATGCCCCGGCTGCGTAGGAAAAATGGCCGTCGAGTCAAGTGGTAATTTTGGTTACTTTGTTTGCCTCTGCTGCTTATTGAGGGAGCGCAAGGGTGAGTGGAGGTGAGGGAGGGGCTCCCTAGACCACAACTGTTAAAATGCGGCCATGTTCAAGTTGCGAACAGACAAATGAGCAGACGACGGGCCATTGTCAAATTGAGTTGGAGAACAAGCCAAACTCGACCTCGACCCTAGACCACGACCCCAACCCCAAATCCAACCCCGAAACCGACTGGTCCTCTTCGCACCCCTCACGTTAGGCATTAATTCATAATTATGTTGCCCGAACAAACTCTCACAGTTCACAGTAAAAATGAAATATGCAACTCTAAATGCTTCGCTCGGAAGTTCTCACAGTCAGAACCGGAAGTTTGTAATTATCGCGCTGCCAGACTGGCAATGCCCCTAACTGAAAACAGCACTGAACTTGGTCTGCATAGTTTGTTAGCCAGTAATAAATCCTCTACACTTATCCCTGGAAAAGTCCCTTTTTATCTATGCTATGCATATGATGTACTTACATGGCGCCCACATAAAGCGCATTGTTGCGCTCATCCATATAAAAGGTTTTGTAGTGCAGCGGGCCGCAGCTAAAGTCCTTGACATGCTCTGCAAGAGATAAGAAAGAGAGAGAGAAAACGTTACTTATACAAATTGTTGTAGACAAGTAGACAGACACATAGCATTAAGCAAATGACACAATGCAATTTAACTAAAACACACGGTTGCAACTCGCGCTTCGCAATGTAAACAACAGTTCAATAACATTAGTTTAACGTTAACATGTTTCAAGTTGCGTTTAAAGATCGCTCTTTGGAGTCGAACTTCAGTTAATTAAAGTTTATGCATCTATTAATGAAACTGTCAGCAGCAGCTTGTGTACGCAAAAAAACTAATTAAACTATTATAATTTAGCTTAGCAAGTTAATTTATGGGGCGGCTACAGCATCGCAAGACAAAAGAGCTCATGTTTCATAGTGGAGAAACACGCACACACATACAAACACACTCATATTGTAAACAAAACAACAAAGCATGTCCTTGGTCCTTGCATATTTGACAGCCACGACGTCCTGAATGTCACGTACTTGTAAACGTCACGTGCGAAAAACGTCGCGTCCTCAAAATACATGCATACATACATACTTACGTATAAATATATGTATGTGTGTATAGGTAGCTATAATACCGCACTGTCAATGCCATTAACGAAAGATTGAGGCATTTGGAAGAGGCTAGGAAAAAATTTTACGACATTAAGTTGTCAACTAATTTGGCGCAATTAGCAGGGACAGACAGGCGAAAGTAGGCAACTTTTAATACACCATTTCTTTTTCTTTCTCTCTGGTAGGCTGAGGCTGGCAAATCCTTTGATGGCAGCGCCAACAGTCAATTTGTTGCTGCTTTCCACTTTGCTACTTTCGATGTCACAACATACAAAATAAAATGTCAACTAATGAGCAGACAGCCACGGACAATGGGGTCTTTTCGTCCAGATCCTTAAACTTGTGCCGCCATAAAAAAAAACAACAACAACAAGCAGAGGCGCAATAATAGCAAAACATGCTCATTAAAATGAGCAAAGCCTTAAACATTGAGTTTGTGTCAGTGTGATTTGCATAATAATAGATACATAATGAATAATAAGTAAGCATCTATGTAAATAGTATTTTGTCCCGCCAGAACTTGGAGTAGGGCCAGTTGACTAGATGACCCTTATGCAAATTAGTCAAAGTCCAATTGGCAACTGGCTTGAAGCCTAAGAACTTGATTTTTTTTTGTTTTGTTTAAATTGAGCTTGTCAATCTAAAGTCATTATTTTAAGAATCCAGTTGAAGGTATAATTAGCCATGTTTATTCCAAAATTCTTTACTGTAACTTAGACGGCTTTTTCTTTATCAGCTACATTTAAATATATATATGTTTAGTTTTCAATAACTTTCATTAAGCGTATTATATAGATAAAAGTGTATGATTTTTGGGTATTGTTCTAAATTAGTTTGTACTAGATGGCTTACAATCAATTCTTCTTTGGACTGCAACGACAATTGAGGTAAGAGCTTTTTCTTATGCACCTTCTACAGCTTCATTTACTACTCTCCCTACAGCGCCTTTCTGTGCAACAAGCATGAAAATGTCGCTAGAAATGAATGCGTGTATGTGCCCCGACGTTATTGGCATGGCAATATCGTTAAATCGGACTATCGCAAAGTTATCGATCCCAAGTACAACAAGGGCATGGGCTATACCCACGAGGAACGTCAAAAGTTAGCTGTAATTGGTTTGTTTCCCTGCGCCTATCGATCCGAAGAGGAACAACTCTATGCAGTAAAGATTAATTATACTGCCCAAAAAACAAATATCGATAAGTATCTGTATCTGAGGGCGTTGCGTGCGAGACAGGAGCGACTTTACTTTCGCTTTGTCAGCAAAAACGTGGAGACGGTAATGCCCATTATATATACGCCCACAGTGGGCGCGGTCTGTCAGGCCTTTAGTCTGATCTACCAGTACACGATGGGTGTTTATGTGACCAAGTATGACAAGGGTCATATGCACGAGGTGCTCAACAATTGGCCCGGAAAGGACATACGTGCCGTATGCGTAACGGATGGAGAGCGTATACTTGGTTTGGGCGATCTGGGGGCCAATGGCATGGGCATATCGGTGGGCAAGCTGGATTTGTATACGGCACTGGGCAAGATAGCGCCACAGTATCTAATGCCCGTACTCCTGGATGTGGGCACCAACAACAAACAGCTGCTGGCAGATCCTTTGTACATTGGTGTGAGGGAGAAACGTGCCACTGGCCAGGAGTACGAGGACCTGGTGCAGGAGTTCATGGATGCAGTAGTCCGGAACTGGGGCCATCAAACTCTGATACACTTTGAAGACTTTGCCACGCCGAATGCTTTTAAGTTCATCAAGAAATATCAGGATAAATATTGCTATATTAATGATGATATTCAGGGCACGGCGGCCACAGGACTTGCAGGATTCCTTGCCGTTGAACGTATCACAAAGAGAGATCTCAAGGATCACGTTATCATGTTTGTTGGCGCTGGCAGTGCGGCTCTCGGCATTGGTAAACTCCTGATCAAGGAGCTGATGAGCCGCGAGATGAGCGAGGAGGAGGCTTTGAAGAATATCTATCTCATCGATGCGGAAGGTATTATAACCAAGGACCGGAAGAAGTTCCTGCTAGATGATCTTAAACAATTTGCCAAGGACAGACCGCCCAACAAGGATCTGGCGCAGCTTGTCAAAGAGCTGAAGCCTTCCATACTGTTAGGTGCCACAGGACAAGGTGGCATCTTCACAGAGAGCATCCTGCGCCAAATGGCCCAAGATCAGAAGCAGCCAGCAATATTCGCCTGCTCGAACCCCACAAGCAAGGCAGAATGCACAGCCGAGCAGGCCTACAACTTCACAGAGGTAACAACCAAGATACACTGAGAAATAAAAATACTAACTAACACAAACTGTTTTTAGGGTCGTGCACTTTATGCCTCTGGTTCGCCAATGCCGCCAGTTGTTATGAATGGCAAGCGTTTGACGCCCTCGCAGGCCAACAACTCCTTCGCCTTTCCCGGCGTTGCCCTGGGCGTGATGTGTGCCAAACCCCACACAATACCAGATGAAGTATTCCTCATCACGGCACGCACTCTGGCCGACTATTCGCTGGAGGTCGATCCGCAGAATGCCACACTCTATCCACCTGTACGGGAAGCCGCTAATGTTGCCTTTCGTGTGGGCGTTGCTGTGGCACAATATCTAATTGACAAGTGCCTGGCCACCAAGCACCCGGTGCCCGATAATGTGTGTGAGTTTGTCAAGCGGTATCAGTACTACACTGCGCTAGAGGCAGCGCTGCCCGTAACGTGGGAATATCCGGAAATGCAATGTGTTCCCTTGCCCAAAGAAGATGAGAAGAAAGACTGCAAGAAATAGCTAAGCAACTGTGGAAAGTTGATTCTAAAAGCAAAATGATATGTAAAACTCTTAATTTTCAAATATAAATTGGTAAAAAAAAGTTTAAACTATCTGAACTTTCTCAACACTGAAGCGATTTTGAACAAAAAAAACGTTTTCTTGATCCAAACAAATCCACAAGTAAGCAACAACTAGTTGCATGTGTTGGCAAGCTGTCACTTCCTCAATCTATCAACTTATTTATGGCATAGTTTTAAGGAGGACAGTGTCAGGGGGGTGGGGTAGTCGATAGCGTCAGAATGCGACATATGGGGAGGGAGGCAAGGCAACACACACAATGGCAACAAAAAGCGACCCAAATAGCGTCAAAGGAAAATGTTGAGAATTTTTAACGTCATTATTGTCTGTCAGCGCGACATTGACATATGTATGTGTATGTGTATATGTATGTGTGTGTCTGTGTGTTTTGCATATAAAATAAGACGAAATGTGTGCTCACCAAAAATGTCAATCAATTTTTTTTAAACGTCCTGCGTACATACATATATTTGTTTTGCAAAATCCTCTACCAACACACACACACACAAACTCCCTCCCTTCCCCTCTCCCCTCTTTGCTGGCAGGACCTGCATGCATTAAAAAGCAATTGGTGTTAAAGGAGCAGTCACGTTGTCTGCCTGTCTATCAGCCAGGCATGCGGCTGCCTCTCCTCTCCCGCTCTCTTCCTATCCTAGCACCAACTGGTGTGAAAAGGACACACTTACACACACAATACCCGTTCGAATATACAAAGAAGGAGCCAGCCAGCTCTCGATATGGGGGCAACAAAAAAAAAAAAGAAGGAAGAAGGAAAATGTAAAATCATTTTCTTCAACTGACAGCTGTCAAAATATTTGCTCTCTGTCAACGTGCGTTGTTGTTGCTGTTGGCCAGGCTGCGTCTTCGATTTTTCAACCAACGTTGCTTCCGTATAAGTGTGTTTGTGTGTGTGAAGTGTCCCTGCAAATTTCATTTTAATATTCATTACTTCACACTATAATGCTGAAGGTTATCATTGACCGTCGATGCGATTGAAACTGCTCAGTTTTACATTTTACATTTAACCATTTTCCATTCGACCTTTTTTTTTGGCTGGTCGACGAAACAAAATGCAAATCTCTTGTTCTCTCGAAATACCCTACAAGCGTTTGTGCCACACCCCACACACCCTCCCTCAGGCAATGTGGTTCCGCTTGGTTCAGTTGCCATGGCTTATAGAATTTAATTGCCTATAAAAAAGTGGAGCAGCGGAGCAGTGTCGTAAATTTTAGGAGTGTCCTTTCGAAAGCTGTTGGCATCATCGATAAACGCTCGCATCTAAATGCCGCTATCAGAAGGTTAAGCGCTCGTTGATTATAAAGTGCGTTAGTCAGCATATATAAATTTCATTGGCAGTTACAAACAACGATTACAGTCAGTCACAAAACAAGCTACACTCGACACAGATCAAATGAAAAGCAAGTCAAGTGCTTGATAGTTGCATCAAAGTGATTGCATTTCTATGAACTCGGTATTTAAAAGAGGAAACTGGGTCGTCTACTCTACATTTATAACATGCAAATGCGTTTGCAGCAGCAGCACAAAGAGTGTGTATGTGAGTGTGTGTGTGTGTGTGTGTGTTAATTCAACAAAATGTACAATTAGTTGTTGGATTGATTACATTTGCAGATTGCGTATACGCCACAGTTGTGCAAAGCTCGATTGAAAGCCCTGGTCAGATAACTGCAATAAGTAAGGGCCAAAAGTGAACTTGACTGTGTACAGTCGATAAGTAGACTCAATAAACACACACAAAAGTAGCCTACTCCAACTCCGGCAACTGATGCTGATGAGGATGTTGGTTGAGCTAAGGTTGAGGTTGCTGGCCCCTGTCCTGTCTGCTGCTCGGCTACTTCATCTTTTTGAAGATTTTCATTTATCTGCTTGGCAAACGTTTGCCACAAAAGATAACGCACAGCAGCAGCCGGAGTGGAACGGGGGCAGGCAGGCAACAAGAAGCAACAAGACGAGAAAAAAAAAATGGAAAATAATGCCGCACTTAAATCCATTTAAGCGAATTTTTCAAGCATTAAATTTGCGTTTACGTTACGTATACTTAACTTCCAACGGCAACAGAGAGAACCCACCCACCCACAAAACAGGCAGCAGGCAGAAGGCAGGTAAAAATTGCCAGAGAGAGCGAGCCGAAGAAAAATGCTTGGATATTTTTCTTTCTTTTTAGCGTTTTGTTGTTGTACGTTGGACGTTGTGGAAGGGCAGGACGAGAGGCTGAAAACGTATTTGCATCATTTGTTTTAGCCTCGAAGGCGCTTTTACACACCTTTTCTGCTTTCATTCCCTTTCTCCCCCGCTCTCTGCATTTGGCCAAATGCATTTGGCTAGAAGCTTACTTCAAATCGCTTTTTGGTTTAGCCCAGGCTCACATGTTTGTGTGTGTGTGTAGGCTCAGAATATATGTGTGTGTATGTGTATGTGTGTGTGTGTGTGTGTTTGGTAGTCTTACAGCCTCTATTCCATTCGGTTAAGTGAATGGCCAAGACGCAGTCATGCGTCTCGCAGTTACGCCATCATATATCCTGGACGAACATTTCTGTTTGTGCCTCTGCCTCGTCTTTCATTGTTGTATTCTTGTGGCCATGTAAATGACTCCCACTCCGCCTCAGATACATTCTTTCCTTCTTTCTTTTTTTTTAGGTAAGAGTGGAAAATATTCTTATCTGCGTTTTGCATGCCGCACAGTACTCTGCTTTTGGGTTTTTTTCCAAACGAACTGAGTCAGCACTTAATTTTTATTTGATTTTACTTCACTTTTTGACTGCTTACTTGAAGTTTTCTCTTTCAACTGTTATATTTTAATGCGTTAATTTTACACTGATTGGGCTTCAAGCATCAACAACACAACCAAATATTTAACAGTGCCCGCTAAAAAGTATGCAATAATTTTTTCTGCACAGAGCTTTTTATCTTAAATTGTTTAGCTCTGTGTAAATGGAATATAAAGCCTTGTGATTGGGCTTTAATTGAGTGTGTGTGTGTGTGTGTGTGTGTTTAAGGTGCATTAGCCAAAGTCTGACTTTAAGTTTGCTCTCGATGTTGGGTGGCAAATGCATCAGGCTTATCTGCAACGGCCAGCAGAAACTTTTGCACAAATCTCGGACCCATTTGCAAATGTTAGCTAGCTTCTGGATGCTGGATTCTGGCAGCAATCGCAGTGCAGACTGAGAGCAGCTGCCGCAGCCGAGTAGCGGGCGTGTCTAAAATGTATGTGTTCGATATTTAACAGCTTCCAGTTGAGCGCGTTTGGGCCATATGCAAAACGAGGCAAAGATGTTGGGGAGGGCGCCAGCTGGTTGTTGGCTTACATTTAGCTTTGGCCGTTGGCAACTTTGCTGAGCGCTTTGTTTGAGAGCACATCACCAATATATGTACTAGTGTGTGTGTGTGTGTGTGTGTGTAAAAACAACAAGAAGAACTCTGTAGTACAAATAGCTGGGGCACACTGTAAAAATCCAGTCGGGTAAACAAGGCAGCAAGCAAGCAGCCAACGAACAGTGACGTGTAAAAGTAAGCACCTGGCATTTGTGTTGAGCACGTTCGTACCTTATGTGGGATTTAGTTTTAGACTTCATTTTACTGCTGCTGCTGCTGTTGCTGCGCTTTTGGTTTCATTTTGCTGCTTGCCTCTTCTTTATGCCGTTTTATGATGGCCGCAAAACCGTGCCGTAAAAAGCAGCCAAGAGACACACACATCCGAGAGAGAGAGAGAGAAGCATAGTAAAATAAAGCCATAGACAAGCAGTCTTGCTTACTGCCTGCCTGCCAGTACTTGAACCAAATACACACACACACAGACACATGCGCCACACACACAACATATACATTAAGATATAGTTCATAGCATAATGCACAACAAGGCAGCTCTAGACAATGCTGTAATCTAAAAACACAAACGTGCAATTGTGTTTTGCTGTGAATGTGGCCAAGATATATATATATATATATATATCCATGGGTTTGCTTGCTCAACATGGAATGGCGTGGGAATATATTACAAGTTGGCTGCCGCCATTAGCAGAAGTGTGTCAGTGGCCTGTGGCAACTCCCAGTGGCAGCGACATCTTAAAGCAAACTAAATATTTGAACAGGCGCCAAAGCAATCGGAGAAGGAGCAGAAGGACACAAGGCCAGGCTATGATCCTTGGCTCATTTGGCTTTCAACACAGATCGCCAGATTGTGCTGTCTGGGGAAATAAGGCGAGGCAGGCAATTAGGAAAGAGAAGTGCACTATATATACTCTATAGCAGACATATAGAAGCAGTTGGTTAACTCACTCAAATCAAGCCAAGGCGGAACGTGTGCAAGTTCTTAAAGTCCAATTGCAGCTTTCGGCCAAACAACAAAAGCAAACTGCATAATTCAGCAGAAATTCTTTTATATGTCTTCATCTCATTCGGCAGTACATACATGTGTGTGTGCAAGTGTGTGTGGGTGTGTGTGTTAGTGCAACTGCAAGAGGAAACATTAGCAAGTCTAGACACCTACGTCATGCGTCAAGGCAGCCCAAAAACGTGAGCAGGAAGCGCACTGATGTTAAAAAGAAGTAAAAGAAAGAAAGAACGAAAGAAGCCAAAAATTGAGACGTCAAGCAGACGAAAAGAACGTGGCCCAAAGACAGCCAGTCAGCCAGCTGGTAAGAGGCCATGGCCAACGAAAAGTCTCAGCGGCAAGTCTCAAAGCTAAAAGCAGCAAAGATATAGAGATAAAGGGGAGGAGTGCGGAGCTGAGGAAGTCCAATGCCAAATGGCAAATGCATTGCGCCCAATTCAAAGCAGGAACACTTTGTGTAGTTAGAATCTACACTGAAAAAAAACTTTGAGCTAAGATTCGTATAGGTTTATAAAAAGAAAACTTAAAACTTTTCAGAACTATTGTTTCACAAAAAAATTTATGTTTTAAGATAAAAAAAAAATCAATAATATTAAGAAATGGAAATTTCAAATGCGTTCTTCAACTCCGAACAAGAAAATTCACAAAATTATTGATGAGCAATATTGAATGATATTTTTTTGCAGTGTGTTCTCTACTGCCTCTCAGCTTGGCTGTCGTTTGATCCTTTTGGCTTGTTTAATATGCTGAAAAAATACGCGATGTGACTTCCTGGATTCTTGTGCAGCACTTTTTGCGCTTTTTGCAACCGAATTCCCTGTGCAGGCAAAGTCGATGGCATTGGCTCCGTGCTACTCTACTCTACTCTACTCTTCGCTTTTCTGGGCTGCTGCTCGTTGACACATGTAAGTAAAATGTCGGCTCTTGGCATGCATGCATGCAAGCATAAGTTGTCATATTCAATGTAGCTTGTGGCATGCACCATGTACCACCACGTTATGTATGCACTTAAGCTTAGCAATATTCCCAACAGCCCGTACAAAATTACACACAAAATATGCAAACATTTTTGGGCGACCGAACGTTCGAACATTTTTAATTACAACGCATAATTGGAATTCAATATCAGACCGCGTTGAGGGTCAACATACCTATATTGCCCAGCCAATATTAAAATACATATGAACCCATATGACCATGGCCCTGACTATAACCATAGATGTGGGCGGTGCGGGCGGTTGCAGGTGCATGTGGCATTGTAAAATTCATGCAAAATGCAAGCATGATAAAAATTTTCCAATTACCGATTTTACATATTTCAAAACGCGAGCATAAATATTTATAGCACAAATTCATGAAAATCTAAACGTGTGTGCAAAGATACGCTCACAGCTCATGCTGCAACAACAAGCTCGAAACTTGCCACATACTCGTATGTACGTAAGCAACGTAGCATCCATATACATTTACATAAGCACACTGAGCTAAACTCATGGTTTTAAACTAAGGAACGTTATAACAAGTTGCAAGTGGTAAAATTCCCGACTTAAAGTTAATTTTCATACCCGAAACTTATATTAAGTTTTTCTTGCAGTGCATTTGAGTTGTGCTCACATACATATGTAAAACTATTTGCGGTTTTGGCTAGATTTTGCAATTCTTTCAGTTCTTGCCCGCCCAAAAACAAATACAAAGTAGCAACGATAGCAACCAGGAGAGTCATGTGGCAAGTGGAACTCGGTGCTGCATATTTTTAGGTGATTTGAATTTTTAAGAGCGTACTAAATTTTTTTTATATCCCTTGGGCTATGTGTCACTGCAGCAAAGCAAGTGCGCGCCCTTCCCTCCTCACCTTGCTCTTCGTTCAGTATCTTTGTGGCACAGCCAGCAGTTGAGGCACTGAGATTTAGCTGCGTGTTTAGCCGTAAACTATATACATATATATGTATGTGTGCTTACGCTTGCTTAGCTGGCAAATGGCGTTTGCAATGGTTTTACATTACAACACTTTCACTTCACACGCACTAAGCAATGTGTATGTGTGTGTTTGTGTGTGTGCTTCCCACCAGACTTGGTGGCATTGACATAATGCAACACGGCTCCATTGACGCCTGGCCTTATTTGCTAACACACTTTTTTCCCTACTCTGAAAATGCCATTTTAATTGTTGCAGCGACCCTCGCTCGCACTTTGCGCTGATTTCCCCAAAGCACACACACAAACACACACTCCACACACACACACACTCAGTAGACTGGCGCAATTGCCAGCAATTTGTTTTGTGGCACTAAACAACTTTTTGCCTCGTCTGCGTTACAAGCGCTAATTAATCTTCGCCATCAGCCATCAGCCCATGTGCCAGGTGAGATATGAAGTGCACGCCCCGAGCAACTAACCTACCTACCTCCCCCCTCAACCCGAGCTCGACAGCCGGCTGCGTATTGTGGCAGCTTATTTCCGTCATTAATTAAATTACGCAAAAATGTTCAAAAGCACATAAATCAGACGGCGTCATTTGGGAACTGAAAACTGTTTGGTACGTCCGAGCTTCAGGTTTTTCTTTTTTAGTGCTCCTTGCGGAACGACTATAAATATTTATGCACAACACCGCTCAAGAAGTTCCTAGACCCTCTCACCTCCCCTCTACCCATATAGATAAACTCATTTAAATGTTAATGCAGCGGGCAAAAGTTGTGCTTAAGTTGAAGCTCTCGCATTGCATGCATTTTATTTGCCATGTTCCTTAACTTTAACCCCACAACACGATTGAGGATTGAGGAGGGTAAAGTCAATGAACATCTGAAACTGAGGGTTGGTGGTTGTTACATGCTATACTATAATCTATATATCCTCTATCTATAGCATAAGTTGGACTTGTTCTGTACATGTTCTATACTTTAATAACTGCAACAATGTGTTTAACCCCTGAGCGGCTGTGGTGCGGTGGGGTGCGGTGTGGTGCCCGGCCTGCATGTTAATTAAGTGGAAAAATGTTTGCGCTGGGTTTCATTCTTCTTTTCCTTCCTTTTTTTTTTGAGGGTGGTTGCTACGGACACACACACACACACTCTACCTCTGACAGCATAATGAAATATCATAAATAATTGAATCATGCACAATTTAAAAGTTTTATAAAATCATAATTATATATAGACAGATGTCTACGAAAAGTAATCAACTACCAACAACTGTTGTTCAAGGTCTTCAAATTGTTTGCGTTTTCAAATTGCTTGAAAATACTTTTGAAACATATTTGCGTGTGTTGAGTGAACAGTTTTTATGGTTTGTTGTTCTTTAATATAAAGATATAACTTCCACGTAACTTTACTTTCCTGTTAAACTAACATACGTAAATAAGCTGTAACTGGGCTAATTTTCCGGGCCATTGGCCTCGCTGCCAGCAACAACAACAACTACTCTCGACGTTTATATATTTGTTTATAACACATTTGCGCATCATAATAACCCACATTTTGTTCGTTTGGCATATCGTGTGTCGTAAGCTGATAGCCATTAACCTGTTAATGTTGCAATTATGCGGCAGAAATTATGTTGCTATTTGTTTCTCCTCTCCAATTTTCGTGCAGCGGGAATGGAGGTGCCATAAATAAGGCGCATTATTAAAGTTGGAAAAAGCTGAAAGACTCTCCGCATGTGAGTACCGCATTATATTAGCCAGGGGAGAAATGGAGTAACTGAGTAACAAAATGCTCTGACTACAAAGTAACTCAACTAAAAGAGGTAAGACATTGTGTGTGTGTGTGTGTGTGAGTGGCAAACAAGCTGGCAACATAAACACAACTTTCTCTCTCTACATACAGCTACGGCAATTTTAATTACCCACATTGTAGCTGTGTATCTTGAATGTAAATAAAGTTACAAATTCACCTAAAAGGATAACACAAAACGAAAGACTTTGTACACAGCACAAATGAGCGAGTGTACATGTGAGTGTGTGTGTGTGCAACGTTGTCTCGTTTGATAATGAAGTCCTTGTCTAATTAGCGCAAATGTCTGATGGCAGCTGACAAACTAACATCACAGATTTAACTCAGTTGACACAAGGAAGGAAAAGAGAAAACTTTTGTGCAGTTGCATGAAAAAATAATCCTTGCAGTTTATTTCGGTGCTATAAACTGAATGTTCTGAACAGTAAATTGCATTTTCTTATTTTTTTTTTTAGAGGGCTGTTTGTAGGATTGCATGATGTCTGATTTATTTCATCAAACAGAAACATAAAAACGTAGACAAGGGAAGAATAAAAATATTTATAATCATAATAAAAAGGCGAACAGAGGCGTTCTCCAAAGGTGTGCCTCGAAATGATTTCGGCCGGGCTTATTTATAATAATATTAGGGTCCTTTTGGTGTGTGTGTGTGTGAATGTCCTTTGGCCTTATGCACCCATAAATCATGTGGCTTGTTTGTTCGCTAAGCGTTGAAACTTGAAGGCAAGCAAAGCTCCTTCTCCATTTTCGGTCTTTTCTGCTCTTCGTTTACTCATTAGATCTTTTTTTTTGTTGCTGTTGTCCTTTGTCGCCTTTCATAAAACCAACAAAAACACACACAACGCACATAAGAGTATGCTTATTTCAAGAAACACCTTTTGTGTCAACTCCAGAAAAACTGTTCCCAGTTTCCTTTCTCTCTCTCACTCTCTCCCTCTCATTCTCTCTCCTTCGCGCTGTCAGCAAATTTGTGGCAGCCACAACAATAACAATGCCTCCTCGGGCGATATCGTGCCAAGGCGGCGTTGATTGGCAGCAGGTCGCGTGTGGTTGGGTGGTTTCGGGTGGTGCTGGCCTGTTATTTTCTTAATTTTCAACACGTTTGCTTCTTTCTCGACTTGATTATCCTTTTCGGTGGCAAACGGAAACTGAAGTAGCACAAGAAGCGCAAACGCAAACGGAATTGCCACACAAAGGCGTATCTATTTCGTGACAAAAGGCAACTTTACTCCCAAGCCCTGGTGTCCTCCCATATGTGTGTGTGTGTGTGTGTGTGTGTGCGTGTGACTGGGCTGCGGCTTTGTTGCCTACTTTTCAAAGCTGCCTACATGTATTTACACCTGAAAGTATGCTAACGTCTTGCAGCACGCACGCTATGCGTTGTCCTCTTCAACCCCTCCATCACCCCGCTGAAGTTTCGTTCAGTTGTATGCGCATAACTTTGCACCTCGACCAGATAGCTGCCTGACTGGTGGTCGCTAGGGATGTGCAATATTTATGTTTACACACACAACTTGTCACAACTATGCTGGGAGAATTGAAAGTGAGAAAGAGAAATTCTCTAACCAATAAATATTTATACAATTTAGAGTTTGTTGAGTTATTTGAGTGTTGTTTTCTCGAGGATTCAATGATATATAACTGATCTTGGACTATCATCATAAAGCTTTCAATACAAAAGTAACAGTTTGAAATAGTGATAATAAAAATCACACTATAAGTTTTTCTCCCATCTCTAATGAGCAATCGTGAGACATGTGTAAATGTATGTTCATATGTAGAGAGGCAGAGGCAGCCATGTGCGTGTGTGCTATCTGTCTGTCTTATGACAGAAGTTATTCGACTAGGCAACTGTCGCCGCATGCCACGCCCCAACACACAAGCTAGCCGTGGGCGGCTTTAAGATTTACTACATCAATGTTCAGTTAGCTTTAAGAGAGAGCCTTGGCTGTGGCAGCTTCCTTTGCTGGTAGCTCACGCTCAGCCAATTTAGTTTCAACGACGCGTGGCCTAAATTGTTTTAAATTACAAGGCGGCTATTAAACTGAGGCACGTTAATCCTGCGGGCAGGCAACTATGCAGTACATACATACATACACAAGGACATGCGGATATGCGGACATATGTACATAGGTACATACATATGTACACGCCGTCAGGTATTTCCGGCAGCTCATTTCCGTTTCACCTCAATTGGGTAAACGTAAAACCAAAATAGAAAAACATAACACACACAAAAAAAAAAGAAATGTGGGGAAAAAAGCAAAGCTGCAAAACCAAGCAAAAATAAATAAAAAACGAGAAAAGAGAGAGAGAGATGGGGAGGGTGAAAGGGAGCCCACATGCAATGCCATAACTAGAGACGCAGCAGGTTTTATTTCCCCTGGCTGCCTTTTAAGAAGGGTGCATAAATTAAGGCTAAGCCAAAGCGAGGCGAGACGAGACGAGACGAGACGAAACGAGAGACGCGACGCAAAGTTGCAGTTGACCGTAGCAGACAATAAGAGAGCGAAATAGAGACGAAGGGAAGACAAGTAGCTTTTGTGGCAATGTTGAGGCCAAGCCAATGTCGCCAACGGGCGCCTTCTTGCGGCAAAATTTAAAGACAAGCAACCGCAACTACAAGAAGACGACTGCCAGACTAGACGACACGACTGAGGCACTTGTGCAACACCTCAGCATTTATTTATGGTAGAGAATTTAAATTTCAAAGCACATTGCAAACTTGCAGGCGTCAGCATTTGACGAGGGGAGACACAGTACACAGTACAGAACTCTTCGGGGGCAATACACCCCTCAAATTAGCGCGAGCTTCCCTTTTCGGCTTTTTCTGTTTTATGTTTACCTTTTATGATTGCTAGGCCGGCTGTTATTGTTGTTGTTGTTGCGGCAACGCTATACTATACTTTAGACTTTATTTTTTGGGCAAACACCCTTCACGCGACGCGACGAGACACACATAAGTGTGGCAAATTGCACACACAAACACACACAGCAAGTGTAACACACTGCAAAAGGAAATTTGGCCAAAATTGCGCGGTAATTGCAGCCGCTAAATTTCACTTTTGTTTCCAGGCATGTGTGCTTTGGCGCAGCAGAAATTGAGCAGTAACAACAAAAAACAGAAATTATGCGGCAACAGAGCGTGTCGGAGGCCAAAACCAACCAACCACCCTACCCACAAACCCTCCCCCATGCACACACACACACACTCTCACACGGCACCGCTTGGCCGGCAGTTTTCATTTTTAAATTGGCGGTTTTATGTGCAATTGTATGTATGCCAGGTGTGTGTGTGTGTGTGTGTGTGCTTCACCATGACTAACTTACACACACACACACAGTCAGACACAACCACACCGAGAGAACGCCCTGCCTTCTTGCTATGCGCATTAGCAAATTTTTATTGCATACTTTTGAGCGCGATTGCAATTTAATGCGACCAACAAAACCCAAACCAAGCCAACACATGTTCCACATGCGGCTTTTATGCTCCACGCATAATTTTTCGAGCGTTTGCAAATGCAAAATGCTTGTTGAGATTTATATTTTCATATTAGACCACATTTGACATTCGAAATGTGCGCAAATTTGCCACACACACACACAGAGAGGCAGAAACTCAAATTTTATTTTAAATGACTGCCATATTAGACACGTGTCTTTCGACATTTGTTGTTTTGTTACGCTATATGGATTTTATTATATATTTCTTTTATTATTGCAGTTATTTTGTTGACTTCATTTCGTGTTTGAAATGCCCTTGAGCTGTGCTTGTTTGTCATAAACTGAGGCGTTATATTGTCATATAAATTAAACCATCATGGCATTGATTTTGTTAGTTTGATTTCCTTGTTTGCGTGTCTGATTTTTATGCATATTCGTGTTTGGCAGCAGAACAATGAGCCGAGAGTACACGGAGAAAAAGTGTCATTTGGAAATGGTTTTTATTTTAAGATTAAAACTGTTTGATTTCTTTTATTTTGTTGTCTTTGATTGAACAATATAAATGTTAATTTGTGCTACTTTTCTACTGAACCTGAATTTCTCTTTGCCACACATGCAACCAATTCAGTGTTATAGCTTTATTGGCTGTTTGTTTTCTGCCTGTTTGCATTTATGCCTCCTTATTTATGTCTCTCTCTCTCCCTCTGTGTGTGGATTGAGATTCTTTTGTTTCACGTTTATTATTTATAATAAATGACTTCACATACCAAGCAGTCGTAGATACTACTCCCCCACAAGCCCTCACCCCCTCCATCTGCCTATCATTCATTATTTAATAATATTATTGAGCGTGCAGGCCTTTGTCTCTGGAGCTGCCATTGTTGTCGAGGGGGAGGAAGGTGGCCTATACATATCCCCAGATATGTTTATTGCTATCTGTATGTGTTTGTGTGTTGGGAAACGGTTGAATCGATATTCTGAATCCTTTGTAGAGGCGTTGCTGTTGTGTGAACTAACTTCAATAATCAAGTTCTTTCCACAGACAAGCAATAATTAGAAATTGGTTTGTTTATTTATACATACATACACATTTTCTTAGAGTTTTGTTTGATTGCTTTGTTGCCTAAATGATGTGTTCATATTGCATACTTTCATCTACTTTGCTTTCTTGACCATTTAACAGTTCATTCCTATGCTCCCTTGCTCGCCTGCACTTAATGCAATTATTCTTCTGCTATGGCCAAAAAATTCCACGACTGACAATAAACCAATTTAACTTTTGCAATATGCTTGGAATTACCAACTAAAATGGGACGATAACTACCCCTCAACAGCAGTTGTCTCCCCTTTTCTGGCTTATGCTGTTGGTCAAAATAGTTTTCGACAATAGACAAATTGTGTGTTTGTGTGTGGAAGTGCGAGGGTTGCTCGCCTTTTATGATAGCTCTAAGTATTTATTTATGCGACTGAACTTTTGACCACCACCAAACGCAAACTCGAAGAACTTGGAGTGTTGTGATGACTTTTCAACCCCAACCCAAGTTTGGGTCAATAGCTAGCGTGTTTTATGCCATTTCTACTCTTGAATTCGAAGTCGAGTTGTGCTTGCCATAACTTGAAATAAGTACTACTTGAATTGCCTTTTGCCATGATATTCAAGATATACGCTGCCAAGTATGTGCGGTCAGTTTGTAAATGTAATGCTTAAATATTAACAGATAATTGAATTAAGTGTAAATAAGTGTCGGTAATGTGTGCCTGATAGCTAAATAGCTAATAGAAGTAATTTATTAATGTCGCTCAAGTCGATATCCACATTTATCGGGCATCTTTAATGTTTTAAGTTTTAATTCGATAGGTTCGAATATGAATCGCCGTTTAATTAAAAGTTGTTGCTGTTGCTGTCAGCGTTGGCTGATAGCTGTTTGGGCTGGCTTTCTGGCCCTGGCCGCAAACAGGCATGTGCAGTTAATTAAATAAAGCGACATGTGTTTAAAAAATATAAATTAAATAAATTTACATGGCATTACATTATTTTTTAATAGGTTTCGTTCGAGTCTGTGGCACGGCGCGTGCTTAAGTGCAAAATTAAAATTTATGAAAAACAAATGAAAATTAAATTCGCTTTAAATGTTGAATTCCTTCGCCAAGACTACACTCAAATACCAAGCGAAACAAAAACACACAAAAGCAGAGTCAAAAAACATTTTGGTAATACAATTTAGTGGCACGAGACATTTTTGGTTTAATTAATTTGTAGTCATTAACTGTAGCTGCCTACAAATAAGTTGAGTCAAGCCCCAAAAGACTCCTGCTGAGAGTGTTAGTGTGTGTGTGTTTTGTTAGTAGGTGTCAATACACACACACACACACACACACACAAAAGAAGACAGAGATAGAGAAAGGAAGCGATGTATTACAGTCGCTGTGGTGCACCAAAATGTATGCCACATGTGATGCTAAGCAGCATACTCAAGTATACTAGAGTGGGTGTGTTGTGTGTGTATGAGGATATATTACATTTTGCGGTGTGTGTGAGTGTGCTGGTGTGTATCTTGACAAGTATTTGTACTTGTGGCTTTCGACTGTTTGGGCAAACGTTACACATAAGTTGAATTATGGCACACTTGCCACACTCACACACGATCTCTGTGCAAACGCAGTAAGTGCAAAACGCAGCTGCAACGGCTGCTAATGAAGTTCTTGTTTAGCGCTGCAACAACGCAATTGGGTCACAGTCAGCAACTGTAAATAATGGCTTAGTCGTAACTGCCGCTAACAAGCAGGCTAAATCTGTGAAATACGAGCAACCGAAAATCGCTTTCGAAATTGGGCCTTAGGAGTTTTGTTCGTTTTATTTTTGGCACAAAGCTCATAAAATGAGCAACAGGCCGCCCACTTGCCTCATATGTATTGATTTTATGCGTGTTGTGTGTGTGTTGTGTGACAATTTGTCAGCTTTTGTTAAATTTCACGTTGCCTACTTTAAGGCGCCGCTCGTAAATTGCGTATACGCACAATCAATGCGTGCCTGTCAGCGTGTACGTGTGTGTGCATGTGTTCGTGTGTGTCTCGGCAAATACCTGACTGAAGATTATTTGTCGATTTCTTTTGTTGTTGTTGTTGTTGTTGTGTGTGCTTACATGTTGGCATTTTGCTTCAGTTTTTTTGGCTTTGGCTTTGCCAAATCGAAATTGTTTTCCGCACATCAATTTTATTATGCCTCAATAATTGATGCTGTGATATGTGTGTGTACGCGACGCAGAAGCCAAAAGCTCAGCTCAATTCGAGGTATTTGCTGATGGATTTATGAATTGCAATTGCAAACTTTATTACTTCGGCTAATTGTCTTAAAAGTCTACCTGTCTTACTCAATGGCGATTACAGTTGAAAATTGTTGCTTAATTGCTGAACCAAGACGGAGAGAGAAAGAGAGAGGAAGAGCGTCTGTGCTTGGCTGGCTAATTTACCGCCCCAGACAAGTTTTGTAGGCAACCCACATACTTACCTGGCGCCAAACTTTGCCAGCGTCAAAAGTTGTTCCGGGACTGTTGTTGCTTTTGTAAAATGGGCAGCGCTAAATGCCCCAAATTCTTTAAGTTTACAAGCAAAACATTTGTGCGCAGTTTTCATTTTCGGGGTATTTTATTTCTTTGGGGCTTGCGTGCGTGCACGAAATGAGGGCCGAAAAGGATGTTGTTGTTGTTGTTATTGTTGTTGTTGGGTTTTCAAAGTGTAGCAAGTTTTTTTTTGTGTGTTTTTACACCCTTTTTTGGTTAGCGGGTATTCTTGGCCGTTACTGTTTTCTATTTACGCAAAGGCCGCAAGTTTTCGCTTTTTTTGGTCCGGCTAGCCATGGCCCTGAATGTGGACGAGGGGGTGATGGTGGTGAAGGTGGTTTGGGGGAGTCTCGCTAATATTCGCCATTAAACTTTTGCTTGTTTTTCTTTAATTAACAACGCAAACATCTGATATGCTACTTTTTACTTTTTACTTTGCGTTGCTTTGCTGCTTTTTGCCTTGTTTGTTGTTTTTTTTTCTCTTTCCGTTTTTTGTTGCTTACTTTGGCCATTGCATACCTTTATTAAGTTTCTTTTTTTTTTGGGTTCCGAGCCACAACTTTAGTGCTTAAAATTTGTACTGGGCTCTTGCTTTATGAGTTTTAAAGAGAAAAAAGGGTCAACTTTTCTTTCCTCCCTATTCACTCTCCCTCCCTTCCTTTCTGTTTGCATAAGAGACTCAGCTAAACCTCAACCGCGCCCACAAAACCGCCTGGGAACAATTGCGCTTTGTCTTTGATTTGATTGCATTAATTGTTTTAATTTCTGCGGTTTTCTGCAGCATCCAAATGGACTTTGTTGTTGTCGTCTTTGAAAACTGCCTATGCTTAACCAACAAATATTTATCTATAATATCCACTTAGCTAAATGCTTAATGCATAATTAAGAATGCTTTATTGTGCACAATCAAAAGCTTAATACCGCATATGCAGAGTATATTCATTGATTGTTTAAGTATATCACTTTAAAAAAAACTGGGGTATTATAGGCACAAAAACAAGTAGAAGTAGAAGATATAATTTTAACCCGTTGGCGAGCAATCTTGCCGACCCTATACCCCTCCGACGCCTGAAGAGAGTTCATCCCACCGATCTCCCTACTAGCAGAATTTCCTAACCTGTAAACTTGTAAATTTTTTGTAAATATAGTAGTTAAGGCTTCTTGTATCCACATTACCCTTTCCCTTTTACACGTTAGGTTAAGTTCAGAAGACACTGAACGTTTCCAACGAAATTAAATAAACAAAAAACAAAAAAAAAAAGAGTTATAATAGTAGAATAGTAAATGTACAGCATACTCTTAAGTGCTAAAAAAAAGTCCTATCATTTAATTTTTTTGTAAACTATTCATACGAAATTCATTTTAAAAAAATGTATTGATGGGTGTAATAAATTTGTATTTTATCCAAAAATAAATTTTTACATGTTAGTCAAAAAAAACAATATATACTCTCCCAATGGATTTGAACTAATGCATCGTTTTTCAAAAGAAATTTTACATGCTAGAATAACAAACTAAACTGAAAAGCATTGGAAATAGAAAAAAGTGCAGACTGCTAACATCGAATAACAATAACCGCAGTTGTTAGTTACTACAAGCATATAAATATAGTTTTAGTTGATAATTTGAATTAAATTTTGTCGCTTTTGCTTGGGGACTTTGTGTGTGACATAAAACAAGCCCCAGAGTGTTGTTAACACAGCTGCAATGTGGAAAATAATTGCAACTATAGCAACACATGGTGATGGCGATTTGGTCAGCAGGAAAACATGGCACAACTGTCATAGTTCCAAACACACACACACATACACACACTTGTGAGTGTTAACGCAAAAATTAAAAAGTTTTACGAACAACTTTTTTTATATTTTATTTACTGGTGCAAATGAACTAAGCACCAACAACGTTCTGCTTGTCTTTCAACATGGCAGCAAACTTTTGCAGTGCACTGTAAGCGGATGAGCGTCTCTGTGTGTGTGTATGTGTGGGTTAAATGGATATACATGAGTGTGTGTGTCTGTGTGAGTAAATTAAAGCGGATTACTTAATGTGAGCTGCATTTTTGATGCACTTGTGTGTAATTTTCATGTTTGATTTAGCCGAATGACTTTTAATTATTCAACAAGCAAATGTGGGCCACTGAATGCACAGAATATTGTAGTTAATACACACACACACACACACACATACGTGAGTGTGCGAGAAATCTAAACTGAGGCGCAGGCATAAGCTGCACTTTAAGTCCATAAAAACACCACTTGAAAACTAATTAAACACTAATAGCAAACAACAAAAAGCTGCGCAAAGGCAGCTCAAGTGGCGGAAATGTCGGACTGTAGTCCAGCTCCAGAGCCTGCAATTAAACCAAACAAAACAAAACAACAACAACAGCAGAAAACGAAAACGAGAAACGTAGGAGAATAAAAGAAAAAGTTTTTAATTTCAGCCAAGCCGAAGCTGAGGAAACACAGGCTGCTGGGCGCGAATGAGTCGATAAGTTGGCAGCGAAAACGTCTCCTTGCCAAGGCAAATAAAACAATGGAGTCCCACACACACAACAATAGTCCGAAGGAGCAAAGCGAAAGGATAACAGACGGAAGTGAAACGAAATGGCAAATCAATGAAGGAATAAAGAAAAAATGGCAGCAGCGACAACAAAAGCAAAGCCGCTTAAAGTGAAAATTATTTCTTAGCCAAAAAAAAAAAACTTCTTGGCGGCTCTGGACATACATATATAGTAAGTAAAAGCCCTAAGCTGTTGACTTATTTTGGCCAGGTTCGATATGCTTGTGTATTGTGTCTAAGATTTGTATGCACGGCTAAGCTGCTTGGCAATTTTGGCCGGCCATTTAGTTTAGCCAGATTGCGTGAAGCAGATAAAACAAATGTTTATGTGTGTGTAGGGGCAAGTATATAAATTTTGTTAAAGCACTTACTTAAAAAAAAAAAAGAAAAAAACCCTGAAAGAGGAATATAAAATATGCAGGAAAAGGGCAAGGAACTTACCTTTGTGATGGCGCAAGTGATGGCCAACAGCTGCTGCGCCCGTGCAACAAGGTGGCTCGTAATATAAATTCCAAGTGTTCTCATAATCCGCCCGAACATAATCCACATAAATTATTTGCGCGCCGAGCGCAAGCAGCCAAATGCTGAGCAGACTTTGCCGCAAACCAGCAGAGGCCATCGAGGAGCACATGCTGCTGCCACTTGGTCCTGGTTGGTAAAACACACACACACACACACACACACTTATTAACTGGATCGGAGCTGGCACTAATTGCAATGCCAACAAAAATGTTGCAAAATTGGCGAACGCGTTGCGAACATTGAGCCAAAGGATAAAGTGATCTGTTCTTGATACTCTCTCTCTTTCACATTGTTTGACGCGATTGACGCGTTTTTCAGGATAATAAAGTTTCTGTTTGATTCTTCTACTAGGCTAACGCACGTTATGCACGTCACGAGCTGCGAATACGAACTGAAGTTTAGCGGCACGAGGAACTGTGTTAAATAAACACACTGGC
Source organism: Scaptomyza hsui (assembly GCA_018152825.1). Taxonomy (NCBI): domain Eukaryota; kingdom Metazoa; phylum Arthropoda; class Insecta; order Diptera; family Drosophilidae; genus Scaptomyza; species Scaptomyza hsui. Next base: position 10,606,808 of record JAECXO010000002.1, read on the forward strand.
GACGCACGAAGTTATACGAAGTGGCGTGGACGCTGTTCGGCTGCTTCAACTGTTCGGCTATCAGACTTCAGACACCTGTGCTGCGAACGAAAGAGAGGGAATAAAAGAGCATTAGTAAATGATGCGCATGCGTCTTAGTTATAAAAGAGTATATAAAAAATATCCCCGTATAATTCCCAGTGTTTTGTTTATGTTTACGAAGTGTATTGAACTCATTTAGAGAAATGTGCAACGTGCAACGCAATGCAACAACAACAACAATAACAATAACAACAACACAGCATATATATTTTTCAAGGGTAACTGCAGACACATTCAAACTGAAGTGCACACAAAGCCAGGGCTAAAGCGGAGAAGTGAAATGCAGTCGAGACGAGACGAGACTGTTGCCAGTTCAGGAACGAAGGGAAATTGGGGAAGACAGGAATACCGTTAGCGCCGTCCAGACTCAAAACCAGACACACTTGCACTTAAAGCATTTTCGTGCATTATTATTTATGCATATGCTTGTAATTGCAGTAGAAGAAATACTCTATGTGTGTGTGCCTGTATTAGTGTGTGTGCCCAGACTCTGTGTGTTTTTTTATATTTTTTTTTCTTCCGTTTCTTTGTGCATTTGGGCATCGCGTGCTGCCTTGTACAAATTTCAGCACATTTTCAATGCTGCATTTTGTGTGTAGGCTGCAACAAAAAAAAAAAAAAAAAAATGTTCCAGACATAAGTCACTCAGACAGTCAGACCCAGAGGGAAGAGGGCATTTTAGGCTGCGCAGACACTCCAAGACAATTAAACAGTAGCCATCGTCTTTTTCTGTGTATAAGTATGTGTGTTGTGTGTGTGTGTGTTTGAAAACTTTGGTATAAGTTTCGAAGTGGAAGTTCAATTCGTAATTCTTATGGCATGCAAAGATATAAAACCGAAGTTATGCCATTGTTTTCAAGCTGAGTACAGTAGTCATTGGATAAAGTGAATGTCTGATAGTTTTGTGCATGATATTCTAAAAATACGAAGGATTTTGAATAAAAGTACATTGTAAATATTATCAATATTTTTTTAGAAGCATACAAAAGAGTTTAATTTATGATATACCCCGTTTCTTGCTGTGTAATAACCTTCAGACAGTTTCAACAAGTTTTGCTATTTATGGCGCGCTCTTGGACTTGACTTGGGAATCCAGAGATCAGACAGACTGACCGCAAGTTAACAAAGTTTTGGCATTTCGGCGTTTTCTGCATTTTGTGCATTGCAATTTTTGGCCAAGACAATTTGCGGCTACTTTGTGCGACAGGCCAAAAAGGCATAAGGCTTTAAAGAGCTCACAGCAGAGAATCCTGTATATATATCCTGTGTATAGTCTGCCCGCACCTGTCGTGTGCGCTGAGGCGAACAAAAACAAGCTCAACAATTGCCTTATAAATGCCCTCAAACTTGAACTAAAACGGAACGACTTTTGGCAAAGGAATGGAGCGAAAAAAAACTTTGATTAATGTGCGCTTAAAGAGCCGGCTAAAACGGAGAGAAGGGGCGGGAGGCGAGATATATATAAAAAACAAGGACACAACTTTTCATAACTTTAACACAGCGACAAACAAAACATTGGACAGAAAGGCAGACGGCGAGTAGACCGAGTCTGCTTCTGCTTCTTCTTCTTCTTCTGCAGCTGCAACATACAACAAAAAACTTATGCAATCATGGGAAAGGAGGCGGGAACAAGGCCAGCAGGCAAGGAACAAGAACCAAGGACCAAGGACCAGGCAAAATGCAGTTTTCAAGGCGCCGCACAACAATGTCAGCGACAAAACAGCGACGACAGGACGAAGCAAGGAAAGAAATCACAGTGCAAGAGCGTTAAAAAATGAATTGTAAAACAAACGGCAAACAAACGAGGCAACATTTGCTATGGACACACCCACACACACAAACACACACACACACTGAGAGAGTTTACAGCCCACAAAGTAGCCCGCAGGGCGTCCTTTTGAATCGAAGGCAGGCAGCAGGGGGGCGTGCCAACCGTCAAAGTCAGCAGACCGGTTCAGCCAAGCTCCACACCCGCATCCGCATCCTTTCGCCCGTGGGTTAATAGAAAATGTAATTCGATGCATTTAATGTTGGCGAACGCCAAACGCGAACGCTGCAGGTTGCCCCCCAGGAGCAGGATCGCAAAGCTAAAAGGAGTATATACGGGCACGTTAGCTGGTTACAGCTTTTAGCTCCTCTCTTTTTTTTATGAGTTTACATTGGGCTGCCATTCATCCAGCAGCGACGTCGTCGTCGCTGTCGTTGTTTTGTTTGAGTTGCTTACCTAATCCTTGCAAACAAGTTAAAAACGTTGTAAAACAAACAACAAACAGCAACAGCAAATGAGTGTGGGAGAGGGGAAGGGGCAACTGTGGCGCCGCCCACGGCGAACCTGACTCTGCGATGCGCTTCACATTTACAAATCCATTCAAGGCCAAAAAATAAAGGGGTAATCGCAAAAGGAAATTAGGTGCTGCATACTTTTTAGCGCATTAAATAAATAAAGAACGTCAAGGAGTAATAAAAACTTGATAAAAATAACTTTAAATTAGTATTTAAGAGATGGTATATAGCAGATTTAAATGAGATTGGTCATAAAATATATAAAATATCTAAATTTTCTACCTTTTTAATCCTGTTTAGTCATTACAAATTTAAAAAACTTCTCCAATTCTGTTTGTGGTCATTTTAAGGTAGTAAAACTAAAACAGTTTTGTTGTTTCTGGTTTGAAATGTCAGTCGTAAAGACAGACGTGCATTTGGGAAACGATTTTGAGTGACATCAAGTGCCATGAGAAATACAAACAATTATCAAGCATTCAGTCTGCTAGCGCCCTGTTCCTATCCTGTTCTCTCTCACCCTCCGCCATGCGCTTGGCAATGGTAACCTCAGCAACCTGCGCCGCGTGCCACAGCAATGACAACCAGCGCACCCAACGCTAATAGAAATTAAACGAAAGTGCTGCACGGCTTTTCTGTTGCAGGAGTGTGCCAAAGGTGGTTGCCAGCCAACTGGCCCAGCCACCCCCATCCCTGCCATCCCACCCGTGTGAAGGTCGAGCTGAAACGAAATGCAACAACAAGAACAGCAACAGCAGCAGCAGGGTTGAGCTCGCAGCAGCCCTCTACACTTAACGAAAAATATATGATTAAATATAAAGATTTGAAAGATTTCACCACTAGAATCCAAGAACCCTAGAATCCTTTTAAGTAAGCCTTGAAAAAACTAGATTTTAATGCTTCTAACAAATCGTATTACCATATTCTGTCACCCTTTTCTCTGAGTGCATCTTTCGCTTTCATTTCGTTGACTGGTTTTTGTGACTATTTACATTTGCTTTTATTAATCATAAAAAATGCTGAAATCGCCGAATTTGCCCGCGCTTGCTCTCCCGCTAGAAATGAGTGGCAGCAATGCGACCAGGAACGTGCACGAAAGTGCAATTTGATTTTAATGGCGGCAAAATGTTGAATGTTCCGTCGCACAGCCAACCAGACAGACGGACGGAATGACAGAAAAACAGACAGACTAGAAAAGCAAACACGCAGACAAAACTGGTTGTTGTCGTTGTTGTTTTTTTTTTTTTTGTCGGTCTGGCTGCTGTTGCTTTTCCTGCTGTTGCTACTTTCCATGCAATCAGGCGCCATTTGTTGACGTTTGTCTGTGTTGGTGTTTGTTAATCTGTGTGCGAGAGTGCGTGAGTGGGTGTTAGCAAGTGCACACACATACACACATACACACACTTAGAGACTAGAATGCCTTTCCTGTTTTTGCATTTTGCATTTTGCCCGTGACATTTGATTTGGATTCCTTTTTTCTCGTCCTTCTTCTGCCTAGCCTTAGTGCGTACATTTTATTTGTTTGTTTGCCCATTCTGTTTGTTTGTTTGCTTTGTTTGTGTTTGTATTCGATGCATGTGTGTGTGTGTGTGCTCTGCAGCCGCCTCACTCGTCACTGTCATTAACGTCATTGTTTGACGCCGTCGGCATTCCCAGGACTCGCTGTATCCAAGTCACGGCCGGAGTCAATGACAATAGGCAAAAGCCAAAATGCGACTACAAATTTTAAATATTTAAATGACATTTCACCTTTCCCCTTGCGAGTCGGCGCCCTTTAATTAAAGTGTCTGTGAAACTATTCAACGACAAAACCATCAATTATTTATGTCCTGCCATTTAATCCAACTAATAATTTTAGTTTGTCTTCGAGCAAAACACGCACAAATGTCATTTTCGACTAGATTATATACTAGCAAATATAACCAACTATTTATACATATATGCGAGTGTACAAGGGTTGAAAAAAGAGTAATTAATCATTGATAATGGCTTCAGGATCAATATACTTTTGTAATCAATTGTACTTATTGTAAAACTCTCTTAGGCAACCCTCGCATAAATGCAGTTAAACAAATACAGTGCAAGGCGCATCGAATTTATTGCCGCTGTGCGATCATTGATAAGCTTACAAACAACAAGGACAAGGACCAGCTGCAATGCTGTTGTCCTCTGATATCAAGAACGCATGTATGTAAATCCACGTTAACAGACGTTTCACTGTACACACACACACACAAAAAAAGGGGCGGTTGCTATTTGTTTGCTGATGTTTGCAGAAAGTCAACCTTCTCCCAACCTGAGAACAACGCCTGCTCCGGGCGTGTGCCACTGATAAGGGTCTTGCCGCCGGGCAGCAGGAAAAGACAAGGAGAGAGTGAGAAAGAGAGAGATAGAGAGTCAGTGCAATGCTGCTGCAGGGGATTTACTCTAGTTTATTTGTTAATGGTTTATTTATTAATTCCTGCGGATTATCACGTCAGACAAGGCATCACAACAACAGCAACAACGAGCAACAGAAATCGAGATACAGCACGGCGGTCAGGAATAGAGTCAAGGGGATGGGGAGGGTGGACGGGAAGCGAGCAACGACCGCACACGGAAACGCATATGGCATTAAGGGTGGTGCAACTGTTGTGCGATAACGTTTATCGTCTAGTCGAAAATTTGTTGCTAATAGCCAATGTGCAACATGGTCCTAATCTTTAAGCTTGTACAGCAGACACAATAGCTCCAAAGTTTTGCGAAGCAAATTGAAATTCGGTGTTCGCATTGAAATCATGCATTAATAATGCTCAAATACTAAATAGTTTAGGCCACACACACACGTACACATTTATACTTATGTGGCATGATGCAAAGTGCCAGGAACATGCGTACACAATTTCCTAAATCCTTCTCTGCAACGTTATGTGGCAGCAATGTGGGTGCTAAAACCGCCCGGAAATTTGAAAATTTTGTGCACACGAGAAGTTGAACAAGAAACTCCTTTTCCCGCTTTAGTTTAAAAAGGAAAAAGGTGGCAACTACACTTGAAAAAAGTCCTAGAACCTTTAAAAACTCATACAAATGTCTAAATTTTCAAGCTTACTATGTTGAGTATATAACTTTAAACATATAAAACTACTTTTTTGAATGACTGACTGACTGCTATCAACATACAGTCCAAACGGTAAGATATAACTTTCTAGTTTTTTCACATACGATCCTAAGATTGGATTTTTCCATAATGCCCCTGCAAGTGGGTAAATTTTAATCAATCTGGTATAGACCTTAAAGCAAGCAAAGTAAGAATTTAGCAAATCCTCAGCTTTACAATTAGATAACTCTTAACTGTAGCATTAATTTCTCCAAGTGCACTCCATCTATACTTGATGCTGCTGCTGCTTAAAAGAGAGTGCGTTTGACAGCACGCATGTCGTTGTCGTTGTCAAATCCTACTCTACAGCGAGTGTTCAGGCGTGTGTGAACTTCCGCACATGCACACACAAACACACACAGAAAAACCTCCTTCCAAAAGAAAGCAAAGCAAAAGCAGCAGCAGCTCAAAACAGCAGTCACAGCTAAAATCTTTCAAATATAAGCAATTAGTAAATAAATTTCAACTAAAATTGCCAGAGGGGTAAGTAAGAAAGAGATTGTGAGAAGGGGGAGCAAGGGTAAGGCCTGCCTAGCTCTGGCATTCATAGACATCAACCCGACACATTTCCTACTACTAGCTACAAAAACCTTTTAAAGTATTCAATAACACTGAAATTCTAACCCAGCCTGTGTTTTTCTGCCTTCCCCCTTCCCAGTTATCGTCCCAATATATATTGCGCTGATGGACATGCCTGCAAATTGAATTTCTCACGCCTCAATAAAAATCAACTGATGGAAATTTCTTATTTCGTAATTTTTGAGCTTGATTGTTTAGCGAACTTCATTTGCTAGAGAAAAAACAAAAAAATGTCAAAAACGTCTTCACTCTTCTCTCTTGCCTTTGAAGTAGGAATGAACCCGCCTCAAGTTACTCATTTAACTTGCGCCTATCAATACCATCAAATTTCAGTGAGAGTTGCGTCAAGTGCGTTTTTTGGGAGTGCTATAAATAAATATTATTTATATTACATATTTGTTCTTCAGCTATTTCTAATAAAGAGAAAACTTTTTGTAGCTATTTTCGGAAATGTGGTGAGATTACCAAACATATTTAAACATACAAAACATTATTGCCAAGTAAAACATAGTTTCCAACATCATTTTATCGCCAGGTATTTTAATCAAACCTAAAATAGGTTTCTGTTACTAAATTCATTAAAATTTGCGTCTCTTTTTTTGAAGTGTTTGCCTCACACGAACCACATTCGTTGCTCTGGAGATCTTTGCGCAATGACAATTGTTAAATAATATTAAAATTTCAATAATCGCATTCCATCTTAATTAACAACTTGATACTTTTAACCACCCACCGTCTGGCTGAAACATCAAAGGCACAAAAAAAAGACAGCTCAGGTTAAGTCGAAATATACCGCTAAATAAAGCCACTTTTCACCGTGTGTGTGTGTGTGTTGCTGTCATTTCAACTACCCTTTCGCACCCTTACTCTCTGCTAGCTAACCCTCCGAACGACTGAATGTCAAACAAAATTGAATGTCAAATATACATCTGTATATATGTATGTATGTTTCATATGTGGCATGAATTTGACATTGAAATTTGCATGTGCCATCAATGTTTTGCATTTTGTTTTTGTTGTTTTTCATGCCCTTTTTGCCCCGTGAAAAATTTCTACACACAGAGAGGGGAGCTTGTTTGGCAACTGGCAGCATGGGCTGTGTGTGTGTGTGTGTGTAAGTGTGGAGGAGGCGTGGCACTTGCCTTTGAAGTGTGCCAGCATGGCGCTTAGCTGCTGATAATCCTTTTTAAATAAATTTGTTGGCACAAATCGTTATGTCGCCTCAGGGGGGAGAGTGGCACGCACCTTTTTGTGTGTCTGTGTGTTTGTGCAACCCCATGGTGAACGATTGTGCTAAGGTGCGTTTTTGCTCAATAGCCTGCCTCTGGCTCTGGCTGTGAGTGTGTTGCGTTTTTCTGTGTGTGTTTGCTAAGCATGTTAATACACAGGAAATTAAACACTTATGCGGAAGTCATTGAAAAGCATTGCAAGCAACAACTCCCACAACATACACCAGCACACTCACACACATATGAAGCACAATTTCAAAGTGTCTGTTCATTCAATTATCCACAGAGACAACAGAACAAAGCAAAAACCTAAAAATTGCTGCAGAAATGAGAGTTAATCAGAGATAGACTAGAAGATATCACTTAATCAAGGTAAATTTGTTAAATTAATATTGCATAAGAACAATCTATTTAACCTTTATAAAAGTTTCGTCTACCACAAAATATATTTCAACCAAACATTTCTGTTCTTATTTCTGAGATAATTCATATAACTATTTATCTTCAAAACAATTTCTCAAGCTAATTGAATTTAAAATCCAACTCAATTTACACCACAAAAACCAAAACTCTCTTATCATTTACACAAAATCTAAGCTACACTGTAACACCTTAAGGCGATTAAGCTACAGGGTATAAATAGCTGTTACAAGAATACAATGGCCACACACACACACACAAACAAACACCCAGAGTAATGTCGATTATTATGTGGATGTTGAAAGTTGTACAGAATGTTGATGATGATAATGTTGAAGTTGATGCCGGCACACCGACAACTCTTTAATTGTATGTGTGCGAGTGTGCCTGGCATTAGCACAGTTAAATGAGTGCAGCAGCCAGAAAGGGGAGGGTGGATTGGGTAGTCACCCAGCCAGACGTAATCCCGTATAAAAACGCACTAACCGAAACAAAAACCCACAGAGTCCGTGGAGAAATTCATTAAGTTTGCACTAACACGCTGTCAACAAAGGGCAACGGAGTCGGCGAAGGGGCGGGGCAGTAAGAGAGCAAAGGGAAGGCTTTGAGGTTTCACTAGGAGTAGGAGTAGGAGGGAAAGAAGGAGGACAAGGAGGAAGTCGTCTACTTCCACAGCGAACTTAAGCGATTTTGCATTTCATTACGTTTTTGCCTTGACGCAGACGGGTTTTCCAAACTAATATACAAACACATACATACAAGCATATATGTATATGTGTGTGTAGGCGTGTGTATTTTGGCGGCGGTTGGACCTAAAAGGTGAAGGGCAAAAGGGGGTGAAAGGGAAACGCGAACGATTTTTTGGAGCTCTCCCGTCGCGTTTCCAGATGGAGGATAAACAAAATACATAATCCAAGGGCGTGCAATAATGAAAGACAAAGGGGTTAAAAGACGGGCCTGTTTTGTCTGCCTAAAAACAGCCAGACAGATGAAATTGTTGTTGTTGTTGTTGTTGTTGTAAACGGCTTGAGGTACTTAAATACTTTGGCAAGCGCATTGTTGCGCAAAATGAGGCACAATCGGCACGGATTGACCCCTTTTTCTGGAAATGGATTGCGTGTTGTTGTGTTATGAGATAATTGCTTTAAGAAACCGTAAAGCAACAGCAATAACAAACAAATATTTAGGAGGTAAGGGGGCGTTTGATGATTGACACGCTGCCAAACAAACTTAATGAAAAGCATAAATATTTTAATCCCCATGAAAGCGCTGGCTAATAAAGGTAATTTTTTCTAAGAGTTTGTTGGGGTTAAGTCCAAAATAAGCAACCGAAAAGTTTTAACACGAAAAGAGCTTTGATTTAGCTGCGGGTTCTTTGACTTTTATTTATTTGAAGCTTATTGTTTTACAATTAAAATGAAAAGTCGTGTTTTTTGTTTGAAAGCTATTAAAGAAGTATAGCTTTTAATTTTATTTAAACTCTTAACAAGAACTCTTAAACTCTTTTGCCAAAAAAAAATCCCATGTTAAATCATTCGCATTGATTTTCACATACTATGCTCCCTCGAATTTCCTCGTTTTTTGTACTTACACAAAACAACTTACAGTTAAACGCTGCCTGATTGCCAATAGTTAAACTCTGCCTAGTTGTAAATAGTTCGGTTTGCCTGGCTAAATAGAAAATTACACCGAAAAACAGAAAGGCTCAACGAGTAGAAAACCGAACTAGCCTCTTAAATTGTGCACGCTCATTAAGCGCTAAATGGCAATATTACAACGATTTACATTAGCTGCGCTTTAAAATCAGAAATGTGAGTCCAAAAGAGAGAAAGAGAGAGAGGGGGTAGGAGGAGGAAGAAGAATCCCAACAGAACTGCCGGCAGAGAGCCAGACAGACATCGACATCGACATCGATTAAATTGCACAACAGAATGAAGCAATAAACTTTTAGAGGGCCAGCCAATAGTCGGAGGGAATTGTATGTGTGTGTGTGTGTGTGTGTGTATGGGGAATATCAGTAATGCCAGTCAACTTAAACATGTGTGTGTGTGTGCGTAAAAGCGGGTTAAACGTGTGCGCTTCAAATGACCAAGCGACGTTTAGCAGCCGATAAAGTCATTCAATGTGGCAGCCACAGAACTGAGCGTAGCACGTGAATGCCGTCGGAGCTTTGACTCTTCCGACTCTTCGTAACAGTGGGTTCTTTTAGTATACGTACCGTACGTGTGTGTGTATTTTGCTCATTTTACGCTTTTGTGATAAAGTAATCAGTTGATTTTATTTGACAAAGGCAAGAAGATAAATAAAGATGGATTGGAAAACGTGGAATGTGAAGGATTCTGTCACTGACCAGCCGCAAATATTAGTACCGCAAAAACGATTATTGATTTTCGCATCAAGCATACGCAACGTGCACCCAAAACGCATGATGCAATTCAATTTTATTTGTGCATGCCTGTGGCATAAATATTTACAAAATGCCATGTAATAGGCATACTATTTAATATTTACCTGGAATTACAAAATGAAAATAAATCATACAGATAGATACTAGCCAATTGGTTTTGTGTTGTTGTCAAAACAAAAATCAAATAGTTGTGTATGAAAAAGAAGGGAAAAACAAATAAACAGACAGACGAACAAGTTGTACATAGGCAGACAATTGGAAAATTGGCAGAGCCAGGCAAAATAGTCTAGACAGAGGACAGAGGAGAGTTGTATGTTCGTATGGGCCATAAAGCAAATGTGAAAATAAACGTACATAAAAATTAACAACGGCGACGACACGGCAGCAAAAGAGTGCGAAAAAACAAATAAGCTCGGGACCAGACCAGCCACAGAAAGACACGTTGACAGACATTGAGTTAGAAATACAAAAAAAAAAAAAAGGAAACAAAACTGCAACTGTCTGAACTAAAGCACTCGTAAAACAGAATGAACTGACTTTGCTGAATGAAAATCGGAAAATTCTAAGCAAATAGCGAGAGACAAAACAAAAAAGCAAATTGTTGGTGTGTGCCACAAAACGAAAGCAAAACAAGTCATGAAAATGGACTTTGCTTGACCACAGACTGCACACACACTTATACACACGTGTGTGTGTGTGTGTGTGCAGTGAAATAAAAACGCAACAAAGCGCAATCATCATTATCGTTAAAAGAGGCGCTTACAAAACTAGACAAATTGCCACTTTAGAGGCCAGCGGCAAAAGCCAGAAAGGATCGCACACAAGCAGGAAGTTCGCCAAGGCAACATCGCGTATGAGCAACGCAGGCTGAAACGAAACGAAACGAGGCGAGGCGAGGTAAGGCAAAGGCGTCTATAATGACCTCTGGGCAAATGCGGCACACACACAAACACACACACAGACACGCGCTTAAAACCAAAATGGCGCACATTAGGGACCGCAGAAGAAAGCACAAGAGAAAAGTATGTTGGAGAAAAGTATGCTAGACAACAAAAACAAAAACAACAATGAAAAAGCAACAAGCTATGCTCATAATCAACTAGAACTCCCCAGCAAATGCTAAGCTAAAAAAGAAGGAAAATAATAATAAAATAACAAAAGCAAAGATTTCAGCATGGAAAAAGTCAGCAAGCTGGGACAGTTGTTGTTGGCCCATAAAAAAGGCATAGGCCAGCACTTTTAGGCTTAATTACAGACACGCACAAAAACACACACACACACACGCAGAATAGAAGGTCCAAATGAGCGATTATGTGTCGAGCATTCTTTCTCCTTTAATTTTTTTTTAGTTGCTGGTCAATTTGCAGGCATCTAAACACTTGCGAAGAGCATTCATTAATAGCTTGGTTGTTGTGTGCTGGACGATTTTTCTAGTTTTTCTTGTTTCTTTTTGTTGTTGCCCATGCAATGGCGACAGCAATTATTGTTACAATTAAAAAACCATTAAGCGTAATTTGGTTTTTGGTGTTGCGAGCCAGAAACAGAAATAAAAACGGGACACGGCATATCCGACAAACGCAATGAAAACATTAACTTTGGCCAGCTAAACTAAACAATCGATAAGAATAGAGCTGAGCTTAACTATTTTAATAAAATTGAATGCAGGAATTTATATACGTACTTATATATATCTGATTGTGATTAATTGCTGGCGTTGTAAAAAAAAACAGTACAAAAAAATAATCAGATATTTAGTAATAAAAAATATGCTGATGAACAAAATTTAATTGCTGAGCATTTAAAATCTCTTCTTTTTTTAAATGAAATATAATAAATAAATAAATAAAAACAAGTAAAAAATAGTTTATAAATCAAATTTCAACTGAACTTAAATGAACTCTGTAAACATATTCAGCAAAAATAAAATAATAACAAGAAATATTTACAATTTTTGACTTTTCATTCAAAACTGCTCAACAAAGCAGAGACACTTCACTTTATGAATAAAAAGTTCACTTATTCAATAAACTATTTTACATTAAATGGCATTTAACTGCATTGAAAAACACTTTCAGCTTACAGCTGGCATTGAGCAATTGAAATTGTTGCTTCACTTAAATCAAATATGCAGTAATAATAAAGTAATTGCTTCATTCATTTAATGATCAACAAATGTCTTTGTACAACCAGTTGAACAATAATTGAATGTGAAGTTATTATTATAAGTGGCTTTCTTGGACAATTTACCAAAGGGGGGCGAGCACATTCCATGTAACATTGAGAGTATTTATGATTAGTTGCCCTAGTTTGATTATATTTTTCTTTCAGAGCGATTCGTTTGCTTATTTATGCAAATAACTTTGTCCTATTATCGCACAATTACCAGACAATTTTGACATGGCTGTAGTTTGGGGATTTGACATGCAATGGCCAAAAACAAGAGCTGATTGGCAGCTGTCGCACATGCAAAACGCGCGCCAAATTGCCCTGCACCTGAGGCAACTCTCCTCGAGCTGGGTGTCAAAGGCGCTTAAATGCTTTGAGCCATGCCGCGTTTCTTGTCTTTCTTTTTTTTTAAACACTGTTTTACTGCTGCAGTTTTTTGTTTGTTTGTGTGCAATGTGTTTTTGGCTTCTTTTGAGCTGTGCCGCTGTTCTATTCTGTTCTGTTCTGTGTTAGTGCCGCATATTTTCTTTTCATAATGACCAAAAACAGACGACAGACCCAGCCCAGCTATGCTTTTGAAGTTCTTTGTCGCAGCGAGAGCAAAAAAACCGCTGCAAGGCAAGGGTGTGAGAGAGGGGTGTTGGGCCAAGGGCAATGCAAAAATGACCTCGGCATGCGATGCCTGCAGTTTTTTATTTTTATTTTTTTGTCTGCCTTGCACTTTGCTCGTTTATTCTGTGCAATTCCGGCTAATACATAACCAGGTGGCTAGCAGACTCTGCAATTTTTTTCTGGTTGGCCCAAACAAAAGCATTTCAGCTGGTTTAGCTTTTGTTTTTTTGGGCTCGCACTAAGTGGCAATAACAATTTGGCTTTATGCGTAATACTATTTATGCTTTTGCATTTTTCTTTCACTTTATATTCTAAATACAATTTTCTTAAAGTTGTAAAAACTTTTTTACACAAACTCAAGCTAATTTTATGCTCTAATAGCTATTAGCAATGGGAATCGCAAACGAATGCAGAAAACTGAAGTTCTGGCAAGAAGTCAAACTGGTCAGTGAAGGGGTCGCATTCAACATAATGCAAACGACTTGAGAGAGTTCAGACAGCAAGAGGAAAAAAATGCAAACAGGTACAAGAATCGAGTGAATACTTAATGCTTGAATGCTGCAGCCACTAAAAAACTGACGCTGCAACTTTGCCAGAGTTAAGGTCTGAATTGGAAGTTGTTGTCGTTTATATATATATTTGATTTGTATATTCACCTTTTAAACGCCGCTTTTGGATTCACAATTCACAAACAGTTTCACTGATTCACAATTCACCAAGTTTGTTTGTTTGTTGTTCGTGCCACAAACCTCTTCACGTTCATACAAAAATCACGCACTTTGTTGCAAATTATTCATGCACATTATGTACCATAATGCTTATGTACGTTTGTTTGATTTCGACGAGTTAATTCTGGTTTTTTGCTCTTCTCACTTGGCTGCGAAGCAATTTAAGCGCGCCACATGTAACTTGTGTACCGTTCAAAACGCGTTTGTAGCACAAACTGAAACTGTTTCTGCTCGTTTGGCCAATTTCGTTCGTTCGCTCGTTTATGGCTTTAACTTCGCTTCGTTCGCTTCGTTTCGGTTTTGGCCATTCGTTTCGTGTTCGCACAGAGAAACCAGTTTTATTTCTCCCACTGGCTCCTTTTGGGTTTGATTGCTGCTGGCAACGCTGTGCGCGCGTTTGGGCCAAGTTTACTGGGTACACTTTAGCCGGCATTTTTGTTTACGTTGCACCGCGCAGGCGTTGTTCCCAGTGCCGGCAGCTGTTAGCCATTGCCAGAGTTCGTCAATGTTAATGATGACTGTAGCTGAAGCATGCTGCTGCTGCATCCGGTTTATCTGTTAAGTACTGTGGCCATGTTGACCAATCACAAACCTTGCCTTGGACCCCCAAAGAAGTTATAGCCAACTTCTTGTGCTCCCTTTGCCCCCTATCACCCATTAACATTTATTCAGAGCTCCACTCAATTAGCACAGTTCTCACATGTCTACATACACGGAGCTGAGCACTCTCAGTTTCACAGCCAAAAAAGCACATAAATCTACCGCTCAGCACATAAATCCTTAGCCCAAAAACCACGCACAGCACAGGGCCAAAAACAAGTCCATGTCCATGACAACGGGCTAAAAGGGGCAGCAACAGCAAGGGTCAGGGCGAGAGCAGAGAAAATTGGAAAACAAAAAGCCACGCTGATGACCGCAGTACGGAACAGTGACAAGCTCCAGTTCCAAGTGCAGTGTAAGTCTACATACAGACCCATAAACATTGTGTAAAGTAAAATGTGCAGCAAAGTTTTTAATCAAGGATTCTTAAGCTATGAAATATGGTAAGTAAAACAGATCAACTTAAAAGAGCTTGTCAAAAAGATAATTGTGGAAAATTTCATAGAACAAATTTGAAAAAAGTTTTAACATAAAGATATTTTGAATAAATGAACGTCTAAAAACTCTTTCCTAATTATTTATAGCTTGCACTTTTATTCCCTTAGGCCACAATTAATTTACAGAGAGCGAAAACGAAAGTTATTTCAACTATAAATCAAAGCAACTCAATGCTAATGAGCAACAAATTGAGCAAATAGAAAACGTGCTGCATTTAAATACGAGAAGTGTAAAAGTATTTTTCATGGTTACGTTCATGTGTATGGGTATTGGAAACGGGCTGGCTGGCTGATTAATTTGTGGCCAAGTTCGAGTGATTGGCCATAAAAAGGAAATCATTAGGCATTAGGACATGTGCATAATTTATGCGCAAATTAATAATGGCACGTAGCCAATCATTTGAATGCCATTTAATTAATTTCACCCACAAGGCCCACACACAAACACACACAGAGAGATAGAAAGAGAGTGAGACAGACAGGTTCAATTACATATTGAGCACAATATGTTTTATTCCTTAGAATAAAAGTGAAACTATGCACAACTTAATGACAGAACATAAGCCACTGAGTGTGGTAGTCATGGCAAAAATACTACTTCAGATGCGTATGTGTACACTTGAAGCAAATATGTGCACTTAGAATATAAATTCGGAGCTCAAAAGATACGTTTCCTACTTTACTTTTGGTTACAAATGTCTTGCGAGTAAAAATGTATATTGCCGAAAAAAAAATATGCTTAAAAATATACCTATTTTTTTTACTGCACAGCCCGCTTTTAAAATTAAACCATATTTTTGTCTAGTGTACATCTCAATACATCGATGAAATGAAACAAATCTATATCGTTTGAGGCCAGGTAAAAAAGGCAAGTTAAGAGTTGGCTAACTCAGCAGCAGCAGCAATAAGATGCACGCATATAAATAACCAATGATGCGGCATTTATCTGGATACGACTTACAACACAGCCCCACAATCAGTCTCAGCTTACGAGCCAAGGCAGCCAAAGCAGCCAAGGCAAAAGCAGCTAAAGCTAAACGGGCCATTGAAACTGAAGACGTCCATTGTTGGCTGGCATCCTTGGGGCTAAAAGGGATAAACGTTTAGCATGGCCTGCACGATTTTTATGTAAGGCACGTGTTGTTCTTGTTCTTGTTGTTGTTACTAACGTTTTAGTTGCTCCGGCTTCTCGTTTCGCGTCATTTGCTGCTGATCCCAGTGGTAATTTTGTGGGCCGTACCCTGTCTTCGGTACCGCCTCTCAAACTGTAACGCAACACCATTGCAAAAGCCAGTCGAATTTTATTTGATTTGACGTTACGTTACGTTACGTTTCTGGCCTTTTGTGACTCTTGGTGACTCCTGTGCAGCTTTTCAGATGGCAGTTGTCTAAAGATGTCAAAACAAAAATGCGACCAAAAGCGAGCGAGCAAATAAAAAAAGGTGAAAAATGAAGAATGCTACGGACAAGCTCAACAGCTTCCTATCAACCTACACCTGGCAGCAGACCAACAACGCTGTTTGGCATCGCCCACTTGAGAGCATTGCAGTTGTAGCCGGAGGAGAGCCAGCTGTCTGTCCATCTGTCTGTCTTTTTTTTTATATCTTGGCAGTGCAGTGTAACCTTGTCAAAACAGAATATCGCTTACCAAGTCGTTTGGCAATTTTTCTCAATTTTCACAAAGCAAAAAAAAAAAAACAATGAGAAGAAACTAGAAAATGCCAGGCTGCAGAAAGGCTGCTAAATTGCATCTAGCAAGTGCTTGAGCAGAGAAGAGAAGAGAGCGAGAGAGATTCTCTAGCTGACTTGATGTTTGGGCATCCAATTTGAAGTGCACGTCCCCAGCTGGGCAAGCGGGCAAACGTTGAAGCTTGATTTCCGCCGCTATTCGCAGACCGCACACACACACATCCAGAGAGTGTGCCGTGAGGCAGCAACAAATAAGCGGCAGCAGTTACAGGCAGTGTTAGAGATGAGCCAAATAGATCACGCACGAGAAAAACTAGTTTAATATAAGCACGCTCTCAGCTTTAACTTTACCATCGCTTGCGCTGCACGATTGCTCTTTGGTGATTTGGGAGTCGGGGAGTTGGGGAGTATGGTGCAGCATTTCCTTAGCTTTGGCTTCCCACACACACACACACACACACACACACACAGGACGTGCCGAGAAACAAAGCACAAATTGTTGTATGTAATTGTGCGTTACTCATACACATCAACACGGCTGGCAAACACACACATATGCGACTCACCTGCTTGCTGCGTGCGGCGAATTCCATTGCATACTTTTCAGCTTGGCTCGAGTTGGCTCGCTCGTTGGCTGTGCAAATAAAAAGTGATATACGCGCGACACTGAATGAATATTAATCGCCCTTTTTTCTGTGTACCTTGCCTTGACTTGCCTTGCCTTGGCATCTGGCCACCATTTGCTGCTGCTGCCACCTTAATAATACCTTTAGCTTGACGCCAAGGTTTTCTGGCCCAGCTGGTTGGGCTGATTTGGCAGCTTAAATGATTTCCGGGCAAGTGTATGTGTGTTTAGGTAAGGGCGTGGAGGGAAATACGAGTAAGTATGTGTGATTTGTTGAATTTGACAAAATTTATTAGTTTCAGTAGTCGTCCAACTGCCTATTGTTTATCAAGTTGGCCGTTCTGCTTATTTTCATAGTCCTTCTTTTTATTGAATTTCATTTTATTCGTCTGCCCATTTTGTGTAAATTGCTTTTAGTCCCACACCAGGCGCTTTTTTAAAAGGCTGTTAAATTTAACACTTCTCTTTTTTTTATGCTCACTTTTAATTCGTCGCAGCGCGCACAAAGACGAAAAGGTGGCGGCCATAAAATTGTTCTCGCGACCCTTTTTTTCTCACTCACTCGAAACAAAACATGTATTACTTATTACAGCTCACACCCCTCGAACAGCAGGGCAAACAACAGCTTGTCAAGAGGGCTAAAAGTAACACCCCTCCCTCCAACTCCTGCGACAAGTAGTTCGCACCTTTGTAAGGCTTCTCTCGAAAACAAATTTTGGGCAATTCAATTTGGGTTTTTCATTTCACTCACTCGACAAACTCTTACTTTTTTAATGAATTTTTGTGTATTGCAAATTCTTGCGGCAAACGCCAGCCAGCATTAAATTTCGCAACTCGTATACAAATCGGGGCAGAGTTAAAAAAAGGTGTCAAGTGCTCTTGTTGCTGTTGACACCTCTTGCCTTTTTGGCCATGTGAGAGGCAGTTCGTCTCGTTTCTCATTTGGCTAACTTTGGTTTTTAGAGTTGGCTATTTCAGTGCGACATTTTCTGTGCATGCTGTGCCTGCCCCCATCAAATTTATAGTTAATTTTCAATTCAGTTGAACAAGCTTACACGTTTCAATGAATGGATTTTGTTTCCCTCTCCCGCTCAGGTGGCAACATTGTGTCAAAGCCAAACTTCGCAGACAACAAAAGCTCATCGCAGACACAGAGGCACAGTGGCACAGCACACAGTCGCTAGCAGCAGGGGGCAGCCAGCCAACAGTGTTGCAAATTTAGCTCTTTTTTGACAAGCGAATAACTTGGTGAAAGCTGAAGCGATTTTTTTAATACGATAAGCTTATTGTGAATGATTTGGTATTAAGATTAGCTCATTAACTGTTATATCTAAGTCAAAAAACTTTTTAAAAACAATGCCTGATTTTTTCCCTCTAAAACTAGCTTTTTCTTCAGCACTCAAAAGTAGGCAACACTTGCAAGAGATTATTGACTGTGAATTTGGATGCCATGCAGCTCGATATGGCAGAGTTGTGTTTGTGTTCAAAGCGCTAAACTAATTGCGACGGCCCCTCCACCAAATAAGTTGTAGCTACGCCTGTGCGACGGCTGTTGATGTATATGAGTCGAAGGGTATGTTTGTCTAAAAACGCAAATAAAAATGCGCAACGAAACTAATCTGCAAGTGAACCCGATGAGCAGCACACACAAACAGGAACAGAAACAGAGAGAGAGAGAGACACACAAAAGCAATTTGTTTGCGGCGCACACTATTGTTGCATTATTATTGTTTGTTGGCTGCGTCTGAGCCGTGGATGCAACACCCTGCCCCACCAAACCAACTTGAGCAGACGATGCGACAGTTGCAGCAGCAGCAGAAAACAGGCAGGCAGCACATGTTTGCCACCTTGCCACCAAACCACTTTATCCTAACTCGTTTTGCGTACTCTTCTTTTTAGCGGGTATATACGTGTGTGTGTGTGTGTGTGTGTGTGTGGTCTGTCCTTGCGGTGTATTTAACCTGTCTGCTCGTTGGATTACGACAACTCACCCATGGGCGGACAAACAAACAAACAACAAAAGCATGTATCTATTCATATGCCACTTTGCTGCATGTCTGAGTGTATGAGTGTGTGTGTGTGTGAGTGGGTAACGCAATACGCATGCAACGAGCCATGCACCCCGCAGACGCGTGCCTGCCACAGCCCCAACCGCAACTGGATCTGGGCTCATGAAACGCATAGGACTCACCCTTTTTTTCCCAGATACTCTGTTGCGAAAAGAAAAAGGTAGTAAGAATTGTCAAAGGATTTCCAACATCATAACTTGGCTTACGTATAATAAAATGAGTGTATTAAACAGTCGTTGTATGTCTTTGTTCTTATGTGCTCTTACTTGTTTAGCACACATTTTAACGCTTATTTTAGTTTTGGCTACACACGCAGAAAAGGGAAAAGAACAGGAGAGACAGAGAAGGAGAGAGCGAGAAAGTGAGGTAAAACAACCGCAATGTTCACACTAATTTGCACAAGCGTCGACAATGCTTGCGTGTTTGTTCTTTTCCAGCTCGATTGCATTTCACACTTTGCTTTCGGCAGCAGTGACTCCCTTTTGACCCAACAAGCTTTTTGATAAAGGCAATATTGCATTTTTATATTATAAGCGTAGCTCTGAATTCTTTTTTTAAATAAAGTTTCTGCACGATTTTTGCGTTGCATTTCTTGAAAATCCACAAGAACCGCATAGATGAAATAGCACCAGAAACCTAAGCAAAGTTCAATTATAAAGCAAATATTTTGTTTTAAAATACACTTTAGCTTACTTGCAATAATATAAAGCAAAGATATAATCCACAGACCATTCCTTGTATTGTTTAGTATATGAAACCAAAAGTTTAAGCTCTTAAAGATCAAGGCGTAGACAAAAATTGCAGCGATTGTTAGCCAGGGCAAGAAGCACCACTGATTACACTGCAAACAAATGGTGTTAAATTAATATTTGGTAAATTTATTTAACCACGAGCACCTTGAGCGAACCCACAAATAGCAGCAAACTACACATAATCTGCAACAGGCAAATATGATTCATTATATGCTGATCTGTAAAGGTGTTATCTATGCATTAATTTGTTATCAATTTGAGCTAGGTGAAGGGTTCGCTTACCCTCTTTATGCTGTTGAGGCAAAAGCTCCACAATGACAATGAAACCCATTGAGATGATCACCGAAAGCGTTGCAACTGCCATGCGAACATATTTGCTTCGAAACGCGAGCAACATTTCAAGCAACTTGCTGTGAGAACTGACCTGAACTGACTGACGCATAAATTATAATGTACTTTATATAACGAATTCTTTCATTGCCTTATCACACTAAAATTAACATGAATTTCGTCATCGTTCAGTTAAACAAATCAGCATTTATAAGAAGTTAAAAGCATATTTGCAATATATTATCTTGTTGTGTTGGTAACCAGCTAGTTAGTTCATATGAATGCACTGCTTCTTATCGTTCTTATGAACTAGTTATTTACAAGGTTTACCATATCTTCAATGCCCTTAAATGTACTTCTCGCAACTAGTTCTAAGATTTCTATGTGACGCATTTATACAGAAAAAGAACCAAGGAAACAGAGTTGTGATTAAATTATATTAGATTTTGCATTAATAAAAAACAGAAGTTAATCTCTATGGTTTCCAGTACCTATTTTAAGCATCTGCTTGAGAAACATGAAGCAAACGTGTCTAACAATAGAAGCTGTAGTATGTATACGTAATGTGATTGAAGTTTGTGCACACAGAATATGTGAAACGTTTTTCTGGCCAAAATGTCGATATACATGCATAGTATACGACGTGAGTACTTAACAAATTCACACACACACACTCACAGAGAGATGAAAAATACCATAAGTGGGTGGGTGTAAAACGAGTTTCGCGTAAATTAGCCAAGTGTAGACTTCATTAAGTAGCGCCAGTAAATTAAGTGCTAATGTTGAAAGTTTTGACCGCCAAAGTGTGCAATGCAATGTTGTTAGTTGTTGGTTGTTCCTATTGTTGTTGTTGTTGTTGTTCGCGCCACGCTTCCGGCGGAAACAGTCAACAGCAGCAGCAACGAGCAACCGCAACAGCAACAACAACGACTTCAAATTGATGATGTAGCCCCACAACGAAAATTGCACTCACTTTCTCTCTTTGGTTCTGGGTCCCCGGAGGCACTTTCTTGCTGCTTGATGCGTGTGCCACGCAGTCTGCAAATTTTTAATGCTTTAATCTTGATGCTAATAAATCTTGAAGTTAGCTGGCACTTACCCATTACTTTCCTTGCTTTTGGCCAGAAGAAGGGGTCTGTTCGGGTTAAAGGAAAATGGGGGCCAAAATACAATTAGACAGCTGCACGCTTAACAGTCTTAGTTTAAGCCAATTTGAATGCACTTTACCCGACGGACAGCAAAACTAAAATGCTTTCACTCCCTCCCATACCCACCCCCTTCTTAGGTAAAGTTGTAGCTGTTGTTGTTGCCCTTTTCTTGACTGCTGGTAATTACAACTGACGCTTAGGAAAGTGTGTATTAGAGTCCTGTGGAAATTGACGCTGACAGTTTTGGCAGCATCGGTTTTTCACTAATCGAATTTCGAGACTTACTTTGTGCGTGTTTTTGCCCTTTTTTCGTTTATTGATTAGCAATGTTTTAAGCTATCAATATTAATACTTTTGTGTTTATATGTTTGTCATGATATTGCCAAAGGTCGATTTAGGGTGCCAGTAGCCTTTGACCTCAATATTTAGACAGTTGCTTATTCATATGCTATCTTACCGTTTGGGCTTTGCGTTGATAACAGTCAGTCAGCTATAAAGTAAAAATGTGCTAAATGCACAACTTATACGATTTGATTAACAAAATTTAAAAATTTGTCAAAAACTAAACTTATTAACTCCCTTTTTCTGTCTGGTTTTGACCCACTGTGCTTGAAACGCGCTGTCACCACCAGTTGTCAGCTGACTTTGTGGCTGTGCTGGGGTTACTCAGTTTTCCCCCCACTTTGCGGTTTTTCCAGAGGGCAACAGTGAAGCTCAGTGGAGGAGTTGTGACACACAACTGTCAAAGTGGCTCGTGACAAATTTGTTATTAGCGCAAGGCAAAGGCAAAAGCAGAGAAGGCTTTATTCTGACAGCTTTCGTTGCTTGCTGTTGCTTCCTTGTGCTTGGTTTTATTAACTTGAAATTTATGGCCTGCCATTAGACGGTGTGAATTAATCAAATTTTTTTTTATTTTACCCAACGCTCACAAAATTTTAACAACATAAATTTGTATTTAAAAATGAGTTAGCTACGCTGCTTGTGTTGGTATTTTTTCTTCTTTTTTTCTTCTTTTCTGTTGTTCAGTTTTGTAGTCAATTTCACGCCGTCTCACCTGCCAAATGAATGCCATTTTTCTTTGGCCCGTTCTTCTTCTTATTATGTAAGAATTTGTCATTTTCGAGCATGACTCGACTAGATGAAATGCAATTTAGTCTCGCTGAAGGCATTTTAATGTTCTTCTTTAATGGTCGCTTTAAAAATAACGCAACAACATCGAGGGAAACTTTTGTCCAGTGTAAGAAGCAACATATGTTGTCCAAGAGTTTACTTTGGCTAGAAGATGATGATGATGGTCTCTCTGTGTGTTTTATGCCCAGGCTAAGAAGCAACAAAAAAAGTGCAAAAATATGTTGCACATAAATTTGTATTAAGTTTTGCCGCTGTCACTTTTTTCATTCGTTCGTTCGTTCTTTCGCCTAAGCAATGTGGGCAGACAGCATAACGACATAATCATAAATTTAAATATGCAACCCAACAGTCCACCAACAGTTGTACTTGTGTAAGTATGTGAGATCTGCCTTTTAGCCCGACTTCCCGCCCCTTCCCTTCCACACACACACATTTTACATTTCATGCCAAAAAAAGATCTGAAAAAAGGCAACCTTTGCTGTGACAGTTTCACTTTGCCTCGCATAAGGAATTTCAGCTGCTTGCCACACACACATGTTGCCCCAGCTTTATGCGTGCTAAATGAAGTTGTTACGAAGCTGGAAAGGGAAGTGGAAGAAGGGAAAGCTGCCAGTTTTGGCCTGTGCTAAGTGCCGCAAACTGAAAAGTATATGATCACAAGTACACTCAAAAAAAGTGCTCTAGCTCCCACTAAAGATTGGCAGCTTTAACCTACTAAAATGGTAATGCATAAATCTAGTGTTCAATTTCTATATAAAATGTCAATTAACTATAATAATTGGTGCAACTTTTCCCCAAAATTCGACTTAAATTTGCTACCTGCACCTGAGACCAAAATGTATATAAATATGCACATGTCTGCCTGCCTCTTTTTGGGGCATAATCCCCCAAGCATTGACAACAGCACCGTAAAATGCTTTGCAAATAAGCCTACGCAGGACAACAGCAACAACAACAACAAAGAAAACAAACTATCCTTGTAATAGATTTAAGGGCAGCCCCAGAAAAACGAAAGCATTAGTTTATTACGAGTGTATGTGTGTGTGTGTGTGTGTGTGTTTGTATGATTGGGTGTGCACAGCTTTAATAGTCGTCTAACAAAATAAACACAGTACTTATGCTGATAACCAAAGAATCTCCATTGTGTTTAGATATTTAAATGGAAAAATCTTGGGATAGCCAGGCGGAAAGTTACGCATTGTAAAACATACAAGGTGCTTCCGCAAAGGGATGCGCAAATAATGTATGTAAACAATTTTTATTGCTTTCTGCAACTCCAAAACTCAAACATTAGCAGGCAGGAAAAACGGTAAGATTTGCTTAAAAGTAAAAGTTGTTGATAGAAATCACAAGAAAAAACACAATAAAGGGTTGGACGCCTGTCTGCCCGACTAAGGGTTGAGTGTGTGCCAGACATTGGGTCAGCTAAGAAGAAAACAACAATAGAAATAAGATGTAAATTCTGAAGTGTGGTGTGTGTTTGTTGTGTTTATGTGTGTGTGTGTGTCGATGACATCAGCAAACACAACAGGCGCAGAAAATTGAAAAAAAAAAAATGGAAGGAAAAACTAATTCATGACGCATTCGTTGTACTACAAGATGAAGCTTAACTTTGCGCAAGTGATTCGCATTAAAAGTTTAAACTTTTGCCAAATTGCCGACACACACAAACACACACACGCTTATACCTAGCCAACTGGCAAACCAAGAGCTCGACAGGCAGTCAAGAAAGAGAGGAAATTGCTTGCTTTTCATAACTAAAACTTGGGAAATTATGAAATTCATACAGGAAGACAATTTTCTTCCACATCTAATTCGGGTAGCACACCTCCGTCTCTACCAACCCCCCTCCCACCCCTTTTCGGTCTTGTGTGCAGCATTGCAGCATGAAATTTGTTTGTGGTCTTAGCCATAAGTTTGCCCGTCGACAGGCAACTTGTGGCGGCTGCCGTTTGTTGCTTGCTTTGCTTGCTCCTGGCTGCTCTTGCTGCTCCTGCTGACTTCTGGCTTCTGTTCGTTCTTATCCCAGAGATTTGCAGTTTTTAAGCCGCACCATTTTGAAAGTCCGCAATCCTGTCCAAACTCTTGCCCCCTTGCACACTTCTACTAAGCAATTTCGGTTGCTTTTTTGCGGCACTTTTGACGGAAATCCTATCCGTCTGCCCTCTGTCTCTTTTCCTCTCATGCTGTCTCTCTCTTTCTCAGTTGCAATTCGTTAGGTTTGTTTAACTTGCAATTTGCTGGCAACTGATAGGTAGCTACAACTACTACAACTGGCCGCAACTTTTGGCCAAAACTGACTGGCATCTTGACTTTCATTAGGACACAGTGCATACTAGATATTTACGTACACACACAATTTATATATATATTTTGTGTAAGTCAGCCACAGTTACCGCTTTTGGATTTTAGCTGTTTCATCTTTAATTTGTATATTTTCTTTCTTTTTTTTTGTGGGGCAGGCAACAGGTTCTTAATTCATTTTTTATGGCTCACCATTTATTAGGATATAAAAGAAAAGTTAAATAAAATAAACCAATGAGCAGCAGAAAATCTAAAAATTACATAAGGGATCAGGGGACTTTTCGATAGCACAGCCTCCGCCCCACTTCCCCGCTTTCAATCTTGCTGCCAGATTGTCGCACACCAACAACAACAACAACAACAACAACAATAGCAATAGCTATAGCTATAGAAAATGGCAACTGAGACACAACGCTTCCTTTTTGTGCTTCAGCTCCATTTGTTATTATGCGCAGCGTGCAAAGGATGCCTGCTTTTGGTGTTGTTGTTGTTGTTCTGGCCACGTTTGTTTAGTTTACGTCCGATTCCCCATGCAATAACTTAAAAAACACGAAGACAGTCCAGACAGACAGACAGCAACGGTGCGGCTGCTGAGACTAAGGCCCAGCACCAATAAATGCCAGGCCAGAAGCACCTTGACTCGTTTTCTCGACGCTGCACGAAATGTTTTCCCACACCTACTCACACACACACTCGCACAACAATAGGCAAACAGCCGCTGGGCACGGAAGTGCCGCCATGACGAGCATAATTCTAACATGGCCAACACAACAACACCCCATTCGAGAGCAACAGGGCTTAGAAGAAGAAGAAGACGAAGACGAAGAAGCGAGCAGAACTTTTGGGAAACGCATGAGGGCCAAGGAAATCATATTTTCTGAGCTTATTGACAGCGTAATCAGAGAGAGAGAATGTTTGACAACAACAATGCACAGACGCAATAATAAAATACAAATGCAATTTATAGTTATAAGTGTACGAGTAGTATTTTTACGGGCTGCTTTTGCTTTTTCTGTTGCTTTGCTTGCTTGGCTGCACAAACAACAAAACTGGTAATTCATTACTTTATCGATGCCATAAGTTCGTAACGCAGCTGGGACCAGGTCGCTAGTTTCAGCATCCTATACATAAACGTATAAGTGTGTGAGTATGTTGTGTGTGTGTTCACAAAAGCTGACAATTTATAGCCCCAGCAGTCGTGTGTCGTCTAGGCGAGAGTTAAAACCCTTTTGCCCCAAAAAACAAAAAACGAAAAAATAAAACTTAAACGTAAACAGAAAACCATAAACGGTAGCAAGGTGTTAGTCTAGGTTGTGGTTACAAAGTTGCAGACATATTTTTAATTAGGTTTAAAGTTGATTAAGCAAAGGTATTTGAACATTGCCCGCAATAAGTCAGCTTCCATTGGGGCTACTCTATAAAATATATTAATCAATAGAGCAATCAAGGTGTATTTGTTTTCAACATTTCATATTTGCTGTAGACGAACTATAAATGAGAAATTAATAACATATGATTAATTGTTTTGTGCATGCACTGAGAGAAATTAGCTAAGAAAAGAAATATAGCGAAGGCAAGGTAAGAAACATGAAAAGGATTTTTTCCGTTGTCATCAAATGGTATTATATACAAATATTTTTGTAGTACATAATTTTCTCTTAGTGTACACATGCAATTGACCAGTTATTGTATTTTTCTTGGTTTCACATTGTACATATTAAACATAAACAATACTCTCTGCACATTGTAAACACTTGATATGTTTTTGTTTTGTTGAGGGCACAGTGAGTGCCTAGAAAAATATTGACTCGTCAAACACACACACAAAAACACAAACACCTATTGAAAGCAGAGAGAAAAAATAGTACATACTTGAAAAGAAAGAACAACAACAAGAATAATCATAATACTTATAACAATAATCACACACTATACTATATAGTTAAAGTAAGCACAAATTATTATTATTATTATTATTATGTCGTGAAAGCAAAAAAAACTTTTCCCATTTTGTGCTCGCATGACACACGACTTTTATTTTTTTGATTGGGGGAGAAATAAGTTGTTGGTCAGTGCACAAAAATAAATAAATAGTAGGCTAAAATTGGAAATGCATAAATTGCTGGTTAACAAAACTACGGCAAGCAAGCAAATGAAAATATATATGTATGAATATATAAAATGTACATATTGAAAAAGCAATTTGGCCTCCCCAACAAACAAGCTAAAAACAAAAAAGAAGTTGGTACACATTAAAACAAGGCCACAGCTGGGACTGAGAGACTCTCTCTTTCTCACTCTCCACCTCTCTCCCTCTCTCTTGCACTCACTTTGGGCTAGCAGCCGGTAAGCCTACCGAAAAATGTGGAATTTTAAAATGTCGCCCACAGCAAATTGAAAATTAAACGAAAAACTTTAAAATAACTATATTAAAGGGGGCCATCGAGGGGTGTGGGTGTTGTTGTCAAAGAAAAAAGTAATGTAAAATGTTTTTACTTGCTTGCTGGCTGACCCCAATTGTAGGCACGGGTCCTGGTCCAGGCTGGCAGTATTGTTGCGCAAGTGTTGCCAACTTAATAAAATGACGCTCAAGCAAAGAAAGTTGACCAGGAGAGGAGAACAAGAAGACCAAGGACCAAACAACAACAACCCAGCAAGTGCATGTAAAAAAGTTGTGCCAAAAAATACATTTCCCTTTTTCTCCTCCTCTTTCTTTTTTCTTTGGGTAAGCCAATTTTTTACAACCACTGTCACTAAGTTCTTTATACACAGTATAAGAGTATGTGTATGTGTACTATAGCCAAGTTTTTTGACCATATTTTACAGTTACTGCGGCCATTGTTGTTGTTGCACGCTGTGTGTATGTATGTGTGGATGTTTCACTACTAGTTGCCACAATTCTCTGTGGAGTGCCTAAATTGAATATCATCAAGGCTCAAATTAATGTCTTCAGCACAAAGTTTGCCACTTGAAGCATATTTTGCCTGCCTGACTACCGCGAAGTGGTTTTTTTTTCTTTTATACTTTTTGTTTACACTTTTGAAGTAGGGTATTATAGTTTTGTTGTGAATCTGAGGTAATGTAGAGGGTAATTTTATAGTCAGTTATTATAGAAAAGTCAATATATTGGCTGACTGACTGACTGCTATCAGCGCATAGTCTTAATGGTAAGACATAGCTAGCTAAATTTTTCGCAAATTAAAATCACATGAATCTTGAGTCAACACAAGGATTGCATTTTGGGAACAAATCCGAAAGAACATTTAAACTTCGACTTTTTGGGCTAAGTTCACTTTCTTTGCCTTCTTTCTTTGTTTTTTTTTTTCGGCTGTTAGCACTTTGTACTTGCTGTTGTTGTTGTCCTTAAGCCACTGCAAAGTTTTTTTGGCAGCATGCAGCGAATTATTGTTGTTGTTAGTGCTCTTTTTGGTTGCTTTCGCAAAGTTTTCTGACCCTCAAATTGAAATATTCGTACATTACAGTCGGGCATTTTAGCTAATTGCACGCACGGCCGCCAACTTGGCCAGTGATTTGATTTTGTGCAGCGACCCTCTTTCCTTCTCTCTCCCAGCTGGCCCATCAATGGCACGCGTTGTACCGTAAACCACGGTCCGTTATGCATCCCCAGAGTCCATTGCGGCAGCCCGGAAAAAGAACCCAAAGCAGATACAACATCGAACCCACAAACGTAAGTGATCTCATTCCCAAGTAAGTAGTAAGAGTATAACATTAGGGTGCGTGTTATTAATTCCCGTCAATCTATTAAAAATGTAAAATGCATGAGCTACAAAAGACAATTGCAGTTCGAAACTGCTTTCATTTGTGTCTACACTGGGAAAAAGTGTTGGCATTTAAATATCAAAAAGTATCTTAAACAAAAATCCTACGTCTTTTCTTATTCTTTTATCAGGGGGGTACAAGGAGCCAAGCCATCTTGCAAACTTAACGAAACTTCATTAACCTTAACGACGCCTACCGAAACTTAACTAATCTTATTGAAACTCAACGGAATTTTAATAATGTTAACGACAGTTAACTTAATCAATAAACCTAACGAAACTGAACTAATCTAAACGGAACTTAACGAAACTAAGCGCGGCTTGCCGATACTGAACGAGGATTGATAAAACTAAACGAGGCTTGTTTTTTATTCACACAAAAAAAGCTTAGAGACTTTTCCTGTATTTCAAAGCTACTCTTATTTCATTTTTCCAAGTGCATACATAGATAAATATATATCCTATATACCTATATAAAGGCTGCTAATGCACAGGGGAAAAGTCTAGTCTGTCTGATTGTCCGTCTGTCCGTTTGTCTTTCTGTCTGCCTTGCACGTATATCCTCTAAACACAGGACTCTCGCTCTAACTGTCGTCTGCTTTTGATGTTGTGTTCCTCGTGCGTGCCTCGTGGGCAAGTCAAATCGTGAGACAAGTCACCCCCTTTCCCCATTTCCTTTCACCTTCCGCACCCCTCTTGCTAGTTGATGCATTATTTACGCGACGGTTCTTGTTTATTGATGTTTGTCTGTGTGCGACTGCAGGTCTTGCCTTCCTCTACCGTCTCCTTACCTCTCTACCTGGTGCTTTGTGGCTTTCACTAACGGTTACTTACCTTCCCCCTTACCTCCCACCTTCCATGTGTAGTGCCGTCACAGCAACTGCTTACATATTCATGAGGGTTGCGGCAGCAAAAGTAGCCAAAAAAAACCGAAAAGAGAGAAAGAAATGTCTTCGTGTGAGCATTGCCAAAAAGCAAGAAGAAAAAAGTGTATATATTGCGGTTCAAGTTCGCTGAGTTCGTAACTTGGGCAGCTTTAGAGCCTTACCCTTGTTTATCTACGGATGCAGTCTCTCCGGGGAATTGGGCTTACAGCTAGGAGAGTGTTAGACCGGGTGTTTTGGCCGCTGTTGCAATTTGCTCGTTTAAATATGCGGATTTAATTGAGTTTAATTGTATATGAAAGGAAAGATTTGTATTCGGATTTTTTGCTTGAGTGCATTTGCCGCCAAAAAAAAAACAGATTTACACATAACACCCCCAAAAGAAGATTGCATGTCTTTCTTAGAGGGGTATTTTTCACTTTTTTTTTAAACACAATTTCGCATCACTAAAAAACCAACAAGCCTGCCAACCTTACTTGAATTCATGAGAATATTAGAATTTAAAAATAATAATATTGTAAAACATAAACTATTTATATTTAAAGCAAAAGCCGCTTCATTGAAAAAATCATGAAACCCTGCTAGCTTTACTTTAATTCACGAGTATAGCGTAGAAGGATTTCAAAAAAAACTTATATAACGTACATTATTATCACAAGCTTATCAGGTTTTGAGATATGTTAGTATTGAACGAATAAGGTTGGCAGGTTAATAACGTAATATAATAACGTGATAACGTATGTTAAATTAATATTTTAAAACCCTTCTACTCGATTCTCATGAATTCAAGTAAGGTTTAGTGATGCGACTCTGGAATTGTGTTACAGATATAAAAGGAAAGTTTTCTACCTCTATTCAAAATTTGCAATGAAAAACATATATTACACAGACAAATCCACTTTAACGCCTATACACTGTACCTTTTACATACATACCACAAAAGTGTGCAATGCAAAAACCCTTAAAACAAAAGAGAAGCTGAGAGAGGTAAAGGTCGAGAGCTTATTAAAATTTATATATTTAAATAGCATTTACCACCGCTAGACTCTCAAACCATTGAAGTCTATCACTGCGTAGCCTTCGGCGGCATAGATGAAAGTTTCAAGTGATTACACACACACACACCCACACACACACTTTTACACACATGTTCTATTGCCAGACAATCATCTATGGAATTGACAACAAAAAAGGGGTAGTTGGCACACAGAGACTAGAAAAACAATTTCACGGTTATTCCTAGCAAATATGAAAAGTAAAATGTAATAGTCCTTCCACCCCCCAAACAATGCAACAAGAACGCCAACAGCAGCATATCAAGCGGAAACGGAAGTCAGACACTTACATATGCGCGCGTAACTTTACGCCCATCGTCTTTCTAGCTCCTTTTTTCTGTTTTTTTTGTTTGTTGGTTGGTTTTCTGTGTGTGTGTGGGTGTGTGTGTCAAGCCCTGCGGCATATTTCAACAGTTGCCAACCCGCCGTAGTTGCTGTTGTTGTCATAATATTGGCATGCATATATCATTCTGACGGTCTATAAAAATTTCTACACCAAATATATATGCCGCTAAGGGTTGATTTTTGTCAGCGCTGTTGCACTTGTCATAAATCTGTTAGGGGTAGGGATACTGAAAACGAGAACGGGTGTCATTTCAGCTATTTCGTTTTTAGAATGTAATAAGCCTCAATGGACTATCGCTTATTTTGATCCTAAGTGGTTGATAATAAATTGTTACTGAGAACAATTTTTCGATGTCATTTTACAAATCGAAACCAAAGGGGGGTTGTTAAGCTACTACAGGGCAGGAAGTGGGGGGTTGTTAGACAATCCAACCCCTTTTTTTTGTGATGTTCGAATACAAGTTTTTTAAGTGGAAGCAAAACAAAATACTTAAGCAAATCAAATGTCGCCATATATTGGAAATGTAAGTAAAAATTCAGTTATATTATTTGCGCGTCTGCTTATTTATTAAGCACGTCCACAACTTGGGATTATATGCACACACACACATACACACACTTATCTCTCTCACCTGTTATTCCCAACGTCCCTTTGGCAACATTTTTATTAATATTTAATGTGAGTTTCGCAACTTTCTGGCAGCCCCTTGTCCCGTGTCCTGCCAACCCTCATAAAACGCAACTTTTCGCACAACTGACAACTCAATTCGCCAGCTTTTTTCATACTCCTTCTCCACTCGCACTCCATTGCCGCCTTTCCACAACAGCACGTGCCAAAATATTTTTGTCGCTCACCATGCAAAATGACGCGCCTCCTCGAGTCCATTAGACGTAGTTCTTAGCCCTGCACATAGCATCGTATAATGAACAATTTCTATTCCCCATCACTGCCACTCCTTCTACCGAACTCCTGTTGACGCCCAGTCAGCCCCCACAGACTTGACAGACAGGGGTTGGCCGTGATTTGTTGTGCGGGCGGGAGAGAAAAATTTCAGTAGACCCAACTAACGCTCAACGTAACATAAATCATAAATATTTTAAAGTTTCAAATTTCCAGTGGCAAAAACAATCAATACGACAAAGTTCCTTTACTCCTCCTCTCACCCCTTCTCAAAGCACAAAGGGCGCTGTCACAGATGTCAGCATTTGCAGTGCCACAGGGCAAAAGCAGGGGTACCGGTAAGGCAAAGCTTGGTACAATCAGTTGTAATCAAATAAGAGCCAATGCCGCATGGACTAATTTTTCAGCAGGCGAAGTGTTAGAAAAACCGGTTAAGAAGTGGAAAAGCTTTCAGGATATATGTAGAAGTGTTGTAAGAAATGTAAAAGCGATAATAATCGCAAGCAAATCTGGCCACAAAAAACTTTGTGAATAAATGAGAAGGTGGGAAATATATTTACTAATTTAACTTGAGGTTCGCTATAAAAATATATTTAAAAATTATTTCTGTCGACATTTTATTGAAAACTCGCTTGTAATAACTGTTGGACAGTTCTTTAAATTAACTGTGACAGCCTAGAAGTATGCAATAAATAAAAGCTTCTTGCATTTCATTCACAGAACTTACTTACACTTGAGGCAAAAAGGATGCAATAAGAGGAACCTCAACTCAAATTGCAGGTGGCAAATAAATGCGGATGGCAGAAAGGCGGGAAGGGAGAAAGGAAGGGTAGTGCGTGCTTACTTATTCACAGCCAGGCAGTTATGAATATTACAGAATGCCAAAATGTCTTGTAAGTTCGCTCAAGTATGTAATATGCGCGCACTTTTCATTTGCCCGGTAACAGTTACCATTAACGTTACCGTTACCGTTGTTGCTGCCATTGTTGCTGTTGTTGTTGCCGTTACCGTTAGTGACAGCGTAAAATGGCAGCATCTTTCGGGCTGCCAACCCTGTCCGTCTGCGTTCCGGTTACGGTTAACGCTGCAATTCATATAAAAATAATTGTTTGCAAGCGCACATTCATTATGTGTGCAATGGCAACCCTGGCAACAACAACGAAAAACCCAACTGCAAATGATATTAAAAATGCAATTTGGCCAAAAATGCATGCGCCTTGGCCAAAACCCAGTCTCTACAGTCTGTCTCCATTCTTGCAACTTACCTCAATCGCACTACGCACTTTGCAATATACAAAACGCATTTGCAAATTGCATTTCCAACTCGTTGCCGATGTCCTTCGTACCTTCCTTTCTTTCAACCTTTACTTGCAGCATCAAGTTGCAATTGCGTTGCAGAACATCGTCCGGTTGGGGGACATTCGCATCAAATTAAACGTCCGCTCGCGCAATAAACATTAATAAAAATCACACAAAAATTGCCGTTTCACAAAAGGTGCAGCACAGAGAGAGTACAACAACAGCAACAGGAACAGCGGCAGCAAATGAAAATGGAAAATTGCTCATAAACAAGTCCATCAAATAAAGTGCACACAGCTGAAACTGCTAAAGACAATAAAACGCATAAAAGCAAGACAAATAAGTTAAGGAACGTTGCAGTTGCAAGCAATCGACTGCCAGATACTCTATCTACTCTTTTACTCTTTTATAAAAATAATAAGTATTTGAAAACTTGCTAGAAGTTTTTTTCAAATGCAATTTAAATCATTTGTGTCATTGTGTAATTATATTTTCTCTTTTGTTACAATCAGTTATACAGTTATAAAACCCTTGCCGTAGAGTATTAAAAAAACATAACCATTGGTGACTTTTGGCGTTAAACCGCAGCACGATATTAACAATGACGCATACGAAGCGGCAAATATACAAGACACACACACGCACACACACTTACTGATATACACGCAACAGAGCGACCACAGCAGACTATCAAATTTTAATACGCCAGCAGCTTGTGCCTTTATTTCATAAATGTTTAATGAAATTAAGCGGCAAGCTTTTTGGGTGAGCTGGCATCCAACTGCGTCCTGTCCTGTCTCCTCTCCCTCTTTTTCCCCTCCTTCTGGCTCTGTCTGCTGACTGCCCGAAAAAGAGTATTTCGAAATAAATCATAAAGAGTAAAATACATAAGTAAGCCAGACAGTCAGGCAGCCCAACAAGCATTACATTGTTTGCATACCTTTTTAAACGATTTTAAAAGTTAAAAAATATAACGTAGTTGGTTTAACTTCTTTTTTTATATTATTTGCGTGTACACTTAACCACAACTAAAAGTGCGGCTGCTAAATTATGAAATAAGCGGTTTTTATATGTATGTATATACGCTTTTGATTTTAATGAGTCGCAAAGATATACACACATACATATTTGAAAAGGTCAACTAAAAACAAGCACATAAAAATACGAATTATATTTCCGGCAAACATGAGTCAGGTCAGCCAGACTTGGTTGGAAGGTTTGAGGAAGGTTGGCAGCACACCGCCCAAAAAAGTATGCAACGAACTACGGTAGAGTGGAAACCGAACAGAGAGGCAGAGTTTTTGGGGCTATAAAATGGACATACCATACATACAGTTATTCCGTAGATGCGAAATCAAAAGTTGTTTATGACTCAATTTGTAGTTTCTGAACATGAATTATTGCAGCTGTGCGCCCATCGGCGAAAAAAAACAACTACAATAAAAAATGCATATATAAAAAAAATGAAATACGAGCTTATAAGCAAATGCAAATGCTTGCACATACAACACGAAAAATGTGCAAAAATTTGCTCAAAACTAATTTCGCAAAGAGGAAATTAAATATGGCAAAGTTTGACATATGACAGATTTGTTGCCTTTTTTGGCATTGTCTTGATTTTATTTATTTACGATTGTTTGTGCAGCAAGTAATTGAAACATTTCGAGCTGCTGCACATGTCTCCTCTGCCTCTGTCTCTGTCTGTCTGTCTGCCTTGGCAGTTGAAAGACAAATCAGCAGCAGCAACAAATGCAAATTTGCAATTTTAAGTGTTATTTTTGGCATTTCATTTCAATTCATTTGCTTTCAGTTTCATTTGGCAAGCAAAACTTTTTGCCACTGCCACTTAATTTAGTCTATAAGATGCAAATGATCCCCCGACGCAGCTCTAATTAGAAAAGCAGCCAGCCAGTCAAACTCAAGTCAAATCTGTCAGTCACTCAGAAGGCAGTTCGTTAGTTTGCCTTGTTTTTCAATATCCAAAGCTTTGCTGCTTTAAGAACTTTGCGTAATCCACGGAGAATTTTCCACGCACAGACAGTGTTGTCTTTTTCCCATTTCTTGAATTAATTGGTTTTTAAGTTGGTCCGATTTGAAAATTTCGATGGAAAATGTTAACAAAGATGCCCTTAGGGCTACATACTAGATTATTGAATTTCGCGCTATCGATATGTACCAGGGCTGTCAAAGCTGATGTGTTAATCGAAAGCAATTGATTTGAGCCCTGCTTAAGTTTTTATTAGTTTTGAATTTGGTGTGCCAAAACATAATATTCTAGCCTTTTGCAAAAAAAGTGATGATGGCAATCATGATGGGTTTATCTTGCGTTTGGTTATATTTCTAGTTGGTAGCTGCTTGGTGTCCGCGTTGTGTGGATAAAGAACATGTAAATGCGGTTTTGACATGAAAGTTGACTTTAGATAGAGTTTTTTTGTCATGGTTAGAAGTGGTTATATACGCCTTTAGAGTGTTATTACGAACAATTTGACACCAACCTCAGGTGCGATTTTGCGATTCTCTTAGAAATTTGCATTTTAAGCACATAACCTCTAAATGAAAAATACAAAATTACAAATGTGCGAAAACACAATATGTCATTTGATGCCAAATATGCGGTTTCGACAAAATTATGTCCATAAATTGTATTTTGTTAGAAGCTGGTAGGTTTCGACCAAAAAAGTTGGTTATTTGAAGGATATGTATAAAAAGCACTTTTTCCCATTGTTCCTTAGGGCATATGATATAGTGGTCGGATGTTGATTATTTCGTCCACTTTGTATGGAGCGTAATATAATTCATATTTAGTGAGTTTGGTCGAAATTATTCACATACAATGTTTTGTACACTAAAGCACGATTTTCGATCGATTTTTTATATAGAGAGAAAATAAAAAAAAAAATTTAATTATAATATATTTTAAAAAAAAAAAAAAAAAAAAAAAAACCTTTTGTTTGGTGATATCTTGAAAAAAAAAAAATTAAATTTAAAAAAAAGGGGGGGCGCCCATTTTGTGAAAAACATTACTAACGACATATATGACCTAGCAACTACTTTTTAACAATTGGCCGTAGTCTTTGAGTTATTAATTTAGTGAAAAAGGGAAGTGTTGTCAACGTCAACGTTTAGAATGGTGAACTATTGGGTTTTTGCATTTGGTTTAAGCTTTGAGCATGGGCGGAGGTTCTTTAAGTTATGAAAAGTTAAAGTAAACTCTAATTCAACTTGCCAATTACAAAAATTATTGAAGATTTTCACTGACTTTAACATTTAAAAGTTTTCTGAATCCCCCTTTGTGAAAGTTTAATCTACGGCTCTGGAATCTGTGCATGTTTTCCCTTGTTGGAGTATTTTCGCTGCCATATGCAGTCATGCCGTGCATGAAATGATGAGCACATTCTTCATTATCAAGTTAGCATTCGTCTGTGGTTTTCATTACTCGCTGTTTGCTGACTGGCATTGCTCCTCTTTATGGGTAACCGGAGTTTTTGGTTACGGTTTTGATTTCATGCGGCGGCGGCAACAGAAACAAACAAAGTACGAGTTGACAAATGGCCAACAGTGTTCATAATTGAATGAAAAGTGCTTAAAATACCAATCGATTGATTGAAGGCTTACACAAACGTAAATTGATTTTCTCTCGTTTGGAAAATTTAATCAAATTAGCGTGGCAATTGTTTTAACCAAGCCCCAACTATCCACGTATGTGTATTTTATACATATATATATTTATGCAGGAGAGAAAATGCCAACTACCAACGGCCAAAAATGTGTTCATGGCTGACTACTTATCGCTTAATCACATCAGAGCACATCATGGAGTTGGAGGGGCCCATAAAACATTTAGCAACATGAAACCGTAACAGTTACTGCCTCTACTCTTGCCTCTCAGACATCAAAGCCAATCAAAATGGCATTTCAATAATATCAGAGCACTACAATCGCATCAGCGAATAGGGCGGGAAAAATATACACACAGACAGACAGACAAAAAGACAGACATTTATGTACATAAATGTTGTAATGTGGCATGCGTTGTTTTTTTTTCTGATGGGGCGGTGGCACATAAACGATTTGTTCGCAAATATCATGAGCATGAGCTCGCTAACAGCTGACAAGACACACAGATAAATGCGAGGGGGGGACTGGGGGTGGCAATTGTGTCAAAGGAGACTTTCGCTTTTCAACAAATGTGTCCTTGTCCGAAAAGCCACACACACACATTCTGTTGTGTATTGGTATTAACCATAACATAAAGATATTGACAAGCACATAAAATGGGAAATGTTTGCAGCAATAGGAAGAAATTATTAAATTTAATGTTTTATTTATTTATCTTTTCAATTTTGTACCATTGCTCCTCACTTTTAATCACACTCTTTCTCTGGCTGGGTTGACTTGTCACAGGTACAACTACCTTCGGGTTTGGATTCCTTCGGTTTGGGCAGTGGGCATTTAGTGCCATCGTTCAGAGGGAATAGTTTCTTCTTCAGAACAGGCGCCGGCGGTGGCTGAGTTTTGACGCTAGGAGTATCGTCCTCCCCACACGAGCATTCCTCTTCGCAATCCGCTTCATCTTCATCTTCAGATTCCTCGGCTTCGACACATGGATACAAGGATTGCATTTCTTCCACCTCGGATCTACTAACAGCTAGTATATAGGTGACGTCCTCCACTTCAATATCAATAGGCTGCATGTTGGGTTCCAGCACGTTTTCCTGAGCACAACGGAGACAGCAGATGGAACACATCTCCGATGGGTCCATTGTATTAGGTGCTGGCTGTTGCTGTGATTGATTACGCCAAACATTATCTTCATAAGTAATCTGCTCTTGAGACTGACCATAACCATACGAAGCTTGAGGAAGTGAAGCCTGAGATTGACCACAAGAAGCTTGAGCAGGTGGAGTTTGAGCCTGGCCACAGCAATAGAAAGTTTCAGGTGGAGCTGGAACCTGAACACAGTTGTAAGTACTTGGAGGAGGTAGAGCTTCAGCTTGGCCACAACTATTAGGAGCTTGAGCAGGTTTAGGTCGAGGGTGTCAAAGCTATCTTGAGCACCTTGATTTTGAGCGTGACCATAACCATCACGCGCTCCATAACCAGCTTGAGGACCTTGATCCTCAGCCTGACCACAACCATAGGAAGTTTGAGGTGGTGCTGGAACCTGAACACAATTATAAGTAGTTTGAGGAGGTAGAGCGTCAGCCTGGCCACAACTCTTAGGAGCTTGAGCAGGTTTAGCCTGTGCAGGCTTAGATCGAGGGTGACCACAGGCATAGCTATCTTGAGCACCTTGATTTTGAGCCTGACCATAACCATCACGCGCTCCATAACCAGCTTGAGGACCTTGATTCTCAGCCTGACCGCAACCATACGAAGTTTGAGGTGGAGCTGGAACCTGAACACAATTATAAGTAGTTTGAGGAGGTAGAGCGTCAGCCTGGCCACATCTATTAGGAGCTTGAGCAGGTTTAGCCTGTGCAGGTTTAGTTCGAGGGTGACCACAGGCATAGGTATCTTGAGCACCTTGATTTTGAGCCTGACCATAACCATCACGCGCTCCATAACCAGCTTGAGGACCTTGATCCTCAGCCTGACCACAACCATAGGTAGGTTGCTCAGGTTTACGTCTAGGGTGACCACAGGCATAGCTATCTTGAGCACCTTGACTTTGAGCCTGACCATAACCATCACGCGCTCCATAATCAGCTTGAGGACCTTGATCCGCAGCCTGGCCACAGCCATAGGAAGGTTGAGGTGGAGCTGGAACCTGAACACAATTATAAGTAGTTTGAGGAGGTAGAGCTTCAGCCTGGCCACAACTATTAGGAGCTTGAGCAGGTTTAGCCTGTGCAGGTTTAGTTCGAGGGTGACCACAGGCATAGGTATCCTGACCACCTTTACTTTGAGCCCGACCATAACCACCACGCGCTCCATAACCATACTGAGGACCTTCATCCGCAGCCTGGCCACAGCAATAGGAGGATTGAGGTGAAGCTGGAACCTGAACACAATTATAAGTAGTTTGAGGAGGACGAGCTTCAGCCTGGCCACGACTATTAGGAACTTGAGTAGGCTTAGCCTGAGCAGGTTTAGGTCGAGGTTGATCACAATCATAGCTATCTTGAGCACCTTGATTTCGAGCCTGACCATAACCATTACGCGCTCCATAACCAGCTTGAGGACCTTGATCCTCAGCCTGTCCACAACCATAGGTAGGTTTACCAGATTTAGCCTGAGCTGGTTTAGATCGAGGCTGACCACAGGCACTGGTATCTTGAGC
This sequence comes from Scaptomyza hsui, assembly GCA_018152825.1. Classification (NCBI taxonomy): domain Eukaryota; kingdom Metazoa; phylum Arthropoda; class Insecta; order Diptera; family Drosophilidae; genus Scaptomyza; species Scaptomyza hsui. Next base: position 10,646,137 of record JAECXO010000002.1, read on the forward strand.
AGGTTGATCTTGAGGCTGACCATAACCATACGAAGCTTGAGGAAGTGAAGTTTGAGATTGACAACAACTATTACAAGATTGAGGAGGTGGAGCAGGTTTAGCTTGAGGCTGACCGCAGGCATAGGTATTTTGAGCCTGCCGATTACCATCCCGGTCTGCATAAGTAGCCTGAGCACCTTTATCTTGAGTCTGACCAGTACCATCACGGTCTCCATAAGTAGCTTGTGCACTTTTATCTCGAGCTTGATTACGACCATCAGGGTCTCCATAAGTAGCTTGTGCACTTTTATCTCGAGCCTGATTACGACCATCACGGTCTCCATAAGTAGCTTGTGCACTTTTATTTCGAGGCTGACCAAAACCTTCACGTTCTCCAAAATGACCTGGAGGTATATTATTTTGATAAACATCATGCACAGTATAATCAGATTGATTTCTCTGAGATTGAGCTTGATTTTGCGGTGGTCCATACGGATATGATTTTTGGACTGGAGGGTTCCAATGTGGTTCACTTGCAGCTACGCTGTATGAATCAGGTGCATACTTATTCTGACCACTTTTATTATTATCCTTATCCTGATCCGGATATTTATTCAGACCCTGATCATTATCCTGACCCTGATTCTTGTTCTGACCCTCATTCGTATTCACTGTGCTCTGCTCCTCGTTCTCCTGCCCTTCCAAATCTGCCACACTTGTGATAATGCAATCTAGACCAGAGGTAAATGAACAAGGACAGTCATCTCCCAACGTTATATCCTCTCCGTATTTGGCAAGCAGCTCGATTATAACAGCATTCGTCCACCCAAAGCCTGTTTGATTTTCATCGGATGGAACTTCGTTTCCCTCGCAATTATACTGCAAAAAGAAGGATTAGTTCGTGTTGAGTGTAAACAGGGTCTTCGAAAGAGGTTAGCTTACCTTTTCGTACATGTAACCCGTCTGGCAGCGCAGCTCATAGTTGGTTTTAACCCAACGGTCTCGCAAACACTTCGACATTTCCACGGCCCCCGTTGTGCCAAGGTTGTTGAGACCCTCGATCAACATATACATCATTTGTGGCCACACATTGGGATAGTCATACTGCTGTCCAGTGTTGCTCAACGTGTGCGGCACACCGCCGGGAAACCGGTCAAGACTATTTCCCTTGATGTAAGCTATTACTGTTTTGGATATTTTCTCCGCATCCGCAATGGGATAGGCGTGTAGCCAAAGTGGTGATAGATTTGTGACCACAAAGTAATCGCGCTGCTTCTTATTGATTATATCATAGTCAAACCAAACGCCAATTTCCTCATTCCACAGCACAGCCGTTATGGCTTTGATCAGGTTACAGGCAATTTTTCGATACTTATGTGTCTTAGCCTCGTTCCCAGCCAAAACGTTAAACTCAGCGAGGGTTTTACAGTTGCGGAACAGTATACAATTGAGATCGACGGGCACAATCCAGGTGGTCTTAATGTTGGCCATGGTGCCCACGTTGTTGCCACTCGGGGAGACGTACCAGCGGGAACTGAAGTCCTGTCCCGACTCACAGGCAGCTTTCAAGTGCGAATAGTGCTCATTCTTTTCACACTCTGTGGCAAAGTTAGAGGCACTGTACACATCCTCACGATAGGCTTCAGGTCGTGGTCCTGCGGACGTATCGTTATAGCGGTACATTGTGCGACCCTCAACCTGCACCGCATGACTCTTTAGATAGTTATCCATTTCAGTTTCCAGCAATGGCAATGCTCGAACGGCATACTTTTGATCCTTGGTTACATCCACATATGCCTTGACCATGGGCACCAACATCGGTGGATGTGAACGGCCCCACAAGTAGATGCGTCCACCAGTCGGCACCATCTTATACTGATGCACCATATAGAGAAGATTATCAATCATGCCACGCGCTGTCTGATACATGCCACTGTACAGCAGGCCACGCACTATCCAATAGGTATCCCAGTAGTAGAACTCAATGGAGTTTCCGCCGGACACAATTATCGGATTGGGCACATACATCAGAGAGTACAGGAGCGGACTGGTTCGTACACAATCCTTTATAGAGCGTCCGAGCTGCTTCCAAATCGCATTCAATTCGGCGCCGAACTTTTTCAGTCGCGGTTCTTTGATGTTGCAGAGAAACGCTGGCTCGGAACGCCAATCGGGCGGACACCAGTATTCCATTTCCAAGCCCGGCTGATCAAAATGATTATCAATAAAATTTGTCAAATGCTTAATCGAAGTTTCGTTTTTCTTGCACGAACTAAACAACTGATAATCGGCTAAAATTCGTTCCGGTGAATAGCGACAACTCATATTCACAAAGTACTTGGAATCATTGTACATTCCGGACATTTGCACCGTCCGCAACAAGGGACCGCAGCAGTAAATGGCACTAAATGGTTGAAGCTTTAACAAAACTGATTACTTAAACATTTTATAGTCTAACTCACCTATTTCCACCAGCCAGATGCATTTGGCCGCATTCAGCGCACATGCGAGGAGACATTTTGACCTAAATAAAAAATTTTGTTTGTTGCAAAAAAGCCTAAATAAAAAAACTAATAGAAAGCCAAGGCCTACCGCCTAAGGCAACTTTAAAAATATAAAGCTACAAAATGATTTGTAAACTAATGTTTACATATTCAGAGATGAGAACTTATTCAGTGGAGTATAAATCAAAAGGCAAGGCATAACATCCATTATATTGACCATTAAAACAAATTTGTCGACATTTGCCATTAAGAGTCAACAATGAATGCTATCCCCACCATAAATCAGCGTAAATAGACAGGAAGCGCCTTAAAATCTGCCCTGCTCACACAAATGTGCCCGTCGCTTTGCTTTGCTTGCTACTTTTGCCATACATTTATTTGAAATTACCATAAATGTTGTGGACCCCATTGCCCGCCCCCCTTGAAAAAGGCGTTTGCCTAAAAGCTATTGGCCTCTTGTCCATTTGTAATTTCCAGACAATTTATCAAACAAGCGGACGACTCAAGGCAAAAACCAAACGCAAAAAAGGAACAAGACAGAAAATACGGAATTGAAATGGCGCAGAAAATGCGCTTCAAGTGGCCAAGAAACGTAGAAAAAAAAAAGAAAAAAAGAAACTCGATTTCAGAACTGATGGCACACAAAATGAACCCACGACCAAAGCGACCAGTTGTTGGACAATTGAAATCAGCCGCGCACACCACTTCATAAATTTTCCTTTTTTGCGTTCCATTCGCGAAACTTTCGCTGCCGGACGAAAAATAAAAATAGCTGAAAAGCATTCAGCATTAAAATTAGGCATGTACGGAATTTCGAGTCGTCTGCAAAGTTTCTTAAGCGAGAAAATTAAATTCGATTTAAACATATTTTGTGACTTTAAACTTACCCTGGAACTGGACTGCGTGTGAGATAAGGCTCAAAGGGATCTGCGAGAATGCCATTTGCCTGACGCCAATAAAACGGCGTGAATAATAAATGTAGCTCCTTTAAAAAATGAGCAATGCAACCAAGCTCATTTACACCAAAGCACACTGCAAAAAAAAAGGTTGTTCAATGTTAATAAATGTTTAAAAAGCTTTAACCTACTTACTTTTAGCAATCTCATCAGAAATATTTTTGCTTGTCAATCTTGTTAATGGTAATTAATTTGATTACAGGTAAAGATTATCGATTTTTTTTTTTTGTTTGTAGTGCCGGCATTCAGAGGATGTTGATGTTGACACTTGCCATGGCTCGAGGCGATAGCCACAGGACGAAGCATTGATCAACTTAACGAGTCGAGCAGCAGCAGCAACTGCAGCTAATTGAGTATTCTGCTTTTAAGTGGCGCCACTGAAAGTTGACAGTACCGACTTCTGTCCCGACTGTCTCTCCCTCTCGTTTGCTTGTGGCAGGCAGGCAGTGGTCAGAGAGCTGCAACGTTGACATAAATCAATAAGCTGACATAAATTAATTAAAATAAAAGAGTGCACAGAAAGAAAATACCTTAAGGTGCGACTCTTTAAACAACGCACTCAACAATGTAACAATCAATCAAAATTGCAGCTGCCTTAGGGGGTAAGTAAGTAAGTACTAGTAGCTGTTGGAAGAATCTGGTAAAGTCAGGAAACTGAATCACGTAACGTCAGCAGCCAAAGCCATTTCCATGGCGCATGATAAATTGTCAACACGCTGACGTTTGTCTGCAGCGATTTAAAAACTACTTAAAATGTAAATGTTGTTTCGCTGTTGTTCGCTGTTCGTTGTTCGCTGTTGTTGTTGTGGGAGTTGGTTGTTTTTTATGCACACGTCGCAAGCGCAGACTGCGAAAATCATGTTGTTGACTTTGAAAAAAATATGTGTAAAAATGCGCTATTGTAAATAACGGCACATAAACACGCAGCAAAAGCGTGAGTGAGTAAGATGGAGACACTGACAGCGAGACTGAAAAACTGACGGACTCGTTAAACTGACAGACTGGCAGACAGACAGACTGACTGAATGAGTGACTGCCTGAGAGAGTGATGACAGGGCATTGTCAACAGTCAGCTGTAGCAATCGACAAACACACAAACACAGTGGGAGTATGCCACGCCTTTTTTGTTAACAAATACATTACAATTTGGAGTGTTAAACTTGCACTTGGAATTCACTCACTCACTTCGTTGTTTGTCTCAACACTCTGCAAGGTGTGTGTGTGTGTGTAAATACTAAAGTACCATATACATACTATATGCTCGTCTGCATAGTCAAATGTCATTCGATCGTTTTGCTTTCTGTCATATAGTTGTCAGCTGCAAAGTAGGCAATGGAATTTTATACATTCGCAGACAGCACTTATTGTGCATAGTATTTAATAAAAAAAAGGTTGCAAAAGTGGTATCTGTTTCAAGTTGTATTAAAAACTGTTAGCCAGACTTAACCCAATATACTTCCTTCATTAAGAACCGCTTCTTTCATGACTTCCGCTCGAACGATCGTTAATTGTTCGATGAACTCCAACTCTGTGTGTGTCTAATAAGTTTCATGCGCAACTAAACGCAATAAAGTTTCCATCCCGAAATTGCGTGGAACGTGGTCAAGTGAGCTATAAATTCGCCTGTCAAAATACTTGACAATTGATTAATTGAAATTGACTTTGAAAGTACAGCAGCAGATAAGCAGCAGAAACTGCCACCCAACCAGTCGTCGCTAGGGGAAGTGGCCTGTCAATCAGCTAAAACCAAATTGGTACACACACACTCATACACACATTACGCATCGTTGGGTCATTTGTTGATGAGCTAAACTTTGACCACGAAGAAGACATGTCTAGAGAGAGTGGGAGAGAGTGGAAGTCTCATCAAACAAAGCAGACAGAGTTCGACGAAGTTGTTCAAATTAACCGAGACTAGTTAAACAGCAAAGTTAGACTTTAATGATAAATGTTGTTCTTATTTTTGCTCATATCAAGTTGACAACTTAAATTGTTAGTTTGGCCGATAAGCGAAACAAAAGGCAAAGGGTGCTACAACCCCTGACTTTTGACCTCCCTGCTGTTGTTGGGGGCGTGTATAACATATTTATTTATTTCACTAGTTTTTTATATAGTATATATGGGTGGTGATGGTTGGTGCGGCTTGCGGGACACGTGCCACATGCCAGCGACAAACAAATAAATAAAAATCCAGTTTCGGCTGCAGCGCAAAAAATAAAACTTCCAAAGTCTCTCTCTCACTTGGCCAAGGGGTCAGCGTGTGGAGCGTGTGTTTTACAAGTCTATTAACTTGAAGGCGCTTATCTTATGCTGACAGCAAGTTTTTCACTTTGCCAAAGTTTTGCTCTTGCCACACACACCCACACACGCCCACAACACACACACACACACACACACACACACACAGAGACAGAGCAAACGCAACTTCCGCTGTTGTTGCTGCTGCGTTTCCGCTGCGGGGGGTGGGGGGGTATGAATCTTGGCTAGCATTAACTTGCCAACTGGCAACTGGCAACAGTTCAAATGTTGTTGCAAATGCCGCACATGTCAATCATTTGTTTTGCCATTTTTCTTCCCGAAAATGATACAGAGAAAAACGATAGCTATGCATAATATATATGGCAGCTCATTTCCCTTCAATTTGGTGTTGTCCTTGTGGTCCTTAAACTTGCTACTTTTTTGATGGACTACGCGACAGTGAAGGAGGGAGAGAAGAAGAAGATTATGTTCTCTTTGGGTCTATAAGATTGTTTGACCTTAAAATGTATCGACTTGCAAGAGACAGACTGGAAAAATCCAATCTTAGAGCTCATATACGATACATAAACTATTATTTCTCAAAAAATAAGATCTATTTACTTAACGATTTGAATTGTGAACTGAAATCAGTCAGTCAGTCTATTAGAAAAAGAGGTATTAACATGGAAATTTGTTTTAAAATTCAAATAAAATAATTTTCACTTGTTCTTTGTATTATTTGTTTTACTTTTTTTTATTAAGATACTAATATTTATTAGTAAGACATTTTAATTCTCAGTGTAGTCACCGAAAGTAATTATCTGCGTGTGCTTTTTTAAACGATTTCGCTTTTTAAGTGTTAACTGATCAAAGTGAAAGTGGACAAAGTGCTGAAGCCAACTGTTAACTTTCACACTCGCTGGCCACAAATACTTACTTCAACGAAAGCAATTTCTGATTCATGGCCAGCAGATAAAGCTCCAAAGGATACAACTTACAACTTGTGCTTGCCACACACACACACACACACAGGTCAAGTGAAGTTGTTGTTGCATAGAGAGAGGAGAATTCTCGCTTCATTAAGCAGAAAACAGTTTTACAGCCGCAAACTTGCAACTTGACCAAGTTTTGTGTCTGCGAAACTAAATAATATTTATGAGCTGGCTAAATGTTTGGCCATAAGCTAAAGCATCATTTGAGCCACTAGCAAGTTGCAACATGGGTCACACTTGCTGTTGCACATTATTGTTATTAGTTTTTTCTTCAGGTTGCAAGGCACATAAAAAAAAAAAAAAAAAAACCTAGAAGAAACACGAACAACTTTCAAACTGTAAACAGCAGTTTCAGTTGCCTTACACTGTTGCATAACACAAGAAAGAAGGAATAACAACAGCAACAATAGCAACAACAAAAGGCAACGTCATCAGTGCCCAATGGAGAATGGGGAAAGCACAATGCTTTGCTGATGTTATCAGAGCTGTATTGTTGTTCTTGTTGCTGCCACTGTTGCAGCAACATGTTGTTGATGATAATGCTGTCGTTTGACTATGTTGCCATTGTTGTTAAGGCAGCAGCATGCAGCAGCAGCAGCTGTGGGGGGCATCAACAATAACGTCAGCTTAACTAAATGAAGGTCCAAGTGTCATGGATGCTTCTCAACTTTGACACGACTCGGCTGCCACTTTCAAGCTACTAGGATTGCAGTTCTCAGGCTGCAGATTGGGGTCGGTGGCTGGGTCGGAGGCACATCCTGGCGGATGCTTTTGTGTGTGTTGTGATTGCAAGTAGGAACTTTTATGTCAATCTCGAGTTGTAAAAACTTACTTACAAACTTAACTGTTGGCAATAATCGCATGCCAACGCTTCAGAACAAAACTAACAAAGCTGGCATATGTTTTGGCCAGTTTACAAACAACTAAGAATTAATTTAGATTGTTTGCAGTTTGGAGTAAAGGTGAGAGGAATCTATAAAGAGGTTGTTTATAACTATGATTATGATATGGTATAAGGTCCAATTTCTCAATGTAAAGTTTAATTTGCAGTTAGTTAAAGTCGATATAAATTTGTTGCTCGATTTAACTGGCGCATAAGTAATTTGAATTTCTCAAAGGTAAAATCACCTATCATCGATAAATTACTATCGCCTTAGGAGTGTTGCCACATATTGTCAAACCTAACGAGTGATTCAGCTGTTTTTCGGCTGTTTTATATCGGGGCTTAACTGGAGTACAAATATTAACAGAGTTTCAGGCCTTGGTTAACGTTGTGTCTCGGTTACTCCTAACCGAACATTGAGAAACTCAAATTTTACTAAACTTCGGTTAGTTTGACTAACCGGACATTGAGAAATTGGGCATAAAAAGAATTTTTCTCTAGCTTTAATCTTTCATGTCTTCTTCTACAAACCATCTACAGTTGTTATTTTTAATACTTTTCCATGAAATTGTCTGATGTCTGCATTTAAACTCATTAGGCCAAAAAGAAGGAAAAGAAAAACTGGCGCAACAAACAAATTGCAGCAGTTGCTGAATAACAGTTAATTTTTTCTGATTATGCAGTCATGCAACGGAGGCGGGGCGGTGGCATGGTGGATGGGCGTGGCGCGTTGAGTTCATTTCCATGTGCAAAATGCTGCGCATTTTTGTGTGTCATTTGCAGCAGCAACAAGAGGCAACAACAACAACAGCAGCAGGAGCGACTTATTAACGCGCAATGGAAGCATTGAAATTGACCACATAAAACAGCAGCAACAACAGCGATGACGATGACGATGACGACGATGACGACAAACGGAAGCGGAAACGGCAAATAAACGCACGAGCGCTTACGTGAGTGCTCTGCTGTGCTTTGTATGTTTGTAGTTGCCCTTATGCCTGGTATGGTATTTTTTTTTTCGTATTTGCATGCAACGTGGGGGCAACGGGCATTTATCTGGCGCTCCAGACGTGCCACGCCTCACCGCCGCACGCTGCAGCCATAACATTGCGGTCGGTTGTTGCATGTTTGTGTGTGGCACTGAGTGCCGCTGCTTTGCTTCTGCTATTTCTATACCCTAAACCCTAAACAGGGTATATAAGAGTGGTCAAAAAGTATGAAACCCACAGCAGGAAGCATTTTCGCATAATTAGATTTTTATCGATAATAATCGTTAACTGTTATTACTTGAATTTTCTGCAAAGCTACACTCTATTTTAAGGTATGTGCATAAATTGATTATAATCGATAATTATCGATAGCAAAAAAACTCTATCTTTCAAAGGTTTAATAATTTCATAGCTAAAAACGTGTATAGGTAATTTTCTAGTCGAGTTTTCTCTCCTCAAGCATTTTTTAATGTTTTTTTTTGTGTGTGTGTCGACACGATGCGGCGCCATCGGTTGCATGCACGGCAAGGATTTCTCTGCTTAATTTGTGGTTTTCCAACCATACAGCCGCCAGAAACATATAAGCCCCCTCGCACAACCCAGGGGCAGTCAAACTGGGCAGCCAGCAATTGCAATTGAGGTTGCAGTTGCACGAATATTCCGGGAAACTCTTAAATATGATTATGGCATATGGCATGACACACAGGTGAAGCTTGCAACGTGCAGCCTTTGAGCCACTGCCTTTGAGCAACATCTTGACCCGTTATCTCACTGCCCCCAAAAAGAAACATTTAAGTACACATGAATGTACGATTCACAGAACTTGATTTAATTGTCGCACATTACATGTTGCACATACCTTGGACTGAATGGCGATCAACTCAACTGGCAGCCATTTGCAATTACATAGAAATATGTAAAACCGCAGGCAGGAAACGGCAAAAGTACAGAACAACAATTGCTGTGGTAATGGTAATGCAACTGCAAATAATAACAAACTATGTGCCACTCAATGTTTCCCCTTCCTTCGCTCAGTTAAAATGCGCCATTTTGCAATTGTAGTTTATTTAATATACATGCCACAATTAGTGTACATTGTGCACGCGAACAAACACCGCTAACTTTGCCATGTTGCCACACAATTTTTGTGTGGCAAACAACGAAAAAAAAAAAAGAAAAACGATAGCTGCAGTTGTCACAGAAGTGATGCCATTAAACGATTTATTTGTGTGTAGATTTACAAGAACTAACTAAGTGGTTTTAGTAACATTTATATGAACAAATTAAATCAATCAAAATATTTAATTAAACATAAATAAAGTGCATTCAAGTTGGTTAATAAATTAAAAAAAAAGGCGCTTTTAATGTTGAATGACACTTAATTGTTTGCCGCGAAACTAAATGCCAATTAAAATGCGTAATTATTTTTTAATGGCATTTTGTGGTCAATATCCGGCGAATCATTTCATAAAAATTCCCCTTCCCTGACGTCCGTCTGTCCATCATGACGTTGCACATTTACGTTCGCGCTTACGGCATGGGATTAAGTACGTAGTTGTACTTTATAAGTACCGTTACTCGTCGCGTATATCAATATCAATGCCGTTAGCTGACATGACTTGTCAAAAGTGGCGGACAAAAGTGTCAGCGGACAAGTTAAGTTCCAGTTCAACTAAATTGCAAGCAATTGCAGCACAGAACAACTCAACAAAAACAACTACAAGAAATGGCCATGTGGCGCATTGTTGGTGGTGCCCCTTGAGGCATTTGCACTCAATGAAATTCAAGCAATCATCGCCCGTCAACAATTTCGTTTGAGTACCATACTACATGCCACATGCCGCAAGTGACAATCATTTATATTTAATAAAGAACTAACTAACATGCAGCACACACAACAAGAACACAAGTTGAAGGCGTGTCCTCCAGTTGGACTAGAATGGACTTGAAGCGGTTTATCAGCATTTGATGTTGTTGTAAATCGAATCGCCTGCATAATGCAGCAGGTACACGCAGCAGACACACGGAGGGAAGCAGCAGCAGGGCGGAGTAAGGAGGAGGTGGAGCAAAGTGATCAGCGCCACACAAAGTAAATAAATAAGCAAGCATGAAAAGAGCTTAAACGAAACGAAAACAATAACAATAAGAACTAGAAAAGAAGCAGAAGAATGTGCAGGACACACAGGACACTATAGAGGGAGCCACTGGACACGGGACACGGGACAACAAACTGTTTTGCTTCGGGGCGGCATTCAAATTGAATATTGAAAGCAGAAAACTGCCAAACGCTTGAATTATGCATTAATGATGTGTCTCGCTTGGTTAGCGGAGTCCAGGTGAAGGGTTCTTTTTTGTTTTTGTCCCGGCAAAATGGACAAGACAAGACAATGGACAATGCGTCCTCGTCATCCATCGCTAGCCACACCCCCACACCCCCTCATCGCCTCAACGCCCACCAACCATTGACCACTGGCTCCGGCATGAATGCTTATTAATTTTTTATGCGTCTGCTATTTTTATGGTTGACATGAAAGCGCTTTGCCCCAAAGCATTTTTCGTGGCTCTTCAGTTTTGTTTTCTTTTTTGAGCTGGATTTGAATAGTGTTTTTTTGTTTTCTTTGGTATTCCGTTTGAAAAAAGAAGAAGATATGGAGAGCTTCACTTGCAGTCAAGTTGCTTTTAATACACTTTGCAGTTATGGTTGAACTGCAGTTGATATAAGTATAAAAGTCATTGCTTACTTTTCTTATTTTAGATGCACAACTTCTAAAACTTGTTTAAACATTCTTATTTATTAATTTATTCACTTTTTTGAGCCGACATAAACGCTTTTAATTATTTGTACACATAACTGTAAGTGCACGATTAGATATGTGCGATTTTTATGTTGTGGAACGTGACACGAACGAGAGCATACACGAGCACTGAGCATGCATGTCATGCAAATTTAATTCTAGCTTGTCTTTTATGTGCACACTGCTCCAAATAGACATGAAATGGTACAACTACACGACTCGACATGACATAAATTAAATATGCATTCTTGTAGTGTGTGTTTAGTAAAAACAATGTGCCAGCTACAATACTTTATCCTTTACAAGCGTACATCTCTAACGGCTTTAAGCCCCTTTTTGTTTAGCTTGATTGAATTAATCAACTTATTGGCAACCCTCATACACACACAAATATTTTAACGAATTGTTTTTGCCACTTTTGGGCATTCAAAATTAATGTAATGCACTTAGATTCCAAACTGTTGATTAGTTGGCTACATACAAGCTACGTAAAAGAATGCATGTAATTATGTGTTTACATTGTGTAGTACCTGAACTGTAACGTAACCAAACAATGGAGCCCGGGAGCAAAGCTGAAATCAGTTTGACAAAAGACGTTAATTACCGGCATTAGCGACACAAAACCCTAGGCCGCTTATCGGCTCTATAAATTGAGAGCTGACCGAAAATTGTCATGGAAAGTATGCCCAGGCGTGTAACCTGCGGCCCGACCGCGTAAAACTCATTACATACCACATATGTACATATACATGCATACACAACATGCCGCCCACACGCACACAAACACACACACACACACACACACAGGCAGACGCATCCATGAACAGTGTGACCACAACATGTTGTAATGGTGTGTCCCCCAAACCGCCGTTAATCTATCAGCCAACAACAGCGGGAGAGATAGAGACAGGGAAAACAGTTAGTTGGGGTCGTTTGTTTTGGACTAGAATAAGAGTGCTTTAAATGAAGAGGGGGTGGGGACCAAAACGAAATGTCAGAAGGCTAATCTGTCAGTCAAGGAGCATGGATATGGATGAAACAGGGCCACTTAAGGAGCGCTGGTGCTCAAAGTCGCGCCTCGTCGCGCAACACTCGAATGTGAAATGGGAGTATACCCCACACATACAGACGTATAATAATGGGATATATAATAACGATGATGATTATGATTATAATGTGCCGTGGTGCAACTTCGTTCACATCCTTTAGAAAGGACAAAAATTTTGTTGCTTTCAGTGGCGCCTGACGTGCTTGCTGCTCCACTTGACAGCAACGCAGGATCCAAAGGAGCCACAAGAAACGCCCGAGATGACGACGCGCCTTATCAACTATGCAAGGCTTTGTCTAAATGATTGCCAGTGTTGGTAAGGGTGCGTGTGGCAGTGGAAGTGGGAGTGGGAGTGGGAGTGGCTGCAACCTGTTATTCGTTGGCGTCTTTTGTTGCGCTTAATGAATTTTACGTAAATTTTACGAGCGCTGATTTCTGTCAGAGACACACCACCAACATCTTGCCTCCCCCTTTAGGCAACCCAACGCCCCAGCTATTAATCTACACTTTAGAGCAACCCTTGTTCGCTAGTTGGCTCTATGGAAATGTTTGTTTGTGTGTGTGTGAGCTTATAATGACAAGTTCAACAACAACTTAGCATTGTCTTGGCGGAACGTGACGTCCTGACATTTGTTTGCTCAACTTATGCAAATATTTTTACAGTCAAGAAGTTTTTGTTTAATTGCATATTTTGACTCGAATTACGCGTGTCATAAAGCAAGTATATGAAGCTTACCAAGGGTTAGGGTGGTGACAATTAACCTGCTAATAAATGGAAAGAGTTGAGATTGTTGACTGCCAACTTTTGCTATGTACAGAATATAATGGTACGCTAGCTTTCCCAAGATTTGAACTTCTTACTTAAAATACTTTAGATTTCGCGCCCATGTTATTTTTCCTCACATATATTTATGTACACACTGTCACAGCTATCGCCTTATGCATATCGATATTTAGAATTTAACAGAATGTTATTTGTAAATTGAGTTAACAGTGTTGTTTAAGATGTTAGTAGAGCGCGCAATTTAAATCAAATCATCAAATAAAATACCTACAGAGCCGCCGTGCAAACAGCTAACTAAATGTAGCTTACACCTATTTAAATATTTTAGTTTCAATATTAAAGCAAATTATTCATAATTGTCTTTTTTGCATTTTCGCCATAAAATTCATAAGGCGCAATGAATGCCCATTTAAATGAGGACGCATCGTTCTTCGTTCTTTTGGAACATTTTCGATAGTATCGCAACTGATTGATCAAACCTTTCTCGATTACACTTTATAGAACTGTTTATATCGATTTCATGTCAACAGAACTAATTAAGAAGTCGCTTGCCAAGATGAGCGCTGTGCTAACTCCTCGAGCATCCGGTGAACATATTGTAGGACATGCAAAATACATAAAAGTATTGCCCGAAGGCGTTGACCGCCTTGTCGAGGAGATAGTAAGCGGCGTGATTTGTAAGTACCTATCAAGTATTCTATTGTTTATCTTTTGCCATGTGCTCATGCGATCTTTTTTTTGTTGTTTAGCGAAACGTATCGATGTTGCAAATTTCTCGCAACATGAACTGCACCCCAAGAAGGAAGATACGCATGCAGCCAACTGGATTTTCCTTGTGGATACACTAAACTTTTGCTTCTGGACGCCACGTAAGTGCTGCAATATATATCTTAATATATGTATTAACTTGAATTGTTTTTAGAAAACTATACCAAGTACAAGGTGAACGGTTATACCGGCTATTTTGCACTTTGTGCAGCCATTAATCGCGCCATGAAGGAAGGCCTGGACGTAACAAATCCAGAGTTCTACTCCACAGCGGATAGATCGACATTTTTGAGTATATTTCGTCCTGATGATGAAACGACAAAAATTCCACTGTTTGATAAGCGTTTGGAGTGCCTAGCCCAGGTTGGAAAGCGTTTGCTTACCAAATGGAATGGCCAGTTTGAGAATGTGGTCAAGGCAGCCAACCATTCAGCTGTTGGTCTAGTACAGCTTATTGTGAAGGAGTTTCCCTGTTTCCGGGATGTGGCGAATTTTGCTGACAAGCGTGTTGCAATCTTTAAGCGTGCCCAAATCCTTGTGGGCGATTTGTGGTCTTGCTATCGTGGCGAAGGACTTGGTTACTTTGAGGACATCGAGAAAGTGACCATGTTTGCGGACTATCGCATTCCCCAGGTCCTGGTGCACTTTGGCAGCCTGGAGTATACACCAGAGTTGATGGAGATCCTGAAGCAAGACAAAATCCTACAGAATGGAGATCCCATGGAGGTGGAAATCCGTGGCGCCTCCATTTACATCATCGAACAAGTCAAGGATCGCGTGCTAGAGATTCTCAAGGAAAAACATCCCGACGTTGATACACGCAATGTCAATTCCATTCTTATTGATCAATATCTTTGGGATTATAGACGCGCACATGCCGCCGAATTGGAGTACATTCCATTCCATAAGGTTCTCAGCATTTACTACTAAATGGTAGACTTTAATATGTGACGAAATAAATTGAATTTTTAATCGTTCAACGATTATTTGTAAGTTTATCAAAATGTGACTTGGCTCATTATTCGGTTCATCGACAATTGTATTGTTATTGTACGGGTCAAAGGAACGATTAAATAATTCATGTTTTCTGATTGGCATACAAATTATAAAGAAAGCTGATTCTACTCTTGGGAACAAATTTAAGATCAAGTTAGAAAAGTTCCAGTTTAGTTACTTTTAGTTCTCTTTGGCGGCACTTTGACATTCATTCAAATATATAGTAAGTGACATAATATCGTTAGCAAATAAATGAATGGCTCTGTCTACATTTAACTAGACAAATTAAAAATACCAGAGCAAATATATATGCATACCCCAAAAGGTAGTCAGAGTCAAAGTCGCGGAACTTAATACAGACAAGAGACATACAAATGTATATGTATGCACGAATTGATAAGCGACAATTAGTTGGTTAAACCAAAAAGGCGGTCAAAAGTTTAATGTTACCCACACGTTGGGGTCTCTCTGTATTGGGGGTAGAAAACGACAACGACAACGTTGTCAATTCACAGTTGAGGTGCGCTCTTTGGCGCGAACGGTTGTCGTAGTCTCCGTCTGGGTCTCCATCTGCCATCCTCTTGCCACATACGTTTATTTGTGCCGGCACAGATTTATGGTTTCCCCCCCACGACACACGGTGGAGAAGAAGAAAGTGTGCCTACATGTGACGAATGTGTCGTGTGAATCCAAATAAACCAAATATAAACAGGGCGATAAGATAAAGTTGAGTGGCGAGTAAGAGATAAGCGTGGGATTAGTGCGGATGCTGCAATTGAAAGAGGCGAAGACAACCAAAAAACTCGCAAGAGAAAAGTTAAATTTGAATCGGAGTACATTGAACTGCACGTGTTCACAATGGATGGAGAGGGTGATAGACAGGCCGGGCTGTGCCTGGAGTGGAAACAGCTCAACTACTATGTGCCTGCCCAGGAGCAGAGCAACTACAGTTTCTGGAACGAGTGCCGGAAGAAAAGCGAGCTGCGAATTTTACATGACGGTAAGATTGCACTCTGGGAGCTGTGGTGGAGGAGTTGCCCAATCGGAATAATTGTGGTGTTGCTTGTGGTTTTGTATCTCTTTTCCTCTGTGTAGTCAGCGGTCACCTGAAGACGGGCGACCTCATCGCCATCTTGGGCGGATCGGGGGCGGGCAAAACCACATTGCTGGCTGCAATTTCGCAACGGCTGCGAGGTAATTTAACCGGAGATGTGGTTTTAAACGGGATGGCCATGGAACGGGATCAGATGACACGCATTTCCAGTTTTCTGCCACAGTTTGAGATCAATGTTAAAACCTTTACTGCCTACGAGCATTTGTATTTCATGGTAGGTCTTCCCGGAAACTCTTTCAACTTCACTTCAAAATAAAGTTTTCTTTTCCCAACTTAGTCGCACTTTAAGATGCATCGACGCACCACGAAGGCGGAGAAGCGACAGCGGGTTGCAGATTTGTTACTTGCAGTTGGTTTACGGGATTCGGCACATACTCGCATCCAGCAGCTGTCTGGCGGGGAACGGAAGCGTCTAAGTCTAGCAGAGGAACTCATCACGGATCCCATCTTCCTGTTCTGCGATGAACCCACCACAGGATTAGATAGCTTCAGTGCCTATACGGTGATCAAGACTCTACGGCATCTGTGCACCCGACGGCGCATTGCAAAGCATTCCCTGACACAGGTCTATGGCGAGGATTCCTTTGAGACGCCCAGTGATGAGAGCAACCGAAGCAACTCCATTGAAATGGAGATTGTGGATAACAACAAGTCGAAGGAGAGCCTGCTGCTGCCCTCCATGAAGGAGCTGCCCACGTTGGGCGTGCTCAGCACCAGTCCAAATGGAACGCTCAAAAAGGCAGCCATCTGCTCCATTCACCAGCCCACCTCCGACATCTTTGAGCTCTTTACGCACATCATCCTCATGGATGCGGGACGCATTGTCTACCAGGGACGCACCGAGCAGGCAGCCAAGTTCTTTACAGAGTAAGAAAGGAGACAGTCTGGTAACCCTGCATGCTAACAAGTATTTTTCTCTACAGCCTTGGCTTCATTCTACCCTTGAACTGCAACCCTGCGGACTTTTATCTTAAAGACCCTGGTAGACAGCAAGGGAACGGAAAATGCTGGGGAGCTGCTCCGTGCAAAGTATGAACATGAAACGGATGGACTTTACAGTGGAAGTTGGCTTCTGGCCCGCAACTACAGTGGAGATTATCTGAAACACGTGCAGAACTTCAAGAAGATACGTTGGATATATCAGGTTTATCTGCTGATCAAGCGCTTCATGACCGAGGACCTGCGCAATATCAAGAGTGGACTCATTGGATTTGGCTTCTTCATGATCACTGCGGTGACACTATCCCTAATGTACTCTGGCATTGGTGGTTTGACTCAGACCACTGTGCAGGATGTGGGTGGTTCCATTTTCATGCTGAGCAACGAGATGATCTTCACATTCAGTTATGGCGTCACATACATCTTTCCTGCTGCACTGCCCATCATCAGAAGGGAGGTGGGCGAGGGCACCTATAGTCTCTCCGCCTACTATGTGGCCTTGGTGCTCTCCTTCATCCCAGTGGCCTTTTTCAAGGGCTACGTGTTTCTCTCCGTGATCTACGCATCGATTTATTACACACGTGGTTTCCTACTCTATGTGACCATGGGCTTCCTGATGAGCCTCTCTGCCACGGCGGCCGTTGGCTATGGCGTCTTCCTCTCCAGCCTCTTTGAGACGGACAAAATGGCATCGGAGTGTGCGGCTCCATTTGATCTGATCTTTCTCATATTCGGCGGCACCTACATGAATGTGGACTCCGTTCCGTTTCTGAAGTACTTATCGCTCTTTTTCTACTCCAACGAGGCGTTGATGTACAACTTTTGGATTGATATTGACAATATTGATTGTCCTGTCAATGATGAGCATCCTTGTATTAAGACGGGTTTGGAGGTGTTGCAGCAGGCTTCTTACCGCACTGCCGAATACACTTACTGGTTGGATTGTATTAGCCTTTTGGTTGTGGCTTTGGTCTTTCACATTGTCTCGTTTACGTTGGTGCGGCGATATATAAATCGCAGTGGTTACTATTGAATTGGGCTTTTATTTCTACGCTATTCAGTTTACAATTCTTTACACTTTTATTATTTTACTTAGCTAGTAGTTAATAGTACCAGCCGAATAAAACTTTCAACTTATATATATATATATTTTCATACTTAGCTATTAAACTGACAATTTTCAATTTGGAGCACAAACTTTGTTGTGTGGTTTCATTATAAATTTTTACTTCAGCCAAAAAAATATTGCAATGTTTATATGTGTATATATCTCGTATGTAATTGTCTGTCTCTGTTAAAGTACTTTTATATTGATCCAAGTACCGCAAACTAAAAAAAAATTAAGCTAAAAAACAACCCAAGCATTCATGGAACAACGTTTTGCAAAAATAAATTAAAAATATTAGCAAATCAATCAGGCCGGGAAGTGTTTGGAAAAAAAATTAGCTATCAAATGAAATCTGGCGTTTTGCTTTGGCGCCAGAGTCGCCACCAGCGCTAGAAGCCTGACCAGCAGCAGCATGCAACTTGCGAGCAGAACTATTGCTGCTGCTGCCACCGTAATAGGGACTTATGTTCTTCTGATCCTTGCCGGTAAAGTTCTTTTGCGCCGAGCGCCGCTGCTCACAATGTACATTTTCGCGCAGCGCCAAACTGCCCAAGTTGCTCTTTGAAGAGCTGTTTTGCAGCGTGGGATTTGGCTGTATGGGCAGCTGCTTGGAAAACAGATCCTCCGAGATGCGTTCCATGAGACTGGACTGCGTTGCCGAGTTGCACGTTGCATTACTCTGACTCATCTGGCCAAAGTTCAAGGAGTCTATGGAGTTCTCACTGCCAAACAAGTTCTGCATGGAGCCATCTGTATTGCTGCGCACAAGCGACATCTGCGAGGATAGCGATGGAGTGGAGCTCTGGGAGAGCATTACATTCCGTTGCGCAAACTCCTCGGCACCAATGTAGCCCGATAAACGTGTGACCGATTGACGCTTTGCTTCACTCTCTTGGATACGTGCTTGCATATAAACATCATCCGGCTGTTTGCCAGCTATCACACTAAACGCATACTTCTTGGCCAAACTGCAAGTAAAGAGTCATAAGTGATTTGGAATTTTAGGAGTGTAATAAGCGAGTTATTACCGCAGCAAGGTTTCACTGTTGCTGGTTGTGTGCCCCTGATGAAACTCCTGGAAGATGCGTTTCACAATGCGAGTCAAGTCGGCTGCATGTTGACGGAAATGCTCATGTTTAACGGATATTTTTCTGTCCTGCAGCGCCTGCGACACGGCCCACAAAAGTTTCTAAAAACGAACAAAGCAGTTTATACAATTGCAATAAAAAAGTGTAATTATAATCAATTACCTTTCGCTGATTATCGGTCATGGCGCTTTGGGGCTTTGCACTCATCTCTGAATGGGCGCGCTGCAATTTGCTAGCTGGTGTATTGTTGCTAACCAAATTGCTGCTGCTGCTGCTGCCGCTTAGGCCATGGCTAAGACGAGCAGCATTCGTCTGCTGCATGCTGGGAAATGGTGTTTGTTGCACTGCCGTGGAGGAACCAGCTCCAATGCAAAAGCTCTGACTCTTGATCTTAAGGGCACGCGGTGTAAGTCCGCTGCTGCCGCGAAACAGTTTGCTGCTCCGACTAGCTAGCTCAGCGGCATCCTCATCATCATGGACATTCCGCTTGCGCTTGAGCAACGACTCCAGCTGATGGCTAACGCTGGATTCTGCAAAGCCAGCACTCAGCTGGCTGCCATTGTCGGGTGAGAAGAGTGCACGCTTTGTGCTCTCCACGCGATTGGCAATCTCTGGTTTGAAGAGCGGCTTGGGCGGTACAAGAATCTGCTGCTGTTGCAACGTCTTGGCCGGACTTTGGAATAACGCTCGCTTTGAAGTTTCGCGCGATGGACCCGGCTTGATGAGATCGGTGCGAAAGAGACTCTTGCGCGCTGACGAGGACGGTGTTTTGCGAACTGAAATCAATATCAATTAGATTCGAATTAAATAAGCTTATGCTGTTTCTAACCTTTCTGTTTGCTTCCAGGCGTTTTGCGCTTTGGCGTTGCTTTTCGCTTATTGCGCTCTTTTCTGTAAATGTAAGTTGAGTTAGCTATGTAACAAAAAGAAAACAGCATCTTCATACTTTTTATCTAGCATAATTTGTGGACCCATGGAACTGTTCAGTTTAATAGAGTTTACGGCCAGATTTGCTGAAGAGAATATGGCTCGCCGTTTGGCCAAATGACTAAGACGATTGCCTGGCGATTTTGTGAGCATTCTATTGTGAAAATAAAATATAGTTAGTCAATTGTTCGCTCAAGCAATTAATTATTGCAAGACTTACTTCAAGCGCATATTGCGCTTCTTGGCACTGGACGGTGAACGCACATAGGAAGTGGCTGTCTCTGCGCCCACATAACGCTCCACAACAGTCAGGCTGAGGTATTCATTTTGTTCGGCTGCCTTGTTCAAATTGTAGCTAAAAATGACTTGAGTTAAATTAAATGCTTTTATGAACAATCGCAGGTATCTTACCAGAGACCATGTTGTCGCACACCCAGAATTTCACGCCAGCTCATTGCCTGCGTTTCCTCCAGGGTGTGCGTGGGCTTGAACAGCGAGGGCGTGGCACAGATGCCGCTGTCCTCAACGCTGGACGGCAACAAGGGTCCAACTAAAAAGTTGAGCACTGTGTCCTTCATGTTTACAACCGTGTTGATGACATCGATGTCGGGTGTGGTTACTGTGGGCGGTGGACGGACGCCTTGCAAGGAGCGACGTATGCGGCGAAAGAGTTCTCGCTCCCTCCGGCAATTCTCGATGAAGTGGGTGCGGGGATCACTGCTCGCCATCTGAGTATCCATGGTGTTCTCATCGACAAAGCTCGATTCTGTGGGCGCTGTAAGGGAGTAGCGTGCACTGTTACTCTGGCTCTTAGATGGCACTTCGCTAGCACACTGGCTCTCCTCCAGCATCTCAGGCAGTTCAACGAGCGTTGGTCCCAATCCCTTATCGGCTGTTTCGTCGTCTTCGTCCTCATCGCTATCGGCAAATATATCGGGAGAGCGTTCGTTGTTGATCTTCTTGTATATAAATGATTCGGACTCCGTTTGCTGTGACACATTTAAGGCTGAGGTTTCCGGCACAGTGGGCTTCTGAGAGCTGCTTGCCGCCTCGGTCAGACTCTTGATTTTGCCATCAAAGGATAAGCTGTCGGATGTTTCCTTTGTAAGAGGAGCTACAGTTGTTGTTGTTGGCATATCGACAGCATTGCAGCTATTCTCCTCCAGGACGCTGTTGAAAAACCGGGGAAAAACCAACATGCCAGGACACTTTGATGCTGAGGTTTTTGAGGTTGGTTGCTTCTGCTCCTCCGGCTCGGGCAGTTTTAGGTTCGACAGCTGCGAGCCATAAAGCAGCTTATTCACTTTGCCATAGGGACTGTCGCCAAATCCACGAAATACGGACTCTTGGCTGCTTGTTTGGGAACATATTTTGTTGCTGTTGGCAGTATTTGGTTGGGGTGTGCTCAGTGGTTTTGGATTAAGTAGATACGGTAGATTCATATTCTCCTCGTCAGATATTTGGCCCTCATTGTGTTCACTGAGCGAAGACTGCAACAATATATGCAAATAATTTATGCTTTCACTAAATCAATATATTTATTCGGCTTACCCCGCTGCCTGTGGACGGTTCCGAATCGTAGCTGTTGTTAATTTTAATCGAGTTAAGTTTTGCCATTTTCCACAGGTTCAACTATAAATTTAAAAAATCAGGTCATTATCCATTGCATGGTTATTTTTGGATATTTTTTTTAGGTACAGGCGCGCCCGCGCTAAATGTAATTGGGCGCGACTTTTAGGCGCGATAGCATATCAAACAGGTGGGGTTAGGTGCACAAGTGACTAAGTATTTGGCATATCTTTATCAATTAGGATGAAGTGTGCATTCACCTTTTGAAATGTGGCACTTTTTCACGGACGATGCAGCGGCATAAAGAAAAAAACGCGCGCGCATTTGGTGCAATTTTTTTGCACACTTTCCAAAACTTTCTCCAACTTCAAGTGGTTTGGTGACTTGTGCAATTTTGCAAAAGTGTTATACTGCTATCTAAGCATTGTTAAAATGTTTTAATTTAATAAGAATGTTAATTTTTCTGCATGTACGCTAACTACGCGAACATCTGCCACCAAGAATTTGGCGGCGGCTGTGTGGATGTTGACTTCGTGAAAATATGTATCGATATATATAACCCGCAGCCGATACTTTTGTGCAATGTTAAAGCATCGATAGTATTGCGCTACTATTCGTATTTCACAATTGGTATTTTGTTAGTTTTTTTTAATTTGAACGTCTGGCCAATGTGACCAATTATGTTTGCAATTTAACAATTTCTTAAGTAGATTTTATTTTTTATACACTTTTAAGCACGTTCACTAAATAAATATCAACTGCGCACATGGAACTATATAAACGCCTGTATATGCAGCCCTGGCTTAGCAGCTGGCCATTTTAGGATCCACAAGACAACAAACCATTCCACAACTGTTAGGGATGGCAGAAAACAACTCACAGCTGATTTCTCATCGCACTATCAAAATAATCGATTACTTAAGCAAAACAATAAATATACTTATGACATTATTAACGCCAGTGCAACAAGCGCTGGTAAACAACACAAAAAACACATTGGGTGTGACTCGATTCGACAGCGCAATATTAAAGTTGTACCAGCGGACAACAACGACACTCTTTGTTAAACAATTTGTTGCGCACCACCTGCACCTAACGTACTTTGCTCCGTCATAATTCAACAATAACAACAACAACAACAACAACGCCAGTATAAATAAACATAGACGCAAGCAACAGCTAAAAATGCCATACAACTGATTTGCCAATAAGATGCGTGGAATTGAGGGCAAAGTGGTTGTACTAGGCTCGCGAGGTAAGTAAATTGAATATAAGTTCAGAATTTTAATTACTTCGAGCCTTATCCCCAACCCAGTATAAATAGCCAGTCATTTTCAGCAATCGCATTGAGATAACAGACCAAAGCTGAGCCTCCAGTTTTTAATGCGCTTGAATCGATAAGCGCCAGCCTTGAAAAGCTTTGCGGGGGAGCCTCACGATTCACGAGCGGTTCACCAACTCTAGAAATTTGTATATTGTGCCAGGCACAAGAAGGGCAAAATGAAAGCAACGGTACTTAGCCCATTTCCAGTTCTGCTTATCGCTGACAGTTTTTGTCAAACGTTTATTTTTTGCTTTTGTGCACACTTAAATAATTGTTATTGTACGGTTGTTTAGCAAGGTCAGCAAGCCTATGCATTTGAACCACATGTGCATAGCATACACACACACATGTACATACATTCATATTTTTATTGTGCATGCATATGCATGCCTGCCTTTTTACAGTACGACGACATTCTGTTTTATTGAAATCTTTTATTTGTTGCTTAAACTGTTCTTATTTTCTTTGCTCTATATACAATGACTCAGCGACGATATCGAATAGTCTGAAGGGGAATTTTAATAATAACAACAGTGTCTGTACAACAATAACAATGAATCGTTCCTTGTTTGTTTACGTATACATATGTATGAACATAATTCGGTCGCCGTTTTCTTATCACCTGTTTACCGCTAGTTCTGTCTCAATAACACCTTTTGTTTTAGTATTTTTCACTGTGCCTACTTTGTTTGTTTATCCGATAAGTAATTGTACGCCCATTTATTAGTCTGTGCGTGAATACAATCAAGTATTTATTTATAAACATCAAGAGCTTATGAGAATACTTCTGATTTCTTATTACTGAAGAAAAGTAAACATATAATGAAATTACTTAATTCAACTGATTTCAATTATAATACTAATGCAATCTTTATATCGCTTTCATTTCAGGCGTGGGCAAATCTCGTTTAGTCATCAAATATATAAAACATGCTCTACATCGCACTGAGGAACCAACGATAGCAGTTTCATTCTTCACCTGCAATATTATTTTGGATGACGTCAAAATCAAATTACAAGTGAGTTTAAGAAATCTCGATTGCTTACTCAAAGGCTGACCACTAAACCCTAGGGATCTTTGTTTAATTTTATTATTCCCTGGATATTTTGCTTTGTATTTCTTATTTTCTGCGTTCACGGCACTTTTGGTTTATTTTCCTTTCAACTTTCGCGCGCTTTCTTGCTTTTTTTTTATAGTTTATTGATAAGCTCAAGTTGTTTCCCCCATGAGCTAGGGTTGCCACCCCTATCACAAACGGCTGCTCGTATATTTTGTGGCGCGATTTCGATTTCACTTTTATTAACGTACATACATATGTATACAAAACGCATAATGTTAAATAGTTTTTGCTTGCGCTTTGTGCACAGATATGTTTTTAGCTCTTTGTTTAGCTTCGGACAAGTCGTTGCCCCAAATGTTTATGAAGATTTGAATTGTGCACCATAAAGATGAGCAGCAGAGATGATTATTGTTGTGGGAAAAGCGAAAGCATAAAGACCGAAATTGCTGAATAAACGCAGAATGACTCAATTAAAGTTGAGAACCCCAATTGTTGTTCTTTTCTTCTTTATTTGATTGAGTACTTATATTTCTCTTGTGCAATTACAGATCTGGGATACTGCCGGACAGGAGCGCTTCCGAGCCGTTGCACCCATGTATTATCGCAATGCGAATGCTGCCATTTTGGTATTTGATCTGACGCAATATAAAACATTCACCGAAATCAAATCATGGATCCAGGAACTACATCGCAATGTCCAGGATCCCATGATACTGACCCTCGTCGGCAACAAAATGGACATGCAATCTCAACGTGCCGTCTCACGCGACGAGGCCTATCTATTTGCCAGCTCCATAGGAGCCACCTACTTTGAGACATCCACCGAAACGGACCAGGGCCTCGAGCAGGTCTTTCTCTCCACGGCCCTGGGCCTAGTGCGTCTAGCCGACGAGGGCAAGAGTCATTCACTGCGCTCCTTCGAGTCCACAGACTCCTTGGCCTACACCAACAGCAATACTGCCTTCAGCTACACAGCCGCCGCCCTAGCAAGCAATCCGGACAGCGCTGCCTTTCGCCTGCCCTATGTGCACATTGGCATACCTGTGGACGGGCAGGACGTGAAGACGACGGGAGAGGGTCGTCTGGAGACGCCCTCGTGGGCCATCGAGCACATTGCCCTGGGCCAGGTGGAGAGACCGCGCTGGTGCTGCTATTGAGCAGCGAGGATTTGGAAACATAATCCAACAGATTAAACCATTGTGATGTTAATTAAAACAGGTTTACTTTAGTTATGCGCCACCTGCACTCGAATTCGAATCGACAAATCTATCCAAATACAAGATTATCCGTTGAAAATAAATATCAAGAGCAGACCGCATTTAATACACATAGAGAAACATTCAAAAAATTGTGGCTGCTAAATTGTAAGCTAGTTTTAAGCTAACTGCTAAGTGTAACAAGCAAATGCCTAATGTATATTATTTATAATCGCATGAAGCTCACTTGACTTTAATGCTTAATTACACATACACAAACATACACACATACATACTCAAATACACTCACAATTCATGTACAAAACTCACACTTTATACGGAAAAAGAAGAAATATATATACATTATATTATATACATGCTTATACAAAAGTACATATAAAAGGTATGCATAATGTGTCATTTGGCCACGCCCTAATAGCATTAAAGCTAACATGCGCGCCCCCCTGCTGCAAATGCATTAACTTGGCCATTAACAGCAGCTACTTGTCGTGTAATTGGTATTTAATGTGCCAGCTCAAGCCAAGGGTTACAATTGCCCAAAGAGAGAGAGAGAGAACTGAGTTAAGTAGCATTCTAATATGCCTTATCTTGTAGCTTTTATCAAGAGATTCATGACGCACTCGCTGAGTTTGTTTTTGGAACGGTCGTGGCGGCGGCAACTCTGGCCACAACAATGTTGCCGATTAGCTAATATACAAAACTTATGGTCAGTTGATTTCTTATGTATAAATAATACGCGCAATTTAGCGTAAGACGCCGACAACAACAACAACAACGACAACGAACATTAAAGCCCCAAAACCAAAACCAGCCAAAACCAACTGACAAAAGACCAAAACTCATTCAAGTGTCATCAACACATTTGCGAGGCACTGGACCTGAACCTTGAATGCTTTTTCACTTACTGTTTGCTGTTCCTGATGATGATGCTGCGGCTGCGGCTGTTGGAGAAATTGAAGAAGCTGCCTCACTGGACTGGACACATTGATTTACCATTAGGCGGCTAAATGAGTTGACTACACTTTGTATACTCTGGCAAACATTTAATGTAGATTAACACAGTGTTCTTCGTTGATGTGAAAATGTGTATGTAATGTGCAGATACGTAGACTACCATAAAATATTTTTATTGAGCGGTATGATCAACTGAGCTGAAATGAACTAGTTCTTCTTTTGTCTTGAGGTGATAAAAAATAAGAACAAAAAAAGTATATTTTATCTCAGTAATATCTCCTTAACAATTTTAAAAGTCATCTTTTTATACTGGTAAATCTGATAAAGTACCAAAAATACTAGAAAAGTTGCAGCAGCTTGAAGAAGTTTTATTGTAAGTAATGTGTTTTAAACCTGAGTAATGGTTATCTGTTAGTCCAGCTCCCTTTAGACAAAAGCACTCTAGCTTGTTTTGTCTATGTGTTAGTGCACTCAGCCGGAAGCGATGCTCGAATGTACGCACACATATCTAAATATCTACACACACACACACACACCTTTGCAAGCACATTCACATAGCTTCAGGCGACATGCGGTGCTTGGGGCCAAATGTCTTTAGCTTGTGGCAAGATGGCGCACGCCAAGCCACAGCGCACCACAGACACACACACACACACACACACACATGCACAGACACAGGCAAACATATTGACATGACTGCTAATGGTGCTTAGACTTGACTTAATGATCTAGAAATGCATCAATATAATCAAGGTAAGGCATTTGAGGTAAGGCTTGCAGTCAAGCAGGCCATTGGGATTTAGCTAAAGGCGACTCTTAACATTTGCAGTTGGCTTCACCGAACGCAAATTGCTTACTTTACTTACATGTATGCATGATAAGGCCAAAATGCCATACTAAATTATCGTTCATGTGCAATTTGTGGCTTGGCATTTTGATTGTTTTTATCACAAATTAAAACCAAATGTGTGAAAATAAATTTTAGCTTATCGACAAGTCAATCGTTTACGCAATTTATTGCTATTGTTAATATCAGTAGCATATATTTAAGTGCTTACTTTCAAGTATGTTTTTCTTGTTGCCAAACTTTTCTATCTAAGTTCTTCCTAGAATTTGCTTGCTAAATAAATAAATACAGTTTTCTCTTAGTTAAGTAAAAACACTTTCATAGTCAAATTTAATATTTATTTTAAATATTTTACGAGTTAAAAGAGTAAAACCCAGCAATTATTTTCCCTAAAACCTGAAGCATTTTAATCCATTTCAATAAAAAGTTGTAAAGCAATACTTATGCACTTGTATTAAAATACGTTTGTTGTTAAAAAATTGCGGAATTTGTGCATTTTTAAAACAGATTTTTGCATTTCTGACATGCAGGATTATCCGATTTCGAACGAATTTGTATACCCATTAACTGTTAATGGAAGCTTGAAGGGGATTCTTGAAAATGTTGTTGGCTGAACTAAAGTTAAATTTATATTTTAAAGTTAATAAACTAAACCAACATAGTTTAACAACTATTAAGACACTGCTCTATTAAATATAAAACATTTATTTTACACACACACACACACACACTTCTTTTGTATCTACTAACATCACTCAATACAAAAATACGGAAGAATGACCAAAAAAATGTAAAGTATATTTGTTTTATGCAAAAGTATTTAACAGGCAGAAGGAATCATCTCCGAACCTATAAAGTATATTTATTCTGTCTCGTTGTCTGTCCATTGTGTTTTTATTCTATAAACGCTTGTTCTTAAAAACTATAAGACTTAAAGAGTCAGATTGGCAAAGCTATTATTTTCCAATTCGTCATGTCTGTCTGTCCGTATGAACGATCTTTTTCGACACCCGTAAAGCTAGAGACTTGAAACTTATTATGTTTGTCTATGGCGGAGATAAATGTCAAGATTGGTTTGCCACGCCTACCTGAAGGCTGGGAAATCGATAAAATAGATAAGTTAAAACCGATAAAACCAAATCTTTCTCACATTCCTGCAGCTAGAGTACCAAATTTGCAGGAAAAAGGTAAATTCACGTCCCTGAAAATCTAAACGGTTTGGTGTATCTTCCATTTTTGAGCTAGAACCAAAAATTGGTAGGAAGAAAATGAAGTAAACATTTGATTAAAATTTGGTCCCGCCCTTTAATTAAGCTCAGTTATCTTCCATTTTTGAGCTAAAGTCACCAAACTTGGTAAAATGATAGCTGGCGATGTTTACCACCCGGCCCACTCCTTTGCAAGCAGACTCCTTACCATCCGTTCTTTTACTGGAATCAAAGTATTCCGCAGTCGGTTGCGTCCGACTGCAACGTTTTTACTTGATTCAGTTAATATTACGTAAGCTTTTCCTGCTAATGTTTTACACTTGTGTTCATTTTACCTATATACAAATTGTTTTATTTGTTTTTTTTCTGGCATTAGATTAAAGTATTTTAGTTGGCAGGAACAACACCAACAACAACAACAGTAGTTTATAGCAACAACATACCATACATAACATGAATATAGATGAATTGAATTATACGTACGCTCTGGCAGATTTACGAGTCTGTTTATGTGTGTGTGAGTGTGTGGGTGGGTGTATTACATGAATATGTATTTATGGTCATGTCAAATACGCTAAAGTTCTCTCAATGCCACATAAATTGAACGCACAAACACAAATCAAATATGCAAAGCGAACAAATTCGCTGCGTATATGAAGTGTTGTTGTTGTTGTTGTTGTTGCTCTCGTTCTGTGTGTTATTGTATTGGTGCGAGGTGTTTATGTCAAGCTCTGCCTCACACCACAAAATGTCTCCCCCCCGCAGCTGCTGCTGTTGGCAATGCTGTGTCTCGCTCATGCATATGATTTTGAATATTTAACAGGTGCTACGGTTTCTGGACTGCAGCTCAGCGAGCTCGCTTCTGATGCATACTTTATGGCGCACCATGCCCCTGCCACAACCGCCCCCCTACCCAAACTCTTGTGATATGTGAGTATAGTTTTGTCGATCATGCATTTTTAACATTTTCACTTTGGCCAGAATTGTTTTGACACCAAAAAGAACGAACACAACAACACTTGTGATAGATATTTATTCACACACCTGAGATAAATGACATGTCAAATTGAATACACTTATTTACCAATTCGAATGCTAATGCAAACACATAAATAGAATCACAAATCCAATTTAAAATTGTCCATTGCGACAAGCTTTAAAACTAGCAAAAATATTTTTACAGCGAATTCCTCAAAGCTTCTTTCCCTCCCTTTCTGGACTGTCAAGTTAAAAAGTAGCAGGCGCTGAAAGCTATGCTACGAAATGGAAAAGACCACAGCAGGGAATGCAGTCAGAAATGGAGAATGCAAGACTTAGGCTAAGACTGAGAGAGAAACTTGAGGTGGGGGAGGAATGGGTGAGCAGCTGTTTCCGCCTTTCCAATCCCAAATGCATAGACAGCTGCACAGCATCAGCAAACACAAAGGCAATGTCAGTGAGGGGGAGAAAGGGACAGAATGGGGGCAGGTGCGGCGGCAAGTGTTGGCAGCTTGAAAAAGCAATCCAAATGGAATTTAATGCCATTTTAATTGAGCTGCATTGCAATGTCTTTGCAACTGAATGAAGCACAGTTGGCACATCATCTCTTTCACTCACTCTCTGTCTATCTCACTCTATTGCTACACTTAAGTTATTTATGGTAAACACGTTTCCTTCAAGAAAAACTAAATTCGATTTGCATATATGCCAATTGCTTCGAACTTGTCCCATAAATTATGTGAAGCTGCCCAAAATGCAGCAATTAAAGTATTTTAATAAAATGCAGTTGAAAATTCTGAGAAAACGTTGAGTGACGATATGCAGCTACTTATGCTAGTACGAATGTCACATAAATTCATGGAATTCAACGCCCTTTAGTTAGGTGGAGTAGACGAGAAACATGGCAAGAAAGCGAGCACAATTTCAATTTATCATAATTTGCGAGCAAATTACTTTTTCGCCGGTACTGCTAACTCATGTTGCCAATTTGGCTAGCTAATACGACAGGTGAATCAGCTACACACACACACACACAAAAAAACATTGTTGTCGAGAGAGTAAAAGAGAGAGTAGAGAGCGAAGTAGTAAATGGAAATGGAAGCTCAGCAAATATGGCAGCCATTAAAGTGATAAACCTCAAGCCAACAGCTGCGCAAACACATTCGAACCCATAGGCATTTTGCAACGTCACAATCTGCCTCTTAAGGTACATACTTATATATTTCTTACACACATGTGGGTGAGTGTGTGGCACACATAAGGGCTCAATTTGTCTAGAACTCGAGACGGTGAGACTGTGCCAGCAACTTCGTTCATATTGCTTTGACTTGATACCCTAGCTCCCGATAAAATTGGGTGTTTGTACATGACATCGTTATCGTAACCGTTAATAAAAGCCATTGAATTCTATAAATTAGCATAGTTAAGGCTATTAAAAGCATATGCTAAGAAATCTCTAAACGATTATGGTTCAACAGGGATTTGGATTTTAGGCACTTTTGTTCAAGGTTAACTCTTAGTCGTCTACTTTAAGTTTTTGTTCTTTATATTGCATTGTTCATCGAAATACTTTATAGATAAAGAAGTACACCCACTCACACACACAAACACACACACACACTCATTCTTGCCCACTCATTCTCTCATTCACCCATTCACACTCGTAGCTGTCATAAAAATTTAGAAATGTGATGGCGATGAGTGTGTGCCATTTGGTTGTTGTTTTTGTGATACGCTTCGCATATATTCAACTCATGCTGTTTTTTCCCCTTTTTAATTGTTTAGCTGGTACCTCTAACTATGAGGACCTTCAACAACATTTCGAGCACGTAGTCCGACAAAAATTGTTCAGTCATTGAGTTTGTCAGCAGCTGGCAACAGGTCTGTTGTCTGTTCAATTTAGTGTGTAAATAACAAGTGAATGAACTGTGTTCAGAATTTGGCCAGTTTAAGGTGCAAAAACTCCATTTTGTCTATGTAAAGTCTAGGCCTTGGCTAGGGTTCACTGATTCTCAAATCAATTGTCTGCTGATGTCGCAGATGTTTAGCCTCACATTTATCTCTGTCAAGCACGAGTTGAATTTAAATTTTCCTATCTTTCTGAGTGTATGCAATACCTTTTGGGAGGCATCTTTGTCTTTCGATTTGGTTCGATAATATTAATATCATTGCTGCTTGCACATAATTAAGCAGGCAAAGTCAGCAACAACAACAACAACCAGTAGAAGCTAAGCCTAACGAGACCCCGTAGAAAACTTGCCTGCCAAGGGCTTTACTGGCATTAATTTTATTTTTGTGTGTGTGTGTGTGCGTGTGTGTTTGGATTTTGGCTTAATGCGCCAGTCTGTTGACTTTCAGCTCTCTGTAGCTAATTAAGCCTGTTTATCGACGTTAGTTCGTTGCTGGTGTGTTCAACTTTTCTGCCAGGGACATCACCAGACATCATCATTATTGGGGCAGGTTTTATCAGGAACATGGCTCGCGTCAGTCGTAACAATCAAGTGTGTATATACTCCATATCCATCTGGGTGCCAATTCCCATTTACATTTCCGTTTCCATTTCCATTTCAAGTCCCATGCCCAACTTCACATTTGCTTCTTTGAGCTGCAATAATAAAGCGATTCTCCCAAATGCCGCAAAGCCTTCAAGTTCCCAACCTAATTGAGTAAATTATCCAGGGAAATGAAAATGGCATAGCACATGAGAGACTCTGGCATTGTCATCAACACACACTCACATGTATATCTGTTGTGTATTTTTTTTGTTGTCGTCTGTTTTGTGGTCGATGCGCAAAATCTCAAACAGCTCTCGCAAAACAAAGCAAAAAATGCAATTTGCAAACAACACACGAACACACACATACACACAGCACGTATAGAGACTCAATTGCTTGTGGTTTGCGTGGCCAGTGACATTCTATTAGCAGATAAAACTAATTGCATGAAAATCTATTGCAAATGACAGCGACCACATTGCGCAATTTGCCAGCCCAGCCTGAAAGTAGGCAACATTTCTACAACACAATTACAAACTTTTACTTTGCTTCTTGTTTGGCATATGTATACAAATAAATACAAATTATACAACATATGTATGTGTGTGAATTGTGGTCGCCACAAACGAAAATCTTTAAATATGCATCACACACACAAATGCAGGCAATTTAATCGCATCGAGGTCACCTGGCTAACAATGATTTATCATGACGATGCATACGTAGTAGTGTTAAGCATTCGCCCAGCTGCCCATTTAACTTTGCGCCAGTCAGTTCTGTTCAGCATGCTGACAGTTCTGTAACCTGTTCAACTTAACCTCTGACTGCCTTTGCCATTGAGACCACACACACACATACACAGTGTGTGACAGTGTGAGTGTGTGTGCAGCTTTCCCATACCCTCGATCCATCAAAATGGCTTAAGCGCATAGACTCAAGTTATGCAAACGTTTGTAACAGGGCAAGAAAAAGTTTATAAGCCATGGAGGAATTTTATAACGCATGTTTGATTATGACATTTATATACAAACTCATAAATAACAATAATATCCACATATTGTATTACACTAAAACAAATAAAATATAAAATACGTTGCTTATTTACATAACATTAAATACCTTAACAAATATATAAATGGCATTTTTGTATCAATTACATATGTGTTAAATAAATATTGATTTTAACGTATTTATTTGTGTATTTTTTATGACGCTTTAAAAACATTTATAAAATCATAATCAAGGTTTAGACTTTTAGCACACTTCCATTTAGTAAGTTTAAATCTATTCAACCTGCATTTAATCCACCATACAGGATATCTCTGCTCTCGACTAGTTACATTTTACTTGTGTTCAGTTTTATTGTGGACAAATCTGATTTTTATTGCACCTCTGTTAAATTTGTAGAAAAAAATCCAGAATAATATTTGGAATTGATTTTGAAATGGAATTCATTGAGTATATACATACATGTAAACGAATTACAGAGTGTGACAAATAGAAAAAATAGAAAATAGAATTGTGCACACAAAGAAATGGTCAACTAGTTGTATTTCCGGTCCACTCACATTCACTAGCAAAGCATTTGTGTTGTTGTTGCTTGTTGTTTTTTGTCAACTTAAGTCCGAGCTCACAATAGTAAATACCATGTGAATGTACATGTGTATGTGTGTATAGAACTGCATCGTCGAGGGCAACAGTGCGTATGAATTTTGTTTTGGATTTGTGTGTGGTTTAACTTAAAACCAAATGTGGATAGAAACACAAATCTAATGACAGTTGAAATGTTTGACGAGCAATATAAATGCGTATCTTTTTTTTTCGTTTTTCCCCTTTTTGATACATGGAATTGCCATGGCAATTAAGTAAAGTTCAAGTTGCACAAGTTTATTGGTCCAAGTGCCATCACAATTGCCTTCAAAATCCCATTCTTTGTACACACACACACATAAGTTGTACATGTTGTCGTTGTGTGTTGACCAAAAAAGTTATTTGAAACAGCTAGAAAGAGTGAAGCACAAAATAGATACAGAGAGAGAGAGAGAGAGAGAAAGCACATGAGTGCAGTTAAGACATTTTGTGGCCAACTGTTGGAATTAACTTGCCTTTTATGGATTAAGTTTGCAATGTCAATTAAATGAAACAGAGGTCAAAGCCAAGTTATGTAAGTAGTACTTAAAGAAGAGAGAGTCAAAGTAAAATGCTAATTAATGAGGCAGCAAAAGCTTTAAATTCAATTTTCACCATAATTTATACGCCTTGTTCAACATGCAACAAGTTGTCACTGTTGTCTGGGGCAGGGGGTTTCTATTTAGGCGCCGTCTGTTGAACAGCTTGTTGTACTGATAACTAAAGACTTGTGTAGTTGTTGTTGTTGTTGCTGCTTGCTAATTAGTCTAATTGGCGCTTGTTGCCAGATAAGATGGCTGAGAGGAAATGCGTGTAATTGCAGTGTCCAACAGTTTGTTGTTTGTTGCCTATAAAAAGCGCAAAACTAACATTCGACTTGGCTAACTGAACGTGCATCTTGACCAAGTAAGAAGACCATGTTGCCACTGAAAACCTTAGCGCTTTTCTGCGCACTCTTCGCCTTAATGGCCAGCCAGGCGCAAGTCGAGGCAAAGAATGCCACCACAGTGTGTCCACCCGGAAATCTGATCGATGACGGCAATGATGATGGCGATGATGATCGTTTTGGCAATGATACACTCTGTCCCAGCTTCCAGGCGCTGCGTGCCACCATCGAGAAGAATGTGCTCGTGGATCTCATTCAGTCGCACTATCAATGCAACTCCAGGTTCCGCAAGGCCTTGTGCTACTACAACACAACACGATTCCACATTGTTGCCCAACAGTTGCAGCAGAGCGACACGTACAACCTGATGCTGCAAAAGTTGCAAGATGCCGGCGTCGACACCAGTGACATTGAGAACATTGTGGACATCTTTGCTTGCCTCCAGCTGCCAGCTCCGCTGCCCGACAAGAGCTGCGATTGCCGTGCATTGCGTGGACATACCTTCATCGGTGATCTGCTGGCTGCCATGCCACATCAGACGGTGCATGCGTTTAACGCAGATGCGCGCTCCAAGCATAACAACTTTGCTCTCTTTGCCGACACAATCACCTCCAAGGAATTCCAATCGTATATGCGCACCTGTTTGGTAAATTAACGATCAAATTCCGTTTGTTGATTCACTTCTGCTTAAAGTGTGTTTTTTTTTTCTTTTCCACAGGTGAAACGCGATGTGGCACGTCCGCTGCGTGTTCTGCGTCGCAATGGTTGGGATGTGCAGGAGTTGCTGCGTGGCGCCATGTCCATTCTCACCTGGTAGCGACAAGGACCAGAACAGCCTGTATATTACATTCGTATAAACAAATGTATAGACCCATTCTAGATAAAAGTATCTAAAATATATATTAACTGCTGGGTCAGGTGACATATCGATTTACATGGAAACTTTTCAAGAACTTTTTGGTCATAGTTTTTCTTTTAAATACCAAACGAATTTTTTACACAATACAAACTCATTTCTAAGAATTCATTTACAATACTATTGTAGCCAAACAAAGCGCGTTCTATATCGGAAACAACTTTTTATCTGTGCAATTAAAGTCATTGTTGCTGTGCGCTGCCACCAAAATTGCCTTCTTCCAATTAAAATCTACTAGCATGTGTTATTTTATACAAAAATGGCCAGAAAGCGGATGTGCAGCATTTTTAAATGGCATCCGCTTGGCACTGTTGCCAATTTGTTCTGGCGCACTGAAGTCGCATAATTTCCATTTAGCGCGAGCTGGCAGCCACTGTGTTTTCCTCTTGGCGCACTTGACAAACAAATTAACGCTCGTTACACTTTCATTGCATGCGCTCAATTTACGGCCCAAAATGGTCAGTTGGTAGCTGTTTGGCCCCCAATGCCAGCTGTCGTTTTGCCAAAAATAGCAAGTGCAGAGAGAGAGCGAGAGGAGCGAGGAGAGAGAGAGGCTGGGAGAACAATGTTTAATACATGCAGTCGTGCAGTTTTGAAAGTCGCACGTGGCACCTTCTCATGCCAAATTGATTTATGTGCGCGACGTGACTTCATTTTCAGTTTGTATCGCGAGGCAAGTTGATGTTTGGATGTGTGGGCGTGGCACCTGTTGTATGCATGTCGGCAGTGCGCTTATTAAATTAACAAAATAACGATCTGTTTCGTGCGCGTGCCTCTGATTTGTCTCCAGTGTGTGCTCGTGTGAGCCAAATTCGATGCCATTATGCATTATAACTGAGTATATAAACAAATCCACAGCGAACGTGCGTGCCCCAAATACATGCACAAAAACCCACACACACTACGAGAACGAGCGAGCGAGAGGGAGAGAGAGTGTGTGTACATAGGCCACAAACTCTCTCTGGTGTGTCAATCAACTTAAATGTTAATGAATTACTTGGCATTGGCGCAAGGACATGCTGACAGGACAATGTTGCCGACACTGACAAGTTGTTTTGGTTTCCATGTTCTTAGCGCTCTTGTGGTCAGGCTTTGTCTCAAGTCTTCTTTGCTTATTGTTTTGTGTGGGGGTGGGTGGGGAAGTTTGAGAAGTGGAAATGGGTGTTTGCCTGTCAACGCAGCAAAGCGAAATAAATCGTAGCATACTTACGTGCGCTACCAATTTCCCCACATCTGCATACCCTGTGACAGTGAAGTAAATAAGCATGGCAAACTAGTGAAAATTGATGTTACAGTTAGGCAAATATATATCGCTATATATATATATAAAAAAAACCATGTAACCTTTTTGAGTTATTTTTAGACCTTTGGTATCTTTCCGTCAATCATTCTCCATCACATACAAAAATTTCTACTTGTTACGCTTTTCCGTTCGTTACGTTTTCGTTTTCCTTTGTCGCTTTCACTTTCGTTTGAGTTTTGCACGTTGTTGCTTTGCTTTTTGCTGGGCAATACGTGTCATTGAATTCATTATGCTGTCAGCATGTTAGTTGCTTGTGTGCGGGAGGGGTGTGGAAGTTGCAGTGGCAGGTCTGTTGGCAACGTTACGTGCAGCAAATTAAAAATATATGCATTGCGAAATTAATTAATTAACGCTGCCATTGTTAGCTGCCAGTTAATATGTTATTGTTGTTGTTTCCGCCATTTTTCACATTTATCGCATTTTTCTCGACAATTGTTACAAATTAATTTGCTCAAAGTTAACAGTTATGCGAATTAAATGCAAATATGTTTAATGTACATATACATTTGTTAAAATAAGTTCAATTAAAATAACATACGCTGGGAAATTGATTCAAAATTAATCAGGCCAATCGACTTAAATGGTCTTGGCTTTAAAAAGCCCATTCAATAAATCAGCGTGTTTACTTATATTGTTTATTTAATATTGTGCTCATTACAAACGGGTGCTTTCATTAATAAATTGATTGCACTTCCGCAAAACATTTGCTAATTAAAGCCAATTAATAAGCCAGTACAATTTCCTGCAGTTATTTTGACAGTAAATTTGTTTTTCAAAAGAAATGAAATTTATTTATTTATTTTTAAATGTTGATTTATGAAAAATAAATAGTGCGGTAAAAAATGAACCAACTGTTTGATAATAAAAGCTTAAACCTGAATATTTTTAACGAAGGAAATTAAATACTCTTAAAAATCTTTTAAAACAATAGCTCTCTTATCTTGGTTTGCTATCTAGAATAATACTACATTTAAGTAAAAAATCATGTAAAAATTACCCTATAAAACAAAGAGTTACAATTTGTGCACATTCCTTTTGCTGATGGCATAAAAATTGTCAACATGAACCTTAGCTTAAACAATTGACCACAATTTTTCATTTACTCTGCATCTGTGTGGGGGGAATTGCAACAATTTGTTGGCATGATTTGTTCTAAAATTGCATTACGGTAACGATCTGGGGCCATTGCTTCGATGCCAACTACTGCTGCCACTGCAACTGCAAAGATGGTGCATGTGGGCTGTGGCTGGGTCGAAGGCATTTCATATGGTTGCCACAATTGTGGGAAATGCGATTTAAGGCCCGCATTTGCTGCAAGTAAAAGTAGAAGCAGTCGAAAATGGCATGTACATTCCCAAATGCCTTACAGTTGTTCAATTTCCTTACGTATTTTGCAATAAATTGAATTTGCCAGCCTGCAATTTTTGCCTTTTTGTTTTTTCGACATTCAATTGCAGCGGTGCGGGCTGGTGGGGGAAATATAAAAACTTCCTTTAGTGGTAACATTTATTGCAAATT
Organism: Scaptomyza hsui; assembly: GCA_018152825.1. Taxonomy (NCBI): domain Eukaryota; kingdom Metazoa; phylum Arthropoda; class Insecta; order Diptera; family Drosophilidae; genus Scaptomyza; species Scaptomyza hsui. Next base: position 10,684,150 of record JAECXO010000002.1, read on the forward strand.
CTTCATCATTATTTATTGCAAACTGTACAAAAATATATCTATTTAATTTTGTTTAGTGCAATGTCAAACAAATTTTCGGTATCTCTGAAACGCATCGTTAAAAAAACCTCAAATTTTATTATTTGAAAATGGTAAATGCGTCGGAAATGAAAATAGCTTTCCAGTGACATTGATTAAAATATATATATTGATTGATTGCCTAAACTTGGATAATATATTTCAATGGAAAACTGCTTTTGATGAGGGATTAAAGTAGGTTAAAAAAAATGACATTTCAGGTTTTCTGTTAAAAAATCCTTTGTACATTTTTTGCTGTTCATAATTCTAGATATTCTTTTTTCCCATTTGTTATTCGCCACTTCCCAAAACTTATCAGGACTTTAATAGCTTTTAATCATTTTTAACATTGTAACTTTTAAGCAAACTTTCAACAACTAGAAAAGATTAAAGAAATAAAAGCAAAAAGCTTTGAACAGTATTCAAGTGTTATTTAAAGTTCTCAAGTTTCCGAGTAGTCCGATTTAGTCTTAGTCACTTTTGAGCACCATTTGCAATAGTTGAACAGTTAACTGCCAAGACACTCAGCTTGTATCTGTGTTTGCTATTTGGCCAATGGCGTTATTGTTGGCTTTAGTTCGATATTGTTGTTGCCGAAATGTGTTATGGCTTTCTTGATAAACCAACAGCTATTGCTCAATACTCGTAAGGCTAAAGATTTATGAGCTGCTGCTATCAGTTTTGTTAGTAGTAGTTACCACCACAACTGCTCGAAGTCTCAGCAGCATCAGTTGACAAATCTCATTATGGGCCAGTTATGATTTGTGCTATCCGTTGGGAGAACAACAAATCCAGTTGCCTCTCCCTTTCTCTCTCTCTTCGAACTGGCTTTAACGGTCTTTGGGTATCCGATTGAGTGCCATTGAGTTGGTAATCTCATTCATTGTTTCCATTTCGCTGGCGCCTGTAATTGATAAATAAAATATTGCTGCACAAGATTTCATTACGGCCTTTATGCTCATTTACACATATGTACATATACATGCAAATAAATACATACGTACGCATATTAAAAGTGCAATTTGCGGTTGTTAACAAGGCATAAATTAATTCCCAGCTGCAGTGTTGGCACTTTAATGAGTAAACCAAAGAGAAGATAAAAAACATTTAAAAAAGAATTAAACAAAGCAGCTGGCAAAAAAAAAAAAAATATTAAAAATGTTAAATTGTATGCGAAGTGTTGTTGTAAGGTCGTTGCCTTGCATTGCCATGCAATTATTATGGATTTTGAGTGCGTGGCACAGTGGCAAATATGGCAAATGCACAATTGCACTTGCGCTTTGCTGATGCAGCATGTTGCATAGCTCATCTACGCATGTGTGTGTGTGTGTTTCTGTATGTGGCATACTTTTGGGATTTGAACTCTCTCTCTATCTCTCTCTGACGCCAGCACATTTCTGGTCAGCTTTGTTTGCTTTTTTGCGCTTATCTTTGCCCGCTTTTTTTCTGCAACTATTCCTGTTGCTTTTTGCCATTTGCCTTTGCCTTTTAGCCATGCGGGCGCTGCTTCTTAAACAGCGCAAATATTTTTTAACCTCCAACAAGCAGATCAGCAGAAGTAAATAAATGCGCTTGAGATAAACTCATGCTTTGTGTGCGCTCGCCATTTTTATGAGGGAAGCGCACAAATTCTCCCCTTTGGCCCATTTAAAGCTTTAAGGCATGCAAAATTCTGCTTATAGGCTACCCAAACTGGCTTCCCTTACACGCCTCCAGCCCGCAGTCGAACGTGACTTTAGCGTCTGGAGGGCTCTCGAACATTTGCAATTGTTGGTCATTAATTTGAAGACAAGTCTGCTAGGGCTTTAACTAGCGCGCGCCTTCCATAAGAACTTAACAGGGTGTTACTTTTATAACAAACTAAACTAATTGGGCTTAAGTTAAATACATATTTGCATTAAAAGAGCCAGCAACTTTTAACCGAATTAAATCTGAGTTCTTTCTGGTGCATAAAACAGATGCTTGTGGCAAGATTAAACAGCATGTTCTTCAAAAGTTTGTGCTTTGTGGTAATGGAAGCTGTAGAGCACGAGCGAAAGAAGAACAATTATCTGTGGCATAAGAGATAAAACATTTTAGATAAATGACTGCGGCTATAGAAGCCACGTCCTGCGACATAGTTTTACAAACCAAATCCTTTTACAAAGATTAAAATGTTTAATTGTTCAGGGAAGGTATAAAAAAAGGTCTCTCTTTCTTTTCAAATCAATATTCTACATTGATTACTTAAAGCTCTTTGATTTGCAAGGCCTTAAAGTATTATTTTCTCTGCTTTATACAAATGCACTTTTATTTAAATGGTTTTCGTTGAACACATAAAAACAATAATTTAATTTACATTGCAATCAATTTCAACGAATTAAATATATTCCATTGAAATATGTTTTCAAAATGTCCAAAAGATAGAAACAAATGACAGTTTCGGTTAAAATTATTAAACAATATTTTCAGCTGCTGATTTTATTTAGAATCGGATATGAACTGCAAACAACTGTTTCCAAATAAATATACAAATATTCTTTAACTGACAAATTAAAGCTAATTGAATTTTCAACTTGTAAAAGTTTGACTTCAAAATTCGTTATTAAAGTTCACAAAACATGTTATGAAATTAAGTTTTGGATATGGGACGCACCCTGTATAGCTACTTTGTCACGCAGGACACGTACGCGGCACGTATGCTGCTGCTGCTGCTGTTGCTGGAAAAAGGATTGGGATTGTCCACGCTTTTGGTCAGTGCGCGAGCGAGCATCGCTCTTGGCCATCAACTCGATTTGATGTTGTGGTCTATGTGGACCCCTATTGCGGTTTATGCCCCAACCGCTGAACCCGTCTGTCTGAACCTTCGTCTAATGGCCAAGGCGGCTAGAAGGGGCAAGGCGTGGCAGGGATCACGCGAGTGTTCGCGTTAAAAAATTCTGTTTTTTTCTTTCCACTTTTTTGGGTTAACAGCGTGCACGTGCGGAGAGTAAGGGGCATGGACACAGGACAAAAGGTGGCCAAACAAGAGCGCCCGTTATGATGATGGCGCGTTGAGTGCTCATTGTGGCAGCTGGCCAAGATTTATCAAGCACTGAAGTACGTGCCAGCAAATCGTGTCAAATGCTTGGCCCTTCACACACACACACACACATACGTAAACGAATTATGACGAATGTCGCCTTGTAAATCTCAACTGGCACTTGCGGACATCTATATACATATGTCATTTATGTTCAGCGCTCAGAAAAAATAGCTTCTAAGTCCACTTTAATAGTCTGTGTTCGCGGGAATTTGCCTTTAAAGTGCGAAAGCTTAGAATAAACGGCTTAATGGGTTTGGCTTATTAATGGTTTCTTGGTGCAGCCATCGAAATTTACGATCTGGCCGTAATCTGTTGAAGGTTGCAGCTACCGACCAACAAGTCCCCAAGAGGCAAGAACACAAAAGAAATGAAGGCAGAGGCTTAATAGGCAACATGAACCTTCTCTCTTACACTCTCTCTTCCCCCTTCCGTCGGGCAATGCAATTTGCAAACGAAAATACCAACATGGACCATCGACATCGATGGCTGCTGCCGTATCTTTCCCAAAATAACTGACTTGGCTTGGGGTTTAAGTTCGGTTGGCCCTGGCAACGAATGCTGCTTCACTGACTGCACTCTCACGCATTGTTGGCTTTTCACTTGCCCAGCCACACACCCACACACACACACACACACATACACACGCATAGCCAAAGACCAAGTTTTGCATTTTAATAGGCTCTAAATGCCTGCCATTGCCGTCTGTTTGTTTACGTTGCAACCTCCCCTCCGAAGTGCCAACAGATGGGCGGATTATGCCCACCCACAGTTTAGATCTGCAACAATCCCAACCAAACCCGAGAGCAAATCGGCTCCATTAGTATTTGCTTGATGCTAGTGAATTGAATAGTATCCAATTGTGTTTAAGCCAACCGGAATGTATTATCAAATGAGCATAGTAATATATATGTGATACTTTGAATATTTGCGTTAAGACCTTTGTTTACAAACTCAAAAGCCTGTGCAAACTGCATTTTGCATATGGAAACAAACTCACACACACACACAAAAACACACAACTGTATTTAGTACGAGTGCAATTGAAATAGTTTGCATTATTGTTCTAGTGACAATGTCAACTATCTTCTTAGGTATGCGTGTGTATTTCTGATTGTGTATATTTATATTTAGTTGGTAGAGAGAGAAGCGAAAACAGATTGCGAAAATTTGTCAACTGTTTGTCATCTGAGAGCAGTTATAAAACTTTTATGTTAACAAACGAATACACAAAAATTCTACATTTATGGTAAACGCGAAACCTGAACGCCGCCTCATTTATACATTATTTATTTTGTTATACCCTTTAGTTGACACAAGGGGGATAGAAGGGGATAACATTAAAAAAAAGTTCATGCTAATTTTTAATAAGTTGTAAATTGGATTTAAATTAAAGTTTTATTTGTTGCCAAGTCATCAAAAGGTTTTCACGAGGTATTCTTTAGTCGAATAGTTTATACATATATCTCATAATTGTTTTCAAAAAGTTGTTAGTTTAAAAACAAAAAAAAACAGAAAAAACAATGACACCAAATTATTATGAAATAATACCACTCAAAAAAGTTTAAGTATACAAACATAAATCTGTTTGTTTAAAGTTTTGCTGTTAAAATGTTTTAAAATAAATCAGTTATTTCACTGCAGATTATGAAGTGGATTATAAATATATATAAACACAAGATAAATACACATATCGGACAGCTATAAACTCTTTCTCAATCAAAATTTAAGACTGCAAGGAAGACACAGGATAATTATGTTGACAACTGCACCTTTAAACTTATATATTTATTATGCACAGTATTCAGTTAAACATTAATGATGCTGTCAATTCGCTGCCCCTGCACCCCTTAACCACACCCCCTTTCGCCCACAACGCTGCAGTGCCCAGCATCACGTTCTCGCTTGGCTTCGTTTTTATAATGGGGCCTAGGGTGTGTGTGTGTTTGACTCTTCTGACTCTGATGTGCCTTGGCCTCTGTCGCTTTTTGCTTGCCAAGTATGCAATATATTTGATGTATGTATAAGCGTGCATGCGGCTGTCTCTCTGTGTGTATGTGTGTGGGGGTGGTGTGTGGGTGTGTAACCATCACTATCATAAACATTAACAGCATTTTACTTACTCGTTGCTCGTGGCTGGCAGTCACTTTTGCACTTGACACAAAAGCAAAATGTAGGCGAAGCTGTTGCGATTCTTTTTATGTAGCATACTTTTGAGCGCCGCGTTCCTTCAGTGATTTTTTACAAGCAGCTAACAGACATGTGGAGCACGTAAGGCACGCAAAACTTTGACCTACAGCAATGCATGCAGTCAGACCAAGAGAGAGACACAGAGAGAGGGGGAGAGAGAGAGAAAGAGAGGGAGGGAGGGAGGGCGGAGGAGGGCTTATAATAAAAGGCGACAAAATGTTGTCGTTCACTCTTCTTTGCCTTATAAGTTCCTGTTGGCACTTTAAAAGCGTCCATTTGTTACTTGCAGAAAAGTTGCTGCCAAGCACGCCAAGCACACATACATATGTATGTATGAAAGGTAGTCCTTAGCCCTGTGGCATTTAACTGTTTACCCACAACTATACGCGACCACATAAAAGCACAGAAAGATATACCGCCGTTTGCCTTGCCAAACTTATAATGCGGTTTCTTGACCACACCACTAACAACAAAAAAGCCGTCTTTTGCTTGGCATCGGGCATGCTGGGCACGTTCCATTTCATTTAAAAGTTAGCTGGCATCGAGTAAAAATCAAATAAAATTAGCACAAGACGCGCAAGTGTAAGCAGTGGAAAATTGTTTTCAATTTGCGCCAGGTAAACTTTCATACACATATCTCCCTCTATATATATGGTTAAATAAATATGTGCGGCTTAAGCTGAAAACGTTTGTATGAGTATGAGTATTTGTGTATTACAAGTGGTTGGCCTTAAGCTTTCACCGAATGCTTTAATCGAAACTACACTTGTAGTATATTCAAGTTCGTTGGTTTTCTTTCTCTCTCTTTTGAGTATATTTTTGGAACGGATTTAAGCAAATAAATGTGACTGGAATTGAGGGGATTAAAGTATATAAAGCAAATAGAGCGCATTAAGTATGATTGTGACTTAAATACATACCAATGCATTGCAGTGTGACAATGCGCAGAGTATTGGTTTAATTAACTACCAAATTCCATTCACTCAGGCACTTGCACTCAAAAGTTTTTATGAATATTATAGTGAATGCGTTAACAGGGTGCTTATGATGTTAAAATGTAAGAATTTGCATTGTTTTTTAATAAATGAAACATAATTTTAATAATATAACATATATATATTAATAATAAAAAAACCAAACCATACTTCTATGCTTACAATTAATTGCTTTAATTGTGAAAGTATTCTGTATGACCCTGTAAAAATGCGTAAGCATTGGCATGTTTGTAAATTTGCGTATGTACATACACATAAAGCACACATACTTGCACAATACACATACATACGTAAATATTTGGAGCCAAACAAGTGCACAGAGTTCATGGAATTGCTGATGTCCCGGCACGTTGGCATTCAATAAATATAAAACACATTCATCACTGTCAGCTTACATCGTGCATCGAGCTTTAATTTTGCGTCCATGTCCTTGCGGTTGTTGTTATTATGCACGGGGGGCACAGGGGAGGGGGAGACGGGGCCAGGTCGGTCCTTAAAATCGCATTTAATGTGCCCATGGCTGTATAATGTCAATCGATTCATTGTGAGATTTTCAGACTAAAAATGCGTATGCTCAAACTCAGAATAATTCATCAACAATAGGTAAAATTACAGGGAAGAAGGATTTAAACTACAGTTGAATCGAAAGCTATCTCTTAATACAAAAAAAAAGAGATTATGTACGTGAAAAGTAATCGGATTAATAACAAATATTGTTTACGTTAACTGAAGCATTAAGTTTTATCTCTTTATCCAACTTATTTTATTTAAATATTTTCGACATTTAATCCTTAACTTCATATGAATCGTTGTAGTCAATGTCAATTGCTGTTGTAATGAAATCTTCGAAATCACAAACATAATTTGTAATTAAAATCTGTAATGTCCTTTACCAGATTTATGCACAAGTTAATGGAGCTCTTAATTTGATGATTGCATTTCGAGCACATCTATAAATTGTGTGTGTTTGGTAAATGTATTGGCTTACTATGTGCACTTAAATGGGAATTATTTGGTTAGCCGCACCGCAATTGCACAACCGACAGCTTTGGCCAACATTTCCAAAATTCAAATTTGGAAATTTCTCCAAAGCAATTACTGTGCAGGCTTTGATGTGGGTTCTCTGGTTTGGTTTGGTTTGGCTTTGAACTTGACAAGCATGACGCCATAAATAAGTAAATAACCATTGAAAATATCTTAAAGCAGTACATATTAAATTTATGAGTTTTTATTATATTTCTTATGCGTAAGCATTGACAACAATGGGGTAAAAATTTTAATGGCTGATTAAGCAAACCCGATTGCCTAGGGAAAAGTGCGGCAGGTGTATTACTAATGAATAAACCATGCAGCAAAAGGGGGAGGGAGCGGGGGTGGAAGGCATGCGTGTCGCCTCTTTAAATATGAGCGCTTATGGGGTTTTTCTCGTAATGATTTTATTTTTTTAATATTGAATGCATGGGAGCTCTGTGTGGTCGCGCCCTTGTTGGTGGGCGTTGCCGATGAGTTTTTAATTAACTTTTGGCATATAGCCGTTGCCATGGACGGATTGTGGAAAGCTGTTTCAAAGCAGCGCATTAATTAGCCGCACATTTAAGATGCGCTCGAAGGCAGAATACAAAATGCTCGAGAATATAAGTATGTATGGGAATAAATATTGTAAAATTGCGTGCGGCAACACATGGTGTATGATTAATGAGAGCATTTTGTACAATTTATTAAATAAATTGTAATTTATCAAGCCGCAACGAAACGGAAACCAAATAAATTACAAAGCACTCGAAAGACATAATAAAAGTTTAACCATTAAACGCTCTAAACAAACAAAACCGGAAACTGCTTTTGATTCCGTTATCAAGTGTTGCTTGTTTGTTTTGTTTGTTGGAGCAAATTTTTATTGCAATTGATTTTTGGTCTCAGCTGCACGATGAGACAGACACCAAATGTTGCGGCTGCGGCTTAAGTTTGTCCGACAAATTGAAAACTTTTCTAACAAAAGCAGCAGGCCAAAATAAAAACCAACGACTTTTGGCCAAAAGAAAAAAAAACAATTCCATTTAAAGTTGCTTTAAGATGTGGTCTTTTAATAAATAAAGTGACGACTTTTTGGCTGCCACTTAAAAAAAACTTACAAAACTTTTTCAACCGTGCATTAATCAAATTGGTAGCAACCAGTGGGAGCCAACTAAGCTGCTTAGCCAGCCATGAAATATGCATGCGTTCATGTAAAATGTGAAAAAAGTTAAGAGTTAAAAAGAGTTAAGCGCCCCCCGCCGAACTGTAGCATATGCTGTACACTGATTGGGGGCGATGTGGCACGTGCACCTGAGCAATATGTTGCACCTCATCCACCTGTATGTCCGTGCTAGAGAAGGGCGAGGCGCCGTTAATGTGACTCATACGTGGCAATTGCGCCCTGATGCATGCAACACGTTCGCGCCACGTCTGAAAATAATAATGCTTGTGAATATGTCCGCCAAACTCGAATATCATGGGACGATCTACTGGCGGTTGTTGCTCCTGCAACGGCACACTCAACATCATGACGCAACGATCGTACTTGCGATAGAAATTGAATCTCGCATACTGCAACGGCACCAAACTGATCAGATCGAAGCACTCGATCTCTGCATCCTGAGCTTCACACTGCCAGTTGGGATTGCCGCACTGTTCCACGCCATGCTTGTCGAAGTTGTCCGAGCCAAAGAGCAACATGCTACTCGTGAGTCCAATCTGATATTGACGCAATCCTCTGCCCTTGCCATCGACTAGGGTGAATGGAGATTCTACCATCAGCGGCTCATAGATCTCATTGTATTCACTGAGCAAAAGTTTTTGCAAGCGAAACATATCGACTCCTAGTTGTCGTCTGGAGCAGGAGCAGTAATCGCAAATGACTTTGCCAACGACTTTGGCTATAATTTAATTGAAATGTCAATCAAAGTTTTCGCTGATTGTCTGTACTTCGTTTGTTTGTTGTTTTTTCTCTGAGTCGTGTTCTGAGTTTGTGTTTGGGTTTCGTTTTGGGTTTTGAGCTTCCTTGCCTTGCCTGCTGCGTTATCGAAACTAAGTCGATTAGACGAATGCAAATCGATTCCCTGCTCCGATTGCATTTACATTTGAATTTAAATTGATATTTGTCCGGGAGTCCGGGAGACAGTTGTTGCTTCTCCCAAATGCTTGGGCATTGCGTGCACTCAGTTGAATACTAAATGCTAACTAACTGTGATGTGCATAGTGATGATTTTCACTTGGGACTTGAGAGGAAGAGAAAGAGAAAGAATGAGGACGGAGTGGAGGAAGCATTCATGAAGATTTGGACGTTTGCTTAAACAATTTTGTTTAAGAAATACGCATATTAATACTCTTTGAAGTAACACAGAACTTTTGAAATATTAGAAACTTAATTTAATAAAATTTTTACTTGAACTCAATATAATTTTTAAGACTGTTGGACTTATTTCTCTTAAACTTACAAACTTTTAATATTTTCTATAATTTTTTAAGGGTACTTGAGCATTCAGAATAAAGTCAATAAATTCTAATTTGCTTGCTCTTAGCTTGCAATGTCAGTTTTTGTTTCTGTCAGCGACAACTTTTTTTTTACATTTTCTGATTTATGGCAATTCTTTCTGCCATCTGTCTTCTACTTTTTCTTCTTTCACTTCATGATAAATAGTTTAAGCTAACACTGCAATTGGTGACAAATTTCATATCAAAATCCTGCAACCGAGCCCATCTGTCACTTCATCTAAAGGGGAAAAGTAATAAGAGAAACATAAGCAGCAACATCTTTTGCTATTTTCAAAGCAATTAATTTCCAAGCAAACTTCAGTTAAAAGCCATTGACTTTTCTCTTGACTCTCGAAAGCTAATTTAAGCTATTAATTTTGAGGTAAATGATGCCACATTTCGATGCCGTAATCTATGTGTGTTTGTTTAAATGTTATTTGGCCTTTAAAATGCTTGTGATCTGCATCACTTAATTTCTGAAACTGTTTGCACATCCAATTTCAAGTGCATTCCCCTCCCCTTAAATTCCTTACACGTCAATTGTGCTTAAGCGTAAACTGAGTGCATCAATTAGGTAAAAGTAGCTCTAACAACAATGCACACACACAAAGTACATGTGTGTGTGCTTTATTAGTGCTTTTGCGCTTTTCATTGCTAACATTTCAGGTATTATTGTTGTTTCTGTGTATGTATGCGACAGACACTACATAAACCAAAGAATCAGCCGTTGTTGCTCATATGCTGCTAAAAACAGATACAGAATACATCCTGTTGTTGCTGCTGCCCTTAGATCCAATGCCTCATTCTGTGTTGTGTTCGCTTTGTGTCTGCCACAGTTTCCCTCTCTTTCTCTCTCTGTCTACCTGCACCGCCTATACCTCTATAATATGTACTTTGTGGCTTACTCTGATGCACATTTTAACCAATGGTTTTGCTCTGTGTTTAGTGGATGTTATCTAGAGTGCATAAAAGCTCTCTCTATTAGCATTAAAGTGCCGCAAAAACTGTTAGGAGCAAGTCACTTGAAATGGCTTCTGGCTTAAATGCAGCATGTAAACAAAATAAAAAATTTAAGACAAAACCAATATTTTGTATGTTTTGTATAGAAAAAAGTAATTGCATTTACAGTGTTAATTAATCCTCAAACAAATTGTTTTCATGGAGGTTTTTGCTTACTGTTCTGATTCAATTAGGTTTAATACTTAACGCTTTATTGAATTGAAAAATTATCGAACTTCAATAGAATTAATTTAATTTAATGCCTATTTATTTGAACTATGAATGAGATAAGGGGTTGTAAGCCTTTAAAAAAAAATTTTTATATGTATTCAATTTAAGTGGGAGACTTCCTGAATTTGTTACCCTGCTCCACTTACATTTCACTCACTGACGACAGGTTTAACAATTTGGCTGAACTTTGGCTTTTTGCCACTGACTAGCTCACATTTGGCAAGAGGATTTGGCTCAAGGCACAATGCATTCGAGGCTTAAAAGCACTTTTTCAAGTGATCGCTTTTACTTCATTTCAGCTATGAAAGAAAATCGAATTCTGTTACATTTCCATGCTCAATTGAAGCAGATTTCTCTCTCTCACTTTCACTCTGCTCACGTCAAACTGCGTACGGAAATAAATGGCGAATAAAAGGGCAATAGACAGCGCGCCCAGCATGCAGAAGTTCCATTAAGTGGGAATCACCCAAAAAAAAAAAAAATAAAATAGAAGGTGGTTTCCATGGCACATGTTGGACGATAAAACACAGTTGCCGACTTAGTTAGTAGTTGTCCACTCTAAAAATAATTATAAAGGAGGGTATAACCGAATACAGAAACTTTTGTTTAAGTTTATCTATAGATCTCTTTCTATTCAAAAAGATTTCTCTCTTTGCTTGAGTTCGTTATGTAAATGTAATTTAATTAAAAATACAATAGCCAGGATATCTTGTAGCACAACATATTCAATTCATTATATATTTATTTGTTACAACTGTGCAAACGAGAAGGAAACTATTTACACTCTTCTTATCTTTATCTCACATCAGAAACACACACACACATGAGCTTATACTCAATTTTTGCATTTGCCGCTTATCGCACATCCGCATCTCATACCAAATAGTTGTAGGAACCGACACATTTGCCGAATTGCTTGTAACCGACACGTCAGCTAGTCTGACAGCCCGTCAGCATTCAAAGTCGAAATGTCTAGTCGTAGGTGGTGCAAGTCCTAGCTTACGGTTGGTGTACTTGGTGGTGGGGAGCTCGTCTGCCAACAATGTCTATATTTAAATGGTTATGTTTAAGGCAGCAGGAAGAGTGTGTGTGTGTGTGTGTGTGTATGTGGCAGACAGGTGTAGGAGACTACAATCTTTGCACTTAAGCAGATTTATTTTTACGTACACATATGTAAATGCCTGTTAACTTTCTAATGCAATCCACGTGCAACACTCAAATGCAGTTGTGCGTTTTCACTTTTTTTTGGTTAGTTCTTTTTGCACATTCTCTTTGATATCTAACCGGACTTGTCTTTCAAGCATCGTTATGCACAGCTAGACAGAGACAGAAAGAGTGAGTTTACATATTATGCAAGTAGCTGTATCTGCCAGAAGGATGTAGTTTTTATATATATTTCATATTTTATTTGCCATTTAAACGTACCAGTATGAAAATTTCACTTCATGTCGGTTGCAACGTTTCACATCCACTTGGTGTGTGTGTTTGTTTGTGTGTGTGTATAAAAGCACTTGAGTAACGGATATGCAAACAGAATGCAGCTGCAGATTAGTTTTTATCGGATCAAAATATCTACGAAAGCTTTGCTTTCAACCAATTAACGACAACACATTTTGACAGTGAGAAACTTTAAGTTACGCTTTAAGTCACATGAGTGCACAAGATGCCGTAATTTGAGACTCTTTATGTTGAGAGTGCTTGAGACGGAGAAAGAGAGAGGTGGAGAGAGAAAGGTGCTGATAAAATGCCTATTGCCCCAGCTGGTGATTGTTTTTTCATTTTCTATACCCTTACTTTACTAACAATCTTAAAAAGCTGATGCACTTATTGCATAAAAAGCAAGAAACTAAATAAATGTTGGGAATATATTCTAAGTATGCAAAATTCATTGCAGCAACCAGTTGAACTTGACAATAGTTTACGAAATCAAAGCTCAATAGGTTAATAGGCAGTGTATAAGCACATTGTGGTATCAAAGATGGATTTTCTCCTTTGTTCAGTTCCTTTATTCTTTTCAAAAGTACAACATTACGGCAAGAAAATACTTAGTAAGGGTGCGATAGTAGAAAAATGACTGACTACAAAATATCCTAGACTATAAAATTCATGTTCAGGACTTCGTTTTAAATTAAACATTTTCTCTTAGACAGATATTTCTGCATACCCTTTGCAACCTATTTAAAATGGCTATAGGGTATAAGAAATTGAAAAGGCAACAAAAGGCAATGGAATCATCTAGGAGTCGAAATAAGTGACTAGGGGCTGGAAATTTCCTTCAGCCTGTTTTGTGCCATTTTCTTTTCTTATATTTTTTGCACTTGATGCCCCTCAGTGAGGAGAGACAGCTGCCGTTAATAAGGTGTTGTTGAGCAATTTAATTTTATTGCACTTATTTTTGGCAGCTGAAACTCACACACACCAACACACACACACTTAAAGTTCTGCTTCTGGGCTCTGTGCCTACTTTAATTTTAATTGGCCCAACGCACGTGAGCCCCAAGTTGTTTTTGTTCTTGCTGCCGACCTGTTCCTCTATCACATTACACTTAAACGCTATGTGTGTGTGTGTGTGTTTGTGTGGCACTTTATTGTTTTGCACATAAATTTTTCTCGCCTTGCTACTTTTTGCTTGCTGTTTGGTTTTTTGCAAGGCTTTTTGTTGGCCTGCAAGTCGTTAACATGTTTTATTTAATGCCATTTTGATGTGGCGCTAAGAAATTTTCACTGGCATTTATTGCCGTAATTAAGTGATGAAAAATGTTTGGAAACTCAACACTCAGCCCACAGATCTGACTTCTGACTTTCAAATTTAACAGTCATCCTCAGCCACCAATCATCCCCTTCCCTTTCGCCTTCCACCACTCTTATCAAAAGTCATCAGCATCGACATGGTTATAAATTGTGAAGCAATGCTAACAAAGAGCAATTCCTATTGCCCTTAAGTGCCTTTATTCTCTGCTCTGTTATTTGGAATGCTTCATATTAAATATGTTTTAACGAATTCAGCTGCCAGCAAATTTATGGCTAACCAAAATTAACCTTTCGACTTGTGGTTGAATTCCAACAGGCGTTAAAAATATGAGAATTAAGGTCCGTTAAAAAAGCCACAAATTCAATTGCATTAATAATTGCATAATTGGATTTTTACCCAAACGGAATAGTTAAAATGTTTGTCCGCGTTTTTAAATATATTTCTTTTGTACCCTGTAAATATACTTTCAGTTTTTGTTTACATAGTTATATGTATACATCTCCAATGCCCATTAAAATCATTGTCTGTTTTGTATTAGCATTCGCTTTCATTTTCTGACTTTTACAGCCATTACCAAAGTAAACAAAAACATTGTCTAATGGCTGGCCAACAGATAGAGGGAAACTTTGTAGAATGAGAATGTGGTTACATTTCATAGAAAGCCAATCAAATATTTGGGATTGCTTTGCGGTTTAGCGGTTTGTAATGTATCTGGCATTTAAACCGCAATATTTCGATTCTTGAAACTGAAAAGTTCTTCCTTACCAATTATTGTATAATATACTTAAAAGATTATCATACAAAACTCGCTGCCTTACATTTTAATATTAACTTAAGTAAAGAAAACTGGGGTTTAATTAAATAGTTTTTAAACTTCCTTTATTGAAAGTTCGAGATAACTTTTAAGTGATTCAAAAATAATTATACTTACCCAAGATAAACTTAAGCTTGTTCGATGACAACTAAATATTTATTAAAAACCCTTTTCTCCTTTGTAAACTTTTACCAAAATCTTTGCAAGTGTCAAGCAAATATTTACATTTAAGGCAACACGTTAAGGGAGTGCTTTAAATTAATTTGACTCAAAATTTGGTAGCTTACTCAAGATGCTTAAAATTCAATACAAGCACTTTTCAGCACTGGAGTCCTTTACAGACTTGATAACACTTTTGCCTCAACGTACCATGTGTGGTGTGTGTGTGTGTGTGTGTGTGTGTTTGGGTCTTTAAGAGAAACTGTCAGCCGGCTGGAAATTTTTTTTTGGAGAGCAAACAACAAACATCAGACGACGGCAGCACTGTAAAACAACGAGAAGCAAATGCTGTAAAAACATTTAAATTAACGTCTCCTTCAAAAACGTTTGACATTGTCTGTGTGCGTGTGTTAATGTTTTTTGGAAAAGCATTCATAAAATGAGCCCATAAATGGCAAAAAAGGGTCACACAAGCACAAACAAACAAACTCTCATTCAGTTACAGAGGCATGTCCATAAAGATAAAGGCCATAACGTAGCCATAAAGCGAAAGAGTCCTCAAGTGTGTAAGAGTTGTTCTTTTTTTTTTTGAGCTTGCTTCTTCCTTTCTTTTCACTTGCTAATGTTGCTGATAGCCATACGGATATATACTTACTTACACCCACTCACCCCTCAAAAAAAAAAAGAAAATGTGAATGACGAGAGAGTTGAGATGTGAAAACAATTTTCGGTGCTGACCATGATGCGTATGCGTAATATTTTTGTGTGTTTGGTGGGGGTTGATTGTTGTTGTCAGCTGCAGTTGCAGTTGGCAAGGTTGCTTTGGTTTCACGTTGCACGTAGTACATTCATAATAAACTTTTATTCATCATATATATATATATATATATATATATATCATATAGTTAAATAACATTTTTCACATTTTTCGCATTTTTATCGTACATTTAATGTATTTTAAAAATGTGGTTTTTGGTTTGATTTTTGTCGAATTTATAACTTCAATATATATAGTATGTACTTAAGTTAAATGTGTGTGAACAATGCTAAAAATAAAATTTAGCTACAATTTTATATATTTTCGGGGCAATTGTTAGTAATAATTATAACTACGTAGCTACAATTAAACTAAGCTCGGAAATGTGAGCGCTTTTGTTTTTGGTTTTGTTTTGGCAGAGATATGTTTTATTTTACAGTTAAATAGCTAGAAGTACGAATCATATCTATGTAAACTAGGTATTTTTGTCTATATAATATATTAAATATGCGTGCTCTCATATAAGTATTGCCATTTTCAACAGCGGCACTTAAAACATGGCTTAATTTAATAGTTAAATGGTTGATTTTTTATCAGCGACTCTAAAAGTTACTTGTTGGCTTTTTCAATTAGCTTTGTTTTTTGGCTTGC
Organism: Scaptomyza hsui; assembly: GCA_018152825.1. Classification (NCBI taxonomy): domain Eukaryota; kingdom Metazoa; phylum Arthropoda; class Insecta; order Diptera; family Drosophilidae; genus Scaptomyza; species Scaptomyza hsui. The sequence continues at coordinate 10,700,329 of JAECXO010000002.1, forward strand.
AATTTAAATGGAAATTAAATTTTTGGCTTGCTGCTGCTGTTGCTTTTTCAGCTAAAACACATGGTTTACAGCGAAAATCCAACGCGACGTTGCTTGCTTGTGTGTGGGTTAGTGTGTAGGTGTCTTTGTATTTTTGGTCTGTGTGTGTTTACCAAGTGCAAAATATTCACAACATGGGGCTCATTATCGTTGCAAATGTTTTGCGCTTTTCGTGTAGCTTACTTTTTGGCTTTTGATTTAAAGCAATGCAAATCGCTGACCGGCTTTAGAGCGTCAATTATTGGGTTTTCACTGTAATCAGGCGTTTTAGTTAGCTTAACTGAACATTTTATTAAAGTTAAATATACATAGTAGTTTTTAGTTGTAGTAGTTTGCTCTAGTTCTTTATCTCCATACAATTTCATAAAGTATTTTGTTACTTAACTTCGCATAACATAATCATAAGCTATCTTTCGAAATGAAATGAAGACACGACTCATCAATAGCTTTTACACAGAAACCTCCTTGGTGTATTTGGACCGATCATTCAAATCAAGCACCAGTTTATCGGGTCGCCTAGGTCGACCCGTCCCGCTGCCGCTCGTCTTATCCGTTTGGCTAGTGGAATTGTTGGATGTGTTCGAGACATTGCCCAAGGAAAGCTCAGCTGCCACCGGCTCACAATCGCCAACACCGCTCGTCGTATACAGCCCTATGTCGTCCGTGGAGCGGGCAGCTTTGGCCACAACAAAAACAGCTTCCTCAGTACGATCGAGCAGTTCGCTGCTTCTTGTTTGCGTGGGTGGCGCTAGGCTGGGAGGTGGTGCTGGCTCTGCTTGGGTGCAGCTGCCGCTGCGTCTTCTTAATGGCTTGTCGGCAAGCCTATACTTATTTCTACAATTATCACAAATTTGATACGAAATGCTCAGCTCCGCCTCGAGCAAATTCCTCGGACCCCTTCGCTTACAACTCGTTGGCGGTGTATTCGTGGCCGCAGTGCGCACAGCCGGACGACGCCGCTCCTTGAGCTGATCCAGGTCCTCGGACTGCGAGCACATGCAATCCAGCTTGATGTTGGCAAAACTCAGGCTGCCCTCCTGCTGCGGTGAGCCGAGCTCCTCGCAGGCATTCCTCAGCGGTGGACAGCAGTAGTAGTGTTCCTTGGACGCATCCAAGCAGCGACTGCAGATGATGTGCCCATCAGCGCTGCGACGCAGGAGCTGCTCCCGGAAATCATCACCGCTCAGCTCTGTGTTTGTGGCACGCTCCTCGTACACCACATTGGGCGTTGTGGGTGTGGCCGTCGACGGCGGCGTCTCCAGCACCATGGTGGGTATGCTTCCTCGAGCCGCAGCTGCAGCAGCAACAGCAGCTCTGCCATTTGCATTGTTGTTTTGCTGCAGCTGCTGGTTGTACTTCTGCATCTCGGCATTGAGGGCCAGCAGGGGGAGTGCACTCTGCCTTGCGGCCGTGTGTGTGGCCGCAGCCGCAACAACCATAATGCCACCCGGTGTCTTTAAGCCATCCAGTAGACTGGAGATGGTCATCACTGCGACACCTTTGGGTGGTGCCATTTCCTGTATCCGCTGCAGCTGCATGCTCAGTTGGCGTATCTCCTCGAGCGCCTCCTGGTCGGAGAGTTTGGTCTCTGCAAAAAAACGGAAATGATTGCTTGATGAAGTCGTTCGTTCATGCTCTATGTCTCCAATACACACACACACACACACACTACCATCAATTACAATTGCAGTGCACACACAAAAGACAAGTACGAATAGAGTAGTTAATGGAACTAGACGAACAGATACCCTGCATACATGTTCAGCAAGCAAAAGTATTTTCCTTATATGATGTTGCTAAGTGTTTGTTAACAATTGAAACCCTAATATTGAAAATCGTACTTTTATCTTTAGTCGATTTTAGTCGATAGTCTCTGTAAATGAGCTAGGACATATCTGCCTTCATTATACCCTTTTTAACCGCATTTTAAATGAGTAGAAAAAGCATCGTTTACACGCCACCCCAAACTTTCAACTGGAAAAGTTGCCGGAACGAACGAATACCCCTAGTCCCAAACACCCCTCACCCCCACACCCCACCAGCACATAACCCCCATAACTTTAGCACTAAAAAAGTTGCGTTCATGTCAAAAGTTGTCTGGCATAAGTAATGTCTTCTGCTGCTTCTGCTTCTGTTGCTGCTGTGCGCCCGGGACAACGAAATTTAAATGCGTATTTCTGTAGCTGTGGCAGCCAACAAAACAGCCAACATGGAAATGAAAATGGACGCTGTTTTGTGGTTAGAAAGTGCTAGTATGTGTGTGTTTGTGTGTGTGTTTTGAAGACAGCCTACTCGAGTGTGGGTTGGTTCTTTTTGTTGTTGTTGTAGATTGCACGATGATAAATGGCCGTTCAATTCAACTGAAAGCCTGTCAGTGTGATTTAAGTGAGTCCACTCAGCGCCACTTGACGCGACTTTCAAATACAACAAGAACACAACAACAACACCATAACATAAAAGCGGTAACTTTTTTTTAAGGTTTTCAGCGTTGGCTGGATTTAGATTTATGGTTGTGAAATTAAGCGAGAGCAGCAGCAGTGGCCAGAATTGAATTTATTATGTGCGTCCTTGGGTCGCCCTCTTGCCCCCGCCGTCAAAATATAAGCCACATATTTGCACAAAAAATATATTTTAAATTCACCACACAAATACAAATGCACATGAATATAATCTAACAACTTTGTCTCTAGTTGCGTTCTGGGTTTATTTTATTTTTTTGCAGCGTTGTTATTGTTTAATTTAAATATGCAAATTGAAGGCAGGCCGCTTAAAAACGCAGCACGTTTTAAATTTAACGCACAATTTACGCAACCACAAATGCGTAGCCCCCAAAAATAGAAACACGAGCAATAAAAAATCAAATGAGAAACCAGCTTTATTGAGAAAAAAAGGTCGCTCATAAAGCATTAAAACATAAAGCGCCTGCACTTGGTAATAAACTCTGATAATATTCGGCGCAAATTAAAAGCGTAGCCCCTTCAATAATATTGCCCAAAAAGCTGAAAAGGCTCCCTTTTAGTCTTTCTCGCTGTATTTCTTTTTTTGTTTCTCTGTCTCAAAAAGTTGCTACTCCCACCTGTCTGTCTGTATGTATGAGTTTAGTTTGTTCAAGAAACTTGCGAAAAACTTTTAACATCACAAAACTTTTGTGCTCTGTCTAGTTTCGAATACCTTATGCACTCAAAAAAAAACTACTAAACTAAAGAAAATAAATTCTTTTCATTTTTATATTTTGTGCAAATGGCAACTGTTTTTATCTTAAAAGGTTAAGTGGGGAAGTTTTACATGATTTCTGAGATGTATTTATTATGAGAACACTTAATTTTTTAAGTGCATTAAATCAGTGATTTGCTGCTTATACTGGCGACTTCCTATCAAAAGAACATCATCAGGCATTGAGAGACTACAGGGAATAAACCCTTAACAAATTTCTCCAACTCTCTCTCATGTCTAGCGGGACTCTTGGCAACGAGATAAAAAACAAATATGTCGTTGAGGAACTTTTCGCTTGGCTGCTATTTCCTGAAAATCACACACAAAACACACACCCCGAAAAAAAAGCTGCTGAACATTATAGAGGTTAACCGCATGAAGCATAGGGGACATTTTTGCGTAGGAGACTCGTACATAAATCAACGCTGTGCCTGACACAAGATATTTCTGAATAAGTATATACACCCACAAAATGTGTGTGTGTGTGTGTGCAGTGGCTAGACAAGAGGATGTCAGCTGATAAGCGGACGCCACTCGCCATCAGTTTATTTTTTAATTTGCCCAAATAAGTGCCATAAATAAAAGTCAAAAACGCCACACAGCCTCAGTTGACTTAATCAGCATCCTTGAACTCTGTGTGTGTGTGTGTGTGTGTGTGTGTGCATAATTTGGCCCATAGTACTTGTACATCATTTGTCAAAGAGCGGACAACAAGGAACAAGGAGCAACAACTGTTGTTGTCCGGCCGGACACGATAGAACACGTCTCGTTAGGTTTAAGTGTCGATATGAAGGCATAATGATGCAATTAGTTACCTGCCGATGTGGTGCCAGCTGCAGGCGCTGTTGACGTTGTCACCGAACTCGGATGGGCAAAGGTTCGCACCTGTGGCCGAAAATTGAATTTAGCCCCCGATGCCTTGGCGCCCATGCCGATATTCTCCTGATGCGACTTACCGCTGCGCAGCACAATGTAAACCTGGTAAATGGTAAACGGAAAACAAACAAAAAGCATGGCAAACACTTTAAATTCGATGTTGACTTTCAATACACACCTTGCTGCCGAAGATGAGGGCCAGCAGCAGTGTGACCGTCAGCTGTGTGTGACAAAAGAAGATGATGTAGAGCAGATCCGGATTAGCGGGCGACTGCAGGAAGAGCCTGAAATCGAGAGAGGAAGAACAATAGCAGATGCAGATAACACAAAGCAAATGCAGAATATTAAGAGGTTGCAAGTTCTACTTACATGGACACATTGAGGAAGCAAGTGAGCAGAAACTCATTGTAGATGGCCATTGATATGAAGCGGCTCTCGTTGAATTCCGACGGTGCCTTTCTCACCATTATGCACAGCCGAACACCCCAGGCCAAAAATAATACTTCCACTGTTTGACGGCAGCATACAAAAAAGATAAAGGGATAGGGGGGGCTGAGTTCAGTGCTTTGTGCATTTGTATGGCTTTTAACTTTGGTTTGAATTTTAATTAAAAACTTCAGTGCTCAACGTGTGCGCACCCCAGCTGCTTTAATTAGATGGCGATGCCTACGAGCCTTATAATTAAATTATGTATTATTAGTAGTACCCAGGTATATAATGCTACAGCTCTGTATTCAATTTTCCGGAAGCGCAACAGCAACAACAAAAAGAATATATGCTAGAATAATTCCTAGCACATGTGAGTTTCCCACTTTGGCTGCTATTTTTACTTTTAAACAGAAAATGGAAGCACATTTAAACAAATAAAATATTTTACAGCATACTTTTCAGCGGAAAATATTGCACTCTTCAAACAGCAGCAGCAATTAACAGCTTTTAATGCTTGCTTCGTGATGTGCACTTACTTTGCAATGACGATTTCTGCTGAGTTTATTTGGCTGCCTTTTGCTTTTATATATTTTGACAAATATCAGATATCCCTTTGAATGGCAAAGTTTTTTAATTTAGGCGCCAGCGCTCAAAAGAAATATAACCAAATAAAACTTTAAAAAGTACTCTAAAAATAAAGCGTAGCAAAATCATATTTTTCGCTGTTATAGCATTTTCAAAAATCAACGTTATCTACAACCAGCTATCTTTATGTATACTAAATTTTATATTTATCAAGTTGCAACTATTTATTTTTAGCTTTTTGACTTCACACGCTTTGTCACCGCAACAAAAGTGCAGAAGGACAACTGCGTGGTTGTTATGATTATGATTTTTGTGTCGGAGTTTTATCAAATTAAAACTACTTGCAGCTCGAATGAACAAAAATAAAAAACTATTTTATTATTATTATTTTGTTGTGTATATTTGCTGATGCAAGCTATAAAAATGCATTTATAATATACCGCCATTTTTTGATATTTAAATCAATTATTTATTCCAATGAAATTTTCTCCGCTATGCGGGAATTTAAAAACCTTGTTAAAGTTATTTGAGATTTTTTTTGGCAAACTTTGCAAAATGTAATAATCTGATGGCATGCTGATCTCTGAACCCTGCAAGTCATGTGCATCTATCTTTCGATAAAGGCTTTTGTGATACTGTATTCAAAGTGACCTTTTAAAATGGCCAATGGGTGAATAGCAACAATGCGCAATGTGTGTTCCCTGACTTGCAATAAGCGAATAAGCGTTATATGGTTGCTGCCTCTGCGCCTCTCTGCCTTTTTGACGCATGCAACAAAGAGCGAGAAGGGGGCAGAATTGCAGTGAGCTGCAAGGACAACGGACAACGGACAACGGACATTCTTTGGCTTTGGCCTTTCGACTGGATTTCAGTTAAAGCCTAGAGCATACACATACGTTGTCCATTGTCAGGCAACTGCTGCTGCCTGTTATCCTGTTGTCCTGGACTACCATACGTTGGCATTTCAATATTTTTGCACTTCACTTTCACTTCACTTGCGCTAGCTGTTGTTGGGCGCCACACGGGGCGTATGCGTAATACTGCCATCTGCCGCTTTGTGTGTGTTGGTTTCCGGCTATGACTTTAAGTGGCTTCCGGATCAATCAAGTTGTTTGCTTTGTACTCCTGACATATGAAATAATTTCTGCTCCCTCTTCTTACTTACTCGAGGTGAATGTGTAGTCCCACCAATCCGTTTTGCACAGAAACGCTTTGAGGTCATCTGCCGTGCGTCCAACTACAACATCCGGTGGCGATACCAAAGTCCGCACCAGCAAACAGGTTCCAATGGCACCACAAATAATGCCCAGTCGCTTGAGCAGCGCTGCATCTGTGATTTTGACAGCCTTGGCGGAGCGAACGCGAAATATTACCGATATCCTAAGTGGAGGATGATGTGTGTGTATAAGGGCAACTGTCAAATTTATTTTTAACTTACCGCCAGGTCTTGAGCATCAGTGCACCATAGGTCAGGGAGAAGCCAATCTCACGCAGCCAAATGCGTGCGGTGCACGTGTAGAGATTCGGATTCGGATACATCACAATATTCTGAGAAAAGAATGGAAGGACGACGTATGCAAATAATTTAGTAGACGACCACTCGAATGTTGGTTGCGTAGACCGTTTTGGTCACTTAGAATTGCAAAATAAATTCACGTCCTGTCGCAGGAATAAGAATAATAAGTGTAGGAACCGTTGGCATGAATTTATTTTTTTTTTTGCATATTTCTTTCTGAGTAGATATTTTTGCAAAGTTGCTAAAGTTTAATGTGCTTTCGTTTCTTGAGAAATATTAATAAATCAAGGCCAGACCAAACAACAGGAGATTCAAATCGCTTCATCTTCTTCGTCTGTAAAAAAACACTTTTTAAAAAATCATAAAGCAAACGAGAGCTGCCTGAGCACAAAATGTTGTATCTTTTTTAGCTTGTGTCTGCCATTCAAAGTGGCAACAACGATGTCTCAGATAAATAGCATAATATATCTTTTGCCTCGCATTGTCTGCTGTCTGCCTCTGACTTTTTGTGTGTGAGACGATGAACTCTCGCTAAAAGTTCTTTATTTGTGCCCAGTAGTAAGCCAATTTTGTTTGTCACAAGTCATAAATCAATCAAGTTAAATGGTGCTGAAGTCAGTTTTGATTTGAATTTGAATTGTATGCAATACACATGGCTTCATCATTTGCCTGATGCATATTGTATTTTATTTTGGAAAAGACAGTTTGAACGCATATTTATATTTGTATTAGATTATGCATAGCGACAGTTTGTAGCAATACTTGGTTGAATCTTATTTTAGATACTGGTATTTAAAAATACAAATTGTATATGAAAGAAAACATGCCAACAATTTCTGGGAGTTGCCAATCAATTGGAACGCAGCGAAAGAACATTCAATATTGCTAAATAAATCAAACAAAAATAATTGACTTTTATTTCTAGTTTTCAATCAGTAGAATATTTATTTTATCTTTCAAAAACCACACAAAATAGTTGTTGTTTCACTGCAATAAAACTTTAAACTAACAACAGAATACCAAGAATAATTCAATTTTTGGATTAGCTAAGAGTTAAGTTAAGGCTTTCCAAACTAATCCAAAGAATTTTCTTCAAGAAAAGCCAAAACGTATATTCGACTTTACTGCTTTAGGTTATTTTTAGTTGAGCTTAAGAGTTAAACTTACCGTGCAATAAATGCAGAATGCTCCCAGTGCAATGACCCGCAATAGGGCTGGACTTGCGGCGCGCACAACCTGCAATTGTTGTTGCAAATGTTTATTACAAGGTTCGTAGTAAAATTGGGTATTAAAGGCTAAACACAGACTATATTTAGTTTAGAGCGTGCAGAACGTGGAACGTGGAGGAGCTTAGTTAAAATTCAAATTGAAATCGTCTCTCGTCTGCACAATTGCACACAATACACAGAGCGCAAAGCACAAAGAGGTCACCTACACCCTGAGGTCCTTCCGTCTCTCTCTTATTCCCCTCTATCTCTCCCTCTTCAGACAAGCGAAGTCACACTTGGCTGCTTTGCTGGCTGTCAGACTGAGGAGGATTTAGCGGCATTTAATTAGTAAGTGTAGAGGACATGAGACTGAAGTTGAGACAGACGTAAATGCGACAGAATCGCATTAGAAATAAAAACAGTTTAGTTGGCTGACGGCGCTGATTCCTTCGTTTCCCCTTGGGTCTGGCACACACACACACACACACACACACACAGACGGAGAGATAACAAGAGGGAATTTAATAATTCACTATGCTCACATATAGTAGAAGCAAAGTTTAAAAACTATACGTCAGAGAGCGAGAGAGAGATAGTACGGGTCGTATACTTAATGAGCACAAGTGACAACGCACTGTCCTCAGTGTGCAAGGAAGCAACTAAGGAAGGAAGGGAGGAAGGAAGGAAGGAAGGTGTGTGTGTGTGTGTGTGTGTGAATGTGAATGTTTGCACTTTCGTTTAGATGCGCGACAATGTCCAGGATACGCAGCACGCAGCACGTACAAAATTAACTTGAAACTAACAATGCTAAGCAGCTTAGCATTCCAATGACAGCAGCTTAGGTTTGCCTCAGGCATTTGACAGCTCCACGCCCCGCCCCGACCCGTCCCTCCGCGTACCCTAAGGCAACTTCTCTTAAGCTGGCCCACTGGCTTAAAAAAACAACAAGAAAAAGTTGTCCCTGCCAGTTTAAACAAACGAACAGACTCACTGACAACAGCATAATAATTTTATTTTCAGTGTGAGAGTTGGTCACTTACTTACCTTGACTTGTTGATAGCGAAATGTGAACCAGGCGGCCGGAGGCAGCAAGCCGATGACAATGCAGGCGAGGGCAAGGATGCTGGTGCGCATGGGCCAATTGAGGGCCGCAATGCACGGTGAGCCATCCTCACAGGAGTCACAGCCCTCGGCGCAGGGCAGGCATTCGTATTCGTTGTTGCTATTATACGTGGAGTTCTTGCCCTGTGAGGCGAGAGAGACAGAGACAAGAAACAAACATGGGTTGGCTACATATTTAATGAGTGCTTCGGTTAAGCGTTGGCAATTATTGAAACCACTTGACTCAGCTGTTTTTTGGTACGAGCGCCGTGATAATGGTAATTTAAACCGCAAATACAATTTGGAATAAAAACCTACCAGCATGAGCTTCTCGTACTCCTCCTCCAGCAGGCTGCCATTAAAGAACTTGTGCAACGATGCCACATCGGGAAAGTAGAAGCCCTTGCGGCACAGGCATTTGTAAGAGCCACGACGAAAGCCCAGGCCCATTATGGCCTCGCACTGTGACAGACAAAGAAAGTGAGGTAAGAGTGAATATGAAAGCAAAAGTGAAAACGTTAGCAATAGACTGCTGATTGTAGAGAATACACTTCTAAAAAGGAATGTACAAATGTAAAAAATACTGTTCCAAATTTGGTTTAGAATGTGTTATTAAATACTAGACAGTTGTGATTTTCTTAGGAAGTATTAAAGTAACTGCCTAAAGTATGTTTTAGTTTTAGTAATACCCACCATTGTAGTGCGTTGTTTGCACTTGTCGGTGCCGGCAAAAATGTTTAGCGGTCGTTTTGTGCCCGGTGTATGCCGCTGAGGACACTGGTCGATGTCCACACGCCGCAAGTCAATATCAATGCCAGATGTGCCTCTGCAAAAGACGAAAGACGAGATGCCATTGATGAGCGAAGGCGTTAAACAATTTATGTTATTAATTTGTCAGTGTTTAACAATCAACTGGGCGGCACTTAAGCCAAATGGCGCCATTTATAAAATCAATTCAATAAAACGTGCCAGCGGCCTGATATTTATGTTTTTGTGTAAGTAAATAAGTATATGTATATGTGTGTGTGTGTGTGTGTGTGTGTTGGGCAAGTCCAGACCAGAGGCCATTTTCTGTTCTTTTTTGTTCTACTGCGAGCGATAACAAACAATAAATTTTGCCTTTGATTGCGCATATGGCTGGAAATAGAACAGGATAAAGGATAAATGATACAGGCCAGGCGGAAACTAACAAGCGTGTTCTCTGCTTCCGGTTTCGCAAAATGAAAATGAACGCAAAACAAAAAAAATAATGTGGTAGAAAATTATTTTCTTGTCGTCGTGGTTGCCTTGCCTTTCCCTGTCGTTTTACAAAGACATAACATAAAGCCATGAAAAGGGTGCACTAAGCCCAACTCGACCAGCTCAAGAAATTCTATATGCCAGCTATGTCTTTTTAGGCTAAGGGGCAGCTGGCAACACCCAATTACACGCATTCCTAAGCAGCGACTCGGGACATGACTTTGGGTCAGGCAGCCGGAACACATCTAGAATTTTACGCATAATCTCAAGGTCCATATTTGCACGCCAGTGTGCACAGTGGTACACGCTTGAGGATCAAAACTTCAGTAAAACTAGACTGTTCAAAGATTTATACAGCATTTTCATCTAAAAAAGTTCTATCAATATTAATTTTTAAACGTTATGGCATAGACAATTATTTATAAAAAGCTTTTACCCACTGTACATACAGTCAGAAGCCCTTTTTTTCATGAGACACAAACACAAATATATGTTAAAGCACGCATTCACATTAAGTTGGAGTCTGGGGTTTCATGGGCCTGTCAGTTAATATTGACATATCAGTTTGTATTTATTTGATTGTTTCTGACAACTTATTGATTGCAAAAAAAAAAAATGGAGAGAAAGAAAAGAATGTTGAAGGGATATCTTTGGCGACGCCGGACATAGCAGAACTACACAATGGCCAATATAACATTATAATAATGATTATGTTAATTCTCCTGCAGTTGATCCCAACGCCTTTTGTATGCCATCCGTCCGGGTTCGGTTTTCTCTCATTGCCTTTTTCCTCTTATTTGCTTGCCTTTTTTTTTTATTTGGTGTGGCTTTCGTTTTGTCAGCGTTGCCAACTCAGCTGCCGCTGTTGCCGTTGCCCTTGTTGTTGTTGTTGACAGTTTTCAAGATAATTTGTAAACGGATATCGGAAAATAAGCTTATCGAGCTGACCGGGCATCGGACCGAATGAGTTTTGTTGCGGCTCTCATATTGATTTATTAGTTTCGGCGCCTTTGGCTTCTGTTCTTTGTGTGTCTGTTATACGTGAACAGGATATAAGCTTGTATGTAGTTATAATGCTGATGCGGCACTTTGCCGTGGCGTATACTTGATACGCCGTTGATTAAGTGTCACTCAATGCCTACAAATGAGCTGACAATTAATTGCAATCGTGCGAAATTTTCCATTCCCATCTCCAACTCTGTCGGTTTATTTAAATGCCCTGCGCCTGTTGATTTTCAATTTTGTTGCAAAAACCAATGGGAATTCCATTGGGCATTTTACGATTCTGTCTGGTTTTCAGTACTTGTGTTTAGCAATTGATTAGCATAATTGCTTTTTACTCCACTGTCTGTCTAATTAGACGATTTCAGCAGCAGATAAAAGCAGATAAACTTAAATAGCAAGTGAATTTTCCACTAAAGAGTATAGTGAAAATAAGTTCCAATGTAGCATGTGGCTAAAAGATACACGTAGCAAGTAGTACTTAAGAACCTCTCAGGCACGTGCACAGCTCACTTATGCTATCTGTGTAGTTAAAATGCATTCCTCTAAGACTCAACACTCACACACTAACACACACACACATGCATGGCACGTGCGCGTCATTTAAAAATTGAGACAGCTAACTCGCTCACGCACACCAAGAACGGAATGACAGCTATCGAGTGCATTAAGTTTACTTTGGCAAGTGCGTATTTCGGTTATTTCCAGCATCAACAACACACACGCACACTTTTGCTACTCATCGCACGCACGCATTTTACAATCAGTTTGTAAACAACTCGCATGGTTGGATTTGTTGTCGCATTACATACACGCCATGTATGCCAAACGCCAGCAGCCCTCGCAAAACAAACACACATACACCATTCATGTATCGCATCCTTCCCCTTCGAAATGCATATAATCAGCTTCACTTTTGCAGTTTTCAACTGTAATGACATTGCGTTGGTTAACCACACCAAAAATTCGCTGACATGTCGCCAAAATTTTGATCCACTAAATGAGGACAGGCTAATGACAAAATTTCGCTAGCTAAAACAATGTTGACCACGCCTTTGAGCCTAATCATCTTTTGGCTTGTGAGCGTAGAAAATGGCTATGTGAAAGAGAATTTATGAGCTTTAATGTGGACGGAATAATTATGGAACTATGAGTATGAGAATTTAAGAGTTTTATCATATTTTCTTAGTTGAAAGCTTAGACAAATAAATTTTTAATTGTTTTTGAAACTTTATTTATGGCAAAAATAGATTATATTAACGTTTTTTATATTATTATTTTTTTTTTATCAATTATTGCCTTTTAAATACTACTTTTAAACAATATCAATGATCAATTATCAGCCTTTAATTTTACAGTCATTTTACTTTTTTCGCACATATTTTACAACCAAGTTTAGCTAATTCAAAAAAAAAAAATATTCATCTTCAAAGTGAAAAACCCTTTTTTCCGTATTTTTGTTCAATTCATCCTATTGGAAAGTGTAACATTTGAATTAATTTCAATTTTTGTTGTTGTGTCTCTGACCTTGTTGTTGTTATTTGACTATTGCCAATAGCTGAAATGTGTGTACACTTCAGAATTGAATGGCCAGTGCGCTGAGTTCTTGTTGTTGTTGTTGTTGGTGTGTTGCATGTAATTGGTTGCTGTCAAGACATTGACATTGTAGCTAACAGATGACATGCGAACTGGCACAACGAGTAAAGTTAGCTAGCTGGATCAAATTCCAAATAGCAGCAGCAGCAGGTGCAATAAGAGCGGACTAGTTTTGTGTTGTGTCTTTATGTGTGTCACGATATATGAGTTCCATGTGGAAATGTAAGCGGCATGCTTTGAGATTGGAGTGTAGAGTCTGCATTTGAGTGCTACCACGCTGCCTGACTGCCTACCTCATGTTGCCCGCAGGACTTATGACTGACACACAAACAAACACATAAATCTAGCATGTAAACGAAAGACAAATACACACGAGCTAAAGACTTATGCAAGAGTAAGCGTAAGTACATGCACACATACATACTCTATACAACGTAAGGATTGACAGAAGCTCAGAATTCATAATCATGTTCACATTCAGACGTTGCAACACAAGGCTAACAAGCAGCAACTGCACTTCCCGTCTAACAGTCTTCCACAAAGGCAATGCTTATTGCAATATTTGATATTTCCGTTTCCGTTTGCCTCATTATGCTTTGACAGTCTTTTGGCTGTATCTGTATGTACACTGAGATTATTTAAATGCGGGACATTTCTTCTTCTTTTTCTGTGTGTGCGAAAAATGTTGTTGCATGCAGCAAAACTTAAATGAAATCAAATAAAATTATTGCCACAGCAGGAGCATACCCTCAGCAAAAGTCCAACCACGCCCCGCAACGCCCACACTCCAAACTCCAGGCATGTTCTTTTTCTCGCCCTTTTTCTCCCTTTCTCTCCCTCTGTTTGTGTGCTCACAGCAGGCGCTTAATGTGATTTGTGCTTTATACTTAATTTGCGTTTGCATTGCGTTTCAGATTTGAGTTTGAGTTTGAGGGTCCGACGGATGCCCCTCAAAATGTTTGTTTGTTTGTTTTCTGCCACGAAGAGTGCCAAATAATTTTTAATATTATTAAATTATTGTTGTTGGCAACACAATGGGGCCCATTGTTGTTGTTGTTGCTGTTGGCTTGCTGGCTGGCTGGCCGCCTGCATTTATCATGGTATAACGCAGCGTAATACATAAATTAAATCAATTAGCAACTTTTCGTGCCGGTCTTTATCATCGTCGTCGTCGGCGGTCGGAGTTCCAGCAACTTGGCTTCAGTCAGTTTTCCGCCAGTTTGCTGCCACGACGTAAACAAATTAATTTTGCGGCCAGTCTCAACACACAACTAATGGAATACTGATAGCAAGCACACTATTAACACGACCCAGTTGCCCAGTTCAACTTTTCCAAACACAAGCGAAGCCAACTTTTTTCCTGGTGCTTGGTGTTTTAAAAAAAAAATTAAATGTGTGGTATTTGCATTTTTTGTTGTCTTGTGTGCGGCGTTCATTAATTTGCATTTAAACTTGCATTATGTTAATGTAGATGGAGTTTAATTGTAGTTTAATCAACTGCAGCCAAACATAAAATAAGTTCTATAAAAGTCTAGTTAATGTCTTAATGGACCATTAAAACTATAAAAACTTTAAGAAAATTCGAAGGAAATTTTTAAACTATATATTCGAGTTAGAGTATTTAGGAAACGTCAAAGTTCAAGTTTTCTATTCTTGTTGTTTGTGGACTGGCGCTAGGTTTTAAGCTGTTGAAAATAATGAGCTTTTGTTTTTGGCTGCTGCAATTTTGTGTGGTAAATGAGCGGAGGAGAAGGGACACTGCACCTAAACGAACCCGAACGAACCGAACGAACTTTCCAAACATTTAGACATTAATTTTGTTGCATCCGTCCATTATGCGGGCCCAAAATTTATGTTGCAACTAATTGCAGGCAGTTAACGTGCTTCCGCACAGACAGTTAACTTTTTGGAGAGCTGCTAAATGTGTGTGTGTGTGTAATGTGCGAAATTTATTGAGCGTGCAAAGTCATTGAGCATTAGCGTGTGTGTGCGTGTGTGTGAGCCATCTTTGCCAGCTTCTTATAATTGATTACTTTCATTACACATTGCCATGCCACCTGTGGAAAACTCAACTGAAATAAAGGTAAGACTTGAGCTGATAGCAGCCAGCAGCTGTTGTTAATGAAATTTGGTATGGTTCTTGGCCGTAAAGTGAGCGTAACTGTTATAATTACGTCAGCCATTAGGCGAAGTTTGTCAAAGCCGTTGGAGTTTAATTTCATTTGCTGACAAAAATGTTGCTAAGCTCGTTACTGCTCCTGACGCTGTTCCTAACGCTGTCCACTGTTAAGTCCCAGGCAAAAGCGAACAATGCGAACAAAAATGTTCCGCTCTCTCGACGACAGGAGCTATACTATCAAAAGCGCTGTAAGCTTGACAAAAGCCGCCACTTAAAGATTATAACCGATTGATTTCCTCATTTTTTTTTTTTTTTTTAAGGGCCACAGCGCAATCGATTTACAACTACTCCGCGTCCGGGCGCAACGCCGGAACCGGACGAGTTGCGTAAGGTTTATCCTTGCTACTGCTACAAGCCACCAAAACCAGGCCAGACTGTAACTGAAGCCTACGAGAAGTATATGACAGAGAGTAAAGATATATTTATATTAAATAAGTAAGGAAGGGAAAAATTGGTAAGCAATCTAATTATAAACATTTGTAGATCTATTTGCAGTGCTAATTAAACATAATCTAGCTCTTCAGTAAAATCCTTAACAACAAGCTCGGACATTAATTTGTGTGCATAAATAGACAACTTATCATATTTTTTGTAACAGAAAACAAATTAAATTATCTTTATTAAAAATAGAGACAAGTCTAAGCTGCTTAATGAGACGTTTTTTTGATTTATAATTGTGCTCACGGGATAACAAATAAATGCCTGTTGTAATTGCATCATAAGTTGCTGACTAAAAAACAGATTGTCCGTTGGAATTTATTGTTGCTGTTGTTGCTGCTGCCGCCTCCCGTTGCCAGGCAATAATTACAAATTATGCATGAAACGATGTGGAAGTGCCGACGAAGACAACGATGAGAAGGACGACTGGCTAATTGTGCAGAATGTTCCTCCCACCCCTTGTCAAGGACGCCAACATTGTCTGTCTGGTTTACAATTTAGTCATAAACAGCAAGAATGGCTTTTAACTGTGATTGTTTTGGAATGGGAATGCAACATTGAAGGCACTCGGTTTGATGTTGTAAATTTGTTCATAACTAGTTGTTGTTGTTTTCTTTAAGCTCGCAAATATTTCTAACAAAGCGACTGACACTTACAGCTGATTTAACAAATTTAATGAAACGTTTCCATCTTTCAAGCCAAGTAAATTAATTAAATATGCTCAAAGTGCACTCTTAACTACTCGAAAGTGGCTCGCCATTATGAAAGCAAATATGTTTACATACATTTATTGATTTGGCCAACATCAATGAAATTTTCATTAAACTGTTGTAACTTGCTTTACGCTCCCACGACTTCTCCTATATGTTCTTATACTCCTCCCCCACTTCCTCTTCTGACTTTTCCTTTCCACCAGCTAACAACTTTTTGCCTCAAACATTCAATTGAGAAAGTTTTCCAAAAGGGAACTATGTACGAAAAAAAATAAAGAAAAGAAAAATTAAAAAAATTTCTGTTAAAAAGGCAAACGGAAGAAAGGAAAGAGAAGTTGAGTCCATCATAAAGTTTCACAAGAATGTTATGTCCAATGCTAAAGTATTCCGTTTGCCGGTGCGTGATTGAAATTTGTTAACAGCTCGAGATGCTTTTTCCTGTTTGGTGGTGCACGTGCTGCAAAAACATTAAGTAGGTCTTGTGGCAGTCATTGTTATTGCTTCGATTCAATTACACAGACTTAGACATTGTTCCAATTTGAGGCGCAAAGGGGCGCAAAAAGATGCACGCCCCGCAATTGTTGCTTACAATTCATATTTTGTCATTTGCCCGCTGCAATGACAATGACAGCTAAAAACGTCGCTCAAACCACAACAATAAAAATAATTCTGGAAAAAACAGCGCAGGAGCAATTTTCCGTGCATTGCAGTTTCTCCCTCTGTGTTTTGTTTGTGTGCAAATTATTTATAGAATGGGCGACACCCCAAGCCAGCCTTGCCAGCCATGCCACACAGTGGGGCACACACCCTCTGCTTGGCATTTCCCTTGTGATTTCCCCGGCGACTTGTATGTGCAATTGTTTTTTTGACTTTATGCTGTCTCTTGCTACTTACTTGAAGTGATAGCTGCCATTCTCATAGCCAAAGAATGGCACCGTATACGTTAGCATCCAAATATTGCCACCGCCACAATCGTAATACGGCTTGGACCATCTGCCATCCTCATACTTTACGGCCAGAGTGTCGTCCTCGATGCGCTCCTCAGTGCGATTCGAGTACAAATGGAAGGCTGCAAGGTAGAGGTAGAGATAGAGAAAGGAAATGCTTGAAATAGTTTACAATTGTTGCAATGGAAATAATCAATACACAGGGGGACATTTTGATTAACAGTCGTTGCAAGGACAGCGTTGGAATCCTTTGCGACCTTTCATCGCATTGTCACACAGATTAAGCTAATGAGCTTGTAAGTGCAGTTTAAAAATAGTTTGGTCTGCTAAGCAACTCTAAGTTATTTAGCAACTAATGTTGTTATTCATGAAATATTTCTTTAAAGTGAAAATTTCTCTTGCTAAGGCAATAAAAAAAATCACAGTCGTAATAAGCTCTATTACTTAACGTCTTTTTAGTGCCCTTGGCCCAAAGTGGCCATGAAAAAATACTAAAAAACTTAATGTCACATTTTATTTGATGCTACTTTGGGGAAAACTAATGTTGTCTACAATTTTTTGTATAGCATACTTTTTAGCGTAAAATTGTCACATAAATAGATGCATGCTTCTGCTTAAGATCCTTACACTTTAAAACAACTTCAACGTTGTTTATTTTCACAAACAGACAACATTTAAGTCACTTTACTAAATTCTCAGAAAGATGTAGCTTAATCCACAGAATGAGTAAACTGTACATTTTGTTTAACTCAGTTATTCGACTTAACACAGTCCTTGTTTGTTTGCTCGCAAACTTGTCTGCCACGCGCATTCAATAATATTTACCAGCACAAAGCCAAGAGAAAGTTTTCTTTTCAATCAAACACTTTTTGTGTTAAAAAGTTTCCGTTCAACCTTTTGAGCTCCATTAATAATAATTCATTGATGGTGTGAAAAGACCGTTGTTGCCAAGAACA
The DNA here is from genome assembly GCA_018152825.1 of Scaptomyza hsui. NCBI lineage: Eukaryota > Metazoa > Arthropoda > Insecta > Diptera > Drosophilidae > Scaptomyza > Scaptomyza hsui. The sequence goes on from JAECXO010000002.1 coordinate 10,718,366, forward strand.
GTCAAGAGCGTGTTGGCCAAAACTTGCCAATAATATTTGTACAATTGCAGCATTTTCGTAAATATTTAAAGAGAGTGAGTGTAAGCCTATTAATTGTTAATTACGAGAATCGAACAGCTGCTCCGACTTAATGGCTATAAAAGAGGACCGTTAAGCCGACAGAAGAACAGAACCACAATGACATCGACATTCAGGTTAATCAAACCGGCTCCGTTGACGGAAAAAGTTCAATCCCGCGAGGGTTGCATCTATATGTATCGGGGCATGTGGCTGATTGGCTGGCTGCCACCGGCGAAGGGGTTCTGGCGCTATGTGTATCTCATCTGGACTTTTACGACCTTCTTCTTTGGCGTCTTCTATCTGCCGGTGGCCTTTGTAATCAGCTACGTGAAGGAGTTTAACAATTTTGCCCCCAGCGAGTTCTTCACGTCGTTGCAGGTGGCCATCAATGTGTATGGCGCCTCGACCAAGTCCCTGATCACCTACAGTTTTCTGTGGCGCTTGAGCAAAACGAAGACCTTATTAGACCGACTGGATGAAAGATTGAAGAGCGACTCGGATCGTCAGAAGATACATAATGTTGTGGCACGTTGCAACTATGCTTTTCTTATCTATAGCTTCATCTACTGTGGCTTTGCGGGCTCCACATTTCTCTCCATGGTGCTCAGTGGTAGTCCACCTTGGGCCATTTACAATCCCTTCCTGGATTGGCGGGATGGCTATGCCAGCTTGTGGATGCAGTCGATCTTTGAGTATATAACCATGTCCTTCGCTGTGCTGCAGGATCAACTGTCGGATACGTATCCGCTCATGTTCACGCTCATCTTTCGTGCTCACCTGGAGGTGCTCAAAGATCATGTGAGGCATTTACGCACAGATCCTGAAAAGACGGAGCAGCAGAACTATGACGAGCTAGTCAACTGCATAATGGATCACAAGCTTATTTTAAGGTGAGTTCCAGAGTGGTTTGAAGCTTCAATTATTTGTGAATTTCCTATCTAGATGCTGCAACCTAATACGTCCAATCATATTTCGCACGATTTTTGTGCAGTTTCTGCTGATTGGTTTGGTTCTGGGTCTGACTTTGATCAACATTTTCTTCTTCTCGACCTTGTGGAAAGGCGTCAGCTCTGTTCTATTCGTCATCACCATATTGCTACAGACTTTTCCCTTTTGCTACACTTGCAACCTGCTTATAGAGGACAGCGAGGACTTGTCTAATACCATTTTCCAGTCGAACTGGATCGATAGCGATCCTCGATATAAAAGCACGCTGATTAATTTTATGCATCATGTACAACAACCGATCATTTTTATAGCTGGTGGCATATTTCCCATCTGCATGAACAGCAACATAAGCGTGAGTACAGGCAAAAAATACAAAACTTTTATTTAATATTTCAACTTTTATAACCTCTTTCGTTGCAGGTTGCAAAGTTCGCTTTCAGTATTATAACCATCGTCAAGCAAATGAATCTTGCCGAACAGTTTCAGTAGAGGATCAACTGTGTGTGCTTATTTTTTTAGACTTTGATACTGAAAGTATATTGGTTTTGTGCAATGTCCGTCATGGTGTCAGTCTGTCCGTCTGTCCGTCCGCATGAACGCAACTTTTTTCGACACCCGTAAAGCTAGAGACTTGAAACTTTGCAACTACCATATGTTTATCTATAGCCGGTACAGATAAAGTGTTAATATCGGATTGCCACGCCTGCTAGGAGGCTGGGAAACCGATAAAATATCGGATTGCCACGCCTGCTAGGAGGCTGGGAAACCGATAAAATCGATAACTAAATACCGATAAAAACATATATTTCTCACAACCTTACAATTAATTACCAAATTTGGTACGAAGATAGCTATTCGGGTCCCTCAAAAATATGTATCAAAATTTGTTATGCCACGCCCACTCCTTCCGCCCCTATCCTCCCTGCTCCTTAAAATTTGAAACGCCTATTGTTTTCACATGTTTTGGGCTAGAGCCACCAATTTTGTGTTAAGATAGGTAGTCAAGTTGTCCAAAAAACTCAATCAAAAATTTTAATGCCACGCCCACACCTGCCGCCCCCACCATCCACCGTTTTTAAAACGGTTGTGCGTGTATCATCTACATTTATTGAACTAGAGTCACCAAATTCGGTAGAAAGATAGATGCAACATCTACAAAAGATCTGCATCAAAAATTTGGATTCCACACCCACCTCTGCCGACCACCTTCTAAATTTGGAAGTTTAGTTATCTTCCACAGTTTTTTAAGCCAAATTCACCAAATTTGGTAAAATTATAGCTGGCGATGTTTACCACCCGGCCCACTCCTTTGCAAGCAGACTCCTTACCGTTCCGTTGTTTTACTGGTATCAAAGTATTCCGCAGTCGGTTGCGTCCGACTGCAACATTTTCACTTGTTTTTTTTGTTTCCCCCCAAGCGTTCCAAACACCTCAGCTCCGCATGCCATACAGCCTCCCTCTCTGGCATGTGAACCACCAGGTTTGTTGGCGACAGTTGCTGACCAATCAGGTTCTCCACTAGCAGACGTTTCTCCTCCTTACCATCCCCGCACCAACTACACCCTGAACTGGAGTCGTGCTTAAATCGCTTTAAGTAGCTCCTAAAGCAACCATGTCCCATCAGCAGTTGGGTGCGGTAGAAGTTGACCGACACGTGCTTCATCGGATATCAGTAAGTGCGTCCAGCGCCCTTTTGTGAAAGAAGCCGCTCTTCTCTCTGTTGGGATTGCGTCCAAAACTGCTACGAGTGGATCTCGTCCTTCTGAAGCCGAATTGGAGCGGTGATAGACCTCCAGCGTTCTGCACGGCGTCATTCAGCTTAGCAGCCATAATCGATTTGAAGACCTTGCCACTGTTGTCGGATCATCAGGAGGCTTGTCTGGCTTAAGCAGAAGGACAAACGAATTTCTGCACCTTCAATCTGTCCGGAAAAATCCCATCTCGCAGACAATTGGAATATACCTCGGCAAACAGTTCGGTCTTAAGAATGATAAGGAACTTCGTCGGGACTTGGTGCTTTATTGGCTGCAAGCTGCATTTCCTTCGAGGAAACTGGAGAAAAGCCTTCCTGCATGGGAGCCGCGCCGACTGGCGTTAGCGAGTTCTAAGCAACTTATGTAGTTGTTTATAAAATATTTCTTTAAAGTGAAGAATGTTCTCTGCTAACGCAATAAAAAATCACAGTCGTAATAAGCTCTACTACTAAAAGTTTTTTTATTGCCCTTGGCCCAAACTGTCCATGAAAAAATACTAAAAAATTCAATGTCAACACTAAGCCAAGAGAAAGTTTTCTTTTTAATCAAGTTTTCGTTCAACCTTTTGAGCTCCATTAATAATAATTAATTTCAAATAATAATATTAATTGTTAATTACGAAAATCGAGCAGCTGCTCCGACTTAATGGCTTTAAATGAGGACCGATAAGCCGATAGAAGACAGCAGACAAAAATTACAATGACATCGACATTCAGGTTAATCAAACCGGCTCCGTTGACGGAAAAAGTTCAATCCCGCGAGGGTTGCATCTATATGTATCGGGGCATGTGGCTGATTGGCTGGCTGCCACCGGCGAAGGGGTTCTGGCGCTATGTGTATCTCATCTGGACATTTACGACCTTTTTCTTTGGTGTCTTCTATCTGCCGGTGGCATTTGTCATCAGCTACGTGAAGGAGTTTAACAATTTTGACCCCAGCGAGTTCTTCACCTCGCTGCAGGTGGTTTTTAATGTGTATGGCGCCTCGACCAAGTCCCTGATCACATACAGTAATCTGTGGCGCTTGAGCAAAACGGAGACCTTATTAGACCAATTGGATGAGAGATTGAAGTGCGACTCGGATCGTCAGAAGATACATAATGTTGTGGCACGTTGCAACTATGCTTTTCTCATCTATAGCTTCATCTATTGCGGCTTTGCGGGCTCCACATTTCTCACCATGGTGCTCAGTGGTAGTCCACCGTGGACTATTTACAATCCCTTCCTGAATTGGCGGGATGGCTATGCCAGCTTGTGGCTGCAATCCATCTATGAGTATATCATCATGTCCTTCGCTGTGCTGCAGGCTCAACTGTCGGATACGTATCCGCTCATGTTCACACTCATCTTTCGTGCTCACCTGGAGGTGCTCAAAGATCATATAAGGCATTTACGCACAGATCCCGAGAAGACGGAGCAGCAAAACTATGAGGAACTAATCAGCTGCATCATGGATCATAAGCTGGTGCTGAGGTGGGCGAGATAGTTATTAAAAGCTTAAATCATTTCTTATATCTTTTGTAGATGCTGCAACTTAATACGTCCCATTATCTACGGCACGATTTTTGTGCAGTTTCTGCTAATTGGTTTAGTTCTGGGCTTGACTTTGATTAACCTTTTCTTCTTCGCGACCTTGTGGAAAGGCGTCAGCTCTGTTCTATTCGTCTTAACCATACTGCTACAGACTTTTCCCTTTTGCTACACTTGCAACCTGCTTATAGAGGACAGCGAGGACTTGTCTAATACCATTTTCCAGTCGAACTGGATCGATAGCGAACCTCGATATAAAAGCACGCTGATTAATTTTATGCATCATGTACAACAACCGATCATTTTTATAGCTGGTGGCATATTTCCCATCTCCATGAACAGCAATATAAGCGTGAGTACAAGCAAAAATACATAACTTTTATTTAATATTTCAACTTTTATAACCTCTTTCGTTGCAGGTTGCAAAGTTCGCCTTCAGTATTATAACCATCGTCAAGCAAATGAATCTTGTCGAAAAGTTTCGGTAGAGGATCAACTTTTTATGCCCACAGTGTGTGTGTATGTGTTTGTGTGTGTGGGTGACTTGGCAGCACTTAAAGGCTTATCCTGTTTTATATTAACGTAAAATTTCATCTTTATTTATTGCACCCTTAAACGAGTCTGGCGCGTGCCAAGTGCTCGTCTACAATTGCCTCTAAATAAAGACTCGCAGTAAAAAAAAAAACACACAACACACACACACAACAAGCATCCCTCTCGCTAAGAGGGGCAACATTGTTTGTGGCTGGCATTTGCATAGAATTTGTATATGTTATAGTTTATCTCATAAGATTTGGCTGATTTAGTTATGCTGCGCAATTGCGAGCCCCAACAAATATTTTCGGTAATGGAAATGAAAAGCCGCAAGCGGCAAAAACTCTCAAAGAGAGATAGAAAGAGTGAGTAAAATTTGCACATTGTGTTAACAGACGGAAATTACAACAACAACAACTGCTGAGGGGGGAGGACGACACCAATACCCCACATAAAAAGAGCAGATTGTAAAAGAAGACCCAAGGAGAGAGAGCGGGGAGTACTCACAGGAAGTACGCACACATACACTTTACTGTTTACATATTGTATGAGATTTTTATTTAAATTTTATGTTAAACACGTGACGAAGTAGACAGCACAAACATCATACAAATATGTAGTACTTGTACTGTATATAGTATATATATATTTGTATAAAATATACAATGACGACAATACGCAGCAATAATAACAATGGCCAAGTCGACATTTGAGCAAAATATAAATATTTTGATATATATTTTTGTGCGGTTTACTTATCAAACACATACACACTCACACAAAGTACATTGGCACAGAACTACACATCCGCTTAAGTAAATACTATGTGCATTGAGAGAAGATGATATTTATTGTTTGTCACAGAAAAAGATTTTTGTCGTACAGTAAAAATAACTTTAACATTGTTTAGATTTTTTTTTCTCTATTCAGAATATTTCTTAGAGCTTTTAAGTTGTATAGAGGAAAGGGTATCTTCTAGTCGATCAACATCAACCGAAGGCAACTTGAATGTAATTGCCATAAATGTGTTCTTGTTTTACTTTTGTATTTGACTATTTGCTCGTTATAAATTTCGATTATGACGCTGTTAATTTTGCACATTAAGTGCGTTGAATTGGAATTGGTTTTGATTCACATTTTTGCAATTATAATTAATTAATGTGAGTCTTTTATTTATTGATGATAAAGTCATTAAATAAAATGTGCAATAATTACACTGTTTATTGCTGATTGCAGCCCCACAAAAAAAAAATACCGGTGGCAAAATCAAATTAATTATGTAATGTCCCCAAATGAAATCACTTCTTTTTTAGTGTTCGTTTATTCTCACGAAATGCATAAACAATTGTGGAACAATCATGTGCACCACAAAAATATATAATCAAATTAATTGCGCTTGAATTGGCCATCAATTTGTTGTGGTTACAAAACATTGATAAAGTTTTTTTTCTTGCTAACAGCCGCGAGAAAATCCCTGAAAATTTAATAAACTTTTATACGCTTGCATTCTGCACCCGGACAAAGTTTTTTGTTCGTGGCCACGAAACACGCCGGAGACTAAGGACTAAGGAAGACTGCGCTGAAGGCTGAAGCCAAGTTCAAATATGCAAATGCATATAAATTCGAAGTCAACGACGGCGCTATGCAGATATACTAGTATCCCTACTTCGACCTTAAGGCGCAATTTAGTTGCCTCGCTGGTGTCGAGTTTTTGCTTCAAAATGCCCGCTTTTTGCCACACGCAGAGTTACAGGGGGGCAATGACAGGGGAAGGGGGAGAGGCGTCTAACCGTAAATCATAGCGTATACCGTGAAGGCATCTTCAAATAAATTTTATGGTAGGCATGACGACATGGCGAGGTCGTGCTGGTTGCCATAGATACACGACTCGTTGTCAAATGGTGGTCAACATACACTCTCACAAACACGTACGTACACATAATCACTAATCATCAACCAGCACCCGCAGAAATTTCCTTTGTTATACAGACTCTTTTCTCGGAAACATAAACAATGGCAAATATCAATAGATTGCAGGGGTATTCATGTGTGCGTGCGTGTGTGTATGTGTGTGTGTGTGAGAGTGCCTGATTGCATTAACACATGCAAACCAAAAAAAATTGCATTCTTAAACAGAATTTAAACTAGTTTATGCATAAATTGTGTGGGGGAACATGTGTGCAATCAAGTCCAATAGGCTATGTTTACACACACCCACTGTACGTATACGTAATAGACAGAAATGCAGCATGGATTCCGTTCATTATTTGGGCTACAAATAATAACTAACTGAGGTTTTTTGGGGTTTTTCTCCGTTGTTGTTTTGTTCCATTTCCAGCCAGCAAACAAACAAACGAACAAATGAATTTTTATCTGTGGCGCTTTTATTTGCCCCCTGAAGTAGGCTGCAATCTGCTGCTGTCTGCTTGGCTGACTGGCTGGGCGAACTAAAATGGCATTAGTATGCATGGATCCCAGAAGCGGGATTCAAAAACGAAACCTTGCCTTGGTGGCAGCAGCGAACGTGTTTGTTTTCGATTCCGTTTGTCATTTTTGTCGGTTTTCTGTGTATGTTTGTGCACCATCGGACGCAGATCACATGCAATTTGTCGGCTCGCAAAATGCTGTCTGCCAACCACGAACGAACAGCTCGTAATAGCCCCGGTTTGCATGCACAAATTTCACGTACGTACACTCAGAAAAACCATAGCTAACAGCAAAGCTCAAAGAAGGAGCTGTAAGAGCAGTTAAACTTAGGTTTTTTACTCAGTCTTTAAGAAGAAAATGTATATGAAGAAAATTTACTTCTTAAAAATTTTGGTAAGTGTATACACTCAAATGTAATGTGATACGTAGTTGTTTGTTTGTGTTTGTTTGCCTGCGGGCAGCCCAGCAAATAATTTGCATACCCAACATGAGCATGGCAAACACGACACGTGGCGTATACGTAACCTTTAATTTGCAAATTATTCATATCGAAATGCTGCGGCCTACCATTGGCATCTGTGTGTGTTTAAGCTGTTAAACAAACCGGAGAGAGAAAGGATTGAATGACTTTTTGTGAAATAAGGTGAAGAAAACCAGCTGGCGCATAATTAAATGCAATTGGAGAACATTGTGCATTGTGAGTTGCATTTAATGCACTGATTGACAACTGATTGTTAATCCGTTGTTAAGCCTCGAAGCATGATCCGATTAAGTGTGCTTTAAACGAGTTGATTCGTGCATTAAATCGAATTCACATGTGCAGAATGTCAACTGCGTCACATGCATATATTAAGATTCTTTTCTCTTTTATTGTCCCAGGTGCGTAGTCAAGAATCACAGCTAATTAGAAAGGCGTTCATTTACATATATAGTATTTATTTTTATGCGTTCCAGCGTTTCGCTTAATTGTTGGCCATGATAAAGCGCCAGTGAAATATATAGGCGTCGTCTCTAAATGGCCAAAGACGGCATCTAGCAATTAGGCAGCAGCTTCGCTTTTATGGCCCCAAAAGAGCAGGGCTCTCTCCCAAATGCCCCGTTGTCGTTGGGGACAGTGACTAATGAAGTCACAGATTAAAGCACACGCAGCAAATATAAATATTCAATGTCCCTTTGTACATACATACATACATATATACTACTTGGCGATAGCCTCTATCAGCGCATAAATAAGCTGTCCCCACTGTCCGCTCCCCTACTTCCCCATAAATCACAAGGAGAAATTGTAGCTACTTACATTTCAGGTACTGTTCGTTGCGCGCTATCACCTTCTCGGCGTTCTTGCGGGCCAGAAAGAACCACTCGGATGTGTTGCCCAGGTAGTGATACTCCATGGCCAGATCCTTGGCGAATATGGCGCCCAGATTCGGTGGCGGCAGTCGATAGGCGAAGGGACAAAAGAGTCCTGGCTGTGCGGGATGCTCGTTCCAGTCGAAGCAGTTGCCTGCAGCGAAAATATCATCGTCAAACTCCACCATGGACAGCACGGAGGCATGCAGCAAGTTGACATCCTCCTGCGCCGAACGCGACGTCATCTTGAAGATTCTATGGAGCAGAGAAAAAAACACAACAGTTGAATTTACGAGCATTCAAACGAAAATTGCATTAAAAATCCATGAAATCTTATACTATATATGGGAGACAAAATGCTACAGATAGAAGTAGTTCAGTGGGTGAGTGGAGGGGTGGAGGGGAGGCGGGGTGGTTACAAAAGTTATTATTGTTTGCCTGGCGACCGGGGCCTTTATTTCTCTTATTTTGTCAGGCTGTCATTTATATTTTTATAAAGCTACACGAAGAGAAAAATAAATGTGCTCAACAACGTGGTAAATTGTTTGCTTAATTGCAACGTGATTTATTTTTCTCAGTGCATATGACCAGGGTAGAGATTGGGCTCCCTGGCACGAACACAAGTGCAGCGCATTATGCTGCTTCAAGCTGTGCTCAAGTGCTCCAAGCGTGCTTGCTCCTCGCTGCCAGCGATGGCTATTGTGCGGTTTTCCCTCCGCACAAACTAGGTGTGTGTGTGTGTGTTTGTAAAAGTAAATGAGAATATAACGTTCAAGATTTTTGCTTTGAGAGAGGCAACCGCTTAGACCTCCCGCTGTCAAGCAAAACCCAGCCCACAACCCACTATTGTCAGTTCTCTCAGTGTAGTTTTGTGCCGCCCGCTTGGTATTAATTAAAATGTCGCTTTAACATAACATTTGCTTTGAGCCACAACAATAACTACTGCCTGGCCGGTGGGAGGTTCTATTTGACTTTCTATTTTGTTGTTCATCATTTATTTTGGCTTTTTCAATTGCTTACAAAAAAGTTGTCTTGTGGTCAAGGTTATTGACAAGCAAAAGATCTCAAAACTTGGCATTGTGTATCTTTTAGATGAACATCTTAGTTACAGTTGCTGTCAAAATGTGCAACACAATACAAAATTTATAATTTTATTTTGTCTATACAACAGATAAACAGGCTGCATAGTTTTGACAAGCAAACCAAGTTGAAATGTGCTGCAACTGATAGAAGCTAATTAGAAATAATTGTAAATTTGCCTAGAGTCAGCGGAAAATGCAACAAGAACATATTTACACAAAATTCAAACCCAAACTCACCCTCAAATATATATCTATAACAATTTGAGTGAGCTTTAATCTTGCGACCTATTAATCCAAGTCGATTTGCGTCGTTTGGCAAATTCTTGTGTGAATTTGACACAATCGCTGACGTTGGGCGTGGCTCATTAATTAGTTGATCCAAGTTCGAGGTTCATTTGTAAATGTCAGCGACATTTTGTTATTTAGCCAAACCCACCAACAAACAACCAACCAAAAAAAATGTAAGGCTGGCTAATGATGATGATGCTGAATGCTCTTATGCCTATAGCTGACAATGCAACAAATTTCAGACAGCTTCTTGACCTTGCCAAACTGTCCACTTTCACATAATTTACGAACAGAGTTCATTGTGATAAGTATGTATATAATGAATGTGGCCTGTGCAACTGCTGCAACACATGAGAATGCTCCAGCACACTGAATGCCATTGTGGCTACAAATGTTTAATTAGCTGTCCACAAATAAGTGAACTGCAACCGAGTCTCCCTCCCTTTTAGACCACTTGAACTTCTACGTTTGCATAATGCTCAAGAGTATTTCGCAAAATGTGGCAAATTCGAAAGTGCACGTTACACCCATTTCTACTACATACCTGCCCCTGATGCCAGCCATTACGGAAATTGTGTTAAAGACACTTCTACACACACTTAAGTGTTGCAAAAGGGTAAAAACAAGCACTAAGCTCTCTGCAGCAGGTGCCTTCTAACCAGCTAGATAGTTAGACATCAAGACAGACAGACAAAGTGTCAAAGCGGTTGCCTCTGTTTCTCTCTGTTCCTGTTGATGCACTCATGAGTAAGTTAATCTGTAAGTACAGGCAGCTGCAGTGTCAACCACTCTCTTTCCATTTTCTACATATCTTGCCATTCAAAATGGAAAATAGTACACAGAGACAATAAAGCAAACTTTCCATGGCTCCAAAAAACTCTTCGTCCGTTTCCATCCAAAATTTTTTTAAGTGCACACTGCTTACTGTTTACAGCAGCACAAAATCAGCTTGAATTTTAAATGTGTTGCTTTGTTGCGTGTCTATTTTTGTGTGTGTGCGTGTGTAATTACACAAAGCTGCCGCAACGTTGTGATGTTGCTTTAAAAGCCCCTGACATTTAATTAAAAATCATTGACCAGCAGCAAAAGCAGCAGCAACAGCAGCAAAAACCGTTAATAAGTCTGTTTATCAGCTATCTGCTTTGTCAGTCATGATTTTCTATTACTTTTCCTCCTCCTCCTCCTCCTTCAACTTCCACTTGTGTCTCTTTTGTCTTATGAATCTCCATGACAGTCAAAATGCCGCCTAAGCTGTCATGAGCCGCGGGCCATGTTGCTTATTTGTTTTGCATATGGTGTGTGTGTGTGAGTGTGTGTGTGTGTCTGCACGTCACCCACGTCCGCCCCACATTTTCAAGAATTGAAATACATATTACAAACTTGTGAAAGCCGGGGATAAGTAAAAAGCAGCAGCAGCACAAAAAAGCAACTAGGAAAGTGGGAAACAGAAGGCATTTAAGCTGCTTTTTATTTGAGTAGAGAGAAGGCCGTCAAGCAACTGACACTAACACATATGCATCTTGGGAAACAATTTACAAATGCCAATTTAAGGCTCACAATTTTATATTGATTTAGTTTTGGGATCAGCGCACAAAGTGCGAAAACTGCGAGCATATTGCAAATATCATTAAATTAATTTTATTTTATTGAAAATGGCAAGCTGTATCCTCATAGCGGCACCTTTTATTAAAACAGGTGGAAAAAGGCAACAAACCCAAAAAAAATTTGCTTGAATCCACAAAAAAAGAAGTTAATAACAGCAGAGGAAAGTTGATGGTGAATTAATTAAACTGTTACCAGAAAATAGTTTTAAGATATCATTCAAAAAGTTGATAAGCTTAAAAAAAAAACTTAAAGCTTAAGATTCTTTAGGAAATATTTTTAAAACAAAACTGACTTTAAAACGAGAATATATGATATTTTTTAGGCTTCCCGCTAGAATGAAAACTGTCTGTTGGCCATTTCTCAGCATGCAAATACAGACAACGCAGAAGCTCCAACTTATTACAAGGACACTCTGTCGCCACCAACGTGTTCTTCGTGTCCTTAGCTCAAGCACCTGACAGGCCTAACTCATTCAAATCTGTGTGTGTGTGTGTGTGTGCGTTATGAGAACTTGTTGGAACGCTTCACAACGTTGACGTCTTAATTGAAAGCGAAATGTTCCAGTTTAATTATTCAAAGCACACCGTTGCGCTTGTTGGCCTGCAACATCTGTTCAAGAATCAGAGCTTAAGGGGTTGAGATGGGGAGAGACATAAAAAGATGGCTCTGCCTATCGCCTATCGTCTATCGGCGACCTTTTTTGAATGGCCTTTTGTCTTAAGTTTTGTTGGCTTTTGTTGGCCAATGTTTATTTTGGGGCCCGTTACGTTCCAAGAGACTTAGCTAAATTTAATTAGGCTATAATTAAATGATCAAATGTCAAATGCAAAGATATGCGTCATTTGATTGAATTGTGATTTGATGCAAAAAAATTTTTAAACCTACTTTAAAAGTAAATTATTAAATAAACTTTAAAAAGGTTTAAATAACAGCAAAATAAAAATTTTGTTGTTTATTTAATGGCTGTGATATTAAATAAAAAATATAAATCTATATAAGCATAATTTGTATTTTGATCGCAGCTGTATAACTTTTCAACTTTTTAGCTTTTCTAACTTTATAATTACTTTTTTGTGGGCTTTTTGCCACCCTAGAAAGAAAAGGCTATCTCAATTTCTCGCAACTGCTTCCAATATATGTTCAATTAGCCAAGTGGGAGTTGTGCTTAATTAATTATAAATTGTTGTTGCTCTGAGTGGGTTTGGTGGTTGCTGTGGCTTGTGCCGCTGCTGGCTGTGGAGTCAAGTAAATGACTAAATGAATCAGTGGCAATAGGCAGTTGCTGTTGACATGTTTATGCAAGCCACAACCACACACACACACACCCACACACACACACTTGATCCCAAAAACCATTTGCTTTTGCTTTTATTTCTTTTGTGTGTATTTTTTTTTTGTTTTTTGAAAAATGTGTTTTTGATTAAGTCCGTTAATTGCTTTCAAGTTTGCTACTTCTTTGCTCGCGCCTGATGATTGTTATTGCTGCGCCACCAACAACAACAGCAACAGACGAACAGAAAAAAACTTGGCGCAAAAGTTTCTTTTTGATTTTCTTTACCCCAAGCCCAAAAGCAACACGCAGCCCCAAACACCAGCACGGCCATAATGAGCCCACTGGGTTGTTCGGAGGGGAAGGGGAACTGGCGCTGTTTCACGCAGAAACTTTGGTGCCACAAAATGCGGCGCATGTCTATGACTTTTCGACTCGGTCTGCTGCGCGTCGCTTCAGCGGCGGATTAACTGGCAAAAGAAAAGGCAACAACAACAAAAAATAAAGGAGCAGTGTTTTTATTGCGCAAAAATAGACATTTGCCACCATGGCGGCTTAAGTGTTACGCATACGCCAAGTGGGACTAGAGGAAGGGTCTGAAGGTTTTGGTCGACAAGTTTGTTAAGCTGTTAAGTTATGGCAGCATATGTTGCAACAACAGTGCGGCAGCAGCTTTGCATATGCGTTGCTTGTTGTATGCAGTTGCAACAAAAGGCAAAGAACATTTACACACTGGCACATTTGCATTTGCATCTGCATCTGCATCTGGAAAGTCAAAGCCAGAGGCTTGGCTTGGACTAGCTTGGCTTACGAATGGCCAACCAACTGGAAAAAGACCCAAGTCACAGCTGACTGGTTAAGGCTGAGTGCCTAAGGCATCCATTCTCTCTTCCTCTTGCTCTTCTCAGTGGTTATTGTTGCCACGGCAACCACACAGTAGCACCCCGCGTTGCACGTTATGCGCTGCTTGTCAGTTGCAGTGTTGCAAATGCACCATTGTTCTTCTCCATTGTTGTTATTGTCTGGAGCAAACGGACAAGAGTTGAAATTCACATTAGAATTATCATTCTGTGCGAAATAAAAAAATGTTCTGACCTTTCTTAATGGAGAACAATGGAGAAGATAAAATATTTATAAAAGAAAAATATCAAATTCTTTTATATTTAAATCTTTTGAAACACTCAAAATTGTGTATCCTCAATATTTCAATTTATAGTAATATTACTTAAAAAAAAAAAGGTTTTTCCTTTCAGAATGTCAATTTTTGACTACAAAACTTATATCTTTTTGGGATCAATATTCAAAGTTTAAGGCCTTATATTGTTTTTAGTGTGTCAAACAACAATGTAATGTAAAAAAGAGCAAAGGCAGCTGAGGGAGGGATGGGAATAGTTGGGTGGTGCTTAAAGCCGTAGGGGTTTCTGGTGGTGCGTTATTAGCACCACCCGCAGCGCGAACCAAATCAAGCGGCACAAAAACCCACAAAGCAAATGTCGGATGCTGGCCATGTGAACTATAGGATCTGTATCTTTGTGTGTGTGCAATTGTATCTGTATCTGTAACTGAGCCTCAGTTTTCTCTGCCTCACACTGCAGCACACGCACTTACATATTTATTTGTTTGCGCTGGCAAACTTTGAAGGATGTTGACAATGGCAGCGTGTGGCAAGCAGGGGGTAGGATAGGGTAGAGTGAGAAAGGGAGAGAGGGGTGGCATCCGTTTTTGACCTTGTTGTTGTCATGTCAGCGTCGACGACGCCATTTCGCGTCGCGTTTTATTGCCGCGGGCGGCCAATTCTCATTGTTGTTATCGTTCTTGTTGTTGCTGCTGTTGCATGCATCGCTTATGCAGACTTCGATTTGTGTGGAAAACAAATACGCGAATGCTGAATGCAAAACGAGAAGGGGGCGGCGAAGGCAAGGCAACATGAGCCAAAGTTGCAAGTACAAATTGAAAAGGAAAGGAACACAACAAACGATTTACTTGCCTGCATCTCGCATATCGGAAAACTTTAAGTGAAAAACACAGAAAGGAAACGAAAATGTCAAACGAGACGTTCCCCAAGCCAAAGATGAGCAGAAGAAACAAAAATATTGGCTTGAAGACAGTATCAAAAACAACACTGAAACCGGAAACTCAATTTCCAGTTAAGTTGGTGGAGGGGGCTGGTAGAGGGGGCGTGGCATTTTTGGACCACTCAAGCAACGACAACACATTTAAGTACTTAAAAGTTTGCCAACTCTTTTTGCTCTTTTGCAACGCTTTGTTTTTGGCTTTCAAGGTGTGTTTGTGTGTGTGTGCCACGTTTGGCTGACTGGCAACACTTTTGTGGCAAGAGGGGAGTGCGCGCGCGAGAGCTCACGGAAACTAAAAAGGAAAAGTGGCCAAGGCAAGAAAACAATTGAAGCTCGTAATTTCAAGTCTGAATTGATATTGTTTTTCCTGCCCCGCTTTTCTTTTTCTGTTGTCTCTGTCTGTCTCTGTCTGCATCCTTCTTTGCTTTCGGTTTTGCTGCTCTCAGTGTATATGTGTGTGTTGTGTTTTGTTTTGTTGTTCTTGTTTTTGTTTGCGTAACAAATAAACGGAAATGCTTAGACACAAACACAGCAACAACTCCAGCAGAAACAAGAACAACGATAACAATGTATCACAAAACAATAACTTCAATTAGTTTGCCGGTACGTGGGCTCTCAGCTAAAAAGCCCCCCTCACAAAGCCCCTTTTCCTATCTCTTCTTACTGGTGTCTGAGCCGGATGTTGAGCAGGCGTCGTCTTCAATCTCTCTCATTGGCACATTTATGGGGTGCGATTTCCCTAGCTGCCTCGAAAATATCCTTTTAATAAAAGGTTCGCGCTTCGAGAGGAAGTCGTTGATTATGTTTGCAGATGAAACAACTCGAACCCTCAAATCGAAAACTGATTAAAATAACTGAGGAAATTATGAGCCAAGGGGATTTAAGGAACTCAAATTCAAGAGTTTATCAACGTCTCAACGCGTAGAATGGATTATAATGGAACAATAACAACTCCTCGGGGCAACAACAAATGGCTTCGATATAATGAAAACAAACGTCTAACATATGACACTAAATGCAATAATGTTGATTCTGCTCCCAACGCCCAGGACACAATTTAATTTATTGACATCTGACGTTAGCAACAGCAACAGCACTTTGGCACATTTTATTGCTTTCGGGGCCAATAGATTGTTGTTGTTGTTTGTTGTTTGTCGTTGAGCTATTTGATTCTCTTGTTCGCTATACACTTAATTTGTCATGTTGTTTGTGCGGTTAATTGTTTATTTGTGTTTTATTGACAGCCAACCAAATGTACATTAGAAATGCCAACTGGTGTTCACTTCTGAAAGGGTCTATAAATTTATTTGAAAATGTGAAAAAATGTTGAGAGAATTTAAAGAAGAAAGTTTGCACTTTATGTTAAGAAAGTATATATATTTATCCACTTATAGCTGCATTTCGGAAAAATTAAAATGTAATTTTCATTGTGCACCGATAGCAGTCAGTCAGTTTTGTAGAAAAATCAAGGGTATTTAATATTCGTCACTCTGCAGCTTATTGAGTTCTTCTTTCACACATTTTTATTTGTTCTCCGCTAGTGTCTTATAATAAATTGCTTTTACTTTGAGCGAACAAATGACTGTGATTTAAGCGTTCTCTAATCAATGCTATTGGACACACATTTTTTGCTACTTCAACGTTACAGCAACGAAAACTTCTTATCAGTGAGAGGAAATTATGTGGGAAGCCATGGGGAAAGAAAAGTATGTGAATGCATGACAAGCGTTTTTTCGCTCATATTTTTTTTTTTGTTATTTTTGTCTTACGCTCAAATGGCGAAGGGCGAATGGCGTAGCTAACCAAATCATGTATGAAAAAAATATTGTAACGCTTTTTTTTCACCGTAAAAGACATATATTCAATGTCTAATGTCCCGCAAGAAGAGTCCAGTCACATGCAGGTGGCTACAGCAACAGTCATCAGCCCTTCCCCTCACTTCCCTGGAGCTAGCTCTACACCGCGTCGACCGAGTCAGATGGACGGACTTGAACCCACATATGGGTTGAGACTGGCAAAAAGTTTTTTCGTATTTATTGTGCCCGAATGGCCAAAAGGAGGGAAGGACAAATGTCACTCGGACTTAACTGCTGGTTGGTTGGGAATTGTAGGTGTAGGTGTGTGAGTACCCCTACCAGAAGACCTATCCAGACATTTGAGTGGACTGGCATGTCCTTGAGATTTCTGTTGCCCCAAAAATCGATGGTGAAATGGAACAAAAACTAGGCGTACACATTGCCCACAGCTGCGGATTTCTGGGCAAAAACCAAAGGAATTGCCATTGTTGCGGTTGTCAAAGTAAATCAAAGCTGTTCGACCATGACGTGTGTCTGCTGCTTATACTGCTGCTGCTGCTGCTTTTGGCCAAGTTTTTATGAACAGTCCTTGACTTGTCTGCGTCTCTTTCGTGCAGTAAGTAATTGAAGTTTTATCTAACCAACGAAGAGTTGAGTAGTTGTTAATGTCTACATATCTATTATGTCTTGCTTGAATATTGTATGACTTACTAATTAGTTGTGTGCTTAGATACTATAAGGATGAGTTGTTTTTTTTAATATTTTCTTCTTTATTAAGTGTTGAAACCGTACATGCAAAATAGTATCTTAACAGCACAGGATGAGTAGTTGCTATGTTATAATTGGATTTGTTGTTTACTAATAAGATAACTATGTATTAAGTTCTCAGAAGAAAAAGATATGTTAAAAACGCTGGCTAAAGTTAATATTGCAATTACCATTGAATTGAAGGCCGCGGAAGTTGAGAGTGTCTGCTCAATATCATTTGCCTACTTTTAGGCATAAACGTAAAATTATAATTTTTACTCAAGAGCTCTTGCAAATTGCTCTTTATAATGCTAAAGGCAGCTGACAAAAATTTTAATTATATCTTCCATAAATTTACCTTATTACAATATTTGTATTTAATATTCGAGTAAACGAATTGTGTCATGAAAATGCTGTCACGATTTCAACTCTGAATAAAAGTATAGTTCAACTATTGGTCAGAACAGATGCGGAGGCGTATAGACATGTGCTCTGGTGTTGGCCATTCCATTTGGTTACCCCACACACACACACACACACACATACAGACGCCGTCTGTTGCCGCTGGTCAACTTTCGATTGGAAAAGTTTGGCATGTGAATAATGTGCGAGATGGAACGAAAGTTTGACTGTGACTGTTCACTCACCTGGTCAACATGTTGGCACGATTGACGGCCACCTCGGCCTCGACACGAAATCGATCCTGTGCATAGCGGTCGACCACACCCTCGCCGAGATTCAGTGAGGTGCCAGCGACACAATTCGATCCCATCAAGTGCTGCTGTTCGATATATTGCAGAAACTTCGACACCAGGTCAATTTTACTATCTCGCGCATTTATCACATCTGCTGTTATTTGATTGGAGTCGACGCCATCGCCATCGGACGTGCCCTCCACATCGCCAATGACCAGCTGCTTGCTGCTGTCATCAATTAGCACCTCGGGCGGATAGCCATCATCCATGGTCACTTCCGATGTATCCAGCACCGAGTCGCTCTCTGACCCTGACTCTGAATCCGTTTCGGAGTCGGATTCAAAGTTAAAGTTTATTTGCTTGACCTCCAGGCGCTCGTTATCCTCCTGCAGCCTGGCCGGACTTGTGCTTGCCTGGGAGTGAATCTCAGTTTCCGTTTCAGGACTCCACTGTTCGGTGCTGTTGCCAACGTTGCCACCGTGAGCAGCTTCCGCTTCCGTTGCATCCTCATTGTCCGCGTCGTCGTCGTTTTGAGTTTTCAGCATTGGTTTATCCGCATCCATGAGCTGGTAATCGACATTGAGAGCACCTGTCGATGTCTGACTGTAACTACTGCTACTACTACTGTGGTTAACTGGCAGCAGTCGAGTTCTGCCAATGAGTCGAGTCTGTTGCCAGCTGCTTCTCATTTGGGCATCGTTTGCGGCTGGCTGACGAGGCGCAAATGTTGCCATTTGTGTGGTTGACAACGGCTCTACACCCTCCACCTCATCCACCTCCTCCTCATCATCATCATCATTACTATCGTCATAATTAGCATCATCACGCACAAATTGACGGCCAGCTGAAATCTGGCTACCCTTATCCTTGACAGATGCTGCTGCGGCTGTATCCTCAACGAGAACATTCGGGTAAACTGATTCTAATGAGTTCTCCAAATCAATTTCATCCGCCAATTGCATAACCTCACTGAGCGCTGATGCCTCATCGACATCAGTGGGCCGTCCCTGCAGATGCTCGGCCTCGGCCAAGCTCCGGTGATTCTTCACAGCCCGCACCACACCCAGACTCTTGTCAACACTCTTGCGTATGCTCTCATTGATTTTCTTCTTGTGCAATTTGCGTATTTTATGCGTGACGGCTGCCGCTGTTGGCACCGGCTGCTCTGTGGGCGTTGTCGGGAGCGTGGGCAGTGGCAGTGGCATGGAAAGTGGGTGTGGCAATGCAACATCGTTGACCAGCTGCAATCGTGTGTTGTTGTACAACAAGTGAGCCCGCGAACGACCGTGGCGTATGTTAAAGCTATCGCCGATGTTTGTTGTTGCCAGTGTTGAAATGTTCTCCGTTTTTGCTTTGATGCGCGCTCGCGCCGGCTGCGGCGTTGGAGAAGTCTCGAATGCCAACAAAACCTCAGAACATGATTCACTCACTAGTACCAGCAGCAGCAGCGGCAGCAGCAGCAACAGTCTATTGATGCTGGTCTGCCGCATTTTCAGCGGCTGCTTTGAGGAGCGTTTTTGATGATGGCTGGTAAACTTTTAAAGTCGCAATTTCTGTTTATTTTTGATACTTCTTCGATTGTTTTTTGCAATTGACTAATCGATCCTTTGCTAGATCGTAATCGTTTCAATAAACCTTTGTAAGTGAGCAAAAGAGACGAAAACATATAGCATTTAGTAAATGACATGAAGCAGTTTAAGAAAACTACAAAGATATGGGCTCTTTAAAGAATTTAGCATTTAGCTAATGACAACAAAAAATTTGCTATTTTTTCAAGCCATTCGACGGGAAAAAAGCTGATTTGACATCAGTGAAATTAACAGACCAAAAGCTTTCATAGTTACCTTTAGTTATTAGACATTATAGATGTTTTTCTTTTCCTGCTTTAATCTTCAAAGGCCAAAGTGTAAACTTGGCTGACCCCATAGCCAGGCTGTGCTTGAGGCGCCAGCGTTGCGTTTGCTGAGCTCATTTCCTTCAAGCAACAGTATTGACTGCAATGGTGACGACTACGCAAGGAGTTGTTGATTGCTGCAAATTAAAAAAGGGAGAGAGGGAGATTAGCCTTGAAATCAATTTGAATGTGCGCTCTTAAGGCTAGCGATTTCAACACGTTAGCAAAATATTTGCTTTGATTTATGTGAAATTTTTACTTGCTGAATTTTTTAAATTTTCTTCTTATTTACTTGTTAGCTGAAAGAAGGCTAGCTCAAGGACATCTTGTAAATATGTGTGTGTGTGCAAATAAAAGGCAAATGTAAGGAAAACACAATTTTTACTGCGACGCTCAGAGGGCAGGTTTCATGACAAAAACGCACACTTCAAAAGGTAGCCAAAAAGAACAACACGGAAGCAGCAAGCAGCCGGCCAACAAAAGCGAGAAAGCCATTTTAGCCACTCCCATTTAAGCGGCAATTAAAAATTTCCGCACGCCAAGACTGCGGCAAAGCAACAACAATGCCAAGCAGCAACAACAATTACCCAGCTTAAGATAAATAGGGAAATTGTTTGTGTTGTTGTTTCGTGTTTCTCCCTTGTTTAGAATTCTTTTTGCACATAAACATTGCGCATACGCCGCGTGTCGCTGCCACTGCATTTTTCGCGGGACAACTTACAAATTATACACAATTCTCTAAGATGGCAAAATCATGATTTTCAGCTGAGGGATTTTGCACAGAACGTTGTTGAGCTGAGCTGCCACAAAAGCCATGGCTAAACAAATTCAGAATTGCTTACGGCCGTAGTCTTGCGACGTCTCTTGAGCTCTTGCCACCTCCTCCTTGGAGGCAGCCGGCAGCCAAGTGAACATAAATACACAAACTCAACAAACGACATACACAAACACACACACAGGCCACATAAATATTATGACGCAAACAAATTATATGCCATTTAAATGTAATACTAATAAGAAAATCCACTTCGTGGCGTGGCTCCTACAACAACAAGAGCTTACTCCCTCACAGTGGACCAGATTTTCACGCTTTAGTGGGATGAACACAGCATAAAAATTCACAAGAATTGTGTGGGTGTGGTGTGTGTGTGTGTGTGTGTGAGAGTGGGTGGCGGCAGTTTCTAATTTCGGGTTTTATGATCCATAAAAATTGCGCCAAGGCGACACAAACAACAGCATCAGGAAAAAACACACGAACATGTGGGTGTGTGTGCTTGTGTGTGTGTGTGTAAATAGAGAAGAGATTTTAGATGAACAAGAGAAATTGACACCCGATTTTAGTGCTAAGCACTTTGAACAGTATAAAGTTCTCAATGCAACTTAAAATATTAGTTTTGAAACTATATTTATTCGATTTCATGCAATAAGTTTCACATATCGTGAGTTTTCAGCATGTAAATTCGACGCTCTTGTGAGTTGTTATGCAAAAATCAAATAAATATTTGATATGTTTGTGTATTGCGTCAAACAATGCCAAGGGCGGCGTCAAATTATATATTCCCTTGGTTAGGACTGCGTAGCGCAATCTAATCAAGGAATCGATTCAAAATATGCTGATATATATTCATAGGCACTTCAAACTGCAAAGAAGGCCCGCAACTTGAAAGGCAAACAAAGAAAATATTATCTATCTACACACTCACAGGAAAACACTCATTTATTCATCTTTAAGATTTTCTCTTTAAAATTCTCTAGCAGCTGCATAAATATCCATATTTATTGGCACAAACGTAAAGTGTTCAACATATTGTTTTTAACCAACTAAAAGCTTATCAATTTGACAAGAAAACCTGTCTCAAATCCTCATCCTTATCCAATTCGACACGCGTCACAAATCTCAGTCTCACATGTTGTGTGTATTTTGGGTAGCTACGTTTCCGGCTTGGTTAACTTTAAATCCCTGACAGCGCTAATGCATTACGGGGAACAACGAGACAGTTTTTAGAAAACAGACTGTTAGACAACCCCAAAAACCCCAAGGGGGCTATAATCTTGTGCACTTAACCCCTTTTAGAACTTATACTCTTTCAGGATAAAAACGAAGCGGATAAATGCAACATGCATTAAATGTCGAAAATTGTTTGGCTCTCAGTATTTAGTTTGGTAAATTGATTGACTAGAAGAGATGGAGGAATACCTGCTGCTCGGCGAGATTAATGTTCAGCGAGGCAGATGGCGAAGGGGAGGCAAACAAAACTTAAAACAAATTGAATCATATGAGTTTGTCATGCAACGTTGCTTAGGATTTGGCTTGCCACAAAACTTTTCTGCCCACCAAAACTACCAACAAAATTTTGTTCTATGCCTGCGGTAAATGTTGGCTCTGTTTTTACATACTTCGTGTGTGTGTATGCCAAGTTTTCACTTTGGGCCCTGTTGCTTGAAAATTTATGCAAACACATTAACAAACTCAACGCATTTTGCGAGAGGAGGCAAGGAACTGGTGCTGGTGACAAAGTTGCTCCGTTAAATGAAATTCACGCAATTTTTTCTGGATGTTTTCTGTTCTGTTTTTGTTTGCGCTGTTTGCTACGAAAAATGAAATGTCTCTTCGCCAGTCTCTCTAACAGCTTGCGTTTTTTGTCACACTCGCAAACAGGACTCAACTTGAGACGACTCTTGCATAGATGTCCTTATCCCTCTTCTCCTCATCTCCATTAACTCATCAGTAACAGCAGCAGCAGCATCAGCATCAGTAGCACCTTTTGTTAGGTAACTCACATAATGTGATGGCAATGCCGTGGCAAACACAAAAAAAAAAATGACATTTGACTTTTAAATTGGATAATTTTTTCTCCGCTTTCTTTGCTGCCAATCAGAAAGGAAGAGCTACAGCCGCATAGCAAAGGACATAAAGATAGACTGACGAATAGAAAGTAGAGAAAGATTCAACAAAAAATCAACTTAGTTTGGGCAGCGTTTATTAATTTTTTTTGCCATTACCATTTCAAACAGTGGTATTAATTAATTTTCCAACACAGAAAAAAAACAAACGAACGATCCCAATGGTTATTTTGTGGTCGCAGCTGCGGCTTTATATGATACCTGCCACACATACATACACTGACACTCCCAAAAAAAAACCAAAAACAAACGTGCAACGTGCCCGTGACTTTCACTATACTATATATATTTATGTATACTGCATGTGCTTTAAGGAACACTCTCAATTTGCATATAAATGTTGCACAAACACTGCGACAAACACATGCTCATACGTGCTTGTGTCTGTGGGTGTGTGTGCGTGTGTGCTTTATAGCCACTAATGCTAGTAACAAAAATCGCATAAAATGCACGCAAATTGCAGAGATTATGTGCCGCTTGGGCAATGCTCCAACTTTATATACCGAACGAGAGCAATTCGAGACGATTTTCATACCTCCAACGTCCGTGTATGAGTGTGGGTTTTTTACACAGTTTTGAAAATACTTTTATTTAAAAAATAAAAGAATGAAACAAAAGGAAACTGACAATTCTATAGCACGTGCCAGCAAGTAAAACTTTATTAGTTTTCAAGGTGTTTTTAAAGTGCTACTAGACAAAAAAAACAAACAAGTGTGTTCTGAGAGGTTTGCTTAATTAAATGCTACCCTAAGTGAGTATAAACGAATGGAAATAGTTCCAGGAAAGTGAAATTATAACATATTATGTTTTGCAAATATCTTAGAAACTATTTTTGATATACGCATAAACATTCTTCATCATAAAGTATGCGTTTGCTCATTACCTTTAATTTGCAAAGGATATGTGAGTGAAATATGTGTCTGTGAGTATAAGTATTTATGGATACATATTTGTTTGCCTGATTCATGTGTGCGTCATTTGTATTCCCAGAGTTTGGCATTTGGATAAAGCCTATATGAGCAACGTGGTATGCATATTTAATAAATATGAACACAAATGTTCTAGGCCAACTTTTACATCAATCATTATACAAGTGTTTGAAATTAAAGTATGCTTAAAATTGTTGAAAAATGTCTAACAGCCAACAGCTGTGATAAAGAGAACCATCATATGTACCCATGTATTAATTTTGATGGAGGAGCTAAGCAAATGAAAACAATCGATTCAACAACGTGCACAATTCACTTAAGAGGCGCGTGTTGAGACTGAGATATTATTTTTACATAATTGCTTTTCGCTATTTTTCGCACCCGAAAAAAAAACATATTGCATACTTTTGTGCGTCGTGTTACGTTCACGCACGCATATAATGGAATTTGGTGAAAATGAATTTGGATTTGCACAGAAAAAACAGGAACACGAACTGAGGATAAGGAGCCAACTGAAGCTGATGCTGCTGCTGATGCTGATGATGTGTGCAAAAGTTGTACGTGATGCCAACGAAGCTGAGCGCCAAATGGCAGATTATGTCGCCAGGCATTAAATCACTGGCTGCAGGTAAAATATGCGATGCTTAAGCAAAATCAATTCTATTTATACGTGAGCGCATAAATTGCGAGCACACACTCACACACAACAAACAAACAGGAGTCTCTGGCGTCAGACTGGCGACTGGAAATGAAAGGCGGAAAGGCGAAAAAAGTGCCACATGTTAAACGCGCAATGGCAATAAAATAGAGCAGTTGCCTAAATCAGAATCCGAATCCGAATCCTAAGCCTAAGCTTAAGCCAGCAGGTGAGCTGTTTATTTCGAGTGATATTTACTACTCGCATTACCAGGCATCCAATACAAACAAACATTACACCTACCAATATACACCAGTTCTTTAGCTATTGCCTATTTTTGTGCGCGTTGCTCGGGCAACTAGCAAACCTTCAGCATGATGACGGCCCCGCTAAATGCCACGTGTCGATGTTCATTAGTTGTAAGTTTGACATCTATAGATTCAATTAGTCTCCAAATATAGATTGCCATTGGGCTTTGGTTTCGACTTCTGCTTATAATCAACAGCTGTTGCGAACCCATTTCAAGCCATGACAAGAAATACACGAATGATACCATTAAACAAACTGTACTTGTTAGCAATTATATTACAGCTGCGACATCAAACATACAAAAACCGACCCATAAATTTTTAGAAATAATATTGCTTTAGGGAATCAACACGATTTAATATGGTAAATGGCTACGACATCATTATTTTATATAATTGTGGCACATATATATGTATATGTGTATCTTTTTGTGGCACATCAGGGCAATTATTAATACAAAATTTTGATTTCAAATAGTCAAAACAAATACAGAGAGACAGAAAGAAATTAAAAGAGAGAGAGAGAGACTTAAAACCACAACCGCTGGTTATTTATTATGCGCACAATTTTCGTAATTTGCGTATTTTTCGCAAAATATACACTTCAAATTTGTGGCGCTGTCAAAGCATTTTGCGGTTGCTGTCACATGCAACATCCTAATGTCTCATTACGGACCTAAAATGGACAGTTGCAGAACTGGGACCACTAACCAGTCTGTAAGCCAGACTGCCAAAATGACAAAATTAAATAGCACTTAAAATGACAAACAACAGCAAGAATAACAAACGTAAAATAAAACTCAATTAAATATTTTTCTTGGATTTTTAAGAATTTCATGGTAGCTTGACTTTTATTTGACTGTATTTGCATTAGCTAAATTGTCAGACCATAAATTTATGCCAGACAATGTCTCGCCATGCATGCAGGCAATTACTCTTGCTATTTGGCCACTCACATAACTCATACGCCATGTGAGCGGGAGACTGTAGCTACTTGTTTTTGGTGAACTGCATGCGTTAGTTTGTCAAATGTTTCCAAGGCGCTGTAAAACAAAAAACAGAAGAAAACAATACAAAACTCGTAATACTAAAAGCGTGTAGTCATAAATTGAAGAACGGAGGCAAAAGTTTACAGAATGGCATTAAATAAAAAGGCGCTCGAAGCCAGTCAAATGGAATTTGACTTAATTTATGAGGCAGCCAGCGTGCCTCAATAACATGGGCTAATATAAAACATGACGTCGCACTTTATTGACCAAAAACAGAATAAGCGTATTCATCAGCCAAATCCTTCAAAACCGAAAACCCGGATTCATCAGGCTGTCATTTCTTTTCTTTTATATATTTAAGGCCAATGCGCACATGCAAAATGGCCGTCGATCTGAATCTGTGTGTATGTGTGTTTATGCTTAGAAAATAAAACCAAATAGCGCGCGTAAGCACAAACAAAGCCTAAAACGGCAACTATTAAGTAAATTATCGGCAAACAATGTTAAGGACTACCAAGAAGAGCACAAAACATAATAACATATGTACACACATACTTGTAAACATGGTTGTATGTGTGTTTTAGCGATGACGCCAGCATTTTTCTGGACTTGTCTGCAACATGAAATTTTAAAGCACACACGACAGCGGAAATAACAAAAGTTAAACGCTCATCAATAACACTTCCGTTCAAATACATTCATATTTTCTCAGCTTCAGTGTGGTCGGGCATGATTTATGATATCGTTTGTTTTTTTCGATGTTTGACGGCTGTTCCTTTTTTCTTTTTTTCTTTACTCACTAAACTGTTTCAAATGTTTGTGTGTGTGTGTGTGTGTATTTTGTTATGTATAAATAACCAAAATTCAATTGGTTAATGGCTTTGATTCGTGGCGAAATAATGTTAAATATTTAACGTATGACAGTTTTGATGTTTAGCTTAAACGATGTATGCCTAAGAGTATGCAACAAAAAATTGAGTATGTGTGCCGTATGCAAAAACGGGGGGCTGATTTTAATTTCCTGCTCATGTCAATCAGTGACGCCGACAGGCACAGGCCTTGAACATGAAAAATGTCTGCTGTTTTAAGCCTTGAAGTGACTGTACGAATGTGAGTGTGTGTACAAGTGTGCGAGTACAAATATAAATACGAATTGAATATTCATAAATGCTGTGTAGCGAGTGTGTCAACTCGCGATACTGTCAAACAACTGACAAAACACACAGACATACAAACACACATTAAGGGAGGGAGGCACTGTAGAAGTACATTAACTGACAACCGTTGGGATTAAAGCTATAAACTGGCAGCAGTTCGGGTTGACCATTAGGTTTTACTTTTATTGCCTGGTCATGTCGTAAATTAACACAAGCTGCAACAGTCGAACGAAATGAAAGAAAAAAGGAATTCTAGCGACAATAAGCACACATAAAATAAACAGTGTGCGCCACTGCTGTTGTCGACAACAGACGCATTATTCTGAAAGGCAAAACGTTAAATAATATAAACAGTGGCAATGAGAGCTGCCGCACAAAGGACATCATCATACTCACACACACATGAAATGAATGAGCAGCAATCATATAGCAGTTAAAAGGGTGGGGGGCAGTGTTTGGCCTGTGGGCCTCCATTGTCACCACAGCACTACGACAGCACCACCGCAGCAGCAGCAGCAGCACCACACGCACGAATTGTCAGTCAGTCAAGCGGCGGTGAAACCGGTCGCGTCACGTTTATTGTCGGCCTTTGTGCTTCAGCACAATACAATGCAACACAAACACAAAAACACTCGTGGACTAAAGTTTTTACGTAAACAAAATGTAAAAGTTTAAGATGTTGCCGTCTATGGTCTCAACCTTGACACTTGACGGCCAAGGCTTTAAAAGGGCACACCACCGTGTGTTAACCTATTACATGCTTGACAGCAGCGAGAGTCGAGAAGCAGAACCCAGTTTTAGCAATGCTGCAGTTTCTGCAACGCTTGGTAAGTCTAAAACTTGGCTGCTCTTTACTCTTTACAATCAGCTTTACACTCAAAAATAAATCGAGCTGAAGCTAAAAAAAACAGACTAAACTTTGAACGTAAACGTTCTAATTAAGAAAGTGAAGTTAATAATAAAAGAATCTCTCAGTTCTCTTTTAAAAATTTTAATTTTATTTTTTTTTTAGCAAGAATAAAATTTTAGAAGTCGAATAATCCTAATTAAAATATTTGTGTTTAATTTTAAAAGGTTTGTGTTGGTTACTCATAAAAACCAAATTGAAGAGCATTTCTGAAGAGTAAAGTTAATAATGAAAAATTTATTTAGACATTAATATGAAGGCAAAAAACCTTTCTGACCTTACACGTTTTTTCTAAGTGTAACCAGCAAATGGACAACTGGGCAAGCCGCTGCATCAAAAGTTGCTAACGACACTTGGCCAAACAAGTTGCAGACCCAACTGCATG
Organism: Scaptomyza hsui; assembly: GCA_018152825.1. NCBI lineage: Eukaryota > Metazoa > Arthropoda > Insecta > Diptera > Drosophilidae > Scaptomyza > Scaptomyza hsui. The sequence continues at coordinate 10,746,636 of JAECXO010000002.1, forward strand.
CAGCACAGCTTTAGCCGATTGGCTTTATCGTTATCCTTGGAGTGAAGGGGCGTGGCAATAAAGCAAGTTGGCCATTTGTTTTCATAAGGCCAGCTAGCAGCAGGAACTGTTGCTTTCATCCTTGATGTTCAATCAAAGCGGGACCACAAAAGCTCCTCCACGCCATAAACAAACTCGACTCAACCTAAATCACCTGGCCCCACAAAACTGAAATCAACAAAATCGGAGACGGAGAGAGAAAGAGATAGACGCAAAAAATCATGTACAAAGAAAGACACAACAACAAAAAACAACAAGATGGAGAAAAAAGGAACAGCAATAAAGACCTTTATCGCAAGAAGGGGGGGAAAAAAAACTTCAAAAGGCAGTCGGCAAGACTGAATAGACGTCCAAATCAACGCGTTGACAGCTTTCCTTTGGCAAAAGGACAAATTCCCAGAATCTATGTTTTCCCTTTTAAGACTCTCTGCTACGAAATGGTAAAAGTGTGTTTTAAGTTTTCCAAGAAATATTTCTAACACAGCTGAAGAGTTTTGAACGTTGCGTTATTCTGTCGCTTTTAGATTTGTCTTGTAATTAACATGCACGATTTATTTCTCTAGGAACGGAGTATAAAGCAGTCGAACTTTTGTCAAAATTTTTAAGGGTTAAGGTTGATTTTCGTGTGCTGGATGAATGCTTATCTTCTTTTATGACTAACAAAATTAAGAAAATTGCTTGTGACTACTTATTCTAATGAAATAAATCAAAGAACATTTTACACAATAAATTATTTCGTCATGTATGTGTTGTTAGCGACCTTTTTACTTGAAAATAAAATTGACAAATTCAATATGCATCAACAAAATTTAAAATGCAAGCATTATAAATTGTTTAATTCCACGAAAATAAATGTCAAATTAAATTTTAGTATAAATATTTCATATTTCTAGTTACTGTAAATTGACACAAAAATCCAAAAATAAATAGAATTAGCCTATTTAGGATTTTTGTCAGCGAAAATAATATTTAAAATAAACCTGAACTGTCACATACGGTGCATTAATAATAGAATAATAGAGAATACAAATATGTTTAAATTTAGAATGGAACTGTCCAAACAATTGGTATTGAATGGATCAATCTATTCGATTGTAGAAAGTGTGTGTGTGTAATTGAGTACAAATTAGGAAGACAAATCAGAGCAAAAGTCATTGGTAGGTGCGTGGAGTATGGTTAATGGACGCCTTCTCTTTGTGCTGGTGCCTATCAATCAGTTGGTCATTAAGCCAGTTTAGAATGTTTAATAATAGATATGTTTGTCAAGCTGCAATCAAGCTAGCTAATTAATGATTAACACGCAGCTACTCATAACTAATTTACTGTGAAAACCCGAACACTATGGCGTGCTGTGTGTGCGTGTGTGAGCGTTTAGTGGGTGTGTTTTTGAGGTGGGATTGTGTGCTCAACAGGGCGACAAAATAACTAAATCGTTAAGCAGTTAGGTGGGGCGTGGCTGGCCTTAACTTATCATCAGTGAAATTTCGATTTTTAATTGGTCACTCGGGGCAAACGTTTGAAGTAGCAGCGTCAATTAGATTGATTGGGTTCCGCCTGACATTTGAGGTAATGGTTCTCTATCAAATGAGCCATGAGAGTGCAGTTGGTTAATTAATTGGTATGCTCTCTCTTTTGTTGCCAAGTGTGCAATTGACAACTCCTCTAATCTTCTTCAAAAAGTGGCAAACGGAAGACGCAAGTCTGAAAACAAACACGTGTGCGTCCTTCGTGGTGCATTAACGTTCTGTTTATTTTACCGGGTTTAGTTTGCACTGTAATCCCGCACAGAAATTATAATTCCACAAATTGCACAACGAGCACAACCAACGCAAGGTTGCAATGTAACTTAAGCCGTGCCACCCACATCCCGTTGCCATAATTAGTGGGCATTAAGTTAATTGCGAAATTCTTGTGGCGAGTGAAATTGAATTTAATATAGGCATGCATGCTCTCGGCACTGATTTAACTGAGTTTTTAATTACATTTGCTTATGTAAACAGTTTGACGCATTAATTATGTTGAGGAGGAGGCGTATACGTTATACATTTTCTGCTAGCGATTAAGTAGTTATGAAATAATTATGCAAATGCTCTCACCTGACCCTGACACTCCACAAAAAACAATAAAAAACAACAACAACTTTTTAGCCAACTTGGCAGCCCTGAGCTGAGCAGCAGGTAAATAAACTCAATAGCCTGAAGGAGACCACTGAAGTGTGTGTTGAAGGGTGTGCTGGGGGGTTGGTAAAAGTTTCGTTTCGACTGACTGCCACAAATTTTGAAGCGTATTAAAGCATATCCTAATGCCAAACACTGGCCCGCACTAAGCTCAGCATAAACTTTAAAAATGTTCTTGGCAGCCAACGCAAAAATAATAACAATGCAAAAAAAATCTTGCCACGTGGCTGCTTACTTCCTGTTGCCGTTGTTGCTGGTGGCAAGGTGGTGCGGAAATGTAAATGCGTTGTGGGTCAGCAAGTCTAGAAAGTGCATTCATTCGCATGAATTTGACTGAATTAGCATGCATAAAGCAGCAGAGCACACTTAGCTCATTAGCTGGCTGTAGTTGCCCCACTTGTACTTTGTGTGTGGCAGGAATGAATTAGACATATGACTAGGCAAGGGTACCGCAACGTTCTCATTCACAATCACAATCGCGATGTGCGTGCAACAAAGCGCTCGCAATTAAAACCATAATCAGAATCAGCGACGGATGCAATTAAGGCGAATGAAGCGCATAATTATTAATACCCCCTGTGTGTGTGTGTGTGTGTGCACATTCCACACACTCACACACACGTGCTGGCACTTTTATTAAACGCACAGTTAGACAAATCTTCTTAATGGCATTAAATACGTCCATTTCCGGTTTCCTTGTTGCCTGGACTTGCCTCATTTTTCTTTTGCAGCCAACCCCCAAAAAAGGGAACAGGACATCCCTTAATGCCAGGGAGCAACGACTGTTGAAAGAAATTTGCGAAATTAATTAGGCGTTAATTGTAATTTTGAGCAAACAAAAAAGAGTTTAATTAATTTACCTAACAACGGCACGGAATGCGGCGCCCGGCACCAAGTTTGAAAAAGCCAAATACAATTTCACACTTCGTCTGGCGCTTATTGTGCCACAGCCTATGGGCCAACTTTAAGCATTTGAGGCATGGGGCCAATGTCTCGTACATATAAGGCATTTTTTTCTTTCTCCTTTTGCTGTTGTTATCCATCGCCTGCTGTGCCTTTGGAACTCCAACTTTTACCCAATGTTTAGCTCTGACTTTAATGCCTTTGCTTTCGCTGACTTTTTGACTAAGTTTGCTGGACGCCTTTTCATCCTCTTTCTACGTGTGTGTGTGTGAGTGTGCTTAATTAATTGACTTGGTACGCTCGAGCTGTATCTGGCTTGGATGTTAGCTGCTGCCTGCTACTTGAAAATAAACTCTTTGTGTTTTCATTCTGCTTTTGACTCGACTTTGCTTTGCTTTCTTTTATACTATTTTCGGGTGTGGCAGGCACAAAGTGCAACTGCCAAATGGCAAACGCAATTGTGTCACAATTTCTCCTCTCTCTCACAAAAATTACGTAGCATATAATGCAATGTATTTCAAGCCAAAAACACATTCATGCCACGGAAAGTTAACACACACAAGCGCGTTGTTTACAATATATATCTGTTTATACACTGTCGACTGAACACTTTGAGAAAATGCATTTATTTTGGGTGTCAAAAGTAACGCGAAAAACAATTTATGTATAGTAATAAATCGTTTTACGGTTGAGTAAGCTAAAGGAAGTAATACAATGTTTCAGATATTTAATAAAAATTTAATAAAACATAAATATTCTTTGCATATAAAACTACTAACAAAATATAGAGAATTTTTGCATTTTAACTGAGCTGAATAAACTAAAAAAATTGTATTCTTTTACCCAACATTTTGTAATATCAATTTACTATTATTATAACAACGTATAGTTGATACTATTTTGGTTATTATTTTTAGATTTTTTACGTTTTTAATATTAGTTGCAAGCTTCTCGCTGCTGCTGCATCTGTTGCAGTTCATATGCTGTCCGGTTTTTATTATATTTTATGGCCGAGCTCTCAGTGTAATTGAATTGAATCGAAACCTGTTTACCCCCAACTTCGTCCCATAGTTCAATTGCTTTTGCACTGAAGGGGGGCAGGAAAAGGGGCCGCGAAATGGCTGTCGCTTGCCTTGGCAACGTGCAGCAGCCAATGGAAGCGACAACGACAAAGACAACAACAACAACAATGACGATAACACATTTGCACGCTACGTTTAAATTGTTCAGTTCAGTGAGTTGAGGCTTGAGTGGGGTTAAGTTTAGGAGATGCCATACGGAGGATATTATTGTATTATGAGTTCTTTGGCTACGCGCACAACCCGCATTTATCCCATCATCAATCCATCGCACAATACATGTCTGAGAGCTTAAGCCGTGCAACAACAACGCATGAAAAAAAAAAGGAAGCAAGAAACCATGTTCGATTCAATTGCCATGGGCGAATGCATAATAATTGCATTACTCATACGACCGAGTGGCTGCATGCATTGGATTTTATATGGTACAATAGCAATCCATTCGATTCGTAACGACAAATTCCACTTGCTGCTGACAACGTTTGTTTGTCTATGCAAATTGATCGATCAAATGCCGAAGCGTTTAACAAGGTCAAAAAGACGTAACTTATCCTGCAAAGCCGATCGGCTTTTGCAAACTTAAAAACGATTGTCGATTAATGGCATTTATTAAGCAATTTATTTTTACAATTCGCGATTTTCTCTGCTTCGTTGGTTGCCTTAAAGTTTTAATCACTGACTGCTGTTTACAATTTAAACTTTAAGAAGGCTTTGCAAACTTTTTCTTAAGGCTTTAATCGTTTTTAATCCTTGGCAACTGTTTAACTTAGTTTCGTTAAGCCTTCATTTTAACACCCTTACTTACCGTTTTTACAGTTTACCTTGAATAAAATTCTTTTCACCAATTGATTAGTTGTTTAAAATTTAAGTTTAACACAAAACAAACTTAATCTTGAGGCATTGTCATCGCCATTTTTATTTTTTACACTTGTTTTCTTTTCTCTCTATTGGAATTATATTCTTTGAAACAATCACTTTTTTAACTTAAATCTTTCACTTGTTCACTCTTAGATTTAATTTTTGAAATCTCGCGCCTTTGTTCGGTCTGTGAGCCTCTGGCTCTGGATTGTTAGTTAAACACTGGACACTCGAGAGCTGGCTCGAGTAGCACACAACCACGACGCGACGCGTTCCAAAACGTACTGCGAATTGTTGGTAAAAGTCCAAGTCCGAGATTCGTTCACAGCAAACTCGTGCACGGAAACTCACCACACCAAAAAGACACGAGCCTGCACGAGGAGACGCTCGGCTCCGACATGTGGGTCTGTGGAGCAGCATTCAAGCCGAAGCCTCAAGAACCGAAAAGTGAAAGCGAACTGTTGTTATTGAGGCAGGTTAGTGAGTTCGTCGGTTTGTGTTCGCTCTCTCGCTCTCTCTCACTTTCTCTGTCACTCGCTTAAAGTAGTCGGCTAGCTGCAGCGATGTTTTTGATTAAACTGGAAGTGCGATGTTATTGGCTACTGATAAGAATTGCATGGCTTACAAGTAAACTGTTGCGTGCATGGGCTTAACTTATAAAGTTAGCCTATTCACTGTAATGATGATGTTTCACTGTTATGTATGAAAGTGGTTAAGCAAAGAAGACATAGCTCTTATCTACATAAAAGCGCGTTAAAACTGTGGTAAAGAAGTAAAAAAAAAACCAAACAAATACCTTTCAAGTCATTGTTTAAACTTTAGGTTCACACTGTGTGTTAGTTTACAAACACAAATTAAATTATTAAAATTTAAATCAAGAGCCGCTTCACTGGAAAATAACGAAACCTGTCAGCCCTAAATAAATTCATGATCGAGTTGAAGGATTTTTTAAAAATAATTATACGGTACTTTGTTAACACAAGTCAAGAACCTGATAAACTTGTGTAAAAAATTTACATTATATTAATATTTTAAAACTCTTCTACTCGATTCTTATGAGTTTAAATAAGGTTGACTGGTTTCGAAACATTTTATACCCTGAACGCTTTGATCTCAGAGACTATAAGAGCTAGAGACTTCAGAATTTTAACATAAGCTCATCTAAGTCCTAGGCACTACAAGTTTGTTTCCGATTTTCGAAAACTCTTTCCGTTTCCGATATACACATGCGATCGATTACATTAAATATCTTGAATTTGAAAATACAAAATAGTGAAAATCTGTGAAAATTTAATCGAAATCATTTAAGAAACACCGCAGATATCGGAGATTCAAGTTTAATCACAGATGAACACATAGAATTACTGTACGCGTTATGTACGGGGTTCGGGTTATCACCTAGTCGAGAAATCTGGACGTGTTCTTACTTGTTTAGTTTAGTTTTTGTAAACTTTATTCACTTAAAAACTAAAAACAGGCTATTTGCGATGTTTTTCCTAAGCTCACTCAGTTTCCAGGGCATGCGCATGAAATTCTTAGGAGCTAGTAAGCACAGCTGTTGAGTATCGTTCGTGGCGTGGTGAATACTGATCCCACTGATAAGAGCTGATAAGAATGCACTTTCAGTTGCAGCATGCAGCAGACAAAATCAGCGGCATCACAAGCAACAACAACAATGACAAAAGGGGCGCTCGCATTGCAAGTTGAATAATTACATCATGATTAAATCAGCGTAAATGTCACAAAGTCGTGAGTCAAGTGATGGAACTGGCAGATTTTGGATGAGTGGATGCAGATTTCCAAAGGCAAAGGGAAGAAGAAGAGGTGAAGGGGTGAAGGGTATGCTATGCAAACTACTAAATGAGCTTCGGTGCAGACGCAATTAATGAGCAGCGTTGCACAATTAGGGAAATACCTCAATTATATAGTCAGCGTCAGTTGGCATCTGCCACAAATTTGCCAAGTTGTTGTCATCGTCGTGCTTGTTGTTGCAGCTTGTGGTGAAAAGGTGGGGAAACTGCTTTTATAATAGCGAATTTTGTGGCGGCTGTGACAGTTTTTTCCTTTTTTTTTTCTGGCGCTGGCTAGACACAAGGCCAGCTAGTGAGTAGGAGGGGAAGACAGAGGCAGCCCTTTAATTATGATAATTACATTGTTGTCCCGTTCATTTTGCTGTGGCATCTGCTGCGATTGCCACCGTTAGGCATTCATACTGCAGGGCACAAAATGTTCTCACGTTCTCCTTTGCAGCCGCTTAACCATAAAATGCGTTGGCATCATTGCAGGTTTTAAATTTATGATTTGTGAGAGCATTTGGGAGCAGTGTGCTTAGAAGTGAAGCTGGAAAAAGTTAATTCAGCTAATAGTCTGTAGTTTACATTGCGTATACATTTATAATGAAAGCTTTATCTTTTATTTAAAACTAGCTGAAAATAGCGCATGCAATTGTGTGTGTTTTAAAGACAATAGGGTGCCAGTGAAATGGCGAACAAAACGAACTCAATTCTTTGACTGCAGTTGCGAATAATTGGATTCTGCTTTTAATAGTCTGTCCAAGCCAGCAACCCAATAAAATCTGACCGACATGGTTACGCATTTAAAGCCCCGGAGCTAAAGAGAGCGAGAGATATATAACTGAATCGGAAAATTGCAATGACGTGCCGCAGAAATTAAGAGCACGTTTTTGGGAAAACGGCAAATGTGAATTGTGCAAAATTGTGTAAGCATATGTATACGGATAGAGTCGTATTTATTGTACTGATGCTGGCAAGTTGCCATTTTGATATGCATGCAACAATTTATGGGCTTGCCACCAATTTGGCAACATGGTTTTGGTTGACACAATGCATTGATGGAAGTGCGTATGTGTATGTGTGTGTGTGTGTGTGTGTGTGTGTCTGTGTGTGTGAGAACATGCTAATTGCATGACCCATCAACGCGTTTCCGGTCCACAAATGGTGAGGGGAGAGGGGTGCTCAACCATCGTTATTAAAAGCGCCATAACTTTTTGGGTTGTTGATGTGAAAGTGCATGGAAAATCGACAATGAGTGCATATAAATTGTGTAGCACACTTTTCAGCGCCGCACTCTGTCATAAAATTTTGACATGGAACAAAACCGCGCTGGCAACAAGAACGTAAAACGAGAATGAAATAACCTAAACGCGTACACATGTGTGTGTGTGGCAGCTGTATTAATTATCAAAAGCATATTTCTGTCATATTTTCTATGTCACATTTGCAACCTGCAATTATGCTCTATGATATTCCATCTGTCATTCACATACTTCCAATTTGTTATGCATTAACATGGCCAACAAAAAAAAAGAACATTCATAATAGGCTTACAGCTATTATGTACGATTCAAGGACTAGTTTTCGTTGTAAATTGAATGCTTTGCCTTTTTAAATGAAATGTTAAGTGAGGCTCAGAAAAAAAAAAACAATCAAGAGGATATAACAAAATTCGTGGTAATCGAAGTTTACGACAATTTTGCATCTTATACCTGAATCACAGCTTAAAAAAAAACACATGCAGTGACCTTTTTTCTGTTTTTCTTTTGCCAGGCTTCTAGATTGCACATGAGAAACATAAAGTGATTTTTTCTTGGAGAAAATTTGAAAAAGTGTTGCGAAGACAGAAAATGCTGTGAATTGTTTGAGTGAAACCTTTAAACTAACCCAATCAGAAACATTTAGACCAGTTCGATTTGATAATTGTAACTAATTGATGCGAGCACGCAAACGTGTGCCTATAATTATGTAATTAAAAAGACAATTTAAATGGAATAGTTAGTGAAGAGCTCGGAATCTTTTTAGAGTTGTTTACTGGCAGCAGAGGCACCCTGTAAATAAGTCAACTATTTAACCGCAAAACAGCATTAATTTTTTTTTCGCATGTTACTCAATATATAAAATCCTTTTCAACTGCTGTCTTTATTCTAGTATCTCATAGTTATCAAAAGTTGCTGGTCATTTGGATGACATGCAAAAAAAAAGTGGTATGTGTTGCGCCATGACTGCATTACTTTTAAAAATGCATCTTTAACGCTCGATTTGTAAGCAGAACGAATGTTTTCTGCACGTTCATGAGCTGAATGCATTTTATAGTTGAAAATTATCTAAAATGGTCTATAATAGAATAAAAAGAATCAAATTTTCAAAATGCGTATTTGAGTCTTTTAGGTTCACAAACACATGCTCCTCAACAACTAAAATGTTTTCCCTCGTTGCCGTTTACAACAGGGCTCATAGAAAGTTATTATATATACATTTTGAACAGCAGAATCCCCGTTAAGGTTGGCAGCACCATTCGGCGATAGTGATATACCGATGATAGGTTAATTTGGCTTTGAGAAAACCAAGTTTAGCTGGACATTGAGAAATTGGGCCTTAATTTTATAAAAACAAGTTATAAATAAAATAGTAAAAAATACACGAAATAAAAAACGAACTTTGAAAATACCAAAATTATCTAAAGAATATTAACATCATAATCATAACCATTAAAGGCTTACAGGGTATATATAAGTCAATTAACAGTCAAAACCAATTTAAGTGCATTGAAATTAACAATGGCCTGGAGTCAAGGTCAGAATTTAATAATTCAATCAAAATAATTTAAGTAAGAAAAAGTAAGTATAAAATGCTGGTAAGGGAGATACTCTATATTGCTCGGAACATTTAAACATACTTAAATAATTTATATAATTGTCTAATTGCCATCAACGTTTAAAAACGATATTAACATTTGGGTTGAATATTTTCAGAAAAGCCACTTACTAATTGTTACATGTTAGTGAAAGTTCTATTATACCTTCATTTCATCTCCATTTTATGGGAATCGAATAGCACAACGCACCTTACTTTTAGAATACATAAAACAATTCAATAAATCACTATAAAATCAAGTCACCTCAACGCAGCTCAATCAGATAAGCCGACAGCATGGAAGTGAACAGTTTGAGTTTCTTCAGCAGTCACTGGACAGTGTGGAAAATTTTTGGAGTAACAATTACCAAGATGAAGTGGCCAAAGTTATACATTGCTTATAGTGTTCTTATGCATCTGTCAGTCACCATTTACTACCCAATGCATCTTGCGCTAACTGCCTTTCGAAACGCAACTCTTACGGATGACATCATGAACTTTGGAATAACTGCAACATGCCTCTCCTGCTCGACCAAGTTTGCCATATACATTTACAACTTTAGTAAGGTCCAACGCATCGAGCAACTATTTCAACTATTGGATTTGCGGGTTAAAGGAACGAAACAGAAAACTATCTACAATCAATTGGCAAATCAATTACGCAATGTCTTATTTGTCTTCATTGGCATATATTTGCCAATTGGACTTACTGCCGAGCTAGCTTTTATTTTCAAGGATGAGCGTGCTCTCATGTATCCAGCCTGGTTTCCCTTTGATTGGGTCAACTCAACACGGAACTTTTACCTTGCTCATTTATATCAAATTGTTGGAGTATCTTTTCTGATACTGCAGAACTATGTCAACGATTGTTTTCCAGCTGTGGTGTTGTGCTTGATGTCATCTCATATCAAAATGTTATACCTACGTTTTGAAGAAGTTGGATTGGACGATTCTATTAATGCTGAGAATGAACTGGAGGCTTGTATTACGGACCACAAACGACTGCTTGAGTAAGTAACGTTTGAAAACTTAATGAAGTTGAGTACTTAAATTTTTTTCTCATTTTATTGCAGACTTTTTCAGACTATTGAATCCCTAATGTCATTGCCTATGCTTATTCAATTTGCTGTCACTGGACTAAACGCTTGTATTAGCGTTGCGGCACTGCTGTTTTTCATTTCCGAGCCCATGACAAAAGCATATTTGTTCTTTTATGCTTTGGGTATTACGTTAGAAATTTTTCCAATCTGCTACTATGGGACGGATATACAGATCTGGTTTGGAAAACTTCACTATGCGGCCTTTAGCTGCAACTGGATGTGGCAGAAGAAAACTTTTAAAATGAAATTAATGTTGTTTGTGGAGCGGTCTTTAAAGCAGATCACACCAATGGCAGGTGGAATGCTTCGCATCCACGTTGACACTTTCTTTGCTACTCTTAAGTTTGCTTACTCATTGTTCACAATTTTGATACGAATGCAAAAGTAAATTAATACTACACCTAATTGACACAAATGTTTGCAATCCGCCCATAACATTAAAGACAATCTAGTCTGCAATTTAATTGCACTTCTATAGAAAAGAGACTTAAAAATAATTCGGTTTAAGCCACTTAGCATTGAGTTTTCCCTCAATGTATTAATATGTCGCCTAATGACCAAAGCAATTAAACTTCAGTTTTGTTTACATATATATGTACAATGAAAGAAACATATAAGTTATTTATGAAGGTCCGTTTTTATTAATTTATTCAAAACAAATCAAGAAACCTCTATAAAGGACAACTGAAAAAGAAACTTAGCTAATCTTAACAGCAACGTGAATATTAATGAAATTAACCGAAGCTCGATGGAACGGATCAAGGATCGTTTGTCGTTTATCAATTTTTGGTAATTTAAGTTTAAAAATAAATTTAAAAAAGTGCTAATATGCTCTTGTATGACTTTAAAAACTTGCATTAATTTTTTTTCACAGTGTCTTGATGCGTCACCAAATGGCCAATGGAATTAAAATGCAGTTGGTACATTTCCGATACTGTATTTGTATTTGTTAAAAGACTTAATAGGAATTCGATATTCAAAACTTGTGCACTGAGCTTTGCTTGAGTGTATAAATGTGTATCCTAATGACCAAAGCAATTATACTGCATTTGCATTCACAGTATTATTTATTGAGGGATGTCCACTTTTCAATAATTCACTCAAAACAAATCAAGTTAATTCCTATAAAATAGAGAAATTTCCGCACAGCTCAATCAGAACAAACCAACAACATGGAAGTCAACAGTTTGAGTTTCTTCAGCAGTCACTGGACAGTGTGGAAAATTCTTGGAGTAACAATTACCAAGATGAAGTGGCCGAAGTTATACATTGCTTATAGTGTTCTTATGCATCTGTCAGTCACCATTTACTACCCAATGCATCTTGCGCTAACTGCCTTTCGAAACGCAACTCTTACGGATGACATCATGAACTTTGGAATAACTGTAACATGCCTCTCCTGCTCGACCAAGTTTGCCATATACATTTACAACTTTAGTAAGGTTCAACGCATCGAGCAACTATTTCAACTATTGGATTTGCGGGTTAAAGGAACGAAACAGAAAACTATCTACAATCAATTGGCAAATCAATTACGCAATGTCTTATTTGTCTTCATTGGCATATATTTGCCAATTGGACTTACTGCCGAGCTAGCTTTTATTTTCAAGGATGAGCGTGCTCTCATGTATCCAGCCTGGTTTCCCTTTGATTGGGTCAACTCAACACGGAACTTTTACCTTGCTCATTTATATCAAATTGTTGGAGTATCTTTTCTGATACTGCAGAACTATGTCAACGATTGTTTTCCAGCTGTGGTGTTGTGCTTGATGTCATCTCATATCAAAATGTTATACCTACGTTTTGAAGAAGTTGGATTGGACGATTCTATTAATGCTGAGAATGAACTGGAGGCTTGTATTACGGACCACAAACGACTGCTTGAGTAAGTAACGTTTGAAAACTTAATGAAGTTGAGAACTTAAATTTTTTTCTCATTTTATTGCAGACTTTTTCAGACTATTGAATCCCTAATGTCATTGCCTATGCTTATTCAATTTGCTGTCACTGGACTAAACGCTTGTATTAGCGTTGCGGCACTGCTGTTTTTCATTTCCGAGCCCATGACAAAAGCATATTTGTTCTTTTATGCTTTGGGTATTACGTTAGAAATTTTTCCAATCTGCTACTATGGGACGGATATACAGATCTGGTTTGGAAAACTTCACTATGCGGCCTTTAGCTGCAACTGGATGTGGCAGAAGAAAACTTTTAAAATGAAATTAATGTTGTTTGTGGAGCGGTCTTTAAAGCAGATCACACCGATGGCAGGTGGAATGCTTCGCATCCACGTTGACACTTTCTTTGCTACTCTTAAGTTTGCTTACTCATTGTTCACAATTTTGATACGAATGCAAAAGTAAATTAATAATTAATAGCATTAAAGAATATCTAGTCTGCACTCTAGAAATTTTCCCCATCTGCTACTATGGAACGGATATTCAGATCTGGTTTGGAAAACTTCACTATGCGGCCTTTAGCTGCAACTGGACATCGCAACAGAAGAGTTTTAAGAGGAAGCTGATTTTGTTTGTGGAGTGCTCTTTAAAGCAGACAACTCCAAAAGCTGGTGGCATGTTACGCATCCATGTTGACACGTTCTTTGCTACCCTTAAGTTTGCTTATTCACTTTTTACGGTTTTGATTAACATGCGAAAGTAATTTTGATGCAGACATAAGTGCTTAACAATATCTTGAATCATTTTATATTGGTAATGAAGTCTTTAAGTATTATAAGTATTAATTCTTTAATAAACATGCTGGTCACAAAGATGACAGACAAAATATTATAATATATATTGAGGCTTGATGGAACGGCATTTCTTCTAACAAAAGGATCGTTTAACGACTTCCAACAATACTTAACTAATCATAACAAATTTAACGAAGCTAAATTAATTTTAACGACGCTTAACGACATTTAACAGAACCTAATTAAACTTAACAACGCCTAACGAAACTTAACTAATCTTAACAACCAACACCTTGATTTTCATATGCCCTAGGACTGTTATTACTCTTACATTAAGCAAACGTATAATCTTGCATTATAATAAAAAAAAAAATTAAGTTTTTCTTTACGTTAGTTGTTAACTAAAATAATACGTTAGTTTTACACACTTTTAAATTAACGACTATTTGGATACCCCCATCTCCGCGATTCTCAAGAATATAAAAAGATCTTCCTTTTTCGGGCATTTTAGAATAAGCTAAAAACCATTATTTTTATAATTAACGACTATTAAGACACTGCTTTACTCCGCGATTCTCAAAAATTTAAGGAATCGTCGCCGATTTTGGTGAAATTTAGTGACGTGTTTACATAATGCGGAAGTGTGAGTGTAAGTATACCTAAATGTTTTAGCATTTGTCCTGTCATTCTCTTTGTTATTCATTAACAGACCAGGGGTAAGTGGAAATATTATTATTATTTTGAATATAAAAATATCTCTTGTTTATAAGCACTTCATTTAAAAATCGTCTCGCAATTTTTGAGGTTTTCATAACATCATACTTTTTTTGAGTTCTTTTTAAAGATATTTCAGTTTGTTTCGATGAAAACAAATTTGTTATTAATACCTAATCATACACGAAAATAGTTGAATTTACCATGAATTTGCCTTTTTGTACTAGGTTTTTTTTCTGAGTGTACAAATATTTGGCGAAAATAAAATATATTACACTTGTAGCATATCGATCAACGCTGTTTAATGTACATATTAGTCAATTAAATTTGTTTAAATCAATAAAAACTTAATATTCAATTTGAAAATTGGGGAAAACAAGTCTCCTCCTGCCCGACCATTAAATCCTTTTTAAATTATTATAATTGATTGGCCCACGCAAACGCTTTTTATAATGAGTTTATTACAACGCCAATTATATAAGACCTTCACGAAAAGAATATAAAATGGAGACACCTCAGGACAGCTCAATCAAAACGGATTTTAAATCACAATCGAGACTATACTCTACTGCAACATGGAAATTAACAGCTTGACTTTTTTCAACAGTCATTGGGCCGTGTGGAAAATACTTGGAATGACACCCAAAAAGATGTCGTGGCCAAAACTCTACATTGTCTATAACATATTTATGCAGCTGTTTGTCACTGTTTGCTATCCGTTGCATCTGGGACTCTCCGTTTTTCAGAACGCCAATCTTACAGAGAATATTCGCAACCTGACAATATTTGTAACTTGTTTGGCCTGCTCGGCAAAGTTCGTCATATATGTGTATAACTTTGATAAAGTCCGTAAGATTGAACAACTGCTTCAACAACTGGATTTAAGAGTTGATGGACCGGCGGAGAGAATCATCTACAATCAATTGTCAACTCAGCTACGTAACGTTGTGTACGTCTTCATTGGCATATACCTGCCAATTGGACTAGTCGGAGAGTTGGCATTTTTTGTTCGAGAAGATCGCGGTCTTATGTATCCGGCCTGGTTTCCCTTCGATTGGAAAAACTCCACACGAAACTTTTACATTGCCCATTTCTATCAAATTTTTGGAGTTTCATACCAACTGCTACAAAACTATGTGAATGATTGCTTTCCGGCCGTGGTGTTGTTCCTGACATCAGCGCATATTAAGATGCTCTACGAACGCTTTGAACAAGTTGGCGTCGATGATTCTTCGGACGCTGAAAAAGAACTGGAAAACTGCATAACGGATCACAAGAGACTCTTGGAGTAGGCAGCTTTTTAACCTTATAAAGAATATTTAACTTAACGAATCCTTTATCTTACAGGCTCTTTGAGACAATTGAGTCCTTCATGTCTCTGCCTATGCTTATTCAATTTACAGTAACCGGTCTTAATGTTTGCATTAGTGTAGCGGCATTAATGTTTTTCATTCATGACGCCATGACAAAGGCATACTTTTTCTTCTATGCGTTGGGTATATTCATGGAAATCTTTCCCACCTGCTACTATGGCACAGACGTTGAGGTCTGGTTTGGGAAACTACACTATGCGGCCTTTAGATGCAATTGGTTAACACAGGGCAGGAGCTTTAAGAAGAAGCTGATGCTGTTTGTGGAACGTTCGTTGAAGTGGAATACACCAATGGCAGGTGGAATGCTACGCATTCATGTCGATACGTTTTTCTCTACGCTTAAGTTTGCCTACTCACTGTTTAGCATTTTGATTCGCATGCGAAAGTAATTGGCGTACTTTGCGGTGCCTGAATGCACATTAAAATACTAGTACATATAGAAATATACAAAGCGTAAACTGTGCAAGGGCTTCAATCGCTCTCTTAAACCCTCAACAATGGTGCAGCGGAAGCCACTTAGCGTCCAGTGGCATAGCATAAGCAAAGTATTTCCGCTGCACCGGAAGCTAACGAACAGTATATGGTTGGTTGTGATATATTTGATTTGTAACCAGGCTGATTAGCTAATTGAAGCGTGTATGCAAATTTTTTATAATGAACATCTTCTCTATTTTAATGCTGCTCCTTTCTATTTATACTGTCGCTGCTGCTGCTCGTTTATTTATATGCACAGAGATAAGACATTAAAAGACTTTTGCTGGGCTTTGGCACAAACGGCCTAATGCGCTTAAGTCCGGCACTAAGTCATGTTGAATCTGCAAAGCCAACATTGTGTAACATTGTAAAAAGCACAACACGATGGCAAAAAAGGGCCAACTAGCAAGAAGCTAACCAATTTATGGCCAAAGGTCAGCGACAGAAGGGACGAGCTAGGGAACTAGGGGTCCAAATCGATTTGATGATGTTCAGCGGCAGGCAGGCGGCAGTAAGAGAAAAAGAAAAGGCAGCACTAAGTTGATTTAAATTTATAGCAGCTCACAGCAGCAGCATCAAGCTGAGAAAAGCATTCACATATCCCGTTTTGCTCAAATCGTATGGTTATGCAAAGCACGTAGCGGTGCCAGCCTGCCACGCCTACATTCTGCTTGAATTCATGTTGGGGTTGCTCGTCTTAAATCGTTCACAAAATATGAGAGCTGTTTTAATTTTTAATCAAGGGAAGCCGCGCTTCAAATTGCTGCACAAGCTGAGCCAACAAACTTCTTTTAGTTCTCAACAAATTAGCAATGAAACTACTTTTGTGCTTAAGCCAGAACGAACGAAAGACAGACAGATAGACAGATGCTGAGCAATGTGCAGACTCAGCTGTTTGCATGACAGTCAGAAATTGTATTTTGCCACTTGCTTCATTTATTTGAGCTTGCAACTGTGTCGCCATTCTGTCGAGACCGTCAGCATCATTATTATTATCATCATCAGCAGCATCAGCAGCATCATCATTGGTTGTCTTTATCTGTCGCACTTCAACTGTATAAGTCATGCAAAACTCTTACTTGAAAAGTCCAGCGAAGTCACTTTATTTAGTTTGCAACAACTTAAGCAGCACAAGTGGCCAAATACACTCTAACAAAGTTTACCCAACAAATTTATTGAGAAGGAAAAATAATTGCAAACACTATTTTCACGGGTTCATTGGTTGACCTTCTTAGCGGTCGAGGTCTAAAATTAAAATAACGTACGTTATTAATATTAAAATAAAGAGCCGCTTAACTGAAAAACATATAATGGAACCTGTCAATCTTACCTTAATTCATGAAAATCGAGTAGGCGAATTTTAAAATATAACTATAACGAATATTATTATTATATTTTTATTTTAAATTCCTTCTACTCGATTCTCCTGAATTCAAGAAAGTCTAAAAGGTTTCATAGTTTTTTTTTAGTTTGACGGCTCTTGATTCAAATTTTAATTGTGAACGTTATATTAATATTTTAAAATCCAAGTAAGGCTGAGTCCTTTGCAACATTGTTGCTATTCCTAAATTATCACAGTGTAATGTGCTGCTCAACTCCCGCTGGCGTTTTCTTTTCTTATTTGCTCCTGGTCCTCGAGCTGCCCATCTGCAATTTGTAGCTAAGGAAAATGTTAAAACACTTGCTGCAAGTAGTTGATGCTGCTGTGGCAGCCACAGTTGGCCACTCCACCTGAAGCTGTTTACCGACATGTGCCTCAAACGTGTCCAAAACGATGGCAACAGGTATAAAAATGCTCATTTTAGAAACTTCACATAATTTAAGAGCTTGTTTAGTAAACTTGAAATTAAATTACAAAATTACGAACCAAATATCTAAAAGCGGGCTGACGCCAGCAAATAGTTTGAACTTTGGCATAAAATTAATAGTTTCCCTTATGACAGAAGACGAAGAGCCGGCGAGGAGCCCAAAAAGTTTCTAGAGCACATTGTCAAATCTGAAGCAGAAACGAAAAATACGCAACTATGCATTTGTCCCCGGAAAAGTTTTGTGTCAACGGCTTGACTTGGCTGTCAACCCTCCATCACCCCGCCTTCTTCCGCTAACTACCCTTACTATTACTAAATATGACCTTGGGAATGGCCGACGGCATTCGCGTACAGCAATGTACTCAACTAAATTACAAGGGGCTTTCATACCACTAGTCTGCAAATATTTTGCCACAGTTACGTATACGTAAGTTACACACACACACACACACACACACGTTTACACATAAAGCAGAAAATTTAACAACCGGCATAAGAAAGTCACTTAACGTAGCCATTGGCGATGGCAATGGCACATTATGTGGTCTGGGGTTCTCAAAACATTCAGACGACTCAAAGTTAATTTCTGAGTAAAATGTGGGAGCGAGATACACTTCAAAAAAATTAAGAGTTGGGTGTTAGTCCTGGGCAGCAAAGTAAAAAGCGGCCTTCAGCCCAGAAAGCTCATCTGGGGTTGAAAGCAATTTTTAAAATCACGAAAATCAAAAACTTTTAGTGTGAAAACTTTACTTGCTGAAATTTAACTACAAATACTTTTTTTTTCGAGTGTACCTAGTTTGTATGTATACACGTGTGTGTACCACAAGCCATATAAACAAAATATGTACAGAGATTGTTCGGATTTTCTTAAGGCATAGCATGTGTTGAGTGGGGCAGGGGATTGATGGTGGTTGGCAAGGGGGCGGGCGCCAGTGAAAACATTTGCCTAAACTATGCCATTAACATGTAGAAACTTTCCGGGTACTTGTAACCGACTGCCTGGTTATGCGGCTCGTCGTCTATCTGCGCCTCAATCCCAGTCCCTATATTTTATTAAGGTTTCTCTTTTTATTTTTTGGGAAGTATTTGGGAAGGCACGTAAATACTTGCCAGAAACTTGAGCGAATTAACAACAAAAGTTCGTCCTGTGACGGAAAACTCGGAAGCTGAAATAACTAGAAGCTGCTGTTGGCAAGTGACAATAACAGGCGGCCGGAAAAGTAAAAGGCTTGACAGCCGATGCGCGCCAGTGCCAAATGTCAAACAATTTGCAGTGCCCAGGGCCAGGAACTTGAAACTGGCAGCCACTATTTAAAGCGGCCCCATTTGTCGCATATTAATAGCTGGCAAAAACTTTACGTTAAACTATGGCCCAGCCACCAAAAACACCAGCCACATAATGGCCGCCAAAGCAAGGGAGTGATAGAGCCCAAAATCTAAATGTAGTCCGAGTGTAACTCATTATGGCTAATGAGTGTTATTTGTGCCTGGGCGCGAAGAAGAGTCGAGATTAGTTTGACTTGACTTGACAGACACACTGCTTGTGGCAAATGAATGTCAACGTTTGGCTTGCGAAAAGGATTACGATTACAATGAGGCAAGTTTCAGAGATGTAAGCATGTGTGCTTGTGTGTCGCTTAAGAGACAAACATAATTACGACCACATTTAAGGGCTATTATCTGCCGGCTGTAGAGAGCTCTTTTTACGGCTGCTGCAGCTGCAAAAGAAAACTTTGCAAACAGATTTACACAATGTTGAGTTAAACGATTGCAATAAATTTTGTGGTGATTATGAGGCAGCTGCAATTGAGTTTAATCACTTGTTAAAAGTATGCAAATGTCAAAAAATGTAAAAATAAATATGTAACAACAAGTATACGAGGCGTTGCCGCATGCCGTATGGGGCAATTATTACACGTACCACAACAAACAGAGGAGGCATGAATAAGCCAAAAAACGGGCTTGCACCATGAGTGTGGAGGCGTGGCGCTCATTCACATGCACGCCTCAATGAAATGAAAATTGGCGGATTTTGCGTAAGGCAAAAACGTTACAATTGAAATTTCAAATGCGATGCCAGCGATGACAGCCGTTTATGTTGATGAGGCGGACTCCCAGGCTATATATGGCAGCCATGGTGCCGCTGGCTTACGCGGATTTAACGTATTGTCTACCCTGATACCCAAAAGCAACGCGTATTCATGAAATTGATAACGTGTGATTTAATGTGTTTTTAACGCGTTCTCATGCGATTTCCAGTTAAATGAGGCGTAGCCTTTAGTGGCCCACACACCCCCTCTCCTCCTGCCTATGCATAGGCCCGCTTATTGATTTGTGGCGCCATTAGCATTGGCTGTAACTTGGCGGGTAGTGGCAAAATTTGTAATTTGATTGCGCAAACAATATATGTGACAGCCTAAAAGTAGCCAACCTTTTTTGAACAGCTGCTACAAAAACGCATGAATTAAAATATCAAAAGTTTTTTTTACAGCTGAAGAGACACAAGACAAACAAAACTGTTACCAATAATTACATGCTCATTTTTAATTAAATAAATTTAAAAAACTGTGTGAATTCAATATAAATACCATTTTTAAACATAAACTCACAATCAATTCATAAATTTTTCGCTGGCAGCCAAAAGAAAATTTCAGCAACTGAATATTTTTGCCAAAAAAATAAAAGATTTGCTTTCATTGGCTTGTCAAAATAATAATAATTACTAAGAATTTGAAATGTTAAAAATGACGATTCAGCTCTTTAAAAAAAAAACATTGATACATATTTAATAGGTTAAACGTTATGCATTTCACAAATTGTTCTTACATTTTCATATACATTTTAAACATTCTATGTATTATGTTTTTTGGGCATGTGTTGGTAGTGCAAAACCGCAATAAATAAATGCCTGCAAATCACACACAATAAATTCTGATTACTATTTTATTTCGTATTGTGGGCGATTTATTTTATTTTTTTTTTCGCTGTGCTGACCCAATGCTGCGTAAAGTTTTTTAACACACAGAGAATGAGTTGGAAGCGTGACAATTGCTGTGTTCAAAACTTCTGCGGGGAGACAATTTGCATCATTCATTCATTCTGGTTGCTCGCTTGTCATACTCCAACCAATCCACACACTGAAAGCTAATCAATGTTTTTTTGGGGGTCGAAAAGAAAAAATACTTTGCATTTCTATTTCCTCTTTCCACTCTGTGTGTGTGTGTGTGTGTGTGTTTGTGGTTTTGGACTGTGTGCACGGTTGAGTGCATCATATAGGGTAAATATTCTCATATATGAACCGTAAAACTATTGTTGATTTTTATTATGCATTTATTGTGCTGCCATCGAGTGCTGTCGTAATTTAATCAATAGAATTTATGAAAAAATCAAACACAATGTTTTTCAATACAATATCTATACAGAATCCAATTAAAGCACTTTAATAAATTGAAACCCTTTGTAACCTTGGCACTGATGGCATTTTTGTGATTTATGAACTCCCCGAACAGACAAGCAGATAAGCATCCGTCAAAATAATGCCAAATTACACGAATGTCACGCGGTGTAGTAATTTAAAAGCAATTTTGAGTTCATTAAAATCGCTCATTGCATGAATAAACTATGTACTTAAACACATCTGATCAAAAATAAGCATGCAAACGACAGCATGAGACAGCATTTATTTATGAATCTAGCTAAAAATTGCTAATCCTAACCTATCCAATAAAAGTTTGAGCTGTAGAGAGACGCTGAAGGTGGTTTTAATTGCTTATGTGTTTTTTATTAATATATCTAAACTTAGCATACTCTAATCTCAAATATGTTATGCACTGAAATTCTTAACTAAATACTAAAAGTCCACGTGTTTTCAATTATTTATTTATTTGCGTACTCTTATTTAAGACCTATGCATCTATAATTATCTACAAACTAAGCTCCTGACTTGTTATGCCAACACACGTGTATAGAAAATCGTACATAGTTACTACTATATACATATGTTATTGACAAAGTTCAAAGGCATCAGCACAAATTGGTTGTGATTATCGTGCTGATTGCTTATTACATGAGCAATGCATACGCTATACGCTTGGGTCTGCTGCGGCCAATGCCGTCGCCGTCAATTGCAGACACTTTGCGACAAACCACAACTACACGTAGTTAAAACTCTAAGGTCATTGACAAAACTTATGAACGAATTGCGTGCGGCATGAAAAATAAAAGTGAAAGATAAATTATCAGCCAAGCTGCTGAAGATGAAACAAAGAATGAAATTGAGCGCTTATCACAGCTAGAACTCAGATAAAGGCATTCAATTGTAATGCCAAGTTGATTGTGGCCATAATTCAGTTGAAGGAAATGGCAACACGTGTGGCATGTGTGGAATTCAATAGCGTTTGCAATTTAGTGACAGGGAAATGTATTAGTTTATTCACACAATTTCGTGCCTACAATCAAGGGAGCTGAAGACATTCTCTCTGTCCTGTACCCACAAATAGTATCACGTACGCTTTCAAACAATTATTGTGCTTGCCCAGTGTGACACGCACACACATAGAAATAGTTGTTGTATATACATATATTATGCAGGACTTGCCTTGAGTTAAATTCAAATTTGATTTCGAGTTGTTTCCACCTAGCTTTAATCAGTTGTGACCTGAGCTAGTATCTATATCGAAAATCTATATTTGTTACGCTCTAAATGGCATTTTGGTTATTTTTAATGATCACACAACATTTTTGGCCATAAATAACACTCAAACATCGGGATGCAATTGCCAGTTCAGCAGAGTTTCTAAACCACAGCGCACGCAGTTAAGTTTCTGGGCGATAAATAAAGGCCATAAAAGCCGTCATCGTGTAAACTAACTACTGTGTGGCAAGTTAGCCAAGCGTTAACCAATTCGCAAACAGGTAAACTATATATACGATTATACAAATGCATGCCAAATATTTGCAACTTGCAGCGCGTCACAACACAACACATGCGGCGTATGAGTGATGAGGCCGATGATTCAGTCAATCAGTTTAAAAACACTTAAGTAATAATAATAATAATAACAAAAAAAAAATGCTGTGCCTGCACTCGTTTTTCTAGTGGCCATAATCAACAATAACAACGAAGCACAAACAAGTTTGCCACTTAACGTTGAGGTGTTAGAAATTTGCAGTGAAAGTTGCTAATTGTTTGTTTGTTTGTTTGTTTGTGTAACACATGCAGCTAGCGGCAGCATGCAGCAAGTGTTGCAATCACAAGCGGAAAAGAAAGTTAACTTGTTGCCAATCAACGTTCGGGCCAACGCCGAGCTAATCAGCATGTCAGGCAGGCCGTCGTGCGTGGCTTATTTCTGTGTATTGCTGTGAAACACTTAATGTCGAAGTATCGAAGTCTCTCGTACACAGCGCGAAATGTTGGGTTGCGAAAAAAAAAACAATAACAAATAACTAAAAGGCATTCGCGCAAGCGCAAAAACAGCTGTGTTACGTCGCACCCCCCTTGTCACCTGACCCATGGCAAACACGTTATGAGAGAGAGAGAATCCGAAACTGAAATCGAAAACCCGCCAAGCGACGCTTCGTTTTCAGCTTTTAGCCGGCTTTGGCTTTGGCTCTGGCTCTGGCTCTGGCCAGGCCAGGCATTATTTGAGTATCTGTAAGAGACTCTTGAGTATTCAGTTGCGAATTTCATACAAAACGAAACGGTCGCTTGTCAACTCAACTCAAGTGTTGTGTGTAGTGTTGTGTTGTGCTGTGTAGTGTACGGCTCTCGTATAATCATCTATTATTGATAAACTTCAGCTTGCGTACGTCTCAAGTGTCAGTCAGCATAGAAGTTTCGCATTTAAGCGGAAATTAGTCAAGTCAATAAAGTGTAGAACTTCACTACAACGCAACCAAAAAAAAAAAAAAAAACCAAACAGCTTAAAAAACCCAAAAAAAAAAAACCCTGCTTAAATATGATTGAAAGACGCAGTCAACTGGATAAGGTAGGCAAATAATTAAAAACCTTTTGGGGTTTCGTTTTTATACAAAAAAAAAAAAACGCACAGCAATTAAAACGTAGTTTACTACAGACCCTAGTTCAACATTTAACATTTAGCTAAGGTCAGGCTCTCTACTTAATTAAGAAGCAAGTAGTACTTAACAAGTGCAGCTAATTACCATAATGCTAACAGTTTAACGAGTGCTTGTTGTCTATTTAAATTCGAGCCAAGCAAAATGATTATTAGGTCTTAGCTATTTGTTAGCAACAAAGCGAGAATAAGTTTAAAATAACTTAGGTGATTTTATGTACAACAAAAATGTACTCTACTAATTAAAATTGTTTGTCTTAAAGATTTTCACTTGACTGAATTCTATATATTATAGTACATCTATACTTTATATATACTCAAGTATCTTCACTGATAAGCCGGTTTCCTGTTTTGTGTTCTGTTCTGTGTTCTGTGTTCTTTTCTGTAGTTCTTTGTATACATAGTGAGATCATGAGCCAAGAATTAAGTCTGCTTTTTTTTTGCATCTGGTCTCTGAATCAGTTTCGGTCTCTGACGAACTTTGAGTCATTTACATTTGTGATAAAAAGATATATATATAACTGCGATAACTTTTGCTTTTGTTATGGCTTCAGGTGAATGCTTTCGAATTCTAATTAATGACGTGCTTTTTTCAGTTACGTAATACTTTGCCAAGAGAGAGATAAAAAAAGAGATGCCAAACCTTGTCTGTTATGAATAACTAATGAATTCAACAACTATCCATAGTTAAATAATTAAAAAGCGAATACTTAAATCCCCAAAACTAATTTAAAATTCAATGCTGCAGCTTTGCTTAGAATTTAATGAGTGTGGTTTCCTTTTTCCCTCTTGTTTTGTGATCGATATGCTTTTGTTTATTGCTTTGTCTCGTCAAGTTACTTACGGACGTCACTGTACAATCTCATTCCATTCTGTTGTTGTTATTGATTCTGAAAAGGAGGTGGGCAGTTTATTGTGTGAGCCATTTTGGACACAGCCACCACGGCGAATGTGTTCCATGTCACGTAAGCGACGCCATTGCACTCGAGATTGGATTGGATAGGAGGCAGCTGGGTAACAATTAACATGAGCAGCAGCTTGAAATTAGCATAAGAACCTGGCCCGGCCTGTGAATGTTACACGTGCCCCAGAGCTGCGTCTTGTTAGGCGATTATATATGAGCTGTAGTTGAGTGCACAATTAAGCTAATAGGAAATAATCAGAGCCGCTTTTCAGTTATACAACTCAAAGTGGCAACAAGTACTTAGAGGGAGAACTTTTTTGTTATTATTTTTATGATGAGCTTAATCCGTCGACAAGCCCAACGCTAATGCTAGACAAAGTTCATTAACACACACACACACACACAGCGCCAAGTAATTAAGCAAAGTCACTTGCCAAGAAGAGAGAAGAGCTCTTGATTGACAGACTTAATCCCATCAGCAGCAAGAAGCTGGACAAAAAACGGCTTTTGATCAAATCTAAAGTTGATCTTTATGAGCGGTTCCAAACAATGTTGCTTGCTACACATTAGCTTTAATTTGTTTGTTGTTCTTTTCTGTGGGCAAACTTGTTGCTAAGATTCTCTTACACGTGGCTGTTAAACTTTGGTCTATAATTATCTATTTGTATCAATTTCCTTTTTGTGTTTCAAGTTTTAACTTTGTAGTTCAAGAAAGAAACTGAAATTAAAAGTAAACTATATTAAAATATTATGGTAAATATATATATTTCTTATTATATCAGTGGTGTTTTTTATAAGTGCTAAGCAGAGATTTTAAAAACCTTTTTTTTTGTCCAAGAAGATGTCTATAAAAATGTTTAATCTATGACATTTTTGTTCGAGTATTCAATATTCTCCCTGCATTTTTAATTACTTCTCACTTGTTTATTTTTCAATATTAATCTCACAGTTTTATTGTTTGAAAGATTAAATTAATTTCACACAATTAAAAAGTTTGCTATTTTATTGATGGCATAGACTTATTTTCTTGTTATGTATTCTCCCACATTGCATTTTTTATAATAATAATTCAACATTAATGAGCTTTAAGAGCTGTCGCTCTGACACTGAATGTCATTTACATAACAGATTATAAACGTATAGGTCAATGAAAGTAGTGTTGTAGTATAATTGATTTTGTATAAAAAGCATTTTAATTACACGGGCCGCATATTTAACATTTTATAAATAACTTCTTTTGTTATTTCCCAGTCAATCACTAGAGTTGTATTTTGCATAGATCGCCGCAACATACTTGCAATAAATATATGTAAATTAATTACATGAGCTACTATATAGTAAATGCAATAAAATAGTATACTATTTGTTTTTCTTTTGGTTTCTAGCATTGTTTTATTGTTGTGTGTCTGTGTGTGTGTGTGTGTGTGTAATTTAATCATTGCAAATTAATTACATTGATTATTTGGGTATTAAGTGGCTGCCATTTTTGCGGCTCTTGCGGCGAATTACGGCGTGTGCCCGTCAATCTATCAGCCACTGTACGTACGTATATTTAGTGTGTATGTTTTTACTGCTGAATACCATTAATTAGCTGCTTGATTTACGATACATTGACCCCGCCCCCGCCCCATTGTTGTTAAACTTTTGCTTAGTAAACTTAATTGTAGTTTCACTTTTCATTGCGCTCACTTTATTTTATTATTCTTTTCTTTTACTTTGTGCGCCGCTTTAACTGATACTTAATTAAGTCTTTAACTCGCCCCCTGGCACTTAAGTACTCAAAGTTAATTGAATCTTTGGGGCGTTTTGTTATTGTCGTGTGTTGTGCACCTGCGGAATTTCAGAACTTTTAACAGTTCTGCGTACAATGTACTTTCCAAGCCCAAAAAACGCTAATCGAATGTGTGAATTATCAACAACAAAAAAAATGCAAACAAAAGTTACAAAGCACATTATAAAAAGTAACTCGTAAAAGTTAAAGAAAAAACCGCATAACGAACCGAAACCGAACCGAAAAGCAATAACAATAGAACTTGCCATGTTCGACTGCCCCACACATACACACAAACATAATCTCACACACACATACATGGATACATAATCACTTATCGTCAAACATTTGCGCCGTGTTTTTAACCTGCACGTGTTCGAGTTCAGGTTCAGGGCTTTAAGTTAAGATTGAACGGCCAAAGAGAGAAAGATAGAGAGAGAGAGAGAGAGGGAGAGAGAGATAGCTGGACTATCTATGGGTAGCTGGCAACAACAGTTCCGCAAAAAGTTCACGTTCTGCGACCGCTCGCTACAATAATACCAAATATCAACAAAAGAAGATGATGACAAAAATGGTTTAAGTAAATAAAAAAAAACGAAGTAAAAAAGAAAATGAAATAATCATAATAACCGAGCAAAGAAAAGAGCGCCAAAAACGACGATGACAAAGTGTGGCACATGGGCAAGAATAAGAAAAGAAAAAAACGAAGCGTGTGGCTGTAAATGAAATAAAAGCAAAACTGGTATTAAAATATAAAAAAAAAGCTGACCGTGAGCAATGTCAGGGGCTCATTTGGCGCTTAGGCGCCGTTTATTTGCCATTGTTGTTGTTTTTTTACCTGGGAATATAATGCTCGCCAGTGTGACCAGACCAGAGCAGAAAGGTGCACATTGTGTTAAACTATTCAAATTTATGCATTGTCAGCGTGTGCGACAGACAGAGACAGACAGAAACAGAATTCAATTTTACACTTTATGCCGCTTTGTTGTATTTTCGGTTTCTAGTTCAAGTTTAGGGTCAATAACTGTTGATTGCATTTAAAGTTGGCCCGAACAGCTGCTTTGTTATTGTTGTTGATGTTGTTGTTGTTTTTGCTGCTGTTGTGGCTACTGTTGATTTACAATTTGTGAAATTGGTAAACAAACAAATTTTACTAAAATAAGCATATTTTTTGGTATGTAGAAACACAACGAAACTTATGTACTCTACTAACTTAAGTTAAAGTCAGCTATGAAGAGGTTTTTCTAAGTGAAAATGATTAAATAGGTAACTACAACTTACATCTATAGAGTATTTAATATCGCCTAACACTTAAATCAAGTTGAATATGCTCAACAACAAAGTAAAATGTAAATATCTGGCCAATCTCAATTCGTCAGCCTGTTTATCTTAATCCGTTTTTGTAGTACTTGCGAGTGTATCTGTGAGTGCGCTTTTTGTTTGTCTTTACATAAAATAAAAAAGGGTGCGCTAAGTGAATCACAAGTAAAACAACACACACAAAACTGACAGCAGGTTCAATGTGTTGTTGTTGCCGTTTTACAAGCAGACAGCGTTTTTTATTGCAGGTTCAATGCATCATCTATCTTTTCGTTGGAGATACTAATGCAAATGGAGGTTAAAAGTTTAACAGCTGCAAACCTTGTGCAAACTTGAGTTATTTATGGGGTAGATCAGTGGCAAACAGTAAGGTGTTATTTACACATACAATGTTGCAAATTACAAGTGTTTGGATTTATAGATCTATTAAGCAAAGTATTTAAATGTTTGTCAATATTTTTTAAAGGGCTAACTTAATAGCTTGCTTTGTAGAATGTTAAACTTTAAAGACTAGTTCATAGTTAATATATCTCAAATATTTACACAACATAGATTTGATTGATTACTTCTCTAACGGTCAAAACCTCTTCCATTGGATAATTAATTTTTTTTTGTGTAGTTCTACCTGCTGTTTCTAAGATTCATTTTTAGATTGGCTAACTTGTTAAGTCTGCCAGCAAATATTTCCGGCCTTTTACGACCTTTTCGCACGCTTCTCATTAGAACCCGTTTCACAATACAATTAATAAACTTTTTGTAAATGATTTGAGACACAAGAATTTGACATCTCTGACCTTTGATTGGAAACGCGTGTGTATTCTTACCAATACGCTAAGGTCGTTCTCTGCTGGCCTTATGGTACATAAAAAGCACCCAATAATAAATTCTCGCAAAACATTTGCAAATCAGGTTTATTTATAAAAATCTTGCATGACACCCTACGCCCCTTTTTTTGTTGTTAAAAATAAATTCAACATCAGTTCCAGTTTGTTTTTAATACCTAAACGAGAGCTCTTCCCGTTTGTACAGGGTATCTTTAGGTTACACACTCTCCCTTTGCTCTTTCTGTTTTTAGTCGCATTCGCATTGGCAGCCTTTTTGGGTCTGCTTCGATTATCGCATCACGTAATTAAATATGCAGCTACATTCGAGTTCAAGGCAGTTCCGGTGTGACGATGACAGGCTTCTCAAATACCCCTTGTAATGTATTTGTCGACCTCATCCGTAGCAATCAGCGACTAAATGACGGAGTAAAGCATGCTTGGCATTGTTGCCACCAAAACTCGGTCAGTCGTAAGCCGTTGAGGTGAGCAACTGTTGGCTGTAAGTGAAGTTCAGTGAACCTTCACTTCATTCCAGATCAATTTATAGTTAAGCTACACTAGCTGGCACTGAAAACTGTCCAGCTGAGAAATCGAAACCTGTAAGTGTGTCACACAAACACACACTCCATCCACACTCAAAATGAGTCCAATTGCGCTGAAAGTAGCCAAGCCACTTTTTGTTGTTTTTGCTGTTACTTCCCCCTTTTTTAAACCAGTTTTCTTCTTGCTGAGAAAGCGGTCGTCAAAAGAATTTCTCTGACGTGAGCGCAAGCTTAAACTGACTGCAGCGTCACTTAATGCAAACAAGCTCAGAGTAGTGTAGTGCTACAAGATCAGCTGTCTCTGCTGCAGCTTGAGACTAGAACTGTGCTACGTGCTGGATATAAGCAGCGCATGCGCTGCCCGCTTTCAGTTGCTGCGCAGACGCGTTCAGGTGCACTTCACACTATACAAGTTCTTGATCAATATATATATAACCATAACCAAATAAGCTGTTCTCGGTTCTTAGCCAAAATGGCAGCGCGCAGTGTCTACATAACAAACGAGGTGAGTTCCTGCTTTGCCAAAAATCAAGTGGACCACTTATGTAGACCACTTGAAAGCACAAGCTAATTAAAGTGTGTGAACTGAAGAGCAGCAAACGATGTCGTAACTGAGATATATGAATAATTATTAAACATAAACAAAACTGCAAAAAACTAAATTTTTTTAAAGTTCGCCAGAAACCCGTTTTGGGAAAAACTTTCAACTCAACTCGCAACTGCCGCAAGGCAGCAAAAAGCTAACTTTATCTCTACTCTAATTAGAATAAATTAGTATTAATTTTGCAGCACTCTGAGATAAACAGCTGCAGGGCAGCAGTTAAACAGTCAAACAGACAGACAGCTAGTCGGAATGAAAACAAATCAATAGAAATGGCAAACGAAATAGAAAACGAAAACGGATATTTGACCTGCCTCGCCTCTCCCTTTTCTTGGAAAGTGAAGTGTTTGTCTGGCCTCAAGCCGGAAATATGAAATGTAAATTTGGTTGGCCAGCTTCATTCATCCAACCAACATAATTTGAAGCAATTATGCTTGCATCTGTTGAAATGTTATTAGAAGATATTAAATTGGAATGTAAAAGCAATAAGCTCTTACTAAAATACCGCAAGCAATGTGATTTTGTTTTGTCCCTGAAAACCACAACAAATGTGAGAAGTTTAAACAGATAAACCGAAACTAAGTGCTTTATTGTTATGGAAATGTTGTTTTGGCTTCAATGAACTCAATAACATAATTCTTGGTTCAAATATTCATTCTAAATCAATTTTTTAAATAAAATCCATGCAAAAGGCTATTTTCTAGTCGCATAGCCAAATTCTAAAAATAATATTTCTCGCTGAAATTACATTAGTTTTATGAGTTCACACCTTTGTTGCAGCGTATAAAAAACTTGTTGAAACTCATTTATGGCTCGCAGTGTTTTTCGTTCGTAAATTTAATCGTATGATAATATTTTTAGCCAGATTCAAGGAAGCGTTCAATGTAAACACCGAATCCTGCAACCATCGGCAAATTCGTAGTTTTCCCCACCCTCCTTTCGTTCGATGTCTAAGTGCTGGCTGTGTAAGCAAGATAATTAACATTTATTGACATTCAGCAAACAGTTGAGAGCCAAACAAAGCAGCGCGTAGGCGACGCGACCACTTTAAGAAAAACTCTCTGAAATTTTGCCGCAACATTTTCGTTGAATTAAATTTATGCTGGTTGGATTTGTGACACCGACCTATAAGTGCTAATGCTTATGCGTGTATGTGTTTGTTTTGTTTTCTTATTTTGGGTGAGCCTGTTGCATATCCTGGCACAACGGAGACTTTGCAGACAGCCATTATGTGTGTTATGGCGCTGTTTGCACTTTTAATATTTACCCAAGTTTCAAGGGAAGAATAACAAAAGATTTTTTTGCCGTGCGTTATGTAAACAAAATGTCATCGGCATGGCCAAGTAAACAGTAAACAGCTACACACATATATACACACACACACAGGCACGCAGAAGAGTAACGGCAAAAGTTGCACAATAGCGAGTTCAATGCTGCGTATACGTTGCACATAAAGTATACGCATGGGGTGTACCACAAGCAAATGTTGTCTTGAGAGTTCAACAAAGTGACCGAAATCTAATTTACAAAAAACAAACTCACAACAAATTGAACTTACATACTACTTTTTTCTGAAAGGCAACAACTGAAATGGAAATCTATGTGCATAAGCTGTTCAATAAACAAACAGCTAGAGAACTGAACTGAAACCAAACGTAACCAGAGAAACAATAGGCCAGAACAGGCAAGAAAAAGTTTCAATTTACGCATCAGCTTTCACTTGGGCGCTTTTTCTATGCAAATGAAATTGGAGTACAATTGCACTTTAAAGGCACTTTTGCTTTAGCTTTCCCCAAACAAAAGATTTGCATATAAATCAAAAATATATATATTGCCAATGAATTTCTTTCACAAATGCTTTCTAATTACACATAACGAAACTATTTTGCAAGTATGTATTGAAAAGGCAGACAACTTCTGCATTTGATAGACTACAAAGTTTGCTAGTTTTGTGCACGAATGAATGGGTTGCCATTATTGATAACATTGTCAAGTGCCAGGTATGAAATGTAAGTAAACAGGCAATTTGTAATTAAAATGGCAACAGCATGAAGTCAACTTGAAAATTCTCGTTCTCTTTAAGCCCTTTTTGCATGCTTGACCCAAACCACTTAAAATGTGCATAATAATGCCAAAGAAACAAAAGACACGCCCCACGTCAACGCAGTGAACTGAACGTTGGCTTATAGCCCGCATATTTATGTCAATTTTTGGTCTGCAGTTATTTTCTTTTCTTTTGCGATTTGTTTTTGTTTTTGTTTTGCTTTTGCTGTTGTTTTTTATTGTGCCGTTAACGCTTCAGTGAATCACAGTTTTTCTTGATTTATGCATTTCCTAAACGAATGTTAATAATTTCAGCATTTATGGTTTTTGTTGTGTTTTGTTTCAGCTTTTTTCTCTTGCGTTAAGCGCCGTTTTGTTATCGGCCACAAAAAAATTAGCTAAGAGAATCTTTTTTTTTTTTGACCCGCCGCATTGGAGTAGCCTTCCCCTTTTGACAAGGGTCAGGGTTAGTTAGATTTAACATTTGCTTAATTATTTATTTAATTACCAACAGCCATCATGTTGCTTTTATTGTTGTTGCTGCTGCACCTGGCCGACGATCCATGTCAAGGCACTGACAGAATCTTAAAGTAATGCTATAATAATAATAAAAAGTAAACAATTGTACAATTAGACCTGGCTCTTTAAGGTCCACAACAACTTGTGGTTGAACTATGCAAAGTCAGTGTCGCCGCCGTCATAGAGTCTTGATTGTGATTGCAATCAGCAGCAGTGGAAACTCCAGACAACAGAATAGTCAACATAAATACAGACGAGAAGTCGCCAATTTGATGCGGGTTGAAATCTGTATAAATATACACATTGATTAGTGTTTGATTTATTGCGTTGACCTCTGAACTTGCGTTGGGTGGCAACATTTAAAGATTCTTCAAAAACTGGTATTGATTCTTTGGGTGTTTTTTGAAATGTTGCTCATACGCCAGTTGGTTCGCCTTGATTGGTTCATGACAGCTTTCAAAACACACTCACAGAGATTTAAGCGGGCGAAAAGCCTCGCTGTGGCAGTGGAAAAACTCGATGCTCGTTGCTAGATGCGCCACCACATAAAACACTGCGGCAGCAGCAGCAACAAACATAAAACTGGTTACGCCTGGCAAACGCCACGCGGCGCGGCAAGTTGGCCTTGTGCTAATCCACATTTCAGAATCCCAGCAACAGCAGCAGCAGCAGCCGCCACCACAGCAGCTGAAAATTCTGCGACTATGTTGAGGCTGGCTTGTTTGTTGCTGTTGTGATTTTACTATTTTAGCCAAACTGAAAACAACATTTGTGCGCCTATCGAATCCATTGGCACAAAACCATTTAGTTGGTTGAGTGTGCGCCACAGAACGTGGTCAACTAATGCGCTGCGCGGTCGCAGAGCGCTCTTGCGATCGGTTTTTGCCAAATTACAATTCTGCATCAACTTGACTTTGAGTTTGAAGTTTGTGTTGCAATTTACAAAACGCAATTCACAAAGTGTAGTTCAAATTTAATTGCAAGATCAATGTGTTTGTTGCCAAATAAATAAACAGCCAAACTAGAATGAGAATGAGTTTTGACAACGATGTACATACATATACACCTACTTATAACTATGATGAAACTGCATTTAATCAACTTTTGATTTTTTTCGTCATTTCTCTTGCAGATAATTATCACAGCCATGGACCGTTTTGTATGGTTTGTGCTGCTGGTGGTGATGACGCATCTGGTTACCGAATTCACTCGCGTCACGGGCTATGCGAGAGGACAACGACATGAACTAATGCTTGTCAATGATGTAAGTAAGCAAAAACGTCCTTAAAATAAGCAATTGTTGGAATTAGTAATTGGCAATCATTTCTGTGGCATACTTTTGAGAGCAAGCAAATGTAGCGCCTTAAAGCTTAAAGAATTTATTAATTCGTTTTTGTTGCAAACATTTACACGTATTTTAACGACTCGCACATTTAATTTAAATAATTTATTAAATATGCCTTAATGAACTTACATTCATTAAATAATTAACTTAAATACCGGTTTTTTTTTATTAGAAACGAATAATAAAGCACATCCATAAATATTTTGTACATATTTTTGTCGTCATTTTATAAACGTCATTTACATTTTATGTGGCCAATTAATAAGCTCGCGTTTAGCTAATTTAAATATTAATGTTTTTTTTTTTTGTTGAACACATTTTTAGACGCTGCTGCAACCGATGCCTGTGCAGAACATGCTGCTCTATCCCAGTCACGACTATGCTATGCATTACGAACGTCCCTCGTCCGCTTTGAGTGCCGGCAACAGTGTGCAACATAATGCGGCACTTGTGCTGGGCAATCTTGGTCTTGGCAACAGCAACAACAACAACAATGCTGCTGCTGCTGCTGGTGCAGAGGCAAGCTACCCGTTATTTAGCCTGCGGCCATTAATTGACAGCATTTTCGAGGTAAGAGCACAACGCACATTTATAATCGCTTCGGAAGCCCCAGAGCACTACTTTTGAGACGCAACCCGTTGCGGACAAATTCCACTTTGATAGCTAACTAGTCTTTGCTCTGCCATCTCCCTGCAGATACCAATATCCACTTTGCGGGCCGTCAACAATCTGGTGGGTCGCCTCACTGGCAGCTATCGTCAGGCACCGGAAGGGGTGCAAAAATCGGCTGGCATTGTGGCGGAGGCGCCACTGCGACTGCCGGCGGGCAATTCGGTGGCAAGTGTGCCTGGCAACTTTAAGCTCTCGACAATGGGCTCAAATCAGCGACAGCCGATGCGCGAGGAGCTGGCGTAGTTGTAGTTGCTTGCACAAGCGTGTCAGTTGACATACACAATTTACGTTTACGTTATACTGTAATTAGCTTGTAATTCACCTTTGTGTGTTTAATGGCATTTTTAAAGATGTTAAACTAGTTTTGTGTGTGCATGATTGTTTGTGTGTATGTTCGTGTATGTGTTTTGATGCATTTTCGATTAGTATTATTATTAGTTGTTAGATGTTTTTGTTAATAATGTTCCATTTGTGATATATGTAAAATTGTTGTAAGACTAGTTTAATTGTATTTATATAAGATACAGATCAAAAACGCTAAAAATATATGTAGTAAAAAAAATTTGTTCAAATTCTTTATTTATTATGTATTTCTCGATCACTAAAGTATTTATTTTTGTCACACTTTCACTAAATTACATTTATTTCAACTGAATCGCAAACTTAATTAGCACCTGTTTTTAAGACATTTATGTGGACAGCCCAAAAGCAGGCAATGCTTTTGTGTTGTTTAATTAACGCATAAAAATACCAGACAAAAGTGGTGCATACTTTTGAGCGTCGATTAAACATGTTGACAGCTTTTACACTAGAGACAACAAAAGAGGCGCGCTGCCACAAAAATGTCAACAGCCGCCATATCAGCGGGTGCGACAGTCAACAAGAAAGAAACGCTTCCCCAGAAACAAATTAAAAGTGACAGCAGCTAGATTAAAAACGTGCATGCGATTAAAAGGTCTATAAAATTAAATCATAGGAAACCAATTATTTATTTCGGCAATGAACTTAGTTTTTGTTCTTTTCTAGGAAATGCATTTCACATATTTTTAAATATGTTTTTGGCAAACCCAAAATTGTTCTTGGAAGTGTGTTTATGCTATCGAATGGTAGAAAGGGAATTTGAATATTGATTAGCGAAATACCAATTAGGTATGCAAAATTATCGGAATAACACAATATTAAAAAATTTGGGGAAACTTCTACTTAATTAGGAAAGTAAACATAGTAAACAAAAACATAGATTGTTTTGCTAAAAATGTTGTTTTGCAAAATACTAACATGTAATTTCATTTTAAGAAGATACAAAACTGGTTTTCAAATTTGTTTAAACGTCATTAAGCCCTAAGCTTGTTTGTGGGAAAGAACACGGCTTGTTTCTCTAATGATCTATATTTATGACGTACGTACGTAGTAAGAATATAAAAGGCGTATACTTGTTATTTGTTTTGTGAATGCTGACTGGACAATTATAAAATTTCCAATGTCAAAGACTAATGATTCAATTCCATTTAATGGAAAGTAAATTATTATTAGAAATGCTAGCCAAAAATTGAATCCTTACACGCGCCAAGCATTGAACCTTTTGCCATACAAAAAGAAGAGGAAAAAATACATAAATAAAAAGAAATTGACTGCCGCTTACGCTAGCGCATTTAATTATACTTATGAATGCGGCCCTTTTTCGGGCATTTACCATTTAAATTCATCCAAGCACGTGCTGCGTGGTCAAAAGTATTGAACAAAAGCTAAATATCCATTTGAATATTTAATGAGCGCTTATTAGGCGCACAAGCAAAACAGAACAGACGAAGAAGAACGTTAAGCAGCTAAGCGTTTCACCAGCTTAACAAATATGGCCAGAGCCAGAAGCAGGCCTAAAAGAAAGAGAAATGGTCAACAACAAATAGTCAAACAGTTAATGGCCATTGGCCATTGGCATTTGGCATATTGATTTGTGTGTGTGCGTCCAGCTCGAGCTGTTTGTGGTAAGATTTAAAGTGCCCCAAGTCCATTGAGGCTGCAGTACGAGTACATTTCCATGCCACATTTGCACAGAGTTGAGAGCGAAAACTTTAAAGTGCAACCGCATTGGCAATTGAGTCGCAGCTGGACAAACGAAGCGTATTAAACGACAGCCGCGACTTTATGGTCAACTGCAGCCAGTGCCCGAGAGTATTGACAAAAACATTTAACCCGAATCAGTTGACTCGTATCGAGTATAAAAGCTTTTTGGCCCTTTGGGCGGCCACTGCCTGTGCTGAAGTGACAAAATGAAGTTGGTAAACTGCAGTAATTGTACCGGTTTTTATGCAAAACTAGTCCACAAGGCGTATGCGCAATGGCAGACAGAAGAGCATAAAAGTAATGTGTGTATGTACTATATTAGCTCACAAGTGAGCTTATCTCAGCTATTCTATCTTTGCCATTGAACGCATAAATTCCTATATAAACAGACGTTTGCATTTTAATTGCGCCTCAAATCCAGTTCACAGCTTACATCAGTAGCACCACCGCAAAGGAAATTTCCAAGTTTCAAGTTTAAGCCCCGGCTTCGACTCAGACTCAGACTCAGAGTCAGAGTCAGACTGTGATTCAGTGCTAATCGAAAACGCGACGCGAGTGGACGAGTTTTTTACGAGTGTCTAGAGACGAGATTTATTAAGAAGCAAAAATATAAAAAGAAGAAGAAGAGTGAACAGGTACAAATTGTGTTATGCAATCGAAGTACAAGAACATAATAAGTAGTTACTATGTACTTGCTAAGGGGAAAGACGCTGCCAGACTACGCCTCTGTGCTCGCACCTTCCACATTCTCGACTGTCCAGCCCAGTCCGGTCTGTCCGTTCAACGCGTTTCGCATACAGAAACAGACGAGTCTTTTGTTTTTTTGTAAAAAGGCAAAAGCTTCGTTCTCTTGGCAAAATGTTGCAACGAGCAAACGAGCTCTGGGTGGCTTTGGGCTGTTTGGCAGCTGCTAGCCAAGCAAGAAATTAATTTTGTTTCACCTATTTTTTAGCCACAAAATGTTTGCCCTATTTGGAGCACTTTGCGTGCTGCTGCTGCAAGCCACACTGGCCCCAGCTCAGGTGAGTTATTTTTTTTTTACATACAACATGTACCAAAGTACCTTACCTAACTATAAGTTTGAACTCAAATTTCTTGTTTGTACTTACTTACTTACTAACTAGCCATGCAGTCATGTGTGCTATTTAAGCAAACTTTGTGATTAAGCAAACTAACTAAAACTTCATTTTCAACTCTCGCAAAAAGAGTTCGACCGATAAGCTATTTTTGTGGTTAACTCTTTTAGCAATTGCGACGTTTGTTTGTGAAACGCAAACATTTCAATTATTGTGTATGGCACATACATAAAAAATAAATATAGAAAACATTCACCCGTCAAACGCAATACGCGCAGCATCAACCTACAAGAATTTAATTTTTTTATCTACATATGTATGTACATCGTGGCAAAGATTGGGCAACAACAATATTTTAAATTAATGGTATATGCGTCTGTTTTTTTCATGTATTTGACTGTTTTACTGTTTTTATCCTTTAGATTTTTTTCGTATCTACTAAATTGCACATTTATCTTCAATAACTTTCATTATCATCCAAATAAAATATTTTTTGAGTGATTTATATATTTATATATATTTTTAAAATAAAAGAAAACGTTTTTTGATTAACAAATGATTTCATGCTTTAAAATACAGTTTCTCTTGTATAAGCATTTTTAACTACAAGGCTTCAAAAAGTTATTGTTTAACAAATCAGAAACTGCAAGTTAAGCATAACAAATCAGTAATTAACAGCTAAATACATTTAATATGTTTTAGGTGTGCAATTAAATCACACACTTCGCTCAGCCAAACAGACAAATAACACATAACATTAGTCTCTTAATTGAAGGTTAATTAAAAAGTTCTTAAATTGAGCTGCCGCATGAACTTTGCCAGAACAGAATCCAAACAGATTGCCAATTTTTCAAAGCTGCCTCAAACCAAACCAAACAGCAACAGCACAAAAAATGGTGAAATTGCTGGTGTTGATTTTATTTGTGGTTTTCGTTGCATATACACATATATATTAATTCAAATGGTAACAGCCGCAAAACTGGCAACCTCTTGATTTGCGCAATTTGGCAGCAAACTGCAATTGTGGCAGAGGAGTGAAGAGTGAAGAGACGGTCGCTGCTGTTGGATTTTAGGCTCATTAAATTGTTGCGCAATGCACCGGCTATTAAATGTGGTAATGAAGAATTTTAGTGTATGCCGTGGTTCGTAATTCGTAACTGCCAGCCAAAGCAGTAATTATATTTGTACATTAAAGTGCCTCACCAGCCACTATCATTAATCTACGAGCTTAAGCACGACTTCAACGAATGTGTGTGTGTGTTTGTGTGTGTGTGTTTTGTAGGTTCAGGCTCTCTTTGGCCTCTAGTAGTTATATATCATTTTAATAACACAACAACAGCGTGCACCTTGAACTTTGCCCAGTGTCATCTTATATGAGAAAGAGTGCGGGGGGTAATTTTTAACTAATTACGCATACGCCGCAACTGCGGCACAGATTTTTCACCCTGCATGCAACACTTTGCCGCATTTTGTCGCGCATCCTGTCACTTTCAGTGCATGTTGCCACACCATGCTGTGTGTGTGTGTGTGTGTCAACCCATCAGGAGCTTAGCTGAGACCAGGTGGCAAAAGGCCAAATGCACCGTTAACGTGCCACGTTTTTGGCTTGTTTACCGTCTGGGTGGCTTTTTTCCAGTGATGGCGTATCTTAGCCTTGCTTTTTTTAGAGCTACCTTTTATGTGTCTGCTGCAGTTTTGTTGATACACTAACAAAAGGAATTGCCAACTTTGCTGTGCAGTTTGTACTCAAGTCTTTTGTTAAAGTATCTAAACTTCGTTTCCATAGCTTCCTCTGCTTATATTTGTTGGGACAACATTTGTTGTTGCTCTTGGCCGCCAGCTGTAACCATTTTAGGCACTTTATTTTTGCGGGTTAGCGGGTTGCAAAATCTTTTGCACTTTTTGGGTCTTATTTCTATTTGCTTAGTTGAGGTCCTTCGCTCGCGGGGCCGGCAGTTAAATTTAGATTTTTATCAACGCATGCATGAAATTTGAATTTGTTGTGAGAAAAAAACCACTCGCAGTATATCGCGGGAATTGTACACAATTGAAATTGAAATTAAGGACCCACCTAATGGGATTTTGGCGGCAAGAGTTATAATTTTAGCACAGGTTTCTTAGAAAGTAACCCTAAAGTGCTTTGTGAAGTAAAAAGTTATTACGGATCAAGAACCGAGCTGGAAATCAGTGAAATCTGCAATGTTAATGTAAATTAGTTCAACACAATGTCGCATTGTCTGATGTTTATCTGAAAAGTTATGGCAGATTCATAAATAGTGCAAATAAACACATTTACGAGCACAAAATTGATAACTTAATTGAACTCGAAAAAGAGCAAATATTTCACAAGCAAACAAAGCAAATGTTTTCAATTCAACAAGAATAGCTGCAATAGTTATAAAAGTTAATGTTCATTCATTACCGTTTATCTTAAAGTGTAGCTTCAGATCTATGCTAACATTTCTTTTGTTTACTTCTTAGTAAACTCCATGAAAATTATACATTATTTAACATTCGGGGTTGAAACAGTAACAGATAACAAAGTAAGCTTTTTCTTAGAATCTTTAATAACATAACATATTTCTATATTAACAATTAACTATCATTAAAACCAAAGGTCAAAAGCAATGTTTACTTTGTGAGCTTTCTTAATTGCCTAACAAGATGTTGATTAATATCACACTATATATAATCAATTGTACATTTGTAAGCTACTTTTCACCTTAGCCATGTTTAATTTATTCATAATAGTAGATCACAAAGATTTTTATTGTATAGATAAACAGCAATTCAAGTATGAGTCACTAATTGCATATATGTAAAGTATTTAAATTATTAATTAAATCCCCACGAGACATTTATAAATTAGTCGGAAGCTGTATAATTACACCCGCCCACCAAACCCAGCTTTAAATTTAATAGCCACCCATCAAAAATGGCTAAATCATTGATTGTAATTTCTTACACACAAACACACACACGCACACATACTGCAAATAAATTGTTAATCGCATTGAAGCCTCTTACGAGCATATTGTATTTTAAGAGAGAGAGAAGCTGAGCGGTTTGAGGAATCTGAATTAAAATGAATTTAACAGGCGCTTTAATCGACTTACGCCTGCAAAACCAAACCGCTAAGCGGTTCTCTTAATGTGTGCGTGTGTGTATGCAAGTGTGTGTGTGTTTGTTCAACACTGCTTTTGCATCTCATTACAAGTGGATGCAACAGCAGAAGCATCCTCAACTTCTGCCAAGATGTCGCACACCGTTAAATTCCCGACGTGTAAAATTACGAAAGTGTGCAATATTTTCTTTACCCTTTTTTTTTGCATATTTCATGTTAATAAGCGCAACTCATGCTCTTAATTATGACATTATTATAATTTAGTTAGTTGCTGTCTGTTGTCGTCGTTGCCAAGCAGGAACTTCGTAGCGTTGAATTCAAAGTTTAACTTGAACTTAATTAAGTTGCGCCAGACACTGCGCTGTAAAATAGAAAAAAAATCGAATAAAAACTTATTAAACACTGCAGCAAACTTAGTCAAGATAGGCAAACACACAAAAGCATCTAAGAGAGAGTGGAAGACATTAAGGAGCTACTTACACACTAACTCACTGCTCGACACCATAAATGACCAGCTGAAAGTGCATCTGGTCGACTGTCGCGTGCCTCTGGAAACGCACTGTGGCATGATGTTGGCCCACACCACCTTCGAGCAGCATTGCCACACCACCATCTCCTTCATTCTCATCCATTGGTGTTAGATCGTAGGCATGAACTGCGGTAATAGTATAGCCAGTTAAGTCATCGTATTTCTGGGTAAAGATATGTTAAGGATATGTTAGAAATGTTCCTCTCATTCAATCAGATACTAAACTCTTCAATCAAGTGTTTCATTTATCATTTTGAAGTTTCTAATCTAATTTTAATGGCAAAATAAATAGCAGATATATTAGACTGGCACCAAAACAGTTGTACGCTCTGCTATGATTTGATAATGATTTTGCGGCTTTTATTTGTGTGTCTCGATATTTGGCATCATTTTGACACCAGCTGTTCTATTTATACAAACTTGGCGTTTAAGCTTTTCCAACTGGTTAAAACACTTTATTTATACTGTATTTGTTGAGTGTTAAGAGACATAATTAATAATCTGGATATTCTTTATCTATCCATCTCTTTACCTATCTCACTTTTGTATCTAGTATCTGCCACTGTATGCTGTTTTTGTTACCCAGCTTGCTTTTTCTATTGTATTCACATTGTTTGTGTATTATCTCTTACCTGTGAGTCAAAGACAATATCCGTGACATCTACATCTGCATTTACATCTGTGTTGTCGGAACGCGTAAGGTAAACATCTTGTGCGTGTAGGGTGCTGGCGTATTTGTTGACCTGTCCCCAGGTAGCCGTGGCGCCATTCACACCTTGCAACTCCAGCAGCAGGGCCAACAGCAGCAGGAACAGGCTGTCACGCTTGTTTGTCAACATGTCAAGAAATGTGGGGCACAGTCAAAGTCACATCCAACTCCCACACCTGTTTTCAGTTTCGTTGGCTGCAAATACGCTTTTGAGCCTTCATGCAACTCTTCAGTTCCTCTCGTCAGGTGTGAAACTCAAATGAGTCGCTTCCAAAGTGGCAAAGTTAAATATTGTCGCTTCGCCTACCTTTAAATCGCTTATCAGGTGTGTTGTTGTTCTCTGATTGTTTACCACTCTGTTAGACGATTTTGCTTTTGTTTTATTTGCATTTCTACTGCCTCTGATTATATCACACTGTTCTTTTATGTTACTCACAAAGCGACTTCTTACTACATTTGTGTCCAAACTCATTCACGTTCTGGCTGCGACTGGAGACCGAGCATTCGACGGACGCTTATCAGCTTATCATTTACATTGATATAGATATAGATATGTATGTCAATTGTGGCCACATTTAACAGTATAAGCTGAACTAACACAAAACAGAGCGGCAAACAGCAGCAAACTGTGCAAATATCTTAAGTGTTTGGAAACGTGTGAACTTTACGGTTAATGTCAAAAAGAGTGTTGGTAAACAGCTCCACAGAAAATTTTAGGGAACTTTTTCTCAGAAAGCTGCTGAGCGCCAAGACAATGGACAGAAATGATTTCACA
This sequence comes from Scaptomyza hsui, assembly GCA_018152825.1. Taxonomy (NCBI): domain Eukaryota; kingdom Metazoa; phylum Arthropoda; class Insecta; order Diptera; family Drosophilidae; genus Scaptomyza; species Scaptomyza hsui. Next base: position 10,789,394 of record JAECXO010000002.1, read on the forward strand.
CTAATATATATATGCACCAAAAGCAATTTTAATTAAGGAAATTCATTCTCCACAAGAGAATTCCTCGAATCCAATTGCAGACGAAAAAAGATAGTTGATAGTGCTTCACTGGCAGTTGCTCATAAATAAGTTTATTAAGTGTAAGTCATGAATTTGCAAGGTATTTAAGAAAATGGTGCTATGCCATTGCAATTTATAGGAACTCAAAGAATTTAATTATGAAATAGCATACGTTTGGGCATTTTATGAAATAGTTTTTATTGCAAGTGATGGCATACTCTTAGGAGCTCAAATTTGAGCCTAAGTGACTACGCGAACCTCAACAACGCTAGAACAAACTTTTTATATTCTGGTAAAGCGTTAGGCTCGTTCTGTTATGTTTTAAGTTCGTGTTAAGCGTTTTTCTCGTTCTTTTAAGTTCGTGTTAAGCGTTAAGCGACAACAAAAATAAGCGCAAATAATTGGGAAAAAAAGCGTAAAATAAGCGTACGGTTTTTTAAAATAATTTATTCAGTAGTTTCTTAAAATATATATTACATTTTGTTGAGTTAATTTATAGGGATATAAAAACCGATTGCGCCAATTTTGTATTTAGATTTTTGGGACTTTCAAAATTGGTACTTTTAAACGAATAAAAGATAGCAACAAAAATGTGCGGGTTCAATATAATAAATAATAAACAAAACTGGCACTCTTTGTTTACTAACATACCCAAATTGAGATTAAAAATGCTGCAAAAATAACTGAAAACCTTAAGTTTACAACACATAAATTCATTTCAACTTTGTACCCAAAGGGGAAAAGTTTCATAAATAATATTTTGATTTATTGTGCAAACACTATTTTAGGCCTGACTTGAGGTCAGCACCTTTTCGAACACAATAAAGCAGGTGTTCGATTGAATCTTATTCGTATTTCAGTATCATTAGAAAGTTACAAAAACCTAATTTAAATTGATTGACGCTTTTTGGGCCCAACTGGAGATTGTGGTACAGAGGAGGTGTCGAAGCTTCTGTAGTCCGAAATTATTATTATGTGTAGCAAACTTGTTGCCTACCTACTTGTATGCCTCATCAGCCAAGGTGTGTCCTCAAAGTTTTTGCGGGGGCCGCACAAAAACTTTGACTATTTGTGAAAAATGGCCCCGGCATCTTATGTCAAAAGTTTTGTTGTTGGCGTGTCCAAACAAAGAGAGTAACTTTCAATAACATTAAGTATACGCAGCGTGTAACTAACTTTGTTCAACTCACTGCACCGTTCTCATCTTTCTAATCTCTCTACCGCTCCTCTTAGTTGATAACACTGCGAGATGGCAAGGTAGGCGTCAATTTTGCTGGCTACCATGCAGATGCCGGACTCGGTGGCTTACTGACGGGCAACGCTGCCCATGGCGGACTCAGCGCCTCGGCGGGCACACCTTGGGGCTCGCGTGCCGCAGCTGGTCTCGGTGGCGGTCTTGATGGTATTTCGTCTTCCTCATAAATTGGTTTTGCAATTTGACTCAGTATCCTGCTCGTTTACAGGACGCACCGCTGGCGGCTTATATGCAGCAGCTCAGGCTAACGATGACATTGGTGCCAGCTCCGTTCTTGGCGGCAGCGTTGGCGAAGGTGGTTACGCTGGCTCCGAGGCTCACGTTCCTGGCAAGGTCGCCCTCTCCTCCACCCAGGTGCATCCTCAGCATCAGCAGCATCCTCAGCATGTTACCGCAGGCCCTGCAACTGTGGATAATAATCCGGCACTGCCAACACCAGCTCCGACTTATGTGCAGAAGGTCAGGCCACCACACAAGAAGTATTCGCTGATTGCACCAAATGTGAGTATGAGTTTAATTTAAATTTTAACATCAATTTATATCTCATCATCATTATATGTACCTCTCAAATTAAGCTGTCTAACTAGGTTAGCTCTAAGTTATTTACAGAATCAAATTAGTCATTCAAGCAAATCTCTATTTATTTATTCAACAACAAAAACAAACTTCTACGATTGTGTGTGTTTTGGTATCGAACTTTATTTAAGCTCAAACTGACAACAGATACTAAATTAGAATGTGTGTGTGTTTGTTTGTGTTCGAATCGATTCTAATCTATGCATGTTAGTCAGACCACAGCGCGGCAAGCCAAATCAATGAAAATCATGTAAAAACAGCCGCATTGCCAGCCGCAGAGGTTGGACTGAGCAAGCAAGAGTTGACGCCTCTAATTATTGTCAAAAGACCACGCCTACGTGTGAAACGCCCACGACAACGTCAGCGTACCGTTTACATAACGCAACAACAACAACAGCCGCAAGAGGAGCAGGAAGAGGTGGTGGAAGCAAAGGAGAGTGTCCAGCCAGTGAAGGTAACAAACAGTCAAACACACCAACAACTGTTGACCTGCGGTTTGGCAGACAAATACACACACACACACACCAACACCTAAACACTCACACACACACCTAGCCAAGGAACACCTGTACACCCGCTGTTGAACAAACTCTAGACAGCCTAGAGCGATGTTTTACCTGGATTTTTGGCTTCTGAGTTGCAACTTTTGAATTTTTGACCAATTTGAGTTGCTGTAGTTTAATATAGAAAAACATTTGTGGGTGGCTCTGTGGCGTGCCAACTTGTTGAAACATGTTTTTCAATAATTTTACACTGCATGCAAGTTTTGCTATTTTTGTTGGACGTTTTTATTTTATATTTTTTTGCGGTGGCAGTAAAATTTAATTTTGTTTTGGCATTTATTTTTGGCATTCGTTTGGCTTTTGTTGGTTAGCCATGGTTTATATTTGTGGCTGCCCATTTGCGCATTTGCATAGCCAGCAGGAGATATTCCCACTAATTTTTGTGCCTTTTTTCGCCCACCAGCAGCCGTCGCCCAAGAACGATGCAAAGGTGGTGCACCACCCGCACAAATATGCAAAGGTTGCCGCCTCCCGGCCACAACAGGGTGCCAGCAGTCATGTCATTGCACCACAGGCACATAGCAACGTTGTGGGCAACGCACTTGAAGTGAGTATAAACGCACGTTGGCGTCCTTTTGTGTGTTCCGGATTTAATTGTTCCTTTCTCTATATATGTATATATAGATTCCCATTGGCGTTTTGCGCTCGCTGCAGGCAAGCATCAGTGGTTTGATTGGTGGTCAGCCTGCTCCACAATATCCAGCTCAACCTTTTCACAATTAAGTAAATATTTAACGCAACTGTACAGCGTAAAAGTTAACAATCACAAAAGTCTTGTATTCAAATAAAGCCAAATAATGGATAAAAACAATGTTCTCTTTGTATATGTAGAGTAAAAAGAATTTTAAACTTCCTTAACTTCGATAGCTTCCAAAACTTTGAATAAACTTGTCCGTATCTTTTGATACTTTTATTTTTTAAGTCAAAGATAGTAAAAATTTAATACGTCTTTTAATTAGGAGTCTTATTCTCTTGTCTAATTTAAAGTACAAATTTCAACAGCAATTTCCAGCACAATTTATTGCAGCTAGCTTTAATATAGGAATATCTACGATGCGTCATTTTATTTTGGTTTTGTTAAAAGGGTCATTGCATAAAGTTAAAAGCCACAAAAATGTCAACAACAACAACAGCAGCAATACCTAAAATAGTTTCATCTCTCCGGTCCAAGTTCAAATGGCCTGCGTGCTCCGGCTCATTTCAGACTCTATACGGATAGTCGAAAAAACATATTGGAACGAACGGGGAAATGCCAAAGCGTTGGACTTGTTTATTTAGGATGCTGCTGCTGCTGCTGCTGCTGGGTTAGGCCCTCAGACAAGATGTGGCGGACGGAATAACATACACTAACACACACACACACACACACACTGACAGACACACATGAGCTTGTGGGTACAGGATGTGAGTGTGGAAAATATTTCACACTCTGCAACCGCAGGCACTTGTGCTCGGTGATGCACGGCGAAGAGGGTAACAGACACACACACACACACACAGACACATACAGTGATGCACACACACCACATATATGCATAGTATATGCACGTATTGTGTAAATATGCTTAAACACCTCGGGCTTTTATGCTTTTAACCCCTTTCCACACAGAGTCGCCACTACATGAGTGCGAATGTGCTAGTAACGAGCCTGTATGTGTGTGTGTGTGTGTGTTAGCCTTAGTGTCAGCATCAGTTTTGGTTTGGAAGCGAAATGAATGCCCATGCAGCGGTTTTGAGGCTGCCTCTTTGAATTTCTTAATTAATGTTGCGCTTACAATTTATTGCCATTTAGCGACTATTAAAGCCGCTTTTAAAACCTACACAAAAAGCAAGTGGCCAAAAAAAAATTGGCAGCTTAGTTAAACAAAAGAAATGTTTAGCAAGCTAAGTAAAAATAAACAAAGTTATAAATAAAATGAAACCAAACCCAAACCTAGTCAAGTATGTTATATACAGAATAGCATTCACATTCTTTTAAAGCCAGAGTCTGCACATAATTGCTTGGCTCAGTCGCGTCTAAGCCGAGTTAACAAAGGACGCCAACAACAAACACACAATTCTCAATTTGTTTGACGGTCGGCGGCGCCGTATTACATTTTACGCACGTGCCACACAAATTATATTTACAGTACATTGGTAAGTACACCGAGAGAAAATGGTGAGAAACATAAAATAAAAGCCAAGTAATGTTAAGAAATTTGCATTAAATTATGAATGCATATTTCTTTAAGTGTACTCTAGTGTATACAAGCACATAAGTAATTTCTAATTTTGAAAATAAGTAGGCAGTTGAAAATTGAAAAGGTTTTTTTCTTTTTGGTTTTGTTTTGTGCGGACAAGCGCTGAAAAATGTTGCTGGGGCAAATATCAAAAAGAAATAAGGCAGCCTACACACACACTCATACACACATACACGCACCCCTGAGCACAGACACGCAGTGCTTGATTAATTTTACTTGCGCTGAAAGGTAGGCAACTTGAAACAACTTGCACAACGTGGCGTATGCGTGATTTGATTGTATCATGCACAAATGAAGCTTGAAAACTGCAAAAGTTTAGCTGCAAAGGCATCCACCCTGAGCAACAGGAGAATGTTAGATTCAATAATGGAAATATTGTTTGAAATCTAACATACATTCAGCAGGAATATTGCTTTTGTAAGGCAGTATAATTACTGTACCTTGCCTGATTTATTGTTGGGGATTCTAGCTTCATTGCAATTATAAATGTGTCTGTATTTGATTGTAAGATGAGCACAAGATTAAAAAAAATTTAAGACAATACATCATAGTAACTAATACTTATACAAGTGCCGTTTGGCGATGTACATACATACATACTTATGTACATGGAACTTACTGGCTGAGTCAGCAGTTTATAAATATTCATTGCTCGAGTTTTCTGAAAATTTAGTGAAAACAGGTAGATATAAATATTCATATTTTCTACCCACATATACACACACAAACACAACACCGAGCCGTTAAAAGTTTTCATGAGAAGTTTTTGGTTTTTAATTTAAGTTACCTTGGCATTTCTGTTCTGCTTTAATCTTGAAAATTATAAATGTACAAACATATGTACGTAAGTAACGTGTTTATGTACATAACGTATGTATGTTTATGTATTTGATTATTTACGCTTGAGGCGTATCAACTGAGAGTAAAGTAAATTTGTGAATAATTGATAAGTCGACAACATTTAATTGAGGCAATGTGATTGCAGTTAAAAGCTTTAAACTTTAAACTCTTCCCATATGCAAATTCAGTTTGCCACGTTGTGCCACACAACATGGCTTTAGTTTTATCAACACCAACATAAATAACACACACACACACACACACACAACAGAATGTGTGTACTATTTGTAATTTCTGTGTGGCATATTTTATGCAAATTCTTAGTACATGGAAGTGCTAACGAAATTTCTCGGTGACAAGTTATCCAAGTCCCAAAAAATAAAAGAAAAAAAGTCTCAAAAGTGGCAATTAAAACAAGCTTTTAATGAAGCAACCAGTGTGCACGTCTAGTAATGTTTGGTTAAAGTTAGTAAGTTCAATAAGTTTGACAAAAAAGTTATAAAGTTTGTTTTGCTAATTACTTTTAATGTTAAATGTTCAGGTAAGCTTCCTAATTGACTAACAAGAAAGGAATTTCTGTAACACAGCTGTTTGCAATAAAGACATAATCTGACAATACTTTTCTAAAAAATGTTGCCTTGAGAAGAAAAGCAGCTCACCAAAAAATGTGTCCTCATAAACACATGCATATTAATTGTATGCTAAGCACTTTTTCAGTCCCTTTAGGAAAAAAGAAAATTCCACATTAACGTAGAAAAACAAACTTATGGGATTAGTAGCCTAAGCCTGACAAGCAGGTAGAAGCTCTTCATCAAAATGGCACAGAGAAAAAAGAGCTGAAAATATGTATAAGCACGAAAATCTAAACACAAAAAAAGTTACCGAAATTAACTTTTTCACTTGTGGCCAGTTGGAATTTTTATATATGTATTTGTGGGCAATGATAGTGATGCGAGCAAATCGGGGCTTTGCTTTGTTTCTTTTACACCGACTTTGGCTACTCATGATGAGATGTGAAAAGTTTTCAAACAAACAACAAGTAAAATTGTTGCATAAAAAATCCGAACTTTAAAAGGGAATGAAAAACTTTCAAGGCGCATTTCACAGGTTGAGCTATGCATCGCGATGCTGTAATAAAATCATAAGTCCCCGGCCCAAAACAAAGCGCGGTTAAAGCCAAAAAAAAAAAAAAAACAAATCTACTAACTGACTTTTGCTTGTGCCTTTAATAAGGAAGCGGAAATGATGTTGGGTTGTCTTCGGCTTAGCCTTTGTTATCTTAACCTTTGAGCATTCGCTTTTGCCTTTGCCTTGCTTTGGTCTTGCGATGAGCGATTGCAGTTTAAAATTTTTGGTCAGTCTTATTTTATATGCTAAGTTACGGTGAATTCCTTTTAGGTCACAAGGTCGGAACGCAACTTTCCGCTTTTAATGCCGACTCTCATTTATGAGATTCAACTTGTTTTTTTTCTGTTGTGCGGCTTTTTGTGTTCTTCCTTTTGGCTTTTTACATTTTTATGGCTGCAGGAGTATAATTAATTTTATTATACGGCAAGGCGCTTTGCAGAAATGCATAAAGTCAATTAACTGAGAGAGCACCAAAGAAGAAGTTGTAGAGTCTTAACTAAGGATGATATAAATCAACTCAACAATAAAGTACGATTCGTTGCAAGAAAGCGCTCTTTATTACAATTTCTTCAGTTACAAAAATACAAAGGACTTCCTGAATTTAAGGAATAAAATTTCCATATCAAGCAAGCTGAAGCAATTCCAAATGGTCCACCATAACAGTGTAAAATTAAGCATCTTTTGGATCTGGTTTATCATCTAGATATATACATTTAAAAGCCTAATTCATAGCACATTAATAGACATACCAGACACAGTTTACATAAAACGAAAGGTAAGTTAAATTTACTTATGTGACTAGCTATGTTTAAAATACAGTTGAATACGTTACGTTGCTCTTTTCTGCGTCTGCGGTGCTTAGCTTGCGCTTACGTTTCCAATAATGAGCTTTCGTTGCTCCGTTTGCGTCGAGAGCTCATATTTGCGTTAACGTTACTCTATTTTGCGTTTGCTGATTTTGCATTCACCACAAAGTTTGTTTGTTTACAATTGTTAGCGTGCCGCATAAAATTCTATTTAGTTCAAAAGTATACAATTTTAAATTTAAGTTATTAAAAGCTTCTTAAGAACCTTAAAGAATACTATTAAATGACCAAGACGCTGCTGAACACGAAGAAGTTTGAAGAGCACGCGCAAAGCGCCTACACGTCGACTTAAAGGCGAAGGTGAACAACGTGGAAATATGTTTTTGTTATTTAAAAACGCCGCGCCGTCATTCGAGTGGCGAGCGAGCAGGCGAAAGGACACGAAAGGACGAGCGCTGCTGAATTTGAAAGTGGGATATACTTGTGGTGCCCAAACAAACAATAAATCGTGTGCTCCTGTTCTGTGTTTGTATTTGAGGAAGTGAAATTCGCATACGACTTGGACGGTTTTTGTTGTCATTGGCAAAGTTGTCGCGTTTTAAACTGATATATTTGTCATTTGCAGTTTAAAAAGCCGCTGTCATGGAGGATTTCAACAGCATAAAACCGAATAGTTCGGTTGTAAAGATAGCTGCTTGCCTGGAGAAGATCTACAATAAAATTGTCGAATCCAAAGAAAAGTTGCCGGAACACCAAATCAAGGAAATTGAGTTCTTGAAAACCCAATGCAAGCACGAGCACATGCAACTCAGCCTGATGAGCTGTCAGACGCTGGTGCGCCTGGTCGACGAGGGTGTCCTAGATGCTAACAGTGTACAAAACACGCTCCTGTCAATGCTGCCCAATGCGGGGTAAGTCTTAACAACACAAACATATACAGACTAACACACATGTCTAAAGAAAGGGGCTGGGCACTTCCGTTGGAAGGGTTGCCAAAGAACGAGCGCAGGCAAATGCACTTGCAAAATACATTGGTAAACACCCAAGCATAAATTACCGTTGTGTCTGCCAAGCAATTTCACAATTGGTTGCGGTCTTTGATTTAAGCCACAAATTGAGGACTCAAGTTGAAAGGCATTCAATGCCCATGCGCAGCTTATAAAGTTTCGCACTTCCGGCCTAATTAATTGGCCAGCTACTTAGCCTGACAAGTGAGAAAAGCGAAAATGAAATACGGCTAGGAAGTTCCATTTATATACGCTTTTACACGCACTTTGACATTGACACGTGCCTTGTTGTTGCCTTATGCGTGAGCAATTTGCATAGCTTCCTGCTGACCGCAATCCTGGTGCCCGGTGACATGAAACAAATGAAATATACGCATTAAATATGCAGTAATCTAAGAACAGCAAAAACAACGTAAACACAAAAATCTATTAGCCATTTCCGTAACGCGAAACACTCCCAAAAAAGGAAGCAAAACATGCAAGGACAGCGTCTTGGCCTTGCCGCTGTAACTGTAACTGGCCATATATTCAAATTACGCGCCCAGGCTACTTGCCACTCAAATATTTGATGTATGCAAGCAGTTGCAGGAGTGAAAGAAACGTGCGGCATTGAACTTGAAATGTTTGTGCAATTGAAGGACGCGCCCACACAACAACAACAACAAGAACAACGAAACAAACTAAACAGCATGTAATACACAAATTAACCTTGATAAGAGAGTAGCAAGGATTGCATATTAATTGACCCTTGCACCAGAAACTGCAATTAAAGCGGGCAGCCAACGCGGACGCCTTGTGAATAGTAATTATCGCGTCAAACGCAAAACGATTTGCCTGCAAGAAAGTAGAAAGCTAAGCACCACTTACCCACTCCTTTCTAGTATATATGTATGCGTTTATGCAGCGGAAGTGGCAGCTAAAGGCTACTTAAACCCGTTCAAGCCAGCAACTGATACCTTACACTCAACCACACCCACTCTTGCACAGAGTCTGTTATTGCAATTGTTTGCCACTTTTCACACTTCATTTCCCCGCTTTGCTTTTAATGGTCAGCTCATGTCCTGCACGCACACCTTTCTTATTGACATTAGGTTTTAAGTTTAAACACAAGCTGGCCTTTAATGTGATTACCAATTAAGACATAAAGTCATGGTGTAGGTTTATTTTTAATCATTTAAACAATTACTTACTTTCTTGTCTTACAGACCCATGCACTTTGCCATAATCACGGAGAGCATTCTCGGCCTGCAGTTGTTGAGTTTGAAGCGCAAAACTTCGCTGCTTAAGGAGAAGGAATCATATCAGTGTCCCTATGGCTTGAAGACGCAGCTGCATCCACTGATATCTTTGCTCCAACATACGAGCGTCAACATGCATGATGTCAGCAACAAAATCATTGGCATCTGTCAACACCACGACAAGAAGTCAGAGACCACTTAGAAAATAACTCAAGAATGAACACAAAACTAATATGTATTACAATTGCAGCATTCGTGACTACAGCATTGAGTATCTGCGTCCCGTTTTCCTCTATATGCTCTGCAATCCGCAGACGCTGCAGGATGTGAAACCCATCTGGACCTGTTTACTAGGCCTGAGCCACAGTCAGCCAGAAGCACGTGCCTTGATGCAGGAGCTGCTGTCGTGGAGCAAGTTCAACAATGCCAGCACCTGTTTGTGCACCAGCATTCTAGTCATCGAGGCCATCGATTACTTTCTGCAGCAGTCGGATCACGCCCAGTCCATCGATCTGTGCATTTATCAGGCGCAGCTCATAAAGCAATTGGCCCACTTTGGCATCGATCCACGGCCCAGTCTGCAGTGCCTGTTGCGTGTGTTGCATGCCACACGTGAGCATACACGCCATCATTACCATGTGCTGTTGGTGCTGCTTGCCGAATGCCTGCATATCCTGTCACCCTTTTATTTGGCGGATCTGCTGCGAGCTATTGTGTTTGTGGTGGTGCAGGAGCGCTGTGGCCATGAATACATTCTGAACATGTGTCTGGACGGCATTATTCAGTGGATGTCTCAGACTGCATTCATACCCGCAGAGGGCCTGGCGCTAGCCCATCAAATTGTGGACCGTGTCCTGGAGCAGCAAAAGGCGCCAGTTGATGGCAACGCGGACATTGCAACGCGCATCTGCACCAAGGAGTTGCAACCAGCTCATATGCGCAACTATCATCCGGATATAGCCATTGCTTTTGATCTGGCTAACCTGGTGGAGTCCTTTGACGCCTCTGAAAGTCAGGATGTCTTTGCCTTTGTGGACGCCTTGAATGTCAAGGCCAATACTGCCTTTTGCCAGCGCCTGCATTTGTTTCTGCGTGCGCTTTTTCTATCCCGTGAACCGCCCGTCGATTGCTGGTTTAAGATCTATGAGGTCATCCTGCAAATCATCAAGGTGAACGAGGGCATTGCCTATGACTTCCTCATGACCTATATCTTCAAGCTTGCCCACGAACACAATCCGGAGTTGCAACTCGAGCTGCTGCGCGGTCTGGCCAGCTTTGCCGTTTCTAAGGTACGCACAAAATTAATACACACATGTTGAAGAAACTTATTCTCATATGCGACTCTTTTTTAGGATAATGTGCCGATGATCTTGAACACCATTCGTAATCTAGCGTCCGACAATGGCACCTTCTGCATTGATTTGTATCTGCGTCTGTGGCGTGTCGAGTCCCGCACCTATCCCTTTTTACTGAAACATATCGCACAGCCGCTGCCGGACAATGATCAACGTTGGGAGATGGAAATAGCCAGGACGCATGCCATGCGTGAAATCTGTCAGGAAAAGTAAGCGACTAAAGGTTACTTCAAATAAGAATGATATTAATACTTACGTACTTTCAGGCCCACTTTGCATGGCTCCGAGTTGCTGCCACATTTGAGCAATACGCTAAACAGTTGCACCGATGACAACGGCGATCTTGCCACATCACTTGCGCTGGATGCAATTTATGCTTTGTGCGATAGCCATACGGTTAACATTGCATCCACCTGGCAGGCTTTGGGCAGCAAGTTCCGAAGCGAACAACGTCCGCAGACACTAAAATCACTGTATCACTTGTTTGGACTGGTGCCGCTGCTGCAAACGCCAACGTTGGAGTATGAGAAACTGGCGGATGATGCTCTCGAGCAGCTGTGGCAGGCAGTTAGCCGGCCAAACACGGAAGCCACACAGGTGCGGAATGCACTTGTTGCTCTCAAGAATTACGAGCCTGGAAACACGCTACTTTTGAGCCATATTCCGCCGCAGTTTCGCTTCGATATTGTTGGTGGAGGAGGCACTGTGAGTGTGGCTCCTGGTGGGCGCGAGGTCGTCAACTTGCAGCAGCAGCAGGAGTCCATACCGGGTGAGGTGTGGGTGCAGCTATTGCAAAAGATACGACCCGAATGCGGCGATGCGGCTGCCGATGTGGTCGCCCACTATATTGGCAATGAGATTAGCGGCTTTCGCAGCGGCGTTTATCGCCTGCCCGAGGGCAAGCCGGAGCCACGCAAGCTGGTGGGTCTGTTCGCGACCAGTCCACTTCGAGCCGTCAGCAACTACCTGGTGAATCAGTCGAGATTTGGCGATTATGTGCCCGAACCCTATGCGGTTACCTATGCTCTGCGTGCCTTATCCAAGAAGTTTGCCAAGCCAATACCACCGTTGGACTGGAGCTGCCTTACCAGCTTTTTTCACCTGTCGTTTGATGCACGCAAATACTGCATAATGCTGGCCAAAAATCAGGCTCAGCACAGTGGAACTGCTCGTCGTTTGCTGGAGAACTTCCTTGTGGATTTTGAACCCAATTGTTTTGAGGAGGATTTACTGCTGCTGTTCTCCTTACTGCCAGAGATTGCAAACAGCGTCAGCTTGCAAATACTTAAGAGCTTTGCGGAGAAGGTAGCCGTCTATTGCTTTAAGGAATCGCAGCTAAATGACTTTGTGGAGGGTAAGAATAAATGAGTTTCCTATAATGAGTTTCCTATAATAACCACCTGGCATTTGCAGGCTGTCTTTTTGAAAAGTTCTTGGACAGTGTCAAGTATATTTACACGGATAAATGTGAGATACCCGAGGTGCTGGACGTTTTCACGCTTATTGTGGAACGTTATATGGACTCCATGAATCTCGATTCGAGACTTTTTGAACGGTACACCGAAGTCGTTGCCGTGTTGCATCCCAATGCCATCGATGGCCTAACCACGCCCGCAAATTGGTGGGAAACACCTGTGGGAAAACTAAAGAAGGCAACCATAATACGCTGCTATCTAGTCCTGTACAACGAGAAACTGCCCAATCCTTTAAAATGGTTAACTCCAATTATTGATGCATACGAACGTCGTGCGGAGGAACGTCCCTTTTTCTATCGTCACCTGGCGACAACGCTGTATGCATTTGGAAGCGATGAGCATGCCTGCAACTGGATTATGGAAATCTTTCTAGAGATTCAAATGCTGCTCGCCGAGGCTTCCAACAAGGAGAAACTCAATAGAGCGTTATATTTGCTGGATATTTTTATACTGGCAGTGGACGTACTGTCTGGCTGTGCGGTGCTTTTGGGCAGCGTAGATGTTGTTGCCACGGAGGGCAAGGAGCGGTTTGCCCTATTTCCCGAGAGTTTGCAATTCCTTTGTGATCACATATTTTGGAAGGATCAAGAGGCTAAGGTAAGCGTATTCTATAACCATACTAAATTGTCTTGTTTATTATATTGTCTTTGTCATTTCAGATATATGAATTCCTCTATAATCTTTATAAGCATGCGTCCATACCATTAGTATATGCTGCCATTTTTAAACAAGCAATAATTTGTTCACGGAACAAACCTTACTTTGATAACAAGGGTGTTTGGACCAAATACGTAGGTCTGCGTAAATAAATTAATCCCACTGGACCGAATCGCAAAGTGCACTTATTGTTATAGTTGGAATTCACTTAAATCGATTTTTATAGCTTTTTGTGCGATGTTTGTTGACTTAATTAAATGAATTTGATCACCATTCAAATTTAAAATAATTGCAATGAGTGCTGCCAGTCAGCTGTTTCTTTTATACAAGGTGGCAGCATTGAGGAGACCAACATCGCGTCGCCGCCACACAATGTATACGATATTATATCGAAATGCAATATCGATAGAGCATCAACAATCCTAAAATATAACTATTATAAACTCCAATATGTTTGTGGAAAATATATAAAATATAAATTAATTAGTACGTGAAAAATTGATTAAAGTTGCCGCGCGATTAAATAAACCAGGCGTGCAACGAGTGTGAAGTGTTTTAAGCAGCCTGCTGCACGTGAATCCAACAAAAAACGTAAACAATGGACGATATCAAGCTGGCAAAGGTATGTAAATATACTATGTAGTTTAATGTATGCCGGAATTAGCAAAGTATGCGAAGATATGACTATTCGTAGGGCTAGTTATTATTTTCGCGTACCTGTCCTGGACCTCAGCTGTGTGAGTCATTCATGGGAAAGCGTATTTGTTTTATTCAAAATCGATGGTCAGGTGGAACCTTCTCCTCCCCTTCTAAAACCAGCAACAACAACAACAAGTGCACATATGGCCCGGCCCGAAGGCAACCCTTTGCGCCACCCACTCGTTGGCTAGGGCCAAGGACGAGACACTCTCGCTGGCCAAGTAACGACACTTACACCTGTTCCACAACTTACATCTACAAAGCTGTAAATCATGCGCATAAACTAAAACAATGTAGACGCATGTAAATAAACCCAGTTTACAGTCCAGGTTTATTTCACGCCTGCTTTGCCTTCTACGTCACATGTGTGTGTGTGGGTGTGTGTGTGTATGTGGGTGTGGGTGTGTGTATGTACTTGACTGTGAACTGCGACAACCTTATCGCACACATCAATAAAAGACCTCGCTACTGTTCTTTCTGTTGGCCCCAAACGCCCTTTTTTATTGGCACGTGAACGCCGTACTTGAGATATATTGACTATAACTGTTCAATAAAGTACATGAAGCAAATTGTTATATCAGCTATCTAATTTGCTATGCACGTTGCCTATTTGATAAGAAATATGCAAATTTATAGTACACTCAAAGTAACCAGCCCTTTTATGCACTTAAATCTCGATTAAATGATTGACAATTTAGCTGCCGCTGTGGGTAAATTTTAATTAAATTTACGATAAACAGTGTTCACCCGCTAACGAAAACCTTAAGAAATTTCAGTTTTCTAATAAAATAATTACCTTTCGATGTTTTTTTGGGAAAATTCCCAAAATCGGAAAATATAAAAATTGTTTTGTGTTTATCTAGCTTTATTCACTTCAACTTGCCTTTTTCAAGACCATCCTGAAAATAACTAACAAGCCTTTCCATTTTCCTGCGCTCAGCACTGTCTGAGAGAATTTCCCTCTTGCGTAAAATTTCCCCAACACAAATGCCTCGTAGCATGCTTTTAAGCGCGCGACTTAAACAGTCGTCATAGTGTTTCAGACGAAGTCGGTTCATCCGCGGAACATTTTCAAAAGTTTTCGTTTCCTTGCTTCACACAATTATTGGGCAATAACAAAGTTGCACATAAATATACACAAACATAAAAATGTAGTGGTAAACGGAATGTTTTGTTTGTGTGTGGTAGGCGAAAAGTGAAAGTAGTATTCACGTGATTTGATTTAAAAGCTAACCCACAAACAAAAAAGGGCTGCTGACGTTTGTTGGGTGCTCCTCCCGCTGCTGGCTCTGTTTTTGATGTTGATTTAAAATCAATAAACGTTTACCAAGAGCAAACAGTATCCGAATATACGTATAGTATATATTTTTCGGTAGTGCGTGAGTGACAATGGATTTTGCCAGATTCATGAATAAATTCAACGAAATCGAACGTCAACTTTCGCCAACATCGGCCCTTCGTCTCAGCTTCGATAATATATCGCCGGAGTCAGAGGAGCCGCCGGATGGTAAACGGCTATGGGGTGTGCCAGTGCCTCCATTTGTATCCGATAAGGTCGTCTCCTGGATCGAGGAGGAGTTCAATGAGGCGCCCGTCTACTACAATGGCAACTGTGTCCTTAAAAAGGTAACACCTCATCCGAAAGCCCAACTAATTTCCTTTGTTTCATTATGCACAGAAAAGTAATCAAAAGAAATCCAGATAATTTTCTCATTCCTTTTGTCTGACTTCTTAAGCGTTGCCCGCCGGCAACTTTGTTCGCCCCGAAAAATATGCAAATTACGGCCAATGGCCGGCAAAATATGTTGAGCTTCTCGAGTTTCCTGACACGACGCGTGCATATATATATATATATATATTTTATGTAGGTCGACTATCAGGACCTCAACAACAAACCATCGATGTGCCATTCCTCATTGCGTCAACGCTCCTTTCATCCTGCCAGCAATTGCCTGTCGTAAATTTCGCAATACAAATTGTTGCCCTCTTGTTGTTGGTTGGCCAATTTATAAATTGTGGCTTGTTGTGCTGCAGCGAATTTGACTTTTACATAAATTGCATTTTCTGACGTGGGCATTTAACACCAAAGCAATTGCTAGGAGCGTTTGTTTCTTAGAAATTATGTACATACTTTTGGATTATATCTACAACAAGCTTTGACAACATTCTCAGAAATGCTACTGTAAAGGTTAAAGCTTAACCTTATCTAACTTGCATCCTTTCACTCAACATTTTACTAGCGTACTCTCATATCACAAGTAATTATTTGAAAGCCAATCAAAAATCCCTCCACCGACTGCACTGTGAAACTTGATGAGCTTTCAAGGACATCAGAAGCAGCGTTCGGCTAACTGACGCTGCGGGTCCTTTTGTATTCAGTGTGGGATGACGGCATAACGGGTTTGCTATGTAAATTAAATGTACTGCAATAACAAACCCCAAACCCTGGCATCCTTCGTAGATGCAATCAATCTGGAATCCAACGCAGCTGTTGCGGTTTATTTGTCCTCTGCGATTTGCTCATCCATTGGGGAAATTCCATGAATGGTACAAGCAGAAAAGCATTTCTCTGCAATTCAATTTGAGTCATCTTATTTACAATTCAAAATGCGCTTAAATTGGATTTGGTGTGCAATAAAGAATATCAGAATAGCATAAAAATGTAGCGGAAATTTATTTATTCAGATGTTTATAGTGTGCTTACTGTTTATATCTTTAATCAAAATAATGTTGAATGAATGATGTTTTCTATAACAACTTTTGCTTTCAACTTCTGGCCAACAGTGAAAATTGTTCATGCTACTGACTTTCAGTGGCTTTTTGGGCTTCCTTTTGTATATGTGAAAATGTGGGTGAGTGGGTGGTTGGTTGAGTTGGTTTTGGCAGCCATGGAGTGCAAAGTTTACAGAAGGTGGCTTTCACTAACAGCTGACGTCAGCGCATGGATTTCAGTTCTCAAACGAATCGAGAGCAAAAAGTGCTGTTAATTTATTATTGCAAATCATTGTTTTTGTTTTCTTTTACCTTTTGAATAATATTAAAATATTTTTGAACGTGTTTATCCTATTTTTTACAGGTGGAAAATGTGCGCATGATTGATCGCTACAATACCAAAAATCCGACAGTTGGCACTTTGTATCTGACGGCCACACATTTGATATTCGTGGAGCCCGACAGCAACAAGGAGACCTGGGTAAGTGCCAGCACCTCCCTCACACTCATCACACCCCCCCTTATTACATCATCAATTATTGTATGTGCCGCTCGAGTTTGAGTGCGCGTTACTTTCTTTGCTTGCCAAGTTCAAGTCAGGAAAAAGTTTTCTGCAATTCCATTGCTTTTGTTTTGTTTTTGATTGTGTGTGCTCTGAATTTTAAGCAACTGGCAGTTTTTTTTGGAGCTCTCAGCACGCGCATGTGAGTGTCTGTTTGGGTTTATGTATCCTGTCCTCGCCTAACCGCAAAAGTATGCTACGGAAATATGTATAGTAGACCGCAGAGACATGACATTATTTTGTAGAGCACTGACATGCTTCAAAAAACATGTTGCGTTTTCCCTTCTGTAATGCCAAAATAAATTATTGTGCTCTAAATTTGTTCAGTATTAATATTGCAGGCATAACAATGTTATATTTTGAGTCTTGCGTGCTTTAAAAGTGACCTAAAATATGAAAACATTTTTATTTAAATCTTCACACATAAGTTTTCAAAGCTCAGAAACTTATAAAAAAAAACATAACTTTTGCAAGTATTTCATAAGCATACCAAATGTTTTATTTCATTCTGCAAATACATATGTATAGTGTATATTAAAACTTCAAAAGGATTAAAGCAGGTTTCCAGTAGCTTGTTAAAAGTTTCTTCCCTCAACATTTCAGGCACAAAAAAATAAATCGCTTTTCTTAAACTTTATGAGAAGTAGTAAGTGCATATAAACCGAGGCAACTTCAACAACGGCGAACGTGTTCAAAAGGTGTGCACTTGAGGCACACGCGTGTGGCCATCTTGCTCGTAAAACATTTCAACCCACAAACTGAAACTTGTCTGGTTGGCGAAGCATTTGTCATAATACCTAGAAAGAAAGAAATATATGTAAAATGATATACACGTGTGCCTTTTGTCTGATAGCTAGCTGCATTGCCTGCGCTTCCGCTACATGAATTAACAAAGAGAAATGGATAGAGAAAGATAGAAATGTGTGCGTGTGCAAACAATCCTTTGCTTGGCTGAGCGTCTCAAGGCTGTTTTAAGCCACAAAAGCGCACTAAACTTGTGCTGTGGCTTTAAGAGCCAACTGGGCCGGGAGGTTAATTAAAATGTGTGTGCTTTGCATGGTTATTGTTTCTTTTTTCCCTAAATAGATTCAGCCGCAACACGTCCATAAATAAACACTTGCTTCCGAGCATTGCATAAATACAAATTAAAGTGCTATGTCGGCTCTATCCCAGCTGCGCCATTATCTCTGTGTGTGTTTTCTGACAATATTTCCAACACAAAACATGCATTTTTATTTGAATTAAGCCCCAGCAAATAAACAAACTAAAACAACAAAAGGCACAACAAGGCTAGAGAGGAGGGGCGGGGGGATAAAACTACACAGCGCATTGCAAATTCACTGTCAATATACGAAATGGGCTTCGGGGACTGTTGACTGACAGACACTGATGTCAAATCAGCTTTTTTCCCGTCAAATCTGGCTAATTTTTCAAGCGATTCGGTTTGCAAAAAAGCCAAATTGCGGGAAGCGGGAAATCTGGCTTTTTTGTTGGAAGATCAGCTTTTTTGGATTTTTTTATTTTAATACCAAATTTAAATGAAGAATGCATTGAACTCAATAAAATTGATGATATATTTAAAGGAAATACTGAATAAATTATTTTAAAAAAACAGTCAGCTTTTTTTACGCTTTTTTTCCAATTATTTGCGCTTTTTTTGTTCTGATTTAAAGCCAAGAACAACTTTTCTTCGTCCTCAAAAGCCACCGCTTTTTTACTTGTACGTGTTGTGCGGTTCTGAATTTGACTTAAAAAACCGACATCTATCGCCTATTTAATAGAAGCACACTGATGTTAAATCAGCTTTCCCACTTTTTTCCGCTTTTTTGGTCTAAAATAAAGCCAAAAACAGCTTTTCTTCGTCCCTAGAAGTTGATATCAGCACTGCTGACAGACAGCAGCAAACAAATTGCCGCTAAGCGCCTGCAATTCAATTTTAGCTCATGCCCAAGAGTAGACTATAGAATTTGATTTTATGTGGCTTATTGAGGGATTTTCTGTAGCAGTTCTACACGAAGGGGCTTATTTCAACACAATTTAATTTTTTCCTAATTATCTGCAAATTAGAATCCCACAAGCCTTTGCATTCACACAGTTCTGATGAATTGCTCCATTGTGACTTCTAATATCATTCAGTTTGCCGCGTGACCTTTAAGCTTCGCTCTGCTCTAATGCGCCAGCCACCAACCTTATTACAGTTTTAGCATGCTCTTTGTATATTTTTTTGTATGCTCATACAGCCATACCGTTTTTAATTGCTTCACCATAATTATATCAATTATGCTCTTCTGGGACTGCACTCGTTCGTCAAATGCGCGAAAAGTGGCCGCCAGGGAGCCAAACCGACAAACCAAAATGAGCATATTAACATCGCGTTCGAGTTCTTCAGCTATGCTGTTAATTAAAAGTTAGGGCACTCGTGTGTTCACTGCAAGTTGCCAATTAGAGGCAAGGAGAAGCAGAGGGCAAAGTGTGAGACTCGTGTAAATATCGATTTATATTTTGCAACGTGAAAGTTTTGTAGCCTTCGGGGCGTTTAAGTTATTAACTGACCGCTCAAACTTGAGTGATTATGAGCTGAGAGATTGTCAGTTGAGTTGCTAAGTAATTATGTTACTTCCTTCTCTTCATTATAGATTCTACACATGCACATTGCCAGTATTGAGAAGCTTCCATTAAGCACAACTGGTTCACCGCTTTTGATACGCTGCAAGACATTTCTGTCGGTGACATTTGTCATTCCCAAGGACTCTGAGTGCCACGATGTCTACACTTCACTTATCAAACTCTTTCAGCCGGGTAAGTAGACCACAGATATCCCTTCTTACATACCAAGTCTTTAACAAGCTGTCTTGTAGTCTCCATCAATAAGTTGTACTGCTTCAACTATCAGCCGGCTAAGGATGATTATCCCAAGAATGCTGGCTGGGACTTTTTTAAGTTGGAAGCCGAATTTAAGCATATGCTGGTGCCCAATGACAACTGGACGCTGTGCTCCATGAACGAGAAGTACGAACTGTGCGACACCTATCCACGTCAGATCTATGTGCCCAAGGAGGCAACCACATTGATGCTGATAAGCAGTTCGCGTTTTCGCTCCAAGGGTCGCCTGCCCGCTTTGACCTATTTGCACAACAACAGGGTAAAACTCCACGCTATTCTAACAACTAAAAGCTTTTAAAACAATTCTTGTACCAAATATTCAACAGGCATCCATATGTCGCTGCAGCCAGCCCCTTTCCGGCTTCAGTGCGCGCTGTCTGGAGGATGAGCAAATGCTGGAGGCCATACGCAAAACAAATCCCAATACCGACTACATGTTTGTTGTCGATACGCGACCACGCGTAAGTATGCCCCAAAAGGAAATTGCAAAAATATGTAAATAACAAACGTATTGTTTATAGATCAATGCCATGGCCAATCGTGCCGCGGGCAAGGGCTATGAGAACGAGGCCTTTTACGAGAACATCAAGTTCCATTTCCTGGGCATTGAGAACATTCACGTACAGCGTGCCAGCCTGCAAAAGGTTTTGGAGGCCTGCGAACAAAAGTCACCCACAATGAGCGCATTCCTAAATGCCCTGGAGTCATCGGGCTGGCTAAAACACATTCGCTCCATATTGGACACGTCAAGGTTAGCAAACACAGCGACCAGAATAACCCACAACTAAACAGCAATATTTCTTTCCCTACAGCTTCATTGCCAACGCTGTCGATAAGGGCGTCTCTGTGGTTGTCCACTGCTCGGATGGCTGGGATCGCACTGCCCAAGTTTGCTCGCTGGCGCAACTGATGCTGAATCCGTATTATCGCACAATCAAGGGCTTTCAGGCGCTCATCGAGAAGGACTGGCTGGCCTTTGGGCATAAGTTCAGTGAGCGTTGTGGCCATATACAGACGGATGCGCGCGAGGTGTCGCCCATATTTACGCAGTTCCTGGACTGCACCTGGCAGTTGATGTCGCAGCGAAGCGAATCCTTTGAGTTCAACGAGCGTTTTCTGCTTATTTTGCATGATCATGTGCATTCGTGCCAGTTTGGCACTTTTGTTGGCAACTGTGAGAAGGATCGCCTGGACCTTAAGCTGGCGGAACGCACATTCTCGCTGTGGGGCTATATGGCCAATCATCTGAATGAGTATATAAATCCGCTGTACAAACCCAATGTGGATGAGTCGATCAAAGCCAATCTGGCGCCACAGTGCATCAAGTAAGTTGTGACCATCAATATTCATTTAAAACTCCTACCTAATTTGTGTGTATTTCATAGATTCTGGCGTGGCATGTATAGTCGCTTTGAGAGTGGCATTCATCCACGCGAGCCGCTGGGCGATTTGCTGCTGGACAGCAAGGAGCATTGCAATTCGCTGGAGGATCATGTGCAGCACTTGACCAAACGCATTGCCAGCTTCAAAAATTACATTTCCAAGTCGGCCAAGAAATTGCAGGATGCCACCACCACAACAACCACCAAAGTTACCAAGGAGGCGGCACCCAACGAAATCAATGACAACAAGTACGAAGCTTTAAAGTCAATTTACCTTCAAGACTAACTGTTTATATACTTCCTTGCAGATACAACTATGATAAGAAGCTTAGCGAGCTGTCTGCCGCTGACGATGATCATCCGCTTAAGGCCAGCAACATGTCATTTGCCAGCCTTTCGTTGAATGCCGAGCAGACCAACCCGCAAGCTTTAACCGAGGAGATCTCGTCGGTGGCACTGGATTGGAAGTCCATGCGCAACGTTACCACCTGCTCCTGTTCCACGCCCTTCGATCAGTTTAGCAAAAAGGTGAGTGGAAATCATATATAACAAGTAGGAAAGCAACATGTTTAGACTTCTTTCATTTGCAGACCCATTGTTGGCGTTGTGGAGAAATCTTCTGTGAGCGCTGCATCGATAAGAGTGTGGCGTTGCCTGGACACGATAGCGGCAAGCCGGTGCCCGTATGTCGCGGCTGCTTCCGGCAGATGCAAAAACAGAGTCCTTAAGCCCAATTCTAGTATAATACTACTACTACATAGTTGTAAATTGTTGAGCATGTGACGTGGAGTGAATGTAGAAAGCAAGGAAAAGAATGGGCGTGTTTGTTTTGGGGTGTGTTCTTGTGGCATGAAATATATATACAAATATTACATACAGATAAAGATATATATATATATATGTATACATAATATATTTATTGTTGCATTTGTAGTTGTAGCTACTTAAAAGCATATTCGACAGTCAAGTTAATTGCGTGCACATAAAGCAGAGAGAAAAAAAAAACTAAGCATCGCTTCCAGCGCATTGGCGTCTCCCACAACCAATCCTGGTTATACCATAAGTCGTGCACTAAACTATTGTATGTTGTTTTCTAATTTTTAAAATGGCAAAGCTGTTCAAAACATTCCATTCCACTTAATGTGAATTTTAAAATGATTGACAAATGTTTTGAAATGGCATTTATGTAAAACATCTTAAAAGACGGCTAAATACAAATAAATCTTAATGTTTTGACAGCAAGCATTCCATTGGAATCAATCTCTTGCCTAATTATTAATAAAACATTCACATATGTATACTTATATGATATATACCACTATTGAAAAATTTCATTGATGTAGTAAAATCAAAAATCTATCGTGTGTATAAAGTGTACTACAGACAGATTACTTGCTTTTTAAGCCGTACATTTACTGTGCAAAAATGTTTGATCAAAATAAAATAAAATAAAAAGAAACTTATTTATTCAACAATTATCCAAAGTTCTCAATTTTACTTTGCAGTTAAGTTAAGTTTCACTTTTGTATTTGAATCTGTGAATCAGCAACATTTCAAAGCGACAAGAGAGGGAAAAAGTCTAATATCCAATATCTGGCTTGATGCGCAGAATGACAGGAACGCTGGTGCAGGGCAGAATGGCCACCTCAGTGACAACGGCGCTGACCAGTTCGGGTGGTGTTATATCGTAGCTAAGATTAAGTGGCGTTAGACGGGTTTTCGTTTGCCAATTGTTGAGGCAGCACTTTCCATTCATGACCAGCTGGTTGGGATCGCACAGCTCGTTGTAGACAATGGCATCCGTTTGGAAACGCTCACTGAACTTGTGCGTCTCACAGCACACGAGCACGGGCACATTGTGCGCGTTGGCGACGAGAGCGACTTGAGCTGTGCCCGTACGTGCCATAACATATCCGTTGGCTAGCAACGCATGTGCTCCGAGCATTACTTTGGTTGCCTCCGGCATAACATAGCCGACGGCATTGATAAGCACATAGGTGCAGGGTATGCCATGGGCATGCAGGCGACGCAGCATCTCCTGACCCTCGCAAAATGGTCGCGAGTCAACGACAATGACACGAAAGGCCACCTGTCGACGTTTGGCCTCCTCGCAGATGTACTGAATGAGCGAGGAGCAGGCAAACGTGAGCAACACATCGCCGTCAGTGATCTTCTCTTGCATTGAGCTGCTGATAGCTTGTGCGGCCTTGCCAATCTGATTCTCTATGTAGGTGTCAATAAAGTGTGCGAGTAGCTCCTTAAGCTGTAATATCAGAAAAGAAAAAACGTATTACAACTCTACTCAACTATGTAGGTCTTTCAATTAGGTTTGTACCTCCGTTTCGGGTTTATCTGCTGGCAACTGAGTCAGCTGGTTTTTAAACTGCTTGTACGCATTGTAGACGGAAACGGCCAGCGGTCGACACTTGTGCAAATGATCCACATGATGCTTGACAGCCACATCGAGACTGCGACCAAACTCCTTCTTCGCCGGCGTCTCAAAGTCATGCACCACCTGTCGGAGGGCATGTAGAAAGGCGATGCAGCGTGCATTGGAGCCCACAACAGTTCGTTCCGCATACTGAACACCCAGACGAGCCATGCTGGGATGCACGTTGGGATTGTTTATAAATAAACTGGCATCCTTGTCAGCGCTAACCAAATGATTAAACAGCTTCACTTTGCACTCTCGTTCCGCTTTGAGCGTGGACGTCTTTGCCGGTGATTTCGAGGGTGATTCACTATCACGTTTGGGTTCGTTTACAGGCAAGGCACTCACTGTTGGGGCTACCTTGGCGCTACTTGCAACAGCCTTAGCAGCTGCTTGAGACGTTGGGGCAGCTTTTCCTTTAGTTTGTCCCTGTGTCTTGGCTGCGCGCTGCGCCTCCTGAATGGCACGACGCTCCGCCTTGGTAAGTGCTGGTTTTTTCTGCAAGTGTAATTTCTATGATTTGTTGTCTGGAACTTTTAAGGATTCGTTTGCTTACCTTATCTTGCTCAGCTGCTGATGCAGTTTCTGAAGTAGCAACCGCTGCAGGTGCAGCAGCAACAGTTTGGTTGGCAGAAGTCTTGGGTGCAATATTTAGGTTATTTATTTGCTGCGTCGCTGCGTCCACATTATTGGATTTGGCTGACTTGGCCGCTTGCTTGGCTGCCTTTTTCGCCTCGCGCTCAGCTTTTATTTGCTCGCGCGTCTTTTCTCCAGTTTCCGCTGCAGTGGAGATCAATGTTGAGGAAACGGTGACATTTGTGGGCGTGGCGGATGCAGCTAACGTCAGTTGACTTATATTATTGCTATCTTTTGTGGTTGTTGTTGTTGTGGTAGTTAATTTTTTTGTTATGGTCGTTTGCTCAAC
This sequence comes from Scaptomyza hsui, assembly GCA_018152825.1. NCBI lineage: Eukaryota > Metazoa > Arthropoda > Insecta > Diptera > Drosophilidae > Scaptomyza > Scaptomyza hsui. The sequence goes on from JAECXO010000002.1 coordinate 10,814,188, forward strand.
TTCGGTAATAATTGTCGTCGCTGGAGTATTGGTTGGCTTCTGTTTCTTGGATTGTTTCGCCAGCTTTTTGGCTTCGCGCTCAGCCATCACTTGCTCGCGGCTTTTATCCGCTACTTGTGCACTTGGCTGTGGGTTACTGTTAGCTTTTTGCATTGCACTACTGCTTTGTGCGTGATCTTCGTTATCTTCCAATCGGTTTCGTTTGTTTCTAGGCCGATTGCGTTGGCGTTGTTTCTTTTGCTTGGACGCTGGAAAGCTCGGTGAGCCCTGTGAAGTTGTACCAGTAAATATTATTAGATGCAACACACGTGCCGAAATTTTCTAAAATTAAGCAAGCCAAATGAAACACAATTTCTACTGAAAACTAATTATTGTTTGTAAAAGTTAATGTTAGTAGCCTGAAAATATACCTGATCACTGTTTACAACCATTTTGATGGCTTGAAAAGACAAAAATGTGGGCACTTTAATGGTAAAAGGATCTTATAACGTTAGCAATACAGCATCTTTAATTTAGAAACCCCTTTTATTTACCTTATGTATGAATTTGTTGCAGTACGGCTTTACAAGTTTGCTCACGATGGCAAAATTTAGCAGCTGGTTTCTGAGTGCTGCCACATTTTAAATCAAAATATGTGCATCCCTGTAGGTTAGCACCGTGAATGGCAAACACACGTCGACACAAGTGAATGGCTGAACGAACAGCAAGGTTATCTTAACTATTTACAATGTTATGAACAAAAAACTTAATGCACGTTTTAAATCCTTTATTTGACCATTCAATATTAATGTGAAGCCACATAAAGCTCCGAAATGTAGATGCAACTTTAAACAACTAAATCAATGGCAGCACTCGATTAGCCCAACAGATTAATGGTGCTCAGCATGTTCCTTCGCTTGGCTGGCAGCCCAGGCCTTCTTGTTTTCGGGCGAATTGGCTGCAAAAAAACATCGTTATTGCAGTCATAAAGCAGCTAATAGCAGATTGCTAAAGGGATACTTACCCAACTTGCTAATCTTGTAGAAAACGGGCACACAAGCGACCGCTGCAATGAAGTAGTAGCGCCAGATCCATTGATTCTTAATGTAGTGCTTGATTGGGAACTGGGCAATTTTAGCCGAGAAGGTGTATGGATATCTCATGGGACGTCCAGCGGGCTTATCTGCAACAACTTTGTCGGCCATGGTTGTGAATTGTTTGCTGTCAATTTGATAAATTTGCGAATTATGAAAAATTATGTAATTTTTGTTGCGAATGCCGCAGTTACGTACCTCTGCTAGACGGCGAAAATACCACAATATTTTAATATTCTGCTGCAGCCCTGGCAAGACGTGAAGTTGGTTGCGACTTTTGGTACTGCCAACTTATGTTTTATGGTATTTATTACCATTTAATATATAATTTTTAAAACAAATGTGACAGGTTGTTTTAACTATGACAATTAAAATGCATACTAAACTTTGTTGCTCAGTTTCCGTTTATTTTCAAAAGGGCGGCTTGGATTTATTTTGGTTATGATTGCAAATAAATGGCAATATTTGTTCAAACAACGGTCACACTGCTTGCCATTCACTATGGTTGTGTTGTGGATCACCTACCGGCGGAAAACAAAATTTTAGTTTTTGTGTTTTTAGTTTTTCTATAAAGTGAATTAACCAATTCATTTTTAATGATCATTACAAAATTTTAAATAAATTACAATGCATGCCATACTTTTGAACACAAATGCGCTTGCTCGGTAAGCCGCAATCGCCAAGGCACAGAACCTAAACGTTTAACGCTCAACGCATACCACAAAACACGTGAAACCAAAAACAACAAAACCAGCCATACTGCCATGCCCGGGAATTTGGATTTCGACGAGCTGGATTTTCTGTTCAACACAACAGAAGCACAGCCATATAATGTCGCTACCAATAATAATAAGTCGGCGAAAAAGCAACGGAGTCTCGCCGAGAAAATTGCCGACATCGATGCGCTGCGCCATGAACTTAAACAGAAACAGCAGCAGCTGAAGGAACTGCATCAAACAGCGAGCGAAGTAACCAAGATTTATCAACGAGAGAAACAGCAACGCATGCAACTTGAAACTCGCACGACTGCTGACAGCGAAAAGATCAAGGACTTGAAGCGAGAACTCGAGAAATCCCAGATACAGTATGAGCAGCTGAAGGCAAAAACAGAATCCAAGGCATTGCCTGTGAAAGCCGAGGACTTGGTACGCATGTTCATGCAGCGCATTGGTCGTGACGCGATCGCTGGGGCCGCCACAAAGGCCGAGCGCGCAATGATTGTGCAGCTAACGGACTTTTGCTGCTTAGCCAAAATCAACATACCCAATCACGAGAGCCCCCAAAAGATGCGATCCAAAAATAAGCAATTGCAATCGCAAGATTTAATGTGCGGCAAACCAGAAATGAGCTCCATTGCCGTACAAACGGAAGGTTCGAAAGAAAACAGTAAGCCGGCATTGTGCACAATTGCTGTCCAAACGGAAAGGGTGTCTACCCAGGATGTGGGCGTCCAACACAAAAATCCATCATATACGCGCGGCACTTTAACCGATAAAATCAAATTGAGCGATGTGGGCACGTGCTTCCCAGAGCCAAAGCCTGCTCCGAATGCTCAACAAATCTTGGATGAGATTCTGCGCTGGCAAATAACACGACTGAGTCCCATCAATGATGCTCCGACGGCAACAACTGCCAGCAAAGGCACATGCACCGATCTGTGCAATGTGCAGCGTGAGGTTGATTTTCTGCCCGATCTGCCGGCAGAATTGAAAAGGTCGCTTTCAAGGCCACCGTCGCGTGCCAACTTCGACAGAGTCAAGGATGAGATATCGATGCCCATCGATCCGATTCAACACATAGCCAAGGATCTACTTAGCTCTCTGCCGCATAATCAAAACTCTTTGGCCCAATTGCCGCCGCAGGTCTTTGAGGAGATCTGGCAGCTTATGGGTAAAATGGTGCTCGTTGCTCTCCAGAGTCGTCCCACAAATAACATCACCCAGGCGGACTTTCACAGCTGGTTCGACACTCTATACGAAAGCTCGATAAACCAGTCGCTCAATGTCAGCAACAGCAACAATACGGATGGTAAGCGCATTTTATTTAGTTTCCAGTTCAACGAACTAAACATGGTTTTTACAGATACAAACGTAACGTTCATTGATGCTGGCATTGATTCAGTTAAAGAGTCGACACCACCACCACCACCAGCACCGGAAATTGGGTTAGAACTGACACCAATAAGGCTGCCACCGCTGCCAAGGAAGAGGAAGATCAAAGAACAGAAGAAAAACAAACACAATGTAGAGGAGCAGCAATCGTCTGAAACGGCTGTTCATTTCCTAAGCAACTTAAATGCTTTCAACAAGCCAAACTGTGATTTAATGGACATTCAACTGGATGAGGAGGAACGTCAATTACTGCAACTTATGTCGCCAAAGGCATCCAAACTACAGAAAACAGTATCTCACTTGTCACCTGAGCCACCAGCTGCCGATGATGAACATCAACTATCCAAAAATAATTCTGCAACTAATGAAAATTGTAATTCACCTGAACCACCAGTTGCAGAGGAAAATCAACTATCCAACAATATTAATGTAACAGATGATAGAAGTTCACCTGTATTCATGGCTGAGAATTGCAATCAAAGTAATCCACAAGGCACTGGCACAAACTCACCAGATTCTGTAATTTCAGTGCCAAAAACTAGTTTCCTTCCTATCAAACAAATTTGTCCACTCTCACCTGAACCACCAGTTGCGATGAGCGAAATCAATAATTCAAAAAGTCTCAACAATATTGATGCAACAGATGATAGAAGTTCACCTGTATTCATGGCTGAGGATTGCAATCAAAGTAATCCACAAGGCACTGGCACAAACTCACCAGATTCTGTAATTTCAGTGCCAAAAACTAGTTTCCTTCCTATCAAACAAATTTGTCCACTCTCACCTGAACCACCAGTTGCTGATGATGACAGCAAGCTATCTAATAATTCAGAGGAAAATCAACTATCAAACAATATTGATGAAACAGATGATAGTAGCTCACCTGTATTCATGGCTGAGGATTGCAATCAAAGTAATCCACAAAGCAGTGGCACAGCCTCACCAGGTTCTATAATTTCAGTGCCAAAAACTAGTTTCCTTCCTATCAAACAAATTTGTCCACTCTCACCTGAACTACCAGTTGCAGAGGAAAATCAACTATCCAACAATATTGATGCAACAGACGATAGTAGCTCACCTGTATTCATGGCTGAGGATTGCAATCAAAGTAATCCACTAAGCACTGGCACATCCTCACCAGATTCTATAATTTCAGTGCCAAAAACTAGTTTCCTCCCTATCAATTGTAAGAATGTTGCTAAAAACTTCAAAAGCAAGAAGCGTCTGCTTTCATCGATGTTTAGCAGTGATACTGATTCGGAAGATGAACAAGCACAGTCGTCCAAGCGGATTGCACCAAAAGGAGAAGAAGCAAACAGCTCTGACAAAGACACTTCTGCATTGACCATTGATGAGGGTAGTTTGCACGGAACCTCTTCCGCCGACGAAAAGTTGTCAATTGCTGCCTTAAGTGACGACAATCAGTGCACCCCAGACAAATCTATTAGCCCGCCGAAAGTTAAGAATGAGCCGCCAGTCCGTGCTAACAAACGCAAGCGAAATTCAAGCTCCTCCTCCTCGTGTCAGTCGGAGCCGTCTGTTAAACGTTTCACGCGATTCCAAGCCAAACAGCAGCTATTGCTGGTAGCTGACAACAAAGAAGAAATAATACTCAATGTGAACTGTGAAGTGCAGCCAAGCTGTATTTATGATTCTTCCCCCCTCTCACCGAAGGCCACCTTGGAGGAGATTTATAGAGAGCCCATCAAGATTCCATTGAAGACGCACGGTGGCGAGAAAGAACCAACGGTGCTAATAAGAAATGTGATCAAATATGAATCGAAACAACGTGGCAAACGAAAGCAGCAGCAACCACAAATGAACAAAAACCAAATAAAACAATTCCGTCAGAATATTATCGAATTTGTAGAGCACTCGGCACCTTTGGATCCGACATGTGCTCGTCTTATAAATACAGAAGAAGGTGTTAAAGCTGTTATTAATACCATCATCGAAGCAAACAGCAAGATCAAAGATAACGTTGCCCTTGTGCATCTGCTAAGTGCGCTGGAGCCTTGTAAGTTTAAGGCACGTTTACTCATAGAGCGTCTGATGCAGCCATTGGATCAGCTGTTGTTCAAAACAAATGAGCTGCCGGCAACGGAAGTGGCACACAAATGTGTACGACTCTATTTGCAGTTAATTGGAGTGCAGGCAAGCATTGCTGAGCGACTGGAGAGCTTTCATAATCCGGCGCGCGTGATTTTGGCCAAGATACTGTATCACTACAGAAAGGACATGGAGCTACTGGCCCTGGAGGTGTTCAATCAGTTTCCAACGGTGATGCCAAGTGCAAGCGATCGTGCCTATGATAATGCCGATCCTATAGTTACGGTCATCAAGCACACACTCATGAACAACAACTATAATGTCGCAGATCCCAATGGACCACAACGTACACTGATCAGTAGACTTCGCTTCGACTATTTCTATAATCCGTTTGAGCCCAACAAGCTGCTGGTGCTCGCCAATCTGGTGGAGAAACTTAAAGCTGGCCGTCTGCATGACCTCCCCTATGCCTTTGCACTGTTCTGCAAATGCAATCCAGCTAATTTTGTGATCAGGGATGTGCTCGAGAAACAGCTGCTGCCGCTGGCCGACAGCTTCTGTGATATGTGCACTGTGATTAGAACGTATGATGACCGAATGGAGTGCGTGCTGCAGTCCATATCGATGATTGTCAAACAGCTACCGCTGGCGCTCCTTAAGGATATTTCTGTTTATGTGGCGCTCTTCAAGCGGGTGCTTCTGGCGGTGCCGCGCTCTCAGGTCCAGCAGGCAGCGGTTCAGGCCATCCTGCGTACTCAACGTTTCGGCTACGGGTTTGCTTTGGAAGCGCTTCGGAGCTACAGGCCCAACTATCAACTGACGTTCATGACACGTGCGATGATGCGCAGCTTTGCCGAGCGACAAAAGAAGCATCAGTTTAAACCTGGGACAAGAGTCTAGTTGATAATTGGTATGAATTGTATCTATTTATTTTGTATATGGTTTTAAATGTATTGTATATTAAATTGAATTATACTAAATGCCTTTGCAATTGATATCTTTACAACTTTGAACTTACAGCTAAAATGAGTTTAAATTAAACAGAAAAAAAAGGATAAACACATTAAATGTAGAAATGATTGCACGATTAAATGGAAAAAAAGGCATGGAGTGTGGTAAAGAAAGTAGCAATAATTTCAAATTTACAATAGTTTTTCACTGTACAATAACAAGCGAGGATATATAAAACACATAAATATGTATGTATATATAAGTACGATATATAATATTTATGTATATGCATTGTAAACTATGTCAACCAAGTCGAAATGCCTTTTAAGCCGCTAACAACACAACAGCAACAACTTGTGGCTCAGTGGAGGTAAGGTACTTTTTGTGAACATGGGCTAAACGTTCAGCTTTGATTCGTAGTAGTCTAGAAGCGTTTGATTGCAAGGCTGCCACCAGTTGTTGCCATCCAGTACCAACAGCTCTTGCTAGATCAGTTTGTTTAGCTGCAATAAACAATTGATACATTAGAGTTGAAAATGTTTAATAAATTGATTGGACATACTAGCGAGCGACGCTGGTGTTCTTTTCGAGTGCAACCTGTGCCTGTTGTGGCGAGAACTTTAGCACCGCCGATATGACTTTGACCAAAGTCTCGTTGTTCGTATTGCCGGTTAAATACTGCAAAAGGAATTGTGATTAAATTTGGAAACGATTTCTTATAGTATTGCTGCCTTACCTGGAACATTATGTTGCGCAGATACTCGAATTCTGTGTTGGCTGGAACACTATCGCTGTGCTGCATGGATACCTGCAAGACAAGTAGATTTAGTTAACATAGCCACAAGCTGTTAGATCATTCTACTTACCAATGTTTCATCCAATTGCCGCGACAGCTTTGCATTCTGCAGCTTCAGCCGCTCATTGGATTGTTCGAGTATGAGAAAGTTTTCACATTTTTGTTCCAGAAACAGATTTCGATTTGTCACATCCTGCACCTCGCTCATGATGTCCTTAAGCTTTGCCTCCAGCAGCGCCTTCTCATCGCTGGCCACCGCCTGCTGCACGCTCTTGGGTGCCAAACTGGCCAACAGCTGTTGCGCCTGGATGCCAGCACGCAGCGTCTCCAGTTCGGTGATGCGCTCCGTCATTTCCTTGTTGTTCGCCTGCAGCTCATCGATTTCCTGCTGCAGATTGGACTGCTCGCCGTTGCTCTTGTGCTTCAGATCCTCCAGTTCACGCTGGAGCTGCTCATTGAGGCTGCGCAAATGCTCTGAATCGTTGGGCAGTGTTGTTGTTGTCGTCCTTGCACCTGTTCACTTTGCTCCTTGTTTCAGTTGCTCCTCGAGGCTGAGACAGCGCTCTTCTGTTTTGGCCAGCTCATCTTGACGCTCCTGCAGCTGTTGTTGCATGTGCATCAACTCCTTTTGCACTGCATCATTTTGTTCACCAACGAATCTCGCATGCTCACTCTGGCGCGTCAATTCCAGCGCTTGCTCCTCCAGCGTTGATTTCAGATGCGCTGCCTCTGTTTTGAGTGCCTGACTAATCGCATCCTTTTCGGCCAGCTGGCTGTCATGCTGCAGCACCTGCTCCTGTAGCACATAAAGCTCGCATTGCAGAGACTTCAACTTCTCGCCACTGTCGCCATGATTGGTCAACGCCAGCGAGAGTTCCGCCTCCAGTTGTTTCGTATGCTTGTTTAGATATTCGTTTTCCAATTGCAGTTGCTCGTACTCAGTTTTCGTGTGCTCCGATCCGTTTGAGCTCTTTAGGGTCTCGATTTCCCGCTGCAGCGCATCGTTTGCCTCGTGCAGACGCTCCACATCCCCGTTGGCGGCACTGCAGCGTGCCTGGAGCGTTTCCAGCTGTGCGGCATGAGCAGCGTTCGCCGCTTGAGCCTTATCCAGATTAGCCTGCTCCACCTCCTTGAGTGCGTCCAATTGCCCGCGCAGATTGTGCACAGTTGCCTGCAACGTTGCCAGCTGCTCGCCAGAGCGTTCCGCCTGATCCTTCAGTTGCTGCTGCAGTTCGCGCTCCCGTTCGCGCACCTCTTCCAATTGCTGCTGTGCCTGATCCAAGTCCAGCTGCAAGCTGTTTGCCTGCTGTTCTAAGGCTGCCTTCGCTTCTTGCATGCAATTGAGTTCGTCCTTGGCTACGAGGCTCTCCTTTTCGTGGGCATCGCACTTGTCCTGCAGTGTGCGATGATCATGCTCCATGATCTCCTGCGCATTCTGCAGCTTGGAATGCTCATCGAGCACCTGTTGCATTTTACCTTGTAATTTGATTAGCTCGTCCTGCTGTTTCTCCAAATGATTGTTCTGCTCCTGCAGCAGACAATTGTGCTCGGCCAATTTGCTATTCTCGCTCTCAATCTCCACGATCCGTGCTGTGGAAAGTTCACCCTGTGCATCGTTTTGTTGCTGTTGCTCCTGCAATGCCTCAATGTGCGTTTCCAGCTGCCGCTTTTCGCGTTCCAGTTGCGTTTGTGCCGCCTGCACATCCTGCAGATGTGTCTGCATCGTTGTAATCTCCTCGAGAATGACAGTGACGCGCTTCTGCAGCTCCAGCTTTTCATTGCGCAACTCCTCAACCTTTGCCGCCTCCAACTTGAGCTGCTCCAAGCTGGCTGCCTGCTCGCTGTGCTTCGCCTGCAGTTGCTCGTGTTGTTTTTTCAGTTTGTTAAATTTGCCGGCGCCTGCTTTCAGCTCCTTCTCCTTGGCCTGAGCAGCACTCAGTTTCTCGTTTAGGTCATCAATTTGCTGTCTTAAACTTGCTATCGTCTCCGATTCACTATTTGTGCTGCTGGCGATTTGATCGCCTAAAGATTGCAGCTCACGCTGAAGCTTGAGTGTCTGTTCCTCGGCAGCTGCCTTTTCTACGGTTAGTACGGAAACTATTTCATGTTCCTTCTCTAGACTCTTTTCAGTTTCCAGCACACGCTGCTCCTGCTCGGTCAGACGTGTTCTGGCATCTTCCAGCTGACTCTGCAGCTCCTCCAGAGACGACTCGTTTTGCTGATAGCGTTGCACAATTTCATTGAGCTGATTGTTCTGCAAATGCAAATCCTGCAGACTCTGCTCGCTGTCCATTTTGAGTGTTTGCAGCTGTTGCTCCTTTTCCTTGTGCTCTAATCTCAGTGTGTTTAGTTGTTGCTCTGTTTCCAATAGTTTATTATGCGCTTCCTGTTTGGCATCCTGCAGCTGTTTGAACTGTTCCTTAACTTCTTCAGCTTGTGTTTTGTGACTTTTTGAGGTTTCTAGCTCAGCTTGGAGCTGATTTAGTTTCTCCTGCAGCAGTTCCTTTTGCTGCTCTTCCTTCGCCGTCTGCTCTAATCTCAGCGTGTTTAGTTCTTGCTCCATTGCAATTAGTTTAGCGTCTGCTTCCTGTTTGGCATTTTGCAGTTGCTTCAGTTGCTCCTTTGCCAGTTCCACGTCGGCTTCTTGCTGCTTTAATTTCGCCTCCAGTTGCTCCAGTTCAGACAAAGATTTCGTTAGTTTAGCCGTTAGTTCTTGCTCCTTTTTCGTTTGCTCATTTAGTTGCTGTTCCATTGCAGCAAGTTTGTTTTCTGCTTCCCGTTTGGCATTCTGCAGTTGCTTTAGCTGCTCCTTGACTTCCTCTGACTGAGTTCCACGTGTGTTTGCCTGTTCCAAGTCAGCTTCTCGCTGCTTAAGCTGTTCCTGCAACTGTTTGACTTCCTTTTCCCTATTAGCCAACTCCGATTCAATTTTCTTTTGCTGAGCTACCATCTGTTGACTCTTTTCCACATGCTCTCCTCTCAGTGTGCTTAGAATATGTTCCGTTGCAATCAGTTTAGCGTCCACTTCTTGTTTGCCACTCTGCAGTTTCTTCAGCTGCTCCTTAATGTCCATCGACTGCGCTTCCCTTCCATTGGCAATGTCCAGCTCAGTTTCAAGCTGCTTTACATTCTCCTGCAGCTGGCGCACTTCGGCTTCCTTGTCCTCCAGCTCTGTGTGTATTGCTTGCTTTGTCTGTGCCAGCAACAGCACATTTTCCTCTTCCTGTTTGCGCAACGCAGCTATTGTACCGTTGGCCTCCTCATTGTTTTTCCTCAGCTCCATCAGCTGTGCTTCCTGCTCGGTCAGCAATTGACGTAGCTTCACCAGCTCGTTGTCAATCTCCTGGCTGGGTTGACTTCCATTTAGTGTAGGTGCTGCCGACTCTGTCGTTGTCATTGCCACTGGCTCCTCGAGATCGATTAGCTTGTCAGCTGCGTCTGACTGGCCACGCTCCAGTGCGGCAGTCACATTGTCAGGATTCTCGCCGAGCAACTTTAGCTTGGTTTGGTAGGCTTGCATCTTGCAGCTCATGTCATCCATTTCGATGCGTAGCGCTTCCTCCAGATGAGCTTTTGCCTGTTGCTCCAACGTGCATTGTTCTCGCAGCTCGCTGATGCGACGAAGAGCCTTGTCCTGAGTCTCCACGAGCACAGACTAAAAGCAAATACGTTATATTTAATTAATTGATTTGTATTTATTTCATACCCTCGCCTTGCTGCTGTCACGCTCCAGTTCCTTGTACTTTTTGCAAGATCTGTATACCTGCAGCGATATTTGTGATAGCGATCAAGTGACTTCTTGTATGCATCGTACAGCTGATCCTTGGTTATCACATCAAGGCGCGCTGTCGATGCGGAGTCATCAAACTCACTGCTCGTCTCATCCAAATCCGACTGCAAGTGATACATCTAATAGCAAGGAAAAGTATTGAGTTTAGAATATGTGTGAAATGTGTAGTATTAACGAATCTCCACGCACTTACCGCTGGAGCATCATATGCGGGCAGGCGAAACGACACATCGCTAGCCATGGACGAGTTGGATAGCTTGCGGGTGCGTGGTATGGCACCACTTCCTCCCATGCCATTGAGTGACTGGGTCGAGGCACGACCGCCGCGCGGCAACTTCTGTATGCGGTACGGGGAGTTTTGTGGCGTATCTAAACAAAATATATCAACAAAGGTAATCACTGATAAGACATCATATCGATAACACTACAAACATTACCCTCTTCGGTGATGCTGAAGAAATTCTCCGGTGTGCCGGTATCGGTATTTTCCGAGCTGTTCGGTGTTGTTGTCGTAGACGATGAGCTCACGGCGGCCTGAAATGAAAGCAAACCGATAAAGTTGTTTCGCATTTGTACGTACGTACGTGTGTGTGTGTTTGTCACATGCAGTGTGAGTGTGTGTGTGTGAGGGGGGGATTTGGGCGTGCTCACAGCTGCCAGTCTGTTTCAAATGGGTCAAATTGAACAGTTTTAGCATATTGCATTGCTTAATTTGAGTACATTCCCCCACTCCCTCAAAACAAACAAGCCTCAAACACACACACACACACACAGTCTGGACACAGTATTTGCTTGTGTGCGTATGTTTTCGTTAATTTGCATTTTTTTTTTTGGTTTTTCCTTGCCTGGGCTGCATTTGCAAATTGTTGGAATTTGGACGGCGACGCTTTCACTTCCTCGATTAGTTTATTTTTCAGATTGGCAAACATTGTTGGGCAGTTGCTGCTCTTGTTTGTTACTGCGTTTACTACTTAATTTAGGCACAATTGAATTTATATAAAAAAACATCTAATATAAATAAATACGTGTCTGCAGCTATCACTCCAATTGCCACTAGTCTGAAACGGTGCGATGTGGCAGCACTCTGTATATTTTGACCATATTAAGTACGTATATTTTTGGGATTTTTATCGCCTTTGTGTCGAAAACGGTGCAGGGTCTGTCTAAAGAAAAAGAAACGGCTAAAAAGTCAGCTATAAATTTCAAATGTATTTTGTATATTTAACTAAAAGCTTTTAAAGCTGTATATCAAAGCTTGGTTTGGCAACTGGCTAAATTTATCTACTATCAAGCTTGCTTATTTCGAATTTGAGGGGCAACCATAAAAACTCACCTTACATTTCCAGCTATAAAAAACAGGAGGAGACGAGCCTTGTTGTTACCCCAACTATAAGCCATAAATTTACTGGGGCTGTTTTGTTTTGAAAGCAGACAAAGCTGTCAAAACTTTAAAAATACAGAACTCTTGGCAGTCAACACTTTCATTAATACTCACAGCCTTATTCACATAACATTTTCATTTCTTATATTTGCCAAATTGAACGTTTGGATCCAACAAATATGATATTCAATAGTTTTACCTGTATGCGGGGACTCAGCGAGTTCAGTGCAACTGCTCTATTTATAATGATTAGCTGCATGGGTAGCGCTGTCAACTGTACCACGGATGGAATCAATCTTGTATCAAGTGTTCAATACGGATTGGCTGTCGTTGTGATTATGCACATCTTTGGATTTATATCGGGCGCCCATGCAAATCCTTGCGTCTCACTGGCTTGTTATATACTTGGCCACATTGGCTATAAGATGATGCTCCTCTATGTGATCTGCCAGGTGGCTGGAGCAGGTTTTGGTTACTTTCTACTACTGAAAATGCTGCCTCCAGCCATTTTCGATACTTGCAAGCAAGGCGTTGGCATTGTGGAGCCCATGATGGGTCTGTCCTACATTCAGATCCTGAGCATTGAGGGTTTTCTCACAGCTGTTCTCGTTCTGGCTTGGTGTGCTCTTTGGGATGTGCGCAGCGGTCGATTCCTTGACTCCGTCACCCTACGCATGGGCTGTTTAGTGACTGCATGCAATTTGGCCGGCGTAAGTTAAAACAAACAATTTTTGTTTTTATTAACCAAAAACTAGACTTAAAGTTGTTCGGAAACTTTTGCAGGGTCAGCTGACGGGCGCTACGATGAATCCGGCCAAGATTCTTATACCCACACTGTACAAGGGCAATCCGGAAAGTGTGCTGCTGCAGCTGGGCGGACAAATGTTGGCCGCCATCATTGTGCCTCTGCTTTGGCAATTTGCCTACACACAGCGCTATAAACCACTTGAGGAGGAGCACAACGAGAGACCCCCAGCTGAACTGTATCTAACCCCATAAGAATAATGCTTGTTTAAGTTAAACTCACGTTTTACTTTATATATTGTCTGTCTACTCAGTGTGGTCATTTATCAGCAATTAGTTGGGCTCCCTGCCAGGTCCAATTTAATTGAAGGTTCTCAACCACTGAGGTCATCTGGCACACAAGTAAGTTGCCATGTGGATTAAAGTGCAGCTTAACATGCGATAAGCGTCTTAGGTTGTTAGATAAATTTCCTCATTGTGATTCTTATCTAGGTATTAATATTTTTTTCGAGAGGTGCCTAGATACTGTCTACATTGCTAATACAACTAATTAAAAATAATTTATGTTCAGAAAAACAGAAGTAAATGTAATAACTGCCTTAAGAGATAACTGAAATGTGCCGTCGATGGAAGTTATCTTTATCTAGCTAAAAATAGCTCGCTGTAAAAAAAATATGGTAATAGGGCAAGGGATGTTTTCGGAATTCGCACAAGTTATATTACCTTATTGCCATATTATTTATTTCTGATATATCATAATTATATACATAAAATTCACACGCACTTTCAATCTATCCACTAAACTACTTTACACTTTATAAATTTATACAAATACATACACATTTTTGAGAGACATATATTTTCTATGGTTGCGATTCGTTGGTTTGAATGTGTTTATCGGCATCATTAGACTGGCGCCTGAAGACATGCTTGTAGACAAGGGACATGAATAATGCTGCCACCATCGGACCCACCCAGTAGATCCAGTGATCCTCCCAAACATTGTTCCACAAGGCTGGCGCAAAGGAACGTGCCGGATTCATGCTGGCGCCCGTAAACTGACCCTAGAGAGGGAAGTAACCAAATCAAAGTTAAGTTAAGCAGAAAGTGGAAAAGTTTAAGCCACTTACCGCAGTTAGGGACAAACACGCAATGGCCAAACCAAAACGAACACCAACCGAGTCCTGGAGCTTGGCATTGCGCGGATCCCAAACGCCACAACAAATGGAGATTAGCACACAGGTGATCAGGAACTCGATGAGGACGCCCTGCCAAGCGCTAATCCCGTTGGCAACTGTGGTCACACAAGCACCCAGCGGAGTATCCGAGCTGCAGATGGCATCATTGGGCAGCGAAGCCTTCAGCAGTCCATATCCTATAAAAGCGCCAAGCATCTGAGCCACAAAGTATGCCAGAGCCATGGGCAGCGATATCATATTATAAATATAGCTGGCAAGTGTCACGGCCGGATTGAGATGAGCGCCGGAGACACAACCGAAGCACTGGATACAGATGAGCACAACGAAGCCAAAGTTCAGGGCACACTGCAAATGGGAGTTGATGAACTCCGTGGTCTGGACACAGCCCATGCAGCCCAGGAACATGAGGATGGCCGTCGCAATCAGTTCGCCAAAGATGATGCATAGCTTGTCCAAAATGGCATTTCTGCAAAACAGAGAGAAGGAAGAGAAAACGAAACCGGATGAGACCTTACAGACTTGGGATAAATATAGTAGTAATGGCACCTGCCTCGTGTTCAGGTTTTCCTCGGTCATAATGAGGGCAGCGTATGTTATTTGTATTAAAAATAAAAAGCCAGTTGTTTCAACAACGTTTTACGCGAACGCACAGCACGCAACTGAATTGCGAGCGTCTCTGAATCCGAGACGGATATCAAACTGAGAGAGAGTAGTATGAAAAGAGTGCAGCGCAGCGTTGCCGCTAACTGATTAGGTTTGTCACTCGACCCATTGGCAAAGCCACTTAACTTGTCACTCCCTCAAAACGCGTTCAATAGCTGGCCAGTGGACTGACTTTGAATGGCCACTAATCTTTAACAGCGTGCTATTATCAATTATCAAATTATCAAAACGCTAAAGCCAATTATCAGCTGACGCTCTTGCACTTGTATTTGCGTATTTATTTATTGCTACTAAGATACCATACTCAAGCTAGCCATCAAAGCACTCTATCTAATTCCAACAAATAATAGCAGTTTAAATAGGGTCAAACATGGTTAGGGTATGTGTTTCAGAATCCTTTGGCAATCGATATTTATAAGAAAGAAAGTTTGTATTTATTTTCGTGTTTGGTTTTTCAACATCAAATTTTATTAGAAGAAAAAACTTCTTATTTAAATCCAAAAATAAATATTTCAATCAGTTAAAAAGGTTCAAGTGGAAGACGCTCTTCTGGGAGTTACCCAACAAATACAGAAACAAATATTTTCAGACATTCACAATTTCAGTAGTACATTTGTTTCAAGTACAAAATAACACATTGATCAATTTAAGTGTTTATTATGCGATTAATTGTTAGTGTTATTTTAGTTAACTGGTATGTGTTAAAAAGTTAACGTCATATGAGTTTCTATGGAAACGTATTTTCAAGTTCTTGCAGTTAATAGATATGAATCAAATAGCTGCCAAATCAAGTGGCTGTTAATAACTATTAAGTAATATTGTACAACAACCGTTTAGACAGAGCATTTGTACTTCGTCATGCAGCGTTCGTTAGAGCTTTTATTGCAACGTTTTATTTACAACATTCAATTATTCAGTAGTACGAATAAAATAATTTATAACGGATGGGGGGTACTACTGGCGTAATAGATAAGCCATTCATTAGTAATGCCTGAAGAATTTACTTGTACCAAAAACGTTTTTTTATGAATGATTCTTAGCACTACAAGAGAGTATTCTTATCAAGGGGGTTTCGAGATCAATGGAACTCGCCTGTTTATGACAATCAGGTGTTTTTTCTTCTTTTCAACGTTTCAGCATTATTCACAACTGTTTTTTGGCGTGCACACAAACAATCGAAAAACTAAGCCATGTGACATTGAAAAAAAAAGTATTGAGATTAAAGCTGCTCTGTGAATTGAAAACATAAACCTTGGCGGAAGCTGTCATTGTTTTAAGCCCGAAACCGACTTTCTTTGAATGTTTGCCTATCTTAGTGATTGACAGCTCATCAAAATGTGTTTATTTGTGTGTCAAATGACATGTGGAAATTTTTTAGGTCTTTATTTTGACGTACGTGTGTTTGTCATTAGTGCAAGATATCTCTGAGCGAATTTATGAATCAACGTACTTAGACTTTGCTCTTTATTTCTACACAATCAAAGAGTGCAAAACTTACTTATCAAAGAACTTGGCGACTTGATCATGGTTTGACATTAATAATCCTACAAAATCTTAACAGAAAAACTCTCTTTGATTTAATAGTTTTCTTTATTACACTTAAACTTGGACTAAAACTAATCAGGCAACTGAAGTATACGCAAAAGCTAAACTTTATCAACAAAGATAATTTTAGCATTGGAGTTTCGTAGCTCCACTTCTTCATCTTCAGGGCGACCCTTAAAAAAGAGACGATAGATAATGGAAGTAACGGCCGCACCCACAAGCGGACCAGCCCAATAGATCCAATGATTCTGCCACGAATCGTTCCACACAGCTGGACCCAGGGAACGTGTTGGATTCATGCTGGAGCCAGTAAAGAGACCCTGTACAAAAGAGAACTTAAATTGGTCGAGGAACCTAACGAAAGGTATTAGACTCAATACTAACCGCTGCCAAATTAAGACACGAAACTGTTAGACCAAAGCGTATTGGCGTTGAGTCCTTGAGCCTGGCATTGCGCGGATCCCACACGGAGCAGGCAACCATGACCAAACAACTTGTGATTATAAACTCAATAAAGACACCTTGCAACACCGAAATATCACTGTTCAACACTGTGACACAGACACCAGCTGGATTATTCACACTGACAATGGCATTCAGAGGCAGCACAGCCTTCAACAAACCGTAGCCAATCAGAGCTCCAGCCACTTGGGCAATTAAGTATGCTATGGACATGTACCAGTTTAAGGCGCCATAGAGGAAGGCAGCTAGGGTTATGGCCGGATTTAGATGAGCACCAGAAATAGAGCCAAATGCCTGGATGGCAATCATAATGGCAAAGCCAAAATTCAAGCTCAGCTCGAAATGCGAGTTGAAGAACTGCGGAGACGTCACACAGCCCATGCAGGCAACAAAGATGAATGTTGCAGTGCCCACGAGTTCGCCAAAGAAGGCAGCCAAACGGGAACGATGCTCCGAACGCATCTTTAGATATCTCCAGCTGCTCATCCTCGACTACTGTTACGATATGCTGTCCAAAACCAACTAAAGTTGAGTGTCTTGGGTTCGTGTACGAGCAGCGCAAGGTTTCGACTTTAAATTGGCCCTAATCAATCAATATGAATTATAAAACCTTAATGCTAATTATTATGTGGATATTTTTACTGTTTGTGTGTTTTACGCTTAGATATGAAGGGGGAAGGCGCCAATACGCAGTCTCTGCTAGCCCATTCGCAAATTCATAATTAATTAATCATGTTCAGAAGCCAGTCACAATTCTAAATAACTCGAATGTGAATTGGTTTCACACGGCATGGCGTTTAATGCGTAATCTTATCTCTCATTAAGATGTTTAACGGCTTGCGGAGACTCCGCTAACAGGCTTGGGCCAATACACGTTCTCTCTATCGCAATGGCCGCTAAGTACATTTGATTAATGGGCTCTAAAACGTTGCATCGCACAACGCTGGCCTACTTTAAGGCGCAACTCTCTCTTGTAGCAAGAACAACCGTTACTTGCTCTCAAGTGCGTATTTAGTAGTGATAATTAATACACTATTATTGCGTATTAGCCTAGTTACAGTAAAGACACTTTACTTGGATTTATGACCAAGCTAAGTGCAACGTGTTTACATTCTCTTGCAACAGGTAGCAACAATTTGTGAAGCGGTGAAGAGGTTGTCTTTTATCAATGTTTACTAAGGATTTACATTTGTAAGTTTGTTTTTAATACCTATAAGCTATGTCGCTATCACTTTTCTGTTGAAAATAAAGTTCCATTTACAGAAATTCTTGGTTGTAAAAGGAATCAACATATTTTTTATATGAGCTTAGTTATCATTTTTTGTAAGTTCAGGAACTTATCAGACAATAAACTAAATATATTAATAGAACTTGTTTTTATCTCTTATTTTTTCAATTAACTTATCATTTCTGAATAGAGTAAATGTCTTGGTTTATCTCATGGCTAAATTTAGAAACTTAACTATGAGCGAAAAAAAGTTCTGAAAACTTTTGATTGATATGTTTTCAGTTGATGACTCTGTTGTTTACTATGTATTTTATATGATAAAAATATTGTTAAAATAGAAAAAATGTCTATGTTCTTTATTAAGCGAAGCTTTATATTATTGTATAACAAATGCATTAATATAAAATTCGTTCATCTTGTTCTTAGCTTACAACTAGTTTTGATTTAAGTTTGCCCCTCAACTGAATACAGTTAAGAGAATGTGTGTGTGTTTGTGCCTATGAGAGCTGCACATCCTCGAGTTGACGCATCTTCTCATCTGACATGATCTGTGCCTCGACAACCTCACGCCGGAAGACAGCCTTATAGGCCACGGCAGTGACGACAGCACCGCTCAACGGTGCCAGCCAATAAATCCAATGTGACTCAAAGTTGCCGTTCCACAGCGCAGGCGCAAAGGATCTGGCGGGATTCATGCTGGCGCCAGTGAAGGGACCCTATAAGAGAAACACAAATATTAATAACGACTACTGCATAGACAGAACTTTTACTTACTGCTGCACAGGCCAAACAGGCAATGGCCAGGCCAAAACGAATGGCAACGGAATCATGATGCTTGGCATTGCGTGGATCCCAAACGCCACAGCAGACAATGACCAGAATCGAGGTGGCTACAAACTCAATGCCAAAGGCCTGAGGACTCGACACCTCAACATGTGGCAGAGTAACACACAAGCCATTGGGCACATTTAATGTGGAATAAGGCAAGAGAGCCTTGAGCAGACCATAACCTATAAAAGCGCCCAACATTTGGCCCACAAAGTAGGCAAAGGCCATGGGCAACGAGACCAGCTCATAAACATAAGCAGCCACCGTAACCGCAGGATTTAAATGGGCGCCGGAGACACAACCAAAACACTGAATGGCAATCAGAACTGCAAAGCCAAAGTTGAGCACAATCTGTAAATGACTGTTGGGGAAGACGTCCGTTTTCACACAGCCCATGCAGCCAAGGAAGACGAGAATGCCGGTGCCCAGCAGCTCGGCCAGGAAGCAGCTGATTTTATCCAATGTCGAACCCTTCATTTTGAGCACCTTCAAACAACTGAAATGCGCAGAAATTATGTTAGCAAATGGAATCAACTAAATTTACTTTGTTATCGAGCTGTTAACCTTTACCATTAACATTCACACACACACATTTAACCACAAAAAAAAAAAATCAAATCAACTTCATCAATCATTTTCAAGCCATTCATATCAAAGCCTTTTAATTACATATGATCTTACACACACACACACAGACGCACACACATACAATTGCAGCTGCTGCTGGTTTTTAACTGTAATTTTACCTACAATTTGTGCAATTGTACTCCTTCACATTCAACTTAAGCCTACTTTTGTTAACAGCTTGTTTGGACCTTTTGCGCACTTTGCCGTAAACATTTTTTAGGGTGGCTTGAATATTTTGTTTGTTATGATGTTGCGTGCTGTAGCATTGATTTTTCAAACTATTTCTTTAGAATTGTGATAAGAAAACAGCTGTGATTTAAGTTCTACCTTTTAACATGCTGCATATGGAAAAGGATTTTTGGCAGTGTAAATAAAAGCACACTGTATTTGAGATACTTTTTAACTTTAAATATTGCATATAAACAAAGATTGTCCAACTTCTGCTTTCTTATTATTATTTATAAAATTTTAAAATTTTAATAAACATTTTGATTGCTTGCCAAATATTTTTTTACTCAAAGAAAATCCTTTGTTGTCAAATCTTTTACAGCAATTTGTGCAACTTTATGTTTATTTGAATCAAAATAAACTTTTTTATGGCCACAAATATTTTGAACTTATTTTTATGGAAGTTTATTTTAGATATTTACCGATTCAACCACTCGCGACTCATTTTGAAAATACACTTCTATAAATACTCAATGTATTGTAAGTTTCAGCACCGAAAAAGTTTCTTTTGTACAAAACTCCTAACGGTTTTTTTTTATGATCGCTGGCGCGTTGAGAGGAAAAGTTTACAAAGTGACAGCTCCAGTGTCAATGTCAATCTGAGCTGTGAAGTGCCCATAGACAAATATTTATATGTGTATCTATCATATAGTGTGCATAGTATTTATCTTTTTGCGTTAATCAAAAGCCCATTTTTAGCCGCGAGCGAAGCTGGAGAGAGAGCAAATCCTCCTCCAGTTGTTGGTTGCTGAGCAGCGACGAGCATTAAAAAGTCAAGTCTCCAGAATTTATGAGTGTCTTAAAAATTATAAGGTGGCAACTCTCTCTCGCAATCTCTCTCGCTCTCTCTGAGTTAACTACAAGTTTTACAATGTGTGATGTTTTTGTTGCTCTTCCTTAATATGTTGGGAAAGATATTATTTAAAAAAAAAGCAATAGTATGTTCTTATCAGCTGATGTTTGTTTTTTTTTTCTGAATGGTTCATTGTTGTAATTTGTGTCTTTCAAGTATGTATTGTGACGTTTACTGCAATCGTCCAGTTATCAACACCAGTTGACTGTCAATCACAGCCAACAACAACTGTGAGCTATCAATTACATTGACAATTGCAAAAATAAAAAACAACAACAATTGCGAATTGAGATTGCGTTTCATGCGCTACGCAATGTAAACAAATCACAGCAATACACTACGACTATAGTACTATATATCAATCTGCAATCTGCATCTATCAAAACTCGGCCCCAACAATCATAATTGCACGCAATTCGCTTTAAATGTCTCAATCGCAGTGCGTTTACTTTTTAATTGAGCAAATGGAATAAATCTGAATGGAATGCAATCTTTAAAATATACGTGCATAAATATAAATGTGTTTATTATTTCTATATGAGCATGTCATGATAACCCATGTGATCTTATTTCTATACTGATTAGAAACTTTAGTGGTCAATGAATACACGTGTTAGATTAGATCAAATACGTTTCTGCTTATAGCTATAAACATTTTTAACAGTCATTTAAATTGTGCAGTTTACATTCCCAATGCATTCCCAGTTTTATATGCAATAACCTCACCCAATATTTGTTTAACTGTTTAGCGTTTCAAGTGATAATATTTGTTAGTGTCTTTTGTGAGAAACGTTTGGCAAATGGCCAATGTAAATATTTCAACAGCTGATTGACAAGAGACATAAACGTGCGTGTGGGATAAGAAAGAGAAAGAGATCAGAGTAGGCTGGCTGTTAAGCCAAGACAATGAAACAGCGGAATGCAATTGTTTCAAGTTCCAAACACGTCTCATTACCATTTCAGCTTTGGCTAGGATAGAATGGAACTTGTGTTCAATTATATTTACTCATCTTACAAGCATAAACTAAAATACAAACATGTTATGCAAATAAATCAATTATCCATATTAAGTGTCGTGCGGCTTTCATTATTAATAAGTGAGTCTTCAGTAAACTGCTTATTAAAATACATATTATTTGCCCTGGAGGATCACGCAGTAATTGAAATGATTTGGTCATGAAATGACTTCATGCTAAATGATTCGATTCGATTAGCAATCGATTGAAATGATAAGTTCTATTTTGGAAAACAATGTGTACTGTAATCAAACGCCTGTCCCGCAAATTAAGAACAAATGTAAGGGGTATTTTAGGACTCATATGTTTAAAAAGAAAGAATGTCGTGAAACTATGCCATTGATAAGGCACAAATTGTGACGCGTTGCGTGCAAACTTGTTAATTGAATTAATGGGAGAGCTTTTCGTTAAGCTTTTTTGTAGACTTTTGTGTAGACTTGGCAAGAGGATTGCGACGAAAAGCTTTTTTTCAGTTAAAAGCTTTCAACGATCTTGGCGCACTAATTTATTTACACTTACTTTGAGATATTTAAATGATGCTTACAGCTTAAATTAAGTATTCCATGACTGGGAATCAAACAGAATTGAATATGTTCGTATCAATGCAATATATTCAATTAATTAAAATATTCTTGAATTTTAAAACTTTTTTCACATTGTTGTCAAAGTATTCAATTCGTAAATATTTCTGGAATCTACTTCTAAACTGGTTTTTTGTATATATTCATAAAATATGTGCCACATTTTATCAATGATAACGTAAAAAAGCCAAAAAAAAAAATAAATAAATAAAAATGTATGTCTGATATATAATTGTGAGATAATTAGCTGTGACGAATTGTTCAATTTGGACCTACTTAATTTTGGGTTTTGCGTTAAGTGGTCTAACAGCTACACACACACACACACACACACACCTCACAACAGATATTGATATGCTATTGTTGTTGTGCTACATTGCTGATTATTGCCTAGCGAAACTAGAAAATAACAACGACAACAACGTGTTTTGACTTCCCTATTTGCAAGCTACAATATCTAACTATCTATCTATCTGTCTGTCTACATATTTATTGAAGCGCATCTGTGTTTTGTTTTTGTTTGTTGATACGCTTGTCGCGTTCACAAGTTGAAGTGCATCTTGTTTCCATGCCAAGCCGCATTGATAACTACAAATTTAGCTCATTAATTTTCAGATAAGCTCGATTGATCATCTATGCGTCAAACGTTCTTCCCTGTTTAGCTAAATTCTCATTTACACTAACTTGACATTAGAGAAGAGCTTCGTTTCCCTGTAAGACGCTTATCAGCCAAAGGCATTGTTATCAGTGCAAACCGTTGACGTTTTATTGCGCAACGTGCTCGAGAAAGCTACTTCAGCAAGCGTGCCTGTAGATTCTTTTTATGGGCCCCGCTGGGCAAACTCCAAAACGCCATGTCTATAGACTTTTTGATAGTGCCTCCAAAATATACGCACCAACAAAACTTTTTGGCACTGCAAGTGTTTCAATTATCGCCCAGACAGAAATAAGTCATGTGAGAAAGACAGCTGACGGATGTCTGACTAAAAAAAGCCGCCCAAAAGTTAGTGAACTTTATGGCCAGACAGAGATGGAGATAGTACTTGTTATCATTCTTATCATACAGTATGTCAAGTCATCTTACACTTATTTACAACCTTCTTATCGAAGCGAGAAGCAATGCAAATTCAAAGTACGCTTATCTATCCACGTCAAAAACATTTATAAAAATAATTACATACAATTTCATTACTAGGTGAAGCACTTTAAGCCGTTAGTACAAAATATTGCCCTAGGTTCTAGTTTATTAGTGTTTACCTACTGCTAAAACCTAAAATGTCAATATAATTCGGTTTGATTTCTAATCAAAATCCGTGCCATAAACTATAAATTTAAAGCTATCTTAAAGTGGGTTGCGATAATGCAGCCATTAATTAAGAAAACAAGCTAAAAACAATGTATGTGTGGGTAGACTATAAACAAAGATTCAATTTAAAAAACTGGTCGCTGACCAAATGCTCTAAATTCCTATAAATATTCGTCACTTGATGGCCTTCATTGTCATGAATTGCTATAAAAAGTCAACACACACCTTGGAGGTAATTAGAAAAGTGTGTAAATCATTATAATCAAAAAAAAAATTGTGAATGAGACATCACGTGGAGTTTATTTATAACTTATTTCACAATGCCTAAGGGCTATTCAGTGGACGAAAGTGACAAGTGACAAAAATATTCATAATCGTATTCAAATAAAATAGCATCAAGCACAAGATTCGATGAACTCTTTTAGTTCATGATTTATTTATCTAAATGTTTAGCAACAATTAGTAAATTAGGCGTGAGAATTCGGCATATGGTTCAATTACCCAACCCATCATACTATATTTATACTAATTAATCATAGGAGCACGTCCCAATTCACAATTGTTGCTAAGTAAATATAGTTTTGATTATAAAAAAAAAAAACATAAAAATAACACACATTGTTAAATTGCCTCAACACGTGTCTAAATCAAGTGTGAATAACGCCGACACTTTAACTACCCAATGGGGAAAACATTTATTTTGAATAATTTGTAACTAGAGCAAATACATATTTCATATATGGATCTAAATAATTTTATTGTTGATGTATCGTTTATGTACTTTTTGATATTAAAGCTCTATCAACTTGACTCTATGTATTTTCTTTCAAACATATTTTTTCTTAACTCTCTATTATAATATAAAAGTTGATTTCTATTACTCTTTTAGAATTGTTTACTACACCTACAAACAATTAAAGCAACTTATTACTTAAGCGCTGGAATACACGTTTCTAATGATGATTATAAGGTTCATATAGAAAAAATCCCATAAAACTGAGTTAATCAGAAATTGCTTGCATTAAAAGATTGAATTTAATTAATTCAGTAAGATAACTATAAGTTGTAAGTTAAGATTATGTGCATTTTTATATCCAATGCAAAACTAAGCAGCTGTTATATGTTAATTTTCATTTATCTAGACTTAACTCTGTTTAAGACTCTAAACTTCTTTGAATATATTTATATCTTTATTCCCAATTGAATATAAATCCTTATGACTTTCCTAAATACAGAGTATTTCTTTGCTAACCATAAATTATTTTATCACTTTCAAATTTTTTCTCGCTTAAATTATGTTTTCAATAGAAGGCACATAAACATTTTATCAGCTTGTGTCGACACCAAGGCAAACCCATATTATTTTTTGGTTGTTTGTTCATGCTTCACTTTTTTTTTGGCACTGAGATAAAAACTTAACGATATTGCTTTTAACAGTGTGTATTTTTACTAATATTGACATAGCAATTATTCCCGCCAGACCAAAGAAATATAGAACAATTAAAGTTTGGTTCTCAAGTGTCTAGCGGAATCGCATGATCCGATTGTCTAGTATATATATAGCCTTAAGGAGGAGTACCACTTGGTTATCAAGCATAGCTAGAGCTCTTATATAGATTTTCTGACCTTATGCCAAAAGCAAACTGCAATCTTAATATTTTTTAATGATAATATTGATAAGGGAAGGCGTTGGAAGGCGATCGTTTTAATTAGTATATATTGAGAATATTTTTATACACAAGTCAACGTACAAAAAGTGGAACATATATACACAGAATATCAGCTTCATATATGTATATATTATATATGTACAGTGAATGACTGTGAACATTTCCAAAAGAGCTAAAGACTGACATGTTTTAAAAATAAAACTTCGCTGCGAGGCAATTGCACGAAAAATCGCATAATTTGTGTTGTTTTTTGTGTCGTTTTTGTTACTTTTTGAATTCCATTTCGGGTGCCACAAATGCATTTAAACGAATGTTTGGACAGTCTTTTGAACTTTACGCATTTCGAATTCAGTACAGCGACAAACAGTGTTAGAAAGTCCTACAGTGTGTCTAATAAAATGTATTGTATGTGTTATATAATGTAATTTAATGCGATATCTTCCCTCGTGCTTGGGGCAGGCCACTGATTTGATTGCCAAGTGCATTAAATGTTAAATAATGCACATAATTATAAGCTAATAATAATGCGGTAGTGTAGATAAACATGAAGTTACTTTGTTTCCTGGGATAGGTGTGTGCATATTGTTTTTGTTATTCAAGGCGCACCGCAAGAGCAACAACAATAACAATTAGAATTCCATATAATCATTTAATAAGTACACAAGAAGATAGCGCCTGGCCCCGACAAAGGCCGAGCCCCAAAAAATTGTTTTATACTACACACATCTGATAAGCTTTGGATATGGAAAATTTAGAGCTAGCTTAGTTTGGACTTATTTTTTGATTAAAATTGATAATTAAGCCACACGCGCACACACAGGATTTATTATTATTTATTACCCAATAAAAAAAGTCACAGGATCTAGAACAGGTTGTTGTTTAACTTGAAAGCACTTGAAGGCTTTTTTATATCAGCAGCAGAAAGTACAGTTTAAATGTCTCTTCAGTTCACATCCTTAATGCAGCACACACCCACACTCATACACTTACACGCACAACAAGCTCACGCACTTTGCAAAACGCAGCAAAACTTCAACTAACCTGCGCTTTTGTCGATCGTTTGATTGCTATTGAAAATCTCTTGGCGCAAAAGCAACAGCGAAAGGCGCTGGCGATATGGCGATCTGGCGATCAACTTCGGGCTGCACAGAAAACAAGCTTCGTGCTGCTACCGTGGCGTATTATTGTTGCTTGCTTGAAAGTCAGCAGCAGCAGCGGCAGCGCAGTCAGCGGCGCTTATCGCTACGTGAGAGCGCAAGAGTGCGAGAGAGTCGAGTGGCAGAGCGGAAGCGAGCGCGTATGCCGTCGTTTTTGCGAGCTTTTGCTGCGAGCAAAGCTGAAAGAAGGTGACTAAAGCTTTAACATTTGAGCGATAGAGATGTAACGGCTTTTTGGCTATTGATAACTCATGTTGTTAAAGCTTTTGAATATCTTTTCTCATAGCAACTGCATTAAACTGCCTGCAATACTAAACAATTTTGTCAATATAAATATATTTAATTATAGCGATTCATTTATTAAAAAAATATCAAGCTGGATCATTGAATTAATAGCAGTATAATTATGCCCCAATTTCGCTATTAATACTGTTTAAAGCCAAACACAAATTAGTTTTTAATGGGCAATGCAGCGAACCATAAACTTTGTTAGAATAAACATTGTGTTAATACTTATGATAATTTCCATTACAATAATTACTCAAATTAACTTGGACAGTGTTGCCAGCTTAGCTTTTAAGTCGCAAAATCTGGCAACAATAATGTAGGAAAAGAAAAACTTTACAGTTACACCCTCAATATCTATTCTAACAACAAGTATAATTAAAAGTTATGGCACATAGGAAAACCAATATTTTGTTGCAGTAGCGGCTTCAAAGAACTAACGACCTTAACGAGCTGCTTTGCCTTGGTCAAGCGACGAGGTCGATAGAGTATTAAGCCAGGTCAGTTATTGAATAAATAAACAGAAATGGCAAACAGAATTGATGTGAACGAGTCATATTTGTTTGTCATTCATATGCAGACACAAATTTCACAGACATGGGAATATGGCTTTTGTTAAAAAGTAGCCAACAAAGCATCAATTATCAATTATCCAAAAACGAAGCGTGTGGCCATAAAAGAGATAAACTTATCGAGCAGAAGGCACAAACATACTATAAATAAATCACTTTACACTCGTGCGTTTTTTTCCGCATTATTTAAATACAACAAAAATTTTTTTTTTTTTTTTTGTGGTGTTTTACTGCAGCGTTAACTGGTTTTACACCAATTTTGTTGACGATATTAATTTAGATTTTTGCAACGTTTCCTTTTTGCATTTACTAATTAATATAGGAAGCTGAATTGCTGCTGCTAAACTCAAATTGTGAGTTGTATACTTTTTCCCATAGTTAACTCATATAAACAAAAACAAATTAGGCGCTAAATAAACCAATGACTCATCTGCATAATAAAAACATGTATCGTAAATCACTAACATTCATTTCATTACATTTACGATACAAACCGTTTTCTATGACCAATTTATCGTAAATCGCGCCCTCTGTTGATAAACACTTTAATCTGCTTTAATTTGTATCGTATATATGAGAAAGAGAGAGATAGAGATCAATCCATTTACCGTTAATCTTTACACTTACCTCTAATTCAGCAGCCAAGCGACCTACCTGCATATAGTTTGGGTTAGAGTAAAGTTTCCATTGTGTGGGTGTGGCCAGGGCTGCACTAAAACAATACACTATCACTTATCACACGCACTGAACTGACGTCACGGGAAAGCTTTTATCACACTGTTTTCACAGTGATTTTTCCAACGATACAGCCTTGACTTTTTATACTAAGGCGCGACGCGTTAAAATTGTAATAATATAGTTTTTATGTTGTTGTTTTTCTCAAGTTGCGGCATTTTTTTGAAGTTTAATTAAACAAATAAATAAATAATGTCAGATATATATTTGATATACTTAAAAGTATGTTAATGTGTGTTGCCTGCTTAGGCACTAACAATAAAATACAAGAAACAAAATCACAAATGCATAACAAATCAATATCATGTTTGGGTTTTAGTGGGTTAAGCGAAGAAAAATCATAGTTGACAGATCGTCAACCATTGAGATAAACGGTTTGTGAGTATTTCTGGTTGTGCCCATTCATCTATTGATTTATTATGGTTGTCTGCCCAACAGCACACTTGACATGACTTGCCAAGCTTGTTAATCGCTTCCAAAACGGGTTTAAGGAAAATGCAAAACACAAAAAATTTGAATTCAATCGAATATTTTTATATATGCATGCTCTCTGTCTGTCTGTCTGTCAGTCTGTACTATTTTTGTCTGTGCAGAGCTTTTGCGTTGTTGCCAAACCGCGTTGCACGTGACGTATACGCAACGTGGCGTGTGCCAAATATTAATTATTTCTTGTTTCTTGCACTAAACTTAATAACTGATCATAAATCGCACCTTTTATGCATTTTCTTCTCACTCATTTGAACTTTGCTGGTCGTTGTCGTTGTTGTTGTTGTTGTCTGCTGTTGTTGTTGTTCTCCTCGTTGCACTGATTGTTGTTGTTGTTGTTGTTGTTGAGTTGACATGATTTTGCAATGTATTGTTAAACGCACTTTAACAGTTCTTTTGTAAACACACTCGCACACACAATACGGCACTTAAAATGCAAATTGACGACGAGGAACTTTGGTCTGAATATCGTATCTACTTTAGTTGCCGCTACTAAAATGTATTTATGTATAAATGTTTCTGCATGTGAATTGAATTTTTTGTGTGTTGTGGTTGGCGCAGCCACTGTGCGCTGACTGACAGAGTAACCGTCGACACGTCGACGACGAAGCTTAAATTCACCGCAGATGGCAGCGTCAATAAAAATACACACTAACAAACATGCACACTAAAATACCAACAAACACAAATACAGCAAATAGCAACAAGTGTCGTGTAAAACGGCTTTTGGCGATGGCGATGGCGTTGTCGATGGGTGAACAACTGTTATTTATTTTTTTCATTTCTTTTTTCGCTTTTTGTGGACTTTCGCTCTCTACGTTTTCGGTTTTTGTTTTGATTCTTAGCTTTGCTATTCAATATAGATATTTTTTGGGGCGTATTGGGGTCAAGGGTCTAACGCCGCTATTTTTGGCTTTATTTTCTTCACAGCTCTAATTGAACGTTTAATTGAATTAGATTCTTTTCACCACCCAAAAAATTATTGAACTTTGTTTACAATTTCTTTCAGTGTTTTAGTGCATTGCTAACTTATTTTTGATACTGATTATGCCTCACAATATTTGTTGTTGGTTTACGGCATTCGGGTACAAGTGGCTGTTGATCATAAATACGCAATAAAGAAATGCTTAGATATTGTTGTCATCAATTGCTGTATCTACACAGCAATAAATTGGTATAACGATAAGCAATGTAAATGAAATGGACAGTTTTCCTTTCACACAAATATTTAGTTTTTAGCATATGAATTGATTTTTGGGTACACATTTATATTTGCACCAGCAGAAGAGATAAGTATATAAGCACACAAGCAGACAACACCAACAGTTCTAATCGGTTCAATACAAATATTATGTTTAACTTTACAAATTGATATCCGTTAAAGAGATTTATTTAAATTGGGACGACAAATAAATTAAAAGAAGATATTGCAGCAAAGTTCGCAGCTTTTAAATTCGTAGCATACTTTTAGGCCGTTACAAATATTGTTTGCGTCTCAAAAGTTGCTAAGTTGTGTTTCTTTATCAAAACCAATTGTTTTTTTTGCTAAATAAAAACTAGAATTTCAATTGAATTGATGCCGTTTATTTTTTCTATAGCTTATTTTTAAACATAAGTAAACTTTAGCTTATTGCTCAATTACAAAAGCGCTTCAAAACTTAGCGAAGTTTCAATACCATACGTGCTATGTCAGTCAGCTTATAGCATGAAAGCTCAAACAGACAAAAAGCTTAAGGCACTGCACCTAATGTAAGGCTGATTGCTTTGAAACTTGAACAGAAATTCGATTTGCAAACAAACGAATTGAAAAAAAACTCAGCTAAAAAGATTGGTTAACTAGAAATGCGTCAACATAAGCACCAGAAGATCAAAAAAACATTAGGAGCACCGCATCAAGGCAACAAGAACGCGATTAGCTGGAATTAACATGTGCTGCGTGTATCGCTAAAGTCAATTTCAATATTGATTCAACCGACTCTCATTTGGCACTAGGAGTATATCCGGTCTTAACAACTGACCGACGTTGTGTGTGCAAGTGTGCAAGTGTGTGTGTGTGTGTGTGTGTGTTGTCTGCTTAATGTATGTAATCGATTTCACACTACTTTTTAATCACTACAAAACATTCATTGTTTGCGCACAGCGAGAAAAGTTAAACAAAACCGAAAACTGGGCAAAAGGAAACGGGTTAAAGGGAAACTGTACAAATTGACTTGGCCATATTATGAGGCAGTGACTGCAGTGTGGCCCCAAAAAAGTATCTCACGCATTTAACAAAAAAAAGGTTATTATTGTGCGTGTATAGCGTTGACAGCTTCAATCTTCGAACAGAGTGTTTAAAAACCCCTCGGATCGATTGTTATATTTGTTATTTATTTTGCGGTTATTATACTTATATACTCGCCTCTTTTTTTTTTATTGTATTTACAGAAAATATTGTCGGCCATTCAATAACGCAAAAAAAAAACCCAAAGGAAACAATACAACAAAAAAGTTTAACTTTTGAGGTTTTGTACTCGCTGATGATAAATTAGCTTTGTACGTAAATTCAAAAAGAAAATCCGTACTACAAGTACGAGGGAGAGAGAGAGAGAGAGAGAGAGAGGTAAGAGAGATGAGTAGACATTCATATGTGTAAATATCTGCATGACAATAAGCCGATCCCCGAGTTGGAATAACGTTCATGAATGCCGCATTATTATTTTGTACTTTGTCAACTGAAAAGCAGTACGAACCCTCAATGTGATAATTCAATGTCGTGCAAGCAGCGCACGGATACGTCAAAAAGATACAAGATACACACAATAATATCTTTTTTATATGCAGTTGATGGCTGTTGATCTTTGTAGTGATGACCGCGACTTAACATGCCAAAAGAATTGTAATTACGACACTGTCATCATCTGTATCTGTATCTGTATCTGTCTCAGTCGCATTTGTATCTCAACAATGGCATCAGCATAACAAAAGAACAAATTGCTGTAAGCTTCATTCTCTCGCGCTCTCTTTCTGGCACGCCATTTTAATAAGCGTTGAGCGAGAAAAAAAGCGCCTAAATAGTGTCAATGATTAATTGCTTTTGTGATTATGTAGAAATTTAATAGATTTTTTATTGCGCTCAGACTACAAATTGATATTCTATAAAGGTACTCTGTGCGTCTCTAGCTGGAGGCATGTGGCACGTAGCCCCAGCATCATCATTACTATTACCCTCAGTTATTTGTCAGTTTGTTTTGCTGCCGTTTTCCCTCTAAGCAGGAAAAGGGCCGCATCATTGTTACAAATTCAAATTGAAATTCACACGCGTCACGCTACCAAAAAAAGTAACAAAAAACTGCAGTTAGCTTGATTTGCATTTTAACCCCCTCTTTGGGAGGGTATTTTTCTTGTTAGCACATTTTGTCGCATGCCGTCGCATTTGAGTCGAGTCGAGTCGAGTCTGGAGTTATATTAAATGTAATGCCACCACAAAATCCTCCAAAGCTGACCACACAAACAGTCCAAGGATAGAAATAGATACCCACAATAGCCCCCCCAATAGTTGCAAGTCCTTTTCCACACACACACACACACACACACAAAGTCACAAAGGAAAAGTACAGAGACGGCATTGAAAGGGGAAATTCAAGTGGAAATTACTCAATTACAAGACAAGAAAATGAAAACGAAAACGTAACGTGCAATGATACCACTAAATACAATATAAACCGCCCCCCCATTGACCACTATGGCTTAACAGTGGGCCAGAAGCGTCTTGGAATTACGTTAACTACTTGTGCACTTGTTTGCCTGCTAAGCGGAATGTCTGTGTCCTTGTTAGGGCGGAGAGCGTGACACGAAATGAGAAAAAGGACACATTTGTGGAAAGAAAATATATGAAACTCCCAAAACTATATAAAAAAAAATCAAAAAATAAATAATGAACTACAAAAAAAAAGCCAAGCATTTAAAAGTAAAAACTTATTTGACTTATTAAACACTTCCATTGATCAATTTCAGATTTCCTTCTTACAAAAACTCTAATCATTTTTAATCGCATTATTTTCGTGTCACGCTGTCAACCCCTGGTTTCTTATTGATGGTCTGGTGTGGTGTGGAAAGGTGGAAGGAGGTGGAAACCCTACAAAGCAATGCAATGTGCGCGATAATTACACCCCACATCAATATCTACGGCATATACGGACATTATAACAGGACAATTATGTAACCTGATAAGCGGCAGAGAAAAGTCGCAGACAAAGTCGTGAAATTAATAACTTACACATAGTACTTCCCTCCCCTCACACTCTCTGCCGCTTAAAACCCCCATGCTTTGCTTTGGCCAAACATATTTATTACAAATAAAGAGACAAACATAAAAGACAAACAAATAAACAGACTAAACAGGCGGGCAAATAGCAAGCAAGTGACGTAAAGAAGAAGAAGACCGGTGCACAACAAAGGCGTTTGGAGCATTTAATAGGCTTAACTAGGGATGGCAATGGTTGAGTGTGTGGTGACGGGGGGAAAGCAGAGTGTTGACATGTTGGCATTGTTGTTGTGACAATTTACACTTCAATTCAAGTACAAACTCAATTGGTTTTTTCGGATTTATTTCTTTTTTTTCGCTTGGGTGTGGCTGTGCTGATATTGAATTAAATTTTGTGTAACTGTTTGTAACTTAATGAATTTGATTAGTTTTGTGGCACGTTCCAGCAAAGTCACGTTGAGAAGCTGTCGCTCAGTATCTCTCAGTTAGCAAGCTTCTGATTGGCTCTCGCAAGCATCTCGGACTTGGAGCTTGAGCTATGAACTACTCGTATTACGAGTGCACATACATACATATACATTCGTATGTGTGTATGTTTGTCTTATCACAGTCTTAAAATTGCTTGGCTCGTTTCGTTTCCAGCATTTCCAATTTCAATTCCAATTCCATAATACAATTTTATTTCCCTGCGCACGCTCTCACTAGCACGTGCCTCTCTCTCTCCACCATTTGGCTTCTCTCTCTTACGCGCTTAAGCGCTGCTGCTTTCAGCTGCTGCTGCTGCTCTCTTCTCGATTATTTTATCTGACATTTGGGCAGCCAATCGCATTGCCGTTTCATTGCCAGGTGAGCTATTGGCGTTGTTTCGTATCAAAAGCAATTCGCATAGAAAATAAAACATTTTGTGTGTGTGTGCGTGTGTACCACACCCAAAATTAATGACGAGGTGTGCCCAATAGATTCACCGCAAAATAACATTTGCAAACAATTCTGTGTGAAAATCCACTTGTGATTGTTTAATAGCCGGAACACCTGATGCACTTTCAGTTGAGCCGCAATTTTTACGTTCTTTTAATTGAGTTAGCTAATTAAATGACCAACCCTGCTGTGTGTGTGTGTGTGTGTGGTGTACAAACACCCACTTTGGGCTGCCTAGTGTGCACTGTGGGAACTTTTGCAGCTTAGGCGGACATTAAAATGTGCGGCGTAATTGTTGGGTGGCATTTTATTGTGATTGGACGGTGCAGAGCGTTTAATGTGTGTTTTGTGACTCAAACCAAATAGGCACCAAGCTTTAAACTAACTTTAAACACTTTAACTTGGGCGTTTTCACATTTTTCCCAGGCCAAACTTGCAGGTAATTGCTATGCACACACACAAAACACGGCCAAGATGACACACTGTCATCCAATAATTTCACGCAGTGCTAATTAATTGCCCAACAATTGACCAAAATGCAGTCGAGCAACGAGCGTGGGAAAAACAACTGTTAACGGAAATTGAGAAAATATTTTTTTAGTGTCGCTTCAGTTTTTACAAGTTTTTTTCTCTTTTCAATTTTCACACCTGCTCGTGCGAGTTAGTCAATTGAATTGGACTTGAGAGGCAAATTCAATTAGTAATAAACTAGACATTGATACGCGCCCCAAGCATGCCACAATCTGCAGAGAGTCCCATCTACGATTCACATCCGAGTGTGTGTGACTATAAAATTTATTAAAGCCCGGGGGCTTTAGGCTGGAGTCTGAATCTGTGCTCTTGTGTTCGCCCACGTGTGGCACATACATTCATATTGTATAATAAAGTAATTCAGGGAAATCATTTGCAGTTTGCAGTTTGCAGCGAGCAGCGAGCAGCATTTGAAGTGCGCCTATTAAACGCTGCAAATCACAGCCGATGCGCAACAAGCTGTAAACTTGTTGCAAGAGATGAAAACAACAAAAAATAAAGGGCACAACTCACATACGCATAAATAAATATATGTGGCATAGTATGTAAGGCAGCCAGAGCCAGAACCGTGGCATCAACTCTCAGCAAAAAGACCCCGAACACCAACGCAGCGTAAAGAGATCAAAAATGAATACATTTCAGTTTTTAAAAAGACATTGCACAGTGGAACGAACATGTGTGAAGATAGTGCAAACATATTTAAGCTATAAATAATATAGAAAATTATATTTATTTTTATTTTTTATTAAACAGCCACCAGAATATGAGAAACTTCTCTGATTTAAAACTTTTTCATACTATCAAAAGCAAAAATGAAAATTATTATTAAAAATCAATAAATAAGTTAATTAATACTTAATTTTGTAAACGGTCTCTCTAAAAATTATTTAATTAAAAGTTGGGAAAGAAATCAAATAAAATTTGCAGGTTACTGATTTTTTAAGTGCTAAAAAAATACCACAAAAACAATAAAGATTTCTTACTCTTTTGAAAGATTATATTTAATCCCAGCATCAGTTTAACAAAAGTAATTGCTATAAAAAGGTAAGAAATTAATATTTTACTATGCATATTTTTGATAAATTTTATATAAAATATTAATAGTTATTCATAGTTTTCTTTTCGGTGCATTTTCTACCACTACCTAACCAGTGTACGGTGTTATTGAGAGCCTATAACAGGTCAGGCCCAATTCCAGTTCGCTTCACAGTCCCCTTTGCCTTTGTCGTCCTCCTTTCTCCTTCTCGTCCTCGTCATCCTCAAGCTCAATCGTCTGCTGTTGTTGTGTGTTGTGTGTGTGTTGGTGTGTGTAAATCATGGAGGGCGTATAACGTTGCTTTTGTTGCTCTTCATTTGTTGTGTTTTATGCGTACATCTTCGCGGAAAACGCATAAAATTATTAAAAATCGTTTAAGTATTTCGGCATCTTTCATCGCTGCCACAGCGGAAGCAAAATAAAAATGCAGCCACCGCCACAACTAGTATTGTGGGCAACCCCTCCCCCTTCAGAGCAGACCATCAAGAGTGTTTTTAGTCTTAAATGCCACAACAATGTTTTTCATGATCATTTCATCGTCACACCCCACAACCAATAATACAATATATAATTGGTGGATGCCACAAGTTGTGCGGGTGTCAAGTGATCGATGCAACTATGATGAGGTTGAGAACAAGGACGAACCAAAGGAGGGGGGTTAGAATGTTAAGTACATGTTGTTACAGAAGTTATTAATTAACACAAGATCTTTATGTTTAATTACATGTGCTTAATGATTATTTTTATTAATGGCATGTTTAATGGACAGGACTTTAAGTATTTAGATTTTTATAGCTTGTTGCTACGAAACTTAATTACACTTTTCTTAACTGAAGATTATTTTGAGAAGTTTACATAAAAAGTTAAGAAATACTTGGTTAAACAACTTTGGTAAAACAACCCTTGCTGTAGAAAAGGTGGAAAGTTTTTGTAACCTTTTTTTTGCAGTTTCATTCTTGTTTTTTAAGGATTCAAGTAAAATTACTAATTTAAAACCAGTTTCAGTTTCTTTCTATCACACTTGGGTGAACAAAAAAAGGAAATAATTATTTTTTCTACCTCATTTAGATGGATGTTTTTTTAAACTAGTCTAGTTTTTAAATGTACTTAAAGAACTTAAGAGATCATATAACATAGCCAGTTATAATCGTAGCCCAACTCTCCTTAGATCCAGTTTAAAGCTTTCTGCGAGACAAATCTACATAATGTATGTGAATATGGCAATCCAATCTCCAGTAGTAAAGATGTATGCATAAACACGCTTGTACGTTTTAATATTTAGTGTTAATATGTTGACGGATTTCTGGCCATAAACACTTTTTACTCTTGTGTGTGTGTGTGTGTTTGTGTGTGGAACGGTCCATGTCGTCGTTGCACGCTCTCTCTCTCTCTCTGGAGGCTATAAGAGATCGTGGCCTGCCCCAATCGGTGTCGCTGCCGCAGTCGTCAACGTCAGAAAGCCGTCCGTTTGTCCGTCCGTCTGCATTACAGCAACTTGGCTATAATTTTCTTTAATGACGAAAGTTTGGCTGACACACACACAAAGAAATATTACGCTGTGAGAAAAATCCTTGATTAAAGATTGTTCTAACTTTTTTCAAAAAATTTAAGAGAAAAAAAATCCTCTTCTTGAACTAATTAATTATTGCCCTTGTTTAGAATAGAATCATAAAATTCACTTTAGCATTTCTTTAAGTGCATTCCATAGTAAGAACCAGGAACCCCAGAAGAGTTCATTAACATAACACAAACATTGTGAGAAGAAAAAGTTGAAGCTGGACCTGCTGCAACTGAAGCTGAAGCTCAAAGATGCATTTATGGGGAGAAGAGAAGGTGGAGTTTGACGCATTATAACAATAGTACGAAACCTATTAACAGCAACGATTTTTATTTTTACTGTTGTACTACGTCGCGACGTAGCGACAACAAATACCGTGACTGTGAATGTGCATATGTGACTGTGACTGTGAATGTCTGAATGCGAATTTGAGTTTGAGTGCAGATTCGCTGCGCATCGATGGAATTCATATTTAGCAAACGGCACGCACATGAAATGACATAAATTATGTGGCAATCAATTATCGAAACTGATGAACACGAACACTATATGCATACATACATACATACATACATATGTACTTAAGTTAAGTCTACAGTTTATAATGACGATCGCCATCGTGCTTAAACACAAGAAACCGTGTTAAACTGAGAGGCCAAAGGGGCGTTTAGATCCCTAAGACCTATTTGCAATCGATCAGCGTTAAGGAAAAGCTATGAGCCATTTGGGCTCTTTTACTCCGCCAGCCAACATCAGCACCAACACCAACTCTCACCCATAACCCAGGTTTCACAGCTATTCAGCCTGTCTCTTTGTCTTTCTCACTGCATTGCTTCACTCGACTCCATTCACTGTCATATAGTTGGACAAGGTGTTGCTGTCAGGTATTACATTGTAACTGTATGAGTGTGTTGCTCTTTCAGCTGCAGAATGCAGTTTTAAGCATAAAAACATAAAAAGTGGTTGAAGGAGAGAAGAAAAAAAAACTGCGAAATACATCATCCACATACATGGCACAATATCATTTTCCATATATGACAAAAAGTACAGCAACAGTGTTCGAGGTTTGCAATGCACAGTGGTATAAATAAGTCATATTTTTTTATTCAAAATAATAATAATATTTCCACTTACCCATTGTCCATTTAAGTATAATAAAGAAATTGATTGGAGAAATATTTATTTGTCATTCACGAAAAATAATTTTGAGTGATTTTAGTAAAAAAAAGTTTTACAACAAATAGTTTATATTTAATAATAACAATAACACACACATGCTAAAACATTTACTTATACTTACACTCACACTAGCGCATTATGTAAACACGTCACTAAATTACACCAAAATCAGCAAGGCTTACTTGAATTTTTGAGAATCGAGGAGTAGAGCAGTGTCTTTATAGACGTTTATTTTAAAGTGTGTAAACTTTTACAACTTTTCTAGTTATTTTTTATACTGTGCAAATAATTTACTACTTGGCTTATATCCAGATTTTGTTGGCTTGTCGACGCTGTTTTGCCCTATTGTAATTGCTTCTCTCTCTTTTTCTCTTTTTGTCTCTCTCTGTCTAAGTCTCCATATCTTATTTATTCTTATTCTCTAGCTCACGTCTCTATGGATATCTCTTTCTAACTATCGATGTAACAAAAAAAAAAAAAAAAAGGAGAAGAAGTTATGTCTATGTTCGTGTTTTGAATATATATTTCGTTGCTGTCTATTATTTATTGCTGGAGGAGAAGACGACGTTTATTATAATTCGAAATTTGAACCTTTTGTTGTTGTTTTGGCTTTTTTAATTTGTCGGCTAGCGGCCATCGGCCATTTTGTTGCAACATTTTAATGCATGGTCGTAAATTTAATACGCCCCGTTGGCCATAAACATTCATACGAGTGTGTGTCCAATATGAATGAATCCAAAAACGAAGAGAGAAAGAGATAGACGAAACGTTTAACTGTTGTAAGTTGTTGTTGTTGTTGTTGTTTTTTGGTTTGCAATTAATTGCTTGACACATTAATTAAGTGACTGAAGCGATGACATGTGAAAGGTCAAAGGCCGCTTAAAAGCGTTCGGACAAGTTAATTTGAGATATATACTAACTCTTTTTGTGTATTCTCTAGCTGTGTTTTTTTTTTTTTTGTGGCATTAAAGCTAATCTGTCTATGAGCTAATGAATACAGATTTATAAAAATAAACAACATGCCTTTTTTTTATTTTTTTGTTTTTTCTTTTTCATATCAAAACAAGAGGCATTCTAATTTTTGTTCATGATGATTTTCATTTCAAAAATATATAAACATTGTGCGATATGTAGCGATTTATAAAAGTCACCCAAATTAAATGCGTGGCCACGAATGGACAGCAACAACTGTGGAATTGTTTTTGATGTTATGCTATATGGGATTTGATTTCAGCACACACACAAACACAAACAAACAGATTTCGAGATTTTGATAAGCGAGTGGGCGTCTTTTAAAACGCAACACTTCCTGTGTGCAACACACACATTATGTATCTAACGGATACTTTGCTAGTTTGCAAAACTGTCGTTGTTGTTGGCGCCATTTGGACGCCTTTAAAAAAAAAAGCGAAGAGAAGAAAAAAATGTGTCAGCCAGGCATCAGATTAATTAATCAACGTGTGTTTGCCTCGCTGTCGTCAATCTTATTTCGTTCCAATTCAAATCTGACTCTGACTATGCTTGCCTGGCTAATTTATTTATTTATTTTCGTATTGTTTGTTTTTGTGTTTGTTGTTGTTGCTGTTGTTGTGTTTGTTGTTGTCTCTGGCAATGGACGTCAACAGCTGGACTTGTTTCTTGTTTAATTTAATATATAATTTCTTGATCGGAATAGTTGTTGCATGACATTCCTTTTGCTGCTGCTTACGTGTGGGCAAACGCGTCACTTTTCATAAATTGTTTGTATTCTTCCTTCACTGCACACATGTCGTATACGTAACAGCTATAGAAGCCATAGAAGCGCCGCCCAGACATGGTATTATAAACGTTATTATATATTGTCTCTTGACTCAATTGCGGCGCATATAAACACACAATAAATAAAGCAGCGGGCGCAAGCATACACGTATAAATGTATAAAAGAAAATACGAAACTAAGTGGTGTATAAGGAAAAAGCATGATAAATATTGTAGGGGAATGTCGAATATTAAATACACTTGTTTGTACCACAAAAAGAGATGTATACAAATTGAATCTATAATATAATATATAACTCTTCAAAGACTCGTCAAAAAACTCTTCATTTTATACTTTAATAAAATAATTAAAAATTTGTTTTTTTTTCAAAACACTATCAAACCACTAACAAAACCACTATTCCTTAACAAAATGCTTTAAATGGAAGATTTAGTGTACTAAAGTTCTAAAACTGTTTTAAAGTAAGCTCTTTTAAGAAAAAAACACCTTGATAAAACCAATATTTATTAGTTGTCAGTTTTATTGCACATAAATATGGTGGTTTTATAATCAAGTTATCTACCATAAGAGTTCATTCTTGCACGGAAGATATTTTTTTAAATCATTCTGTTTATCGCTTGACATATTAAAAATCACCCTCATGTGTTACAAATGTCTTCATAAAATCAACATACCCACTTCAAGGCTGTAGCAAATGAACAGATATACAACAACAGCAATAGCTACCAATTCAATGTCATTATTGATGTCATTCGTATTGTCTTTGTATTTTTATGGTTTTATAATCGCCATCCCCATCCCCTTCCCCTTTCCACGACTTTGTTTGGCACGTTTCTGTACAAATACTTGGCATTTATATCTGTGAACATAATGAAATTATCGCATTTTAAGTGCATACAATATAATATTATGGTATTGAATCTAATAAATGTCGAGCTTCTCTCAATGTTCAGAGCGAGAGGATTTCATTTAAGTTAAGACTACATTTTAGTTACTGGAAAAAAAATAAGTAAACTTTTCGATGCCCGGAATAAAAGTCAAAGAAATAAAAATGAGAAAAAATAATTGAATACCACCCATAAACAGATTTATCTTTGTTCATTGTTGGTGTATATATATTTTCATAATTTATTGCAGTTTTGTGTTGAGATTGCGCTTCAATCAGAACTTTTATGTCAGAGATTAACGATTAAAGTCATTAGCAGTTAAGATCGAGATCAGTCAAACAGTTGATGTGTCCTCCTACCCTTCCATACAGAAACCTACCGAAAACAGAATCAGACACAGACAAAAGGCGATACAGTTCATTCTTTTATCGCTTTTGGCATTTTAATGCTGTGGTTTTGCCCTCAACTCAACATTCAGTGGACTCTGACGAACTCTGAAGATCACATTGAGTCTTCGTGTTTTTTATTGTTTTGAGCTGTGGGGCAACAGGACGAGTTTGGCTTTTGACTTGATACGCGCATATTAAGGGCAAAGTTATAAAACATTAGCGCATATTAATCATTTCTGAAGTTTTATACGAAATTCCATTTATATATTTCTTTCTTTCTTTGGGTTTGCGTTGATTCAAAATAAATGTATCTGCAGCACCATCAAAGTCATTCAGTCAAAATTCAATTAAAAATGCCTTTTGCTGTAACATTCCCGGAATGAAAACTGTGCATTACACGTCACACAAATATATACACATACATACATATATAGCCAGAGTTTCAGCTTGCCAGATGCGTCGTCAGAAAGTCTCGAAAGTCTCGACTCCAACTCTTTAAAGCGAGAGAGAGAGAGAGAGGGAGGGAGAGAAAAACTGTCAAAATATTGACAGGCGCATCCGTTATGCTTTTTTACTTTTTTGCCCAAAAATATTAATATTCTATTTTTGGCAGCGTTTGCTCGACTTCATTAAAAATATTTCTACAAAAATATATATACATACGTATGTGTATATAAATATACTAGACTAGAGAGGAAGTTGCTGTAAATGTAGCTCAAAACTGAATGAGTTAATGATAGCATCAAGTAAGAATATTTAAGCCAAAAGAACTCGACTAAGAGATACTCTTTACACTAGTTTTGACCTACACGTTTGGTACAGAAAATTCCTGAGGTTGCTGCTTTGTGTTTTGTTAATTTTAAATATATGATAACTTCCACATTTTTGGAGCGGTTTTAATGAAATTTTCATAGATGATCAATATGATGTCAATGTCTTAAATGTCAAAGCTAAATATTTTTTTATAGATTATCAATTTATAAATATGGACAAATTCTTTCATTTGTTGATTAGGGTATTACAATAACTACCTAGTTTTAATACTGCTTTTTTTTTGTGAATGAATTTTTGGCGATTGCTTCTAACTGTGTTTTTTGGTTTTTACTACTACTAATTGGAATATATATTGAAAAGTTTTCCATAAGACAAACCAACAGCCAATAAGCACAAATTATTAATGAAGCTTTATAACATTTTTTTTTTGAGGCCGCAAGCCAATTTGGGTGAGTGTGTGAAATGATCTCTAAAATGATCCGCTGGCCATTTTCATATTGTTGGCTAGTTGGTTAAATATCATCAATTATGAGCGATGATGCTTTTGAGTTCATTCATACTTGTTGATCTGCTCAATCAATTTGGCTTTAACCTAAGCTATGCCACTGGCCCAGGGCTCTGCTTCTATCTATCTAGAATGCTTTTGCTTCGAGTTGAAAGATATTAGTTAACGAAATCGCTTTCTCACACGTTTGCCACAAGAACTCAGTTGGTTGATTGTCTGTCGCAGTCCGATTGACAAATTGCATTTTCTGAATTAATGATAGCCATAAATGGTGTTTTATTAATTGACCCGGGGGATCCAAAGCAACCTGGTTAAAAATAACATGTTATTAATTCCACATTTTCACATTTTTATATCGGCCACACTGTGAGGGTTCTTCTTATCCTCAATTCGATTATCGACTTGTGCGATCAGATCTCGGATTTTAATTTGTAAATGGTTGGCATTTAAATGAAATCTATTTAGTAATGAGTTCAGATGATTGAAATTTATTTCCTTTAAACTTTAAACAGCCTTAACTTCCTTAAAACTAAGCCGATTTTCAAAAGCTATAGGTTTTTAGGCAAGATTTAGCTAGCTCCTTAAAATGTTAAAAGCAAAGGAAGTCTCCCCAATTTTAAACTGCCTTAACTTCAACAAAACTAAGCCGATTTTCAAAAGCTATGCCACTTTAATTTCATTCATCATTTAGCTGGCCTTCTTCATTATAAAAAAGTAAAGTACTCCGAATATCAAATTCCTAAAGCATTATAATGCTACACATAACATTTCCTATGAAGTCACACCACAGCAAAGACACAAAGTGTAAAGAAGTGTAAATTCCAAATCAGAAAACGCGTCGTAAGACTCATCAACTAATGAGACCTGAAAAAAGCAACAACAAACGGACATGAAATACTCATAAATGTACATAGCTGTATGTATGTAAATGTATCTGTATCTACGTTTTCTCTATTCATATTTATTTATTTTCGAATTGTTTCGGGTACATATTTCATTTTTCGGCTAAAACACAAAATGCAGGAAATGAACGTGTTGACAAATATACTTCGTGTACACGTATGTATGTATGTATTTACAAATTTGTATATGTATCCCATGAATTAAACACAAAAACAGCTCACAACAAATTTCACCTGTGCTTTATTTGTGTTGTTTTTTTTTTGTGTTTTTTTTTTTGGCATTTGAAATGCGGACGGGACGTACTTTGAAAATCAAATAGCTCTGGCCCCAAATGAAAGTTAACAACAACGGCAACAACAAACGGTAATTGTTATACTTGCCAAGGCATAAGTACGTACGCTTGTATGTATGTATTTGTGTGTGTTTGTATCTGAGAGATACATTTTGTTTCACATGCTTTCTGTACTTGTGTGCGTGCGAAAATGCCGTTCTATTTATTGAATATTGATAAATGCGTTAACGCTCACAAGATGCTTCCACCCCGCTCCCCCTTCTTCCGCCAACCCCTCTGGGCTACCAACTCATTTGCGCCATGAATTTGACGTCGTCTCATTAGTCACATTTAAAATTGTATTTAATTACTTTCTCACTTCATCATCAGTCAAGTCTGTGGGTCGCCGCCGCCGCCGCCGCCGCCTCGTCAATGGGGGTGGCACTACCCTTCCACCCCCCTCCTCCCCACCATTAACCAACCAGCCCCTCTTCAGCTGCGGGACGCTGCTCCTGTTGGTGTTTGATGAGCGCCTGCGCTCCCTACAAAATATACACACACATATTTATTCACAGTGTTCACTCGAAAACTAAAACTTTCAACCTTAAGCTTAAAAAGTTTTTATTAACAAAGAATTCTACTTTCCAAATATTTTTTGTGTGAGTTAACTAAATTTCTTTTCTTTTTTTTTTTAGTTCAAATATTTGAGTGCACACTGTACATATGGTACGTTTTTGAACAGACAACCCGGCGAAAATTGATATACTCTCTGCTTCTGCTGCTGCTGCGGCGACTGCGCTGCTGCGTCGCTGCTTTCATCAATTTCAAATTAGTGAAAATCGAAAAGCAGCTAAAATTATTTGCGGGGGCTGTTGAGCAAATTGTAACGGTAAACGGCAATCTATATTATCTATATAGTATACAGCCAGCCATTCATTCCACCTACCGTTTTTGGGCCATTACAAGTGTAATTTATCTCGCAAATCATTAATCAAGTTTTAGTGAGGTTTCTTGTTGTTGTTGTGGTTGTTGTTGTTGTCTGTGAGTGGAAAGTGTGTAATTTGCTCAATTGGGGGAAAAACGCCTGTTTTTCCCTGCCTGTGCTGCATATCAAACGCCATTTGGTAAAGGCTGGCCACAAGCCACAAATGTTAACGCCCCAAAAGCAGCGACTCTCTATATGAAAAGGGCGTA
The DNA here is from genome assembly GCA_018152825.1 of Scaptomyza hsui. NCBI lineage: Eukaryota > Metazoa > Arthropoda > Insecta > Diptera > Drosophilidae > Scaptomyza > Scaptomyza hsui. Next base: position 10,858,674 of record JAECXO010000002.1, read on the forward strand.
TTTCAAATATATAAAATCGCGTATAAAAAAGCGGCGCATTTATGATTGAAAGATACACACTTACACACAGATATATTGTGGTCACTGCGCAACACGTTTTTGTTATGCAAAATGGGCCAACTACAAACTGGGCAAACAGCACTTGAATTGAGCACCATAAACATGCTTGGTAGTGTAGCCTTACCAATACTTGAACACAGCGGAGCGCATTGTAAGTGCGAGAGGTAGAGCGAACGAACGAATGAGCGGCGAGCGCATTATACACATACACAACTTTCGTATTGCATAGATTACGATTACAAATTTAATTGAATGCCACCTGAGCGCAGGCGAAGCGACAATCCGATTGGCCAGCCAGCCAGACCAGCTGTCGAGAGAGAGCGGCATCATAATAAAAACGAATGGAAACGGTACACAAACACACACATACAGACGTGTACTGCTCGTGTTTCACTTACCCAACGTTCCTCAGAGCGGGAGAGAGCGTCCATTTGACGGCGCTCGGCGCTGTGCTTGACGCATCGTTTTTGATGTGGCGGAGAGAATCATTTTTATTCCCAATTGGAGTTCCGTGTGCGTCGGGCGAATGCGGACAGTGCGCGAGATATCAAACGTGAAATAAATGAACAAATTGTTAATTAATCAGCAACAGGAGCCGATCTCAATACCGATACCGATCAGGCACCATCAGGTAACAGTTACATCAACAAAAACAACAACAACAAAGTTGCCCCGTGTGTTCAAATGTGATCTGAAATTGTGTTTGTGTGTGCGTTTGTGTAAAAAGGAGCGCTGACGTTAAGGAAAACAATTAAACACTTAAATAATAAAAATAAAAATAGTGTTAGTTTTAAAGTGCATTCAGCAGCAGCAGCAGCTCAAGCAAAATATGAGAATGTGACGAAATTAAACAAACAAAAAACGAAACACACAAAAGGGAATTGAGTTAATAAACGGTGCTTTATCGCTATTCCCTTTTCCATAGCTGCAGCTGCGGTACAAATAGCAGCTAAAGCAAAAACAACAACAGTAAAGAGCGCAAAGTGCGAGGCGACAACTCGAATCAATTACAGTTATTCGATGTTATAAGAGAGAGATAAAAACAACAGAAACATCAAAAGTGTGCTGTGTTCATAACGTAGAAAGTTTAATAGCTTGCGCGCATTCATTTCGCAACACAATTATAAATCGAAACAATTTGCCTGCCAATAGTACATCAAATAATTATTAAAGTTTCACTCCGGAGGCGCATAAAAGAAAGTACGCTCTAATGCAACTCCGAGTGCATCCGACTATGGATTGTAGCGGCCGTTCACATAACAATATTGAGCGCGATTCCGATTTGGGTGACGATTTGGTAAGCAAAAATCAAATCAAACTGTAAATGAAGTGTGTAAAGTGGTGACAAAAAAGTAGAGTAGACAGAAAATTTGTCAATCTGCACAAAAAGATATTTGTTTTCTGCTAAAATTTAATTTAATTGCGCTTTAGTTCAAGTTATTTAATTTACTTTTAAAATCAATAATTACTCACGGGCAAAGCCGGTAAATACCAGCAAATAACTGTAAAGGGAACACTTGAAACGAATTGAAGCTGGCAACTTTTGATTTATTTACAACTTGCCTACAAAATATTTTCCTAGAAACCGCTACTTTGCCAGTTAATTAAATGTACCTACTTTTTGTCACGGATCTGCCGTTATACAGGTGTCATGATCGAAATGAACTCGTTGTTGTTTTGCCGTCGGAAAGCTCACGCGCTTAATCCCTCTCTCTCTCTCTCTCTCACTCTCTTTATCTCGCATCTTCTGCTTGGCGGATTTGATTATGTATAAAACGTTTTTGTTATATTATGTTATGACTAAAAGCTTTGTATTGATGCAATTCCTCGAGAGTCTGTTTGCAGATGATTCGAAACGTAATTATAATGTTAAATTGTTGATTTAAAATTAAGCAGAGGCGGTTATGCCACATGAAGAGTTTTTTTTCTCTTGTTTTTGCCGTTGATATTTTCGTTTTGTTTGCTATAGAGCCGTTAAAAGGTGACATGCTAAATGGTCATACAACGCATTTATTATACACACACACACACACACAACATACATGGAGCTAAGTGCATACACACATGCTCATAAATACAAATAGATTCATCTGTTTTGTGTGGAGCAGCATCTTGGCCAGGCCAAGACCCATAGCCCAGGTATCTGTGTGTATAGGCCTTCTGTGGGATCTCGTTCACCTTTCATCAATTGAAAGATCTCTTTCAATTCAAACTCTTTGATGGCGTTCATATGTAAATAAAATGTTCAAATATTTGCATTATTTGTTAGTACCTTAAATGAATATTAAATGGGTTTTATTGCCTCTCTATGCCTTCCAGCCACTTTTCGACTGTGTGTGTGTGTGTGAATCTGTGTGTACATAGGTACACACACAGGTATGTGTCTCTTCTTCAATAAAACTCTTGTTAGGCTTCTTTTTTTGTTTTTCTTTCATTTTTATTTCATTGTTGATAGACAGTATGCCGCGTTGATCAACAATGAGCCAGACTTTATAATTACACACAAAGAAATTTTTGTGTTCCTCTTCACTTACTGTGAATTGCAGTTTTTGTAATGATTTGTTTGACTGCGGATTATTTATTTTAAATGAAAATAAAAAAAATGTTGTGGAGCTTGCAATTTAATTTATTGATCTGTTAATGAATTAATATCCAAAAAAATTAAGTCAATATTGATTTGTATAAAAGCAAAAAAATTATATTTCTTTGCTTATTTTACAATAAAATTACTCAAAATCATTAAAACTAGGCAAAAGGCACAACAAAAATTAATCTAAAATATTTAAATATTTGTTTTAATCAAATTACTATTAAAGTCATAAAAAAAAAACGTCACCTTATCCAACAAAAATTAAATTAGACATTTTTAATATGTACTAAAAAAAAATTTCATTTGGAAACAATTCCATTAAAAATATCATTTATTTATTTCTCTTATAGTCTATATTTATATTTTCACATTATAGGCTAACTTTAATATTTCTTACTTAACATATAAGTGCCATCAAACTCTTGCCAATGTTTTGTACAGTGTACCTATCTTTCTGTGTATGCACATCGATGTTTTTGTATGTCTGCATGTAAATGTACACGGAGTCAGACTCAGTCCAATGATGTCCATATTTACATAATTTTTAATAGCTTGGCTTTCGACCACCTCATACAGCCCTCCCCCTCTCGATGATAGCCTTGTGCAAACATTGCTTCTTCTTCCAGTTCCCAGTTCTTGAACCACCTACAACATTCCACTCATTCTTGTCTCCTTTCCTTGTTTCTCCTTTTGTTTTTGCATACATACAAACATATGTGTACAGTTATAAAAATTCCACGTTTTGTGTTAATTGAACACACATCGATCCGAAGTAAGTAAAGAGGGTTGTGTATCAGTTACAATTGCCAAACCAAGTGCATATTTCGCTAAACCCCCTTCCCCCGCCCCCCTCCCTACACAGAACCCACACCAACTGTACTTGGTATGTGGGTGTTTTTAATTAGGGTTCAATCGGACATGAAAATAATGCTGGTGTCAATTCGCGCGTCCGATTTTAAAACTAATATACTTTGGATATCAAAATCCTAGAGACTGGCAAAAGTCAGTTCAGATTTTGGCTCAAAAGTCACGATTAAACAATAATGTGGGCTGTCAAAAAGTCATAAATTCTCAAATGAAGCGAAGTCTGACTTCGAGTTGAAGTCGTGCCCCATTGCTGCACTATGTACATGTGTGTGTGTGTTGTTGTTGTTGTCGTCATTTGTGGCACAGCAGCTTTAATTACTTGGGTTAAACGGACAGTTTTAAAACCATTGTAAATGTTGTTGCCTTGATTTTTGAATCGTTTTTAAATTAAATCAAGCATATTTTGCCACAAAACTCCAACTCCAATTTTATTTTATTTTTATTTTTTTGGAGGGTTGTCCGGCATCGCACGTGCTCAGCATCAACGCCACATTCACTCTGTTCCCACATTAAATCACCAAATCAGTGGGAGCTGTCTCCCTCCCTCTCTCTCTCTCTCTCTCTCTCTCTCTTTATGTTAACTGCCTTTGTGTTTTTGGCTTACAGATTTTTTTTTTTCAAAAACAATTTAGCACTTGGCTGCCAGCAATGGGAAAATTAGCTAAAGTCCGTTTCCCTTCCCCTTCCCATTTCAATACTTGGGGGCATCTGTATGTATGTGTGTGTGTGTGTGATTCTTAATGCACTCAGAGAACTCAGCAACGGCACCTGTTATAATTTGTTTGGCTTCTTTCATGCTGACAGCTAACGATTTGTATTAAAAATTCTTTTCTCTCTTTCTCAAGGGGCAAGTGTCTGTTTCTTGTTGTTGTTGCATAAACACACACACACACACACACACACATGCAAGTGTGTGTCGTTGGGGGCATTAAATATATTTGATTATTTTAGAGAATTTTCCCCCTTTTGGGTGGCAAGTTTTGGATTTTGTTAAGCTATCAACCGCAATGACATCAAAATGTGGGGGATCGGGGGTGTTTGGGGGCGCCATTTTATTTATGTGCGATCTTGAAAATGCATGGAAAATGTGGCGTCATCAAATGTGATTACGGTTGACACTCTAAAATGTGAAACGAGAAGGGAGTTCTTTGTTGTTGTTAAAAACATTTGCGAAATGGAAACACTTTCCATTTTAGATTTTTTTTAAAATCTGAAAACTAAATTCCTCAGACAATTGCATCATAAAATTCAATTCCAAAAATTCACATACTAAAAGAGAATTTCACCAGTTACCCAGCACATTACTTTAAAGCACATTACATTTATGAAAAAGCTCTTAAGATTTTTGTTATAATATAAATGTTATTTCCAATGCCAAAATGTATATTTTAAAACTCAATCGATTACGATTTTGCCTCTTTAAAAATATTAGTTATTTATATTTCGTTGGCACACAAATACAATAAAAATATGAAATGCCATAATAATTAAACTCAATGAGCACAAAAAATGGTGACAAATAAAATAAGTGGCATATGCTAATAAAAATTATGATTGTTTATGAATTTATTTTTGCAACCATAGCTAATAAAATTGTTAATTAGAATTTTCCAGCATTGGTAGGCTCTGAGCTCTCAGCAGCTGCAAATAAGGCGCTATAAAGCTAAAAATAAAATAATACAGTGAAAGCTCAATAACAAAGAAACCACAATGTAGTAAAATAAAGAACTTTCAAAAGTATAAGGCAAATGATTAAAAAAATCGTCTATTAAAATTCATTAAATAAGTATTATTACTTACAGCGTTAACAAAAGCTTTTCGTCTAAATAAATAAATAATAATTTTGTTTTACAATAGCAGCGAAAGGCCATTATTATTAATATTATAGCCAACCTTTCTGCTTATCGAGCTTTTACCGTACAAATTATAGCATACTGTAAAAAAAAACACACACACACACGAATACCGAAAAGAAAAAGCTTATTATCAAAACACTACTAATAATAAATAAGCCAACGTCGCGTCGCAAAAGGGCGTGGCTTTTTATTATATTGTTGCTGTTGTTGTTTTTGTTGCCTCTCTCTCGCACAGCACAAAAACTAAATGAATGAACGAGCGAATGGGCGAGAAAGAGAAAACGAAATAAGTTGCGTTTATTGTTATTGTCGATGCCAATCGAGTTGAGTTGCTTTAGTTGTTGTTGTTGTTGTTGTTGGCTTTTGGGCTGGCCGCTGGCAATAAAAACAATGCAATTTTTAATTATTGCAGTCGCCGCAGCAATCGAAAAACTAGAAGAAGAAGACGTAAAACAGTCGTTGGCCCTTTTTTAACCGGTTCTTTTTTATTTATTCTTCCTTTTTTTTCGTTACTTTTTCATTATTTTATTGCTTACGCGAAATTTTTCGTCTGCCTTCACACACACATACACACAAGTACTTACCTATAAAGATGGGCGTGCGTGCAGCGCCCATATAATAATGGGTAGGTGGTTGCCATGTGGTGGGGTAGGGGGGTAAGGGGTAGAGCATAAAAAGAGGTAACGGATAGAGGGGGGGGGGGGTTCCGTCAGCCAGCGGGCAACGCCATTATGTTTGTTGCCCGTTTCGGTTTCAGTTTTCTGTTTTGTTTTTTTTTTTTTTTTATATATATTATTCGCTTTATTTTTTCCGCTTCGTCGCGTTGCGAGCGAATGAAATACGCGAGGCAAACATACACTCACATTACATACATGTGTGTGTGTGTGTGTGTGTATCTTACAGATACGTTTTGCATTTTAATTTTATTTTCATGCTTGCCCCGCTGCTCTTCTCTCCGTTGCTGCGTTTCCGTATAGACCACGTTGCACATGTTTTTGTTGGTCCTGCCCTTAATATGTATATTATTTATATATATGTGTGTGTGTGTGTTTTCGTTGTAGTTCTTGTTGTCGTCGTCGTCATCGTCGCAGCGCGTTGAAATAATTCGCCACGGGGTAGATGCGTAAATGAGCAATTTTTATTTATGTTATGTGCGCTTCCTCTTCTTCATCTTTTTATTCAAATATGAGAAAAGCCGCCATTTCATATGTATGTACGTATGTGTATGTGCATCTTAAGTGCATGCACATGTGTGTGTTTTGTTTGCATATGAAAATATGTCTGTTTCATAAAATTACTATTATTATACTTATTTTTGGTACAGGCTGGCATTAAAAGTTAGCACGTTCTTTCGAAATTTTATTGTGTTTTTGAATATAGCGCAAAAATGTATATTGGAAATGAGAACTTCTCAATTTTCAGTAATAATAATTTTAAAACATATATATTTGCAGTAAATTGTTTATATTAAGAGCGTTGCCAGACTACAAAAAAGGTGAAGAAAACTGCTTAAATTTTTATTTGATTTAATAAATCATTAAAAAAACTAAAAGTTTAAACTCTTTTGGAACCTTGACTAAATACGATTTTCGATTCTGAATTAAATTACTTTTATTTTTTGTTTTAAGGTAGTTAAGAAAGTAACAAATTTCATGATTTATAACACCAATATAAACAAAAATATGTTTTCTTTCTTACCTAGCCCAAAACTGTTCTGCTATTATTGCTCTATGCCATTTTTCCTGTTAAAAAATACTATAATAGAATATAATAGATAATTCCACATAAGTGTGTACCATGGAAACGTAGTACGTTAATAAACTTAAGACGCCAGCACGCCCAAAAGCAGACCACTTGAATCCATAAGAACATTAGAAAATATATATTCCATATGCAAACCACCAGCAAACAACTACTGCTAAGAGAGAGAGAGAGAGAGAGAGGGGGAGAGAGATAGATAGATAGAGGTCATATAATCTTAATCCTTCACACAATATAAACGGTTGTCCTGCCTGCCTGCCTGCCTGCTTGTTAGTTGATCCTGTTTGCATGCTGCGCCCTTCACAGCTTGGCTCGCTTTTGTCACATTTGTGTATGGATGGATTTCCTTGCACAGTGGCCGGCAACAGATTTCTCGGTTCCTTTTGTCTTTCAAAATTAGCACGGCATGTTGCACATGCGGCAAGCATGCCGACTATCTGCCACATCCCTAACAAATCGAAATCACATTTTATGATTCGAGTTTGCCGACGGCAGTGCAAGAAAATGTTTCTGAGTGCTTCCGTCAATTTGTCAATGCAACAATAACGAAATTAGCTAAATTGCATTTGTGGTCAAAATGATAATAAATTTCGAAACATTATTTTGTGCTATCGAACTAAAATGCTAAAATGTAAACTAATTAGTGATAAAAACTGTCGGCAACAAATAAATTAAATATTTTTACACACACACACACACACAGTATACAAATGCAATTTGCAGTTAGATATAGTCGCCCCCAAGTTGTCGGCTCTTTGTGGCCCTCATCTAAATAGAAAAAATAGTCATTGTTGTTGTTGTTGTCGTCTTTGAAAGCTATTAAAGTAAATTGCAATATGAACGGTACCTGCTCATAGTAGTATGTATCTGGTATCTCTTTTGTGGGTACACATGTATCTGTATCTGCATTGTTGTTGCGGTAACTTCTGCGGCAGGTCTAATTGCGATTTAATGTCTTTTCGGCTTTCGTATGAAAGTGCTTGGGGTAAAATGTTTAAACCGAGATAACACACACACACCAAAACCTGTCTTTATCAATGTCTAAATTAATGGAACTACCTTGTTGTAGGTGTGCAACTAAATACTATATACATATAACGATATATGGGCTTTGTGACACAGTTTTCTTTTTTCTTCCTGTATATAAAAAAGTTTTCCATCATTAGCAACTGTGTGTTTTTCCCTTATTTAAAACTAGTACAGCTTATCGAATTTGAATGATTTATGCGACAGTTGCACATAATTGTAGGTGCAGGTATTCTTTGTTGGCAAACATAAAGATATCTTGACCTAAACTGTCTTAAAACATATAAAAAAATGTTGAAATATAACTTAAAAAACACCAGAAGGTATTTTTAGAGTCAAATTTAAGTTAATGTTCACTTTGACCTCTTAATTTTAACACTTGCAGTTGCATTTTTGAAAAACCCTTTCTTAGTGTTAATCTTCGATCCATATACTATCTTTTTGCAAAGAAATAAAATCGCTATGTCTTATAATTTGTGCTTTGCGTTGATAGCAGTCAGTCAGTTAATTGCGTAAAAGAGCTTTTTTGACCTATAAACTTGATTATGGCTTTTATGTCTACAAGCTAATGTTAATTTTCCTCTTTTAACGCCATCGATTGGTTATCGATCGTACTATAACGAATAACTGAAAAAAACAACAACAACTGAGAAAACAACAACAAACAATACATTAAAAGCGGCACAAATTCGTTGTGCATTAATTAGACATTTTATAGGTGCAACACGGCGTAAAGTGCACGCCTTTAAAGGCAACGTCTGCCATCGCATCAATACCACAATTATTGTTTGGGCCTGGTCAACAGCAACAACAACAACAACACAAAACAGTAAAGAGTAAACGGCAAAAAAATGCAACAGCAAAACCGCAACTAAAATGTTGCCAGCGATGCGTCCATCGGCCCCAAAGAGTACATATTTCGCATGGATTCGATAACTTACATTAATTTGATGTATACACACCACACACACACACACACACACACACATATGCAAATAAGCCAATATTGTATGCATATGTGGTAACCGCGAATTGCCAACTTACTAACAAACCAAAGCGACCAAAGCGACCAATGCGAAACAGCGATCAATGCGCCAATATGTGCCACAAAGAAGAAGAGAGAAGAAGAAGAAGAAGAAGCACACAAAATGGTAGACCAAGTTGCATACACTTGAAACTATATTAACGTGGCTAAAAGCGTTAACGTTACCATTTCATTATGCGCAAACGCGTCTACTTGCTCCATACTCCCTTACCAAGTCTAAGATGTTTAAGACGTATATCAGTCAAATTAACCAAATGCTGTACACTGAGAGAAAGTTCGTTAAAACAATGTTAACTTTTCAATATACATAATAACATTATACAGAAATTGATAAAATTGGTTTTTAAGGTTATGCTTTAAATGGTTTTATAGCCTTCGAAAAAAATAATTTTTTAAGACAGTCCTTTCTTGTAAACCTTTTTTATATTTCCCCTTATAACCCAATTTTTCTGGTAACATTTCTTACATTTGTACGAATTTTGAGATATGAGAAAAAATTATTATCAATTTTGTTTTTTTAAATTACATAAAATTTTTAACTTTTCCAAAGTTCTTGCAACTTATTACTAAATTTTTGTGGTAACATTTCAACTTTTTGATTTTAGCATAACAATTTTCCAAAATTTACTCAAGAGTTTTTATAAGTGTATAGTTACTCGTAAAATTGTATTAATACTAGATACTAGATTTAATTTGTTAAATATAAATATAATTATATTACAATCTTCTCTCTCAAAACCTATCTGCCAATATCTAGTAACTTTTACCCATAATTTTGTTCAGTGCACTTGGTAATCATACTGTTAAAAAGCGTTTGCATTTTGCGCCAACTTCAAAGAATTCTTGGAAAAATCTGCAACAGAGCGCTGCTCATAAACCCCCCTCATACCCCCGCTGCCCCCCCTTGTAAGCATTGTCTATCATTGTGTGTGCTTTGGTTTTGGTTGCGTTTATGCGACAACAACACCAAAAGACGGCGATAAATGTTATACACACACACACACACACTGAGATGATGATGATGATGATGATGGACTAACCTGGGCATGGCTTACTTTGTGCCAAGTCCGTTACAGGTTACATTGAGTTGTTGTTGGTTGTTGTTGTTGTTGCAAGTTGCAAGTTGCTTGCTTGGCTGCCGGCTTGGTTGTGTTTAAATTGAAAATTCCCGATTTGCACACAGTCACAGATGCGCTTAATTTGCACCTCTCTGCCACCAAATGCATAAAGAAATAAACAGCTAAAGACTGGACCCCAACCTCTTGCCCCCCCCCCCCTCCCCCTCCGAGCTCTTGCCCCTCTCTCTACGCTTGGCCGACTTCTTGGCAAAGTCACGGCTTGGCAATAGTAGAAGTGGAACTTGGACTCGAGCTGTTAACTTCTCTAGTTCTGCTAACATTATTACCTTTTTCTGACCATTGTTAATTTATTAAGTGCTTACTCTTTGTTCTCGATGCTCGATTCTCGATTCTCGATTCCATTGACCAGGTTAAACGCTGCCCACGCACAACACACAGCGGGGTGTGTTTTCTGTTTGTGATATTGATATTGAGATCGTGCCAATAATCAAAGATTCATTGATCGCAATTGACTTTGTTCATGTTGACATAAGCGCCGTCATTAATTACTATCTCCTCTCCCTTGCAGTCTCACGGCGATCGCACGGATGACGAGATGCGCGACTGCGATTCCGTTGACGGTGAACAGCAACATCATCAGTTAAGCGCCAAGGCGGCAATTGCAGCCCGTCTCAGTCACACAGTTGCCGGCGGCACAAGCCACAACTTCAACAGTCCGGAGCAGCAAACCGATTTGCCTTTAAGGTGGGTGTTGTTTAGCACATTATAAACTTAATCAGAGTTCAATTTTAATGTGTTTTCTTTTTATTTTAGCCATCATCATCAGTTGCCACCGAATCATCCGCTTAATGCTTTGGGCAGCTTTATGGGCATCGGCGGTCTACACAGCATTCCAAATCTGCAGCACAGTGATGTACTCGAGAAGCTCAAGATGCAAGTGCGAGACATGAAAGTGGGCCTAATGGTGAGTTTTAAACAAGACATAAAGTTCAAAATTATAGTAAGGATTAAGGTAGAAAAATATGTTGCCATCTTTTAGGTGTTAAGTTTATAGTTTAAAATCTATGATATATTGATCAGATTTTCTTCTAGAGCAACAGATTCATTTGCAATTAACTACATACATTTATCAAACAAATTTATCATTTTGATTCTGACATTTTGATCGAATAATTCAAGCATAAATATTATAAAGTTCATTAAAAAAAAAATCAAATCCAAAAAATGCAAACAAATAGTTTAACAATATGTTATGATGATTTTCAATGGTTTCGCTGCTTTTTGTGTGCGTTGCAGGAACAGGATTATGCTGCGGCGGCACATGCCGCAGCCTTCGGGGCCAACATGTTGCCCACAACAATCAGCACGGCCTTTCCACTGCCACACAACTCGGCTGCGGCAGCAGCAGCAGCAGCAGCGGCGGCTGCAGCTGCATCCTTTTCCAATCCTGTGCCGCCAACCAGCAACAATGGCGCCACATACAATGGAGTAGTTACAACAGCTGCTGCCAATACTGGAGGATCAGGAGGAGGAGGAGGAGGTGGAGCTGCAGTTGTAGCAGGTGGCAACAGCAACAACAACAACAACAACAGTAACAACAATGGTCATCCCTTTTCATTTGCATCACCAACAGCGCCAAGCAGCACCAAAGAAGGTTGGTAAGGGGTTTAAAGTGGGTGAGGGATGGGGAGGGGGGGATTATATTTTGTTAACAACAATTGTGAACTCAGCGCGCCACTTTGCAGCTAATTCCGCATCAAACTCATCGACGTCCAGCGAGGCATCCAATTCATCGCAACAGAATAATGGCTGGAGCTTTGAAGAGCAGTACAAACAAGTCAGACAGGTTAGTAGTGTGTGTGTTCTGTGTGTGCTGTCTGTGTGTGTGTTGTGTTTAGTCAATTTAATCTCCGGGCAAACAAGGCGCACTCAATTCCCCGCTACAGCTCTGACCAGGGGCCGGTCCAAACCCAAAAGCCATTTAGGCACAACTATCAATTAACGACTAATAGCCAACATCTTGAGATGGTGTGTGTGTGTGTGTGTGTGTGTGTGTGTTGTTAAGAGCAAGATGCGCCTAAGTTGGTTTTTTTGTGATCTCGTTTTGACGCGTTTTCTGCCCCGAAGCTGTGGTTCACATGCAATCTAGTTCCGGTTTTTCTCTCTGTTCGCTGCAATTGAGCAATTAATTTAAATTTTTTTTTTTTTGTGAGAAAAGAGCCAGTTTCTCGATTTCTAGATGCTGTACTCTTTTACGCTTGGCTGCAAAAACAGCGTGAAATTTGCGCCCTTTCCTCTCATCAGGAAGAAGAAGTGCAATTAAAATGTTGTGTGAACCGCAACAGCTTTTATTTTGGTTCGGTTTAAACTAAATTTCGATTAACACTCGCCAACAATTCGACAATTCATCAAACGGCCCGCACAATTCTGCATGCACTATTAAAAACTTTGACCCTCGCAAAAACAGATACAGATACAGATACACAGAAAGTATCTCTTAACACCTTCGTTCGAGCCAAAGGCAGATAATCTGAAAACCGGCTTAACCAACGCCCAGCTGGCGATCTTTTCTCTACACTCTCTCCTCTAGTAGGTGTTTTTGGGCTCTAATCCGTTTGCAGCTTGTACAAAATGGCCGCCTTTTCATTAATTGTAAAAATGTGGCACGCAGCAAAACTCACACACAAAACGATAATTATGTTAATTGAGTGAAAAAGCCATTTTGAATATTTTTATGTTGTGTCTGCCAAAAAGAAAATCTATTCACAACGAGTTGTTGTTGTTGTTGTTGTTGCCGCCCCAAACGTTCTACCCGTCAGACACCCATCCATCCATCCATCCATCCATCCATCCAACTATACATCCATCTATCCATCTCTTCATCAGCAGACGAAGACGACGAGAAAGAATATTATTTTTGTTAGATTTCTTTCCTCGTTGCCCGTCACTATATGATTTCTTTTTATTTTATACTATATGGTATATATATAGTTCGGTTTGCTCTCATTAATCAATGTCAATTATCTGTACATACTGAATAATTATGTTTAATTATAGACAAAGCCAAAGCATTTTCCAATATTATTTTATTTCGCTCTCTTTCTCTGTTGGTGTTAATGTACTTTTTTTTTTTAACTACAAATTTGGTATTTCCTCAGTGCAATTTTTCGATTATAGACTGATTCGTATGAAAAGGCAATAAAATTGTTTAAATTATTGCCAGGCACAAACGTTCTAAACTAATTAAGAGCTCCACATTAATTACTACTGAAACTATACGCTCTAAAAATTGTTCAACTTTTTTATAGTTTACATATATTTTTCAATTAAATTTAGCTTGGAAATGTGGCAACATTTCGCAAAAAGTGATTAATATTAATATTAATGAAGTTGACTTTTGATGAATCAATATTTTTTTATATATTTTTTTAACGGTTCGCTTTTAATCATTGAAGTACCTGCTTGAGAAGAAGTTCTTAAATCAACAGAAACGGCAATAAAAAAAAACCGAAACCTCAACGAATTTCAGTTAATTAAAGTGAACAAAAAAACATTCGAAAAAAAAAGTCTGGTCAACAGATTTTTCAATAACGAGTGTGAAATTCTTAAATAAATATGTATGTATGTATGCACAAGATACAAAAATACAGCCTGTATATGTGTAATGAGCATGTGTAAATGAAACTGGACAAATTATGGGATGCGATCAACTTGCAACAGGAGATCTTTTGCTATATAAATTTAAGTAGCATGTCCATTTCAATGCCATATGCAGACAGAAAGAGAACGAGAGAGAGAGAGAGAGAGAGAGAGAGAGAGAGCGATGTGCATTAACACATACTTTGATCTGGGCAAAACGCATTTTAAAGAATTTCCCAGAATCAAGGATTCAAATTTCAAGCTGCACTTTTAGGTACGAACTAGCGACAAATAAGTAAGATTATTTTTATAACGGAACCCTCGAAGAAGTGTTCGTGTGTGTCTGTGTGTGTGTGTGTGTGTGCCATGTGTCCTCGAAGAAGAACAGTTACTTGTGTTCGTGTCGTTATAAAAACGATTATGATTGGTCTAGAACTTCTGTTTCGAGAGAGATAGAGAGGGATTTCTTCTTATCGTTTTATTGCTCGAAGGATTTGCTGCGTGATGCAAACTCAAAATTTTTCTTGGGACTTTTTGGGCAGGTTTGCTTGCCACAAGGGTTGTGTGTTGCGGACTTCATTTTTATGAGAGGTATGCATAGTAGTAATATTAATGCACAGGCAGGCAGACAAATACACAAACACATGGTGTGCGTGTATGTGTGTGTGTGTGTGTGTGTGTGTGCGTGTTTGATTTGTACAGCGTCGATGGTACTTTCAATATTTTTATATTTTCAGTTGATAAACGACCTTTGATGGCGTTGCATCGTCGCGTTGATCGAGGCTGTCTCTCTCAAAATTAAACTCAAACTAAATAAAAACCCGCTATAAATATCTATAATTGATTAAAATCCAAGTGTTTTGTGTGTGTGTAAATTATAAATTATCAACATGCTCATCTCCGACGATCAAATCCAGGAGGTATTCAAACAAGACGATCATAAATTATACATTTTGCCATTTTCATCAAGCTTTAATTTAAAAGAAAACGAATTTTATTTTTGCCTCGAGGCTCTCGTCAGATAAAAATATAAATGCCAAAAAAAGGCATTAAACATAAAACAACTTCAAGTTTGAACTTCAATCAATTCCTGTGCCTTATACGTGTGTGTGTGTGTGTGTGTGTGTGTGCATACATATACAATAACTCTTGTGGGCGTCGTGCATCATAAAAAACCGTCAGCCAGTCGAAGTTGTGAGCTGCAGTCGAAGTTGGAGTCGAAGTCGGAGTTGGAGTTGGAAGTCGTAGTCGGGGGCAATGGCAATGAATCGACGCTGGCAGCTCGTCAGTCTCTCCTTCTCCTTCTCCTTCTCTCTCTCTCGCCATCGTTCTCACTCGAAGTCAGCTTCGGTTTTTGGCCTGCCAAAGCTTTTAGATCGCGAGAGAGAGAGAGAGCGACTCCATCACAAGTTACTGTTCTTACTGTTGTTGTTGTTTTTGTTCTTCAGTCGCGTTTTAAATCATTTATGCGAGCTTATGTGTTGGGTCGGGGGAGGAGGGTCGGGGTAGGCAGTTCATCATCATCTCATTCGCATTGACTTAGAATGTGCACCCAAAGACTTGAGGAAACTTTGCGTTTCTTCCTTTTTGCCTTTGCCTTTGCCTTTTTCGCCTCTTTGCAGTAGGCGGAAAGTATGATGAATTCCAAATTTGATGAGTTCACTCAGATGTTGTCATTAATTTTATACACAGATACATAAGTTTATACATGTGCAAATGCAGCTAGGTTTCTACTATAATCATTTGCAGTCTCTCAAGGAAGAGAACTTCTCTCTGGCTGGCTGGCAACACAGGGTTAAAGGTCATAGTGTGCGCCTGAGGAGCCACCAAAGACAAAGACACGCAGATGTTAAAATTAATAATCGTGCATAACCTCAAAAGAGTAGATGAAAAAACTATCACAATATAATTCATAGAATTGTTGAGCTTGTGATAACTTAAAAAATATTTATACTAAAGTTTATGCGTTATAATAAATTCTATTTGTGAATATTTTAAAATTCTTATAATATTATTTTTTGTATATAATTTTTAATTTTTTTCAATGTCAGCTTCTGAAAAGTATGTTAAGATTAATCATTTTGATATTTTTTTAATGTTTAAAATACAAAAAAATATTTAAGGGATTTTTTTAAGTTTAATTTTCTTGAGGCTGTTTAAAATTATTTAAAAATCTGAGGAATAATTTTAATAGCTTTTTTAGTTATCAGAGATTAAATTTATTTTTATTTCGACTGCATATTCCCCTTTGTTTATGCATTTGTATACATATGTATACACATAAATAAATACATAAGTATTTAATATACACATTGCATTCCTCATCTTTATCACCTAATTATGCATTGTGTGTTAGAGGCCACTCATGCAACACGCAACACACACACACAACAACAAAAACTTGCCCTTTTTTCTTCTTCTTTATTGGGGTGTTTCACACGTTTAATCTTTTGCTGAACGGTTTCAACCCCCAACGAATGAATGAGAGTGAAAGAGTGAAAGAGAGAAAGAGCAAGTAGTAGAACACGCGCCCCTTGTTGTTGCCCCTTTTTGTGTGGAAATGTGGCATGTCAAGGCGTCTATTGTGTGATTGTCTGATTGTTGTTAGCCAAACAAAGCTGATGTTGCAACACAATAGAGATAGAGAGCCACAAAGTGTGGCAACCATTTTGCGCAAATCCATTGGCCCACAAGTCAAGTAGCAGCTTGAGTGCCCCTTGTTGCATATACATATTTATTATTCTCTCTCTCTCATTCTATTATAATATAATTGTGTTAATAATGTTTTTTTTTTTGTGCTTTTTTTGTTGCAGCTCTATGAAATCAATGATGATCCCAAGCGCAAGGAGTTTCTTGATGATTTGTTTTCATTTATGCAAAAGCGAGGTAAGTTTGGAAGGGGTAAGGGGGGAGGGGTGAGGGGTACACTTGAGCAACACTTTTGAATGCATTTGCATATAAGTCAACGCTGAGTCATAGCTAAGAAAAGTTTTCAAGTGTTTGCTTTTGCGGACGGACTCAAATTATGTTAATTGAATAAATTTCTCGGCACTTTGCCGTTTGATTTAACGCATATGTGTGTGAGTGTGTGTGCATTAAAATATGCAGAAATTACTGAGAAATCATCATCATCATCATCATCTTTATTAACAGCATCAAAATGATGCCGCACTTTTGTCGTTTTTGTCACTTCAAATTATCGTCAAACCGAAAGCCACAAGAACACTGCGAGGTAACGTCAAGTTCTAGGGGCAGGGGGGCAAGGGAATAAGGTGCAGTGCATCATAAACTAAATATTGGTACTTGAGACGTTCTTGACTATTTATAAATAGCCAACAACAACAAAATTCTTGTCATTAATTATAAGCATTAACAATTGCACAATTGTGAGCAATTTGTGAGCATGTGGCATGCCACTTCCTGCAAAAGTATATTTGCATTCGTGCAACCTAATAACAAGCAATACATTCCATGTGGCAGGTTGTTTTTAGTTATTGCCAAAGCTTGACTTGCAACGTTTGTTTAAACTATTTATTTTTCTTTATCTAAGACACAAACCTATGCAGATATATATGCTTAGTGTATATATACAATATATATGTATATCTAGCAAGAAGCTTGACAACTTAATGGATTTTAATCTGTCACATGCGTTCAAGTTTTTGACATATGTGAGACTCTCTCCCCCTCTCTCCCTCTCCCTCTCCCTCTCCGTCTTTGTCTGACTATATATACACTCTACTGCCAGTCGCACTTGTATCTGTATCTATAACTATATTTATATATATGTATCTGCTATATCTGGTGATATTGTACAATTGTCTAACGGAAATTATGCTGAAAAAATATATACATACAATATATATTTAGTAGAATGTTTGTGCAGCAAAGAGCGGCGCAATTCTTAATTAAAAGACGTCAATCACTTATCAACCAGTCGTCGCGCTATTTCTGTAGATATTTCTTCTTCAAGTCTTCTGCTTGTTCGTTCTTTCCTCTGACAGACCCTTGCCCCATCAGATCAGATCAGTCTAAAGCCGGGGGGAAAACAACAAAAACAACCCAACTAAAATTCAACTGTCAGGCCAACTCTAGGTGCGTCTTATGATCATAATGATCAGGATGATGATGATTTGAGGCTCTATCAAATTTCTTTAGATTCCATTAAAACGCCATGACATCTAAGGAAAACAATGCATAAAAATAAATAAATACAGCGAGCAGTGAAGAAAGGAAAATATTTGTGTGGTTTGAAACCAGGCTAATAAGTTTTGTTTTTGCATAATGGATGGTATAAAAATATTGCCCAGTACTCAACTTTAAATGCATTATTCCTTAGGCTAACTACGATTTTATAGTAGTAGATGCTCGTGATTTGCAAAATGCTATTAACAAATAATAAATATATGTTTTGTATATATATAAATCTGCTCTCTGCATGTGCGTGCCAGGAGTTCAAATCGAACAACTTCATCCCCAGAGGCGCACTTTAACAGATACATCCAAACACACATGTACATATCTCAAGTTGTTTTGAGTAGTTTAATGATCGCTGGGAAAGAGAGAGGGAGAGACTGGAGCAAAAGTTAATCATTAAATTGGTATTGATTATGTTTGCTGGACGCTTTTGTGGCTCGTGCAACATCAACGCATATCAATCGACCTCCTCCTCCCACTCCTTCGCCCTGCCCTTGATCCTCGCACACATCATGCCACAAAATAAATCGTTCGATTTACTCGTTTTTATTCCTTTTTTTTATATGTCTGATATGCATACGGAGCAATCATTATCTTAGTTTTTTTTTTCTTTGTTTATATGCACAAAAAACAAAAACGTATTTTCATTCAATCAACACGTCCATCAACGAGTTTGATTGATTCCTTTGGGGCTCATAAAAAGTCGAGAGGCTTCCAGGCACAAGCTACAATATAAAATACCAACTACAAAAAAACTACACTAAAATGATATTGAACAAATTGATGTTCATCTTCTCGTTTTTTTGTTGTTTGTTGTTGTTGTTGCGTTCAAACATCAGGTTACTCACGTACCCCCAAGCACAAACAACAACAACAATTATGCAAGTCGATTTGATTTGTTTTTTATATGCGCCAATGCGCTACACAAAATAGAGTCCATTGGGAAGTGTAAAAAGTTTGTTACAATTATTTTTTTAATATTTGAAAATGGGTTTTAAAAAGATTTTTTGATAAATGGGTTTTAAAAGGATTAAAAGGAAAGAATAAAATCAAAGTATCCTGCAAAAAAATGGTTTAAAATACAAATAACAAAGTTAAATCTTATAATAAAGATCACATCTTGAAAATTTTTTAATTTTGGGGAAAAGTTCTAAATTTAATTTAATGAATATTTTGTAGAATTTTTATAATTATTTTCTTGAAAAAGGAAAAAAAATTTGATAGATTTTAAACTTTTTCTTTGCAATTTCTACATTCTTAACTCATACAAAATTTAACAAATTCAAATAATAAAGTAAAGAGTGTATAAAATCAACTAGTTTTGTGCAAAGTTCATCCAAAGTAACTCGGAAATTCGCTTCTTTGTACTTTATTATCTTCTGCCTAAACTCACTTCTCAGCGTAGAGCATTTAAAAGTCGTTACGAACCTCAACTTTCTTGAACCTTCTTGATGGTGTGAGTTTTTCCTAATTTGGTGGGACGACGCGTAGATAGGCGTGGCAATATCGAATAAATACGATTTGGAATGGTAAAATATAGAACTTGGATGCCAAAGATGATGATGATTAGCTGCCATAAACAACGATCGACATATGTACAAACATATGTGGCACGAAAAGGCGGCAACAAGTTTGGATTTTCTTTTTATCGCTGCACACATCGCACTTCTGCAGTTGTTGTTGTTGTTGTATTCAACTAGTGTTAATTGCCATAGAAAGGTGCGGGTGTAGAGAGGGAAGGCGGGGAGAGAGTGGAAGATACACTCGCTACAATACACAACAATAAATCTGTTTAATGGCAACTTTTAATCGTGTTTTGCTTGCTGCTGTTGCATTTAACAAGCGCATTGAAAAAACATTAACATACAAAACATGCCACAAGTGGAAGATTCACCTTTTTTTTAATGGCTTTTGCTAATTTGGATATTGTTTCTCTTATTTTCAGGCACGCCCATTAATCGTTTGCCCATTATGGCCAAATCGGTGCTGGATCTATATGAACTATATAATCTGGTGATAGCTCGCGGCGGTTTAGTCGATGTCATCAACAAGAAACTGTGGCAGGAGATTATCAAGGGACTGCATCTGCCCTCGAGCATAACAAGTGCAGCCTTCACACTGCGCACACAGTAAGTAATGGACGAAGAGAGATACCCTGTAACTGACCAAGTACTGAAGAAACCCATTAAACACCTGCTTGAGAACTATGCGCTAATCAAACAGAAAGAGAGAAGGAACAATCAAAAGTGACTATCGATCAGCAATACCTGACTTCACTTAACCTGTTCCTTACCCCTTGCCCCTCTTCCTCATCCCGCCTGCCTTTGTTTGTTCTGTTTCGTTTCGTTATTTACACGTTAATTCAACATAAAGTTGCCAGACGACAGGACCAATCATCATCATCATCATCATCTTCATCGTGATGATGTTTTACTTGCACTCGATGCAAATGTTTGTTATTAATTTTATGCATCTTCTCATTCTTTCCCAGATACATGAAGTATTTGTATCCCTACGAGTGCGAGAAGAAGAATCTGAGCACACCGGCTGAACTCCAAGCGGCCATTGATGGCAACCGGCGCGAAGGACGTCGTTCCAGCTACGGTCAATACGAGGCCATGCACAATCAGATGCCGATGGTGAGTTCGACTAGCAGATACCCTTTAGCTCCAAACTAAACTCTCTTTCCCTTTTGCAGTCGCAAATTTCACGCGCACCTTTGCCTGGTGGCATGCAACAGATGTCGCCGCTGGCGCTGGTCACACACGCCGCTGCGGCCAACAATCAGCAGGCGCAGGCAGCGGCCGCAGCTGCAGCGGCACATCGACGCCTGATGGGCGGACCCGCGTTTGGTCAGATGCCCAATTTGGTCACCCAAGAGATTGAGAATCGCATGATGGAATATCTGCAGCTGATACAGGCCAAGAAGGAGCAGCAACAGCAGCAGAATGCGCCCATTTTAGGTGCCACACATCCCCACCAGCAGCAACAGCAACAACAACAGCAGCAGCAGCAACAACAACAATCGCTGCATCATCATCAACAGCAACAACAACAACAACAACAGCAGCGGCAGCGTTCACAGAGTCCGGAGCTGAGCACGCGGGATGCGCTGAGTGCTCAGGTGGCATTGTGGCATATGTACCATAATAGCAGTCCCACCAACTCAGCGCACACCTCGCCACAGCAACGGTAAGTTCCACACGAACTGTTCTACAATTAAGCATAGACATGCACCAGTTACCCAACAAGTTCCAAAACTTGTAAATGTCTTAGCTTAGACCGGCACCATTTAACGAAAGCTTTTTGTACTTAGCCCAGACACTCGATAATAAACATTCGTTTTTATTTTGCGCACCTTTAGCGAAGCTCTGAACCTGTCCGATTCGCCGCCAACCTTGAATTTGAATCACATCAAACGTGAACGTGAACGCGATCCAACGCCCGAGCCCACAGATCTGGAGGAGTCGGCACATCAGCCGCCGCCAGCAAAGCGTGTGGGCAGCACTTTAATGCCACCTGGTTTTCCTGCCAACTTCTACTTGAATCCACACAATATGGCCGCTGTGGCAGCTGCCGCCGGGTTTCATCATCAGGCCGCCAACAATCATCATCATCATCAGCAGGAGCAGCAGCAACAGCTGGATGCAGCATCCGAAGGTGAACCGGAGGATGATTATGGCAATGGAGAGCACAATACAACCGGAAATTCATCTTCGCTGAATGATGATAGTGAGCCACAGCAACTGAATGGACATCATCATCATCATCGCTTACATCATGATGATCACGATGATGATCATCATCGTAGTCATCACCATCAGAATCATTTGGATAAGTCGGATGATTCGGCCATTGAGAATTCACCCAGCACATCGACAACAACAACAACAACAACATCGCATCGTCACAGTTCGCCAGTTTCCACCAAGAAGAAGAGTAGCGTCAACAGCAACAACAACAACAACAACAACAACAACAACAACTGCAACAACAAGACGCAATCCTCAAGTGCAAAGGATGAAGGCAACAACAGTGCAAGTGGAGATGTCAAACTGAATCCTCTCGAGACGCTCAGTCTGCTTTCGGGCATGCAATTCCAAGTGGCACGCAATGGTACACAAACTGAACATTTATTTTCTATTTTTCAAACTAATCCTAATCTCTTTCTGCACTCAGGCACCAATGCGAATGGTGAACAGCAATTGATTGTCAATCTCGAACTGAATGGCATCAAGTATACGGGTGTGTTGGTGGCATCCACTGGAGCAGCAGCAGCAGCAGCAACAACAGCAGCTGAGGCAGAGCCAGAGTTGCCAGCTGCAGCGGAGGAGGAGCCAACATCTCGGAGCAACAACGAGAATGAACTCAAGCATGACAACAGCCAGGAACTAAGCCAAAATGAGGCAATTGATGAAGAATCAACAACAACACAGGAACAGCAACAACAACACACAGAGGACATTGTGAATGGGACAGCGAGTGTTGTTGGTGTTGGGTGGGGGTATTGGTTTGGTTTAGGTGTAGGTGTAGGGGTGGGGCTAAGTGTGGTGGGTGCAAGTCTGCTCAAAGATGCTGTGGTCAGTTCGTAGAGAAAGAAAGCGGAAGAAAGTTGAAAAGTATATACACAACAAACGAAAAGGAATACCAAAGTCATATTTTTCAGAAAAATACAAAAAATTAAAAACACAACAAACTCTTTACACACACAACGCGAACGAGTACTAAACTGTAGCGAGTTTTTAACGCCAGCGAGTGATTAATTAGCGAGTAATTAACTCTAACGAGTTTTCAACTCCAACGAGTGTTAAACTCTAGCGAGTTAAAACTGAGCGTGTGTGTGTTAAGGAACTCGTTAGCCTGGCTAAGACAAAAATGCACCCACAAAAACACAAACAAAACAAAACATGCCCATAAATATATATTTATAAATATATAAACAAACAATACATACTATATATAATAGCCTATATATATACATTATATAGATCGTTTAGTATGTTCAATATTTTACACAAACACACACACACACACACACATTTTGCATAAAAGACAAGCTTGCGAGCATTGTATTTAATTTAAATAGTTTTTTAAGGCAGCTGCAACAATTAAATAAATATACATATATGCTCTAATATATAATAACATTTTGATTAGTTGTTAGGGTCACCTAAGGTCACGCCTTCACCCTCCTACCCCCTCCAACCCCTTGGCATATGAATATTTTATTGTTTGTTTAATTCTCTACAATTTGTAATTTTTAGTTTGTGTTTTTTTTTTTAAGGCTGTTAAAAAGCTTTGTGTACATATCAATAATTGCTATGCAGTAATAAATATCTCCATGTATATCCTTAATATACTATATACTTTATGTAATTCTAAGTAAAAACACACAAAGACACACATACACAAGCATTTTGAACCATAAACCACACACACACACATATATAGACATAAATACGATTATGAGCCTAGAAGCATAAAGCATATGAAATAATACATACAACAAATAATTATTACATATTAAATATAATAATGGCTTTCACTTAAAGCACTTTGTCCACCTTCCCCCCGCGTCCCGCCTACTCCAAATCCAAGTAAAAATATATATATATATATGTATGTGTATGTAGCTACAAATATTGTAAAAGTAAGCGTTCAATTTATTGAATAATAAATCGATTTAATTTTAGCTCAACTTCACATCCAACTCAAATTGTCAAGTGGGGGCATTATTATGATTAATATTAAGTGTACCATAAAAAAAAACTGTCTAATTGGCGCCTAATTAGCAGCAAAAGAGAGAAAGAGCTCCACAGGATGTGACTGGCGTTCAAAAATCAGAAGAGTTTGGGTTCGCTTCTTGGCTAAGTGGCTGAGTAAAGAACATAAACCAAGGAAAAATGTTGAAGTCGAAGGAAAATCGACTAGGAGATACTCTGTACTTGAGTCTTTAATTATCACAGGTCAAGAACCAGCTTAGAAATTCACGTACTATTTATTTTCTAAGCGTTTAAGTGAAAGTACCATAATTTGTATAGCAAAAAGTTTTGTAAAATTTAATCTTTGAAATCTTTTATGTTTCTGAAGATTTTACATAAAATTTCTTAACGAAAAAATCAATACCCTTTTACAACCCTTTCTTATTAAATTCAGGCAAACAGTGAAAAATAATAAGGAAAACATATCCTTCTTCCAAGTTGCATGAATATGATTACCCGCATAATGCACATTGTTGTTGTTTATGCCACCCAAAATATTTGCCTTTGCCATGTGCCTCTTAGCTCCACAAGCCATAAAGAAGCAGAAGTGGCCCCATGGATTATATATCCTTATTCTCAGAGCCTTAAAACCTGTGTCGACCACAAAATGCACACACCAAACAAAAGTGATGAAAAACAAATGTTGTTGTTGAAAACAATGGATGCGTGAAATTGTCGACTGACGTCCGGGTGGGCGAAGGGCAGGTGTGTGAGGGGGGAGGGGTTGAGCAGCACCTTACCAGGTGAAAATCAAGTGCTAACTACATTAAGGCAAAAACTTCAGAGAGGGTTTGTTCTTCCCGGCCAACAACATAATGAGCACCTTTTGTTGCCTGCCTCTTCCCCTCTTTCCGTCCGTCCTGGCTAGGAAAAAAGGGACTCCTCTGGTAAGTGGCAAATGGTAAGTGGTAAGTGCGTTCAGGACCTTTGCCATAAACAGCTCAAGTTTTGCTTTCTTAGAAAAAAAAAAACATTTTGCATTTGCTTTTCTTTTTCATAATTCATCTTCTACCTTGAAAACAACAAGCAGACTGATTTATGCAGGGGCGTGGCAGGCAGAAGGGTAGGGGGAGTGCAGCTAAACTAGCAAACTACTTATATTTACTAATAATATGCAAAAATAAGAACGAGTTTTCAAGACAAGAGACTTAAGAAGTTTCGTCTGTAGCAATTAGCTTTTATTCCTCTTGCGTAAAAAGCTGCTTACGCCTCTGGGCTGTGGCTTTAGATTCCTGAAGCGTGCACTCTTATTATTGCAGCTGCAACTGTTGCATAGCAACTTAGAGATAATGATAAGACTGGATTTAACGAGCAATTTCACAGAAGGCTTCAAAAGGCACGGCAAAAGCTGAAAAGGATTTTCATTTCCCAGAAGAACTAACAAACAAGCAGAAAACATCATCAGATAGTGTGCACGTTAAGCTTAAAGCTCATTGCTACAACACTTAAAGTTAAACAGAATTTGTCAGTATGAAATTAAAGTAAATTAAATTCGCTATAAAATCAACTTTAATAAATAACAACCGCAAAAAAATATCTTAAAACAACCATAATGACAACAATCATAACAACAACAAGAACAGCAACAAGAGCCACAAGAACAATAACAGAAAGAACAAACAATGAACACGAGCAAAACAAAACAATTGAAATTCAAAGGAAAAACATACACACACACACACACACACTCAAACACACACACAAATTAGCCAAACGGAAAACGCAGGAAAGTTCACATTGATGCCTTGGGAAAATATTGATGGTCAAATTAAAGGCCAATAATACAGCAATAAAGTCGCACAGTTCACGAGCCGACTAAAACGCCCCCAGATGACAAAGCACACTCACACACATACATATTTATAAGCCCTCCTACACACACACACACACACACACACACACACACGTACACAGTCACCTTTTGGAGGCACCGCTTTAGAAGTATTTATAAATTTTATATAATGTACAAATACACCTACACACGAGGTATTTTAAAAAACACTTGCCTACATAAAGTACAATATCAGTTGCCCTTTTTTTTTTTGCTTATTTACCAATACCAACTTGGTAGTATTAAAAAGTCACGTGCAATAGTATGTGTTGCTATAATCACTGGAAGAAAAAAACATGTGCACACACATCAAAGTGTGTTTAATACAACAATTGTGTGTGTGGCTGTTTTTTTTTTTAGTACACGGCTAAACTGTGGCAGCAGCAACGGTAGCGCGTAATTATGTTGCCAGCCTTCGTCTGTATACGTGTGTGATTGTGTGTGTGTGTGTGTGTGTTTGAGTGTAGTAGTGTGTGTAGTGACTCCTATTCGTCGCAGGCTAGTCAACGTTCGGGTTCTCGGGGGCCACACGCAACAGTTGTCAATGGCAACAGCATAAAAGCTGCAGCTATTTTTCCCCAACTGCAAATTTCAAATGTTGAGCAACATGCGCTTAGCAACATTTGTGGCTAAAGCAGCAACATGTTTAAAACAGATAGGCTGGAGTATAAATAAAACAGTTAAAAGATAATGGAACTACAACTAAAAAAACTAAATATAAATAAAAAATGTAAAAAAAAGGAATACAAAATATTATACTTGAGAATTCAAGAATTGAGAAACATAAAAACTTATCACAAACTAATAAGAATCAACTCAAATTCTTAAAATAAAATATACACCTGTCGTATTGTAATATTACCGGTCTAAAACTGATAAGAGCAACTTGTTGCTGCTCGGCTTTAATCAGCAACATTGCGCTAGCAACATTTTATGCCTGCGCTTGCGCTGCTCCAAAAACTGTAGCACACTTATGGCCGCTGCATGAAAGGCAGCTGGCGCAAATACATACAGTACATATACACACACACACAACTGCTGTAAATGTGTGTGAAATAAACTCACTTTCACAGCTTGCAGTTTCATTCTGCGCTACCTGGCGACGCGCCAACCAGTAAACCACCCTTAGCTGGAAGCTTCGTGAAGCTTTTTGTTCCTCAACATTCGTGGGGAAGCTCGCAGGCATGCAACAAGCCAAACGAAACGAAATGAATATTGTTTGTGTGCGAGTGTGTGTGTACTTTTATCTGTGCTTGTGATTGTCGTTGTTGTCGTCGTCGTCGTCGTCGTCGTTTACCGCATTCGTGTCGGTGTTATATCGTCAATACCAACATTTACCCAGCTACAGCTACAACTACAGCCACACACAGCTTCAGCTGCTCAACATAAAAGCGCGCTCGGTTCGGCTGGCTGGCTGTGCTGCTGCCATCGTCGATACTTCACTTATGTAGGATTTTTGCACACTTGAGAGTTTTAGTTCAGTTTTGGCAGAATTGATAGATACACGAAGCCACAAAGTGCGCGCACAACAACAAAGGCGACGTGTCCGCATTTTTTTTTTGTAGATATATAGATACAGAAACGCAGCAAAAAGAAAAATGTATAGAACTGTTCTATTGCCAGTGTGAATGAATATTTGAATCGTTCGACTAACCGACTAACCGACTAACGGAGTGCTGCCCCACATCCAGAGACTATCACTATCTGGTCGGAATCAGAAACTCAATCGCTACAAGCAGAACAGCTCGCCACTAATTGGACAAATACAAATTTGGTGGTTTTGGTTGCGCTCCTGTTAGGAGCATTTAAATGAATACGCGTTGATTTTCGTTCAAATACTTTGTGATTATTGTGCATTTGTTAGTGTGTGCAGTGAGTGCATCATATAATTAGCAACAAAATTGCAATAAATATACAAAAAAAAAAAAGTTGTGTCGAAATTCAACAGAGTCAACAAAAGCAGCAACAGAGCAGCAGGTAATAATAATAATACATACATATGTATGTATTTTAGTGCATGGCGTGCCATAAAATTCAAAATATACAATCAGTAAGTATATGTATATGTATGTATGAAGTGTGTGCTAGCATGAGGCTGAAAGTGGGTCTCTGGATAGAGATTTGTTTGCATGCAGCCTATAATAGACTAGCTAACTAACTGCCTAACTAACTAATTGATACTTACTAAAGCTGACTAGCTGCTGATAAAGCGAAAGCAAACGCAAACGCAATTACATTTACAGTTACAGAGTGTGCAAAAGAACAAAAGCTCGTTAAGCGTAGCACAAAAATAAAACGGCAAATGCTGCTGCTGCTGCTGCTAATCGGCCTCAGCAGAAATAAATTTAAAGCCAGAGCTTAAGCACACACACACTTCTTTCATACCATCATCTCAATTGGAATTCCACCGGCAAAATGCAAACTTCGTTTCGATCGTCCGAACGCAAGTCACGTGCTACTCTTTTGTTAAGTCGCTCTCTCTCTCTCCATTTCTCTCCATGTTAATGACTCGTGTCTCTCACGCACGCACGATCGTTGTTGATATGTATGTATATGACACCTTGTGCTTTCGTTTGTTTGCTTGTATGATTTACTCACGCGCTCAGCGCCAGCGGAGCTCACCTTGTGCTCCATCAGTGTGCCTGTGGCTCTCCCACTCTCTATCTTGGATACGCTCTCACCGGCACTCTTCTCTTGGGGTCTTGCTTTGATTTTGTTGTGTGCGGCTCTTGCTCTTGCACTCTCTCCGTCTCTCTGTGCTGTGTTTGTTGGCGCTGGCGATTGGCGTTGCCAAGTTCAGATACAGATACTGATATACTCATACTCGCACTCGCACTCACACTCGTTCTCGTACTTCTCGCGCTGTGCGCTGTGCGTTCGCCTCACATTTGTATTCCCGCAGACTGGCAGACTGTTTCAGTCTTTCTTTTTCTTTTGGTATTTCTCGTATTGTTTTGTATTTTCGTATCGTATCGCGCCGCACCGCGCTTTGCAGCTCACAGCGAAATCAGTTTGACGTTTGCTTTGACAGGCAATCGTTGTCGTCGTTTGCGTCGTCGCTGCCGTCGCTGCCGTCGCCGTCGACGTTGTCGGTCCCCTGTATTGGATGTGGATCGTGATCTCCAAGTCGCAGTCACAACTCGCCGGTAGCCGCTGTCGCAGCGCAGCGCAAGAATATATCTCTCCCCCTTTACATACTACATACTGCAAACGCCGAATGAAAGAAAACTAACGCAGTTTTGTAATAACAAATGAAATAATACGATTTACAACAGTGTGTGCAAGTGTTCCTCATCTCTTCGAAGAGTGTGTGTGTTAGTGTGCGTATGTTTGCTTGTAAATTAAGCAACCATAATGTGAGCCAATTGTATCTCGCGGATACACAACAGTCGCTTGGTGTGTTATCGCTGCGCGCATTTGTGACGTCACAGGCGCAATTTCTGATTGCATTTTAGCAGAAGCCCGCAGTTGTTGCTCTTATTTCTTCTCATTGTTGTTGCTGTTGTTACTTCGGCTGATGCTGTTATTACTCTTAATGCATTTAATTTAGTTATGCAGCTTTGTGCACACACACACACACACACACATGCTCAGAGAGACAATTTCAATATCTTGTGCGTCAACAACAACAACAACAACACTAAGAATAACAACAGCAACAGCTCTGCTGGCGCCGCTGCCTCCGTGCTATGAACGTGACCTCCGTGTATTAAAATAAATTCTAATTTGTGAAGAAAAGAGCAGCAAAAAAAAAATGCTGCTGTTGTTGTTATTGTTATTGTTATTGTTGTGACGATATTCCGCAAAGAAGTATTCGAGTATCTATGCATACATACATCCATATATATTTAAAAATCTGTATCTATAGATACACATATGTGCGCGTGTGAGTTGTGCCCATTGTTTATGTGTATTTGTTTAATTTATATCTATAGTCTGATATAAATATTAAAATAAAAAATTCAAATACCAGACCCCAAAAACAGCAAGCAGCCAAAGGAACAGCAACAGCGACAACAACAACTTTAACGACTATATTTTTATTCGTATTTTATTTATTTTTTGGTACGTCAACAGATAATGTATTGTACATGTACATACTTTAGTTTATTGTTTTTCACATACACACACACGCACATACATATATTTGTATCTTTACACAAACATA
This sequence comes from Scaptomyza hsui, assembly GCA_018152825.1. Taxonomy (NCBI): domain Eukaryota; kingdom Metazoa; phylum Arthropoda; class Insecta; order Diptera; family Drosophilidae; genus Scaptomyza; species Scaptomyza hsui. Next base: position 10,888,555 of record JAECXO010000002.1, read on the forward strand.
TGTACATATACTATATAAGTATGATTTCTTATATAGTACACACAACTTGCCTTGAATTTGTCGCTGTCTCATTGTCGCATAATATTCACAGAATGCCCTCCAAAAAAAAAATAAAATTAAAGAAGGCAAGAGAAAACCAACAATAAAAAATTAAAAACGAATATGAAATGAACATTAAAATTAAAATTAAAAGCATATTCGGTAGCCACAGACAATTTTCATGCGACTGGTGTCGCGCACATTTTCAACAAACTATATACATATACATACATACACATGTAGATATGTGTGTTTATATTTATCTATTAGCTACCGCAACGGCTCAGTCTCCATCTGTGTTGTTGAGTCTCTCTTCTTATAGACAAGGCGAGGCAGCAACAACAACAACAACAACAACAGCTGCCCATTAAAAGGCGCTTAAAGTTGTCTCAATGTTAGCTATAAACTCACATTTACACCTATACCTATAGCTATAGCTATACCTATAGCTATAGACCTATATAGCCATAGCCATACTTGTCGTAAACAATGCAAAAATATTGCCTCGTACTTATAAACAAGCCACAATCAACTTGCAATTTGCGTTGCGTTTCATTTCGTTTTGCTTCATTTCATTTCATTTCATTTCGGTTCATTTCGGTTCGTTTCACACATACAAATACAGAAGTTTGGTTCTTACTCGCACTCGTAGTGACCCATTTTGGCGATTATCTAATGTCTGATTTGCTTAGTACTCAGTTTCTTCAATTTCGTTTCTTTCGATATTCCACTATCTATGCTCAATACATTGTCTTCGTAATCAGTTACCTACACTTTTTTTTTTTGGCGTTGGGTTTTTTTTTTTTTCATTTCTTATAATTAATTCACAATTTTTGCTGTTTTTATTAAACAATTGAACATTTATTCGTGCCATTGCATACTGATTTGTTTTGTTTTTGGGCCACTTACAATGTGATTTTTTTTGTGTTTGAATATTTTGTAACTACAGTTATGTAACTTACCTTCCCCCTTCCCATCTTTATTACAGTGTGTGCATGCTAAGCAGGCCGCCCATTGAGCAGTCAGTTAGATAGTCGTACTCGTACTCGTACTCGTACTCGTAATATAACATATGCATTATTATTATATGCATATACATGTATATGGTATGTCTGGGTTGGGTGCAGGGCTTTTACGATTTTTGCGATTTATTGTAAGCTATTTTCCAAGCTGCTCTCTGTCTTTTTTTTGTCATATCTGCCAGTTAAGATCGGCATTTGAAATGCTAATGGCGAAAAAAAAACAACTACTACAAACAACATTTTGCACTCACTATATTCATTCATACGACTTACATCCATTATCAAATAGGGCGATTAGTTTTGTTTCTTGGGTTCTGCCATTTGTCTCTCATCTGGCGACGGACTCAAGGGCAATGTAAATTTTATGTACTACCAGCTGACATTTTTGTGACGCACAACAAGCAACAAGAATGATATTCACAATGCCCAGTGGCCACGAAGGTCGAACACTTAAACCACAAGACACACACACACAACACACACACAAATACACACACACACATAGGGCACAACCCACGCAACAAACAAATTTTAACTAACTGTTGGCTTGCCATTTTCTTTTACGGTTAATTGAAGCTACTAAATATAAGTATGCATTAATTAGTTGTGCAACAAAAAAGCTTAAAAACAATTTTGTGCCACAATATTACCATAAAACATAATAAACTAATTAAAATGATTAATAGTTCGTTATGATATTAATTTTTTATGGCACAAATTTGGCATTTATAGTTGTCATATTCCAAGTTGAGTACAATTTAAACAGAGAAAAATTTGAACAAAGTTGAATTTATAAATAAATACACCAAACTTTTTAAGCAATTGCATTAAAAATAGGTTAAATGATGCATTATTTATTTGTTTCTCTTAGCAAGCAAAGAAACGCTGCCTGTCAAAAGCTAACGGATATGAAACCATTAGAAGATGTCGCGTGCACCTGTAAATTTTGTATGTACTTTTGATTGTGGGTCACGAAGGCAATAATTTTGTTCTAGTTAATGGGTTGTCTAATAATAATAATAGTTTTAAATTCGAGCTGCTTTAATGGTTTTTGATTTATAATAGTTGAAGAAAAACATGGAATGTAAGCAGCATAAAAAATGTTGCTATGTTTGTTTATAAGCAAGCAAGAAATTAATCAAATATTTATATAGCTAAAAATGCTGCACATGTAATTTGTTTATGAACTCATTTATTCAGTTGTTTAATGAGCAGAAAATGAATTTATTGCAAAATAAGTTTATGAGCCTGTAAGCAAAAATGCAACAAAACTAATACGATTTGATTGAATTATTTGCAAGAAGAATTTTCAAAGAGTGATAATAATTATATTTTCAAATAATTAATTCCAAACTGCAATAAAATATCATACTAAAAGCAACTTTTAATGCTTTCGAGCCAAACAAGTTTTAACTCATAATTAATAAATTATATTTATGGCTTCACTTGAAACTATCAAATTTAAATTCAGAGAGAAGCATATAAATTGCACGATTAACAAAATTTGCTACAATGTGCACACAGATACACACACACAGCTGTGCCTTGGTGTGTGTGTGAGTGTGTGTTTTCAATTGTTTCGATACAGTAAGCAAGTAAACAATACACAACAGAAAGTGCAACGCTTTTCAGGCAGCTGCAAAACATCAGTTTTTGCGAGAAAACAACAAAAACTATTAGATACAAAATATTTTGTAAGTTTTTCTGTGCGTTTTGGGTACTCTTTGTCAGTCAGCCGCAGCCGCCGTCGCCGCCGCCGCCGTTGCACGACTGCCAAGCAGCTAGCCAAGTTGCCAACTTTTAGCCAACTCTTGCCCACGAATATGGTTATGGATATGGCCCCCTGTTGCTCTACATGGCGTTGTTGCCTGCCAGCCGAGCTCTAACAAACTTGTATGTATGTGGATTTTAATTTATATTGTGCCACACACACTCAGACACACACACATAGCTAGATGATGCTATTATACAAATACCTATCCTATGCCACCTGCATACTAATAACGTGCCAAGGCATTCGTGACTATCAAGATCCATAATCCTGTTGCAGTAACCTACAACAACCCCTTTTAGTTTCCACATCAACATCCTTTGGCTCTAATAGAATTTGGTGCGCCTGATGTGATTAGTTTGGTGGCAAGAGTGTCCTTGTTGCCACTTGAAGGCTGCCATCAAATGTGTTTCTTTCTTTCCATACAAGCAAACGAAAAGGCAAAAATCATTAATTTTCTTTTAATAGTTATGGCCGTGCTAAAAATATATTTGTTTAAATCAACAAACAGACAAGCACAAGATATATACACAAACTAGAGAGTGTGTATATATATTTTTTGGATCACTTGGCAACATTGGAAATTGACTGTGCCTCGAGACTGTTTGTGTTAAAGCTGTTTTTTCTGATTTGCTGCCTGTCTAGTTTGTGTCTTGTTGTGACGCCTTTGTTTTTGGCCAACAATAGCAAAAGCTGACAACAAACAGACAGACGAACAGACAGACGGACAGACGTCAACAAGTGGCCCTAAATGCTGAACATCCTTACACAGACACAGAGAGAGTATATATCCCTTTGGTGAGTCAATCAACGTCGTGCAATCAAGTGCAGGATATGCACAAGTGAAATCCACACACACATGGAATGTGTTTTGGAAAAATTTGAAATAGGTCGACAACGTTTCTTTTCTTTTTTTTTTTTTTTTTGCTAATCTAAAGTGTTTTTGTTGTGCCTCGTATCAGTTGATTTGCTTCTTTCGCTTGCGTTCCAAGTTTTATCTAAATATTTAAAATTGGTTTCGCACTTTTTTCTATTTTTGTGACGATAAAGCTACATACTTAAGTTCTTCAAACCTTCGCCCCTTCGAGACTCGCAAAAAACTTCAAGTTTTTGACCGTTTTATGGGCAATTGCATTAGCCTCCAATGTCTGATTAAGTTTGCTTCTGGTGCATTACTTATTGTTATATATGTATGTATGTATATATGTATTTGTGCAGGTTGATCACGTAATATTGTTGTTGAATGCGTGTCTGGTTAACCCAATATTTTTGTGCCTTGGCTTCAATAATCATTGCCAATATTGGGCTTTTTATGAATTTATTATTGTTGACAAGTTGAGCAATTTTTTTATAATTGCCACACAAACTACAATGAAAACTGTAGCTACTTACAATATACCATACATTCTTATCAATATATCGATATTAAACAGTAATTTCTCACTGATTGACTGATTAGACGAATGTGTAGAACTTTTTTCTTAGGTTAAAAATTATGTTTCTAATAGAAGAAAAAAAAGTCTAAAGAATTTCAAGTCAGGAAACATGATTATATTTGAAAACACAGTTGGTGCTTGGCACTTCAATAACAGTTTAAAATAAACGCGAATGTCGATAAAATATAATAAACAATTGTGAAATAAATAAATAATAAATTGGAGACATTGGAAAACCGATCGCTCAATACTTTCGATTGTAATGTTTTAGTTTATTTGACATGCGTGAAAAATAGCTAAACATCCTCATTAATCTAGTAACAATGAAGATATCTATATACGCATTTATTGATATTATCGATTAGATATGTTTATTATATATATTTTTGTCACATAAACTATGACTAATTTTCCATAAGCAGCTGGCGTTAATAAAAATCCCATTAAATTAGTTGGAATTTGTTTAATTTTGAATCAAATCACACTCTATGCAAATATTTAAGCAATATTTTTCTTTCTGATTATTATCATAAACATTTTTATGTATGTAAATAGTGAATGAATTGTGCGTTAATGTATTTTACTACTGAATATATACATATATGATAAGATTACTAAATCAATACTAGATTATATCGCTTATGATAGCTTTCGATACAGGTTGCAGTAATTAGATACAGGTTGATTTCGAAGAATTCAGTTTTCATAAAACAAAACAAAAAATCACATTTTGAAATGATTTTAATCTTTTTTACTTCCTTTTACTATTTTTTCTATATGTATAAACACACATTCATTGATAAATTGATTTAATCGATTTTGCTATGATTTATGATTGATGATCATGTAGAGCTAATCTTAATTGTTAATTACGCGAGTTGTTAACCTAGCCAAACTGGTTTTTAGGGTCTAAACTCCAACTGTTTCAGCTGATTGCAAGATTAGTTATTTAGCCGCTTCAATGCAGACGACAAGCTCAGCAATATTGGCAGTAAATGGAGGTCAAAAGCAGCAACAAAAAAAATTAACTTTTCTTGACATATATACATACATTTTTTATTGTGGTCTATTTATTTATATGTGTATATTTATTTATTCCAGATGTAGGAGGAAGTCAATCACAAGATAGCCAAAAAATGTTTCAATTATGTTACCCAAAACAACAACAACAACAACAAAAACAACAAGAAGAAGCAGCAGCACACAACCACAACAAGCACAACAGCAACCAAATAGAAGGAACAGTTTAAGCAGCAGCAGGAGCAAAAGTATCTCAGAGTCGGCAAAGCCATTGAAACTCAAGAACCAAACCAAACAGCGACCAAAAACAAAAACAAACCGATACCGACATCAAATTAGCATCGCAATCCGAAGAGGAGCAGGAACAGGACAACGCCATGGGCTGCTCACCGAGCTCGTTGCACAACTCAGATGCGCCCGGCGGGGGAGGGGTGGCTGGTGCTGCCGGTACTGTTAATGCCCCCTTGCCACTGGATGGCAATGAGAAGGATGGCAGCTTGCTCTTCTGCATCAAGTTGCGACGCAGCCGAATGCGTCGTTGCAGCTGCGGCGCTGTTGCACTCAATCAGAATCAGAATCAGAATGGCGAGGGCAGCACTGGAAGTGCCACCTGCGGCGACAACATCATGTGCAACCAGGGTCTCCTTAATCCCATGCAGACCAAAAACGAGTCCGACTACGAGAAGGTGAGTGTATTGTCGTGCTCGAAACGGGTAGATGTCTCTGACACACCCATTTAACCAACCATATCTCGTTGACCAACTAAATTGTCTTTCTCTTTAATCCCCGCCTGCAGCTCAGCACTGGGAAAAAGGACTCGATTGTGACGGTGGCAGCTCTGGGCAACTTTACACACAGCGTTGTGCGGCGTGCAACCGGAACGGGCAGTAAGTATTCTCCGTATAAAAGAGAGAAAACGTTTAAGTGAATCAATCTTTTGCCCTAAAGCAAGGTTTTTATGGCCACAAACAAAAAAAAAGAAGGCTTAGAACTTATAGATATGGATTTAAGATAATTGAGGGTGAATATATTATTTTTTGCAAATAGTTTTTGACCTACATTTGCAAAAAAAAAAAGAAAGAAAAGAATAATAGAATAGAAACCGCAATAATTGCAAACAAAAAATAGCTTCATATCACTAGCCGAGTCATGTTGATAAGCGATTAGAAAGACTACGTATTAAGTAGTATTAATCATAAGTGGGTAGCTCACATTTACTAAAGGGCATTAAAGCTGCGGCGTGCGCCAATCAAGTTTCGACTGTTGGGAGGGGAAAGTAATACGATCTGCGACAAGTCAGCTGGCGCTAGCGTAGGTCTCTGGTCTCTGGTCTCTGGTCTCTGGTACCCAAGTGCAGATGTTTTTGTGTCGACTCCAATTAACGGCTCGCCAACAGCTTGGCTCTGAGCTTCACATATCAATGGTGCGGGCAGCGCAGACGGTAGCCGAGCAGAGTAGTCACAGCTGCTAGCTATTGAGAGAGAGTGGGAGAGAGAATTATGAATGCGCTTTGCTTTTGTGAAACTTGATCGCGCTCAACGACGACGACGACGACACAGCCGAACAGAGCAGCGATCGGAGATTGTTGAGCTGCGAGAGCGGTGTTTATCGGCTCGCTCTGCCCACACACACAAGCAACGAAAATGAAAACTTAAAGCTCGCCGTCGCAACAGCTGCTCGCCATTTATGGAGTCAGTTGCTTTGAATTGGTTCGCCGTGTCGGTCGTTAAACGCTGTTTTCGTAACGGGACGTGTACAAGCACCCAAAAAGTTGTGTCTTATTGTACAAATAATAATAAAAAATATATACGATAATACACTGGGCTTCGCCCAAGCCAAGTAGCTCGTTATGCAAATGTAAAAAAAAAAAAAAAAACACCAACACACACAAGGGTGAAGGCGTTCAAATTCAACATTAAAAATTCAGATTCCAAACCACAAATGCAGCGGGCTCAAATCGCGGGCGTGTTGCCATCGCCATCGCCAACTGGTCGCCAACAGCAACAGCAGCAACAACATCAACAGCAGCCGTAGCTGCAATGTTTTTTTAGTGGCCTAATGTGAGACGGCACAAATTTGGCAAGAAAAGCCGTGCAAGTGACTGCAACGCGTATTAGCCAGGGTTAACCAGTTGAGAACCAAAATCGAACGCAATTAAAGCTTATGACACCAACAACAACAACAACTGCAACACAACACTGTGACACACAAATAAAAAAGTATCTGAAAGATTGCAGCAACTGTTCTGTGTGGAAAAAAACAGCTCAGCTCAGCGTCGCATAGCAAACCAAAAAACATACAACAAAAAACAGCAGCAGCAGCAGCAGCAGCAAATAAAAAATAACAACAATTCATACACAGCATCGAAAAGTGTTAAAATTCAAAATAAACTTCACAACTAAGTGTGCCAATAACAAAAACAAAAACAACAACAGCAACAAGCTAATAAAGCGTATAGAATACAACTTGAATAGCAATCTCCAGCTCTAGTATATGTATGTGTGTGTGTGTTAGTATCTGTCGCTAAAAGTCAGCTGGGTGTATCTGTAGTCGTGTATCTATCTATCTAGCTGTGCTTGCGTTTTTTGTTGGTTTTGGTTTTTTTTTTGTGTTCATTCTTGAATTTGGCTGCATTTGCTATTTGCACATAGAGTGAGTGCAGTTGCCAAATGTGTGCAAAACTAGCTCATTAACATGTTGTCTGTGTCAAACACAAATCGGCTAACGACCCAAAGTGCAAATAACAAAAACTAATTAGAACAAACAGAAACATAACAATACAATGCTTATATAAATAAGCAAAAAAAAAAGAAGAAAAGAATAAAGCAGATACGACATTTTTCACTTGTAGTCAGTTTTTATGAATTTTTTAGCTCGCAGATAAAAAAGATTCACATGACAATCTGGTTTGTTTTACACGCGACGACGATCTCTTTTAGATTCCACATTCATTCACACTCACAATCAAACAAAAACAACCAATACTAATTTACGCATCGATAGAGTACGTTGCACGGCGTTGCCAGATGCCAGAGAACAAACGGCGATCGTCGTTCGGCTCTAAATAATAACACTAGCAACAACAACAACAGCACCCACGCAATGGCGCCAAAACATCAATCAAAGCAAAATACACAAAGCAGCAGCAGCAACAGCAACAACAGCAGGCAAAGCAAACTAACAAGAGAAATGAAAACAAAACAAACTCGAATGCATGCTAAATACGAGAGTATCAGAGCCGACGGACGCTTCGCTATCATCGATACATTATGTGCGCCTAATCCCCGCCTGCCAGCAGCTGCCAAAGCGGCAGGTGTCCGAGTGCCAAGTGTTTTCTGCAATTGATGAATGTTTTTTTTTTGCTCTTGTTGTTGTTGTTGTTTTTACATTAATTACTGTTTGAAATCGATTAAATTGAATTGAATTGATTACGCCCTTAAAGTAGTTGGAGTAAATCTGTGTTCTTATGCCGTACAACTTAGTCGCATTAAAGTTCAATTTTGTTATTGTTGTTATATATGTATATGTATGTAGTGAGTAGTAGTTGTAGTTGTTGGAAAGCCAGTGGCACTGCTTCCGAAAGCCACGTGAAGCTTTTCACAAATACTGCCAGAGTCCCAGAGATTAGATTAAAGCGCAGACAGGCCTGTCGAAAAACAGAGAGCAATCCAGAGCAAGAGCGAGAGAGAGCGGTGTATACATAACGGTTTGTCACAAACTGCCCGATGGTATGGTGTCAATATGGTGACACTGGACTTGGCGACATGTCCATGCCTGCCACTATCACCTAACAACAACGGTGATGATCGCCGCTAGATAAGTAAAGCTTCTGTGTGGGGGAAAGGTTTCGCATTTCGGACAGCCAAAAACAAAAAAAACAAAAACAATATGTGAGCAACGTGCCCAGAAGCATGGCCACACTAGCTACTAACATACTCTCTCTCTCTCTCTCACACTCTCTGTCCTCTCCCTTTTAGTATTAGTACATAGATGTAGATTGTGCACGCGGTTTGTTTTCAACTTGATTATTTGTTTGTATGTATCAAAATGTATGTATGTGTGTGTGTGTGTTCTGAAAACGCATTATACGCCTGTGTTTCAGTATCCGTATCTCTATGTGTACGGGGGCCTAAACATCTGAATACTATGAGCAAACTTGCCTGATATTATCTTATCAAAAATTAATTGGTTGTCATGACAACGACCAAGGCGCAAAAGATACTTACCGGCTACTGTCATCCGAGAAATGCTCTACACCAGACCCAGACTCGACAGCACAAAGAAAACCTTGGAAGAATAATATTAAAAACAATTTAAATATTTTCATGACTCGATTTCCTTGGTTTGTCCTCTTGAGTTTATGACATTTTTGCGTTAATTGACATTTTTTCGTGTTCAGTATTTATTTTAAATATTTTGCACACAATAAATATGTATTTGTAAAATCCACAGCGGATATTGAAGCCTTCAAAAATCACGTCTCAATAAAATGAAGGTGGAAAATTTTCACCGACTAATAAATAAAATTCGATTTTTAACGCAAATATTTTGCATACAAATAATATGCTTCATTAAATGCATTCTTACTTATTAACAAATAAATAAGGCATAATTCAATTCAAGCTTTTAATTCTTCTTAACACATTTTAATTTCACCTCAAGGCTTTTGGCATTAAGGCACTTGTAGCAGATAGCTTTTAACAGCAAGCACTATAGCTACTAATTATAATGGTAACTATGGTGCATACACATTTTCTTCTACATACTCAGGTCCAAGAATTGCGCATGCACAAAAATACATAACTTTATGTACAATATAGTATGTGTATATAACAACTATTGTAGCTCAAATTCGTAGAAATGAAGTTCTCTGAATGCTGTGGCAAAGCATAATTGAAATTCCAAAATAATCCGTTGTGCACAGAATTCCAGGAAAATCCTTGCTACCAGTGTAATTGGACTTCTTTCACTTGAAGTTGATTTAACTCACACAGCTTCCATGTAAATTCAAACTTAAACCTCATCAAATAAACGCATGATGTAAAATAAGTCCCTAATTGAGTTTCAATTAGACTCTGATCGAACTGAAGTGATTGCATTTGTAAATATTAGTACAAGCTGTACAGAGTGTGGTTTAAAGCCTTGCTAAAACTATTAGGTATGAAACTTTACTAAAAACTTTTCTTTTTTTTTTTTTTTTGTTTTATTGGACTTAACTACTTTATGCAAATATCATAAATATTCCATTGTACAAACTTCAACTTTTAATTGGTAAAACAAACACGCAGGAAGCCAGTTCTAATGTTATATACATAGTATATGCTGAGTCCGACTTAAGCTGTGATTATGGCCAAGAACAAAAAGAAAAGCATTTGCCGTTCGGATTTGTGGGCCAACAGGCCAACCAGACCGAGTGTTTGGTGTGTAGGGCGCAGTTTGGTCGCTTGCGCGGTTTCAGAATCCGTGCGAGAATTATCATCTGGCAAACAGTTTTTCATAACGGATTAGTGCGGACGTCGTCGTTGTGCAGTGTTTTGGCCTGGTCTAGTCTAGTCTCGTCTCGAACACACACAAAACAGTTGCCACAAAGTTGCTTCCTTTTCATAATTTAACTTTGAATAAGTACAATTTGAGTTGTTTTCTTTTTATTAAAGTTTCGCTTCAATTCGTTGCGTTCTGTTTTTGTTTGTTTTGCAAATAACGATATCCGTGGCCATTAGCCTGTGTGTGTGTGTGTGTGTGTGTGTGTGTGAGTGCCTCCTGTTTGTCGAGCAGTTAAATTTTAATATTGCCTGCAGCATTTGCACAACGCCATCGTCGTCGTCGTCGTCGTCGCCATGTTGCTGCATGTTGCTCGTAAATAAGCCAAGTGCTAATCGATCAAAATCAAGCGCACCTTTAATTCAACAGGCAACTTGTGCACACATACACATACATATACACTTTATACACACTAATGAGCTGCGACTAACTGTTGCCACAGTGTGTGTGTGTGTGTGTGTGTGTGTGTTTGTGTGTAACATGAGCCTTAATGTGAGCAAGTGTTGTAAGTATTTTTTCTGTGGCGCCACCTCCCGCCATTTACTAGTGTGTGTGTGTGTGTGTGTTTGTGCTCCAAATAGTTAACAGTAAATGTTTGAGATTCAAACTGAAAATTAAATATGACCACAGAGCTGCTAAAAGCATCCTCATCCTCATCCTCAAGCCTAAACCCAAAACCAAAACCAAAACCTAAAAACCCTGTTGCTTATTGCTGGCGACGTCAGCGGGCGGCTGCTGCTGCTGCTGCTGCTTTTATCTAAACAATTTATCGATTTTCGTTTAGATTACAACGCGTACCGCTAGAAAGAGAGGGCGAGTGCGTGAGGGAGAGAGAGAGAGAGAGAGAGGGGGGTGAAGGCGGACAGGCTAACAACGATAAGATACACACAGGCCAGTGTGCCGCATGTATATTTATTTGAATATACGCAAATATTTTTCTCCCCAAACATACAAACATACATAACTAAGTATATATATTTATATACATAAAATAAGATATGAGTACGCGCAGAAAAAAAAAAGTAGAGTAGAGTCGAGTCGAGTTGTTTCGCATGTTTATGTTTCAGGGCTATTTTCGTTCGTTCATAAATATATATATATATATGTACGTACTCCAATGAATAACATCTCTATATAGTATTGTTATGCATGTGGAGCAGGTTATCATTACGCACTAATTGTCTGAAATCAATGCCAAAGCCAGCACAGCTAGAAGATAAACATTGGCAAACACACAGAGTCTACGGGTTCTAGCCAAAAATAAAATGACAAAAAAAAAAAAAAATTAACATAGTGCCACGAAAAAAATAATCAAAAGCGATAATTATGTTGAATATTTGTAGTTAATTTGCAAAGTCAGCGAACACTAAGAATATAAGAATATACTCGTAAAAACCGCACAGGGGCAAAAAAGGCCCGAATGAACAATGATTATATCTAGTAGCCAGCCAGCAAACCTGTCCGGGACAACGTCAACAACGGTTCACATGAACGAAGAAAGCGTTGAAAGCGATTGCAATTGTGTGGGTAGGGCAGCCAGACCAACAACAACACCAACAACAACACCACCAACAACAGCAACAACAACAACTATAACAAGCAGAGCTTCATTAACGCGTCCGGCCTCCGAGTCCGAGCTGCTTGTGGGTAAGCGGATGATTGTACGGGTGTGCTATAAAGTGTTTTAGAAATGCCAACGTTTATAATTAAATAAAACGTGTGACTAGACGAGTTAAGTGTGTGTGCGTGTGTGTTTGTGTGTGTTTGTGTGTGTGCAAGCAGCAACCTAAAAGTAGGCAGCACATTTGCCGTCGCACGCACAAAAATGTAGCATGCTTTTTAGCGCAAAAGAAACCATTTCTTCTCTTAATCGTATTGCAATCATTTGAGTTTTGTTTCTTTTTTTGCTTTCTTTTCGCAGGCACGGGCACATCGGGCACCAGCTCATCCGGTGGCGGTCGTCCTGGTCACCGCAAATCCTCACTGGCGCTGGCACTAACGCCCGAGGATGACTCAATGGACGTGTATCAGGTGAGAACACAAAAATACACACACATATTTTATGTTTTGCTTTTCTTTTTTTGACCAAGCCAATTTTTTTTTTTTTTTGTGTGATGCTTTTTTGGCTGGCCCTGGGCCATCGTTTCTTTTTCGTCGTCGTTGTTGTTGTTGTCGCTGACAACGCACATGTGTGTTACGTCTTTGATAAGATATCTTATCAACACTTGGGGTATATATTGTATGATGGCAGGCAGCTCTCTCTCTGTCTCTAGCCAAAGTATACTATTATTCTTTTCTATTTCCATTTTCTTTTCTGCTCAGCTGTGCCAGCTTTAAATAGCCGCTCACTTACAATGACTGAGAATATTGATGGACGTACGTGTGTTTGTGATGAAAAAAAGAGCGTAGCTTGTGTGTGTGTGTGTGTGTGCCATTGAGTCGTACATAAACAATGCGAGCCGCGAGCCAGAGAAATCAAATCAATTAACATTGAAGGTGGGAAATCAAAAAGTAAAGAAATAGATTAACCCACAGCACATTGAACAGAGCTATAATACTACTCGCAGTAGCACTGTCGCCCCAGTCAGTCAGTCAGTCAGTCGCAGTCGCAGTCGCGAACCGCAAAATAAAGCAAACAACCAGTGAAATATTCAATTTCTTAAGTATTATATACTCACGACATCGCGGTGTCCCATATAGTATAATTATTTTCCATCAAGACTCGTTCAACTGGATTTCAAAACAAAACAACAACTGACAAATTAAAAAACCGTGCGGACATTTAAACTATGTGCCTCAGTGTTGCTGCTGCTTATGCAAACGTTGCTGCTACTTATGCTGATGTAGAAGGACATTTGGAATATAGTATATCGCCTTAAGTGTTTTTTATTTTTTAGTGTTTAGTGTTGTTGTTCGTGTTGATATTGTGAAGTAGCTTTAAGCAGCGCGCCAGCGAGTGTTATTGTATAATTAGCAGAATGCGCAATTGTTTGCCAAAAATATTTCGCACCAAATCGTCGTCAACGAGAAATGCTGCTGCCGCCAATTCAAATGAGTCCGATGCGGACTCCGAGGCAGAGCGCTATGTCATTGCAAAAACAAAAACAACAACAGAAACAACAACAACAACTGATCAACGACATGATAATGCCAATAAAAAGCTGCAGCAGACAACAACAACAACAACAACAACAAAGTCGTGTGCTGATGACGTCGATAAGAGCCGGCGGCTGATAAGCGCTGTCAGCGTAGCTAATTCAAATGGCTTGGATTTAGATTTAGAGCAAAGCAACAGCAGCAGCAACAACGACAGCAGCAGCAGTAGCAGTCAGAGCAGCAACAGCAACAGCAGCAACAGAAACAGCGGCAACATCACACAAACAGCGACAAATGGCAGCATCCGGAAAAAGTGTGAGATGAATTTGGGCTCGGAAATGAAGGTAGCTGGCGGTGAAATATCATTGCCATTACCTGCCGTGTCCGTGTCCGTGTCCATGCTGCTGGGCAACAACGCCAGCAAAACGCCGGAGCAAATGGAGCTGGAGTATGAGGCGAATGAGGCGGCCGAGGGCAGGGATATAATGACGCCATTGCTGCGCAACACAAGGTCACTGAGCATGGCCTTCAGCGGGGGAGGAGGAGCAGGTGGAGGAGGCAGTGTGGCAGGAACAAGCGGAATTGGACGCATTATGCAGCCGGAAATAGTCGAGGCCATACGCAATTTGGATACACAAGCATTGCGTCTCAACAATCTAACACTGGAAGATAGAATCAAGCTCACGCAATCCCAAGATGAGGATAACGATTGTGTTGTGTTAAGACCCAAAAAGTATACCTTCGATCGTCAGTGTCACAGTCTCTATGAGAGACGCCTCCACAAAGGACCGAAGCTGCGTCTTTGGGTGGGCAATGGCAAGCGTCCATCGCCACAAAGTGAGGAAGATGAGTTCAAAAGATTTCAGGTACTGCTGACAGTAATATGGACAACTTGACAGTGGCCATAAACAAAAAAAAAAAAAAGCACAAAAGACTTAAAGTTTATTACCTGATATGCCAGCCACAAAAGATAACTGAAAAAATCGTCATAGCTACATTATATTTTTTATCGCTCGCATATGATTCAAATTGACGAAAGCGAAATTGATGGATGGTTGTTGCATTTGCGGAAATCATCGAAAAGCTTTCGGAGCTATATTACAACAGCTGAAAATATCTGACTTTTGATTCATATGTATATTTAAAGCATATTCGTCAATATTTCCTTACACAATATCTAATTGAAGCAAATATTTTTAGTGCCCAACAAAACGCGAACCAAATCAAATTAATTGTCAACAATTAGCTCAACTTTAATCAAGCGTTTTTTAAATTGCGCTTCACGCCACACAAGTCAAGAATTAATTGAAAAAATGTGCGTTTCAATGAATTAAAATATTCATTCACATTTATGAACATGTTTTTCTTTTTATCTTTCTCTATAAAAATAAAACCTTATACCTTAAAACTCCATAATCAATAAGTCTGTCAGGCATAAAAGTCACACGAAGTTAATTTTTTACGCTTTTTCTTATGCACAGCTAAGCAAAAAATATTTTACAGCTAGGCATTAATAATTTAAAGATATATTTTCTTGGCGCTTCTTTTTAGGCTATTGATTTTCAAATCAACGATTATCAGTTGTAATTTCCAAAGACGTTTTATAAATAGTTTGAAAATTGGTTTTTCGTTTGATGTCAGCTTGCGTTTTCATTACTCAATTGACACACGTTGCGTATACGCCATGTGTGTGCGTATTAAATCCCCGATTTTCACATATCGAAATTATTCATATGAGCATAATAAATCTGCAGACCAAGTCACAAAATACAACGGCAAATGGCGCCCCAAACAATTTCCGTTGCTTGATGCGCGCAAGCAATTTTATTTTAATTTATCATCATTTTAGCGACACAAACACACACACACACACACACGCATGCACGCACAACAAACACCCCTCGACTCGTAAACTGACGCAGAGACACAGAGACAGAGAGAAGCTGAGTTAAGCCCTCTTATTTTGATGGCAAAGCTTGGCTGTAGCTGTAGATTTTTATTAAATTTTACACGTTGCTTCTTCTTCTGCTTCTTTCACTTTCACCTCTTCTTGCTCATCTGTTTTGACTTTCTGTATTTGCAGCGAAATCTCATGGACTTGAAATATCCAACCGTGCTACCACCGAATCCTCAACTTAAGGTAAGCTGACACGTGCCACACACACACAAACACACACACACACACATCTCCCTGCTGTCCAATTTGACTAATGCTCGAATCCGAATCCAATGTCAATTTGACTGCAGGCGCTTTTAGTTTTTCACAAATCGGATAGCATCTGCGAAGTAATCACCTTGGCCTGCCAGCGCCATCAACTGGACGTAACGCTGGTCAAGTCGAAGGAGGAGGCATTGGAAACGCTGCACAAGTCATATGCCACAGCGCAATGCTATCACCTAATTATAATTGATGCGCGCTCCACAAAAGGTCTCGATGCCGAGCACATTGCAAGGTGACTACGTGCCCCAAATGCCACATCGAAACTTGCCACTTACTTTACTTCTACTTCTACTTCTACTTCTAGAACAATACGTCACACACATGGACATCATTTAACGACAATAATTACGGTCTGCAAGAAGAGGTAAACTTTAATTTCTCAACCTTTAATCAATTGTTTAATGTCTCTTTTTTTTTTCTTTTTTTCTTTTCGAAAGTTTCTTTGAGAAGGATGACGCGCTTATTGCTCTATTGGACGCTGGCGTTAATAGAGTAAGTTTTTCTCTGCACCCTTGCCAATTAAACTTCTTACCCTTCTCTTTCCCCCTCCCATTTTGCAGTGCATAGCCGAGACAACCAACTTGGCCATGTGCAGCGTGGAAATGAAACAGATTCTGCACTCGATCATCCGGCCGCATAATGTTATGTCCACTCAACAGGTAAACGCAATATGCAATCGAGTTTGTGTCCCCTTCGGAGGCATTAATTCAATTCAAATAGAGGGGCACAACGCAGCGCTTTAATCAAATTGTCTCCTCCCCCTGTTGCAGGCACTCTACACGGCATTGCATCGACTGAAGGAGGTGGTGCTCATCACGGACGACTTGTTGCGCATACAGTACGCGAATCGGGCCACCGAGAGGCTGCTCAACATGCGGCTGGTAAGTGTACAGCGCCCTCTAGGGAGCGCCAGCGTGCAACATGCAACATGCAAGTGGCAGGCTGTTTAATGTGATTTCCATGTTAATGTCCATGCCCCAACAACAGGATGAAATAATTAGCAAGCAATTAGAAGACATCTTCGTCTCGGACCTCTCCACCATCACCGGACAGGGCCGTACCATCAAGGAGTTCGATGGCATCCTAACGGTACGGCCCAAGAACCAGGAGGGCATACCCATGCATGTGCGTGTTGTGCCCGTGGCATGCATTGGCAGGTAAGTAATCGCTTCCAAGTAAGCACTCCTTAGTAATCACTTTCAAGTAATCACTTCATGATATTCATGAGAATAATCTTTCTGGAAGTGTTCCTGTAATATAAAAATCTCTTAAAATTCGATTATAAACATTTTTCTCTTCCCCCCCGCCCCTTGCAGTGCACCCACACATTTGATTTTCAACTTTGACATACCCGGTGGCGGTATGGACTTTATTGCCCCAGCGTTGCCCCAGCCAAGGGAGGCGCCACGCGGCTCACTGCACTCGGTGCGGCGTTGCAGCTTCGATGTCCGTTCGATTGCCTCCGATGGACTGCGTCGCACCAGTTTGGCCAAGTTGACATCGTTGCCGCTGGAGGCGCCCATTACCAAAGTATGACTCCATTTTGTACGACCAAAAAAATACTGTTGATTTTCCTCCTCGCCTCCCCGCCATCAGACAACATATATGCGAATGCTTTCTGTGCCCCATATTGTGGCAGCCTGTACTCAATAATTGTCCGTGTCCGTGGTGTGTGGTTAATGTGTGTGTGTGTGTAGGTGTGGGTGTGGGTGATTGGGTGTATGTAAGTGTGTGTGTGTGTCATTATAATGTCCTGCATCAAAAGAAGTAGCAAAAAAAAAACCATCTGCAACAAGCACGCACAACCAAAAAAATACACAAAGTACACACACACACACACACACACACACACACACACACACACTGAAACTGGCAGATAGCAAATTGAATGCGTTAGAGTTGTGTGTTCGAAACTAGATTCAAATCAATCGTTTGACTAGTAAATTACTATATGTAGGTCATTACTTAGCTAATTAGGTGCTAATTGCAAGAGCATTTCAAAGAGGAAATGGAATTTTAATATTGGTATTTAAAGAATCCATTGAAATCAAATTCATTGACGCAATAGAAATCATTTGTGAGATAATGGAAAATTTTTTATGATTACAATTTTCAACGTAATAAAAAAAATAGTTTATTGTTGAAGAAGAATAGAGAAGAGAATAGAAAGACTGAATAGGCATGAATAGTATTTTATCAAAGCATTCTAAAGTATATTATAAAAATCTCATTCATGGTTTGAAACTTGGATAAATATAATGCTAGCTAAGATTGATCTAGTTTGTAGTTTGCACAACTCTAATTGAGTCAACTGGATTGTGGAATGAAAAACATTACCCATACGTATTCTAACCGCTCGCTTTTTGGCTAAAGACACTATTTGCAATTTGATTTAATGCTAATCCAAAAACTGACCCATAACATATACATGGTTTTTTTTAATAACATTCCCCAAAACAAAACATAAATAATTGCACAACTAAAACTCTTGTTTTTTACTACATTTTTTCTCTTTTTTATATCTCTTATTTGTTATGTTCTCTTTTACTTTTATGTTTTGTGTGTACTTGAACAACGAACCAACTCATGCAAATAATAATTATATATAAACAAAAAAAAAAAAAAAAAAAAAAACAAAACACAACAACAATTGTAATAAACATTATTGTAAATATGTTAATTCGTTCGCTCTCGCTCGCTCGCTCTCGCTCTCGTTCGTTTTGCTCTCTGCGCGCTACGCTTGCAACAAATCAAATCAAATCAATATAAACAAAACAATCAACCAACAAAAAATACAAAAAAAAAAAAAAAAAAAAATCAACAAACACATCGCACAAACTGCGCACTCGCACTTTAGATAATCAATTTACTATCACAAGTACAGGAGAATTGTTCAGCCGACGAGGCGCGTCTCATAGACAAAGTCCTGGACTTTTTGAAACGTGAGGGACTCTACAGTCCCCAAATGAAGGAGATACGCACTGATGATCCCACAGCCACCGATCTCATTGGCGCCCTACTAACGGTAAAGCATACGAAAAGTAACTAGTTCCATTGTAGCTAACTCTATTTGTATTCCAGGGTCCTAGTGTCTACTCGTCGCGACGCAGCTCAAATGACTCCATTATACGCACTGGAAACTCTACGCGTACAGCTTCCATTGTACCCGCCAAGATGAAGGTAGTTACAATGAGTAAACATATCGATAACTCATACTATATATCGATTTGTTGCAGGCCAATCCCATTATCATGGAACTGTTAGAAGAATCTCTGAGCTGGGACTTTGATATTTTCAAATTGGAAGAAATAACCGATTACCATCCGCTGCTGTACTTGGGCATGGAAATATTCCGTCGCTTCGATGTCTTTGCCACTCTGAACATTGATGAGAATGTGTGCAAGGCCTGGCTGGCTGTTATCGAGGCCCATTATCACAAGAGCAATACATATCACAACAGCACACACGCAGCGGATGTAATGCAGGTGGGCTCAAATTAAACCCATCCTTCAGTACCTCTTATTCATACTAAAACCTTCTCCTGTCACAGGCAACAGGTGCTTTTATAACACAATTGGCCAGCAAGGACATGATTATGGATCGCATGGATCAGGCAACGGCTTTGATTGCGGCAGCGGCTCACGATGTCGATCATCCGGGTCGCTCATCCGCATTCCTCTGCAACTCCAACAGTCCCCTCGCTGTTCTCTACAATGATCTAACGGTGCTGGAGTCCCATCATGCGGCAATCACCTTTAAGCTAACTTTGGGTAACTAACTCCTCGAAGTACGAAGATTTCCCCGTATACTCATAGTAAGTGACGACTTTTCAGGTGACGACAAGATCAACATTTTCAAGAACCTGGACAAGGAGACATACAAATCGGCGCGTAGCACAATAATCGATATGATTTTGGCAACGGAGATGACGCGTCACTTTGAGCATTTAGCCAAGTTTGTGAGCGTCTTTGGCAGTGAGGTGGAGCCGCGTGAGGTAATGACTTTTGAACCACTTGCGTAATGACTTTTGAACTACTTACTTATGTATATTTCCATCGTTATTCTTGCAGGAGGAGGAAACCTCGATCCTGATGCGCCGCATGCTGATCAAGGTGGCGGATGTGAGCAATCCGGCGCGTCCCATGCAATATTGCATTGAGTGGGCGCGTCGCATTGCCGAGGAGTACTTTATGCAGACGGACGAGGAGAAGCAGAGGCATTTGCCGATCGTGATGCCGATGTTTGATCGTGCCACGTGCAGCATACCAAAGAGCCAGATTGGTTTCATCGAATATATAATACAGGACATGATGGAGGCGTGGGACAGTAAGCGAGCTCAACTTCCTAATCCCCTGAAGATATATTAATCGGTTGTGATTTCTCATAGGTTTCATTGACATGCCACAGCTTATAACGTGCATGAAGATCAACTACGCACAGTGGAAGAAGTACGATGAGCAGGGCGTTAATACGCTGGCCGATATCATGGCCAAGCAGCCGCCCGTTGGCAACAATAAGCCGTCCAATTCCAAATAGCATACGGCCTTCCGGAGGATATTCTCGGGCCTACTGAAGCCGCTGCCGGCCCAGGCCCCCGCCACATCCACAATTGGCGAGAACGAATTGGAGGATATGCTCTAGTGCAGGCACACCCGGTCCCAGAGACGTGGCCTACATCCCAGTCTCTCGGCATAGGACTCTTCTCTATCTCGTCGTTGTTGTTTTGTCCAAAAGAAACTATGTGTGTGTGTGTGTGTGCATAGTTCCTGCAACGAGGGACACACAACAAGAAACCGCACAAAGAAATAACAAACTGTCGCAAATGTTTGAAGAGCAAATGAAAACAAAACAAAGATGAAAGTAAAAAACAAAAAATTATTGGGCTGGACTCAAAATTTAATATTTAAGTAACATCACAAAACAAAAAAAACAAAAAAATAATAAGAATGCAAATATTTCTATGTATATGTTAAAATGTGTGTGCTTTAAATGTCAGTATGTGAGTGTGTGTGTGTGATGTGAGTGAGTGTGTGAATGTTTGTGCATGTCTGCGTGTCATAAGATATAATAATATAAATACAACATGGAAACTAGCTAAAATCATAGTCACATATTGTCGCAAAGTCCGGCAATATGGCGTGCGCTCTATAGAGTACCTATAACGGTATTGCAAACACAAAATGGCGTCGCTGCCATTGCACACATACAAACATATACACCATCTCCCCTCCTCTCGCACTCAAGGACAAACTTACAGTTAAGCAGATATACAAATATTGAAATTTTATATACTTAAAGAAATATTCAACTTCCAACTTTACACTTCAATTTTCCAGACAGAAGAGAGGGGAGTGGGTGGCATATCCGACACAACAAAAAAGGTGAAACACATCTCTAATGAATTTTAATACAAATCAATCAAACATAAACATAGATAAATTGCAAAGACATAGCTAGATGACAACTAAACGCAATGACTGTGTGTGTGTGTGTGTGTGTGTGTGTGTGAGGATTGTTTGAGCAGCGCAAACGAACTATTGCTAGAATTACATACAAATAAATATATCTATACATATACATATATATATATATGTCTAAATAAATGTACAACTACAAGTTTGTTATACTAGCAACAACAATTCGAATCCAAACATATGTAACATGCGAAATTCTATCGGGGGACCCTTTCTATCTACCTAACTACCTACCTATAACTACTACAAAACTACCTTCTACTACTTACCATATATCTAAATAATCTAACTAACTATGATTACTGATTGATGTATGTGTCAAAAAAAAAGAAATGCAAAAAACAAAAATAAGTATAATTAAGTGAATCCTTTTTGAAATCTTTTTTATCTAATTGACTGAACAAATTACAAATTATACATATATAAATATATATATTATATAACAAGTAAATTAATACGAATCGATAATATGTTCTTGTTAAAAAAAAAAAATACATATATGTTTACATACCCACAAAAATAATACATAAACTATATACAATTTATACAACTTTTACGAATAAGAGCATATTCAAAGGATATATTTATATATATATTATATATGTGTATGTGTATGTGTACGTGTATGCATGTATGTTTAAATGCGTGTGTTTTTTGTGTCAACATTGTCATTCAGTCACACTGTTATTTGTATCTGTTATTGACACATTTATTCTATGCTTACATTTTTGATACAGTTTATATACACACGCAAACAAACAAACAAACAAACAAAGAATCCCACGAAAAACAACAACAACCCGATCTTAACGATCTCCAGTTTGTGACAAGAAAAAATTAAGTACTCCAAGATTCTAGCTCGAATCTATAGCTCGTGAGTGCATATCCCACCTTTCAGGCCAAATTTACACAAAAAAGTCATACGAATATATATAAAGATATATATTTCCACACACGCATTACTTTGTAATTGGACACAAAAATATATATATAAAAAGAAATACATATATAACAGATATACATATTTATTGTTGTTAATTGTGAATGTGTGTTTTAAGTACGTGTTTACATATATATATGTATGTATGTTAAGGACATGCTTAAATAAGTATTTACAAAAAAAAAAAAGAAATCAAATTTAAAGCGAAAAAGAAACAATTATTTTTAAAACGAGAGCTCTTTAAACAATTGCATGAAAAATTTCTATTACTAAAAACATAACAAAAAAATTCTTAGATATTGTTTGAAAACATAAATCTTTATACAACTACAAACTACTGACGTCTATTTGTTACCACGTCTGTTTTGCTCCTTGCAGGTTAAGGATTATAAATGTTAAGATTTAGTCAAATTTATTGTAAAAACAAAAAACACAAAACAAAAATGCGAATAAAATACGCAAATACATAAATCAACAAAAACATACAAAAGAAATTTACATTAAGGTTAATGGGTCAAGGTGAGTTATAAGAATAGTTTATAGATAATACAGCTGATATTTGTCATTTCCCTTTCAGAATACAGACAAAGCAACGATTGTATTCTCTTCATTTAATTGTTTTACATGTGCGTCAATCTTTGCTTTTCAGTTTCGCATGCAAACAACCTGTTTAAAAACTGTTTGCCTTCGATTCTTTATGGGCTAAATGACTGCCCAAAAAACGTACGCATAATTTCACTTCCGAATAAAAATAAGCACAGGGTAAACAAAAAGTCGTTAGCACCAAAACTTTCTTTTGCAGCTGTGACTCCACCAGAGACCCAATAACAAAAGCTGTCCGTCCGCAAAGAAAGTCTTACAGCACACAAAAACCCGAACGTTTTTACTGCATTTCAAAAATCGAAACCGAACTTAACAACAACAACAAAAAACATAACAGAAAACGAGTCTGTTTGGTGTCATTATTATGTTCGTTGTATAATACAAACATGTATGGTTATGAACAAACACATATAATAGCTTCATCAGAGATGCTCTTCTGGACAAGGAAAATCAAGATAATATTTCTTATTGATATCGTATGTATATGTTAATTGAAAATTATCGACAGCTAAATAATTTAAATATTTACCCAAAATATTATGGGGTGTAAATAATATATCAATTTAATTTGTGTTTTCATATTTACTATTTACTTTTAGTTTTTACTTTACACTTCCGTTGATTGCCTTAAAAACTGTTAAAATAAAATCACATGTAGTAACAAGCACGATCACGATCCCAATAAATCACGTTCGCATCTCTGATCGTGAGCGTTTTACAAGAAATTCTGCCTCCGATTTCTCGTTGCGTTTACTGCGGCTTTAACTGCAGAGCCGTTCGGTTGAGCGCAATCAATTTTGAAAATTTGTATCCAAGTTGTAACCATGCCCGAGCCGAGTTTCTTTGCGCGAAGTGTGCCATTCGAGCAGATCGACAAGTTGGCCATCAGCGGTGGCTATTCTTCCATCTATGCCACCAGTAAGCGAGGTGTGCCAGTTGTGGGCAAATGGGAGCAGAGATTCTGTCGCCTGGCAGACACATTCCAACCTGTGTTGGATCGCGTGTTTGAGTTCGAGGTGCGTGAGGATGATGTGTGGATTGTAACGTTGCCCAAGTGTGGCACCACCTGGATGCAGGAGCTGACTTGGCTGGTGTTGAATCAATGTGACTTTGAGACGGCCAAAAGTGTTGATTTGACCATACGTTCACCATTTTTGGAGTAAGTTAATAGCGAGGACACAAACCTAATTAAGTTCTTAACCCTCTCACAAATCTCATCAGATTCAATGGTGTTGTGCCCAATGTGCCACATGATACTATTGAGGCAGCCAACGCTTTGAGCTCACCACGTTTGATTAAATCTCATTTGCCCGCCTGGCTGCTGCCTCGCCAGCTATGGACCAAGAAGCCAAAGATCATTTATGTCTATCGCAATCCGAAGGATGCAGCCGTGTCATACTTTCATCACTGGCGTGGCATGGTGGGCTATCAGGGCACCAAGACGGACTTCATGCACTCCTTTATCGATGGCTATGTCAACTTTACGCCCTGCTGGCCACATGTCCTAGACTTCTGGCAGCTGCGCCACGAGTCCCACATCTATTTCACCAGCTACGAGCGCATGAAGAAGCAGCTGGGTGAGGTCATCAATGAGGTGGCGGAGTTCCTCAAGTGTCCCATCAGCACGGAGCAAGTGGAGCAGATGAAGACGCACTTGTCCTTTGAGAGCATGCGCGACAATCCCGCCTGCAATCATGCCAAGGAGTTTGAGAGCATGAAGGCGGCAGCTGGACGCGAGGTGGAGGAGTTTAGGTAAGCAATCGAGATTTGTTTGTGGCATCAAGTTCAATGCGTTATGGCTAAAAAGTGTTAATCCTCATAGGTTTGTGCGACGCGGCGTTGTGGGCAGCCACAAGGATGAAATGACGGCGGACGTGATACGCGAATTTGATCTTTGGTCGGATATCAATCTGAGGGAGTACAAATTGCATATGGATGACTTTGCAACTTACAGCAAATTTAATGAACAACAAACCGTTGTGGACACATTGTTGTAGGTGCCGATTAATCATTTTAATAGATTGTAAGCTTAAGTGATATTTACATGCACATAAGTATGTTTATACAACGGTTATATGTGTTTTTTTTTATTATTATAAATAAATGAGTTCTTACTTTATAGGAATGAGTATTTTTATAGTATAGATACAAAGATGCTTGAAAACAATTACGAAACTGCAATAATCAGTAAAAGTCTTTTGCATAACAATACAGTAAAAATTTACTATTTTTTTTTAATCACTATTAGAATTGTTTGATGTAACTTTTTGTATCAAAACATTTTTTGTTTAAGCCCGGGGAAAAAAGTTTCAAAATAGACTTTTACAAGAATTGAAAACTTTCAATGGGTACTCAATGGGTTAAGAAGAGTTTTGTATCATTCAAACGGAAATTAAATGACCTTTCCATTGATACAAAACTTTTATAAAGTAAGTTTTAATTATGAGTAGATTTTTTAATTTAAAGTTGTCAAAATATGGTACTTATGCCTACCAGTGTAGGTATTTATTTATTTTTTTTTATAGAAGTATGCAGCACAATTAATTAAGTCATGTGTTAGGGTCATCGCAAAGGTATGCAATATGAAAATCGTCTTCGGTGCTTGCTGCTTATTCTGTTCGCCTGGTACTTGCAGTCAGAAAACTGGAGTGTTGTGGCAAAACTCAAGCAAAACGAAAATAAAATACTGCAGCACCAACATCCAAATTAGTGCCGATATCTGAATGCAAGTACCAGGCGAACAGGAATAGCAGCTGAATACTGCAGCGTTTGCTTTCACTCGTTCAGTTGAGCGGGAGAGCGCACGTTCAATGCACTTGAGCAAAGAACGTCAGAGAGCTGCTCAACTGTGCGCTTTTAGCTCAGAATAAAGCTCAACTCTTTTTGAGCTCGGCTGTTGTTTCTGATTGGCAGCCCTTTAATTAAGCTGATATTATATATAAATACAAAATCAAACGTTTGCTTATTATTGTAAGGTGTATATTTATTTTGTTAACGATTTTGGTTTTTAAAAACTGGCGATACAGGATTAATTGGTACAATTAGGACCTAGAAACCTTTATTATATATTATATAAATATTATATTATTAAATAGTACTTGCTGAGATCCCTTCATACAGTAGGAAAAGAGTATAAGCTACAACAATAGAAACATTTTTTGAGCAGTGATTAAGTTGAGTTCAAGATACACATGTCTTATAAGCTATATAATATAACATGGGATTATATTTAATTATTAGTTTTATCGGCTGTTGTGTGCAGATCCCATTAATGCTGCTGCAGAAACTTAGGTTTGCTTTGGCGAGTATATTCTGCAGTTTAATAAACTTTTGTAGTATAGCGGGCTCTAACTTCAGAGCTTTTAATATATTGAATTGATTGAAAACACTGGTTTAAATTTCTAAAAGATTCTAATTTCCGAGAGCTCTAATTTATGAACGTCCACTGTATACAAGACTATCCACAGCTCGTGTTACAAACTTTAGATTATTTCTGTATTACATACACTTTACACATGTACACTGATATGCTATTATCACGAGGCAAAAACACAACCATTCTGATAACAAAACACATTTTCGTCAAGTGTAAGCTTATATACATAATAATATACATACAAAACATATGCTTACACTTTTATGTCACTTTTATATCAGTAAGCAAATTGATTTAGCCTTGGTGCAAATGTTTTTAGTACAGGGTATCTTCGCTTTCACATTACTCGACAATCTTTATATACAATATATCAACACATGAAGATTGCATTCAAGTTGTTTACAGTTTAATCGTAACTGCCACAGAGAAATTAAGAAACACTGAAAACACTGTAATCTAATGATAACATTTCAAATCACACCCCTCCGACTGATTCTAACAGCTTTTTAGATACCAGATAGAGTATAGCGCAGCGTGGAACGTTTGGAACGTTCTTGTTTTCTTTGTCATGATTGCTTTGTATTTTTTTTTTTTTTGCCAAAAATGTATATTTATTTATTTTAAACAAGTTTTCTGCTACGAATGGAGTAGCTTTATCAAGTTGTGCACAAAACAATAAAAATTTATAACAAAAATGACTATGAGAGCTTTGATAGACTTGGCGTGCTTTGTTGGCTTATCAACTTGAGAGTTGAGGTTTGCCGCTTTAGTAGACAACAAAAATGCAATACGAACAGATCACGCCCAAGAGTTATCCGGTCAATCTGATTGACAAAGACTGGAAGGAGCGCAAACTTTACTGGCACATTCCCCACAAATCATTTCCAGAAATGGTGCATGATATGAAGGTGTTGAAAGATGATGTTTGGGTTGTAACAAATGCCAAATCTGGCACCACCTGGATGCAGGAACTGGTTTGGCTGTTGCTAAACAATTGCGACTTTGAAACGGCACTTTCCAAGCATTTGGAACTACGATCACCCTTTTTAGAGTAAGTAAAGTTCAAAATCTAAATCAATATAACAAAAATTATTACTCTTAGATTTGATTTTATGGTTCACCGTGATGAGAAAAGGGCTTTGAAGCCTGTGGAAGAGCTGCCAACGCCACGACTGATCAAATCGCATCTTCCCCTGGCTTTGTTACCCCGCGAATTGTGGCAGGGTGAAGCTAAAGTAATTTATGTCTTTCGCAATCCAAAGGATGCTTGGGTATCTTCATATTATCATGGCGTTACCATTGGATTCAACTATGGGAAAACATTGGAGCAATGTTTTTCTGAGAGTCTGGATAACAAACACCTTGACCTCATTACGCATGCAGCTGAGTTTTATCAACTACGAAATGAACCTTGGATATATTACACTAGCTTTGAGCGCATGAAATCTAATCTCCGTGCTATCGTTGAAGACTTGTGCAAGTTCCTAGACAAGACTGTAACGGAGGAGCAAATGAAACGCCTACTCAAACATCTATCTTTTGAAGAAATGAGCAGTAAGTTCAAAGTGTAAATTATCTAATATTAAGGCTAAACTTTTTGGTCTTCTGTAGAAAATCCAACCACTAATCACCTGTGGGAGCTCGGTCAGATCACACACGAAAACAATGGAAAAGAAACTTACAAGTAAGTAGAAAAAACAATTTGAAGTAAATGTCTTAAACTTGAAATCTTTTCAGTTTTATACGAAAAGGAAAAGTAAATGGTTATAAGGAAGAATTACCACCTGAGCTAATAGAGAAAGCTGATAGTCATATTGCTGAAAAACTTCAGAAAAACAAAGTCACACTAGAAGAACTCTTGCTGGTTGATAAATTATAAAGAACTACCTTTTGTAGATACCCTAGATACGCAATATGTTTACACCTTTCAAATCTCACAAACAAATAACAAATAAACACATAAGGTTTCTGCATTGGCTAAATGAGCCTTAAAATTTATGGCATACTTTTAGGAGCACCGCTAATGCAGCTTGTGTCTATATAGTTTCTAATACAATGTTGCTGTCATTTTTAGTGCCAAACATAAGACGAAAGCTGACAAGAAAAGTCAAATTAATGTAAACAAAAGCAACTTTGCAGTATAAATATTTAAACATAAATCAAAACTGCTGATCAAGAACTTAAATATCAAATTTGCAAATGCTTTGCGTTATTTTCTGTCACACATACACAACCAGATGCCGAACTGAAGATTGTTTACAAATTTGTAAAAGAGAGCAGCAAGTGGTCGGTAAGAACTGATAACAAGCACAGAGGCTACAGAGGCTACAGACGACAGCCAGCCGAAAACAAAAAACAGTACTCACCGGTTAGAGCAAGTGTGAATTGCAATTTGAGCATAGCAGCAATATGGCAGCAACCGTCCAAAACAGCCTGAAAGTAGCGCTGAGAAAGCGCATGACTGAGATCCTCAGCTGCCTAACGCCAGATGCTATAGCCAGGCAATCGCAAGCGGTGACCTCGAAGGTCAGATAAAATACTCTACATTCGAATCAATACGTATTGAACAGCATCTTTGTTGCAGGTACTGAAAAGTGAGGCATTTCGTCAGGCGCAACGTGTTAGCATCTATTTAAGCACCAAAGATGAGCTGGATACGACAGAGATTATCCGTGAGATGTTTCGCCTGGAGAAGGCAGTCTTTGTGCCCAGCTATCAGGGCACCAAGATGAAAATGGTGCGTTTGCGGGACATGAGTGACTACGACGGTTTGCCACTGACCAAATGGAACATTAAGCAGCCCGATTTCAAGGAAGGCCGCGAAGATGCCATGACAAATGGTATTTAAACTGTAAATTATCTATAACTCAATGATAATGTCTTTCATACCCATATTTTAGGACACGGCATCGATCTGTTTATTGTGCCCGGAGTCGCATTCACACGCAGCGGCGGTCGCATGGGTCACGGCATGGGCTACTATGATAAGTATATGACCCAACACGCGGAAAAGTATCCGCACAAGAAGATTACCGTTATGGCATTGGCACTGAATGAACAGATCGTTAGCACGGAGGAATTGCCCTTGGAAGATCACGATGTCCGTTTGAATAGTGTAGTTACAGAGAATTCTTAAGTTTTTAATCACTTTACATACAAAATTGTATAAATCGAATATACACAAAACACTTTTATATATATATATGCAAATTCTATTGTTTGATTCTAACGCAAATAAGGCGGTCGGGAGCGCATGCCACGCCCACGTGGTCTGCCACTATAATGTGGCGATGTATAATGTGAATCGCTGTTGCTAAAGTGCGAATCCGAATTGTTGGAGCGATACGGTGTGCCAGGAGACTCAGACCAGCTGGAGGGTGAGCCAATTCTCATCAGTTTCTTTTGTCTGCAAAGCAAGAAATGGAAATTAGCAGAGATCAGAGGAGCGTGTGGCAATATTTACCTGTAAGCAGCTGCCGCTGAGATGCGTGAACCACGATTTCGACCCACACGTGAGCCACGCAGCATTGAGGGTATTTTGTTGTAGCCCGTTGGACCGGTGGGCTGTGCACCGCACGTCTCCAGTGCCAGGAAGTCATCGACGTGCAGCGATGGCGGTCGCGAAGTGTTTGGCGGTCGGGAGCGGAACAAGTCGCCGCGGGAGGGTGGCGGTCGGGCAAATCCTCGACCCCTTGCTGCGCTCACAAACATTTTCTTTTCGGGTCGACCCGTTGCGGGCTCCACCTCAACGCGTCGGGTGCGGAAACAGGGCGCCGTGGGTGTCATCTCGCGATTGGATTGCGGCGAGCCGGATAGGTGGAGGACACGCTTGCAATCGCCAGTGAGATTCAGATCGGGATTCAGGCACACATTGGCCAAATCCGTTAAATCGCAGGCAATGCGCTCGTACAGCGGCTCATCCATATCCTCAATCACCTCAATGGGCAACGGTTCCAGCCAGTAGCGTGCCGTCAGCTGTGCGTTCTCCGCCGTTGCACAGAAGCGCGTAAAGATCGGACGTGCCTCGTACTGGGTGACAATGCCCTCAGCTTGCGGCAGATACGGTTCAACGTTAAGCGCTCCAACAATGATGGCATTGCTGCTGCCAGTTGCAGTTCCATCCGTTTCCTCTGCTGTAGTAGCTACTGTGGGTGTCTCCTGATCCAGCCTTGAGGCATGGAGAGCAATGAGCTGTTTCAAGTCGGACAACGCCGCCTCATTGACCACCGCCTTGAATTTCTCCAGCACTTTGAGTATGCGTAGTAATACCGGCGCCCTCTCTAGCTCCACATCCTGAAACTCCAGCAGCTGAGCAAGCTCCACGGCACCCAGCTTAAGTGTGCGATGTGGCATGGCTGGATGTGGCATTGCTGGAGGTGGCTCGATTTGTGTCAGGGAGCGCAAGAGTAAAATTAACGATTCAATGTTGGCATGAAACTCGACCGTCTCATTGTGGAGTATAACACGCTCCATCCATGCTTGGAACTCGCTAATCTTCTGCTTTAGCAGCTGAGCCAGATGATAAAATGTGTAGCTGTTAGGAAGGGGGAAAAAAAGACAATTAAAATCATGGAAAGAAAATCACAAATTGAAATGCTTACTCATGCTCGGTGAGAATGACCAGATTGCGTACGGCCAATATGGAGATGCCATGTGTCACCTCCACGCTGGCCAGATTACTAAAGACGGCATCGATGACACGTGGGATTAGCTCCTTGGGAGGCAGCGCCGCGGACAAATTAAGTGCTGGCTGTGCAATTGATTTGTGTGATATTAGTGAAATGCCCGAATCCAGGAAACTATCCAAAATGCGATGCACCGCCTCCTGGCAATTGGAGACAACGTCGTTGAACTCGTTTAGTGCCAATAGGGACTGGAAGAGCTCCCAAAACTTGCCCGACAATATGGATAGCATGGAGCTCTTGAGTGGCGCAAAAGCGCAAAGACGCGTCGAAAAGCGAAGCAGTCGCTCCAGATTGGTGGTCGGCATACAGTTGGCGCTCTGATACTCAGTGCACAGCAGCTCCATAATCGTCTTGGCAATGAGCAGCGTCATGTTGGGCGCCAGATCCGATAGCTGCATACAAACACGCTGCAGTAGTTCCGAGAGCTGTGGAAAACTCGATGGCGCTAAGGCTTCCACAAGCTTGGCAATCTGTCCGCTCTGTGGATGCAGATGTGCGGACCAAAGCTTGCGTTCCGTAATCAAACGCTGCTTATGCTGCTGCTTTAGCTGATCGCTCAAGGGTTGTGGCATGGGCAGCGGCAGTGGCAACAGTTCCGCCAACAACTTGAGACCCGGTATAAAGTGAGCCGGACCATCGATGTTCTTGAGCACCTCACGTATCATTTGTGTCCACAGCGACTTGTGCAGTGACTCCTCATCCTGCTCGTCTGGCTGCGTATAAGCCAACAGTGCCTGCACCACCTCCAGCTTGCACAACTCCACCTCGGCACCAGCCTGACAGCGTGTTGGATAGTAGTAGAGCAGGAAATAAACCTTGACCAGATGATCAATGGCAGTTAGATCCTTGTAGGTGCCATCGCGGCATTTAATGGCATAGGTGAGCAGCTCGCGTAGTATCTGCAGCGTGGGCAACATGATCTGGCAGCAGTGCACACCCTGAATGGTCATCAAGGCGGGCGCATGCATGCCCGGCTGCTCAAAGTAGGTGCACAAGCGTTCCAGTATCTGAATCATTAGCTGCACTCCATCCGCCGAGTACAGCTGGAGGGCAACGAAGCGATGCTTGAGCTCCTCGGTGCCCGTACGCTTGCAGGACGACTTGACTCCCGGTGGTGGACTCGTCTGCGTCGTGACCAGGTAGCGTAAAATGCGCAGGGCCATTATCAAATCACCCGGAAAGGTAGTCAGATAGTCCAGTGAGCGTCCAATGACCTCAACCAGAGGCAGTATGTCGTCGTAAATGAACACATTGATGGCCTCCAGTGGCTTCATGTACACGTACATCTCCTGCAGCACTGCCGACACCGAGGGCTCAAAGGTTTCATGATTCTTGGCCAGCTCTAGGATGACAGCGCCATGTTCCATTAGATAGTCAAGCTGCTCGCAATAGCGTACACAGGAATCAACCATGTCCACGGCATAGCTTAGCACCGGACTCTTGTATTTGGTGCCCGGGGAACTAAGCTGTCGCTGCGATTGCAATCGTTGCTCCTTCTTGATCAGGTCCATGAATATCTTGAGATTGTTATTCATTCCAAGCATCTCAACGGTGTGCTGGCGTCCATTTGGATCGCAGGTCTGCGAGTATATTGCATGGATGTGTGTTGCCACTTTAATGGCATCATACTCGGGCGGTGCGGCCGTAAACACAATGGCATCCAAATGATAGCGTGTCTGCACCTTGTAGGCCAACTCAATGCCCAGCCGCGCCAGGCGCGGTAAGACGGGCCGCAGAATAGGCAATACTCGCTGGAATGTCATTAAGGCCATGCCAGTTGGTTGCTCCGTTTGCACACCCACATCAATGGCAACAGTTGTAGCCGCTTCAGTTGCAACAGTTGCGGGTTTCGCTTCAGCTTTAACATCTGTTCCCTTATCCAAGCCTTCTGACGTGTCCATGGGTTTTTCAGTCGCCTCTACTTTAACTGCAAGTTGTAAAAGTTTTTAAATGTATCTTAACAAAATAATATAAAAAGGCACTTACCTTCCTGTCCCTGCTCCTTGTTTACAAATGGCTTGGGCGCCGTTGGCACATCATCTAGTCCCAGCAGTATGGCGACTATAGCTTGCGTTGCTTCGAAAGCATCGTCCACAAAGTAATCGATGCCCACATGGGATTTGAGCAGCCCATGCATTAGGTCCAAAGTGCTTAGGAATGTTGTGGCAGGCAGCTCCTTGGAGTTGCTCAGAAGCAGCAACAGTGATTCAGCTAAAGCGTGCTGCTTAAAATAAGATTGCAGGGAGTTGCCAAAGCTGCGTTGAGCATTTGGATCGTTGACCAATTCAAACTTCTTGGAGACGGGCAGAAAGCGACGCGGCTGCTGAAAACTGAGTTGGTTGACCAGCAAGGCATCCATGAGCATCTCGAAGGCGAATTCAATTTTATGACAGACTATATGCAGTGGGACATCCACCTTTTGGATAAAGAGCTGTGTGCAACCGTTTCTCACGCACTCCAGCGCCTCGTAGAGATGCAGCTTCTTGACAATGGCCTGCAAGGCGTATTTGGTGCGCGTCAGCTTGGCCGTCCTAAGGGACTCGAGTATGCGTTGATAGCCATTGGTTTTGTCCGCCAGAAAGTGACGAACTCCCACCTTAGTGTCGATCATGGAGTAGACAGCCTTAAGCAACTGCAGCTTGATCGACAGCGCCATATAGGGTTCCTGGTAAAGGCTGAAGACCGCTTCGAATGGATCAAAGTTATGATGCTTCACCAGATGCTCGAACAGCTCCTCATTGTTCAGCAGCAACTCGGCCATTCGAGCACCCAGCTTGATGTGGCGTATCTTAAATGCCGGCTGTGGTTGCATGTACGCCGCCTGAAAGCTGAGCGCAATCTGCAAAATATTCGCCGCTTGACGCAGATGCGATTCGTCGTTCTTGAAGAATTGCTGCAGCACAAAGTTGCGTCGCTTGTAGTGGTGCATTAGGTAGCCCAGCTGATTGTTTAGCTGCTCGCCCAGGTAGACAAACTGTTCACGTTCGTCGACTGTAACGCCGCCATGTTCCTCGTTGAACGCACTCACATTGTCCCAGCGTATCTGCAGTGATAGCTTCTTGAAGAGCAGACGCAGCGTGTCCAGCTCCTTGCTAAAATGTTGCTGCAGATCGCCATCGTAAAACAACAGCGGACGTTGCCAGGGCTCAAAGGCGTCTATGGCCGGCGGTGCGGCGGCTGCAGCGGCCTCCAGTTCGCGTTCATATTCGGCTGCAGCTGCTGCATCTAGAGCCGCCTCCTCGTCCTCCAAATCATCACCAATGATCTCGTCGTCGCTTAGAATCGGCTCAAACTGCTCCTGTGGCGTATCCGAGCGTTCCCTTTCCCGTTCACGTTCGCGCTCCCGTTCACGCTCTTCTTCCTCGCGCTCCCGTGGCAGCGATTCCGAGGAGTGCCGATAGCCGTGCGAACTCTGTAGCTTATAGTGTGAACGTGTGTCGTCATCGTCGTAATCCATGGTGTCGGGTGAGCGCGGTCTTGTGGGTGAGTCAATGGAGACGGGCGGTGTGCGGGGCCACTTGTGCTCATCGGCATCCGAGCGAGAGCGGTCAGATCTCTTGCGACGCGATCGATGACTCGCATACTCTGGTGAACGCGACCAATCTCGCTGAGTCTTATCGCGGGGGCTGACAGAAAACAAAATGGAATTTATAATGCGCGATTTTTTAACAGATGTTTGAGAATAATTACCAGCGTATATACTCCCTGTCGGTGCTCTCCGAGTGCGTGTGCGTGCGTATAGGTGGCGGCGAATGATCCGTGGAGTGTGTGGAACGTCGCAAACGTCTTAAATCGCGCTGCTCCTCATCGGCATGCGGATGGTAATGTTCACGCGGAATGCCGTACTCGATGTCGTCGTGTTCGTAGTCACTGACACTAACGCTGGCCTTGTGTGCGACTGTTGCCAGCAGCACCTCACTCGGCAAGGGCTCAGACCATTCATCCTTGATTACTTCGTCGGGCAGGATGACATTGTGCACATTTTCGCCACTGAGATTGCACATCTCCGGGCCCGCTGGCTCGCAGGGCAACGTGGGGCTAGCAATGGGCTCCGTGACCGAGTTGGTTAGGATGCCGTATACAGCAAGGGTAATGGCGCTATACCAGCCGCGCAGGACGAGGCCATCAGTTGGTATCTTCTCCTGCGAGCAGTCGAGATGGATGCAGTCGTTTTGATTGTAGCGCAGCAAGCCCAAGTTCTCAAACGCTGAAGCACCTGGCATTCCCAAATCATTCACAAAAAACTCCAGATCGAACTTTGAAGGATTCGTGGCGCCCAGCCGGACGCCGCCTGGGAAATCCGCTTGAACGCGAGCGCCCAATGGAATAATGCGCACTTGTGTAATAAACACAGGCTTTGGGAACTGCACCAAGTCCAAGTTGATGTCCTATGAACATATTTTAAGTTCTTTTAGTGTTTTTTCAATTGCACACACATGTTGATTTGATGAAAAATGCTAATTTCGACTTACGGTTACTTCTTCGTGGGAGAAGGTGTCAAAGAACAACAACTCGGCTCCATCATCGGCATCGGCCATTTTGGCATGCAAGTGAGACCCGTTTACGTTTTATAATCACAATTTATGCACTTATAGCAAGTAAATGTATATTAAAATTATAAACAAGCGTCGGCAAATTTTTTGTTGCAAACTAATAAGTGTGACCGCTGCAACTCGAATTGATAAAAATACCAAGTTGGCGTTGCAACTTTGTAGTCGATATACTGCTCAAGAATAAATATCGGTAAGGGACATCGGTTGGTTGCATGATAAGCAATAACTTGTTGAATACAGTGGCAACTCTAAAAGCCACCGGCTCGAAAGTTCGGGCACACTTGCGCCATACAAGTTTCACCCGCTGAAGAGTCAAGTAAGTTATTTTGCGACTCAATAAAAATGTCTGTTATATGTATGTGCATACATATATTTTAATGTTTTTCTTTGTGTGAAAACAAACAAATGCGCAGCGCATACATACATATCATTAAGATATAATATAAACATATACGCCCTAAGGTGTGTACGTGTGTCATTGCTTTGTTTGTTTTGTACGTGAACTGCAACTTTTGCCATGACGATTTCTTGCACATATTTGTGTATCATATTATATTGGATTTCTTTTCTTTTTCAGATTTTTCATATATACCATTTTTGCATAGCTTATTGAGCAAAATGTTCGTTGTACGCCGTAGCACAGCCCGTTTGTACCCCATTGGCCAGCAGTAAGTTTGTAACTATTAATTAAATGCTAATTAGTTGCCACCTATAAAGATTTAACTACACAATATTATAAAATGTATTACAAGGCACACGCTTATATGCACATACGTAACATTCGTAAATTTCTTATTGCTGATAAGATAAACACACAATACGAGCCCCGAAAATTTCTATTCGCTTGACCCGGCATTAAATACGTGTGTAGTTGTGTATGCGTGTATGTGTGTGCGTTGCCTTTGACTTCATCGTTACATAACATGTGCAAAAATTCTCATGAGTTTTGTTGTGCTGCTCCTTCCTCCCCCCTTCCAGATTGGCCAAAATGAGTAGCAGCCAGATGGGCGACTTGGGCAGCGGCGCTGGCAAGGGCGGTGGCGGCGGTGGCTCCATTCGTGAGGCTGGCGGTGCCTTTGGCAAAATGGAGGCTGCTCGCGAGGAGGAATACTTCTACAAGAAGGTGAGTGTTTAACTCAAATTCAGGCATAAATACATATGTACAAATTTATTTAAATAGTGTGGCTTTAAAAGCTCCGAAGATACAGTTTCAATTTTTACCGCAATTTCAAATGTGCTAAATAATCTAGAATAATTGCGAAAAAAAGTGTGGCAACACTGGTTTTCAAAGAACATTTAAATGTGCTTTAGTAACAGGGCAAACCATGAAGCAGCTCATGAACTCCACACTTTTGAATGCGATAATTGACTTCCTTGAAATTGAGACCAGCTCCAAAGGCTTTCTGCAAGCGATTCGAGAGTGCCCACATCTCCTCTTTGCCCTCATGGTTACGGACAATCTTCAAACCGCTAGTAAATTGTAGTCTGTGCTGGTCCTCAATAACAAGCGCTAGATTATCGTGCTTGTACGGCGTGCGTATGTTCCAGGCCAGAATGCTAGCTGGCTGCACTAAACCGCAAAGGAGCATACCCGTCTCGCTCATCGCTGCTGCCACACACTGGCTGCCTCGCTTGCCCAGCAGCAGGAACTGATCCAGGCCAGCCGTGACATCGTTACGCTTCCAAATGCTCGCATTGTTGACCACATTCAGTGGAATGGCCATTTGCCAGTCGCTGGACAACGAATGGAAGTAGAGCATGCGCTCCATATGACCAGCCAAAGAGTGAGGTGTCAATGTGAGTGCCACTGTTCCATCCCAGAGCTGGAAACTCTCGCCGGCTATCTTGAAGGTGCCAAAGTCTGGATGCGGATAGGTGTACTTGTTCTCAATGCGCCACGATTGCTGGGCAGCCACATCATAAACCACAATGCCATCCCCTATCGAGTCCGCCATATAGACATGTCCCACATTGCAATTCTTTGCATCCAGCTCAATGGTGGGCGTCACAAAGCGACTAACGCCCGCCTTGTACAGATCTTTGGGCATGCGATAATGATGCACAATTCCACCGCTGCCCAAGTCAACGGCATACAGCTGTGGTGCACAATGCTGCACAAAATCAATCTCTCCACTATCCAATATCCACATCCTACCACACTCATCAATCTGTGTTCTATACACGGATGTCAGACCGTTACAGTCGGCGCCATGGGATGCATGCCAATCGTAGCTGGGATAGGGACGCAACTCTGTTCCATTCTCCCGAACCTCATTGGTCACATAGGCCAGGGAGTAGGGAACGCCCTTGCTGAAGCGCGGTATGGTCACAAAGATTGAGGGCGTTTTGTCACCATCTAAAATGGAAGTTTGAAAGTTGATATATTGTTAAGATTAATCTTGTAGTTAGGTTTTACAATTTTCAAGGCCTTTTGTCTTAAATTCTCACTGTATTAGTCACTTTTCAAGCAAGAGCTGTTTTCTTAAACGAGCTTTGTAAATGAGTGTTTAGTTAATAATTAAAATAACTTACGTGTATAATAGACATCCACATCGATGGGAATAACGCTGTCAGGATTGTAAAGACCTTCACGCAGCACACGTTCCCGTTCCTGAGGCGTAGGAAAACTCAACTCGAGGTTACGCGCCTCAAATACCTTCACCAGGGCCTTGGAATCGTATGAGCCACCAGGTCCTGTAAGATGTTGTCCTGCTGCAAGCCAGCAGCTAAGCAAGGCTATCATTATCCTTATGTAATACTCCATGCTTCAGCTGTAATCAATTCACTTTCGCGTGATCTGCTCCACGTAAGGCCAAAACGGTAACTGACCACGGGTTGCCAGCGAACGCTTCATGTCTTTCTAATCTGCCTATCAGGCGTAGCAGCGGCAACGACAACAGCCAACCAGACCAGACCAGACCTGATCAATTGGGTCAGTTTTGTGGTAAACTGGTTTAATTGCACATTAAAAGCTTGCACTGAAATTCTCATTGTAACGATCTTGTTTGTGTCATTAACAAAAAAACGAAAAAATAACTGAGCTTAGCAATTCGGGTGTATAATTATGCACGACTTCCAGGCAGACACTTCCAGTCACTTCCACACGGTGCCGCATGCGCCGTCCAAATGAAGTCCATTGATCTCCCACTGAGCTTTGCAGCATTAAATCATTTATACCCTAACAGAGAGTCTTACAAAGTCTCTCTGGGCATTGTTAAAAACTTCTCTTGATTCTTAGTTTGCTAAAGAGTAAAACTAACGTTTCTCAATGATCTTATTAATACTTTGTTTGTTTTTTTATTTTTATTTGGGTTTCTTTAGAAATAACACATCATAACAAGGTTATTGTGTCTTTAAGATGTTTTCAAGCTTTCTCCGCTTACCGTATCTATTTTTAAAGAGTATTCAGTATTCATTGCTTGTTTTTTTAATTGTAAATCAAGTTTATTTTTGGCTGTTAACCAGTTGCTTTAAATCAAATGCCACTCGTTCCACGTGTATTAGCGAAATCATCTTCCAAGCTTAGCATAAGCGATAAGGCGACTTTGAACTCTGGTGACAAAAACATTATTATGATTTCACCTCACACATAACACATAATACTCTACCCTGTGTTATGTAAATACAATGTTTATTTGTGTAACCAATTAAGACGCTTATATAGTTAGTTTTGTAATGTGAAGGCTTAACTAAAGACCAAACGATTGGACAGATCTTCATCACTGGCGAAATATACACCACTGTGAATATCGTCGAGAGGACGGCGCAAAATGCGGAAATTCACCTCGTTGGAATTCAAAGTGCCGCTGGCAATTTTCTGCAATGGGAGAAAAAGAGTGTGTCAGGACAATTGTCCAGAAAAGAGCGTGAGTGAATGGAACTGACCTGAAAGCGATTAGAGAGCATCCAGAGTTCCTCTTGACCGCGAGCATTGCGCGCCACTTTCATGCCACTAACAAACTGCAACTCATTGGACTTGGCAGGCAGATTACCAAAGTTACGTGTGGTGTACGGAGTGTTCGTGTTCCAGGCAAACAGCTTAATCGGATTGAGTGTGACGCAGTAGAGATTGTTGCGGCTATCAATCGCCGAGGCGGCACATTCACTTTTACGCCTGCCCAACAACTTGAACTGTTCCGGCATGGCATCCACAGCATCCGCCCAATTCTGCCGTCTGTTGAGCACGCTCAGCGGCACCGAATACTCACTGACACTGGCCAGGGGATGGAAGTAGAGATTACGTTTGTCATTGTTCACGGTAAAGATGCCATCCATTAGGATGAAACTCTCGCCCGCAACTGTGTGCTGTCCATGATCGGGATCTGGATACATGAAGCGATTCTCAATGCGCCAAGCGTCATTTGCGTGATGATCGTAGACGACGAGGCCATGATACGTCACATCCGGCACATAGATAATGGTGCGTGCACAGTTGCCCCTTGGCGGTGGATCCTGCACCAGCAAATTGGGCGCAATGAAGAGCGAGGCACGTGGCACATAGGTGTTGTTGGGGAAACGGAAGCGATGCAGCAAGCGATCTGTATTCAAATCAAACTGCAGCAACTGTGGCGGACAATGCTGCACATCACCCACTTTGCCCGAATCAATCACCCACATCTGATTGCACTCCGAGATCTGCAAAGGAAACACTTAGTAATTGATACTGTAGCTGGGAAACTGAAGCTACTTACAGCCACACGGAAGGCGGATGTAATGTGATCACAATTATCGCCATTGTTGTTGTGCCAGCCAAAGTTTGGATATGGCTGCAACTGTGGTCCATTGCTGCCCAGCTGCTCGGACACTGTGGCCAGTGAATAGGGTATGCCGGCAACAAAGCGTGGCACTGTGGTGAACAGCCTCATCTGTCCATTTGACGAATAATGCGGCTGCACATCAATGGGTGTGCCATATCCTGCCATTAGATTGCCATCTGACTCCGCCTGCTGTCGATCCTGTTCGGAGGCAAAGCCATACTCCAATTGCTGCCATTCCTTCACCGTTTCCACGGTGCGCGTTGGACGTTTTGGGCCACTTGGCACACCGCCATAGCCAGGCAGGGGCGGGGGCGGGGCACTTCCGTAGGCAGCCACCTCGTTCACGATTACGAAAAGTAGCAGCAGCATTTTAAGCGTCGTTTCTCGTTGGTGTTTCATTTTGACTGGTTGCTTATCAAGCGATTTATAAAGAATTATGAATTATGTTAATTGTTATTTTTGTTATTCTTTTGTCACTGATAAGTTTGTATTTATGCGGGCCCGCTTAGCCGCATTCATTGAATGAACGTATGTATATAGACTCTTAATTAGCTCTATTTGCACTTGAATTCAATGCTTGCCAGTTGTATCAACAGTGAAGCCCTTGTGTTCAAAATCCACTTTCTTACACAAGTTCTTTGCTTTTCCTCACGTTTTTACCACAACGGCTGTCAGTGTTCAACTAAAACTGGCTCGGAAGCAACGCAAGTCAATAACCAATAATGCTGATACAGAATCAGGTTCAGGCACAGCTTGGGATGTGGATGTCTGGGCAGATGCGACAACAACAACAACAATAACAATAACAGCATTAATGTTGTTGTCGTCTTTTCTCTTATTTTATGTTCTCTCACAATACAAAACGGTGGCTAATTTGCATGAGTTGACACGAAGGTATTTACTTTTTTTGGGAGCTGCTTTTTTACGTGTGCTAAAATAATTTAACTTAATATTTGCACTGGCACTCCAACTCTGGGGCTTTGACGCCATAGCTAAGCGGCTTTATAACAAACGTAGTCGTATGTAGGTGCTGTCGGAGAATAATACTTAAGAAGCTAACGATTGTCAATTATCGCCAAGTTGTAATTAGGTATTTTTGCCCATGTCTTAATTGTTTTGTTATTACACTTAAAAGTTATTCAACCAAATCTTTATTAGCTTCTTTATTAACGTATTTGTTGTTTGTTGTTGCAGCAAAAGGATCAGCTGGAGCGTTTGAAGAACGATCAGATCCATCAGGCCGAGTTCCATCATCAGCAGATCAAGGAGCACGAGGAGGCCATTCAGCGCCACAAGGAGTTCCTTAATAACTTGCACAAGTAAAGCAATAATTTGGATGAACTCAACGATATGAATAACTTTCACATTAACAGTAACTCTAACCTGACATTTACTTAAATGCATTTTTCTAATGCTATAAAGTGTTTTTTTGTATTGTTCCTTAAGTGATTCTACACACATGACACACACACACACACACACACATACGAATTGTTTTTGAAATACTTTAATAAAAAATTGTTTAAAATATTTGCATTTTGGCATAAAACTTGAATTTTATTCATATTTTGGAGGCTTCGTATGTAGTAAGTCATTGATTAATATCGATTGAGTACGGCTCAAATTAAAAATTAAAAGCTTGTTTACCTCTATATATAGCCAATAGAATAGAAAGTATTTATATCAATTAGGCGTATCATATTTTTAAATATGTCTTGTCTAACTGCCTTAAAACTTGTTTTGGATGAGTTTACAACATTAATTTGAAATCCTAGCGTATGTACGCAATATAAATATCGTAAAACGTTATTCACACAACTGTCAATTAACATTGATATTACTTCTGGTGGGGAAAGTGAGAGCGTGCGTGAACAATATAATTTTATTAAAAGTAAGAAACAAGGAAGTTCACACCCTTCACATTTGTTTTTGGCAACAAGTTATACACATGTGTATTTCACACTCCTCCAAACACTTCAAGGTCAATCAAACTCAAACAAAATCAATTCCAAGCCTAAAAGTAGGCAGCGTTATTTGTGGCCAAATGTACTTCTACAGTAAGGTCCATGGTAAAAGTGCTTCACTCAAAACCTGAAAAAATAATATAATAAAATACGTTTGATGATTTTCAAGAACACGTATACTGGGAGAAACATTTCAGAAAGTCAGACATTAAATAAATTCATTTCGCTTAACATATAAATTATTGTCGGCCTTTTAGCAAATTTTCAAAATTAAAAAAAAATGTCTAACATAATACGCAAAATTCTAAAGAAAACTGAAAATTTACCTTACTGGTAAGATGAATGCACTTAAAAGCAATTGTGAATAGTATACATAACATTTACTTCATTTACCAGGCAATTTTTGGTCAAAAGCAATTTTAATCTAACAAATTTTATGGGCAACAGTGCGGATCTAAAATTGGAGGAACTGCATTTGGTAATATAACACAAATATCTAAGATAAAACTTCCTCTTAATGAACTTTAACTTCCAGGAGCGCACTGAGTTAGTGGCAAGAGACAAGTTGTTGTTACAAAAGCAGCGCAGCGTTCAGTCCATGCTGACAGATCTGACGCGAAGCATCAAGCAAATGGAGTTTGACATTGTGCAGATGGAGAAACCGATGGTGACAGTCAACGAAGAGCACCCGCAACGAAAACAAAGTCAACAATAGACAGAGAACAGAGAACGAGAGAGACAAAGTTCATGAGAGAGCAATAAACAACTTGGTGATTTTTTTGTTCGCTTATCTCTTTGTATGCAAAACAGAAAATTCCCCGCCCGGTGCTTCACCGCAGCAGCAGAATGAAACCGTATATAATCTACGCTTCCCATTGAACTGTGCTATTAGTCAAGTAAAAGTTTTGCTTAAGACAACATGAAATTGATCGCACTCTGCTGTTTGCTGTTGGCGCTTTTTGCTGTCGTCCTGGCAACTCCTTCCCGACACAGTGGTGGTAACAGCTGGCGAGGTGGCTCATCCAGTGGTGGATCCCAACCAAAGCAGCGTCCCTTTATTTATGATGCGCCAATACGTCGACCTGGTCAACCCAAAACGATGTAC
This sequence comes from Scaptomyza hsui, assembly GCA_018152825.1. Lineage (NCBI taxonomy): Eukaryota > Metazoa > Arthropoda > Insecta > Diptera > Drosophilidae > Scaptomyza > Scaptomyza hsui. The sequence goes on from JAECXO010000002.1 coordinate 10,932,158, forward strand.
GCGTAGTACTGAAGACAACTACAGCTAAAATGAGATTTAAAATACTAAAATAATACAACTTAAAAATAAACATTTATGGATTTAAGAATCTTTATTTAGCTTAAATGTGCATAGCGTGACTTATTGAAGACAATAAGTAATTTTATTGATAGCGACTCAATTTTTATCAAGAAGCAAGCAACATTTGCCTACACCTAATAAGCTTTTCTTTTACTTTCAGTTTAAAAAGTCTGTTCAGTTATATTTTGACTAGGTAAATTTTTTTGTGGTTACTTTTTTATATAAATCTCTTTAAAATTGTAGGTTTAAAAATGTCTCAAATTATGCAAATTGTAAGAAACCTAAAGTTATTGCAGCCGCAACAGCTGAACTGTCAAATAATGATGAAGTGAGTGCTTTTTTGTGTAATGTTTTCTTATCACCTGTCATTTTAACGCCTTGTAGATACTCTGACAAGATCCGTGGGGCGGGCAAAACTAGGCATAATGTGCACTTCTTAAAAATGGTATGGGCTATGACTTGGTTCATACTTGCAAGATTCCTAATTGCTTCTGTTTCCTTAGCAACGTGAACAATTGAGGAAACTGCGTGAGAAAATACTCAGAGAAAGGGATATGATAAGGGGAAGAATTGAGAAACTTGATAAGCAAATTGAGAGTATCAAAAAGAAAAACAGTGAACGTAAGAGCAAAAGAGATCCGAAAAAAAGATAAAGGTGAAAACTGAGCACTATCCATTCAATTCTTAAGTATTATTTTGTATTTTTCAGAGAGTATTAATATTAGTATTCAAATCCAGTAGAAAAATTTACCTTTTCGATTGAAAAGATTCATGAACATGTATGTAGGGTTTCTAATCAGTTTAGTTTAGTTTTTAAGCTCCAGTCTGAATAGACGTTTTTAAAAAATTTTCTAAATTCTAAATTTTTTTTCTAGCGTTTCACTAGCTGATAATGGAAAATCTCAGCAGATTAGGAACAGCTGCAAACATTTTGAGGCCATGGAGACACGGTCTCGGCTCAAAATGTTTATCAACAGTTCGGCATTTTTCAGATGATTTCAGTAAAACCCGGAAAACAGTTAGTATTCAAAATGGATTTTTACTTTGCTCACATCGAACTAAACAAATTCTTTACTTAAAGCAATTTGAGCAGTTTCAAAATTTGATATGGAGTAACATCAAAAAGCAAAGACAACAGAAGCAGGAAGAACTTGACATGTTCGATTTGCTTGCTCGTAAGAGACCAGGAAAGGATAAACGCTGGAGAAAGCCATTCTAAAGATGTTCCCAATAAGTTGATCTCAACTCATAAACTGAGTAAGCGTCTTTATAAAATTCTTAAATGCGACAAACTGTTTAAAAAATAAGGCCATTTCAAAATTTATTTAGTTAACCTTTACTTTTGTATTTTACATTTATTTCTTTATTGGCTTGAAAATAATGCTGCCTGCCTATCAAATTTTAACGTCCATTTCCCTATTAAGGTCCATTATAAAGGTTCATCCACAAGGATTTCTAATTTCCATATATCGACACTACACCGAAAAGCTTTATGAAAAAGCCAAGGCCGAAGAGAATGTGCACTTCTTAAAAATAGTTTGTATTCAAATTGGTTCAACACAATCCAATAATATAATCTCCACTATAACAGCAAAATAAGCAACTTCAAGATCTGTGCGAAAAGATTAAAAAAGAGACCCTGAAGCAAGATGAAAATAATCAGGGGGAATCGAATTTAGATTCGATATCACAGCAATCGGAGACTTCAACGAATTAACGAACAAAAAGCAGTAGGCAGTTGGAATTCATACAAAGTATTCCTAAACAAATTTTCAAATTTTCTACACAAGCTGTACAATGTGGAGCTGTTTCAGGCACAGATGTGTGGGAGTAATATTCCCCAGCTGGAAAAGAGAGCTCCCTTTACAGCTGCGCTTGAAATCAGACGATCAGACAGTACAATATCGTGAGCGGAAGGTAAACTAAATTAAACAATTCTAATGAATATATAATAATGTTTTTTTTTTCAGAACCTAAACATCTGGAATAGACAAGTTGGAAATTTGGTTCGGGTAAGTAGCTCAGTTAAGATTGTTAACAGAAATACAATGAAAGATCCTGGCTTAGAAGCGTGAAGTGCTCAATCGTATAAGCGATTATTTAGAGCTTCAGGGACGATATGTGGATTCAAAATTACGCAGCAATGAGAAACTGCTGTACTATGCCAAAACTTCAGAATATTTCAATAAAAATTAAATAATATATTCAGTGATTTCATTGTATATATTTAAAATAGTTTGTATTTCTCATTTACAATTGCTTTTCAAGAAGCGTTACATAACAGAGGTCAATAAACAATAAGTGCTGTTTCAAATTAAAAGTATCTTTCATTCTTTCATAATCATAGATCGCTTAACAACAATTTGAAACAATAAATGTGTGTGTGTGTGTGTGTTCGTGAGGACAATTGGACATTAATATGGCATTTAAAAACGAAAAACATATTGACATACGAACTATACAAAATAAATATATAAAGCAGTATTCAAAATTTTGATCATACATAATATATATATGTATGTGTATGGAGTGAGTAACTTAGGTCTAAAATAAGATAAAAAAGGTATTGTTGTGCATTTCGTTAGTCGAACTCAAGTCAAAATAATATATATAAGCATGTATATATGTATGTATATTATATAAGTACATTTTAAAATACATTTGTGGTAAGTAAAGTGTGAGTGTACGTGTGTGTGTGTGTATGTAGATTTGAGCAACTTGGAGAGCTGTGACAAGTACTACAAACTAGAACTAAAACTAAGTAGAACTAAAAACTTGAATGCGTTCGGGCGTATTCACAAATCACTTGACTTGGTCAAGTGCAGAGCCACAAAACACGCTTCCACACTCCCGCCCCCCACAATGCTAAGTGTATTTGTGTGTGTCTGTGTGTGTGTGTGTGTGTGGATTGTTTGTGAGGTAGGCTGTAATGCAAAGGGCTGCTGTTGTATTGGGGGCGAGAGTCCTTTTTTTTTCTTTAACAATATATAAAATAATATGGCATACTTTTGTGCGCCGCTGCGAGCGAAATGAGCTGCCGTCTGTTTGTATCTGTATCTCTGTGTTTGCGTTTGTGTTTGCTTCTAGCTTTTAAATACTGGTCAAAAACAATGCCAGGAATGTTGTGAATTGCAGCTCAATATTGGTTTTTGTGTGCGTGTCTGTCTAACTGTCTCTGTCTCTGTCTCTGGATACAAAATGGTTAACTTAGCCTAAATATTTAACTTTAGCTACGCCCTACGTGCTAAGTGCCTACGTGCTACAAAGTTACATTCTACAACTAAAACAACAATGTCAAACGATGATACAAATAATGACGCTACTCTAACTGGGCAACCGCTTGCTGGCCAACTCCTGTAGCTTCTGCAGCGCCAACGTCTTGTTAATCTCCACCAGATCGCGACTGTGCTTCGCAGCCTGCAATTGCACCTCCAGTATTTTCATGCGCATCATGTGCTCCTTGCTCTGCATCTCCATGAACAGGCGCAGCTCAAAGGAGCTGGCATTCCCATTGCTGCTGCTGCTGCTGCCGCTGCCGGTGATTGCATTGCCTGCAACAATGGCGCTGCTGCTGCTGCTGCTACCCAAGCCACTGCTGCTGCTGCGCTCCAACGCTTGACTGTCTGCGGTTTGTGGCACTGTGCTGCTGGCCAGTGGCAGTGGCAGTGGCAGTGGCAAGGCCAGCGCTGTTTGTTGCTCCTCGCCTGCTAGGCTGCTGCTGCTTGTGCGCTGTCGCTTGGCCAATGGCTTCATCAGCTCATCATCATCCTCATTGTTGTTGTTGTTGTTGGTGCTGGTGCTGCTGTGTTGATGCTGCTGCAGTGCCACAGCCTGTGCCTGATGCTGTTGTATGGCCGCAGCTGCTGCAGCCGCCGCACTGGGAAACTGGCCACTGCGCAGTGCATTGAGCGCCTCCAGCGTGGCGGATATGTTGTTCATGTTGAAGCTGGGCTGAAAGCCGGACATCTCACCGCCGGTGGGTGGCATGAAGGCGGCACTTGTGTCCAGGGAGGCGGCAACAGGACTTTCCGGCTCGTGCAGACCGTTGCGACTGTGATTGGGCGATACGCTGAGACGTTCGCCATTGGCATGAAGAATATCGCTGCTGTGATTGTTGTATGTCTCATTGAAGGTCTCGTTGGTCTCCTCCTCCTTGATGTCCACATCGCACAGCTCCTGTGGCGGTGTGCGACTGCTGCAAGTGGGCAAGAAAATAGAGGTTAAAATAGTTCCTCTTATTGAAGTTTCGTTTAATTGAACTACTTACTCATCCATGTCATGTTCATCGGCATTGAATTTGTAGTCATCGCGATATTCAAAGTCCTCTTCCAGGGCTAGCGGTATTTTGGAGTAATCTATGCCATCGAGTGCCTCCGATTTGCATGCCTTCTTAGCCTCCTGCATAAAATCCCATACCTCAAAGGTAAACGGCGATGGCTTCTTGCGATCGGCAACCTCGGCCCCAAATCTGGCCAAGCGATTGTTATAGTCAAGTATTTCATTGCGAGTGCAGGCTGCAATTTAAAAAGAAAGGTTAGTTCCAGTTCTAGTTCCAGTTCCAGTTCAACTTACCCTTCATGCGACGCCATTGCTCTTTGAGGCGATTGCAGGTGCGATCTGTGCCAAATTGATTGGAGAACTTTTGATGTATAATCTTCCAGGCTTTGTTCTTCACCGCCGTGAGTCCCGCATCGAGTCGTTTATTCTCAATGATGCGCATATCCTTGCGGCACAAATCCAGCAGATATTTCTTCTCCTGATGATTCCAGTTCTGTGTGCGTTCACGTTTCTTATACATGTTCATCGACGGACTGTTCATGTATTGCGTCATTTCTGCAGGAGAACAACAATTAAGTTACTTGTCTTATAGCTTAGAAGTTATTGTAGCTTACCTGTCTTTAGATCGACACCCTCCAGCAAATTGTGATTGGTGCTTTGCCAGTTGGCGGCTATTTTCATAAAAGCCTCCAGATCGTTGGCTGTATACTGTTTGTTCACCTACGAGAAAAAGAGTTGAAATTCAAATACAATTAGTGACTGTGCTTTATACATGTGTTTCTCCAGTTACAAGTCAATCAAATTCTCATTCCCCAAAAACCTCAAACCATTTTTGGGGCTGAACCCAAATACCGAAGCTACTTGGGCATGCAAAACTTGTGCCGGCGACTTGAGACTTGTGAAATGCTTTAAGATGCACTTGAAGATTCATTGAACCTGACTTTTCGACTTAAATTCCAATTGTCTGTGTGTGTACACAAAAAACAAAAACCGAAAAGGATTTGAGCTGGTTTTTTTTATTGCTGTTGTTGTTGCGCCTTTTGTTTTTGTGGATGTTGATTTCTGACAAGCAACTGACATCGTCTGATATTCTGATATGCTGGCATTATGCGATGCCACATTAATTGATTTTCAATTAGCCAACAGACAAAAAAGTTGCTAGACAGCGCAGCGAAGGGGCAGGCAGGAGGAGGAGACCATTTTGAAATGGGCCAAGAAATTATGAATAAGAATGACTGCAAATGCAATTGTGTATAAAGGAGTTACGAAATGAATTTTATATAAATTAAATTGGCCAACAAACAGCTGCCGACATTTTGTGAGATGCTTTTGTGTATTTTTTTCAGGGGCGATCAAAAGTCGCACTGACAGCCAATTATATTAAGATCGAACACAATCGCACTAAACACACACACACACACACACAGAGCAGAAATTCTTTATAGCTTATATGCCCATAATTCCTATACATATACATATGTACTTAATTATATATGTTTGTATGTATGTCATCAGTATCCAAAAGTTTTAAGTTATTTACATTGGTTCAAGCTTATTATCAACTGAGGGAAAATAATCTAAGAGCTAAAAAGCTAGGAAGGTTTTTTATCTTTTATCTGTAAAAACATTCACTTGGTTTTTTACTAGATATGGTCCCACTGTGCCTTGCTCGCGCTGGCACAAATCGTCAATCTTTAAGTACGTTTTATTGTGCTTTATTTAATTTTATTTCATTTCGATTTTTTCAGCTCCTCTGTATGCCCCTTCGGCCCCCCCTCCTCTCCCTCTCTCGTCCCTCGTAGACACCCGCACAAACTTCAGTTCACTTAGCGCTCTGCGCCATGTGTTCAATATTTTTTTATGCCGTATCTGATTTACAATTTGCATTTGTGAGTACTCATATACGAGTGTGTATGAGTTTAAATGAGTGTGTGTGTGTGTGAGTTTTTAATGGGTGCACGTATGTATTTATTATGGAAGGAACTTAGTCATTGAACGTTGTCAAATTGTGCTTATGATTAGATGATTATTACTTATTTTTGCTCACTTATTACCACATATTCATTAACAGTTGCTAATTATTCGAAAACTACTTTGGAGTGGGCGTTACAAAAACAATTGCTCAGCAGAGAAACCAGAAACTAGAACTACAAACTAATCGAGCATTTAGATCTTGTGAGTAACTACGAACAGTACTAAAAACAAAAATCCTTATATGTATTTTTCTAGTTTGTTCAGCTTTTGACAGTAAGCTCTTATTGTTGTTGAGATCACTTCAATAAAAATAAAACTGAAATGCGCTAACAATAACGTTTATAATAATAAAATATAATCACTCCAATCAATTGTGACCATTAAGCATTGAAATTAAACAACTAGCAAACTGGTTTATTTTCTGAGTAAATGGTTGTTATTTTTCCCTTATATTTTTTCTTCGTTTTAAGTTTTTTTTTTTGTTAATAATAAAACCGAAAATAATTATTTGCTAGTGCTTTACATTGTGTGGAACCTACACGCAGTAGTCGAACGACAACGACAAAATAATACATATGTATGTGTTAACCTTGTGCCTTAAAATAAAGCACGGCATTGTAAGGCACACAAGTATCAAAATATACTATATCAGTCAGTAACTGTCAGTTAGCGTTTTCTCTCCTTCTCCTCTATCTGTGTGTTTGTGTGAGTTTGTCTCGAGCGTAATTACAACAAATTAACAAAGTTATATTGCATGTACCTCCTACTTATTACTTAGTACAGTGAACTACTAGTTAGTGTCAAATATGTTAAAGTCATGTTACAGTTCACACTCGCCGCTTACAGTTTTTTTTTGTTTTTTTTTTATGGTATCCATAAAGGTACAGCTAAGAGCAGACAGTGGCTGGAGGGCATCTTATTTTCATATTTATTTAGGTACGACGTATTATAAGTACGTAACTGGAATCGTTAAACTTTTGTAGCACTCGAAATGATTTTACAGATTTCATAAATACCCTCTAATGGTAAATGCATGAAAAGAGTAGTATTAGCTTGTAAACAACTGAACTTATATGTTAATTTTCTACTGGGCATTTCTTAGCTGAGAACTACTTGCTTAATTATGTTCTTTTTCGTATTTCCGTGCGTTGTATTTATGTATTATTATAATTACACGCAGAGAGTAGAAATACTAAAATCAAAACTGAAATGTCATCGAACGTTCAAGTGGGGGGAAAAAAACGCTGAAGAGCCCAATTCCCAATCTCGCTCTGGATGTATTTTCAAGTGGGCAATGAGCATTGATTTTTATTTTTTTATTTTGTGTATTGTGTTTATTGTTCTAACAGTCGCAGTAGTAGTAAGTATTCCCTATTAACAATTCCAAGCCCATTTTTATGTGGCTTAAGTGGAGCTGGAAATTTCCCCTAACTCCTTGGCATACCCTTTCGTCTCTCTCTCTCTCTCTCTTCGGTTGAGTACTCACACACACTTACACTTTAAGTTTAAACATATGCATTTTTGTGTAAGTCTGAACAATTTTGTTATAATTTGGTCGCAGCTGACGGAAATTGACTCATGGCTGGCGAATTATGCTCCAGGTGTGCATGACACTGGCGCTGCCAACAACAAATTTATTAGAAATTGCTACAACACACAAAACTATGCATACATACACACACAATCAACTTATGCAAACAAATAAACTAATTTCATGACGCACACGCGCGCGCCTGCGCAGTTACTTCAGCTGCCTTCGCCTTCGCCTTCGTCTTCGTCGCTGCCTTCGTTTCGTCGTCGTAGTTGTCGTCGTCGTCGTGTGCTACTTACAATTGTAACCAGCTAGAAGAAGTAAAAAAAAAATACCAACAACTACGCTACGAACTAAGCTTTTTTTCATCGTCGTTTTTGTTGTATTTTTTTTCTCCAAACGTGCCTTTGTTTACTTCCCAGCTCAAGCCTGGCCTACACCCAAAAAACAAAAAAGAAAAAAAAGCATGCTGGAAAAAGCGTCGCGCGCGAGTTCAGTGACATTTTTTACTACTTTTTGAAATACTCTAGCACTTGCGAGTATTTTTAATTGGCCAGTTAATGTGTAACATGAAGAGACATGATATATGTTTTTTTCTGTGGCAACATTTAAATACTTGGGAGCTAGTTTTCAGAAGTTTAAAATAGCATTTATAGATATCCTTAACAAAAAAACATTAGAAAACAAAGTAAGTTTTTGTTAACTGTATTTCTGAAGAAGTTAAGAGGCCATTTTAAGAGTTTTGCAATAATAATATACTTAGCAACAACTTTAAGGTTAGTTTTGAGTGAAAATCAGTAAAGTTTAATAATTTTTAAGTAAGAATCTATCAACAAAACAATTCATAAAAAAAAGGAAGATAAAGATCGTTTAAACATATGTAAAACTTGAATACAATAATCAAGGCTCAGTTTAGCGAAAGAGTATTTAATTGTCACCTACACACACAATAAGCTTTAAAGTTTGTGACAATTGTTGAGGCATCGAGTTGTGAGTTGAATTGAGCATGCGTAGGTAAAACTAACTAAATTATTGGGTTGTGTTTCATTAGTCAGCCCACAAGGCGGCTTGGTTGGGTTTGGGGTTGGGGAGGGGGAGGGGGATACGCTTTCGGGCGCAGCTGCTTGACTGTCTGTCTGACTGTTGCCTTAAAGTTGAGTGTTGTTGTTGCTCGCATACTTTTCAAAACTAACTGTATAGTGTAGTCGTAGTGTGTGTCTTTGTGACAGCTGCACAGATATCGGCAAACCAAATGGATTACCTATAGACTCTATATATACGCAAGTACATATTTTCCACTATCGCCATCTCAATCGGCCTGAAAACAAATGGAGCAGAGCTCGCATTTGAATAGTCATTATGCGGTTAAGACTCGAGTATTCGTTTTGTACTCATATCTTTCTGTCTGTGACTTTCTTTGGATACCACTCAACTACACACAAAAACACACACACACACACCCTAAACTTATGACAAGTTCATTACACTGAACAAACACACACACAATCGAACACACAGTTCACCTTATATGGCCAATGACAATTGTTATTGTATTATTATTACGAGGAGCATATAAATTAGGAGGGCGTCTTGTAGTCAAAATTAAATGGGAAAAAAGCATTTGCAATTGATTTGTCTTTGGCCTCAGCGCCATTAAAACGAACTATTAAATCAATGAACTGAGACCTAGAATTAGAGTTCAACAAAAGATGGTCATTAAAATAAAGCTAAAACTACTTGGGAATTATAAGCGAAATTCAACTTTTGTGTATTTGGCTTGCTTATTAGAACTTTCGCTTAGAAATTTCATATAATACATTTAATTTGTTGCCATAGAAATATATATATATACAATATATATTTTATGTGTGTTGGTTTTGACTAGTTTTGAGTTAGTTTCGTTTGTTGGAAAGTTGGCTTAAGCATTTTCGGGCTCATTGTCTGTAACACCCACACAACATAACTCATTTCAGAGCAACTCTACACCCCTGCCACCCCCTGCCCCCAAACCTTACCACAAGCTGAAAGCAGTTGCCACCAATTGCTGACTGGCATTTGAACATTTTTCGTAGCTGCCACTTTTGAATTTCTATACAAAAGTTTCTTTAATTGTTTATAACTTGAGAATGTGTGTGTGTGTGTGTGTGTGTGTGTGTTAAGTTGAGATATTTTTTGATGTGGGTTAACATTTCTTTAAGCATTTCACTTTATAAAATCTTACTCGACAATTCTAAGCACTGAGAATCAACAACAACAACAAACATTTTTCGTTAGTCATTTTTTCATTTGAATATTGAAACTTATTGTTGTTGTTGTTGCTGTGTGTGTGTGTGTGTGTGTATCTAATTTCTTTTTAGACTGCCATTGCTCAAGAAATACTTTTTTAAGGGGAGTGCTGTTGTTGTTGTTGTAGCATTTTATAATCGCATCAAGTCATGATTACGCTATGACTTTATACTTTAGACTGGCTTTGTGTGTGTGTGTCTGTGTGTGTGTGTGTGTGTGTGTGTGTGTAGCACTTGATGGCGTTCAAATAATTTGTGGTTCCATTTAACTTGGACTTAAGTAACGAAAACTGAAACGTTTCAAGTAGACAACAACAACAACAACAACAACAAAAAAACGATGCCCGAATCTACTTACAAATCAAAATGAAAGAAAGCCTCATATTCAATACCCCCTTCCCTCCCCTTCTCTACAACAGCCCTGTGGTTAGAGCGTTGAGTTATTTTTAAAGTTATTTCTTCTTTTTTTTTTTTGGCATTAATTGTTCCATGTGCGCTGAATCTAAGATTGATTGAGCAAAGAGTTCACTGAACTCAATGTAAATTATCCAATTTTTGGTGCCCATTTAGAACAAGTACTATATCAAATTGTATTCAAAGCCAATAACCAACCAGCCAGCTACTCAATTTGAATTGGCCAGCCAATGCTATATATATATATATATATATATATACTTGAATAACCACGCCCAGTGGCTGCCAGCCATGTCAAAGTCTCGGCAATGCGCAATAATAATTACAAATGATCAGATGTCAATTTCTTACACAGTCAACGCTGCTGCCGCACTTTGTATATGTATGTGTGTATCTGTGTGTGTGTGTGTGTGTGTTTTTAAACAAATGAAATTTATTGTTAACGGTTAGTGACCCGAATTACACGTATCGCTTATTTATATCTATACACATTACCAGCAAAAAAAAAAAAAAAACTCTACACCCAAACGCCAGTCTGATCAACATCAAATCGACTCTCAAAGTGTGTGTTAGTGTGTGTGTGTGTGTGTGGCATGTATCTTTTAAGTAGCATATATAGAGACTGTGAATAACTGACTGAACTGACTGTTCGACAGACTTTCTGCTGCTTAGCTTTAAGCGTTTTAATTGCGCCAAACGCCGCCTACAAAACCGAAGACGTAGCTCAACTCAGCTCAGATAATGTATCTTTGTATCTGATCTTAATGTGCACACGCACACACAACTAGCAAGTAAGTGTGTCTGTCTGTGTGTGTGTGTTTGTCTGTACAAAGATCGAACAGCTTCAATTAGTAAGTGGCCGCAGAGTCACCAAGTCAAGTCACATGCTTTGAGTTGTACTTTTCCTAAAGTAATTTAGTATCTTAAGCAGATGTTCCAATTGCCAAGCTCCAAATCATTAAGTTATCTTACTGTGAAGCGTAAAGCGTACTTTGTTTAAGTAGAGGAGAAAAAGAGTGTTAAAGAACAGAAACCGACTCAAGATAAATCAAATAGAGTTTAAAGTTTCAATAAATATTTATGTTTTCTTTTTTATTATATAGTTTGGGCGTTCTAACTTAAGAACATTTAAAAAGGGTTTCTTTTCTTGTTAGCTTAAAGCACTTTTCACTATATTAATACTCTTATCTTCTATTCAAAAAGAGTTTAAAGCTTAAAGGAATTTTTTGTTGGTTTTATTCTCATTATACAGTTTTGGGATTTTTAAATGTAGACTTATAAAACTTTTGAAAGAGACTTTATCTCTCCTATTTTCTTCTTAAGCAATATTCATTTCTTCTACTCAGATTCTTGCACAAATTTTCTGTTCAATTTCTTGAGTTATGTAATGCATTAATTGAAATGCACGTTTGGTTGCATTTTGTTGAGACTTATATTAATGAAAAAGCAGCCACGCACATTGTATCTTTGTATCTTTTAGTGGTTGTTGTTGCACACGTTTCTGCAAGACCCGGGAAACGAGACGCATCAATTGGTTATGCTCTCTCTTATTGTTGTCGTTGTTCTTTATGACTTTGCACGTACGCATTTTGGCTTTTCTTCTTCCTACCCTATTTAAATAAATCCCAAAAAAAAAACTGACTCAAAAATTCTAATGCCTGTTTCGCATGCAGCCTCACATTGTGGCAGCTGCGACTTGTTGCATTTATGCGCCGTTCGTTAATCTGCTTACAATGTTGCAAATGTATCTCACAGATACAATTTGTATCTATCCATAAGCGTATGCACACATGTTTTACATACGTTTATTTGACTTCGTTTTTTTTTTCTGCAATCGCAATTTAAATGTTGATTTAGGCGTGTTTTTTTTATGGCTTATCGGGCGGCGGCTAAAAGCCAAAGAGAAATTAAATTAAATGCGCGCCCTCAAATGGCATAAAATACAAATTGTTTAATTATGAGCAACAACAGCAACGGAACAACAAAACAAATGTGTTAACTAATTCTAGGCAATTGCCCCGAGCTGATAAAATAACACACACACACACACACAGAGCTAAGAAAATGTGACGCCAGCCTTTGTTTAAATGTTTATCATAGGTTTTCTTTTCGTTGTTATACTCTTTCTGGAGTTTTTTACGTTATGCTTGGCTAGTTTCTGCTAAATGTTAAGTTAAAGTTATGTCACTGCGCTTTAAAACGTATTTCGTTTAGAATTTCCAAGTGGTTTTTGTTAAGTAAGTAATATGTCGAATTATGATTTTTAGAATTTCATAGCTAAAAGCTTTTGATAGCTTGTAAACTCTTTTACAACAACAACCCAAATGGTTCAAGTTTATTTTATACAAACATGGCTTAATTTTTAATTAGCTAGAACAACGAATAATCATAAATTAAGTTCTTGGTATCAGCGACTTGTTAAATAAATTTACTTAACGGCTACGAATACAATCAACAAAGTAGGGTGTGTGTGTGTGTGTGTGTGTGGGTGACTAGGGTGTAGTCATATCTGAATACATGCGTATGTTATACAATAATTGTTGGGGCCCGCTTATCGAACTAAATAAATATTAAATTGTAATTAAAGTCATGCGAGTGATTTTCGGTCTTCGGTTTTTTTTTTTTTTCAACAAATAAAGTAGGTAACTACATAATTGTATATTTATCTGTAGGATAGGTGGCACCCAAGTCATAATTGTAATTGACAAATAAGTCGAAAAGACTTTCCTAGGCATTAGGTCAACCGATATTTAATTGCTAATTGCATCGTTTATGATAAGGGGCGAGGGCTTAGAGGGTTTTTTTTTCTGCTACACTTCTACACTTCTTTAAACTGGAAACTAAACTAAGTAGCAAGGTGATAGATAGCCTCAATTAAGTTGTCATTAGACAATCAACGCATTCTTTAGGTAATTTTTTTTTTTACTGTCCGTTGGTCTGGAAATTGAAATTCCTATTGCAAACGCAAATAACATGCAACAAATTGAGCGATTTTTTTTTTGGGACACACAGCTTGCAGCATTTTGCACACCTGGAGAGGTGCCCACAGAGAGTATCTAGAATCTGGTCAATAGACAGCAAGCAACAACAACAACAGCAACAACAGCCAAAGCCGCCTGGCAACAATGCCACAAGGCGCAACAAATCTATACAGATAGATACCAACAAAAAAAGATATATAAAACTGAGCTGACAACTGGGCAACTGCCAAACAGCAGCTGATGCCAAAAACGCCAACGACAACAACAACAGCAGCAACAACTGCGTTAAAGTCTGCGTCGGCGTTGGCGTCTGCGTCTCAGTCGACGTCAACGTCGGCATCTTGCCTTGCGCCTTGAGTTTCAGTTTTTCTTTGCATGCGCCGCTTGCTTTGTGCTTGTTGCCTGTTCCGTTTTAGCTTTGCTTTGTGATTTGCTTCTACATTATTTGCTCCTTTTAGTTTAAATACCACGCAATCCGAAGGTGTCAAACTGGGTGTGACTGTTACTTAAAAGGATAATATTTATATCAATTTTTTTTCGAATTCTGATTTTTTAATATTCTAATCTCTTCTTAAGGTCCATTAATTTACGCTTTATACCTTTAAATTCACCTTTTTGATTTAAAAATATTAACGATTTTATTATTTTTTATTAAAATTTTTTTAACAGCATCGAAACTTGATTACTTTTATATAAGTATGTATCAGGAAACGCTTTGACACGTGTTTCCAATCAAAAGACTGTAAAGGTAAAGTGATTGGAATTTCAATTAATATATTTATATTATTCTCTTGCCAAATTGGTCTTCTGGATGGCACGAATTAGTTCATGTTTAAAACATATATACAAAAAACGTGAAGTAAATGTTCTTGAGGTACATGGTTTTTAAATGACTCAAGTGACAAACTGAATCGGAAGATTTTCAGTTCTAAAGTATTTTATAAAAAAAACTTCTATTAAATTTTTAACTTGTATAGAATTTTATTATTCTCTCATAAGTTCCTTTATTTAATATTTGTTCTATATTAACTGCACTTTGGGTATCTCAATAGTCGAATATAAGAATTGTGCATTTAATTGAAAATAAGCATTTTTTTGATTGCCAGTTTTGAGTTTTTTGCTTTTTTTTTTTTTCCTTTAACCCTCTCCCAGTTATTATGCACAAGTGTGACGCATGAATCATACCAATTTATATAGCTAGTTGATCTTGATGTTGTTGTTATTGTTGTTCTTACTGTGCCATTTGCACTGAAAGTCATGCGCTTAAAATTTTAATAAATTATTATTATTTTCTGTGTTTGTTACTTTGTTGATTAAAGTAGTTGGGTGACTGATTTCAATGCTATTTAGCTAGTTAAAGCTCTGTATGGAGAAAATTCATAGGAAATTGAATAACCCAAATCAACTGTCAAAACTTTAAAGTAGTCGATGAATTGAGATATAGTTTGGGTGTGTGTTTAAATCAATGCCAAATGAGCAAGCAAGAATTGAATTCAGCTTAAAAAATGCTGACGACATTTATAATCCTAAAATTGAGACTAAAACTTAAAGCAAAAAGGCACAGAGAGAGAGAGAGAAAAGGAAATAAAAACAACAACATAAAGCGGGGGAGTTGTTGTTGTTATTGGCAGATCTCTCTCTCTCTCTCTCTTTCTCTGACGAAATACCTAAAGAAATACCTGAGAAGAGTTCGTGCGATCGCAACGTCGAAGCATATTAAACGTAACACACACACACACACACACACATACATACAGACAGAGAGTGTTATTCGTCTATACATATACAATCAAGATTAGGTTTTGTTAATAATTCAAAGTGAGTCCGCACAGACGAGGGATTAAGCTGAGAAACGCGTCTAATGCACAAACAAAAAAATCAAGTAAGTAAAAACTGAAATCATGTTACTTTTTTCTCTTCTTTTTTGACAAATTCGAAAGAAATTAAACGATGGGGTGTGTGTGTGTGTGAGATACGAAAGGAAGTGGCAATGAGCACGCTGCCTCGTAGCGCTATTAAAATACAGAACACACCCAAAAATATTTTAACGACGGCTACAAAAAAATCAACAAAAACAAAAGAGAGCGAGACGGAGATAGACGATATCAAAACTTTTGTTGTTGCTAGTTCGGGAAGAGTCGCTTGATTATGATGATGATAATTAAGATGATGATGATGATGATGCAAAGTCGTTGTTGGGTGACAGCAGCGAGCGATTTATGCTCGAAATTGTACGCGTTGATGCATAAGTTATATGCCTGAAAAAGTATTAAAAGTATATCTCATGGATGCACATTCACACAGAGCCGAGATACATTTGTCAAAGTATCAAGCACGTACTGAAAAAATTCAATTCTTTTATTATGACATCAGCGTAACTGGTTTTTTTGTGTGTGAGAAAGTTATTTTATATGATTTAAAGTAGCTACCAACTTAATTTTTCGAGTCCTTACACTAAATCTTAAGCCGGTTTGGAACCAGTTTTGAACTTAGTTCATATTTAGTCCAACCCTTATTCTATAACTAGTATCTTTTTAGTGTCATGTTAGAATTGAGCATCCCTTATTTCACTAGTCCTTAGTAAGCTTTAGTTGGCAACCCTTGATTTCAAAACAAAATTAAATCCTTCTTTTAAACCGCATTAAAAATCACATTTATACTCTTCTAAAGTTAGTTTCATATGATAAAGCAACCCTTGATTCGCATTTCTAACTAACAAAAAAAAAATATTTTAAATCCTTTTATAAACCGCATTAAAAATCCAATTTCTACTCTTTCATATATTAAGAACTTTTTAGGACTTAATTTTGAAAGGCAACGCCATTTCTTTATCAATCCTTGCAGCTGTCGTCATTTCAATAACTGGTTATATTTATTTGTTCATTTGTTCAAAGGAACCATTAAAGGAACACAACAACAACAACAACATAAAGACATCATTGCGCAGTTGTCGAAATTTTATACACACACACACACACACACACACACGAACAGTCAAATGCAACTATAAAATGATAATCCTATTTTATTAAGTGCACGCAGACATTTTTTGAGAACCAAAGGAATACAACAACAACAACAACAACAACTACGCTGACAACCCCCTTTTTTTAAGCTGACTAACTGGATTCCACAAATATATATATGTATGTCGCATATATAATCATTCTATATATATTGCTACATTGGCCTCTTTCAAGTAAAACGTAAAATATATTTCTTATTAATTGGCCAGTCAGGGTTAGAAATTTTAAGATCGTCACATGTGTGTGTGTGTTAGTGTGTGTGTGTTAAAAACTAACTGACATTGCAAACTCACATTAAATATTAATATCGTAATCGCTGCCAAATAACATTTTACAGTTTTAACTAAATGACCATGTTGACCTGAATACTATATGGCATAAATTGATTTTTTATAAGTTAAGTCAATGAGAGAAGCGATTAAGGTTTATCTACAAGGAATATAAGAAACACGCCTTACTTTGGAACTGATTACTTCATGCATTTTATTTTCATAATATTTGTTAAGTTATTGAGAAGTTATAAAAGAAAGAATCTTAACAAAATGTCTTACCTAATAATATCAATTATTTTTCTAAATACTCAAACTAATTTAGTTAAATGCTTAGTCTCTTTTTAGTTTTATTGTGATTAAACTATATTTAAGGTAGTCTAATTTTGTAGCTGTTTATTTTTTTTACACGCTTCATATCATTCCATATATAAACTTTGGTATCTTAAAGTATGTGTGCAAACTTTTTTTTTGATTTTTTTCTTTGCTGTGTGCTCAATATTTTTTTCGCGTGTTTGATTAATAGTTCTTGTTGACTGCACATTCTGATTTGTCAAATTTTTGTGGCATGCGTTTCAATACTCTTGCTCTCTTGCTCTCTTTCCTTCTCTCTCTGTCTGGCTGTGTCCGCCTTTTGGCGTCTTTTTAAGTTTGGGGCGTAACCCAGCTACCTGAATCTGTGACTTGTTTTTATAGATTTATGATTGAACCCAAAAAAAACAAATAATATAAATTAATGATGAAATATTCAAAATTTGAGACACAACAACTTTTCTAATTGGTTATTTGTTTGTTGTCAATTGCTTTGCATGTTGCACTCAAATAAATAAATGAGCCGAGGGGTAGAGGGGTGCAGCCCGCATCTGCCACCAACTGGCGGCCACATGAAAAGTAAGGAAAATGTAACCCCCCAAAAAAAAGAATAACAGTTTAGTTTTCGACTAAACTGACAAACAGGAGCGGGTTAAGAGGCAGCGGATCAATTGGCCAATTGCCACATGATGCACAAAAAGGGGCAAGCGGGTGCCCGTAGAAAACCCCTTAGAGTGAGATACATATATATAAAGTTGGTTGTCCCATATGTTTAGTCATTAATTCATTGCTTAATTGCTGCTTTTATCAAATACAAATACACAAGTAAGCACTAAATGAAGGCGAGGGGTATGCCGGGAGGGGGGCAGGGGGTTTCGCGTCGCAAGTTTTTGTGTTCTTTTTTTTTTAGTTGCGCCTTGAAAGAAATTTTCATTTCATAGTCGCTCATTGAAAATAATTAAAATTAATTAAGCCATTTTATATACTACTGGGCTGCTATTGCATTGGCTAACTGGAGGTGCCCCCACCTCCCCCCTCCACCCTTTGCCATGTGGCTATTGTCTTGTGCAATCGTATCTATAAATTTAAATCGCCTTTAATTGAGGCAAACTTTTGGGTGACGAATGAATGAAGACTTTCTGTGGAAATTTCGTCAAGGAATTTTTTTTTGTTTTCAATTAATATTTAATTACAGGGGCTTAAACTGAGCGATTATATTATGAAACTTTATGAAGCGGTCTAATCAAAAAAAAAACAAAAAGAAGTGAAATAAAATAAAGTACAGCACGTGCAATGATTGATTGTTGGCTATTATTATTATTATTATTATGTTGTAGTTGGGACAGGGCTTAAATGTGAAGAAAAACTCAACTTGGCATTTTGGTTCTTTGTTGTCTGAGAGATAAAAAATGTATGTAAAGGATGCCACAGCAGATGGAAATAAATGCAATGACTCACACCACACACACACACACAGCCTGTCGCACTTGAATGACTGTCTGATTGACTGACTGACGGACTGACACGCATTGTCTATTCGGACCAGGCTCACACAATTTTCCTTACATTTAACATTTAATTCGTTTTTCTCTCTCTCTCTCGCGTTGTCGGAAAAACTACAATTTGAGTGATGGAACGAATTTGCATTCGACATTTTATGACACACACAGAGAGAATAAGTAAAAAAGGGAGAGAGGAAGAGAGTGTGGGGGAGGCACTGTGATGATGTGGCTTAAACAACAACAACAACAACAACAACTAATTCAGTTAATTGCCATACTAAAAATGAGAAATGTTTCTTATAACATCATCATCCAAATTATTTATAATTGTGCCATTAAAAATTATATAAAAAATTCAAATTTGCTACAAAGAATTCATCAAAATTCTTGGCATTAAAATATTTGTCAAAAACTAAAAACTACATATAAATACCAGAGCTTAAACAACTTGGGAATTCTAAGCAAATTAAGCATATTATTACTTTTAGTTATAGATAACGAAAGATCTTAAAGATATGAATCAGAAACTGAATATTTATAAACAAATGCATATTCATTCATTTTTTATTACCATATTAACTGATATCTACCATTTGTGGCCAGATTCCAAGCTATATGCAGATAGTTATGCCCGATATAGCAGAACATATCGCACAAGGCCACAAAGCTGACAAATCTCGAGAGATAAAAACAAAAGCGAGATAAATGTAGATTTACGAGCATTCAGATCAGAAGCCATCGAACACATATTTAAGATATATACCATATATATATATTCATATGGCAATTATTCGAATTTATTTTTAATATGCAATATAGAGCCATATGGATGGATCTCTCTCTCTCTCTCTTTCTCTTTCTGTGATTGTGTGTTTGTGAGTATTGACTACTTAATTTCCAAGTGCCATAAAAATGTGAGTGCCTTTCGGAATTGAGAATTGAAAGCAGCAGCCCTGGCGTATTTGGGCGTTGAAAAATAAGTTGGCTTATTTATTGTGCCATGCTTATAAATATTTAAGAAGCCTCCCTAATGAAATAAACAATTAGTTTATTTATTGACAAACGAAGCTCTCATAAATGAATAACTTATATATATATGATGGCCTAAAGTGCTCAATGTTGAAAGGCAATTGTATTTGGATCCCTTTTTGTATATATTCGCCATGAATCAGATGGTGTCAAAATACTTATATACAATCATCGAATCGCATATTTGCGACACTACGTGAACTATTTGGAAATTTAAATCGGAACAAACAAAAAATGCGATTGCGGCACATAAAATTAGCTAATAGAAGTTTTTCGCTTATAATTCGCAACTGGTTAAAGCAAAGTTTTTACTTAAATATTGATTATTTTTGATGCATGAAATCTCTGTTTTCTCTTATAATTCGCAACTGGTTTAGGCAAAGTTATAGAATAGTTAATGATTAACTTCTCACACAGAGAATCTCATTTAAAAAGATTTTTGCTTATAATTCGCAACTAGTTTAAGCAAGAGTTTTACTTTGTTAGGCGCAAACTGTACAATTTAATTCTAGCCCAAACACAATAAACATATGTTAAATATGGCAATTAATAAATATAAATGCGTCTATTTCAAATCTCCCCAGTTTCTACACACCCTCCCCTTTCCCCTTTCCCCTCCCTCACCCCTTAGCTTGAGTGCTCGTTGATTTAAAACATACATTGCGGGGCCTTTAATTGTGGCGCATTTTTGTCGAATCCGTAGAAGAAGAAACACATTTCGTTTCCTTTTAATGAAAACAAATTTGATCGAATGTGGGCTAAGAAGTGGTAAACGGGCTGAAGGGAGGCGGGGAGCGGCGGGGTGGGCCTAACAAATCGAATAACGAATAAAAAAAAAAAATAAAGAAAACTTAAAAGAGGAGCGCGCGAGCTGTAAATGAGGAATTATGAATTGGGCAAGTATTGGGGGTATAACATATATATTCATATTCATAGATATATTGGTGAGTACTTGTTGTTGGGGCCAGAAATGAGAATTATGATTTGTGTGTAAAAGTTGTGCTGTGTGTTTGCTGTGATTAAGCACTTTTAAGTGTAATTCGGTGATGTAGTTGTTGTTGTTGTATGGGGTACTAAAAATAGAAGCTAGCAGATGATGTTTGCCTAAACCATAACTAAAAATCTTTATAGCCAAGAAGAGATATATGTTTGTATGTAAGTATTTATTTGAGAGATGTTTTCTACGACTGGCGACGGCTGTTGGTTGTGTTCTGCGGCGGCTGTTTAAAGTCAATTTTTGAATAATTATGAATCGTTTTTCAGTCGGTTCAGTATTTTATTTTTTTCTCATTTCATTTTTGTTGTTCTCTAATTATAACAACATCATAATCATAATAATTTTCATATGAGTTGTATTTTGGCTGGCTCTTCGCTTGTGTTCTTAATGTGCCAAATATATTTCTATCTATTGAGCCAAAACTTGCGAATATTTGTCCAACACACACACACACACACACACACTTACACACATCTAGTCAAACTTTTGCCTCAATATGCAAATGATGCAAAGAGATTTATATGTAGAAAATAAATGTATATATCGAAAATGAATTATGGAAAACGATTTCAAATTCGTTTTGTAAGTACTAAGCATGTGAAATTATGTGAAAATTTTGTGAATGCAGCTGCAAAAAGTTTATGCTAAAAATTATATATACCATATGATATAAGATCAGAAATGAGGGAAAAGTTGGTTACATTTAAATCAGATACTACTTGGTTTGTTATAGTCTGTGATCTAATTTTATTTATCATAGAATCCTCTCAAGAATTAAGATCTTACTGAAGTATACAAAAATTAATACCAATATCTATAAAAATATCTAGGAACTAAGATTTCAAGTAAAGAAATTTAATATCTTACACGATTTGTATCAATTTTTTTTTAATATCCTACTTAATTTTCTACCAAAAGATTTAAAATTCTAAGTCATTCAACAATTACTTTATCTATTTCTGTTGAAGTTTGCTTCAAGCATTTTATGATAGATTTTTAAATTAAGCAACTTGTTTGTCTCAGTGTATATAATTGCATAGTTTTGCACACACAGATCGGAGCGGAAGTTCTTTAGACGTCACTTGCACTTTATATTAATGACTGAAAAAACAAAAACAAATACAAAATTTTGCTCAAAACATATATGATTGAATGTTGTGTATGCGAGCAAAACTCAAATCACAGCTCCTTATATGGGACTGTGTGCGCTTAATCAAAATCGCCGGAAATTATAAGATGCCAATAATAAAAATTAATATGCAGAGAGATTAAAACGATTTATATGTACGCCATGGCGTTGAATGCGTGCGACTGCGCCATAAAATTGTTTATAATATAGCCATACTATAAACACACACACACACACACACTCATACATACTCCTAATATTATAGTACTTGTAGCTTGTTCAGTTAACACTTTGGTTTAATGACTAAGACTAAGGAGCGCCCATCGTGTTGCTTGAAAACATTTTTGTCAATAAAATAGAAATTAGCGACGCTGAATCACAATTCTAGTCGGATAGATAGCGGGAATAATACATGTGTAAGATATGTACTTGAGTACATATTTGAATAGTGAGTTAGTATTTACCATTTTGTCAGCTTTCTTGTGTTATATCCACGTTAGTTAGTTATATGTAGTAATCCCAGCAAAAGAACTCGAGTTTTGAAAGTTTATTTGATTTGATATTCTTGTTAGATTTCTTCACTTTTAGCACATATTTAAATGTTTGCACGTTGCAGCTGCAAAATATTTATGAATTTGATTTCATTCAGTTGTTGTTGTTGTTGTTATTGTTGTATTTATCACTGTTGTGTCTGTGTGTTTGTCCGTTGCGCGCGTGCCGAATAATAAACATATAATGTTATGAGCTAATTACAATTGGCGTTATTTATATACATGGATAGTTCAGAGACTCTGGATTTATAGCAATTAGCTATTACGGGTATGCAACAATAAAAGCCGGAGCCGGGAATGCCGCTGCACGCGTTCGTGTTCGCACTGCTGCACGTTTAGTCAATGACTAAAGGGCGGGCAATTCAAAATTTTTTAAAATTCATCAACGCTGCCAACAGCAACAGCAGCGGCAACAGCGACGGCAGCGTCGACGTCGCGTCAACGCAAGCGTCGACAGCAGCAAACACACAACAAAAACCAAAAACTAATAAAATCAATTACAAACGCACACAAACATATTCATACACCAAAGCGGCAGCAGCAGCAGCAGCCGAAGACGTCGAACGACGACGAACCGAAGGCAAAGAGCACGAACAAAAGCCGACAATGCGACGTGCTATAGCACGAAGTTCTCGTTCTCTGGAAAAGAAAACCGAAAACAACAACAAACAGCAGTAGCGGCAGCGGCAGCAAAGGAAGCGGAGCATGGAACTAGAGCTGAGAGCGTGTCTCGAGTACTTCTATTTCTTGGACGCTCATCACACTGAAGGGAACTTCGCACGTTGTGTGCGCAAAGAGAACATTTTGGCTAATGCGGAGTGCTCTTTGCCGCTTGGGTGTGCGCTCTTGGCCATTTGAATGTGGGCCAAAAGTAATGACAATAGCGGCAATTGTTTAGCTTGAAATTTTAACGTATTTTTTTTTTGTTAGCAGCATTGGCCGTCACTTGGACCATTGCCAACTATTTTGTAGCTCAAGCGCTCTCTCTCGATCTCTCTCTGTCTAACCTTACTCCATCTCTGTTTTTGGCACGCACATACAAATTGTGCTCTCGCAAGGCGTTGAGTGTGTGTTTGTGTGTGGGTGTATGTGCGCTTATGCCGTTTGCCAAATGAGCCAAGCAAAACAAAAAGGCAAAAATATACAAATCTACGTGTGCACGCGTACGTACGTATTTATGTGTGTGTGTAGCACAAGCAAGAACAAGAACAAGCATTGCAACAACAACAGCTCTACATACGATTTGACTCCCACAGCATTTACTACAAGAGAAAAATATGCAAGCAATTTTTGCATTTATGGCAAGGCAATGACGTTTAACTCGCAACGTTAAGAATTTCATGTTGATCGTGTTGTTGTTGTACACTGTATGTATTTTATGTACTACTTGTGGGAATGTGTTTTCCAAATCCCAGCTGCCCAAACTGCAATCACACGCACACACACACACACACATACAGACACATAGCATAAGTTTGTGCGTACAGTTATGAAGTGCGGGCTTTTTAGTTTCGTCACCCCTGGCATAAGTAGCATTTTGTGTGCACTTTGTTTCATTATCCTAAAATCCTCACACGTAATCGCCGTTGCTATGAAAGTGTCCTTTTTTACTCACATTTCAATTGAGCTGGGAGCTGGGAGTAACCCTCATATACATACATATGTATGTATAAATGGAAACTGAAGCATTATGTGCGATCCGTAATTACACAAAAGTCTAACATATATCGCATATAAGCCGCAGCGCAGCGCATAAATCGCAATTAATCAAGTGCAAGCCAATGCCGTTAACTCCCCGAGCACCCACCCCACCCCTTTCCCTGTGTGAATGTAGCAGCAGCAACCCTCCTCAATCCTATACCAAAACCCAACCAATTCAACAAGAAGAACAAGAAAAAGTTCAACTGCTGCTGCTGCTGCTGCTTTGAGCTCAACAACAATTACAAGGCATGCCAGCTCTCTCACTCGCTCACACTCATACCCTATCCGCCTAACGAAAGCTACTAAAAATGTAATCATTATGCTTTATCGTAATAATCAGCAGCCGCAGCCCTGGCAAAGTTTTTGCCCAGCAGTCGTCGCACATAAACACACAAACATACATATGTACATATACTAGCGAGAGAGAGAGAGAGAGTGAGTGAAAGAGCGAGGAATATAAGTACTACATTCTAACATAACAAACAGGCAAACAAACAAAACTAAATTACAACAATTCCAAAAATTTATAATTGTGCTGCGCACACACAGTTAGAAATCTCAAACTACCACCAGCAAGCAGTAGCAGTAGCAGTAGCAGTCGCAGCAGCGGTGGCTGCAGACACCCTTCCCCCATCACCATCCCTACCCCATCCAAAAACGCCAGCTCATTCTTAAGCTCATACTCATACTCATACTCGCATCGGCCCCTCAATCATCATCCTCATCATCATCCTTTCTGGCTTGCCTTCTTGCCTTACAATTCGCCATGCTGCTAACGTCGACGTCGTCGTCGTCGTCGTCGTCACAACTAACTCACACACACACACAGCAATGGAGAAAAAAAGGCAGTTAAGTTAAAATGTACTTAGAGTTTAAGCGTAACCCCGAAATCCCGACCGAACCCAAACGAGATTGTGTGTTTTAAGCGTTTTAGTTGCCCGCTTGCACCACCCCTCGCTCTCTCACTCTGTGTTACTTGGCTAGGCAACGGCGACGTCAACGGCAATGGCGACAGCGACTGCAACGCCAACGTCTACGTTAGCGTCGCTGCCGTTGCTCAACTTTGGCGAGCGAGCGAGCAACAACAACAACAACAACAATAAGAACAAGCAGCCAGTCAGTCAGTCAGCCATCTTGTACGGCGTTATTAAATTTTATACAAATACTAAAAATGAAATCAAAATTTTCTTATTACAATGACTATTTTCTCTCGAACAGCTGTGCGCCCGACCGTTCGTGTTTTTCTGCTGAGCATGTCTTGGTGGATTTTTGGTGGTTGGGTTGAATTGTGGGTTGCAGCAGTGATAGGGGAGAGGGGAGCGGGAAAGGGAGACTTGAGCATTATACGCTTTTACGTTGTGCGCTCCGCCCCCTTTCCCTAACTAGCAGAGTCTGTCAGTATGTTTGTCGAGTCGAATGAATTGTACTTATGCCATACTTATCGACTGCATTGTAAGGGATCCAAAAGTTTTTTGGGTGTTGGCCCTAAAAATTATTGTTGTTGGCTGCTGCTGCTTTGCGTTTCCATTGGCTCTTAGTTTGGGTCTGGCTGGAAGTTCTGCAAATATTTTTGTGCATTCACCAAAAATGTTCATTTCAATGCAGCCGTAGAAAATTGCCATAAATTCAATTATAAATTTTGTAATTGTTGCTGTTGTTGTTGTTGTTGTTGGTAGACTGGACACGTTTTACGAGTTCCTGTTTCACTTCCTTCCAACTTCCACAGCACAATTTGACAAATGAATTTCCATTAAAACAGATTCTACCTGTTTTAGGACAATCTACAAAACTACTACCTGAGAGACATACTTAAAATTTAAATTAAACATTGCCACGAAAAGTAGGATAAAGAAAGAAAAACAGATGAAGAAGTGCCTAAACAAATTCTGATAAGCACTCTCCGTTCTCAGATAGGACACACACACACACACACACTTCGACAAGGACAAGCAATGAATAATACCAATCACGTACACAAAGTGCCGATTCCCGAGTTCCTCTTCGGCCCACCTTCAACGACAACGACAACGACAACAAAAACGAAGCGAAGCCTAATCAAAAGAATATTGTAAACTAAGCCAAGACAAGACAAGATGAGAATTGTAAAGGATCATTTGACGAGTTCGTCAAAAACGAACGTAAAAGAGAAAAGAGAACTAAGCGTGGGTTGACTATTTAAATACCCTATAAGTAATTAACTGACTTTTAAGTTATGAACGCACAGCGGAAATGATAAGAACTACAATAATGATATTTTTATAGTAGGTTTATTTGAGGTTATGGGAAATTTTCTATTCTTTTTATACAGGGTATCTAACAGCTTAGTGCCTCTGCGTAGTCATATGAAAAAATGCGTAATCTCACACCAACTTCCACAAGACAAGAACAACAAATTAAGTGCCAATGCAATGCATACACTAACACACACACACACACACCTACACCTACACACACACACACAACAAGTACTACGTGGTGTGTAGGTATAGAAAATATATCAATCTATAGGTAGGTCCATCTATCTATCTTTGAAATGAAAACATGTTTCAAAGGCTGAAGACAAGACTCAGAGACTGGCCGGACAATTAGTTCAGACAGGCTTCCATCTCATATTTGAGTTGTTTTTCTCTCTCTCTCTCTCTCTCTTGAGGTTTTGTGTGTTAAAAGGTCAGCTTTGCGGCTAAGAGCTCGATCCCTGTCTCCGTCCCGGCTGTATTCTTTGATAGCGTTGATCTATTGTGTGTGCATTTGCCTTTTTACATTTTATACGCATGCTTCTTTCTATCTTATTGTGATATTTTTTCTTTTCTTTCCATGTTTTTAGTGCCCAACGCGACTAAGGTTCGTCAAAATGATTGATTTGTAGGTGATGAATTACAACAACAGCAGCAGCAAAGTAACTCTTAAGGCTGCCTTAGTTAAGAGCATCTGAGCATGTGTGTGCGTGTTGTGTGTGTGTGAAAGGTAGTGAGGATTAAATACAAAAAATTCCATTTAAAAATCTTTTATTGTTCGCTTATTGCTCTTTTTACTTTACTTTTTTTTAGGGGTGCAGCTTTTGACTTATTGTATTGTGTTGTTGGCATTTTTACAGATAAAAACTGATATCGAGCGAAGCGGGAAAATTAATTATCATAGTATGAGAATAGGACAGACAGACAGCGTTGCCACTTAGTAGGTACTGTACAGAATTCACAAAAAAATCACCCTAATGACAAAACCTTAAGAAAATGATTTTGTGTTTGATGTGTGTGAAAAAAGTTGAAGGAGGGGAAATCTAACACTAAACAAAATGCGTCGTAAGAAATATATTACAATCTAATATTTGTGTAACTTTTACGAGAAATTTGAAGATAGTATCAGAACTGCTTTAAGTTTGAACCATCAAAATAAGCTGATATCATATAGATTCTGGGAAATTGAGAATTAAAAGATATTCTTAGTCAATTCTTAATGAAATTTTATTGAAACTACATGGAAGAAAAAAATCTGTTGACCTAGAAATAAGTTTTAACGAGTTTAATTCGAGCACAGTTTCAAATCAACCTTTTTTTAAAGCAAGCTATTTTTTTGAATAATATTGCATTTGAATTTATAATCTTGCAAAATTCTAGCCCAAAAAAATCAATTTGAAAAAGGTTCAATCAATGAGGTTTGGCATAATTGAACCGGTTTTTTTGAACACAATATCGTTTTAATATCTGGATTATAGCAACCTTATGCATTTTATTCAAACTTTACCCTCTAACTACCTTACGTTTTTTTCATCTTCCTCTAACTCTCTCTCTCGCTCTCTTTTTTTCCCAGACGTCGTGAGTTCGTGTGCAACAACTTAATCTGGCAATATGATAATTTGCTTATAGCATGGATGGCAAGGAAGGAAGAAGAACGCCCACTTTGCACCCGGCTACCAACAAATTCGCACATCCTTGTCAGGCACTTTAATGTGCCGTTATACATTAATGGCAGATTGAAGCAACAACCCCTGAACAACAAGCAAGTAGCAAGAAACAAGCGAGAAGGGTGCGATTACAGCAAAAGCAGATTCTGGCAATCAGTTAACCTATATACAAGTACCAGACATATATAGAAATATATATCGACTTGAGGGGCAAAGTGGAAAGTGAGGCTGCCATATTGCCGCAAAATGCGCAAGAGAATCAAAAAAAAAAAAAATATCATAATAATAATAGAATTCAAAAGCCAAAAAAAAAAAAAAGTGTAGACAATAAAAACCGAATCGCAGCGATGAAACAATAAGCGAGCCACAAAATACACAAAGAGAGAGAGAGAGAGAGAGAGAGAGGTAGAGAGCCCTTGCCCTTCCCCTCCCCCTCTCAAGCGACTCCTGTGAATCTTTCAATTCAAATTCAAACTCCCGAGTTTTTCGGCTAATGGCTGCGTAATCAAAAACTTGCTCATTAATATTATTTTTGCTGTCGCATTGTTAAACGCACATACATATCTACAGCTGCAAAAGTATCTTTGTGTCCATGTATCTTTGTATCTGTGTGTGTGTGTGTGTGTGTGTATTATGATGATTATTGCTTTGGCTATCCCTCAGTTCTCGCAGCAAAAGTTCCCCCTTTATTCATTCTGATGCGTCGCAGTTAACGTTACGTGAACGTTAACGTATCTCATATCTCAGGGTAAACATCTACAGGCCGACCTCGACTACAACACCCCCTCTCCAGTTTCACCCCCTCTGAGCAACTAAAAAGTATCTTTGTGCGTTTTTCTAAAATGTAAATACATTTGCCTAACTTTAGAGCGAAGCTTTGTGGTGATTTTGAAATCGTTCAATCAGCGACCGTCACACAAAAGGGGAACAAAAACAAAAAAAAAAAAGCAAAAAATTCAAATCTAACAACGGGGCGACGCTTTCAACAGTTTTGGCATTTGAATTTCAAATAATGTGTACAGTTGCCGTTAATCTAGATACGGATAGCGCACACATATTTGACTTGACATAAACTCTATGACGCCTTTTCATAACTATATAGCCCAACCAACCCACCCAACACACCACCACCAGCAGCACCACCAACCTCCTTAGCGTCAACTGTCATCGTTTCTACCACCACCATCCTCCCTTCCCCCCGCAGAAACGCCTAACACTAAACAATGCAAAACTCTGTGCAACGAGCTAGCTTTTCAAAGCGAATTTCAGTTTTAGTTTTAGAGACGATTTAATTTGTTAAAATAAGCGAGGGTAACTTTTAAGCGTTGGAGTTGTTTAAAGTTGTATAAAGTGTGCTAAATTGTTTGAGGTTTTATTATATAGTGAATACTTTTGTTTCTAATTATTTAGAACTAGTTTGTGCAGGATTTGTTTATAGTATCCAGGGTTTTCCTATATGTTTTGATATTTTTGTTCTAGAACTTACTTTTTTTAAATTATTTTCATTACTTAATCGTTGATTACATTAATTTCTTTCACTACTTTTAAAATCCAACTAAAATTATTTAGCATTTCTTCTTGTAACAACCCTCTGTTGTCTAAATTTCTTTCTTGGTTTGCTATACATTTCTAGGAGGTTTTTATTAACATCCTCTAGTTTTCTTATAGAATTACTCTATAAGTTACAAATTGTTTTATCACCGAAATATTTTCACAAATTCTGCCATATTTTTAGTTTTTTTCCTTTTCACAAATTCCAATTTCTTATTAAATTCTTCCATTAGTTTTTCCTTTCTAAGGTTCTTACTTAAACACATAATGTTCTTCAAGTTTTTAAGTTTCCTTTACGGCATAAACTCACTAAGCCGCCCTCGCAGTTCGCTTCACTTGAGACTTAAGCAGTTTCCATGGGAGGGTTGCATTATTAGTTGACAAACTTTTCAACAAAATTTTGACATTTGAGGGTGGCGACTATCTCTGAAAAACGTTTCGAATCCACCGAGCAAAATCTGAAGCTGAGCCACCTGTTTTTTTCTTTCCTTTTTTTTGTTGGGAAAAGACTCTAGTGAAATTCGATCTGCTTAACGTGACAGGAATTTGAAACTGAACTAATCCGCAGAGAGAGAGAGAGAGAGGCGACGAGATAAAGAATGAGAATCAGAATTTTGCATCTTTAGTCTTTTTCACTTTGCTGGAAAATGCGAATAGAACGCAGCTGCACATTGAATAAAACGCAAAAAAAAAAAAATGGAAAACCAAAAACCAGCTCCTAAATTCTGACAAACACACACAGCTACAGATACAAAAGGCATTAAGTTATTTCGAAAAAATTGTATTCATTTGTTTACGCAGCGACTTTAGGTTAAGCATTAAAAGAGACAGCCGGCAAAAATATAAAATACACAAATCTTTTTCAATGCGTTTTCACATTTGGCATTAGACGCTGTTATTATGTGCGCCGACCTTTTGTGAAAAACGAGAAAACCATTAAAAAAAAAAAAGGATAACGTGTTCGTTTCTCTCTCTGCCATTGTTTAAATTGTGTGTGTGTGTGTTTGCACAAGACGCAAAAATGTTTTACGGTCACAACTTAGATGACGTAGCAGCTGTAATTTCAGGTAGTCAAGGATTTGTTTTAGTCGAAATTTCTTTTTCTGTTTTCTGTATTTGATTTGCGTCGTAATTCTCTTCTTCTGCTTTTTTTAATGCGGCTTTGCTATCAGAGATTTTGATTGCAATGTTATTCGATATTTCATTGTCTTTGGTATTTTTTTTTTTTTATGCGTATGTAACTCAAAGGGAACAATTTTTAAAACGGATGTTGAGCCTAATGTAACATTTGGTTGAGTGACAGTTTTTCTAAAGTATTTTAAAAGTGTATTATGGATTGATATTTGAATGATTGAGATTTGCAATTGTTTTTGGAACATATGTATAGATTTGGAAATGCAATGATTTTTATGACAAATATTTTTAAGAATACTTTAACACCAAAATAAAATGTTTTGAAAGGTAATTTAAATTTTTGTATGATTTTGGTTTTTAAGAGTTTTATAATATATTTTTCTAAACTTAATTATCAATTTTTATTTTTTAAGGTTATGTTTGGAGCAAATTTAGCTCAAATTAAAGCTGTCTGAATTGTTATTGCGTTAAATTGTGTCTCTATTTGTTATGGACATGTCGCATGTTGCAACTTGCTGCTCGTTCAACATGTGTCACCAATGCCGCCGCAGCCTTTGTGGCCAACTGTTGAGGCTTACAATAATGTTGTTGTTGCTGTCGTTGTTGTTGTTGTTGTTGTTCTTATCAACATCATCAGCATCAGTAGGGCAATGTTGTTGTGACATGCCACACACAGCATATACAACACCTAAAATGGCCTCGTCCTCGTCTTCGTCTTCGTCCTCGCTGTCGGCCTCATTCTCATTCCTCATCTCCTCATATCCTTGTGCCGTCCTCGTCCCCGTTCCCGTTCCCGTTTACCGGTTAACCACGCAAGCCTCTCCATTATGTTGCATATTTAGTGGCATTTAGCTTCCTTTATTTGTGTATTGTTGTTGTTGTTGTTATTGCTTGTCCTGACCTATGACAGCAGCTCTATTCTATCCTGTCCCTGTTTTCTCCAGCCATGTGCACATGTTGCCAAATGTGTAATGTTTGTGTCTGTGTCTGTGTTTGTATGTATGTGTGTCTGTGTTTACACAGAGAAAAGCGAATGCCAAAACAAAATGTGAATAGCAAGAGAGCAACAAAAAAAAAACAAAACAACAACAACAACAAAACAAACAGACTGTCGGCTGAATACTGTGTCCTTTGTCTGCATTCTCCTCGCTCTCTCACTCTCTCTCTCTCTCTCTCACTACTACTTTCTCACCTTGACGGCGGCAGTTTCGCTCACAGCATGTGTTTTTTGGCTTCGCTCTTTGCCTTGCTGTTTCGCTGCTCGCGTCGCTGCTGCTGCGACGCTGACTGCGGCTGTTGTCCTTTTGCAAGCGTTGGCGCGTGTTGTTGTGTGCGTGTGTCTGGCCGTGTGTGTGTGTGTGTGTGTGTGTGTAAATGCGTTGCGTGTGTGCCCTTCAACAGGTGTCGGCCGTCTGATGTGGCACATGTGGCATGTGTCGGTGCCGTGACGTTGTTTTGACTGCGTGTCCTTGCCCCCTACTACTACAAACTACAACCAGCGCCAGTCATGCATTCATTCAACGAATAAACAAAAACCTCCAAAAGAGCTTTTCAGCAGAGAGCGTGAGAGTGTGAGAGAGGGAGAGAGAGCTCGTAAAAGCATTCATTGCGTTAGCTCGCTCCAAAATTTAACTAAATTCGTTTCAACTTTTATAAAAGCCAATGGAAAAGCACCAAAGACAGACAAAAGCAACAACAATTAAAATCAAAATGGGCGCAAGAATAATGGAAAAAGTAACTGCTCAACAAGTCAGGCAACTTTGTGGCTGTGCACACACTTATATATATATACATACATACATACATCTATACACATCTATGTACATTTACATATCAAGTAACTTTAGAGTGCGACGATTGGAATCGGAGAAGTAGTGAAGCGAGAGAGCAAAGACAAATTGTTTTCAAACGTCGTAATCAAGAAATAATTTCTTAAAATATGCGTCTACTTTTTGAATTGGGATTATTACAACAACAACAACAACGAGAACAACAGGGACAAGAACAATGACGACAGTTGTTGGCATTTTACAAATACACTCACAGTTTCCAAGAAAGCAAGGCGCAAAAGGGATGCAAAATACTTGTGACTAGAGATGGGAGCGTGAAAAGGAATCAAAGGAAGACTTTACTTAACATTACAAGAAATATATCGCGAACATTTCGTGACATTCATAAACTTTTATCACTCACTCATCTCTGAAACAATATTTTTCATTTAGTTTGTTTGATGGAAATCACGGACTATGGAAAAGGAGTTGAACTGATTTTATTTATCTCAATCTATGTGTATTTGTGTCTTTGTGTGTGTGTGTGTGCGACTTTTTGTCTGTTCAAACAAATTCACAGCCTTCGTTTGCGAGTACAGTTGTTGCAACCAACCACAATAGATACTTGAACCAAATTGAGGCGTCGCATTGTGTTTAGATAACTCTGGGCGACGCCACTCTAATGGAAATTAATAGAACACATACATACATATCAATATGCATAGCTAGATGTATAAATTTATGATTTGATTACATGCACAAACGCTCAAGTATCTTTCAGATACATTTGCTAATGGCATTTGTTTATTCGACGAAAGCGCAGCTGCCACCAGAAGAAGATCGCAGCGGATCAGATTGATTGGTGTTATATATATATACATATATGTGCCCCTTCCCCTACCCCTTCGCTAGCCCTTGTGTTGTGTCCCGCTGCGATTGCTTAAAAATATATTTCTGAAGCGCACTTGAAGCGGCAACAAATTGTCACATTTCAATGACTCTTCAATGTGCTCCATTTTTATGTGCGCGTATTAATACTTTTCGCCTTGCCCCGCATACCCCGCTCGCCCTGCCACACACATACACTTTGCCACATCTGGGGCAGAGAGTTCGATTTCAGCACTACAAAAAAAACAAGCAAGCAAGCTAAATTCGACGAGAATTCTATATACACTTATCGAACTTTTCTTTAAATGCATTACAAACTTTGTCACATAATCATAGCACCCTGAGTAAGGGTATAAAAGAACAGAACAACCCTCATTTAATTGGGCAAGCTCAAAAACGGCTTCAAACCAAAGCAATCAATGTATTTGATACATTTATATTTGGGAGATTTTTTTATTCCGAAACTTGCTTAACTCATTTTTTTTTATCCAATATGAAGGCAAAAGAACATAAATATCAATAAAGTAATGTGTTAAATAAGTGAACAACGAAATATTCCCATTTTAAGCAAGATATTTTATAAGGGTAAAATTCTAAATGAAGTAGTTGTAATAGAATTAAATTGAACCTCTCATGAAAGTATTGAATTTCCTAATGAAACTTTGTGAAATTGTTGTTGAGATAATTCAATCTCTAAGTCATAATAAAAAAGATCTTTAATCATTGTATACATTAATTTACAGCCCTTAAACTTACAGATCTCAATGTTTTCTTAAGAAATGAAATTGTCTTCAAGTAATTACAAGAAAAATTGCATTAATTACAAACTTATGCAAATCGAAAGTAAACAAAATCATTAGCTAGATTTATATATTGTTTTGAAAAGCAATGGAAGAGGGAATAAATCGCTGACAAGAAACAATAGCCCCCAAGGACAACTTGAAGGTGAAATGAGAAGGGGTTAAACCTCTGCCGACTGAATTGTTTGTGTAAAGAAAAGAAAGGGGTACTAAACAGGGTTGCATTCGCTTGCCTTTTGAACAAACCTATGAACAGTAATTCGTAGCAACAAATACATACACTAAACAAATTATCAAAACTTGGGTGGAGCCAAAAGTGTTTACTAATAAATATGTATATTGATATGTGTGTAAAACGTATGTGCTAACTGGTTTTTTTGTTTGTTAAGTACACAGTGCTTAAATTAGCGAATAAAAATTGATTATTAATGCGAAAACATGTTTATAAAGAACATACACACAAACAAATATGCACAGATACAGAAAGAACAGCAAATATAAGAAGAAGAGACGCGCTGCGAAAGAGCGAATAAGAAAAAGCGATTTTAATTGTTGTTGTTGTTGTTGTTTTCTAAATAAATAAGAACAAGCATTCGCTGCTATATGGCGTTTAAAAGGCGGAGCTAAGCAGAAAGTCGACGGAAAGTAAAGAAAAAAAAACAAAGCACACAAATGTCGCCGTTTTACTTATCTTAAATGAAATTAATAAATTTGAATTGAGAATTGAGCAATATTTGCAATTGTTTTGGAATTAACGCAAAACTTGTCGCAACGATAAATGTTGGGATTAAGTGAATGGGTTTTTTTGTTTCTATTTCTGTGTGCGGCGATAAAGGTTCTTATTTATTCACTTAGTTTTTTATTTAATGCCTACATAATCACGTAGCCAAAGGCGAGGGCGCAATTTATACATAACTATATGTACTGTGTATTTATACCCTGTATGGTTTTGCATATTAGGCGAAAACGCAAAAAAAAAAAAAGTTGCGACTGCTCCAAAAATAAAGCCACACACACACACACACACACACACACACACACTAACACAAAAACAAGTTTTGGGGAGAGCTATGAAATTTTTTAATTTCATGTGACGCACATAACATTTGAACATAGCATATAAGCAGGCACGTAGAGCCACACAAAAGTATCTTAGAGATACGAAAAGCCCACTAAAAAAAAATGTAGCCCAGGTGAACTTTTAGGTAAGCTTTCAAGGGGGTAAGGACTAGGGTAGAAGATATGAAAGTTATGTGAAAGTTTTCATCCATATTAATTTAGAAAAGTTTAAATTTTTGAAATAAAAATAATTCAGATATAAGAACTAACAATTTCAAAACTGTTTTCAACTTCAGAACTTCAAAAGACCTATCTTACTTTGATTATTTTGATGTTTTTCATTCATCTTACGATCAAGGCATCAAGTAAGCAAGATAAATGTGCTTACCTGTAAGATAAAAATTCAGCAGTCACTGCATGCTCTTTGTGGGAATGCATACAGAAATACAGATTTTGTAATAATATTTTGTACTACCTTCTTAGCTTAAAATTTATTTATAAATTATGGCATAAATCGCTAGGTATCTCAGTAGTCAGTAAGTTAGTATTTAAGTTCAAATTTAAGGTTTTTTCTCTGCCGAATTTTTCCTTAATCATTCAATAAAAATATAACTTCAAATGTAAATATAATTCATGTTAATATCTCAGCTGTAAAGATGCAATATCTAAACTCTGATTCATAATGTAAAGCTAGCTTTAAGCTAAATGTTAATTTCAAACGGCAAATAAAGCAAATTATTATTATTATTATTATTAAATTTATTAAAAACCAAAGTTCCCATTCTTAAGCCCCACCATGTGATTTTTCTGTACATTTATCGGTCCCTCATAGTTCAGCTGGGTACTTTTTTTTGGGGAACTGAGTACATGGATAGACAAATACCTGAGTCGGCCACAACTTGCGCATACTTAACGCACTCAAGTGACAATAATTGAATTCATTATGGGCAAAAAACGATTGTGACAATAGCGAACCAGTTGGATAGTTGGTTATTAGCTGATATGCTGGCTAGAGGATTAACAATGGCGGGTTAATTAACCTGATGGTAACGTTGGCCTTGGCAATAGTACAATACAATAGAAACAACAACAACAAAGAAAGAACAAGATACGGTTACGGCTTCGGCTTCGGCTCCTACGGGTTTTAAGTATTATTCGGCATAGTTTAAGTTTGTGCTACCATTTTTATTTGGGCTACGTGTGCGTTTTACCTTATGAGATAACCCCTTGTACCCCTTCACCCCCCCCCTTCAACATATTTAAATAGTAGTTGCTTGGGGCCATAAAATGTTGTTATATTGACATGATCTGCGCGTAAGTTGTTAGCCGCTTTCAACGCGTCTTGCAAAAATCTTTATCAACTTTATGTCGCAAAGGGTCAACAAACCCCCTACTACGTTCGTTTGGTTTATCAGATAATGTGACCAAATAAGACGACAACGACTACAACAACGTGTGACTCAATATCCATAAGACATGACGCTAACTTAACGGTTTCTTTGTCATTATAATGCCATTTCGGATTGCTTACTAGATTGTCTTTAGGTTGAGTAAAGTTAGAACTAAGAATTCTTTGGGTAGGGTTGTCATTCAACTTAAGAATTCTAGCTTAAATTCGTCCATAGCATACTTTTAAGAGTACAGTTTAACAAACAAATTCTGGAGAAATCTAAATAATAATTCTTATAATTAAAGATAACTCAAAACAGTTCTAGTTTTTATACAATAAACACGAACTTGATTGAAAAAAGTTTGAAATAGCGTTGAGAAATTCCATTTTAATCATAAAATTTATATGAACATTGAATTTCTGTACAAAACTCACCATGTAAACAAATATTGCGCTAGAATTATTTCCCCTTAGCAATTAGATCGCGTTCGTTGCACGTTTTAAATGTTTAAATATAAATGCATTTATGACTCAAATCAAATAGAACAATTTCCAAGAGTCACACAGATAACAAAACACAACACAAATAAACAAACACGTGCAAAGTAGTTCTTCGATAGACTAGTACTAAGTAGTTAAGACTAAGAGAACAATATTTTTTGCGCGCTAGGACAACCTAACCAGAGGCGGCCGAAACTGCACTGACTGCGCCCGAGACTCCCGACTCCGACTCCCATAGTAAAATACACACAGACA
The DNA here is from genome assembly GCA_018152825.1 of Scaptomyza hsui. Classification (NCBI taxonomy): domain Eukaryota; kingdom Metazoa; phylum Arthropoda; class Insecta; order Diptera; family Drosophilidae; genus Scaptomyza; species Scaptomyza hsui. The sequence goes on from JAECXO010000002.1 coordinate 10,969,445, forward strand.
GACAAATAGACAGACATACAGACATTGAGACAGAGACCGAGACCGAGAAACGGAGATTCTGATACACCGAGAGTGCTAAATAGAAAGAGAGCGCGAGGAAACATCGGGGCACCGAGTATAATTCGCATACATACATAAATAATAAATACTCACTTACTTACATATTTAAAACAAAACACAAAAACACAAAACAACAACAAAAAGCAACCGAAAACTTGGCTAAGCAAAGTGCATAAACAAAAAGTCGAGCGGCTTTAGCTACTTCTTCTTCTTCATTCTCTCCTTTTTTTTCTTTTCGTTATTTATTTTGTGTGCTTTTGCATTTGAAGAAAAGTTGCTGACAATTGCAATAGAATTTTGTGTGTTTTTATTTTCGTTTGTTTTGTGCTTTATTTAGTTCTCTGTTTTCACGTACTTCATGTACTGTTGCAACGGCGGCGAAACGGGAGCAGTAACGTAAAGCGGGACGTTGCAGCTGAAGGCGGCATGTGGGTCTTATTTCAATTTACAACCAAGTGACGAAGTATCACAATTCAATGTTTAAAGTTTTTATCACGTTGTGAACGCCAGCGCCACACACATACAAACAATACTAACAAATAAGAACGGCTCTGAAAGCTCAAAGTCAAAGTACCCTGCAAAAAAAAAAGCTCTAGCAAGTTTCATTTTGACACTGAACTTCAAAGCAAAAACCTTATACAGAATTTTCAAATGGAAAATCATTAATTAACACACTATGCTACCCCACATATCACAAATGTACAGGGTATTAGTAGCAATTGGAGCGTCTAGCGGTTTGGCTACTTGCAGTGGGGCATATGCAAAAACCTTAATGTGTGTGTGTGTGTGTGTGTGAGCGGTACTGAACTGACACAGTATGGTTAATATGGCGCGACAGCCGCTTGCTTAGTCAGCCCGCTCCGGGCACTATCTATTTAGTAAGCAACTGAAATAGTAGCACCCGTGTTAGTATCAGTTCATGAAATGACAAACAAACAAAAAGTGCACAAATAGTATGTATGTAAGCAGAATTACTTGGATGTAGCTACATTGGTTCCAATGCATTTGAACACGAGTAAGACTATGTGTGTGTGTGTGTGTGTGTGTGTGTGTGACTCTGAGAATGGGCATGCAAGAACAACGTCAGCGTAAACTGATTAGCCCCCTCCTACCGCGATTTATGGAGCTGCATAAGCAGCACGTACACTAAGCGTTCGGTTTGCATTGACTGTTTTTTTTTTTTTTTTGTTTCTTTCTTTGTATTTGGGGTGTTCGTCTATGGGAACCTTCGGTTTGGGAGTTTCGTTTACAACGTCACTAAACGATGATGCATGCTTAGCAAATCAAATGTAAGTAAATAGGAAGTCATAAGCTAAGCTTCGAATTACATACATAATTATGAGTTGCATTTCATGATTGCAGCATATTTTATCGAAGCTCATCGATAACTTTGGCTAATTGCCAAGATCACATATTTCAACGACACTTGCAATGGGCACAACTTGCACTTTTTAACATCTCAAGAATTCTTATCAGTTCACAATATGCAGTGAGAGTAACTCTGCCACCCACACGACCAGTGTAAACTGCACGTCACAATAAATTGTTGTCAAACAAACATACACATTGGCATAACACACACAACAATGCACACGCTTTTTGAGACGCAAACGTAAAGACACACACACACTCACAGAAATCCCCCCCAAAAAAGCACATTCACACAAGTATATGCATATGTACATACATACAAAAATGAACACGTGCTGCTTCAAGAAGGAGTGCAAGAGTGAGAGAGGTTGCCTGCAGGCACAGCCGGCTGGCTGTCCACTTTTATAGAGGGGGGATAGCAAGCGTGCGGTGTGTCTGCATACCAAGCGCAACAATAACAAATGGCAATGTTGAGAGCTGCGGCTGACTCATGCTTCGCAATGCTATGCAATTGTACTTGGCGCTCTTCCTACGTAGCTAAGAGATTGGGCTACAGAGAAAGAGTCCGACTGGTTTTATAGCAAGAGCAAATAAGTTCAAGTTTGTTATTTGGCAGGAGTTGGAGTTACAAACGTACATGCACACATACATACACATACATATTTGTGTTGTGGGGGCGGGATGCGAAATTTGCGGTGTCTGCAGCTGTGCCTGAAACTTTAGTAGCCCCGGCTAACTTTTAGCAAAACTTTTGATACGAGTACCTGCCACTAACTAAGCAAAGCCAGGACACACACATTTATCCACACGCACATTTTACTAAAAGTTGGCGTACAGAAACCACCACGCATAGAAATTGAACTATGAAAATCAGAAAACTTTGCAGACAGAAATTTCTAGGAATATGCACTCAAACAAAACGAGACGTCCACACTTACCACACCGCTTGCCATTTAGTCTTGTTGTAGTTAAAGTTTCCAAATCACCAAACACTGTAAATTAACCAAACGCTAAATATTTTGCACACACTAAAGGCAAAGATTTACAATAGCAACAGCATTGCCAAAGGTTTTAAAACAGCTGTAAATTTAGGCGCGCATCAAAACAGAGCTGTTATGCCAAACAGCTGATTTGCATTTATTTGTTATCGATAGCGCTAAATTTAAAATCAACAATTCAAATGGTGCTTGTGGTCGAATCATGGCGATTCATACCTCTGATAATTGCTGACTCCTCTCTGGTAAAACGGGTAACAACGTTTGAAGAGACCCACCGGAACCAACGTAAGCGGCTAAGAAACTGCTCCACACCTTTGCTTATAAAGTACAATTTAAGAGGACGTTTGATAACATCGGCCGTCGGTAGGTATCGGGTCAGCAGCATGTCCATGGCAAATGAGCAATGTAGATAGTAAATGCCAGCAGCATATAGAGCCACAACGGCATTAGCGCGGCAACAGCGTAAGAAGCCATACGGCTCCTCCGCACGATCCTTTAAGAACGGCAAAAGATCATCATGCGCTGCCTGATACATATGCGAATAAACGGTAATCATATGCAACGTACCCAAGATTCCACTTGTCATTGCCTCAACGTTTAAAGGAATGTCGGCAAAAAACGATGCAACCAAGTTCAGACATCCAATGATGCAGGCGCTTCCATATGTGGCGCATAGTATAAAGATGTGTGGTATATGCTCTGAATTAAAACATTTCACGTGCACAGAACAACAAGCCGAGCTTATCAAGATCTCCACCACCTTGAATAGCAGCCACACAGGTTTCTTGGAGCGTTTATGCATTTTGAATGGAAATTAAATAATCTATGTACACAGACACATTATATTTATATTTAAAATAATACACTTGAATATGGGTAGATAAGTTTACCTACTGTGATTTCACTTAACTATGTGCTTAGATCTAACAACAAATAAAATAAGTTATAATTAAAAACATTGCAACCGGCAACTTCCGACTGCTCTGTACTCTACGTAAAGGAGATCTACATAATGGTAAATCTTCTACTATAACACGGACAGACAGAGGCAGCAGAGTTTGTTTAAGAAAAAAAAGCGATATAAATCTACTTTCGCCAGTATTGCGTTATACGATGTATTTGCTCAACGAGAGCGGGCATCACCGCTGTTATAGATATATCCAGTAGGCTCTGCAAGTGCCGAACTGCCTCCTCGTCGGAGAGGCCCAACTGTAGGTTCTCCTCCACTTTCTTGACGGCCTTGTCGGGCTCGAGAGCAATATCGGGCACTGTTGCATCCACCATTAGCGAGAAGAGATTGAGCATGACGTTGGCATGACGGCGCAAATGCAAATACGCCGTATAGCATTGCTTGCGGAACTCGTGATAATGATCGGAACTGACACCGCCCATTGCCTCGACCATTTCTTTGCTCAGCTTCATGGGTGGCGGCATGGGCTTCGGATCGCGTCCAAGTATAAAACCAAAATCAATGTGGAACAGCTTGCCGTTGGTCGTCAGCAAAAGATTATCCAAATGACGGTCCCCAACACCTGGAGCAAAAACGCAATTTAAATTAGCAAATAATTAACTCATTCAAACTTGTACTAACCCAACAAATAGGTGATGACGCAGTAGCCAGCACAGCTCTTGATGTACGTGTCCATGACCTCAGGAGCAATGCCATATGGGCCGCTCTCACACGGATTGTGACGTTTAAAGAAGTTGAGTATGTTGGTTTCCCGTGCAAGGACTTCGGCAACAGTGCAGGAGTCAATGTACTGCAGGAAACCATGCTTCGAGCTAGTCGCCAACACCTTGTACGGTGTCAGTTTGAGATCGAGATTTTCACGACGCAATAGCTTATCCATAAGCGTTATCATTTGCAGTATAAGCTGATCCTGACGCAGATCATCGCCATGCTTAAATATAGCAACATATTCATGCTTTGCAATCGATGTGACAAATGTGAGTCTGTAAAAAAAATAGTAATATTTGTTGAGTAAAAATCGAATAAATGACATTTACCACTTACTTAGCCGGCATCAGGGCGCTCTTGAAGAGGGATGTGCGCTGTGGTATTATTTTGGTTATGTAGATCTCCGGATCCAGCGGGAATGGTATGGGCTCAAAATTGGTAAAGTTCACCTTAAACATGGCCTGCTCGGCAAGCAGCTTTTGAAACTTTTCCATTTTCTTGTTGCGATTGCCTGGCTCCTTGGCCACCAGCTTCACCAGCTTGACCAGCTCATCAATAAAGCTCTGCTGCTTTCTCAGATTATGTGAAATGCCGCGCAAATGGAAGCTGCCTGTACGAGAAAAAAATAAAATCAGTTTAACAACTAGAGTTTAAGAACGATTTACTACATACCGTTGTCGAGCACCTTGAGGAATATGTTGAGGACCATGGCGTACATGTCGTGTGCACGCTGATCCTGTTTACGCACCGATTCCACATCCTCCACCTCAATGGACAAGTACCAGTACAAATAGTTGGCCAGCGTTGCATTCTTGCAGGCTCGCTGTATAAGGAATGTACACAGATTATTGGCAGCACCTTGGCCAAGCAGAGGTGTTATCGAATTGGATTGGGAGGCGGCGCTGACATCATCTGTGCGCTCTATCCTGGGTGACGGCGTGCTGGCCCGGATTGGCGGCACACCTGCACTGGTGCCCAATGTGGATTTATCGACCTTGGTGGCTGCCAGGGCAGCTCGTTGATTGGCGGGTATAACGGAGGCATGGAGAACACTGCTCGCTACACTCAGATCGGATATGGTGCTCTGGTCCAGCAGTGAGTCATTCTCGTCCAGCAGCGAACGGACCACATCTCTCTCTGGTTCCGGTACAATGACCTTATGCAGTTGTATGATATTTCGCAGGTCCTCGTACTTGAGCGCCTGCACCAGTTGCAGCAGATAGAGCAGAAGATCCTCGTCGGGTGCTTGGGCAAGTCGACTTATCGCATACTTGCGCACCTCCGGATGTGTGAATGTGGGACTGAGCAACTCTAGCGCATCCTCTACATCCATGGGAGCCCAATTGGCTAGCATCCACAGCGCCTGTGTGACTTCATCATTTAATCTCCAATTGATGCACTTCAGAAACTTGGTCAACGCCTTTTTATGCGATGACAAATAGAAACGGAACTTCCAAACCACATCCTGCTCCTCGCTGCTAAGCACATATGTGGGTGGATAGCACACAATTCTGTTCAGCTGATCCCGTATGCTGTGTTGAAAATATACAGTTTTAGTTCAGCTAACAGATACCCTAAGAAAATACATACATGGCCGTTGGCTTGGCATCGCGATCTGAAATGCCGGAGCGTTCCGAACGTGCCAAGCGATGATGTTTGCGCTCCACAAGGTTTTCCTGTAAGTTTATGAGGTAATTAGACAACTGTGCTGGGCTTGACTTAGGTGAGACTTACCATTTGAATCTCAGAGTCGGGGACCAGCACCAACTTAGGTTTGGCTGGCAACTTATACTTATTATCCACTTCAGGCTCAAAGTAAACAACTGAATACTGGGGAAAAATTGAAAAAGCATTAAGAAGGTGCCTTGAATGTAACTTAAACTCATGGCACTTACATTATACATGTCGTCCACGATGATGGTGGGAAACTCAATCATGAGAAACATATAATCTGACATACGTTTCTCTCGCTCATTAATCACCTCGATTTCACGGAATGTCAAACGATCCAACCAGTCCACCTTTTGTACCTGGCCGTTGCGATGCTTTTTTGGCCAACTTGCCCAGGCGCTGCATCTGTGATTTGGAGGACTCTTTGCCCTTGCCAGGTGTCTTGCTTGGATAACTGCCATCACCCTCAACGCCCAGCCAGACACGTAAATCGTACATGCCTTGGCGGAACATGCCATCCTTGCCAAACATTGAGATCGCTGTGCCGCCAATGACCGTGGTTTGGCCAGCACCGGAACAGTCCAAGATGGTCAGCACCAACATTGCGCTTCGTGGTAAATCGGAGAAAAGCAATGGCAACGTCACCCACTCGTTCCAGCTCCAGCGTTTGCCAAAGGCTTTGTATGAGTTGTGCACGGGCAGGCAGTAGGGCCGTCCATCGTTGTAAACCTGTAGACGCACTTGGAACGACGGGTACTCCTCGGAATAGAGGCCCGAAAAACGCAATATTGGATCGTCGAGCAGTTTCTCATAATCTGGCTGTCGCTTCTTGCCTTCAAGTGTGCCTCTGTAAAACGTAATCAAGACCTTAGTGTGATTCTTAGGTGCTTGCTGTGTACTTACACTTTTATTTGTACACGTTCGTGCAGCGAAGAACTGTGTATATAACGAAAATGATCGTCTGGTTGATCCATTGCGTATATTATTTTTCTTTTATACACTATCAGCTGCTTGATGACAAACTAATCGGTTACCAGCTGCGAAATTGATATTTAAATATCGATATAAAATCACATATTTGTTTTGGTCATAATCAGCTGTTTCTATTGTTGTGCTTCTTTGGCTCCACTGGATTCTGTTGAATCTAACCATGACTAAAATATACATTTTTATTTGAAACAGATAGTGTCTCATGAAAATTTCTCACCATTTTTATTTAAATAATAAATAAAACTATGCAATATATAAAAAAATAAATGCAATCAATGCATTTCCAAAAGCAACAGTTTTAACATTGCGTTTAAATGTTAAGTTAACAGAAGAAAAAGAGCATGCATTGTTACTAGAAGAAGAAGAAGAAGAAGAGCGAACACATTTGAGCTGAAAAGGAAAATTACCCGCTCTGGACAAGATGACAACAAATGTAATGATAGACCTAGCGCTAGATCGCGTGGACTGGAATGCACTGGCCGAAAACCAGGAGCAGCTGCCACGCATTTATACACCCGGTGAGGTGTTAATGCCAGAAGCAGGTTTTATGCGCGGCCACGGAACCTTTGTGGAAGATGAGGACATAAAAGCCTCAGTGGCCGGTGTGATTCAGAAGGTGAACAAACTTATATCGGTGCGTCCACTGAAGAGTCGTTATGTAGGCGAGATTGGCGATGTGGTTGTGGCACGCGTTATAGAAGTGGGACAGAAACGCTGGCGAGTGGACACAAATTCACGTTTGGATTCAGTGTTGCTGCTATCCTCAGTGAATCTTCCAGGCGGTGAACTAAGGCGACGCTCCGCGGAAGATGAACAAATGATGAGACGTTATTTGGATGAAGGAGATTTAATCTCTGCTGAAGTGCAGGTATGAAATGCCAAACTTATTAAAAACAACCTGTTAACCAAATTTCGCCTTTTTTTGCAGAATGTCTTTGAAGAGGGCACATTGTCGCTTTACACCCGCAGTTTAAAATATGGCAAACTGTCGCAAGGCATACTGGTTAAGGTTTTCCCAGCGCTGGTCAAACGACGCAAGATGCACTTTCACAATCTGGTGTGTGGAGCGTCCGTTATCCTGGGAAACAATGGCTACATCTGGATATCACCCACAAAGAGCGATGAGCAAGAGGGTGGCGAAGGTGGCTTTGCACAGAATCTGAGTGAGGTTGTGCCGCGCAATGAACGGGAGATCATTGCACGCCTGCGCAACTGCATTCTTGCGCTGGCCAAATGCAAACTGATGTTGTTTGACACAAGCATTCAATATGCCTATGAGGAGTCGCTTAAATATGAAGCACGTGAACTATTGCAACAACATGTTATCTTTGATATAGGCGAGAAAACGCAAGCCCGCCTTAGAGATGTTGATCTAGTCGACTGAGCAACAAAGAAAACATAAAATTTGAACTACTATTGTTTTATTCGGATCATGCGTCTGACTCTTATGCAAAATAATATACTTAGTATGTATGACAACAAAGACATTCGAGTTCTAAAACCGATTTCTGCATGCAACGAAGAACAATGGAAACTAGTCACATTAAACACAGAGCTACCTGAACCAAGTGAATTGTAGCTACCTGCGCCCATGCGTTTTACCCGTTTCTTAATGACTTTTGTTCTATTTACACACATTCATTGCTGCTGTGTCTGTTGGGAAAACCGCAAAAGAACTTCGAGACGCATATATTGTGAACACACATCACGCTCTTTGGTCAGTTCCAAAAAATGTTATTTCCTCTTCGTTGGTTATCTATTCAAATTTTTAAACCATATTTAGTGCATTTATGAGGTGGATAGTTCGCGATATGGCAACGCCAAAAAGACCTTATTTGATATTGTGTGGCAACACCAAACGCGGTTCGTGTATTGATGCAAAGCATTGTGATTGTTGTCCTTCTTTTTGCAAACTAACAACGAAATAATAATCGCGAATTGCCTGTGTCACGTTTATATTGAGTTATATTCGATAAAAGCAATAAGACTTACATAATGGCTGACATTGCCCTGGAGCGCGATGCTGAATTACGCAAAAAGGAAATCTGCCGCTTTTGTTTGGTGCAACACAGCAAACTTGCGTCAATTTATGTTGAAAACACACGTATTAAATCAACCGCGTCACTGCCGCTGCAGATAATGGCCATAACATCCATAGAGGTAAGTCGCTGATTGGTTCTAACTTAAACTAAGTCACAACAACTATTTGCATTGAGATGAGCGTAAATGAACTTGGCTAAGATATTTGACATTGCGGTTGGTTTCTAAATAGTTGCGTTGGCGTCTTCGCTAACTGTTTTGGCGGGCTTTTCTTGCATACACATGCTATTAGGCTCATTATTGGAAAAGGATTTGTGTTCATTACAGCAGTAAGCAATACTGCTACAAATAATAGGCACAAGTAATAATAAGTACATAATTCAGCAATATGGCGACAACTGTACAAAGAAAATTCACATACACAAACATAGAGTAGTGTAATGCTGCCAGACCGCTTGCATATACGCTCGCAGTTTAAATAATTATTTGTACATTTCTTCACTTTGCACTTCATATTTATTTATATGCATTAATATCAAATATATATATTGATGTATCGTTGTTCATTGTTTATCTTATCTATGCATATGTTTGTTGATTTCTTAATGTACTAATGTATATAAGCCAAATTGCAATGGAAGAGGATCTTTGGGCATTGTTACAGCCCAACAAAAATTGCGTTGTCAATTTCGCACCTAATGGTAATAAACTTAAAGTCAAATGGAATCCAGGTGGAGGCAAGTAGGTGACGGGGTGTAAAAAAAGCTCCCAGGGATCTTCCACCTCTAGCCAGTGTTGCTGCTTAAAGGTTTCTCCGTAAATTGCAGTATACGTGTTAACATTGACGTCACACACGGTATTTGCTTCTGATGATCCAATATTGGCCGCGAAGGCACGTTCGACTCGAAATCGAGGGCGACGCGTTGACTGACAAATGTGAGCAATGTAAGAATATTGTCATTTTTGCCATTTGTGTTCAGTTCGTGAATGAGCGATTGTATATACCACGAGCCCTTTTCAGTGTCGCGCCAGGAATAATGTCCTGTCAAGAAAAAAAAATGTGTGTTATGAGCAAAGCTGTGTTATGAAAATATGATTGTTACCCACCTGGAATTGTTGAATATGAGAATAGAAAGTCGGCGTGTATGGGTATTTTATAGCTCGATGAGGACACGCCATCCGTTTCAGTTACATCCCTTTCAAGCATAACGCCACCATCAAAACGATCGCCCTGACAGGCCTGTATGAAGAATAATTTTGGTTTGCCGGCCAGCGATGGGCAAACGTTAGCTGTGAAATAGTGCCAAATGGTGTCCAGTTTGTACTGCACATCCTTGGCATAGATGTAGCCGTGATCGCCATGCGATAATATCACAATTGCTATGCAGTCATTGTCGCTGTGATCCTGTGACGAGGCATTCTCCGTATGCTTAAGTATATCGTGGAATTTGCAATCATTATAAACGGATACATCGAAACTCAAATTCTTAAGTGCCTTGCTCAGCTCCTTACAGTCCACATTGGTGCCGTTGCGCACCGACAGTGAGGGTATGTCAAAGGACTCATGATTAAAGATTAGGGCCATTCCACGTTGCTTGTGATTCATGTTGTACTCTCTGGCGTTACGTTCGACGGGCATACGTGCGACATACTTGTTAACAGCTCTATTAACAATGATATCAAAAGATAAGACATACAAATAATCAAAGAAAGAATGGTTATCATCCGGATATGATTAATTGATACAAAAATAGTATTTCACATACGACCTTGAGCTGTTCCTAATCATTTTTAAATAGGGGTAAAATATTGTCAATACGTAAAAATTTAAGTGAAATCATTTAAAATTCTTTCAAATTAGTATTTTTTGGATTAAAATCTGTTCATGTGATCATAACACAAAGTTTGTGTTACCAAGGGTGTATAAAGATAATCAGCAGATCAATATCATATTGCGGATACAGATAAACATAATCATAAACTTTGCGTTCAATAATCGGCGAACGCACAAAAAAAACAACAAAATGTGCTGATAAAACGGAGAGATGAAAAGTGCGCTTGTTTATGCACTCACTTTGCGACGGCGGCTGCTGCACCACCACCTCCTCCTCCTGCTGTAGAACTAATGCTTGGTTCTCCCTTTGCATCCATGGTATCAGCATTGTTGTTGTTGTTTGTTTTGTTTCTACCATTGCTGAGAGCGCTGAAGCTTCTTATTTTGCATTCGTCCGTCATTTTGCTTGCTCTCTTGTTCGCTCTCTTGTTGTTTGCGTTTCTCCTTGTTGCCTGCCTTTTGTTCGCTTCACTGCCCGCTGCCTGCAATTGTTGCGCCCTTTCCACAGGCACCAGCAACTTCTATTGTGTTTTCTTGTTTTTTTTACTCAACTAATTTATGCACTATCAACAGCTGTTCTTATGTTGTTGTTATGTTACACTTAGCCACGTAAGCAGCAGCAACAAATTGCATTTTCCCAAAATAGCTAGAGTGTCCTTTTATGGTTAGCCGAGTTTAATCAATTAATTAACAGAAGCGGAGTAAAGCGTGCACCGACGCTCACGAAAACAAACTGCGCGATTGCATTTGTAGTTGTGCAGCGCTTGCCGCCAAATGAATACAAATGGCGTTGCCACTCTTTATACTAGATAACAGAGCGCATGCGCAGTGCTGCCATTTAAATATTTGGTATTCACACGAAAACGTAATTAAGTATTGTCTATTTTGAATTTACAGGTGCAACGCAATGATGGGATGCCCAGCTTTATCTGCTTGGATTGCAGACTGCTCTTTGAGCACTGCTATCGCTTCAAACAGATGTGTAAAAATGCGGAGACGCTACTGCGTCAGTATCCGCTTACTGGGAAATGGCCAGAACCGCTGACAAAGCCCCGGGCACCGATTTTGGCCAATCAAACACAGCCAAAGAAGCTGCTCAACTCGTTGGCCAGCAATGTACAGATCGAAAGTGTGGAGGTGTTGGAAACCAACTTTTTAACAAAGAAACTACTCAATACGGCGGCGTCGAGCACCCCCGAACCGCCAGTTCCGCCACGAGCATCGCCTCAAAAACTTAAACAATTGAAGTCATCATATCAGCTAAAGGTAGAGAACAACGAGGAACTATCCATGGATGATTTGCACAATTTGATAGCTGACATGCCGGAAGAACTAGAGGATACAGATCCTACTTCGCCGCCTTCAGCTTCAAAACTTTCACCAGGCAAACCAAAGGTTCTCAATAAATCGTCGGTCCGACTGCTCAACAAGGGTTCCACTACATCCCTGGAGCCACGTCTGTCCAAGCCCCAGCTCAAGCAATGCAAGGATGGTAATGTGACACTCGTTACTGAAATTCTTCAACCCGATGCATCCGACTCTGCCAACGATCCGAGAAAAAACACTGCTCCCGTTCCAACAAATGTTTTTCCCTGTCCAGATTGCGATCGCTCGTTTCCACTGAAGCAGTTGCTCGACATTCACAGGGTCAACCATACTCGTACGCGCAGCTTTCAGTGCCAAGAATGTGAAAAGGCCTTTTTCTCCAAGTACGATCTACAGAAGCACATCATTATCCACACCGGCGAACGTCCCTACAAATGTACCATCTGCGACAAGACCTTCACCCGTCGGGCCCTGCTGCATCGCCACGAGCGCACTCATACGGATGTGCCCAAATTTATTTGCTTGTTCTGCGAGAAGCCGTTTATCTCGCGCGATGAGATGGAGAAGCATGCGGAGCGCCATACAAAAAAGCGTCCCTTCAAATGCGGCATATGCCAAAAGTCCTTTGCCTTCAAGCAGGGTCTGGAGCGGCACGAGGTGAGTCATTGGCTTCCGTGTACATATAATCGTATTCAACTAATTGTTTATACCACACACAGGTTATCCACAGTACGAATCTGCCATTTCCGTGCCAGTACTGCAATCGTAGCTTTGTGACCGCCGGCAAGTTGGCTCGCCATCTAGTTGCTCATGCTGGGAAGCGTGTCTATCCGTGCAAGTACTGTCCCAAGTCATATCTGCTGTCGCATCATCTGTCGCGGCATGTGCGCATGCACAAGCAAGCACCAACCTCTTCGTTCACCTGCAGCATTTGCAAGGATGCGTACCAGACCTACGAGAGCCTGGTGGATCACTCAGCCATACATGCAAGCATTGAATTGATCTGTCCGCTGTGTAATACACACGTTGGTGACGCTGGCAGCGTGGAAGCGCACATCCAGGCACATAAGGAGAGCGAACGACATGCCTGCGAGTTTTGTGACTTTATGTTCCTTAGCTCAAGCCAGCTGCAAAAGCACATCGAGGACGATCATGTTGTGGACATGGTGCCGTATCAAAATGAAGGTGAAAACAACGAGCTGGGAGTGATAAAAGCGGAGATGGAGGATGAATTGTTGGAAGAAATATTTGCTGATGTGTCGCCAACGCCGTCGCCACCGCAAACAAAAGCAAGCAAAATGGATAAAACCAAACGAGAGTCAAGATCCAAAACCATCAAGCTGGAGTCGATATCACCCGACAGCTTAAAAAGACCCAGACTTTCACAGAAGTCGCCTGCTGCAACATCCGAGTCGCCGGAACGCAAGCGGCAGACTCGCCGTCAAGGCAGCAAAGAGAAAACTGTAACGTCTACCGATACTGGTAAAAGAGGCGCTAAGAAGATTGTTGTAGAGCAGAAGATTTCCAAGCACCGGAATGTAAAGAGCCCCAAGTAAAAGTTAAGATAATGTTGCTCAGCAAAAGTACCTCTGGAGTTTTAAAACAGCTTCGTCGACACACAAATCTAGCCATAATTAATACACCAAATTTGTATTTTAACAATAAAAGTTGGCAAGAAACATACATATAAAGGCAATTTAAATCTTACCCTTCGAATTTTTGAATGATGTTACTCTTTATTTAGTCTAAGTCTGCCGTGTTCTTCTTTCTTTGTTTGTTTGTGTATTTTCGCCATAATTTTGGCTTACATTATGATTAATACATCGAATGTTATTACCAACAACTGCTACACCTTAACAACGATTGGGGGCCTAGCGGCTTAGTGCTCATAGCCATCGGGCAGAGGGTTGACATGGGGGTTGTGGAACAGGCTCTTGTTGCCCTCGCCCCATGGGAAACGCTTCTCGCGACGACGCAGATAGTCGTACTTAACGAATTCCTGGCGAGGATGATCGTGCTCCTCCTGATGCTTCAGGTATGCATTCAACATGCACAGACCAACAGCTGGCACAGCAACGAAGAAGGAAAGACGCTTCCAGACCTTGTAGCCACCTGCAAAAGTCTTGTGGTTAGCGCTTATGTACTTGGTAGACTTTAAAGTTTTGCGAAAATTACATAACCTTAACCTAACCATAAGGATATTATTAGCTGTGGACTGATTTACCTGAGTGTTCTCCAGCCACGGCGGCGTTGGACATGTTCCTGGCTGCGGTTAAGCCAATTTGGCGACGAATTGCGTTGTTCAAAACGAACGACATTTTTACGATTTACTTTTCCTGCCTTATGTGATTCGTAAATGAAAAGTGCTTTCTTGCTCTTCTTTATTTGGCATTCACAACTATTCGTTCTTCTGTTAACTTAACAGTTCGATAAGCTGTTATTGCCAGCCAAACAAAAAACAGTCTTTTGCTAACAAATAGATGATGGAAACCTGCACAAAATGATGTGTTTAAAATTAAGAGATAATTTTGTTTTTATGTATAGGCAATTTGTTTATTGCTAACCTCAGATTAGCGGTATGAAAGTCACAACAGAAACAGCTGACTTAACATAAGAAATTCAAAATATATTATAGACAGGGATGTCATACGACGCTGTTGATATAAAGTAATATCGATCCATTGAGTTTTGTATTAAATGTGTAACGGCCCAAAAGTGTGCTATAATTTTAATAGAAAATAATAGTGAATGAAGGAGTATAAACTACATATATGGATAAGATAATAATGCTCATAAATATTATATTTGTCCCACAATTCAGTCGCGTGTCTCATGATTTCAGAAAGAAAAAGCGCAATAGTAACGAGATATTATATATACCTTGTACCTTTCTTTTATGGAATATTGGCTTAGGCTAATTATTTCGATTAGATTATCATTGTATATTTTTAATCACTTAAACATTTTATAAATGGCCTTAAGAAACATTGGTGTTATCTTATCACAGAGGGAAACATATGAATACTAATTTTGGTGCTTCTTTGGCCAAACATAAGAATGTCTTAAAGTCATCATATCACATACAAAGTGATAAAAACTCAAAGTCCCTAAAAAGCCAGCAGATTTAAGTGATAACCGAAATGAGGTTTGCTTAATTAAAGTAATTTAGCAATTAAGATTAGAGAGGCCAGGCAACACATTCAATACCAAGTATAAATACGTGGGAATAGACACAAGCCCAATGTCAGTTGGTGAACTAATGCAAAGGGAGACAACTCACTGAAAATGACAAAACTTTACATCACTTTGGTGCTCCTTAGCGCACTAATTGCCTCCACATGGGCAGCAGCCTTCGACAGTAAGTATTAAATCGGTGTCTTCTAACTGACGATCTAACTCGACCTCTTGCAGTGCATGAAATCCATAAGCAGGAGCAGCTGATTGGTGGTTCCTATACGGCAAAGGGCAGAGATTTGAGCCTGCTCGACCCCAATTCGTTGGCCAAAAATAAGTTTACGCCACCCGAGGAGAAGAATGCACAGTTCTGGTACGATTTGGCCAACGAGGAGATAGCCAAGCGATTGACCCAGCCCCAAGGCGATACGAGAAAGGCTAAGAATGTGATTATGTTCCTTGGGGATGGCATGTCCTTGACAACAATTGCAGCTGCTCGAATTCTAAAAGGTCAACTCAAGGGCAACACCGGCGAAGAGGACTCACTAAGCTTTGAGAAATTCCCACACACAGGTCTGAGCAAGGTGCGTACTTAACCTTTTACTTAACCTCTAAATCAACCACTCAGAATATATATCTCTTATTTCTGACAGACGTACTGCTCCAATGCCCAAGTGCCCGATTCAGCTTGCACAGCTACGGCTTATTTGTGTGGTGTTAAGACCAATATTGTTGCTCTGGGCGTTACGGCCAATGTGAACTTTAACAACTGCAGCGGCAGCATGGATCCCGCCAATCATGTCAGCTCCATTGCCGCCTGGGCTCAGGCAGCGGGCAAGGCAACTGGTATTGTGACAACCACAACCTTGACCCATGCCAGTCCATCGGGTGCCTATGCACATACCACGAATCGTTTCTTCGAGTGTGACACGGATATTGTGACCTATGGCGAGGGTGAGAATGATCCGGCAACTTGCATGGATATTGCTACGCAGTTGATTACCCAGGAGCCAGGCAAGAATTTTGATGTGATGCTTGGCGGCGGCATGGGCAAGTTCTTGCCCAAGTCCATTATGGATAAGTTTGGCAAGCAGGGCGAGCGTTCGGATGGCGTCAACCTGCTGTCCAAATGGCAATCTCTGCATCCGGAAGGTGCTCTAGCCTACAATCGTGCCCAGCTGTTGAGTGTGGATGCCAAGCAGATACCTAGACTGATTGGTCTCTTCAACTCTGGTGTGATGGAGTTCCACAAGGAAGCTGATGCTGAGAAAAAGCCCACTTTGGAGGAGATGACCAAGAAGGCCATTGAGGTGGCCAGCCAGAATGACAATGGATATGTCCTGTTCATCGAGGGTGGACTCATCGATTACGGCAATCACTTTAACAGGCCTCAAGTGGGACTCGATGAGGTGCACGAACTATCCAAGGCTGTGGAGACGGCAGTCGGCATGACGGATCCCAATGAGACACTGATTGTGGTCACTTCAGATCATGCGCATCCTCTGTCCATTTCTGGCTATCCGGGTCGTGGCACCAACATTCTGGGTCTCAACCAAAACGATGCTGATGTCAATGGCGTCAAATATGCCACCTTGAACTATGCAGTTGGTTTAAATCCTTATCTGGACGAGAATGGCAAGCGTGAGCCTCTGGAGGACAAAATTGTTGATCCTGGTAAGTAATTTAAACACGCTTCTTCTAAATCTTTACTGAAATCACATCTTATTTTTTTTAGAATTTACTTTCCCCAGTTATATTACTGGACATCTTGGTGTGCACTCCGGTGATGATGTTGGCATCTTTGCCACTGGACCACAAAGTCATCTGTTCAGCGGTGTCATGCAACAGAGCACGATTCCTCATCTCATGGCCTTTGCATCCTGCATTGGCGACGGACCCACATTATGTGACAATCAAGCTTATTGAGTATGGTTCTTTTTGGTATCCATATATTTCAATAAAAATAAGAAACTGTTTATTAAAAAAAAAAAAAATGTAGTTTATTTTCCACATGATCTTATGATTATCTCAATATTAATGTCAATGTTTATATTTATTATTCATTGCAAATTCAGCTTGACAACAGAGCTAAATGATATTTTTACTTCAATTTTTCAGCTATCAATAATTAAACTGACATTACTCGTTTTATTTATTGCCACTTAGCAATATATACATAAATATGTATGTTTATTTATGCGAATTCCTGTTCTCATATGAAATGCAAATTTTTTTTGCAAAAAAAAAATTCACTTCAATTTAAAACGCATCAAATACTCAAACATGTTAATATTTTTAATAGCTGTGCGTGCTAGATACCCTACAAAAAGTAAGAGAACATTAGTTAGTAAAAAAAATGTGTAAGATTTTACAACAAATTTTGCATAAAGCTTCAAGTTAAAGTAATTTTTTTCATAGGCAAAACAATAAAAAACTTGTTTGCAAATCGCAAAAAGTTAATAATAAGTATTTTGACCATTTAAAAAGTATATTTTTAGTGACATTACAGTAAACTGCAATATTTTTTTTTAAATTGCCGTTGGCGACCATCGGCATCGATTTGCCATCGACTTGGACTTGGAGATCTGACACTTAATGCAAGCAAGTGTTTGTGCAATATTTACTGAATGTCAGGTTCAAGTATTTTTGCCAGTGCGTCAGTCATTGTTAGGATGCAATGGGGCAAGCAGCCTATAGAGCAGCTGCTGCGCCTCCTTCACTTGTTGACTTTGACTTGTAATTGTGTTTTTTAAATGTCTGTTTTTTGTTGGCTGCGAGACAATAAACATAAAAATTATAATGAATACATATATGTATGTATATTCATGCATGACAATTAAGGATTTCAAGGTTGGGTCCTTGCCTTTTCACATTGCGTCATTTTGTTGTAGCCTAATTCCCAGCTCAATCTTCATTTGCAGCAGGCTTTTTATTTGCATTTATTAAGTTCTTTTTTTTTTTTTGCTGCATGTGGCGCGCGTTCTCTTGTTAACATTTCGTTTGCTCAGCAAAAAGTGGCAGGCCGCTGCCGCTGTTGCTGCAGTCGTTAACAGGCAAAAATAAAAGAAAAAAATAAAAAACAGCTCAAAGTTTCAAACGTCTCAGATCTCCAAGTCTCAGTTGAAAATCTGTCGCGACAGCAAACGCGCGTGCGGCTTAAGCTTTTAACGCTAATATTTATTGACTGCAGGCTGGCAACTTTTCACTGTGAGTGTGTGTGTGTGTGTGTGCGTAGGCTGTGTGTGTGAGTTTGTGCGCCGGCGCAGAAGGCGCTTAAGTTGGATCACGTTTGCAATTCAATCATTGAGAATACTTTTAGTGCAACCGTAATTGTCAATTCAATTGTTTTAGAAACAGGTAAGTGTCAAAAGCAGGTGACAGTTAAATAAATTAAAGTTTAATCAGAGATTTTTATCTAATAATTGACTTCATGTCACACCACATGATTTGTTACCCTTTGTCTAAGTGCTCTCGAAATTTCTCCAAGTGCAGGCGTTAAAAATGATTCTATCTATCATATAACAGCTGTTAGTTTATTTATTTATAAACTCAATTCAAACTGGAACACTGACAATTGGTTATACGATGCAGGACAGGAAATCAGTATTAAATATCAAATTTGATTGAATTGCGGTTAACACACACAGAATAAACTGTACATTATACGTATGAGGCAACAGGTAACCGCAAAAAATAAATACAATGTCTGAGTGTGAGGTTAGGTTAATGATTTGTTTACCAACATTGTGTGCACAAAAACCAGGGCTAAGCACTTTAAAAATGCAATTCTTCTTTGTGTTTAAAAGATAACCGCACTTTCGAAAGTTTACTTTCTGTAAGCTTTTGTTATTTATCCCGAAATCTACTCGCATTTTTCATAGAGCACACTCTGTCTAGAAAGTATTACAGCCAGTTTGTGCTACTTATTTTTTGGTGGCTATCATGTTCCTGTGGTAAAAGCCAGCCAAGAATTGGTTGCAGCGTCGGGATGAAAGATCTGGTCTGCATTAATGCTGCTGGCAATTCGTGGGTGTACAAAGATACGTTTAGCATGATAAAGAGCGGCCTGAAACTGAGCCAAGTCACGGCAAAGTGGCTGCCACTGAAAATAAACTAGGCTAATACTTGCACGATGCATAAACTGTATCTATGCATCTGCGAAATGAAGACGCGTGTGCAAATCCATCAGTTGTTGCTCTCCAGCATCTAGTTGTATGAATTTCAATTTGCGCTTTGTGTTTTGTTCGCTCAGTTCAAATTAGTTGTGTTGTTGTTTATGTGCTCGTTAGCACCTGTCTGCCAAGTTTGCAGTATGCAAAATGTATCTCAAAGATACAAACGATGCATGTGCGATGTTTTTGTGTTTCTGTTTATTTGGCTTCATTGACCATGAACCTGAGCATTTCGTGTGCTTGTTCACAGCTATTTTATGGCATTCCTTGCATGTCATCCAACTGAAAAAACTGGAAATTATGCACTTCTGAGTTTTGACACATGAAACTAGAACATTTCGAAGCCCAAGAGAACAAAGTATTTAGTGTATGATTCGTCTTTTTATCTTATCGCATCAGAAACGGCACTCGCCTATAGTAAAAAGTGTTAAAAGTATTTTTATATTTTGGTTATCTTCGTTTATTCGGGCC
Source organism: Scaptomyza hsui (assembly GCA_018152825.1). Taxonomy (NCBI): domain Eukaryota; kingdom Metazoa; phylum Arthropoda; class Insecta; order Diptera; family Drosophilidae; genus Scaptomyza; species Scaptomyza hsui. The sequence goes on from JAECXO010000002.1 coordinate 10,989,230, forward strand.
ATAATAATTAATACTTAAACTGTCTACAGATGCTTTTGCATGTCTTATCTTAATAAACGTATTAAAAGTTATGATCGTTATGGCCCTACTTAAACACATATAAAAATTTCACAATATCATTAAGTGCAGAAGTGTTTTGATTTTAACTGGAAATTTGCAGAGCTGGGCACAAAAACTAAGAAAATTTAAACGTATTTTGATTTCCGTATTGATTTTATCCAAATTCCTTATTTATTTCTCTTACACCCATATTTATGTAATGTGATTGAATGCAAGCGGTTTGGAAACTTTGAATTTACACTGCGCAAATAATGAAAAATGGTTGAAAAACAAAAAAAATAATCAAAAATTCACACGACAATAAACTGGCTACACAACCAGAGCTAAAATAAATATACATAATGTAAATATGAACAGACCCGTATTGTCTTTAGTTTGTTGTTAAGGTTAACCAGATTTCGGCGCTTACACGTCACCCAAAATCGAAACAGGAAAACCAATTTTCGCCCGAGCAAATTGTAACAATATTTAAAACATATGCATATATACTTATGAATGCCCCGTGCTCAACCATTCGCCCATTAATCCCATAAATTTCTGTTTGTTTTTCTATTATTCTTTTTTTTCGTATGTATTTTATTCAAACTAAACACTAAAAGCCCAAAACAAAACAAAGCAGAGAAACACGCAAACGCTGACAGTCCAGTTCCGGTAAAACGACGTTGAACCCTCCGCCTTTCAAACCAAAACACAAACGAAGGTGAGTCGCTTTGCCAAAAGACCTGGCTACTGGTCTTTGGCCGCTCTTTGCTCCCGACCAGCTGATGTCATAACGAATGATTAATCTCGGGAACGTTGGAAATGTTGAACTTTCGGGAGTTGCTCAAAGGGTTTTTTGTATGTTTTTTTAAAGGGTTTGATCTACTTGAAGATTTGGTAAGATTTTTGACTTGTTTTTGATTAATTTTTGTAGAGTTCTAGGTAGTTTAGCTCTTGAGAATCGTTTAGATAAATTTCTTACCTGGTTTTGCGATCACTTTAAATGTCGATATAGTTCTCATGAAGATTCGGTTCGAAATCCAACACCTTACAAATTGCTTACCATCAGGAATTTAAGGATTGTTAAGTGTTTAACAACAATAACCATTGTAGTTATCATATTATGCCATTAGTCATGTAACACTATCGAGCTGTGATTGTTGGCAAGCAGCCTCAATTGCGGGCTTGGTGGTTGGGTATAAATGCACAGCGTGACGACATCATTCAGACAAAGCGCCATTTAAATTGTGTGCTGCTGTGATATTCAATATGCGGCAATTAAAATGTAAATTGTATACACCAAATGCAATTCGTTTTGCCTGTGGCGTGCCAGTTAAATATTGCAGCTCATAATCAAACAGGCCAGAACCAATTGTATTGCTCATACGCAATGTTGATCTAAGGTTATTGTCAAGAATTTATTTTGAAATGTCGCTGAAATTGACACGTTTCAAGTTTAGCATATTTTTTTCATAGTTGATTTGAAATGATTATTATTATTATTTTTTTTATGTTTATTATGATGGTTATTTGAAACGATTTGCATTTGTATCTATCAGATTGTCAATTAAATAAATCACACCTCAAAGCGCTTGAAAATATTTTGTAGCATGTCAAATAACATGCAATTCCATAATATATGGTTAAATATCAATTTCGTCGCTCAATTAATTTAAATATAAGCTAATGCATAAAACGTGCTAGGCTTCCTCTTAAGTTTAAAGTTATGATTAATTGAATTATGCTTCGCCTCTGGGCACACTGTGCAATACGCCCCCTCCACACACACACAAAGTGACGTATGTTTGATGCTTGATAAAAATGCATTTATTAAATTGCATTCAATCGTTTTCAATTTTCGCAAGTGAAGTGCATGCGATGCTAAAACACTTGCAAAAAATGCATTTAACTACTATCTCGTGTGCTGTCAACAAATCAGCAAAATTGACAAATGACGTCATTGTTGTGTCTCATGGCCCATTGAAAGTGCAAATAAACACTCGTACTCGTACTTGCTTTGCCGGCTGACTAGACACTCAGGTATTTGTTTAGTTGTATGTCGCCTTTGAGTGCTCTAATCACTAGAATAAACACGGATCTACTTAAGCTCTATGTGACGTCACAAGCTGTAAGTAGAGCGAAAAACTAAAAAGATGAATCTAAATATGTTTACATACCTAAAGGTGCGAGAGAATGTCAAATTAACAGTTCACACCTCACTTGTGTGTTGTTGTTGTTGTTGTCGTCGTCAGCTGTGAATAGTTTTTAACCGTTAGAGTGGCGCTACATTTACGGTCGTTGTATGAAACAAGCCTTGAAGTGAGTTTGTGTTGTCTCTTTAATTAAGCAACAGATGATAATTGAACAAGTCAGAAATAGATATACATATGTGTATATAGATATATTAGTTGTGGGTGGGCAAGTCAAAAGCTTGTTTAAAATACATACTTAAGTGCAAGTGTAATGGGTTTTTAGTGTTTATCGTAAACTATTCAGAGAACAGCAACTGGAGCTATAACGTAATGTGACAAAATGTCAGCTAGACAGCTGTATAAATTAACTAATTAAATAAATAACCTTTGTAATGTTCACTTTAGTTAAAAAGCACATTTTGATGAAGCAATTAAACAATATATAAAAGCTATTTAAATTCAATCGAATCTTCGGAATTAGTCAGCTCTATTTATTTTTTGATGATCTATCCTATCAAAAGTTTTTATATGCCAACGGTTTTTTGCACTTCATGACAGCGCTTTTGACAACCCCTCAGTTAGATTATAAATGCATACCACACTGTGTGTAATTAATTGATGATGACACATGTTTCAAACGCGCGCGATGACAAAAAACGTCAAATTCACATATAAAATATTCAACGGGGTAATTAATCTTTGTACAAACTATAATGCCCAATGACGATTTAAATAAATAACAATAATGATGATCTAATTATAGCTGTGGTCAAGCATACCTGTACCAAATTCCACATTTCTTTGTATCTAGACTTTAATTGTATGTATTTTGTGTGTTGTTTGAACCCAAAAAAAAAAAACACTTCCTATAGCATTTGTATACAGAAGGGATTGGGAATTGCTTGTCATGCAGATCGCAGATGTTTGGCTGCCAGTGTCACTGACATTAGATGGGGCCGCATAAGTAGATATATACCCCGAATGATATATATTCACGTGCACATATGTTTATATGTATTAACGTACTCATTTGTAGACAAAATGTTTCGCATTTGGCATTGACAATGACTTTTTCTCAAATTAATCAGGCAAACAAACAAGTAAGAGTAAGAAAGAGTCAAGAGTTCCCGACCAGGAGATACTCTTTCTACCCTTTTACGTTTTAGCAAGACTTCTTTTTGATTTTTAGCTAGGGTATAAAAAACACGTCTGGCAAAGCAAAACAAGAAAACACAACAATTGTTTGGTTCTCTTACAACGAAAGCGAAGTGTTCTAATTTTCTATTTGTTTTTCAATATAAATAAAATTTGTTTTTGTTTGCATAGTCAAGGTCTTACATATTTATACTTAGCATAACTTTCTCAGGCAAAAACTATCAGAAATGACAATTAAAGTGACACAAATTTGTTTAAAAATGTAAAATGCTTGCAGATGGTTCTAAAAACAAAACCACATTCGAATGCAATCAAATTAATTACTTGTAGGTTCAAATATTTCTGGCATTTATTTTTAATTAAATGGTTTGTACAAAACACTTACGTTAACAGGTTTATTGCAATACATTGTCGGGTAGACAATGGGTCTGAGTTTAAAAATAAATATGAATAGAGTATATTACAAAATCCTTCTTCTAAGTAAAAAGTTTTCATTCTCATAGTTTTAATTTCATAGTTTATTCGGTAGAAATTCCCAGCCGAAAAATGAATGTATTCAATTAAAAGCCCGTTACAGTTAGAGTGCGCAAATAAACAGTTTGTCATGCATATCAAAAAAATCAGATCAACTGTTGTTTACAAGACGATTGTTTTTTTGTTTTGCAGACGGAATACGAATGGAATACATTCCCAAATTATACCTAGGCCCATGTATGTAGGGTACAAACAAATGTTATAATAAATAAAAATAAATACTGGGCTGTCAGCCGGCAGCGGGGGCCGGCACTGATTTCAACTGTCCCAGTGGCCGATATAAAGGCGTTTTTTTGCGCTAACACTGTGGGCGTTACAAAATGGGACAGACATTTACATTTATAACTCACACAGAGGGTTTCTGTTTAAATCACTTGCAAATATAATTAAAATATTTGTCATGCACCTTAAGCAATATAATTAACAATCTGCGATTGTAAAGCTGTAATTTACTGCGGTGAATGGCCTAAGTGTATTGTATTTGTTTAAAGAAAGTTTTGTTTTAAAATAACACTGTTCTATAACTCACACATACATAACTTAATTATGCATTTAGTTGTTATTTAAGCAATTTTTTGTTCATCATTAAGTTTTCTTAAAAGCCAAACAAACTGAAATAAAAGCAATTTTATTATAATGTTGTCACTTAAGGGCGACAAAAATAACATATTAAGCGATCAGCGCTTGAGTAAATTGGAGCGATAGAGAGGGGAGAGAGAGAGTGTGACACACACAAGCTTAACATTAACATAGCAGCGCAAAATGAAAACAAAACGTTAATATATTGCTGTGCTCAGCTGTTACCTGCTGAGTCTCGCACTCTCTATGCTGATAACAGCATTTCCACTGTGCCGCCTTATAATTCACAACTGGTTCTGACTTTGCCGCATGGGTATGGCTCAAACTTTTTGCCATCAGTGCGAGAAGTGAGGATTGGGTTACTCTTGCCTATGCTTGATGGCTGTGTTCGCCCAACATTTTGTTACGACTAACAGGCCAGCCTTGACAAACATCTGATCTCGCCGAAATTTTTTTTTTAAATATATTTTTTTTATATAAATTTTTTTTAACAACAAATCAAATTTTTTTTCTGTATATTATCCGTTGTGGCTATACGCTGCATTCTCGTCAGGTTTCATGTACTTTTGACTGGGTGTCAATTGGTCTTGATGATGTTTGTATTTAAGAGTATGTACTGTGTTTAATTTTGATTGACAGCGCACCTAATTTGGAGCGAGTACTGCTGTCAAGTGCGCCCGATAATTACTACTAACTATGTACAAGCCAAAAACCATTGGTTTTTTTTTACCTGTAGGCGACTGAGAGTGCATTTTGAAAACGTCAACGTTTCAAACAAAACACATTGTAAACGGAATTAAGTACTTGAGTGGGGTCGATAAAGCTGCACTGCTAATTCTCTTATGTCGGTGTATCGCTAAAAATAGATTATTACGGAATGAGCTTGCAACTCGAAAATTGTTTCCAATATGCGAATTATGAATTATCAACAATGAACACTGTGAATACCAATTTTTAATTATATCGAGGGATGATGAGTATAATGGAAACATGCGTGAATAATTGTGTATACAAAAATGTTTATGACGATGTTGCCCACAGCACAAGACCATGATCTTCCAATGGGTTTATTTTTGTGCAAAAGTTTAATAAACATATTAACTGAAAATAACTGAAAATTACTAAAGCGTTTCCAGCTGATGTGCAAATTGCTGACATGGTATTTTCATTCAAAAACAAGATACGAAAAAGGAATGGATGCTGATGAACATCTGAATACTGTGTAGCAGGTTTTTTTTATTAACTATTTTTAATTTATTTTTTGATAATATTCATTACATAGGCGTCTGAATTGCAAAGGCGTATGAATAAATCCTTGCGAATTGGATTCGCTTTTTATGCTTAAATAGTTGTACATAAAACAATTTCTAGGGTACAATAAGAACACGTGACGAACTGCCATAAAAATATTCTAAATTGAGTTGCAGAAGAGTGTGCGGAATTTCTAGAAAATACCACATTACCTGGACAGACAGTTGGTATGCCATCAAACAACAAGTTTTGAATATTAAGTAAAGCTGTTAATATTAAAAGAGCTGCCAAACAATTTGTTTAGTTATTCGATGTGGAAAACTTATGGTGCTAATTTTCCAACTAACAGAAAAGATGCCTCCTTCTGAGAACTTTCAACTTGCGGCTTGTTTTATTTATTTTATATTTGTTTTCCCTTAACAATGACGTCAAATAAACGAGGCATTTGGCTTTGTTTTAAATTTAGAGCGCTTATCCGTTTATTTGTGTGCTATAAAGCCAAATAGCAATAATAATGATACAATTCTTTAAAAATAGTTTCGATTTTTGTTATCTTTGCGAATTATATCAATATGGGTTAAATATTTGAATTGAGTCATCAGTGCACCCGGAAATTGTGCCCATAAAAACAATCTCAAAAGTCAAAATGTCAAATTCCAATAAATTTTTTTTACTGTTTTTTTTCTTACTCATATTAACAACATAAACATGAAAGGAGTCTGCAGATCTTATTTAAATGTTATTTAATGCACGCTCAATCAATGCTAGAGAGCCAAAATCTACCTCAGGATTAAAAAAAATCGCAAGGCATGCGAAATATAAACACACCATCGGGAGGGGAGGGTGTTGTTGGTGGCAAGGCGCCAAGTTGCACTTGAAATTCTAATTGAAAACGAAACGAATCGACCAATTTCAACAGATATATTAAAACACACAAATATGCCAAAAAAAAAAAAAATTGAATATTTTATTACTCGACATCGAGCTAAGCAGCTGACAGCCGTTTGTTGCTGCCGCCTAATTGATACCCTGTAAAAATGAAGCAAAGCTGAAACAGTTTGATGATTAGAGAAATTAAGCAAGTCTTAAAATCTTCAAAAAGTCTTTCTTAAATAATTCAATATTATTATTTTAAACATATTTTCGTCCATATATTTTCATAAATATATTTTATATCGATTAGATTTTCGACCTACAGTTTCACTTCCAAGGTATCTGACACAATTATCATCTTCCTAACAGTTATATTTATTTCGGTGATTATTGTTATATTGTCGCTGTCAAAATTAACTAGAATTTAATTCAATTGAATTTTTGTGTTCACACTTCCACGGACAACTGTGTTCAAAAGCGAACTCGATTTCGTTCCAACTTGACGTGTGGCTGATGATATATAAAATGCGAAAGAGAATATTACCCTGAACACCCATTGGAATAGGTTTCTTTAAATGCTAATGCGAATATCGCGTGCAAAATGCCAAAGCCTTGAAGTCACATTGATTCCATAAAGAACGTATTCAAATCTTAGTTCAAAATCAATTGAAAATTGGCGTGAAAAGTATTTTTCCGTGAAATGCTACCAGAAATGCGGTGTTAAGAGGGTAGTTGTTAAAAATTTCCTGGAACTGCATTCTTGGAATTTATGTACGTGCATTATGCAAGGTTAGTATACTAAAATGTTTACTCAAAATAGTGACCTTGATCCATAAGGAAATTTGTAAGAAATTCTTATCGAGACAATACACACACGATAAAGAACAACAAAAATAAACATTGGCATGCCCATGAAATTGATTATCAACAACAATAATGAGTCGAAAAATAAGGTGTTAACATCTATTTTGCGTATTGTATTCAACCGAATTTATTCTGTTTTATTGTAGCTCATTGCGCAGTTTAATGTCATAGAGGAAAACATTGTGTTAGGCTAAAAATACTATCATCAAAATATCAACATCTTTATGGCCGTTAAACATAAGTCAAGATGTTCCGTAGTTGTCATTGAGTTAGATATAGTTGGATCTGATGGAGCACTGGCTAATGGACAGAAGACTTTAATGTGATTTTTTTTCTATATTTTTAATTTTATAAAAAAGTTTAATATTGGATTCAGAAGATTTCGATGCGTCTTGGATGAACAAGAGACATTAAATGTGTTTTTTTCTTCTTTTTTTCATTTTGCTAAGCTTAAAATATTTCTTTATTATTTTCATATATCCAAATCGGAAAACTTGTTTCAATAGTTTAAGTTGTGCTTTTAAAAAAATTTATATAAAAATTTCCTATGGTTTAATATCTACAATTATATGTAAATAAAAAAGATTCTACTTTAAATGTGAAATTTTTTTATTATTATTATATATCATCATAAAAACAACTTCCAATTATTGTATTTCATAATCCTGATACAAAGGTTTAAAAATGTACTACTACAATATAAATGCAGCTTGCTGATTTAAGTTTCTCATAAGCTCAAAAAACGTAAGAAACAATTTAGCGCACTGGGGGGTATATAAGATAGTTTTGATAAGCTTTGGCATGGAATTTATATGCATTTTCAAACAAACAAAATAGTCTAGCTGCTGCTGATGCAATCGAGTGAATTGCCTAATCCCAAAGCGAATGATTGTGCTAATCGATATCGGCTCTGACATTCCAAGCCCAACTGAACTAATGAAAATAAAAAGTCAAGAGCCTAATCAAGGTGTAAACGTCATGGAGTTGATTACTCTAACCGTGTAAAGTTTATCAACGAGATCGATTACGGTATTTGTTTAGTAAGCTATTACGTGGGTCTTAACAATTACGTTTAATGTCCCTGAAATACATTGAACAGTCTGTTGATAGGGAATTTTGTAACTCAACTTTTCAGTACTCGATAAACTATTGACAAATTCGAAGAGAACTGCAAAAGCTCAAATTCCACGCACTTTTTTCTGTTGTTGTGCGTCGTCTGGGGCTGGAAATTTAAGGTGTTTGTATATTGTTGTTTGGTGTTTTTGTTATTGTTTGCTGCCGGCAGTTCATAAATATTTTATCACATGACTTAAATACATTGGAATGCTGGCTGTTGTGGGCACTTCTACGGCTGATATAAAGCCCAATCTTGACTTGGCCATTGACGGAATAACAATATCGGTTCAGTGTGCCCGGAATTGGCAATAATTATCAAACTAAGTACTTAATAGCGTATAAGTATCAACTAATTGAATGCCTAATCATGTTGTTGGCCCAATCAGACTGCCAAATTTGGACAGCTTGCGCAAACCATATGGCACACTAAAATCTATCAATATTTTTAAACGTAGTATCTTTGAGTTCTAGGCTCTAAAAAGCGTGCCAGCTGTTTGGGTATTCGTAACCCATTCATAAAACCTCCCAAATGACGCTTCAATTACTTTGTTTGTAGACGCTACAATGTAGAAAGAGGGGAATGAGACAAAACACTGCGGACATGTTGTCATCAGCATTCACAATAGATCATTCAGTATTTTGTACTTGAAACTTACTTCAAGTTCAAAGCTACTTGTATTTACATGCTATTGGTTTTTTTTTTTTTTTTTTTTATGTATTGTCGATGTAAAAAATAATTTCAAAGTGTATTTTCTCCAGGAAGGCATACGCATGTCAAATAACATTGCCAGCTAGTCATCTTTTTACTTCTACCGTTAAAAATGATGCACATTACTCATAGCCGATTTGCAAAAGCTGTTAATAGATAGGAATGAACTTTTGGTTAATCATCAAAGCGATTTTCGCTACGAGTTTAAAGTCCGGAAATGACGTAGGAAATTCTGGCAACGCTAACCATTAACTGTTCTTATTGAAAGTCCTCTCATCCTCTCTAACATGCTTTCAACATTGTTTGTGCTGTGTCCACTCTTTGTAATGGGTCAACATATTTTGTTGCGGTTTTTTGTTTGTTTTTTTGTGTTCAATCTCCGGTTTCTCTTATTCTGTTGTTTGTTTGAGTTTGCCCAAAAAGCGATTTTTTCATAATGTGGCATTACTCGAGACAGAAATCGCTCATAAAACTTAAGTTTAATGTCAGGCAAATGGCGACACTGGGAATTAGCAGTGTCGACGTCTGATGGCTTTATTTCCATAGCTTTGATATGCCCTCCTCATCGGTTATGAAAGTGTTGTCTGAACTTTTTGTTGGCCTGAGCTTGCAACTTGTTTTTAATTAGCTTTCTTAATGTGTCGGCTTATTTTTCTTGCGTTTCTGTGGCGCTCTTTGGTTATTTTGTTTATTATCATCAGACTTTTTGCCACATAGGCATCATCGAAGGGTGTTACTCATTGTTTACACAAAAAGCTTAATCATGAAACAATTCTGAAATGCCTTCTTCTTGATATTTTGGAATAAAAAGAACTATAACTTTAAGAATTTTTTAAAGAAGTATCAGTTCTTTAAATAGATTTTGCAGAGGCTGTGCCAAAAATAAAAATATGCAAATTCCTGCATTGAATGAATGCGAAAAACAGAAGCTCAAAATGATGCCAAACGAATTGGCAGACCCAGATAATATCAGATCATATCAATATGTTCGAGTTAGACGCATATTTTTGTTGTTCTATATAAAAGTACACACAAACACACACACTATTGAATCGTTCCAATTGAAAACATTAAGGTATTTACACAAATTTCGCAATACTTTGTGCAAAACTCAAGAATAAACTTTCTGGTTTGCTTGTTTGTCGAATGAATCTATTGTTTGATTTGTTTGTTATAGCCTTGAACTTAAATTGGGTGCAATTAAGTACGTATGTCTGTCTGTATGTCTATCGTATCAATTTCGTTTGATAATAAACACAAACAAGCAAACAAACATTCTAAAAAAAAATATTCGTAAATTAACTGCGCACAAGAAAGCTCACGCCTCTGCCCCAGCCAAAGGTCTTGGCAAACAATTTAAGGAATTTACCAAAATTCCATGTCTGTATTACGTATCACAGGTTTCAATCTGGCCAGGTCACACGTACTCACACACAGTTGGAAAGTGTCTTTGTGCATCTTCCCCAAAATGGCCATTTAAAGCAATTAACAATGTGCAGTGAGTACGATTACAGAGCTGTGGTGAGCCCCCATGGCTGTTAATTTAACAGAGCTTGAGTAATAGACTCATTGCTCTCTCGCATGCAAGCAATCCACCCACACACGCAATATTTATTGTAAGCGGTCAACAGCAGAGCCTGGCCGCAGTCGCCGTCGCTGTTAATGTAAACCTAACAGAGCTTTTGCGGTCAGTGAGATCTCACACTTTTAAATATAAACAGCCACCTACACACGCATCGTTTATTGCAAGCTCTTAACAGTAACAGAAGCAATTGTAAAAGACGTCTCAACAGCAGCAGCGACGGTTTGATGGTGCCCAATAACTTTTATTGAATTCAGTCATTGGCTGGCCGCGATCGCGCGAACAACGTCTGTAGAACAAAAACGTGAATAAAATTTAAATACTACTTCGGTTGTGTCTTGCAAATTTTGCTTATTGGATACATTTTGAGAAGACCTACAACTAATTGTGCTAGTTAAAGAAGTTAGTATTAAAAATTGACGTGACATATAAAAAAAATAAAAGTCTATTAGAATATGAATACCCAAACTTTTCTCGAACTTTCTCAATATTATGAAATTTTTGCAGTGAAATTCTTAAGTAAAGTTTGTGTTTTTTGGATATAAACATTTTATTCGAATTCAAGATATGCAGATATGAAAAAAAGTGTAAAAAAAAATTTAGAATAGAAATTTAGCTTAATAATTTATTAAATATAAATGTTTTTGCATGGGTTGAATTAAATTGTGTTTGTTAAGTCATTGAGCTAAAGTAAATATTTTTTAAATAATCTAGAAATAAAGCAACAATAGCCAAATAAGATAAAGATGTGGTGGCAATAACAAATAATAATACGTTCTACGTGATAATGATTTTGTTTTCTTAAATGTTTTGTTTAAAAATTTGTTGCTCTTATAACAATTAAGGCATTCACTGCGCTTTGCCTAATTGAAATTTGCTTATTAATTAGCGAATCAAACTTTCAAATAAATTAACACATAATTATAAACGGGTTGAGCTGCGAAAAAGAATATTTAAACAACTAAAGTTCATACTTGTAGACAAATGTTTGAGGACACCACATGATTCAGATACTATTTTAAAATACATTTTGTGTAGCCACTCAAAAGAAAAATAATCAGAATTCACAAAACTGGATAAATCTATTTGCAATTTGCATTTAAATAAATAACAAACCTTCTTTCTTATTATGATTTTTATTTATTTTGATAATCGTCTGAAAGTCAAACAAGTTTAATGCTCTGTCATAACTCTTAGTGTCCCCATGTCCGGAACCCACAAAAAAAAGGGGCGCTTTGTGCCTCTTTTTTTATGCTTTTCTATTTTTTGCTGGCTTGGCGTAAATTTGGATTCGGTGCTGAACCAAAGTCAAAAAACAAAACTTTCGTGTTTAAAATGAGTTTTAATAGCTGACGTCATCAGAATCTTTTAAAAACTTTACTGTTATGTGATTGCTGGCGTTTCGAGCGGTGTTTATGTTGTTGCCAATTGTGGTTTGTGGTTTTGAGAACCTGTAGGGAATATCAATTCGTTAGGTTGGTAAATGTGATCTCGAGAACGTTTGGGTTGAACACAAGAAAAAAGTGTTCAATAATAAATATTTATATTATTTTTTTTAATCTTAATGATTTTAAGTAATATTATAAAAAAATGTACATATAATTAAATTAAGCCCTCTGATTTTATTAACTTTTCCCGGGGTATCTTATTCATAACTTCTACTTTGATTGCTTTTTTTTGGCACTGCACGATGTGAATTTTGATGAGCGTGCAATTCCAACGACACTAATTGAATTTTTACAAGTCAACAAAATATGTGATCACCTAATTATTTTCTACAGTTCTAGCTCCACTTCTAAGCTAGCCAAAAAGAGTTATGCCAAAAATGCTGAAATTAGGAAGCCAGCGAAACCCGTTTAAAGCTACTACTAGCTGTTTTGACTCTATTTGCCATGCATAATTGGAATTCAGCGAGACTTAATTAGACTTTGATGTTCATATTTATCGCTGCATGGGGCGTATGCGTAATACGCAAATTTCAGAAGCATTCTAGAAAAAAATAAATAAATAAATACCCTGATAAGCTCTGCGGTTGCTAATTTGTTGACAAATTGCAAACCCCTTATCTAATCGCAGCATCGAATTTCACGAACGATGAGCTCATAGATTGTATGAAAACTAGTTAAGATTAACTTAAAATATTTTAATGTTTGGATATAAGTGTTTTTCCACTAATATACTAATATTCTTTACAGTTGAACGCGCCTAACTGCATTTTTTAAGTCTGAACAATGGCTGTCAAAAGCGCCCAAATGGCGCTATCTTTTCTTGTGGTCCTTATTGGCCTGGCTAATGCCTTCGATCACACACTAAAACTGGACTTTCCGGGTCCCTATTGTGCGCGACAGAATACATGCTGCAAGGATCGCCGAGATGGCTGCTCACTGCCCATATCAAGTGAGTACCTAACACAAATTAGCATTTGAATTTTAAATTTCGCGGCTGTTTAATTTGGCGCAGCCAACTTAATCCTTTCAATTTTGAATTTCGGTGTTGCCATATGGAAGATTTTTATAATTGTAACACTTGTTATTCTTACAGCCTCACTGTGCTACTGTGATGAGTTTTGTGATCGCGATGATTCCGGTGACTGCTGTCCGGATTATCGCTCGTTCTGCTTCAATGAGCCGGATCCGGTGCTCAGCTGCCTGCACAATGGCGTCTACTTCCACAAGTTCAACACGACGTGGGACAACTGCAACGAGTGCCGCTGCCTTGACGGCGGTCGTGTCCAGTGCGACACAGATCTGTGCCTCACCGACGACGAGCTCGTCCACAGCGTCAACTCGATTCATCAGCTGGGCTGGTCAGCACGCAAATACGACGAGTGGTGGACTCGCAAGTACAGCGAGGGATTGCGTCTGCGCCTGGGCACCAAGGAGCCAACCTATCGTGTCAAGGCAATGACACGTCTGACCAATCCATCCAATGATCTGCCAAAGAGATTCAATGCTGTGGAGAAGTGGTCTAGCTTCATTTCGGAGGTGCCCGATCAGGGCTGGTGTGGTGCCTCCTGGGTGCTCTCAACCACTTCTGTGGCATCTGATCGTTTTGCCATCCAGAGCCAGGGCAAGGAAGTGGTGCAGCTCTCGGCACAGAACATACTCTCCTGCACACGTCGCCAGCAGGGCTGCGAGGGCGGTCATCTGGATGCCGCCTGGCGTTATCTGCACAAGAAGGGCGTCGTCGATGAGAAATGCTATCCCTACGTACAGCACAGAGATACCTGCAAGATTACGCGCCACAACAGCCGCTCACTCAAGGCCAATGGCTGCCAGCCGGCATATGGCGTCAATCGGGACAACCTCTATACAGTAGGCCCAGCATACAGTTTGAGTCGCGAGGCCGATATCATGGCGGAAATCTATCATTCCGGACCCGTGCAGGCAACCATGACCGTCTACAGAGACTTCTTTTCGTATTCGGGCGGCGTCTATCGTCAGACGGCTGCCAATCGTGGTGCACCCACTGGCTTCCACTCGGTGAAGCTTGTCGGCTGGGGTGAGGAGCACGATGGCGTCAAGTACTGGGTAAGCTGACAGTGACTTCATCGATAATCAGCACTAATCCAATTAAACCTCAACTTTTGATTACAGATTGCGGCCAACTCGTGGGGTCCTTGGTGGGGCGAACGTGGATATTTCCGCATTCTGCGCGGTTCCAATGAGTGCCGCATTGAGGAATATGTGCTGGCCTCCTGGCCCTATGTGTATAACTATTATAACACGAAGTCCGTTTAATTTCGGTGCCGAGTAGAAACTTCTCGTAATCTCGAGCTATATGCAGTGACGAACAATTTATCTCATGTTTCAAAATTTTCCATTTGCTGCGACACTGAAAGTGAATTAGGCGCTTTTAATTTGTAAATTTATGCTAGAACTTAGTTACTAAAAAATGATTAGCTTTAAGTCGCGCTGAGACGACGCATACTTCTGTTAACTGCCCCAGCTTCAGCTCCAGCTCCAGCACCCAACGAATTAACTTTTCAATTTGTTTAGCTATTCCTCATTTTTTTAAACGACGATTAATCATTCGTAACACAAAACTGCCACATTAATTTCAACGTCCTGCCCTCTAAAATTCACACACATAATGCTGCCATTCGAATTCATCCCGAAAGAGTTCGAAACCCGCTTGTTTCGATTATCAGGTTATAATTTCAAGGCATGATATAAGCTACGTAAAGTTATTTAAAGGAAAGTGTAGGAACTCCACTCATGTATTCTATGTGAAAGCTAAGTTAACAGACTTATAAACCGATTGAACATGATTCGGAAATATATTGCTTATGTATACTTTGAATAAAGGAATTGTATTTCATGTTCATTTTATGTTTCCTTATCCCCATAAACCAAACTAATAATATTCCACAATTTGGCATTAAAATTTGCTAAAAACAATTTGATCTTAACTTTATTTTGTATCCATAATCAAAAATTCTGTCAAATTGCAAATAATTAATAACTGATTAATTTATATTCGTATTATAATTATTCACTTTAGGTCTTTTACGTTTCTTTAATATTTCACAATTATACTTTTTTGCAGGGGGGTTAAATAATAGAGTACAATAAAATACAATTCATTTCTGGGGGTAATTATTTGTAATTATTAACTACATACACGATAATAAAGGAGAAAAAAATCATTAAGAATGTTGACACTTTGCACTTAGAATTATATATGTATAATCGAAAATCAAAGTCATAAGCACTTTTTTTTTGGGTAAGCCTTGCACTACCCCAGAAAAATCAACAATTAATCATGGAATTTCGTTTCTTAAAGAAAACACAGTTTACACAGATGCTCTTGATCGTTTTTCGAGGGTTTCTGCATTGTTTTTTATCCAGCCTTTTAAAGAGTGGTTTCATACTATTTGCCGACTAATAAGTAGCGTTATAAAAATAGGAGTGATCATGGGGGCGTTGCTTGCAGTGTCTAATTGGGTTGCACATCTGGAGACCGGAGACCGGAGCCCTTTACTAATTGAGAGTGAGGCCAGCAAAGGAGACTTCCTGGGCGGTGTCAGTGGACTCAATACGGCTGCGCAAATGCGCTAACGTATTTTTATAATGGCTCTCGATCTGTTTGGTCTCCTCGCTGGGCTCCAGATTGGGCAGCTCCTCGTTAACCTTGGCAATGAGCTACAAAAAATTGACAACGTGTTAAGTATAGGTGCAAATTGTGTGCTAATAAGGTGCAAGCCTCACCTGATTCAGCATAGCCACTGTGATGAGTGAGTTGCCGCGCTCAAAGTAGAATAGATAATGATTCAGCAGCTCCACGTACAGCTGCACCTGCACGCCCGTATCCAGACACTGTGAGGCAATGCGTGCGCCCTTTTTCAGGCAATCCAGCGTTCGTTTCTCATCGCGCATCTCCTCCCCATTTTGTCTGCAAATATGATTGGAATATGAATTTAAAGCTTCTTTATGAATATGTGCAATGATTAACTTACTTGCCGCTCCAGAAGAGCGCTGCACAGGCCACAACACCACGACACTGATCCGGCTTCTTGAGCAGCTTGGACGCAGCAAGCGCACAATTGGTACGCAACGGTTCGGCGTTCTCCTCGCCGAAACAGGACATCTGCTCAAATGTGGACATGATAAGCGTGATTGCGGCCAATTGCGCCTTCGAGTCTGATATCTCATCCTCATACAGCGAAAATGCCTGCGTCATGAACTCGTATGCGACAGTCTCGTGATTTGTATAGCGTATTTCACCGATGACCAGAGCTCCCTGTAGATACAAACGCAATGCCAAGTCGGGCAGATCTGCTTTGGCCAAGGCACTAATTGTGCTGTGACAGTACTGCACAATCTTCTGGCACTTTTTGTCCCAGTTCTCGTCCTGTTCCGTAATTGCTTTATATTTAAATGCCAGCTGATAGGCGGCGAACACAAGCGGTGGCAGGACATGCTTCAGGCGATGCCCGCTACCATTGCCCAAATGCTTGCGCGCCGTTTGCAGCATTTTGTATTGCATGTCCGGCTCATCCGATTTTAAAAGGTGTATAAAACTGTAAAATATTCAAGAGGTATTATAAGTGTCATACTAAAATTTAAAGCAACTGCTCGACTTACCGCGCTACGACGCCCTGCTCTTCGGCAAACTCCTCAGCATCCGCGCTGTTATTGGCAGCTGTCGTGTTTGATGGATCGTCCTTGATGAGCGGCGTTATAATTGTCAATAGGCTGTCCGCTTGATCGGCTGTGGGCACCAGCGTCTCATTCTCCAGTATATTCATAACCAAGTACAGTGCCAACGATTTGCGTGAAGTGTAATCGAATTTTTCCAGCAGCGGACAAAAGTTCAGCAATTGTATAATGGTCAGCGCATTATTGTAGAAATCAATGCAGATGCGCAGCAATCGTGAAAGTTCCTGATTCACAGACAACAGATGGGAAATGCTGCAATGGATACAAGTGTGGTAATCAAGCAGTTGCATCATTTATAAGTAAATTCACTACTCACTTGTTCATGTCCATGCGATCGAGTATTTGTGCTGTTGTGCCGAGCACCTTGTCCACATAGTCAACGCGATCGGGATACACCTTTTGCGCCAGGCTGAGCAAGGCCACTTGCAGCGATATTGTATCCTCCAAAGGCATATCCGTGCGTGTCTGCACAATGTTTGCCACCTGCACGCTGAACACCTCAAACAACTCCACTTCCGCAGGTATGATAGCGTCGATAGCATTGCCGCTTGTCTAAAAAAAAACATTACTTCAATCAATATCCATAAACAACTTGTGGAGAATTGAAGGGCTCACCTTTCCACTGCGTTGATTGTAGGCCGCCAGGCGTTCTATAAGGGATATAATAATGTTCTTAACATTCACGCCTGTTTCCAGCTGGGCACAGGACTTTAGGAACGGATCGAGCGTTTGCAGATGAAACTCGTCGGGGAAAACCTGTATGATGCACTCCATCAGATATTCTTGCGCAATCGCATCCCGACAGCTAACCACCTGCTCCAGTATGCCCGGCAATATCAGACGCTTGTAGGTCTCCAGTGTGGCGGACTCCAGCTGCGAGAGACGCACCAAATTGGTGCCCACCAATATTTTCAGCTCTTCACGTTCCTTTTCTCTGCGCGTCTTCTCACTGGAATGTCCCTGATGTTGCATGCGCACCCACAGCTTGTTCATCTCGGCAAAGTTCACCAGCACAAAGTCAATGGCATCGTACACGTTGCCCTCGTGCTCATTCTCCGCCACCAAAACATCGGGCAGAATGTTGCGGGTGCACTGGAGCAGATAGTTGCGCAGAAAGAGGCCACGCAGCGGATGCTGCACACCCCGGCACATCTCCACCAGATCCTTGAGTATGCTGCGCTTAAGTGTCGAGTCGTTCTTTATGTACACAATGCCCACTGTGATGAGCAGATAGAGGCGTGGCACTATCGTTTGCGAATACTGAACCAATTCATATAGATCTGTCTCCTTGTTGCTCTTCTCGCTGAGATACAGTTCCAGGTGGCACAGCTCATTCGTCACCGACATGTCTACAAAAGGCAATAGTTAATATACATGCATACGAAAAGATAACAACTCTTATTTACACAGCTCATAGTAGCTCTTGGGGGAGAGCAACGAAGTGCGCAGTTCGCTAAGCATTGTGCTGGCACACTTGAGTGCATCCAACATTCGCTCCTTGTCCAGAAAGTGGTTCATTTGGAATGCCTGTTTGCGCGCCGCACCCGCCGCCTCGGCGAGCAGCTTTTCCTGGTCATCCAAACCATTCGGCATCGTCTGAAATGAGACATAGCAAACAGTTTCGGGTAAAATGGGCAAACCTTTCTCAGTGCGTGAATACATGGAAATGAATTTTATTTCATGAGAGAAAAATAAACGAAAAATACACAGAGAAATAACACAAATGGAATGCGATAAGAGTTTTGAGAGCTTATTTCGATGTTTTGCTTGGATGATGCCAAGCACTGGAAATGGACAAGCAAACGATGATAACACAAGAACGAGCTGTAACAGTAAAATTCGCCAGTAACCGACTGCGCCACCGCCCTGCTGGGGGCGTGTATTTAGTGTTGGAAGCGAAAAAAAATAGTAAGTACAGTGATCGCTCGTAAACATGAACTTTCTTAAAACCAAAACCGTATGCCTTTAGATGTCATAACGAACAATTCTTTAACGTTCTTATTAGCGATCGACCACTGTAATTAGTGCAAATAGTTGTAAGTATGCAGATAGTGGGAGGGTGTAAGTGTGGAGTGTTGATTAACGTTGGCAGTGCGTGGCGTAGTATTTACCGCTGATTGGACACCAGTGGGCACTTGGCCGCCGTACGAGGAAGAGCTCCAGGGATACATGTTGGATGAACTGGGTGGTGCTGTGCTTGTAATTTTGTTGGTGGCTGTTTGGGGTTATATGTGGCTATGTGGGTTCCTCGTTATGCTTGCAGCCCGCAGTTGCAAGTTGCACTTAATTTGCCGCTAGCAAGCAAAAGTGGGGCGGTCGAGGGCGCAGTCAGCGTTTTCTTTTTTTCTTTGGTTTACTTGTGCTCGAGTATGATGGCACTTGCACTTTGGGTGAAATCGCAGTTCCCGGCTTCTGGCGTTTATGGAACGTTTTGGGGCTTACTTACCATTACAGCAGTGTTGAGTGGGCGGAGCAAGGATGCGAAATTGTCTTAAATTAAAGTAATTTTTTCAATAGTTTTGTAGTCAGTGTGACCAAATTGTGAACACATTAAAATACCTAGATTCTGTGCTCTGTTTAAATACCAAAAAAAAATACCAAGGTGTGTAAACATACAGGCTGGTCACATTCACTGAACGAAAAACAGTTATAAAGCAAAACGCGCTCAAAGTGAACATCCGTGATTTTATTTACATTTTATTGTAGCCTAGCTGCTTTTTGCGCAGCTCCTTGCACAGTGTATCTTCACTGCCCGCTTCCGCAAGCTGCGGCTTCTCTTGATTGGCCTTCTCAGCGGCCTCACGCTCCAACTTTGCAACGCCATCGCGCACAACTCTCTCAATATCATCCAGCAGCGCCGAAGTGCCAAAACGAAAGCGTTGTGGCGTCAACCAACGACTCCCGAGCGTATTATTAACAAGTGTCATCCAGCCAATGGCATCTTTAACTGTCCTCACTCCACCTGCCGGTTTCAGCCCCACAAGCTGGCAAGTGCGTCGCTTGAACTCCTGTATGGCGAAGATCATTACCAAGCCGACGGGCAACGTAGCGTTAACCACTTCCTTGCCGGTCGAGGTCTTCAGGAAATCAGCACCAGCCATCATGCACACCATGGCCGCCTTGTATACCTGCAGCAAGAGAAGATAAGAAAAGGAATTAAATATTGCGATTTTGGCGGGCTTCTCACATTTTCCATGGTGCCCAGTTCACCAACGGCTAAAATGGTCTTCAAAAGCGCATGGTCACCGCAGGCGCTGCGCATGAGCACCACCTCATTGTACAGTGCCTCCCAGTCACCCAGCAGGGCCAACTGACGATTGATAACAATATCAATCTCTGAAGCACCAGCCAAAATGGCATGACTAATTTCCTGCAAGCGCGTCTGCAAGCCATATTGGCCAGTGGGAAACCCAGTGGCAACTGCAGCAATTCCCACTCTATCCAGTTGCTTAAACTGTTCAATCGATGCATAGGCATCCTTCACCCGCGCCGGATACACGCAAACAGCGGCACAATGGATATCCATGAGGAGCGTGCGCTCAAAGTACTTGTCAAAGAACTGTGGCTCGAAGGGATAACAGGCGCGGACGCATAGACGACGCACGTTTGCTTGGGTATCATCGCCAGACAGCGTGGTAAAATCTGTCAGCATCAGGGCTCTCAGTGCCCAAGCGATCTCGTTCACCCCAGTGACCTGACAACTCAAAGAAATGCTATATGCAATCTCCTCAATCTGGCGCAGTGAAAAGTTTGCGACGAGCAATGAGGAATCTAAGGGAAACAATTAAAAAGGATATCGAGAATGATTTCAAGTTGCTGCTTACCAAAGGGAATCGTTTTGTTCACTACCAAGGTTTTGCGATCTGCCATTCTATAAATTGAACTTCAAAGAATCGGAGAAAACTGTTCCTTACGGATTGGGTAAGTGTAAAACTTTTGATTGATTTAATTAAAACCTTCTGACAAAAATATTGACAAATAATTTTTTGTGGCAGATATTGTACATTGTTTTTGACAGCTTTTTTTAAATCAGTTTTTAAAATCAAAGCCTATTTCAATTAACAAGTGTATTAATTTGTAATGTGCGCTTTGTTGCCAACCATTAATCAATAATCGTTACACAACAATTGCTGATTGTGTTTGATTATGACACACCTCCTAAACCGACATGCTAATATATAATATGAATACTGATAATGATTACTCAATTGGTGGGAGGACAGATAACAAGTTAATGAATTTAATGCAATAGTAACAACAAAGAGGTCTCAATTTGTGACGGCCAGCAGTGGGTTAACATTTAATTGTACTATAAGTTACACTATATAATTTTGCATTGAATTTGGAACAGAATTATGTATATCATCGGTGTTTCGCCCATTGCTCCCAATACTCGCGTTTCTGCATCTCATACAGTCGTGATATTGTCCGCTCGAAGGCAAACAGCTCCTCCTCGCCAGTGAATACGCTCGACTAGAATTAAGGATGCAATATATAAAATACTGGATAGGAGATTAAGCATTGCGTTACTCACTGAGGTTTCGTTAAGCTTTAAGTCATCCATCAGGGCACGTTCTGAATCGGATATTGGGTCCGATTTCTCATAGACATTGAAAAGATTGTCCAACTTCTCATCCGCCGAGATGACGACACGCACACGATTATCGTATAGGGTGTCTATAAGCGTTATGAACCGTCGCATTTGGGATCTAACGTTTAGATTCAGCTGAGGAACGTCGTTTATAAGCACCGTGTGAAAGAATTGTGCGATTTGCACATAATCGCTGCCTCCCAAAGGCTAAAATAATGATAGATTAATACTTGATACTATGAAGAATATTCAGAGAATACTCACGCGATCGCATAGCTCCGTAAAGTTGCTATCCAGAACCTGTCCGCAGGTGCGTGCAAATGTTAAATCGCGACCAAAATGCGTGATTGTGCGAGGACGAATGATGTCGTTCTCTTGGGAGCACAGAATCTTAAACATGCGGTTCATCGATCCAGCCGCATCTGTCTCACCTTTAACGAAATAGTTCGTATCGCCGGATTGGGCAATGCGTCGATAATCAATCGAGTCCAGTCTCGCTGTCTGGCAGCGTTTCTGCAACAATGCAATGAACGGAAGAAAGTTGACGCGCTGCAATCCATTTTTGTACAGATCCTCGGGGTGACGATTGCTGGTGGCCACCACGATAATGCCGTGCCTGAACAGATGTGTGAAGAGACGCTTAAGTATCATGGCGTCCGCAATGTCTGTGACTTGGAATTCATCAAAGCAGATGAGCCATGACTCCCGTGCTATTATATCGGCCACTGGCTTGGTGGGATCGAAGGGTTCCGGCTTCTCCGAGTTGAAGGCACGATCAGCTGGTCCCTGGCGCTCCTTAGCATCATGGATCATCGAGTGCACGTTCGTCATAAAGGCGGTGAAGTGAACCCTTCGCTTGCTGTTAATCTGTTTAAACAAAACATGAGCATTAAATTGTGATTTTTCTTTGTGTTTCCTTGTACACACACACCCCCTCGCAGCAGTCGTAGAATAGGTCCATAAGTGTTGTCTTGCCCACACCAACACTGCCGTAGATATAGAGTCCCTTGGGGCTTTGACTGCCGGCATTCAAATCATCGTCAGCATCTTCACTTGACTTCTTGCCAAGAAACGAACTAAAGAAACCACCGCTCGATGACGATTGTTCTGTTGGCTGGTAGCCTTGGATTCTGTGGTAAAGTTCGTCCAGTTGCTCCATTGTCTCCTGCTGCTTATTGTCGGTCATTAGTTGGCCGGCATCGACACGCTTCTTGTACTCCTTCATTGGGCTGAGATGGCGACATTGAAATGCCACTCCCACACCTGGTAACTGCATGTGGAGCAGCAATTTGGCTGTTGCTTGGACAGACAGCGTGCCGCGCACCACAGAACCCATTTTATAGAACAACATCTTATGGCCTAAATATATCACACGGTTTTCTTGGTCGACTAAGAGAAATTTTCCCGTTAGCTTAACATATTACATAAAGCACTCGGCCATCCTCCGCGTTGCCGAAACGATGACCGCGAATTTTGTTGACCGTGAATTCGTCACTGCTGGCCAAGTCACAAATTGATATTCTCACAAATTGAAACAGCTGTTCATTTTGCCATTCACAGCGAACAGCTGACAGCACATGCTGGCATGACATCATACTATAAATGTTGACTTGAGTTTTTAGTAATCCTTCGCTAAAAGTGTGACCATGCAGATAAAGTTTAAAAAAATCCACAAAAATATTTTAAATGTAATTTGTTAAATAAAAGAACAAGAGTTAAGTTCAAAGTTTACACATTTATTATACATAAATTACACATAGAGTTTTGTAATAGTAAATGGAATATATTTGAATTTCTAGCTTATAATTTTTTGTGGGGTTTCTTTCTACCTTTATGGCTGACTTTTGCGTTTCTACATAGCTTTATACATTCAATTTTTAAGACCAGTTATACCTTGGGTTTACATATACCCTATTAACCTTCCACGGCTCGAATTAATTTGGATTAATCTTTATGTTGGATCAAAAAAATACATCTAAATATTTTTACTAATAAATTCATAGACAAGTTATATAAGTTTTACATATGTATATATATTTTTTAAAGAGAATTAGGCGTTTGCCAAATATAGTTTAAATATTTATGTTTTATATATATTCTTTTAAATTCCATTGTGCTGCAATTGTTTTGATATACAATAAATGTTGTTACACATTCATAATTATATAGCGCAAAAATGTTTTCAACATATAAAAAGGTCTACGCAATTACCTACGAGTTATTTAATTATGACACTGATAATATAGTAATTTTAAAAAAATGTTGTGCAGAACCTTTTCTAAATCTGATACAGACGGTCCCGGTTGTCAACATGGATTTCCTTATAACTTTTTTATACCGATAAAAAACTAAAGTCCTCCTTATGTGGAGTAAACAAATATTGTGTGTGGTAGCTCTAGTTTAATTTCGAATGGTCCCGACTTATGTAAGAAACCTATAAATTGTGCTTATGCAGTGCTCATGGTTTCTGCAACAACAAAAATAAAAACATTTGTGTTGTTTTAAGCAAATTACTTAAAAACTACATAATGCAAATTGAATTTGAATGTTACAAACTTGATTTTTTTTTTTAAATACATATAATATTTTGTTTTTTTTTTATGTTGAATAATTAAGTTGAACAACACACAAATATTAATACGATTTTTAAAATGCAATTGAATTAGCATTATAAATACACATATATATTTTTTAATTAATAATAAATTCTAATTCGGCGAACAAATGCCAAACCATTCTAAAAATCAGTACAATTGATTCATATATCATTATGGGTTATAATTAAATCGTTTTAGAAAATTACAAAAAATTATTGCTTTTGATTTTTGGTTTCAACTCTTTACAATTGAAATATGTAAATATGTAATTAATTTGTTAAGCCCTGTGAAATAAATATATTTTCAAAGAAGTTTAGCTGCTCTTGATAAATTAAACAAAAGTATTCATATTTAGTTGGAAGTCATTTAAATGTAGGATGCAATTTAAAGGGTGATAAAAACAAATGAAAACACATTAAAGTATTTAATTTTTATATTTCTTTGAATAAAATTTAAGAATATGTACATAAAGTTAAATTAATAATAGGCACGTAATTAAGAATTTAAATTATATATATACAAATGTATGTACAGAGATAATACAGCTATGAGTAATGAGTCTATTTTTAAGCTTGTACGGTTGAAAACTTAAATTAAATAATTTTAGGGAGCTTTCTTTTCATTTTTATTGTATACTATATGTATGTAAATAATCCTCTGGATTTTTTATGCACCAAATTTTGGGAAACCAAAAGGCAAAATGGGTCAATTAACTAAAATTCCCTCCTGCATCCTATATATCCCCCCATGTTTAACCATTTGCTGCCCATGCTCAGTCGTTGTGTGTGTGTAAGTGTGGGTTGATTGTATGTGTAAAATAGGTTTTTTTTTAGAGCACATGCAAATTTTCGCAGCTCTTGGACTTGGAGTCGCGTGTCCAAACCCTTCCCAGCAGCCCTTTAACTTTGAGACTGGTAGAAGTGCGCGATCCTCGATACTTGCGTGGACTGCAAGGGAGAGAAAGAGGATATTAGCTTGTTGTTTTAAGGCTTAAAGTGTTATTGAAACTCACCTGCTTTGTGCACTGCCCGGCGGCGTTCCAGCTGCATCTCCCAGAGGACCCAGCGGCGTATTGGCATTTAAGCAGCCAGCGCTCAATGGAGAGCAGGCACGACGCTTTGACTTGCGAATGGAACGCTTGCGAAACAGATCCCTGGAGGCAAAAAACACATTACAAAGTCAACAAAAATTCTTGTAACTTTCGAATTAAGTTGCTTACCTGGACTTCTCGGGATTCTCAAGCTTGAGGCGTATCTGTGATAACAGACCCACCAGCAGCTCATCCACATTGTGATTGATGCCCACCGATGTCTCAATGAATTTGCAATCGTATGCGGTAGCCATCGCTTTGCCCTCTGCAATGAAATAAAGTTCCAAATTACCTTTGTGAAGAATCTCAGTTATGCTTGAAGTTAATCAAATCAAATTGCGTCGCTTAATTTAACTCATGGCCGAAACTTGGACACTTAATAACTTAACACGTTACCCATTAAACCCTCAAACTTCCCTCTCTCTCTCTTGAACAACTCTGTACGGATTTCGTCACGTTCTCAGCGCCAGCTGTCGTAAAAATCTGTAGCCTACAATAAGTAGCTAACAGAGTGTTGCTCCTAGGCCTAGGCTACGCTTTTATGACAAACACACAAGCCATTTTTATTAACGATGTGCGAAAAAGTTGGCGTCACTTTTATTCGATTTTGATAGCATGTTCTCATCTCCTCTCAGCTTATTACGGCGTACTTTTATTAAACACCCAGCTGACAAAAACAATCTGTGAAGTACTTTGGAGCCTTAAGGTTTTTATTGCAAAATATTTACCCAACAAAAGTCAGTTTTGCGCAAACTTCTAATATTCAACTATTTAAGATATGGCTATGAATATTATTAACTATATTATCTAACCATTTTAACCTTCTGTAAATGAAAAACTCATTTCCTGCTTAACATTTCCACAGTTTAGTCGCTATAATTGCCTTTTTATTAAATCAGATTCCTTTTTTCATGTTTTCTTTTTCCGGATTTGTTACAATGCTATAAATGTTTTATGAAATTTTGGGAAAACACAGCATCTACCCCTAAGTATCCTGCTTTTATGTTGACAACAATAGCATTGGGCTTATTTGAGCGTAAGCCGCAGGAATGAAATGTAATCAATTTTGCGCTTAAACAATTTTCCCGACTACATGGGCACGCCGCCACGCCCCTTTTGCCCCTTACGTACTTGTAGTCCGCTGCTGTATGACCTAAATTTGCTTCCCGTTTGCTTCATTCTTTTGTTGACGCTGACACTTTCGTAAGCGACCATTAAAAAACAAATGTAATTTGTGCGAAATATTGAATTTCTCAGATGAAAGCCATGCTTTCAGAGATAAAACGAGAAGAGTGTCGTGCTAACGGCGCACAAACCTGCTGACCATTTAAAAAGATATCAAACACGAGCTTATCTAAAAAAGTCGAAACCTTAAATGCTCTACCCTAGTTCTCATCAAAGATTGGAGTCTAGAGAAAATATTTACTTTGTGGTTTTCTAATCACAAATTTTATCTGCTGAATTGTCAAACCAGCAAACACATTAAATAATGTAAAGCATCTACCAACTTTTACTACACTTCCTTCTTTCTCACAAGAGCGCTTAACAAGTTGAAACAAATCTTGAAAATTGTGTTGGGTAGGTGAAGTGGATGGATACTTGAAAATAGATAAAAGGCAATGAGCGTCCAGCGCAAAGCAGTGAAGTGACCTTCACTATGCTTCGGATTTAACGATGCCTCCGTTGCTAAACGGTTATATTTATACACAACGTTGTGTGTGTATGTGTGTGTGTAGGTGTGCCAATCAGCTTCCGCTTGATCAAGTTTCATTGAGCTACCAAAATTAAAGCGACCGCTTTTGTGGTGTCCTTTGCAGGCACACACACGCTTTCCGTGTCGCTTTATATTGCTATTTTTACGATACAAAAAGGAATATGTATATATGTATATACATACTATATAGGAAAAACCCAATCGAGCGCATTTTGAAGTGTGTTAATAAAAGAGACAACTGAAAAAGTCGTTTAGTCAGCTGCATTGAGTCACCATTTAGTTATTTACCTTCGGATGTAACGTGTCGACTTCTGGCTAGGTCCGCCTTGTTTGAGACTAGGATGACGGCTTTCTGGGCGATGTTTTGATTGGTCCACAGCACCTGAAGCACCTGCTCGGCAATGCTGAAGCTGCTGCGGTCTGCCGCGGAGTAGATGACGCAATATCCATGTGGATCATAGTTGGTCAAGCATTCATCTGGCTGTGAAAGCAAAAGGATACAAAAACGAGAAACGTTGACATTGAGTGCGGTTCAAGAGATTCCAGCTGCTGCTGTGTGTGTGTCTGTGTGTTGATTGTGCATGTTAATGGCATTATGAAATGTCACAGATAAAGTATCTCTAAGGTTGCATGGTTGAGTGGTTAGGATTGACCTTACTTCAAATGACATTTTGAGTTCGAGGTTAAAGGGGTGGGTGAGAA
This sequence comes from Scaptomyza hsui, assembly GCA_018152825.1. NCBI lineage: Eukaryota > Metazoa > Arthropoda > Insecta > Diptera > Drosophilidae > Scaptomyza > Scaptomyza hsui. Next base: position 11,016,979 of record JAECXO010000002.1, read on the forward strand.
GAAGTCAAAGAACTTACCGTCATGTCATTGTATCCATGATCTATGAATATCAATTCGGATTCCTCGCCGCTAAGTAATACTGATACGGCTTTTTCGCCAGATTCATCATCTATTTATTACAGAAAACAAATATTTGATTAGAACAAGATTTAAAGTTAATTTTTTTAAAGTAAAGATATAAATAAGTATTGTATAAAGTAAACTTAAAGCAAGTTCTAACTACAAAGAAAAGGTGCAAATAACTTGAATATCATTCAGATAGTACTATATATATATACAATATATGTATTTACAATTGTCAGTTTGGTTTGTTGCTTGGTGGTGTTTATCTTTTAAGGGTCACTTTACAAGTAATTCTAAATTACAATATTTGAAGGTTTATATTACATGGGAAATGTGCATAGTTATTTTTTTTTTTGTACAGAGTTTTCAAATGTTGAATTGAAAGTTCGCTTTTATGATGAAATTCTCTAAATGCGCCCAGAGGTATGCAATGAAATATGAGCGACCGTGTGCTTGACTGTGCATGTGTGTGAGTGTGTACGTGTATTGTGTTTTCTTTCTTTCTATGTTTGAACACCAGCTATATTGCATATTGTTGAATTTATTGCCTTCGGAGCTTATTGAGTGAATGAACTGAAAATTGATGGGAAGGACCCTGATATTCTACTCGGCTTCCATTCAAATTATGACTGCACATAAAATACAACTGTAATTGACATATTCTACGTACTTATTACGTACAAAATGATTACTCATATGGTTTTTAATGAGATTTTATAGTCCAGTCAGTTATTTATGTGGCACATTTATCAGCTGAATGAATATTTATATTAAAAGCTCTTGTCAAAAAACTGCTCTCAACTTTAAACACATTTACACACATATTTGTATTTGTCTTTTATGTTCTATACTTGACCCATTCACGGGGGGGCGGGGGCTGGGTTTAGCTCTCTTAGTCAAACAAAGCCGCATTGATTGGAGACCCTCAATTGATAGAGCAGGTAATAATAATAATAATATTGTGTTTGGGGATAGTTTGTGTTTGTTTTTGGGGGCTTTGCGTGTGATTTTGTGATAGAGAAAGCTACTTAGGACTAAGCCGGTGGCCTAATTAAGGAAGCGGAGGGGCGGACGTGTATAAGTGGGCGTGTGTTGAGAGAGTGTGTGTGTGTGTGAGGATTAGATAAAATTAAGAGCTAAGTTGTTGAGTAAGTTAATTGGAATTCAATTGGAAACGCAATGCAAATGCAGCTCAAAACGTTAAATAAGTTAGTTTAATCAAAAATGAAAATTTTGGTTAGGATAGGTAATTTTTGTTGTTGCTTTGTTTAAAACAATTTGTTGTTAAGCATTTTTAGTATAGTAGTAGATTAAATATGGAGTTGGAATAAATATTATTATAAATAATTAGTTTGGATAGATTTTTTTTTTTTTTGGTTTGATTGTTGTTATTTTGTTGCTATTACCGTCAGCGGCTTTTTCAATATGTATGCGTATATCACAGTTGCCTAGATCTGAATCGAGGAAATTGATTTTTGTCATTTTGTTAGTTTTGGTTCGGTTTATATATTTATTTTGTGATTGTTGTTATGTTGGATGATATTTTTTTATGAGTTATGTAGGTCAAAAGACGAGAAAGAACAGAAAAATATCATTTCGTTTTTTGTTTAAATGTTATTTAAATATTGAATATGACATTTAAGGTGCTTGTTTTTTAATTTTTGGTACATTTATAGGGAAATTGGAGTTTTTTCGAATTTAAAATGCATATTAATGAGCCCAATTTAGTTTTATGTCAACTCCAACTTCCCGCATTTACAAAAAAGGAAAGCATTTTCCGCGGTGTACATTGGCAGCATTTTCTATTTATTTTGTTTTTGTGCGAAATTTCCATTGTGATTTGTAAAATTTTCCAACAGCATTCTGTTGGCTATTTTTTTTATGATCTTTTATGCCAATTGTGTGTTCAAATCTCAGCGTCCATATGTACAAGGCGGGTCGTAAAAAAGTCAACCAACATAAAGCACAGAACAGAAAAAATAATGATAAATATAAATATGTTTGTAAGATGGTCGTAAATTGTTGAAGTCAAGGGCAAAGCACAAAACGACACAAAAAATTCAACAGATAAACAAAAGCAAAATCAGACAAAAAAAAAGAAAAGAAACACATTTATGAAGGCAAATGCCAAGGCAACCCATAAGCAAAAACAAAACTAGACAAACACACATACATTAAGGGTCAAGGGTTGAGGACCAGACTGACACAAGGACACACACACATACACACATACAATGACAAAGCACTTAAGCCTAAACCTAAACACTAAGACGAAGTTTAAGCAGCATTCAAGGGGCACTTTTTTGGCTGTTTGTTGTAGGGGGTGGGAAGGGGACTTGTGCTACTCACCAATACTAGTGTCATATGCATGCAAATACTCCGAGGTCATGAACTGTGAGACCAGCGAACTTTTGCCCACTGCCGGACCGCCAAGCATCAGAACTCTGCAAAGGATTAAGAGCATGGACTTTAGTTGAGTTGCCCAGAAACAAAGTACTTGACAGTTGGTTACCTGTAGGGTCCGTTGCCTGGATTGGAGGTGCTGCTCTCACGACTGGAGGCAAGAGAAGTGCGTGCCGAGGCTGAGCTATGTGCAGACAACTGTTGTTGCTGTTGCTGCTGTTGCTGTTGCTGCTGTCCCTGTTGTAGCAGTTGTTGTTGTTGCTGCTGCTGTTGCTGTTGCTGTGCAGTCAAGTGCTCAGTGCTTGAATTGGAGCTGGCAACGCTGTTGTTGGAGCGACTGCGTCGACTCTTCAAAGAATCGCCACGATTCACAACGCCTTTGCCTGTGATGGAAAAGTGCCGGAGTCTATAGTATTCTTCCTCAACGCCAGTGTTGGGCATCGAAGCAACTCTAAAAGAGAAAATTCATTTATAAAGCGTTTGCCATTTAATGTGATTGCTGCTCCTGCACTTACCGAGATCTTTGCTGTGGCAAGCATAGTTGATTTGGACGTCCAGAGGCGCGACTGCCGGGCATCTTAACCGACTGTGAACGGCTGTGATGTGGTGAGCCATAGCTGCAATTAAATTAAATAATTTAAATTGCTTAAAGTTGCACAAAACCAATAGAAAAATCCTGCTGCTATTGACAGTTGCCACGAAATGCAGCAACATTTAAGCGTTAATTGGAATAACGTATGTGTATGGCTGACTGCGTTTTGTGGCTTGGCCTTGCAACACTTGCCACACGCAGACTTGTTAGCTAGTGGAATTTTTCGGTAGCAACCACAACAAGTTGCCAAAGAAACCGAAATATTTATAAATTTAATCTACGATTTCAATATTTATTGTCAACACTTGATCAGTTTCTTAAATATGCCAACCAGTCGTATACTTAATATCCGATTTAAGCATATTCAATCGCTTGCAGCACATCAAATGCATTTAAAGGTCATATATTATTTATTTTTTGAAGCTTATGACTTTTCTTTATGGTCTTTTGTGCTTTTGGCTTTTATAGCCCCATCATGGCTATCAATCGAATCGGCTTTTATGATTGTGGCGGCATTAAATGACGATTCAAGAGAGAAAAAGAGACTTACCGCATTTCAAAGTCGCGCAGCTCCTCAATTGTCAGTGTATTGGTTACATCCAACAGCTGGCGCATATTCTCATCGCGTTTGTGTTGTTGCTGCTGCTGCTGCGTTGTTGTTGTTGTTGTTGTTGGGAGTAGGAGTTACCCTGCACCTGGTGATGATGATGATGCTGATTATGATGCAGCTGGGAAGCGGCATGTGGCGAATGCGCCAGCTGCTGTGAGTGACGCTTGCGTGCATTCAGCTCCTTGCCCTGTTCCACACTGATGAAGTCTCCTTCATTTTTGATGAGCAACGTTTCCACGGTGTTGTCCATGCTCAATGATGGCTGTGCAGGAGAAAGAGAAGGGAATAATGTTTGATTTAAGCGGATTGTTACAATTGAATGGATTTCTTTCACTCTTTCCTTTCTTGCATTAGAATTTGTGTGCCGTAGTTAATGGATTTACACTGCGCAAATTATATTCAGACCTTCGTCCACTTTTGTTGTGAGTGAGGCTCAAGGCTATAATTGAGCACAATAACTTTTTGCTTTGCCCTGCCTTATCTGCACCTTGAAGTGTGGCAGTTGCGTGCTGCTAACTAAGTCAAGCATTTTGCCAATTGGTGTCGAGGCAAAGTGCTTCCTTAACTTTAGCAAACAGGGTCAACACTAACTCTTACCAAATTCGAATTCCCAAACAAGCCCTTAGGCTCAACTCTTACCGACAGCTCATTGAAATATCCAATTTATGTTCTAATGAATACCGCATTTTGTGTATTTTCAAAGCATTGAAAAGTGGTGCTAATTTACAGCACAAGTTTGTACTTCCTTTTAATAAATTTGTCTGGCTTTAGAAAAAAATGTAGAAAAGTAGATCCCGCCTTGTTGAAAGCACTCGTAAATTGTTGCGAATTAACAAGCGAAACGCATAAATTGCAACAAATTCGAAAATTGTTTAACAATTTTACGCAAACATCCAAAACTTTTGCCATAAATTACTGCCCAGTTTAGTCTCCACACCTGTAACGTGTAACGAGGCACACATTCTACACACACGTTAAATACTTGAGCATTTGTTGAGTAAATGTTGAAATTAATTTCACGTATACTTTATTGGCATTCATGACAAAAGAAAAGAAAAGCAAGCCTCTTACGGCTTGCCTAATTAATAATACACAAGTGTATGCGTGTGTGTGCCACAAGTCGCGTGGCACATGCCTCCAGTGGACGCATGTGTAACTTTATTTTTGGACTAACGCACACACACTCACACACAGGAGACCAATTTGAGGCAAGCAATCGAGTCGACTGTCCGCAAAAAACCTTGATGAAGATATCAATTTTTGCGCTGACAACGCTGCGTATGAGCAATTTTCTTGTGCCACCCGTTGCTATACAACGTAAATGACCTGTAGGTGCTGTGTGGCAGTCGGGTAGTATACGCAATATTGAAGAAAGTTTAATGAAGAATGAAAATGTAAGCATGAAAGTTAAATATAACATATAGACTTTTGTAAAGTTGAAGTTTGAACTCTAAAAACTCATTGCTGAGTATCTAGCTAGTCGTGCATACTTCCACTCCATGATTTTTTCTTTGGTCTGGAGTGTGTTTCTCATCAATTGCGAATCGGCCCATTAGCCAAACGATTTGCCGGGTGTGAGGAATATGTATAGCACTTTTTAAATAGACAAATTAAATAAGAATCGTAGCCACAAAAAAAAAAAACAACCTAAAAGAGGCGTAAAAAGCAAACCACAAATGTTGCATTTAGTTGGATTACGAATGAATACACAAAATAACTTTGTTTATTTAGAAACTTTTGCTGCATTTCAGCTAATTTTAATGCTTGTGTTAATGCAGTTTTCCTTCATTTCTAATTCAATGCATAGGCCATAATAAAAAGCACAAATTTGTAAAGGGTTGTTTTTGCTTCGCTTTTTCCAGGAGCCGACAAAGTATGCCGAATATGTGCATAAATTTAATGCTCAAGTTGGCTGCGTCTGCCAGCACTCACTTTACACCTCAATGTGCCCCCCGCACCGCTTTTTTTTATGTATTTATTTTGCATGTCGACGTTTAAAAATACATTTGGTTTGCTTTGAATGTGTATAAAAATAATCTCGCACTTTCTGGCCAAAATCACTTGTTTTGTTCAATAGCCTGTAAAATTCGATGTCTAAAATTGTTGGCTGTTTGCCTGTTTGCTATTCAGAAACTGTTCACAAAACTTTTTGCAACAATCTTTGAAACAAATCGATTTATTAATGCTTGTTTTGTGTGCGGCGCACAGAAAACAAAACAAAACAATTGTTTTGATAGTTATTGTTTCGTTTTGATTGCTTGCTTTATTAAAAGCATTTCAATTGAAAAGTTTTCAATTGTGAGCAGCTTTAAGTTGAGTTTTAATCAATTTATGATGCTGTTGTATAAGTTGTATGCTAATATTGTTTTCAGCTATAATTTCAAATCAATTTGAGATAAACATATCAATAGATCAACATGGTTTTTATTGAGCTATTTACTGGTTTTTTTGGTGCTATTTCGTGGTAATTAACTTAATTGCCATGGGTATAGACCAAATTGATATTGAAACCTCTCCATCTCTCTCTCTCTTTTGTGGCATTCCAGTTGATTACATTTGGTTATTAACGAACGCTGCTTTTTTTTTTTTTGTTGTTGCTGTTGTTTCGTTGTAATTTCGCTGGCCACGCGCCAGATGCCTGTCCAAAGGGTGCAAAGTCTGTGCAAAAACATGCTACACACAAAGGTGTATCTGTTAGTGTGTGTGTGTGTTGTTTTGGCCAGCACCCAATTGAACTCTGCAACCCCCCTTTTCCCACCACTCTCCGCTCTCTTGCAACTCACATCTCAGCCCATCTCCAGTTGCAGCTAAAACTATTCGCTGCTATTTGCTTCAGCATTTCCGTGTGCTGCGGCTATTTTCAGATGCTGAACACAATGGAGTTCATGCTGGTGTGTGTGTGTGTGTGTGTACAGTGTATGTGCGAGTGTGTGTGTTTATTTATGGTCGTGGTTTATTTATGGAACTGCAAAAAACTGCAGCAAAACTCTGTAGAAGCAGCTGTGAATGGGGTCAATGGATTCGAAGGCAAGTCGCAGCAGGAAGAATGCATTCCAGCCGGAGCAGCCGGAGCGGGCCACTTGGCCAGGGTGGGCCATGTATCAGTTAATTAATGACACTTACAAGACACTTCGAGAACTCGGCTAACACACTGCCCTCAAATGGATAAACATCAGCCAGCCAGCCAGCCAACCAACAAAGGTGCCCCCGAATGCAAACAAAAAACGTAAGAAATCAAGTAAGAACTTGGAGATACCTCGTGAGCATTCTCAACATCAAAAACACTTCTTTAATGGGTATTTAAATCATGCATAAATTATTCGCATATCGTTAAACTACTGAACTCAACGCCAGCTGCTAACAAAACAAAAATTCGGCCAAAATTAAGTATACGCCAACGACACTAACGAGTGTCGGCTTGTGAACTTTTGCTTTGCTTTCTATATGTTTTTTTTGGCAAATGTCTGTAGCTATAATTAGCGGTAATTCGTGTGGCGGCCTTGACAAATGTGCCAAAAAAAAAGAACAAAAACACAAACAAAAACTGTGGTCAATAACCGTTTTTAAAGAGGCGGCCAGCAAAGCATAATATGTTACCATTTGGCATTATTAATGGCTATCAATTGTATAATTTGACCCTGTTGCCTTTGGGTAGTTTGACCCGAAAATTGTTTGATTGAACTACGCTTTGATGTCGTCTATAGCAATGAACCCAAGTGGAAATTTCGGGTCCATGTGAATAATTGAGTAGGAGCTTAAGGCTGTTGCCTTGTTCACCTTAGACAGGTTATCTTCCCAACAAATCCCATAAAATAATCAATTAAATATGAGGCAAGCGAGGCAGCAAAATTGTCTTTCTAGCCATTAGAGAACGCTCCTTTTAAGGCTGAAGGACTCTCTAGTGGGCGGGGCAGGCTGTTGAGTTCTGTAAATGCTTTCGTGTTGGCGACTTTGGCGTTAGCCTTAAACGTTGCCTGTTTGCGACACCAAGGCCTAAAAACAAATGCATTTGCACGTTAACACTTCCCCCTCCCCTCCCCCCTTCACCCAATCCTACAATTTGTGCTTCAATGTAAAATCAATAGACACGAAACAGCAACAACAACAAAAATTGTTATTTGCATGCCTGTTTTTGATATTTCCAACGTGTGTTGTTAGGAAGGTGAAAAACAGCTCACAGGAAACTTGGCGCAAAGCATTTATTGTTTACATATTGTGCGAGTGTGTGTGTGTGTGTGTGTGTGTATGTTTAGGGAGGGGCATCAGATAGTGACCATCAAGGCTGCATTCGGATCAGTTGCAGGTGCATGCTCGGTTTTTGTGGCTTCTTGTTTAGGACAACAATTACAAGGATTTGTGTGCAATAGAGCCAAGTTTTCAGTAAACAGATTCAAGAAGCCAATTTCGTTAAACTGAAAAATCTTGTGAAATTCAATTTCAATCCGTTTAATCGTTCTTAGTTCACACGCCCACACCCTTTGTGTTTTTTTTCCATGAAATTTTTATGCCGGATACTTTCTCTATGTGTATTAAAATTATTGCGTTGTTTTGGAGCAAGATATTCTTGTGAAAGGAAATTGTATCTTGCTGTTTTTTATGAGTGTAGTAGTCAACAATATAGAAAGAAGATATGAAAAATGACTAAGGTATTATATGGTGTATGTATATAGTATATCCAGCTGCTGTTCATGTCATGTATGTTTTGTTTGTTTGTTATTATGATGATTATAAGTAATTTTCCGCTTTTTTCATCATCATAATTATATATATCTCTGTATAAATACTACATGAGAAACAACTCTCATAACATGCTACATGTTTTTCCCCTGCGATTATTAACAACAAATGAACTATACTCATTGCGCCTTATAACGAAATCGTAAAATGTTAATAAATCACAACAAAAAAAACATGTTGTGACTAAGAAGTTGGACATCGTTTTCCCCTTAGTCTCAGTATAGATTACTTTAAATGTAAATAAATATGTATTCATGTAAAATATCCTCTGGTTGTGTGTATGTGTGTGTAGGGAGAGGAGGGAGGAGAACCTGGCAACCTGTGCCTTGGCATGATTTCATTTTCATTTATTGTTGTTTCTCTGGTAGTTTATTTTGACAGCTGTCGTCGCCCCGGCGTGAGATGTATAAATATATTAACATATAGTACAACTGTCAGTTGAACAATTCAATTAAATATGATATATACAATATTTACAATCACATTAACTTTGTCTCTACAGACTTAAGAGGTTTTCATAACAACCTATAATAGCTGGTCGAAATTTCTTAGAATATAAAGTTGTGAAATGAAGTCAATAATTGAATGGATATAATCGTTTTGTTTTTTTTATAATCAAAGGTTTTTTGCAAATTTTATTTAAGGTGAAAAGTTTATTTTGGGACCAAGCATTAAAATGTAGCTAATTAGAATTATTATTTTGAAAAGACCTCACATTAATTTAAGGAAGTGTTTACGCTTACATATATTTAGAAATTAAATTTAAGGCCAACAAAAAATAAAGTATACGTAAAAATGGCAATTCAAAGGTCATCAAAATGCAACTAAATGCATTTAAAATCTGGGAACAATTTATTAATTAAACTATCTACTAATAAGGATTTCTAGATTGTTAAACTGACGTCACATAACAAATAAGCGTCATAAACTAGGCTAATACTCATTGCCAAACAATGAACTACGTACTGTGCCTATCTTATCTGATGGCCCATTGATGAAAAAAACATACTTAGGTTACACCTACCTCCTTGTAGCGCTTGGATAGACTGCGGCAAATGCGCTTGTAGAAGGGCGCCATTTTAAATGTGGTTTTTTAAAGCTTCGAAACAATTTAAATTACACACAATTTCAGCGATTAAATATCTCTGATAAGTCTTTGATTTAGTTTCTTGATATGATAGTAGAGACACACGTTTATATAGTTTACATGTCTGTTTGCCTTTGAAGAACTTTTCGCGGCACTCACAAAATTAACACGATAAATAATAGACTTTTTTTAATATTGCTATTTTCCAGTTAAGAACTTTTATGTTTTTTTGCGCAGTGGCTAATATAACGTATATATTTTTATTGATTGTTGCTTGTGCTATGTGTTGCTCTCGGGCGGATCGTAAACATATGAATGAGTCGATCTGCGTGCGGTGCGAGTCTTTTTATGAGCTGCCACACATCGGCAGCAACAACAAAGCAGAGAAAGATAAATGTTGGGAGAGTGCGCGCGCAGCTCGAAATCAGGAAATGAGACGCACAAAGAGAGACACAAACAGAAAGAGAGAGATATTTATGTATACTTACTTGCTGGACAACGATTGTGGCACGCGGCTGCTTACAGACGGCAGCTGCCTCCAGGGGATTGGCTGTCACATTAATGGACAATGAATCCTCCAGCTGCTGTGTCTGTGCCTTTGACTTGGATTTGCTTTTGAACGAACGCTTGCGTGTGCTATCCGTGGGACTCAGAGAGGCGGAATGTATAGATTCACTGCCCGGACTGTGCATGTGCAGCATGTGCAGATTGAGCGTGGAGTTCGAGCCATGTTTGGGTGGTATTTGCTCGAATTTGTTGGCAATGTCCTCGAATTTGTTCAACTCGGCGTATGAGTGATCGCTGGGCGAGGATGAGGACTTGGCCTGCGGATAGAATGCATCCGATTGTGGCACATACTGCTGATTCTCCCGTATCGTCGTGTGTATCACCGAATCCGGCCTAATGCGCTTCGAATTCTTGCGCGATGGCGGATGTTCCCGATCCTGCTGCTGTTGCTGCTGCTGCTGCTGCTGTTGTTGCTCCTTTTGTGTGAGACGCGAATATTGCTGAAAGATGTCAGCGCTAAGTTTGCGTTCATACACCGAACAGTTCTCCGCCTCATCCGAGTCGCTGCTGGTGCTCGCCGTTGCCGAACTGGGCGCAAAGCATTCCCGCTGTATCCGCTCATAATCCAGAGCCTCCCTATCGAAGGGAAACATGGTGCCTGCCGCGGCTGCCTCACGCAAGCAACGCTCGCTGCTGCCACTCGACGAGCTGGACGAGTATTTCCGCTGCTGCTGCTGTCCCGTGGATGACGGCGACAACTGTTGTTGGGTTTGACGCTGCTTTTGATTCTGACAGCTGCCAAAGAAGTTGCCATCCTTCATGGTGGGCGGCGCCGAATTGATCTTGGCGATGGCGCCCGTTGACGCAGATGGCGTCGTGCGTTTACGTTCACGCTTGGGACTCGTCCTACTGCTCGAGGAGGGTGAGACGTTGGGGGAGATGCGATTACGTGTGGTGTTGTTGTTGGCATTCATCGCATCGTTGCCACATCGTTCCCTGGCGCGCAACTTCTTATTGTTGTCCTGCCCCTGCTGTGCATCCTCCTTGAAGGTGAAGTGACTACGCATCTTCTCGCTGCTGCGCGCCGACTTGGGGGATTGGGGCGGATCGAATGTGAAGTGCTCACGTCCGCGCGTCGGAGCTGGCGCCGTGCTGGGCTGACGTGCCGCTGACGTGAGCAGCAACGGTGTCGTCGATGTCGGCTCTCCGGCCAGTATCGACAGACACGATTCCTGGCTCTGCTATGCAAATGAGTTAACGAGAAACAACAACAAATAAAGCTTGCCATTGACTGGAACTTACCTCGGTGCTGTCCTGTAGATTCATGTCTGGGCGCGTCGGATAGCGTGAGCAGCTCGTTAGTTCCAATTCAGTGCCAGTGCCCGCCTCGTGCTCCGAATCGATTTGTATGGCCGTGAGCAATGGCTCCTCCAGCGAACTGAAAAGCGGTTCACTGGGACCTGAATTGTCGCCTGCGAGAGACAGAAGTAAGCCCGTTTGATTAGTTGATTAATTAAAATGGCAATCAATCAATTCCTACCTAAGTCGAGGGAGTCGCACGTCTCCGATGTATCCGTGTGCGTCACATTCGTGATGAGTGTGCATGCCGAATCTGTGGATGTGTTGATGTTCGTGTCCGGTATCGAGGCTGACGAGGTGCCCATAACAACCAGCTGGCAAAAAACCTATCACGTCAGTAGGAAAAAAAAAGGAGAAGTTTTTCCTGTCTTAACTCACCTTGGGCACTCCTATTGGATGCAACGGGGTTGCACCACTCACCGAGTTGTGGTAGGCGCTGGAGACGGCATTCATGGGTAAACTTGTGAGTGGGGAACTAGCCGAGGTGGATGCATTAATCTTGTTCTTAATGCTGCGTCCGCTCTTGAAGTAGAGACGACGCAAAGCGGTGGCTGTTGAGGAACCGGAAGTGCTGAAGCCATCGTTATCCGAGCCGCTGGAATTACTACCACCCGAAAGCAGGCCCATGCCGTTCAGTTGAGCCGCAGCACGCACCGCCGTTGGCGTCGATGGCTTCGACGTGGATCTGGACGTTGAAGTATTAGAAGTGGACGTAGTTGTTGTTGTTGGTTTTTGTGGTGTTGGTTTTGGGGGTGCGGAAGGAGTTGCAGTTGCAGTTGCAGGTCGCGTTGTCGACACAGTAGATCTATGATTGGTGCGGGGCGAGGCATTGGAACTGGACGTGGATTGCTTGCTTGTGGTTGTTGTCTTCTCGCTGGAGTGTTGACCGAGTGCTAGGGCCATCATCGCTGCGGATCGTGTGCTTATATAGCAGGTGGGCAGCTGCTTGGATTTGCTGTGGTTGTTATTGATGCTGTTGTTGCTGTTGTGGTGGTGGTGTTGTTGTTGTTGTTGTTGGCTAGTGGTGCTGTTGCCCTGTGCTGCATGTGAAAGGGATATTGTCATGGCTACAAGGTGAAAGAGAATGTGAAGATAAATGTGAGATTATAATTTTACTAAGGGCTCATTGAAAATAACATTAAAGCTCAGCTTCACTAAAGCTTTTAGTTAATCTTAAAGCTTACAAGAACATTAAAGTTGAAATACTAAAGGCTAAAGCACATTAATGCTCAGCTTTAGTAAAGCTTTAAGTTTTGCTTTTAGCCTTAAAGCTGTAAAGCTTAAAGATAGACATTAAGAGATTATAATTGTATGTTGTTGAAAAGCCTAATGTGAATCTAGGGTCTAGGGTTGTGAAGTTTAGCTTTTAGCTAACAAAACATTAAAGCTTAAAGCTAAACTTAAAGCTCAACTTTAAAGGCTCATCTACTTTAAAGCTTACTTCTATTAAGTCTATAAGTGATATGTGCACATTCTCAGGACACGTGGTCACTCCTAAAGCTAACATTAAAAGACAATCAAGTTGAGCAAATTACGCGTTCAAAATCAACCTACACAGAAAAAATCAATAAACTCTAGCGTGACAGGGAATTTAATCAACACACACACATGACTCATAAGCTATTGAGAATTCGGGGGTTTGAGAACTCTCCCTGTCTCCTTATATAGTATCTCGGGGTACTTTACCGTTACGCGCACGGAAATGCCGCCACCCCGCTGAATTCATTTTTACCTGTGCAATTTGGCACGTAAACAGAACCGTGATTCTGATTCCAATGAAAACAAAACAAATAAATAAAACAGAGAGAGAGAGAGAGATAGATAGAGATAGATGATAATAATATTATCGTATAATCAAATTCCACAAATAATTGAGTGGCAGATTCGTTTAACGCATATTAAACACTCGAAGGCCTGTTGTTGTGGTTGTTTACCTGTTAGCTGCTCAATGAAAATTGCCCGTTAGTTTCAAAAAAATATAACAGAACAGACGTAACTAGAACATAAATACCACGCAACACAGCGCCAAACCGGATAAGAGGAGTCAAAAGACTTTGACCCAAAAAGAACACAAAAATTCGCAACATGTCGAATTTATTTTTATTTTTTTTCCTTTTTCATATGTCGCGCCCCCGTTGCGAAAATGCATTACAAGAATCAACTGTTGTTGTTGTTGTTGTAGCATGTTTCCAGCTTTATTTACACAAATGTCACTGAAAGTGTGTCAACTTTGTGTTGTTGTGGAATGGAAAATGCCAAAAACATGTGCACAGAACAGCAGCAGCAGCAGGGAGAGAGAGAGAGAGTGAGTTCTGGGAATTCGAACATAAACATTGGGTGAAGTATACACTACTCTATAATAACTATGGAGTAAATAAGTAAGAGCTATTACCTTGACCACGACTCCGGGTTGTTGGGGAGGCGCCTCCAGCTACTGTTCCTGCTGCTGAGGGTGCAGCTGTGATAGGCGTTGTTGTTGTAGGCGTGGCATTGGGCGCTGGGCTACTCTCGCGAAAGATGGGGGAGCCGGGTACATAACGCTCAGGCTGTAAGTTGTAAAAGATAAAAAGTTCGAAGTGTTATTAATTACAATAGAAAAACTAGTAGCAAAAATTAAAGATAAAGTTGATGGTAAGATATCAGTTAGAAGACAATATTTATAGTATAAAAATATTGTGTTGATAAGATATGACAAGCAGATACAATTGCAATCGATACTCCAATAGTCATGTCTCTTGTCAGTTTCAGTCGTGTTTTAGAGCCAAAGACGTTACCATTACCAACTGTCAATTGAAATCAACAAGTGTTGCAGACCAAAAAACTTGAGATGCTAAAAGCCTCACTGCTTTTGGCATTTTATGTCACTTTGCTAAGGACTGCCGCTCAAACAAATGGTTGGTACATATAGGTGTTAGGAATATTCAATTTCCACTTAACTAAATTAGCTGTTTTTATTTCGAAACATGGTCTACTCAATACTAACAATTTATGACAGCCAACCACAAAAATCAAAAAAGAAAAGAAAATCAGGTATGAAACGTTTTTCTATTTTCTTGGCAAGCTCTTGGGCTAATAACAAACATGAGACCTCCACGCGATTCCAAGAACTTTGCTCTGTGCGTATATATGTATATATTCAAATCTACTCGAAAATGCATATAGAACAAACACAAAAATTAAGTATCTTTAAGTATATGCAGTTCGCTCTAAAATCATAACCGATCTCTTGTGCTCAGCTGTCAACGCCACTCTCCAGGGACCGCATTTAATTTATTGATTGCTACACAAAAGATAAACCAAATCGTTTCTCAAAGAAAACTCACACGCCATAACGCTATATTTTTAGCTCACTTGGAACAGTGGAACGATAACTAGAATAACTATAATATTTCTTGACAAATTGTTAACTGTTGCTGTTAACTTTTTTAGTTAAGAGATGGTCTTTAAGTTGAAAGTTTATTGAATATTTTTTTAAGTTCCTTGTTTGCCAGTTTGTAGACCACTGTGCTTTGTGGTGATTTTGATGTGTTTCAGGGTGCTTCAAATTCGCCCGAATGAATGACGAGTGTATAATGACTTATTCGCGAATACGGGGAACTGAAGCGTGCCAGTGCCAATAGATTGGCCATTTTATGCAGAATCGCAGTGCATTAAAATAAGCTCGAATTTTGACCGCTCACAGATTCTTTATTATTTAACGATGAAATTGTGATTTTCTGTAAAAGGCCTATTTAAAGAGCACAGCTCATTATTTGGATTGCAACGATCGAGAGGGTAGAGTGTTGCAGGGAATAGCAGGCGTTGATGGAGAGGTGGCAAGTGCCTCAGCTGTGTGGCAGCTGTTAGATGATCGGTTTTTGTTAAGGAACAGGGTCAATTGGGGTTTGAGGCCGACCCGGGAGATCTCTAACAATAATGCCCTATAAAATCTGTAGGGAGTTTTAGGATAAATCTAATACTTTTTGTAAAGGGCATTCAATTTCCATCAATCTACACACATGTGAACTATTTTTGTGCCCTTTCTCATACTTTTGACAATATATATATATTTTATTAAAATCACCAAGTCTCGTGTCAAGAAATCAGAATTTTTACAACACTTTTTCTTGCCAACATTTGGCTGTGCCTGTTGCTATTCTTGTAACAACGTTTTTGTTGTAGTCTATTGACGTCATTGTTATTACACAAAAAACGTAAACGCATATAGAATATATACATAGATAGATACATGTCGAGGACGCTGTCGTGCCACTTGGCAAATAGACACAAAGTCTGTTGCCAAAATTCTCACTTTAATGCAATTAATTTGAATAGAAACAACAAAAACAAGCGATTTGGGTGTTTTTATAGATTTTCATTTGTGTTTAATGTGTTGTTGTTGTTGTCGTTGTCGTTGTTGTTTTTGTTTTTGTTAATATTGTGTTGCTTTAGCTATTAATAAATTCTAAGAAAAGCACAATATCATCATTATGATCATTAACGTTGTCATCATCGGTTTTTATCATCGTGCACCGAAAGCGAAAGGCAACGTCATGACCTCGTTCAATATTTTCTGAGATGCGTACGTGTATTTTTGGATGTATGTAGTTTCTTTATAGTTTTATTTATGGATTTTTTTCATTTCTTTTTTTTTCTACTTGCAGCTCTCGAATGCTACGTCTGCAGCTACTTGAATGGGCAAAGTGATGCCACCTGCCTGACAAATGCGAGCGCTGTGCGCACTATCAACTGCACCAAAAAGTATTGCCTCACAATGCGGCAAGAGGCGGTTGTAAGTAGAAGTACAATGCTACAAAGTAGCAAACATAGTCCTCAATGAGCCGCAGCTGGCTGATTGGCTTGCAACAAAGTGGCAACTGCCACCAAGTTTGGCTGTGGCAACTTTGTAGCTAAAAACTTTCGGTTCTTTGCCCAACAAATTAGCTAGACTCACGTATACACTTGAGCTATAAAACTAAGCTCTTAAATACACCCTCACACACACTTTCACTCTCCTTTAAAGAAAGTAATTGAATATACGATGGACACATGTGGCGTATGAGTTATGTGCTAGTGGCAAAAAGTCATATCTTTTTGAGCGCTAACTTTTTTCTCTGCTCAAAATTTCACATGACCTTCAAGTCAAAGGATAAAATGAGAGTGAGTTAACTAAGATAGAAAGCTAAAAGTATATGTGGTAAATAGTTGGGTAAAGAGAGAAGAGAAGCATTATTTAAAGCCTAAAAGGATTAAAAGTTGTAATGTGCTTAGCTTTTGTCAAATTTGTAATTAGTTTAGATATAACTTAAAGTTTTTTTTGCTTTACTTTTTGAATAGCAAATTTATGCCGCAATTTCCATGGAAATTTAAAATGAAATGTGAGAGAGACACAGCTTGAATCGGCATACAAATGGTTAAGTCAAGCAGCCGACATTCAAACAACTGACGCTGATGAAGTGCTTTGGTTGTGATAGCTGGCATACAAAAATCACGTAGTGAAAGAACTCCGCCGACTGTAGGCCTATGTACATATATCGATTGTGTGTTTACGCTAAAATGCAAAATAGGAGAGAAGACAATTTCGGCGTGGGGGAGGGGTCTTTTTTTTTATATTGTTGTTGACGTTGGAGCTTTTGTGCTTTAATTTCGAGAGCCGCAGCAGCCACAGCAAATCAAACAAGAATCTTCTGGTTCTTCTGCGAATAATGTTTTGGGTGTGCATGAAAAGTCCATTACCATAATTTAATGGAAAGCCAGAAAGGCGTATAAAAGCCACAAAAGCCGCTTGAAGCTGAGCGACACACACACACACACACACACACACACATACACTCAGTATTATAATATCAGACGCATATGCTAACCCTTATCACCCCTCACACTTCTGCACCTCTACTTGAGAGGCTTCAACTTTGTCTGCTATCTGCTAACGTCACACTTGTAGAACTACCTCCCTGAACTCCTCGCGTCTTCAGCTCATTTTTTTTTTTTATACATATATGTATATATACATATACGAGTTGGATAAACATTTACTGGCGCTTCATTAGTCGGCAAGCCTTGAACTCTTTGTTATTGAATTTGCCGGATCAAAGAAGCCCTGAGCCTCGACGCAAAATGAACTAAAAGTTACTTATACGCCGGGTGGTACATAAAGCAGCATGGGCAACAGCATCTGCTGTCTTTCAGACTAAATGTGCCATTGATGCTCTGCCATAATGCAATTAAAACTTTTTTTTTTGCTTTGCACTCGGCCTGGTCTACTGAAATAAGAGAAAGACAACTAAGCCTGAATGTAGTCTGTGATATAAACAGAAACGAACTCATCATGCTAACATTTAATAGCTCTGTAATTGTATACATTTAGTAAAAGATAGCTTCATTAATGTTGATTTCAAAGAGTTGTGCAATTAAAGTAAAGAGAAAACTGAAGATTTTAGTCACAAGTTGCAACAAACAAACTTTATCGAAGGAACATGCTACAAAAATGTGTTGAGATAACTTTTAGCTCATGTTTTTGTATCTTTTTCACATGTCGCCGCCAGCACAATGGGAACAAAGTCATTTCCTTTCTACGTGACTGCCAGGATAAGCCGATTGTGAGTATTGAGAATCGAGAGAGAGAAAGGGTGTTAGATCAACTGCTAGACAGAATTGCGCCCGTGGCAAAATATATACAATATATAAATGATTCGTTCACACACTTTTTGGCAGATACTGAACGGAGTTAAAACGGATGAATCGTTTCGCACCTACTATCGCTCCTGCCAACAGAATCTATGCAACGGACACAACGGACGCGTCTACAACTCGAGTGGTAGCCTTGTTAGTGGCAGCAACGGTGGCAGCGGCGGAGGTGGAGTTGGTGGCAATCACAATGCCATTATACCAGGCAAAAATGGTTGCCTAGGAGCTAGACCAACGTTGTTGTTCTTGTTGTTAGTGCTGCTGCTGCTGCTGTTCGGTAACTGTAATTAGCATAAAATGGATGCGATGAAAAATGTCGAAAAGGACAGTGCAGATTATAATCCTAATGTCTGCGCTCAGAGATGAAAATAAAATGCCGCCAGCAGCCAATTAAAACGCTTTTAGTCGCCTGTCTGGGTTGTTGTGGTGTTAGGGGGAAAGGGGACAAGTTTTTGACAGCTATTGAGGTCATTGGGGTTCAACCTCCCCAAGTCAACTAAACTTCCGTTAACGCCCACATGTTGACCGCAATACGTGTATTTCTTTCTTTTGGTGGGGGACCTTCAATGGTTAGCTCATTATAATAAAATTAAATACGCGTTAAAAGCATACATAAATTCCAGCAAATGGCCAAAATTCTTCTGTTGTCTAATGATTTGACGACATTTTTATGTACATTTTTGACTATCCCAAAAGATGTCAAGTGCAAAAAAGCAAATAAAAATTAAGACATGTGTATTTCGTTAATTTGCCTCCTTCAACGTCTCTGTATACCTCAAGCACATACATTGTTGATTAAGACATCAACTTGAGACTCTGTTGTTGAAGTTGTTTGGCCTCAGCAGGAAAACTTTAGAGTTTCAGGCTAAAGACCACTTAGCTAAGCAAATATCTTGTTTACGAATTGTTGCTTTCATTTTGTCTCTTTAAGCTTCAAGAGTTGATGATTTTCTTTTATATATCGGTGGCAATAACGCATGCAAGGATTATTTTTGATCTTCTTTTGCCATATGTGAAAGCTTCGCAGATATTACTAGATTTCAATATCAAAAAATAAGTATACTAAAAATTTTTTAAATTTGTTTAAATGCCTACTGTTTTATAATAAAAGTAATTTAAGATTAATTTTGAAGCACTGTGATTTTTCAGAACTCATTTCCGATCATTTATTTTTAAAGAGCTTCCAAAACTAGCATTATCTCACGTTCCAATACCGTCATGACAATTTATTTTATTGCAAGTTAATAATCAATTGTTGTCGACGTTACGTGGGCAGACATGAAGCCTTTTCCAAACCAACCGTAAACATAGCCTCCACCGATAAGAGCTAGAATACCAATGACTGCAGTAATAGCGATACAACAGATCCATTGTTTTATGAACAATTGTTTGTCTTGCCACCACTGAAAAGATGGCACATCATATAACAGTAGGTTTTAAAAAAAAAACAAATTTTGAAATTATATTCAAATGCTTACTGTTGCTGTTAGTTAAAGTTATTATCATAAAGTTTCACTTAATTTTTAAAAGCTTTTTCAAATGCCTACTGTTCTGTTTCGGTTCTTTAATTTTTATTTTTAAAGAGCTTTACTTTCATGACAAATAATTTTATTGCAAATTTATAATCAGCTGTTGTCGAGCCAAACTTGGGATTCCTGAAGCCTTCACCATACCAGCCGAAATAATAGCCTGCACTGACAAGTAGTAGAATAACAGTGATTATAATAACACCGATGCATATGATCCGTAGTTCTTTTGAAGTCCGGCCACGACATTAAAGATTGCACAATATATAAAAGTAAATTTGATCAAAAACAACAAATTTTGAAAGTATATTCAAATGCTTATTGTTGCTGTTAGTTAAAGTTATTATCATAAAATTTCACTTATTATTTTAAAAGCTTTTTTAAATGCCTACTGTTCTGTTTCAGTTCTTTTATTTTTATTTTTAAAGAGCTTCCAAAAGTACCATTATCTCACGTTCCAATACCGTCATGACAATTTATTTTATTGCAAGTTAATAATCAATTGTTGTCGACGTTCGGTGGGGATCCATGAAGCTTTTTCCAAACCAACCGTTAAAATAGCCTGCACAGATAAGAAATACAAGACCAACGGCTGCAGTAATAGCGATACAACAGATCCATTGTTTTCTTGAACAAGTCCTGCCACCACAGCAAATTGAGAAAATATTGCACATCATATAACAGTAAATTTGATCAAAAACAACAAATTTTGAAAGTATATTCAAATGCTTACTGTTGCTGTTAGTTAAAGTTATTATCATAAAGTTTCACTTAATTTTTAAAAGCTTTTTTAAATGCCTACTGTTCTGTTTCAGTTCTTTTATTTTTATTTTTATTTTTAAAGAGCTTCCAAAACTACCATTATCTCACGTTTTAATCCCGTCATGACAATTTATTTTATTGCAAGTTAATAATCATCTGTTGTCGACGTTAGGTGGGGATCCATGAAGCCTTTACCAAACCAACCGCAAATATAGCCTACACCGACCATTATTGCTAGAAGAAAAACGACTATAAAAATAGCGATACAACAGATCCATTGTTTTCTTGAACAATCGTTGCGTGCACAGATAAGTGACCAAATATCGCTCATTGAATAAAAATAGATTTAAACAAAAACAAGAAATTTTAAAGTATATTCAAATGCTTACTGTTCCGGTTAGTTTAAGTTTTTATCATAAGATTTCACTTAATTTTTTAGAAGCTTTTTCAAATGCCTACTGTTCTGTATCAGTTCTTTTATTTTTATTTTTAAAAAACTTCCAAATCTAGCATTATCTCACGTTCTAATCTCGTCATTTTATTGCAAGTTAATTATCAGCTGTTGTCCATTTTATTGCAAGTTAATTATATTCAATAACTTGACCTGTTGTCGTCTTTAGTTCTTCCGATTTCCAGTCACCAAACCAACCTTTGTCATAGCCCGTACCGATAAGTGATGCCACAATAATAGCTATAACAATAGCGACACAAATCATACATTTTTTTCTTGACCCTTGCCTGCCACCAAAGCAATTTTGGAGAGCAGTGCACATCGTAAACAGTTGATTTGAACAAAAACAAGAGGAAGTACAACCAATTTTGAAAGTATATCACTGTTAGTTAAATTTTTTATCAGTGTTATGTTCATACCTTAAAACTTCACTTAATATTTTAAAAGCTTTTTCAAATGCCTACTGTTCTGTATCAGTTCTTTTACTTTTATTTTGAAAGAACTTTTAAGTCTAGCATTATCTCACGTTCTAATCTCGTAATTTTATTGCAAGTTAATTATCAGCTGTTGTCCATTTTATTGAAAGTTAATTATATTCAATAACTTGACCTGTTGTCGTCTTTAGATTTTCCGGTTTCCAGTCACCAAACCAACCGCTCTCATAGCCCGTAGAGATAGTTGATGACACAACAAGGGCTATAACAATAGCGAGACAAATAATAAAATTTTTTTTTTCCATTGCCCGCAACCTAAGCAATTTTGGAGAGCAGTGCACATCGTAAACAGTAGATTTTAACAAAAACAAGAGAAAGTACCACCAATATTGAAAGTATATTACTGTTAGTTAAATTTTTTATCAGTGTTATGTTCATACCTTAAAACTTCACTTAATATTTTAAAAGCTTTTTCAAATGCCTACTGTTCTGTTTCAGTTCGTGGGTTAATATTCCACCGCTAGTTCATTTTATTGTTAAGTAATTGTATATAACTTCTTCGAATTTCTTTATCGTAGTCGTCTTATTTTCAATAATATGCCATCGCCCTCAATTTCCTTCTAATCAACCATTTAAACGGCAAGATTAGACACAGAGAACAATAATGCCTATAATTTGAAGCGTTTTTCTTGAAAAGACTTGGAAAATATCGCAAACCATATTAAAATATTATGTAATATTGTTACAAACAGAAATTAAAATTAAAAAAATTGTATACTATAAATGTTGAAAGCTTAGCCAAATGTTTACTGTTCTACTATAACAGTAATTTTCACGAATTTTAAAGCTTAATTGCCTACAGCTGTCTTACACTGTTATTTTTCGAATCATGAAACCTAAACTGTGATTTGTATACTTCTTTTTGTATATGTATATAATTTATATAAAATTATGCTTGTTAAATTGAAAGTAGGGTGTACGTTTTTCTTTAAACAAATCACAATTTTCAAGCAAAGCGCGTGTGAATGTTAGTTGACTTAACGCATTAAAGTTTCCATTAACAACAACAAGAGCAACAACAATAGCAACAATATTTTAGCACGCTTGTCAGTTGCCGTTGTCGCTGACATTTGATGTTGCTTTTGTTGCTTTTGGCTCTTGGCTTGTTTTTGCTTTCGCTATGCTCGCTCCCTTGACATGCTTTTGGTGCTTTGGAAAAACACGAAAAATGTTTGCATGGCAAACAAATCGCTGTCACCCCATCACTTCTCCATCTTTCCACGTACGCCCTTCATCCCTCTCCCTCACGTCATTCGCGCAAAACGGTGACAAAAACAACAGCAAATCTCACGACACGCCCCATTCCTGTTTCTGAATTTGGTTTTGGGTCAGACAGCAATTGCCATTCGGGATTGAAAATGGCCAACACGAAGCAACAAGCAGCATTTACGAATTTTCAATTAAACAAACTAGATATAGACGGATATTTATTAACTCGATGTTTTCCTAGAGAAAACGGTCAACTATTTATTTTTCACGCAAAGCTGCTTACACATATTACCAATAACTTAATCAATCATTATTGTATTGCATATATGACATATATTCAATCTATACTTATGGGCTCGTCTTTTAAGTGTATTATTTGTGATTAATTTCCCAGACAAACTGCATATTAATAGCCCATAGTTGAATGGGAATTATTATTTTGTTGTGGCCTCATTTAAGTACACCTCGCCTCAATATAATTACATCTCATAAGTGTGCACACCCATTAATTAATTTTAATTGACAGATTATCGGGCGAAAGGAACATATAAAGAGGTACAAGTTCCTGTGAAAAGTCGATTAAATATCATTGATGAAGCAATTTACGTTTAACAAATATTTGCTAGATCCCAATCGAAAGAAATGTTCTGCCTGAATATTCTGATGTAAATATGAATCGGTTGCAACTGACAGTTGCCACAGCCTTCAATAACAGTTAAACACAACAGACCAGCGAATTTAATTGAATTCTTATATAAGGTCACACCTTTAAAAATGTTTTTAAAATGTGCACTGGGTATCATCTAAATATAATAAATCAAAATTACTTAATAAGTTTTGGGTATTGATAAGTGGAAGTGAAACAGTTCATTTCTATTAAGAATGCCACTTGAAAACAATTGAAACTAATTAGCTTCAGATAACATTCGCAGAACTGACAAATAGACAAGAGTTTACTGATAAACTCACATAAAAATGAAGCATTACAAAGAAGTAAGAATTCACTACCCTAATGACCAGCAATGAAAGTGTTTGTAGTATTAGCCTTGATTGTAGCCAGCGTTAACGCTCTGCCAAGCTCAGGTGAGCTGGAAGTGGAAGCCGTGCGTGAAATTCAAGGACGCATCACAAATGGTTATCCAGCAGCAGAAGGACAATTTCCACACCAGGTTGGACATATTTCTGTGGCGGCAGCATTATTGGCAATCAATGGGTGTTAACTGCCGCTCACTGCACAAATGAGTAAGTTATTAAGTATCTTTAATAAGTATTAAATTTAACTCATTTGTTATTCTAGTGCCTCCAATGCGATCATCTTCTATGGCTCCACATCGCGTACTCAAGCAAAACTCTATCAGGTTGTGATGAGGACGCAATTTTTACAACATCCGGACTACAATTCGCGACCGCTAAGCAATGACATTGCATTGATCAACACTCCACTGATTCCCTTTAGCAGCTATATCAATAAAATTGAACTGCCTGCCATGGAAAGCAGCTATTCCTCATATGCCGGACAGCAGGCCATAGCCTCTGGCTGGGGTCTGACCTCTCAGTGGAACGCGGATATCTCGGATACATTGCAATACAACAGCTTTGAAATAATCTCTGTTGATGAGTGCCAGAAGTTCTATGGCGATGTTGTTGCTTCCACAAGGGTCATCTGCATTGCAACAGTCGATGGGAAATCCACTTGTAGTGGCGATTCTGGTGGTCCTTTGGTGCTAACAAGCAGCGGCAAACTGATTGGTGTCGCTTCTTTTACTTCAATTTATGGCTGTGAAGCTGGAGATCCATCTGGTTTTGTACGTGTTACCAGCTACTTGGACTGGATCAGGGATACAACTGGGATATACTATTAACAGGTTAAGTATAAAGTAAAATATACACTTCGCAACCTTCTGATCATGAGTATATTTTAGTAAAGTATACAGAAAGAAAAGTGTGCCAGCGATTGTTTCACTTACGAAAGGAGCGACTTTTGCTGTCTTGACTTGAAAGGTGTGTTTTTGTGTGTGTGGGTATGTGTGTGTGCCACATTATAAATTCACTTCGTTTGTCTGACTGACAGTTTTGCATGCCACAATATAACAAAGCAACGTGGTTAAGGGGCAGGGGGAGGGAGAGTCATTCAATGACTGCGTCGACATTATTTCCATTATATCCCATTTAGTTGTCACTGCAAGCTCTAAACTTATCTATTGACGACCGCAATTTGCGGTCCTTGTGGATGGGGTGGCAGTTGCAGACATACACACACACACACACACACACACACACACACACACACACACACACAGACAATAATAGTTGGCTCCGTTTAATGTCCAATTGGCATTACAATGGCAAAATGGCAACCCCCGCTAATAAAATTGGCTGCGTGCACAGTGCATTGAACTCCTGCCTCAATGGACATTCCTCAACGTCTCAGTCGACAGACGACGTCTGCTCCCCTCCCTCCCTCCCTCCCTCTGTCTCTCTCTCTCTCTGTCTGTGTTTCTGGCTGTGTGTCCCTTGTGGTTGCTTGAGGCACAATGCGTCCATTCTACCGGAAACTATGCAACCATTTTGTGAAGCTACTTTGTTGGGGGTAGGGGGAATTCAACTCCTTACTTGTACTGTATAAAGACTTCGTCATTATTATTGCACACACCTTGTCTGCTCATGTGTTCCCCCCTCTTTCCACCACTCTCTTCCAACAGCTCTAAAAATAAATGCAATTTATTGTTGCCCATTTGCCAAAAGTAAAAAAAAACAAGAAGAGAAATGGCCAAAAATATAAAAAGAGGAAAAAACTCAAATAAAGAGGAAAGACAATTCGCAAATTGCACAATCGTGAATGCATGTGTTATAAATTTAAAGAAAATAAATAAAAATATTAAAAATTGAGCATGTCAGCGACAATAACAACAAAAGATAAAGGCCCAGTGAAAGAAGGCGGAACATTGCGGCTAAAAGTCGCGTGATTTATGCCTTTCAGCTCAGCAAGAAAACAACACACACAGAACCGACTGTTCCCCATGCCCATGCCCATAAGAAAGAACTGGAGCGTATACTTTTTGTGAAGGGTGGGTGTGAACGTTGGTCCCAGGAGGAGGCACGTCTGAAACTTTGATGAAATTTTAAAGAAAAGTAAAATTGAGGAAGCTCTGTAGAAAGATTTGTTAAAAACTTGGCAGTATAATACATTATTAGCCTTGAAACAGTACAATTCTGAGAAGTTTTCAATATCTAATTATTTTTAGTATACTGCTGTGAAGTCTGAAGGATTTGCCTAAAATTAATTGCTTTGTCTATATTTAAACATATTCATCGCTTCTGACCTCTGTAAGATAATTAGACAGCTAACAAATTTTAATGCTCTACACTTTGCAAGTATTTTCTGTAAGTGTATTTATTATTGAAGAATGTATTTGGCCTATATATATGGACAAAAAAAAAAAAATCAAAGTAAAAATGAAAACGTCACTTCAAATGTTTGCCGTTCAAATTAAGCGTAAAATTTTCGTTTGACAAACGGGCAGTGCGCCAGCACACATTAAATCTTACGAAAGATCTACACCACCTTCCCCCCTCTCAAGATTTGAGCACACCTTTGGCAGTCACAGAGGCGCCGCACGAAAACGTGGCAAGGGGCATAGAACTAAACTGTTGAAATGTGTGAGCCACTGTGGAAAATTTGGCATGGCGCTGAAAGTTGATGACGTCAAACCTAATAGAAAAGAATATCTGAACTTTTGGCACGCCGAAGATAAGATACTCTAGTCACAAGTGATAAAATAACAGATTGTTTTTAAAGGTGAAGAGTATAAGAATATGAACTAATGTTTTCAAATCTGTCTAGACATCTCACTCTTGCTATATTTTAGTGAACTGGTCACGAATCAACCCCAACCCCAATCCAATCACCGTCCGTTGGTCTACGTCTAGGTTGGGCGACGTTCGTTGAAGCACTTCCAGGAAATCCCAATGATTCATTTGACAAACCGACAAGCCCCAATGTTTTCGGGGGATTTGTTCGGCTCGCCCATTGGGATGTGCTGTGTAAACAAAAGTCACTCAAGTTTCATGAGCTTTACGCGATTTATGATGTTCCAAAAAACACAGAAGAGTGACAATGGAGAGACGGCTGAAAATGTGTGGAATGCCGCAAATGTTGATGAAAATTAAGATGTGGTTTCTTCTGGAGACACATGTCATCAGTTGCTAGCTCAAATTGAGGACAGCAACGTTTTAAAATAGATAAATATAAATATGGATCATATGTTTTTGAGATGATGAGTTGTGAAACGGATCCTTAGCTGTTGTTTTATATTGCGGATATGAGATTGAGTTTAATGCATTAATTGCCAACAAAGATCCCAATGTGTGTATTTGTATATCGCCACACAATTATTTTTATACTCACACACACACACACACACAGATCTTATACTTATATGTGTATAATACTACTTAATGCTGATGATGTTGACAATCAATTAAGCACAACAAAAGCAAGTGTCGCTCTCTGTGTAAATTGTTTTTAAATATTTATATTTAAAGTAGCCCAAGCCATTTCAATTTCAATTATGCCATAAGTTCCCTAGCCAACTGAATGGCGCCACTCTTGCTCCATCTCTCTTTCACTGACGTCAGCGTCAGTTGGACCGACGACGCATGTCTTTTCCATGTCCTATGAATGCCAATTTCATGGAATCCCGTTTATATATACATACATACATATGCTTAGCATCTTTAGTTCTCAGTCTCTCAGTGAAGCAATGCTGCTGCACAGTGCACAGTTCATTGACATGGCCATAAATTTGTTGTCGCCACAAAAATAGTTTTTACAGTTTTTCTCACTTTATTTCATTGAATTGCCCAATTTTAGAATATAGAAGGAAAATACACAAATGCTAAGTAGAATTTGTTGCCATTAAATCAATATTTAAACTTTAAAGCTTTTATCACAACTTTTTGTTCATAATTAAATCATGTTGTGTATGATGCATAGCCTTTTACAAGAATTGTTTGCACTGTTCCCCGTTGGTTCATATATCAAATGGCAACACACAACAACTACAGCAACAAAACAAAACCATGGCAATATATGCTTTTTATGGCACTCTCACAAATGCATAGCTTTGGCATGTTGCACATGCCACTGCAGTGTAGTATAGTGTAGTGTAGTGTGTATGGCCATACTACAGTGCCTCGTGGCAACTTGTGGCTGTTGCTGTCTAGTTAATTAAAATCTGCGCACTGTTGTGGCAGCAACAACAATGCCAACGAGCAAACAATGTGCCCTGGCCTGGCCTATTTCATTCGACATCCACTTAGCTGGCTCTCCTTAATTAAAACTAAAAATGACGCACCAAAAACCTATTGCCAATGCATTGAAAATGGCTGACAACAAATTTGTGTACATTATATATGCAAAAGGAGGTTATCCAATTTGTTTCGGCTAAAATGAAAAACATTGCTTTTTTACAAATGAATTTCCGTATTTGACTGGTGAACAACGCGACATCTACAATTCTCCCATGCCGAGCATGTTGTAAACAATATTTTTGGATACTCAAAACTGAGTCAATGCAACGCGTGGGCGCGGTGGTGGCAACAAGCTAAATATGCAAATGCAACAGCATTTTAATGAACAGCGACATAGCTAAAAATAAATATTTGCATAAATACATAATTTCTATTCGCGTTGACAAACGAAAATGAAAATGAAAACTAAAATTGTTTTCTGGCAAAAATAAATGAATTTTGATTGGTCAGTTTTGGCGTAGGCCAATGGCCAAACATTGCAAAAAGTCAATGCGCTCATTAGCCAAGCGAAAACGCCATTAATCAACGGCAATAGAAATGTGTCAGCTCCGCAGTTAGATAAACAATTGCAGTTGGCCAAAACAATTGCGACAATTGTTGTCACACAATTTAGTAGAAGTTCATGGGCGTACTAACCTCATAGTTAGGCAAAACAACTTGAAGGATTTATCATATCTCTACCTCTCTCTCTTTCTCGCTCTCTCTGGCTAATTGACATCTGTACATTTTCAATTGTCACGGAAGTCTTTGCCGCATATTAACCAACGGCGGGAGGCCCTGTTCTTGCCAACCAACCATGAATATTGCCAATTGAAGCAATTTGTCAATTTTGGCAAGCAAACTAATGATGAGACTTTGCCATGGGCAAGGACACATTGTGGCCGAGTCTAATCAACCCAAAATACATATTTACAAGTGTTGGATGTAGTTTGTATCTTTGCAACTTTGTTGAAAGTTGCTGCTTTAATATAACGAAGCTCAAGGCAAATATGGGATTATATTATAAGTAAAATGAAGTTTCTCAAACATGGAAATTCCATCAAGCGATTGCTTTTACTTCCAGCTACTTTGCGGACAAAGAAGAAGGCAAAGAGTATTTTTTTTTCCTACACTTTAAGCCCTGTCGTCAATTTAATTAGGTTCACAGCTGCGCTCCGATTCGCTTAAAGCTTTTGCTTAGTAGTGCTGACTTCAATACAATTTTTATATGGTTTTCTTTTCACTATTGCTGCATAGAAATTCATTCAATTTATTTAGCTACTATATTTCTAACTGCCGCCTAAAAGTATGCAATGCAATTATTCTGTATAATTACTCAACCGTTTGACAAGCTCCCTTCATGCAAGTGCGTTTTCCAACACTTTAGCTTTGATGGCAAAGTAGGCGACAGTTAACTGTAAATAGTGGATGCCTAGTCGGCATCCTTTAACAAATTTTCGCAGTAAGCAGAGCACTTGAAAGCAAAAAAATAAATTAAATTCTTCTTTCAACATAGTTGTTGCGAGCAGCTGTTGGTTTTTCTTGTTTACTTCAGGGTAACTATAATTTGTAGTCACAGAAATACAACGAAAGAAATGGCTTCTGTCAACAACAAGGAGGTGCAGTGCCAGCTCGATGCAAGCGATGAGACCAAGCAGCTGCCAAAACAAATTCCTCCCTCCAAAAAGAGTCACGTGGGTATCTTTAATATGAAGGTCTTCTTGACGCGTGCCCTGATGGACGAGAAAATCAGAAAAATCTTGCGCTTGCCCCATAGAGTTTCCAATGAAGTGCGACAGCGTTCCGTTTACACCAACACCAATTGTTTGCTAGTAAGTTATATAAATCAACTTTAATTTTTCCTATTTAAACGCACACTTTTCGCTTTCAGCCAACTCCTCTGCACATGGATAAAAACGCCTGTTTTCTGAGCAATGGACGTTTAAGCGGCGGCAAATTGTCAACCGCTCGCTGTCGTAGCACCTTGGGGGCAAAAAACCACGTTCACTTCTCTCCAAAGGTAAGTAGAATGCTTAATTCTTCAATTAACAAATTGTAACTATTTGTCAAATTGCAGCAGTTTTTGTCGCGAATGCTGCAACCAACTCTTGCCACGAGGCTAAGGGATATTGTTCTAGGATCTGGTCTTGGACCCATTGCCATGCCTGATGGCACAATTCAGCTGCGATTGCGCAAAGGAATTCAGTGCGTATATAAGCTATTTAAATTTTTTAATAATACTAATATGTGTAACATATGTATATCCCTCAGAATCGACATGACTCTGGACAAGGCTGTGCGTGTGTTAAATACTCGCTGCATGGTCGCAGTCGCCTTATCGCGCAACGGCACCAACTCTGCTCTGATTCATCCAAATGGTCGAGTTCTGCAAGTGCAGACGAAAGTGGAAACTGTCACCTATGGCGGCATGCTGGATAAAAATTATGTGTAGGTATCAATGTTTATGGTATTGCTTTATATAAATTATAAAATTATTTTTGCAGGCGCTATGCCAAAATGTGGTACAAGGGTCTAAGTTTCACTAGCGAATCGTGCGCTTTGACTTATCTGATTGACTACGCTGGACTACGCACCACCAAGGATACTTTTACAGATCTAAGTGATGATTATACTCTGGACATGTTTTATCTGTAAGTACATGTTTAAATGCTTGATAGTGTTTCGTAACTAAGATGCCCTTTTTACAGCGACTCTCTCCACGGACCCTCTTTAATAGAGTTTGCACAGGAGGTGATTGACAACTCGTTGTACAGCTGCTCCGAGCTCGGCACTGAGTTTTACGATATCAATGGGTTTCGCGTTCTTCAGGCTGCCGATGGCCAGCTGAAAGTGGCTTGCAAGCACAACCAGGATATTGTCATTCGCACCAGTCCAGTCGATGGAACAGTTACTTTAACTTCACCTGGCATCCACTGCACTGGCTCTTTGGGATTGAACTCTCATTTATTTGTGCGGTGCGTTACTTTAATATCTATTTGTGTTTAATTGCCTTTTATTGATTACATTTCCATTTGCAGTCGTAATGAGAAGCGCATTAACTGCAATGGATCTTACTTTATAGTGCGAAATGGCATACATTCGGCTGGATTTGATGAGTTCAACCTGTTGACTGTTTGCGAATCCTAAGCATTCCCGGCATTCGCCCAGGCACACACAAGAACACACAGTTTTAGGCGTTAAGGGGGATGATACATACAAATGGATAAGCAGCAGCAGGAACGAGACTTAAGACATCCTAATCACAAAAGACGTATACGTGATGCGTATGCGCATTACATTTGATTAGTTTGGATATCTATTGTTATTTGACGTTATCCAAACGCACGTATCAACTGCCCCCACTGGCTAAATCCCAAAAACGCTGGGCAATTTAGTAATTGAAGAATGATAGCATTTTAGTTGGAAGTGGGGCTTAATCTGAAGGATAATTATGGTTGTGCGTTAAAGTTGGGATACGTTTGAAGTTGCTGCAATCCACACATGCTCATCAACACAAACACAACAAAGTGCTAGTTTGTTACTATTTTCCAAACTGCGAAACAAAACTGAGAAAGTAACAATGTATTGTAATACGGTAGCCAAATCAACAAAAACCACACAATACAAACAGTTTTTTATGAATATCATATGATATGCAACATACAAAGTTTTTACACATTGTAATAACAACATATTTTCTTTTAACTGATACAGTGCACGAAAATGTATTTGAAAATTATTTGTCTAGAATTTCTTAAAATAAAAAGAACAAAAAACAGAAAATAAAATGTGTTCTTTTTGCTATTGCGAAGAACAAGACCTTGACAAGGTCTTTAAGTTAGATCCTTTACTATTAACCTATTTGAATTTTATATATTTTTTGCAGATTTAAATAAATTAATATTCATTACATAGCATTGACAGGATCACAAATTCCAATTGTCTTTTTTGAATGTGGCGATAAACTTTTAAAAAGTTGCAAATACATATCTCGATAAATGCATGTATTTGTTGCAATCAGGCTGCCACCTGGAAATGAGTACAACTTTGTGTTGAAAAAATATCGAAGCTCATAGATAAATACCAGATTTGGTACATTTACCCCACAATTGACAACAATTATTACGTTTTATCAAACAATTGACATATATGCAAGTGCGTTTTCCAACACTCTGTTTGGCAAGGCTGCATGTTGAAAACAGTAGGCGTCGGCCAGTTAAGTAACAAGACGACTAGCCGACAGGGCAGCAAATCATTCTTTCACAAATTGTCGCAGTGAGCAGAGCTCTTGGAAGTAGAAAATAAAAAAAAAGTAAAAATTAAATTCCTCTCTCCGAGTCGTTGTGTCGAGCAATCGTTGGTTTTTTTTCGCGTTCATCTCCGTTCCAAAAGCAGCGTAACATCAATGTTTAGCCACAAACACACACAGCAGAAACCAGAAATGGTTTCCGTATCTAAATTAAACACCAAGGAGGTGCAGTGCCAGCTCGATACAAGCGAGGACACCAAGGAGCAGCCCAAGCTCACTCTCACACCGAAAAGCAGTCGCGTTGGCATTTTCAATGCCGAAGACTTGCTGTCGCGTGCCCAGCGCAACGACAAGATCAACAACATCTTGCGTTCGCCCAACAAGGTGCCCAATGGCGTACGCCAGCGCTCCGTGTACACCAACAGCAACCAATCGCCGGTAAGTTTCATGAAAAAAATATGAGTTGTAGTTTTTTTTTTTTTTTTCTTTGCATGACAGTTCACTTTTCATCTGTCAGTTGAAGTGTGTACGTGGCTTTATGCTTGTCATTTCGTTCGTGAAGTTTCGTTTTAATGAATACTAAATGAAGACATAATTAAGTTTAGTGTTTAATTATGGCCATGACATATTCAATCACGATTCTTCTTGAATTATACATAATGTGTGTGCGCGAATTTTCAGCAGCCGTCGATGCGTCCGTCCGGACCAAGTGCATCTTTGTCAGCACGCATGAGCAGCATGTCGCTGAACAGCAGCAGTGCCAGCGTCGGCACCAACACTGCTGTCCTGGCCAAGGAGCGCTCCAGCCAGACCAATGTCTGCGGTGCTTCCGCCTCCTATAGGCCCGTTAGCATTGGAATGCATCACTCGCAGCCACAGCTGACCACGGCTGGCGATTTGGAGTCGATGCCGCATGCTGCCAAATCGTTGACTGCTCGCTATCCGAGCGCTTTTGGGTATGAGAACAATGGCGCTTACTGTCCGGTAAGTACAATTTTTATATTTGCATGCTTGAGGCTTAGCCAAGACTTGAACCTCTAGCCACAGCAGCAGCTTCCGCATGCGCAGCCACAAATGCATTACACACAGCAGTTCCCATCGCCAATGCCACCACCACCACATGCCTTGGGACGCGTCAGTGCACGCTCCTTTGACTTTGATGCCGGTTCGACACAACAGCCACCCAGCTGCCCCGGCTCTGGGCCCATTGCCATGTCTAATGGCACCATTCAACTGCGCCTGCGCGAGGGAATTCGGTATGTAGATTTACTCTAAGACTTTGGACATATTCAGATGACACATTTTCTCTTCCCGCTTAGCATTGACATGACCTTGGACAAGGCAGTGCGTGTGTTGAATCAGCGCAGCATGGTCGCAGTCGCCTTATCGCGCAATGGCACCAACTCTGCTCTGATCCATCCCAATGGTCGTGTTTTGCAGAGCGGCTCCAAGGTGGAAATTGTCGCCTATGATGGCATGAAGTCGAACAACTTTGTGTAAGTTATTCAAATTCGAAATGCGTCTCTACTTTAATGCTTTAACCTTTTGCAGTCGCTATGCCAAGATGTGGTACAAGGGTGTAAGTTTCACCAGCGAGTCGTGCGCTTTAATTTATCTGGTTGACTCTGCTGGAACGCGCACAACAACCGACAATTTTACTGACCTGACCAAGGACTACACCCTGGCAGTGTTTTATGAGTAAGATTCTAATCTTATTGCTTCCTTGTTGTCTGTTATTACATAAGTGTTCTTCTTTCAACAGCGACTCGCGTCACGGACCCTCGTTTGTGCCGGATGCACAGGAGGTCATCGCTAAATCCTCCTACAGTTGCTCTGAGGACGGAACCGAGCTGTATGAAATAAACGGTTTTCGAATAATCCAGGCCGCCGATGGACTTGTCAAAGTCACACGTCAGCACAACAAGGGCCTCATTCGCACTAGCCCTGGCAATGGCTCAGTTACTCTAACCACTCTGGGCATTCATTGCACTGGCTCTTTGGGCAAGTCCTCTCATCTGTTTTTGCGGTAAGACTTTCCATTCACTACCAGCCATCAGGTCATTTAAATTTCTTTTATTTCTTACAGTCGCAATGAGAAGCGCATGCATTTCGATGGGTCGAGTTTCATAGTGCGCAATGCTGGACACTCGGCTGGATTTAACGAGAACAATCTACTGATTGTCTACTAACTTGATTCGTTCTAAAACTCTAATAACATTTTATCATGCAACTAACACACACACCCACACAAACAGACATCTTTTTAGGGACCGTTGCGCTGCCAAGGTATGGAGAGGAAATATATATAAAAAAAAGCCACAGAGAAAAAACATGAAACTAAAAATAAGACTCGCAAGCAACAGGCGCGAGCAACGCTAAAGACTATCCTAACTAACATAGACTACGTATACGTAATGCGTACTTAGGATATCTTTCGTTACTCGACGTAGGCGCAACGCAATCAAAAAGGAATTCGTTTTAAGTTATCTTTTCATACTAGATCTTTTTGATATCAGTGAGAATTTAGTAAATAACTTCGGGGGAACGTCCCTCGACTTGACCCCCTGCCTATTACTTAAAAACGCTGCTCGATTTGTAGATATAGACGAATGTCAGCGTTTAAGATTTAAAGGCTTTTTTTTGGCATAACCAAATTTTATCAATCAAATTCGTATCAAAATTTTTCAAAAAACTTGGATACATTTTATTAAAATGAAAATCCGTATACAAATAGTAAAAAGCCTTAGACGGCAGTGTTAAGTCCTGAGAGAGATGGGTCTGTTTAAATAAGTGATAATTATAGTTATCAGTTATATTTAAGATTAGTTTATAGTTATTTGCAATCCAATATGTTCATACACACAAGCACAGATAGTGAAATGGAAATCTGTACTCACTGATCACAAAAACAAACGTAATGATAACAGAAAAAAAGTATATTATATAAATGACACAGCTTGAATAGAGATAGCACATTAATTGGCAGA
The DNA here is from genome assembly GCA_018152825.1 of Scaptomyza hsui. Taxonomy (NCBI): domain Eukaryota; kingdom Metazoa; phylum Arthropoda; class Insecta; order Diptera; family Drosophilidae; genus Scaptomyza; species Scaptomyza hsui. The sequence continues at coordinate 11,051,973 of JAECXO010000002.1, forward strand.
CGTCCAATCGGTTTACATGCAAACACTTAACGAATATTTTCCGACAATATTCAATACAATGTAGGCTTTACAGAGTCTTCAAAACTAAAACTAAAACGCCTTACGACAATCTCCTACACCCAAATCACAAGCATGTATATCGAAATTAATGTATGTTGGAAAAATCGAATAAAAAATATGATGAATTTTAAACAAAAATGTGCCTGGTCAAGGCCAATGAATTTTGAAGATGAAAGCCATAACTCGTAAAAGGTGCCCAGCTAGTTAACCCAAACCCTTGAAACCTTTACGGCAGGCATATGGTTAGTCAAGATAAAAGGAGGCTCGTAAATTTTCAGCCAAATTGCTTTATGGCCCACACAGAGCTCCCCAAGCACATCACGAAAGTTTTACCTGCCATAAACTAAGCAATATGCCACTCTGGGTACAATATAAAAGTGTAGGCAATTACAATGGTTGTGCCCACAACAACACTAGAGGCTAGTTAGAGTACTGGGAATTCCTTAAAGTATTATATTTCGTTTTACTGTTGTCTGTGGTTACCTGTAGACATATCCAAAAGCATAAGGAGATCGGATCGGCTGTCATATAGACTATTGCTTCCAAAATGCTTGGGGTTGAGGCTGAGCTGCTGTTCTTGCTGTACTGCTGCTGTTGATAAAGATTATTGGATAACGCTTAGCCCGCAATGTTCGATTCTGTCATAAGAAGAGAGTTGAGCCATTGAGGAGACAAGAAGATAGATAGATTGAAAGATACACAGATAGATTGATAGATATATTGAAACAGATAGGTACATTGAGCAGAAGATACTGTTAAAGCGTTAGCAGAGGTGAGAGGTGCAGTTAATAGCAGATACTAGTAGAGAAAACACAGCAGCGGCAGTTACAACAACAACTTCTAAACATCTAAATGCCTAACATTTATTTATGTGTGACTTATTTTGGGATGTTCTCTAATAGGGTGTGTGTGTGTGTGTGTGTAGGTGTGTGTGTGCGTGTGTGGCTGAGTGCTTTTTAATAGAGGGTAGCGAAGCAAATTGCACATAAATATATATAGCCAGCCATACATACATATATATTTATAAGTGTAGGGCTAGGCAAATCGTTCGCCTCATCTCGTTAGATGTGGCATATTCAATGCTTACGCTTGCTTGCCTCGCGTCGCACGTTGCGAACTGAAGGTAAGGTGGAGTATGCTTGTGCCCAACATCAAACGCTTTTCACACTTAATTGGGCATAAAATTAAATTAGAATTGATTAAAACACTTGAATGACAACGAAAAGCTACATCAGCAACAGAAACACCAACAACAACTTCGGCAGTCTTCACCTAACGGCTTTCTAAGTATACTAAACATATATATATATATATGGAGTGTTTTTGGTTTTGGTTTTTCCCAGATGACGCATCGCTATCGACCCCTTCGCTGCTAACTAACTTTGGCTAAGTTTAGTCAACTGGCTGGGAGAGAGAAAGAAAGTGAATGCCAAGCCTTTGGGGAGCCTATTAAATCCTCTTCGTGATGGCCTCGCCAAAGTTTTAAAAATTCAATTTCCGTTTAAGAGGGCGCTGAGCACAAGCACAGAAAACACTTTTATGTATAACCATTTAATGTGCCGTCAATTATCCCAGGCCGTCTGTGATTATTATGCCACACAGACACAGACACAAAGACTGAGAGGCGAAGGACATTTGTGCCATTTCGTTATAATTTATGGCCATAAATCTTAAAGCATGTCAATTTGCATGTCAAAGCAACAATCTGACTTAGGAGCGCTCAATTCCATTTCCTTGAAGCTCCCACTCTTACAAAGAACTCTAAAGCAAAACAGAAGCACTTGGATTTCCCAGAAATTCCTCTTTGTGTAAAGTTCCCGCTTGTTTTTGCCAACCAAGGGGCCAACCAAACTGTCTACTAGGAATGTTGATTCCTACGGATTTGTAGGTTGTAGGTCGCCAATTTGTGTTGCAGCCGTCAATCAAATAAATCAAAGCGGCAGCCAAGACTCCGTAGCTCTTTCCAGGTATCCCGAACGAAGAGCGGGATCAAAGTAAACTGTCAACGCTGGATAAGTATTAACCCTTCGAGAAGAGGGCAATTCAAGTTTGTGACCTGTGTCTGTGTGGCAGTGCATTATTATTGGAGCTAAATTCCTCATGTTATTTGATATTTGATGAAGTGTGACTCTTAAGGCAGCCTCCCCCGCCTCGCCTCGCCTCGCCTCGCCTAATGGATAAGTATGGTAGTCGGTGAGCAAACAAGCAATCGAGTTGAAAGTGCGCCTCAAGCACATTCCAGACATAAATGTAACTTAAGATGTGAGTGCCACAACACACAACACACATTTATTGTTATCTCGCTGTCAAAGGTGATTGACGCCATAAAATATGCACAATAAATATGCCTGACAAGTGAATGGCGATGCGAATAGATTTATGAGGTAAGCGATTGACGTTTTTCTATGCAGCAGAGAAATTGATTGTCGCTTCAGATAACTTAATTAAAATGAACGCTTATCAATTAAATCAATTAACCTCAGTTGCTAATCAGTTTGGAATGGTGCATTCCAGAGAAATACAAATTAAGGAATTTCTACTTGACTAGATCTCCTGTGCACAAGTAATTACAATTACTGCTCCTTCCCCCTGCGCCCTCAAGTGGCACGAATTCCAATTCCAATTGCTGGCCCTGGCAACGCCTGTTGTCGTCGTCAACTAAGCCAATTGCAGAGGAAACGTGACAAGAACCACAAAAGATGTTTGCTAAAAATATTCATTGCTTCAAAATTTTTTAGTCGGAATTCCAATCAGATGTAAATAAATTTATAAGAGTCTTACATACACTATGCGTGTTAGTGATCAAATTGTTGCCTAGGCTACCATAGCCCAAAGCAACTTTTTCTGAATTGCCATTTAAGCCGATTTCCTATTAATGCTGTGACATTACTTACTTTCAAATTTAAATGCTGTTAGAAAAGCTTAAACCGAATTCAATTAAATTATCCCATTTACGAGTTGTATGCAGGGTTAATTATTTATTGTTGACGGGCCTGCTTAATGTGTTTACCACTTTGCACATCATTTATTGCTTTGTGTACATAAACAGTTGGAAGCATTTGAAGTGCCATTAAGTTATTTAAACTTGTTTAGCACAAAACACTTGCAATTCCAAATACACAAGAGGTTTTGGGATTAATTGATTTTAATTAGAGAGAGTCAAGGGGCAGAGAATTTGAGGGCTTCAAGAAAGCAATAGCATAAAATAATAACAACAGCAGAAATAGCATTTGAAAGAGGAATTGATGAAATGGGGGCACAATGTAAATAGCAGCTGGCACAAAGTAAGTTGGCCAGAAGTAAGCTTTTAAGCAGACGCAGATCCTTTAAATCTGACATTTTGTGTTTGTATGTGTGCATGTGTGGCTGGAGCAAGTGATACTGTAGTTATATTTAGTTCAACTTTCAACCTAAATTCAACTTTTTAATGCCCGAATGAAGTCATTTGGAATGTTGCATACTTTTGTGCGTCAGCCGGAAGAACGTGACTCGAGACATGGAAAATTGCTAGGATATTTATGTATATATCTCATTTCCTTGTCACTTTCTTAAACAGATGGCTGGAATAAAAACGAAAAAAATATGGATGAGCTTTCCACATAGTTGCCATTTATGTATGTTGGCAACTTTACATCTGCACATGACACATTCCCAATAGGAATTCCCAGTAATCCTCATCCACACACGTCCCACTTTCACTTGACTACACTTCACTGCCATTCACGTCACCTTAGCCTCATTGTTTGTCGCATGCAAAACATTGCGGCAAGTGGGACGACAGGTAACACGGCGCCATAATTAAGTCGCAGAATCCAGAATCGCTGCCCTGCCCCGCCTCAACTTTGAAGTGGTCTATCCCATTACAATGCATGAGTTTTGGTTTGCCTTGTCAAGCAAACTCGCATTATTTCTCATTAAAATTCATTAACACGCTATGTCTGCCGTTTAATATTCACCTGTTACAGGCCCTGAAGTGTCTGCTGCCCTCTTCAGCTTCCACTTATTGTAATTATTTGGTTTGTCGATTCAATTAAGTCTAATGGTAAAATGTTGTAAAGCAATTAAATTGCTTTTGTTTTTCATCGCGCACCCAAGCGCAATATTTCGCTTCCATAAAAATTAAAATGTCTGCTTAAGCCAAATTGTATTCGACATTAAAATCAGCGCTGAAAGTTTTCACAGTAAATTCCTTCATATACAAAGTCAGTCTCATTTTAACTATAGAACAATCATGCATTTTCATTGCTGCTTGATTCAAATGTGTTTATTATCAGTGCTTTTTGTTTAGCCACAATTGAGTCTACCTGTGAGCTGGTGAAACATTCTTTTGCATTGCAGAATGTTTGTTGTTGTGGTTGGATAACATGTGAAGCCGATTTTTGGTTTTTAAGCTATAAGCAGGGCGTTATGATTATGTACATGCCACAAGGCCTACAAATGTGAGCATTATGTCAGAGTACTTACATGATGTGTGAGTCCATTGATGTGGTTGCCATCAGCGGTTGATTCTCGACTATAGCCACCACCACCACCACCACCACCCCCTGCACCTACTCCTCCTGCTCCTACTGCTCTTGCTGCGCCTGGCTTTGAGTGCGTGTGGTGTGTTCCTGTGAGCGGACTAGTTGGCGGCAACTGTTGGACACTGGTTGAAGTAGTATATCTGCTGCTGTTGGAGTGGGAATTGGAGTTGGAGCTGGTGGGCAATGGTGAGGCGGGCGGTGTGGGTTGCGGCTGTGGAATTGAGGGGCCCGTTCTGTTGCGTAAACGGGCCAAAGCACTCCGTAAACCCTCCGTATTGTCTTTGTCGGGCCCCTTTCGAAATGAAATGCATCCGCAGAGCACTTTGAGTCGCTCACCTTGCGGAAAGTCTCGCTCCCTCTCTCTCTCTCTCTTTCTCTTCGTATCTCTCTCTTAAACCTTTACTGGTTCTATTAATTAGCTTAGTTGGCGACAAGGCAAAACTAAAACTATTTCAATTTAAAGAATATTCGTTATTACTTTTAAAACACAAACAAACACATGAATAAACCAACATTGATTTCGTACCACAAAGTTTTGCATCAATCAACCAACACATATACACACAGCAGTGTTTATGTGTGTATGTGTGTGCAAAGTGTGTGAAAATCTTTTGGTATTCAACAACTGGTCAACATGCTGTCACGTCTTGTTAGTGGCTTAGTTTGTGTACAAGTTTGACGACGGCTGCCTTTAAGCTTTCTATAGAATTCGAATTTAATAAAAAAGTAAATAGATTGCCATTCCATCAGATAAAACTGTAATAGAAATAGAAAAGCACTTGATTAGTATAGAATATTATATTATTTTTTAAGCTGAAAATTAAATTAAAAGTTAAGTGAAATAAAATGCAAGACACCAAAAACCACAGAAGATAGTTTCATGGGCACTTGCTCACCGCAATTCGATTTAGACAATTGCTTAGAAAACTAGACTACGAAACAATTCGAAAAGTTCCAATTAAATTTGCGGTTTCCCCCAAAACTGTCTGTAGCAAAAACTTTTTCTTTTCATCTTGTACACTTAGAAAAAAAAACAACACGAAAGTCAACTAAAGAAATAGTTAGTTTTACTATGCGGGTTTTCACACAAGAATTTTTGTATTGAGTGATTTTATGAGTTATGTTTATGTTAAGTTTACGTTACGTTTTTAACTAAGCCAATAGTTCTACACACTTTAAAACTAACGACTTTTAAGACACTGCCTTACTTCTCGGTATAAGTAAATGTTTTTGCATGCGTGTGTCATTGTAATTATTATAAACTATTTGTTGTACACACCCATATTTATTTTGTGTCAACTAAAATCACTCAATACAAAAATTCTTATGTGTGTATGAAAAGTAAATATTTGTCCAATCATTCTCTTTGTTATGCTCAAATAAACAAGGGAAAAAGTAATATTATTTTTAATATAAAAATATATTTTTTTAAACGCACTTCATTTAACCACAATTGTTTCAAACAAACTTTATTATAAACTTGAAAAGTGCAATTAATTTTGATATGGAATGTGTAACGCATAGAAGCGTTTCCGACCCCATTAAGTATATATATTCTTGATTAGATTCGCAAGCTGAGTTGATATAGCCATGTCTGTCTGTCTGTCCGTCCGTCTGTCCTCAGTTTTTGATACTTGAACTGAAACTTTGGGCAATGTCTTCTTTAAGTAGCGGTTAGATTGAATGTCAAAATCGCAAGATACAAGACATTTGATGTATTAATTTTGGTCTAGGTTTAAAAAATAAGGCTCCTTACTTGTTTTTAATTCTTTTAAAGTTATTTTAGTTTATTTCGTTGAAAACTATTTCGTTATTCACGATAAATTATACCCGAAAAAAGTCCCATGAATTTGCTTAGTTGTACTAAGCTGTTTTTCTGAGTGTAAAAATTGGTATCCTGCTTAGGTTACCAAGGGGGGTAATGGTTTTGCAGAGTAAAGGGTGGACAACTAAACATAATTTCCAGCCAGCAATTAAAAGCACGCCTAGCCAACGTTCCTCTCCACCCGCCTCCTTTTAGCAGCTGTCGTTGCTATTTTTGTTTTGGGTTTCAAGGATTTGTGCAATGTGACACACTGCCTTTTGTATAGCCAGGCCAAAACGTGACATGCCCAACACGCCGAGCGACAAATGCTCTAATATGAAAAATAAACAGTATACAATATGCGAAATTCAAAAACTAACTAATCAAATTTTATGTGCCTTGGAAGTCAGCTGGGAATTAACCTCGTCAGTATCCTTATCTCGGGGAGCCAAGGGTATGAAATATGCAAAGTGACAGCTGTTGCCTTCTTTACAGCCGCAGGCAAATGCAAACAAGCTTGACAAATGTCTCATATATGCATACAACAGGCACACACCTGCCACACACTCACACCCTAACACCTCCACACCCCTACACACCCTTGCTGTACGTATTTTACGACACTTTTTGTATGCCAGTGGCAAAGTAAGCAATATAAAAACAGTTGCACGTTCTGTCTGTGTGCCCCAAAAGGATGCTCTTATTACCGGTTCTTTCAACTGTACACCTGAACACACACACACACACACCTTTTACATGTCTGTGATTCTAGTTACAGCAACTAGAAACATAGAAAATTTAAAATAATATTTTTTCAATAAACTAATTTAAGCTTTTGATCATGATTTATTGCTGCCAGTTTGTTTGCCAATGACTTGTAGACGGAAGAAGAAGAGGAAAGAGAATGGCATTTTACCACAAATTTGTTTGACCAGAGAGGAAATGCAAAGCAAAAAGAAATGTGGTTTGTTATTTTCTAAAATCGTTTTCTGCAAATTCATCATGACTTTTGTGTGTAGGTGTGTGTGTGTGTGTGTGTGTGTGTGTGTTTGTTCATTTCAAAAGCAATTTACTCGCATTGTTGTCGCCGCTGCTTGCTACGCAGCAATTATTTTCTCATATTACGTATACGCGGTGCGTGCCCTATTCACTGTTTGCAGATTTACGAATATTCCCACACACACACACGCGCACACTCACATTAAGCGACAATTTCCTTTTCTTCTATCCTCGTTTTGCCCTCTTAGTGAATGACTTTTGATTATTACGGTCCAAGTAGCCAAGTCGTTGGCCACAATTTCCGTGGAACTCAAGTGGTTGGCCAGGCCAACAATATTACATTATGCTTGGGCAAAATAAAGACCATGAATTGACTTACGCGTTGTTTTTCTTGCTTTCTTCTACTGTTGCTGCAACAAACTGCGCGTCAAATTAACTTGAGGCAAAGACCAGCCCAAGTGATATGATGGCAAATTTGTAACGCCTCAGCGACACCGCTCCCTCCCCCCCACCGAATACAACCTTCGGCCTGAGGCTGCCTGCCGCCTCCCTTCTCCTACTCTGGTTTTGATTATGCGTAATTTTTTTTATATTTCTATTAGGAAGCACAACGCGGAGAGACCAGCCGTGAAAATTTGCAAGCAATTTATGGCATTACAATCATTTAAGATTTTTTTCAAGTTCCCAAAGACATAAAAAAATTGTCCTTTTTCCAAGTGAATTCAGTTCACGTTTCAGACAACATTTAAGCTGTCCTTTTTGCTCATCTTATTTTTAATAATTAGCTTCACTGGCGAGTGTTTAAATTTCAAGGTTATTGCAGATTTTTGTGAATATTTGGTATGTATATTTCCAATTAAGGTATTTTTATTCAGCTGTGGTTTAGTCAAGTATAAAACGAATATTGATTTATCACTTATGCTCGCGTTTTAATAATTTATAACATATATAATCGCTCATACGCAACGTTGCCGTCAACACCAAACCAATGAACGCATGGCGGAAGCCAGCCAAATACCCGATATGAGTTATAATAACAATAATCATAATCAGTTTGGGCCATCATTATGGCAACGTTCGATAATTTTGTATTCATTTCACATATTCTCCTTGACATATATTATTATTTTTATTATGATTATGATTATTTATTGCTTGCCACAATGCAGGTGTGATTGATGTTTGCCTCATCGCAGCAACCATTTGTTGCAAAGCAAATGAGTTTGAAACTCACTCTCCAATACTTAAGAGTGTTAAGTTCTGATGGCAAAATTCTTTTGCCTTTATCCATCAAACTGTGTGGGCGACAGAAGGGTGGGCCTGCTAGTTACAAAAAAGGTCATAAATCAAAAATACATAAAAAAAAGTTGACTAAAACAAAAAGAAAAATGTTATTTCTTTAAAGTGGGTTTTGTCATTGGTCAAAAAATCGACAAAGCGACCGCAAAGTGGCAAAGTTAATTACAGAAAATTATTGAATACCCTATTTTATTTAATATTTAAGTATTAGCTGCAATATTTAAAGCAATTTAAATAAACGGAATCGATTAAACTAAACCCAAATTAGTGTGCGATAATCACAAAGCTAAAAATGTTAATTTCAATTTTTGGTTCATTAAATATACAATTAAATCTTCTCCCTTTATACATTACTTGGCAAAGTGTTGAATAAAAACCCCCCTCAGTCATTTAGCTCTTGTTTTATGCAGGGTATAGTTTCGTCGAACCGTTTAGGCCTCTAAATAATTGAGGGCTATTGTGACACACTTTTAATGTAATCGAATGAAATGAAGTTGGTTGGGTTGCCTGGGCGCACCCAGAGAGCTGCATACATATGCTCTGTACAAGTCCATAAAATTGATGGGGGCGTGGCAGTCGCCCTTTGCCCTTCCCCGATATGCTGTTGTGTTGTAGTCGCAGTGGGTAAGCAAACCGCTCTGGCGCATTTCGTGCAAAATTGAGTTTGCACAATAATTCAATTTGGCAAGCACATAAATTTTAGATATGGCGTTAAAAGGATTTCAATACAATTTTGGATAGACTTCGTACACACACACACACACTCATGCTTACACACACACACACACCGCTAGCTGTATTATAAGTGCTTACGCAGTTTGAGGTCTATGTGAAATTAGGAGCAGGGATTTTGGCAGGCCATACAGTTCAATTTCTGTCTAAATCTATGCCCCGTAAAGTGAACTTTAATAAGAGCACACACACACGAACGCAATCAACCTTATGGGCTTTGCAGCCGGCCTTTTAATAGGCACTTAATTAAGAGAATATTACGCAGTGGCCTCGACTAACTAACTGTGGCCAAACTCTGACTAAACCATAGCAATAACTTAACTTAACTAAGGGATATATACACCTTAGACTCTAATGGTAAGCCACAAGCACAGACACAATGCCCAGAACTGTTCTTGGTCAGCACTTGGATGGTTTGTCTTGTTGCCTTTCCGGTTCAATGAATAGGTCATATCAATATCTGAATTCGCAAAGTCATTCACACTGCAAATGACAACTGAAATACGATACAAAAGAACTTTCTTTTTGCTGATGAAAGGTGGGATGAGCACACACACCATCCAATTGTGGCACACTGCATAAATATCTTTTATTGTGAATGACTTGCTTTAGTTTTCTTTTAGTTTTCTATTCAGCCATTTACCTAGTCCCACTTTTCCAATGTACATTGACGAAAACAGTAGCTAAACAATTCCAATAAGCTGTTGTGGCAAGTAGTGGGAGGAGGCAGATGCAAGACACCGACGAAGCACAAATTGAATGAGGCTGTCAATCAAAAGTGGTTGTTGGCCTTTCATGACCTTTTAGATAAAAAGCTTTTGCTACCTTGCGGCTTATGCTGCGTCCTTTATGCTAGGATAAAAGGATAGTGTGTATATAAAGACAACTCAATTCCATGTCCATTGCAGGTCAGTTTGTGAGTTAAACTGCGCCATTAGGCAACATTGATGCGCAGTTTATGGATGACATTGGAGACCTTATTGTTGTTATTGTTTCTTGACAAGGACACTTTATAAATGCAACACAGCCCCTGCGGGTGCTGCTCTTTTTAATAGTCAACCTATTAACATAAACTGCCGAAGCGAAAAACTTTAATTTGCAGTTCCAGAACGTTTCTCTCTTTCTCTTGGCACAGAATATTAAATACTTAAGGGTCAAAGCCAAAATTGTTGGAGTCAAAGTCATTGCCCTGCTGTGGCGTCTACTGCCAGCAATGAAGAATGTAACACAATGCACTCCCCTGCCCCTTGCTCTCTATGTCTGAGTCGCCTGCTGATTAGCTGCAGGCTAAATGATGACTCTTGACTCTGTGGTTGGATGGCCAACAATGCAATATTTATACTTTTATGTTATTAGATTTTTCTTATTAATGAGCACTCTATGTTAAAAGAGAATCTCTCGAACTATTTTTAATAAAACTATCTTTGTTGTTGTCTAGGTATACTTTTATTAAAAATTTAATCGGGCTTTGTCTTTTCAAATTCATTCAAAATCAAGAACATTTTAAGTTGCAAGTTATAAGTAAACCGAAGAGAAGATATAAACTTCCATTTGTATGTAAAAATGTTCTGAATATTCAATCCGCATTTAAATCTTGGTACTCTTGCCCAGGAATACAGTCGATGGATATTGAGGAACACATTGAGTTGCATATTAAAGTTGGAAAAAAGAAAAGAAAGAATGAAACGCATCAATCTCCCCAGCTAATTACATTTTAATGAAAATCCTGTCTGTAAAATATTTAAAGGTATTGCTCTTTTGCTCAACACTCTTTTTCTTTTTTTTGTGGTTTTTTTTACGTTTGCTTTTGTACCTGCGAGCACTCGGTTGTAGGCTGGTAATTAATTAAACGCTCCAACACAGTGAACACACACTGGACAATGGCAAAAGCAAAGTAAAAGACGGAGCAGAAGAAGAAAAAGGAGAAATAAATGCAGTGAAACTTTTGCATCTGTATATTTTGGAATTTGGCTTAAAAAAACGGGCATTTAATTTAAAGAATTGCCCTTTGCAAGGAGCTAAAAGTGTTTCTGGGTAAATGTTCAAAACAGCCATAAAATGCTTTAAAATGGCGCACTAAAAGGGAGGGGATATCGTAGAAATTGCAGTTTGTGTTGAATTTCAGAATTCCCTGCTGGTTGTGCTGCTATGTTTGCGTGCAATCAAGCTAATCCTGTTGCCTAGATTACGCTCCAAATTCGTAGCAATTACCCTGCCAAGTGATGCATAGCTAACGCACCTGATTGATACCGTCCTTGTTGATGGGTGGTTTGGGTTGGGTTTGGGGTTATAGGTTTTGAGTGAGTTGAAGTAGCGTCTAGCTGCTGCTTATAAATCACTGGCAAATCACCAAATGCTTCACATGACTTCATTAAAAAGCAAGCATACCCCAAGCATATCTAACCCACCTGCCCTCTTCCTTTATGCCTTTTATGCGCTAGTCTGTGGCACACGATGCGTATGATTGGTGTCAGCATGTGAAGCACAACAATGGATGACACTTAAAATCGACAACTGCGTTTGATTTCGAGTGGCGCATTGTATACCCTCACATTTGCATACCTCTTGTTAAATCTTCATTTCCATTCCATTGAAATTGTAAGCCTGCTCTTTCTGTAACCGAATAATTTGACATTTAAATTGTATCAAATTCTGCTTGCAGCTAATTAATGGCAAAAAAGAACCACACACAAACAAACAAACAAACAAACACGAAGACAAACAAACGACACGGCAATTAATTGTACAGAGTTCTTCTTGTTTGACTTGTCAGCGCAAAAAAGAAAAAATTAAAGCCTTGAAATTCCCCATAAAAATTGTAGCACGATCCAAACAAATTGGAAAAACCAAAATTCAGCAAAATTTTGTGGGTGTTTGTTTTGTGTCTAGCTTACAATAAAAAATTTGTTATTATATTGTTGTAAAATGTTCCTTTCTCTGGCAAATCTTCTTCGAGTGTTCGTGTTGGGTTTGTTTTGTGTTTGGCTTTCACCTTTTTATATCTTTTGGTCATTCTTTTGTGTCATTGTCCGACACATTTCATAAGACCCACAAAACTCGGAACTGGGACATAGGGTTTTATTTGTGTTTGCGTGCTTTGTTGTGAACTTTCGTGTTATATCCTATGCGGCGGCATTCGGCATTCGGAATGACGCACATATGAGTAAGTATGCCATACATACATTTATAACATATGGTTATAAGCACATCTAATACCATCAAATTGTTATGATAATGCGCCTGGCCAACGACCTGCTTGAAGCCGACCGGCATCAATTGGCAAAAACAGCGTGCACTGGCGCCCCATTGTAATGGAATGCCATCAAATGATATCATCCAGCATAGAATGCGCAGTAAGTAAGTATGTGAAATGGCCTATAACAACAAATGTGTGCAAAGCAATGATAATAAGATTAAATACCCTTTCAGACAGACAAACATAAAAAATGTAGCTAATTGAGTTTCTGGACAAAGAAAATTTAATTTAATTTTCGTAATCGCATTCCGCAGAAACCGACTTATATTTTTTATATGATATTTCCTAGAATTATATCTCCCATGCACATCATATTGTCGACAAAAAAGTAACAAGAAAAAAAAATGAGAACAAAACCCCGTCGGAAAAGCATGTACTAGTGAACGAACAATAAAAAACCTAAAACGTAGAAAGAAACAATAAACAAAACCAGTACGTGATAGGTGGAGGTAAACAGAACTTAGCAAAGACAACAACCGGAACTCACATGTTTTATTTAGCGCATAAGACTATGCTACATTCGAGTGTTCAATGGATGGGGTTATCTGATTTGTTATTTTCTTTCGTTCTTTTTGTTTTTTGGGGCTGCTCTGGCAACGGCTTCACAAAACACAATTTTTTTTTGGACTTTAACTAATTTATATAAGTCGCTTAGAAAATTATATAATAATTTTTATATATTTTTGGCTAGGCAGCAACATTTTGTGGCAATAAACACAAACTAGCACAGGAAACACGCACACACACGCGCTCGTAACTGGCTTACTTCTTTTACTATGAGGAATTTGCGTTTCAGTAGCACATTTTTTCTACGTTGCTGAGCTGCCCAAGAGAGACGAGACGACCAAACGCTACGACCGTTCAACTACGACTAAACACAACTGGATATCAAATGAAACTGACGAGCCGAAAGGCGCCTCAGTGAGAGTATATTTATGTAAAAGTGCTTGCGTACGAGTGTTTGTGCAGTCACTGAGAGTTGACGAAGCATGCGACCACTGATGTCATATCAGCTTTTTTCCCATCAAATCTGGCTTTTTTGCATACCAAATTGCTTGAAAAATTAGCAAATAGCGGGAAATCTGGCGCGTTTTTTTTTTTTACAAAATTTTAACGCATCTTGTCCACTGCATCGTTATTCATCGTTTTCAATATGGGGCGATGTTTAAAGAAATCATAAATCCTACATCCCAATAAATTTAGAATTCCTTGAACTCAATAAAATTAATGATATATTCAAAGAAAATAATGAAGAAACTTTTAGATAACCATCACCTTTTTTGGTCTCATTTAAAGCCGAAAACAGATTTCATCGTCATCAAAAGTTAACATCACTGCATGCGACACACAGCAGGGCTGTGCAAAAACAGCGCGAATTTGAGTGGAAAGCCCAGCAGGACAGAGAGGCACAATCAAAGCAGCTGACACACATATATTTTTTTTTTTTTGCTTTGTTTTGGTTGTTCCCAGGCGTCGCTGGGGATATACAGGCATCGGTGCCAACGCTGCTGCGACTGCGGCTACTGCTGCTGCTTTGCCGGCGTTTTTTCATTCTCTCTCTCGTTCGTTTCCTCAATTTCCCCCCAATTCGATGTTTTGTGGCTCGGAGAGAGTCAGCACCTGCGCGTTGAATTCGGCTTGAAACTAAGGCCTGCATAAATAACAAATATTTTAATAAAAAGTCTCGATTGAGCAATTTGGACCCAACCGGATGACCCATCATCGATAATACGAGAATTGGGCATTGCCTTTGACGATTTAGTCTTTACAGTTATTTAAACATTTATTCACTTTGGGGAATTCATTTTATCGATTTCATTTTGACCAATATTCCGATGAACGTTTTGTTTACGAATTTGTAGGGCACAAGCCATGAATGAATGAATACGCAGGGTACATACATATATACACCACACATAAATCCAAATAGAGAGTAAAAAACATGGCCACATACTACTAGCCAACTATGTAAGTGTGTGTGTGTAAGTTTCTGTTTTGTGTGTTCTATCTCCTTCTCACTAAGGTTGAATGACACTGGCAAGTGTACGGGCATTCGCCTTTCCCCCGCAATTTACACGTTACGGTCTTGCCGCTCAATTCGAAGCGGTACGACCTTAGTGTGTGCGTGTGTGTGTGTGTGTTTTTGTTCGTTATAGGCCTCTGTCAAGTGTGTGTACACCGACAGCATCAGTTCGCATTTGTACGGGAAGCTAGAAGGGCGTGACACAGTTTGCGTGGAATGTAAGCAAATTACTTAAATTTTTATAGGGAGGAAAGAACATGTGTACGTATACGTAACATTGTTGAACATTTTGTAAGTGTTTAGAGTGTGCAATTAAATGGTATTTTAAATGACCGCTCAAAACTATGCCATTGATTGCAACTGCTTGATATAAACCCATTAAGGGGAAGCACAAAAGCATGCTACATTTTTAGCTGCATGAACGCATGTAAATTAAAAACCATTGCATACTTTTACGAATGCACTTTTAATTTTATGTGCATATTTAAAGCAAACCGATGACGCGCCTAGTTTTTAACCAAACTTATTATTTATTTAGGCATATGTACATTTGTGAAGTAAACACAGGCAATATGGAATGTCAGTCGCAAAGTGGATTGCATAAACAACAGACCAGCTATAAAATAAAGAAATGCCGCCTTCTTAACTTTGACTAAGCTAATGTTCAAGTGGACGCTTTAGCGGCGGCTTAAATATGGAGTTTGAATTAGTCTTTGTCAGTCTCTAGCAACAGCTGCAGCCACGCTATATATCTACGTTCAAGTGGAGAGTTACAATGTGCAGTGAAGCAGAGGAAAAAGTTGCCAAGGTACAAATTATAAACAATCCAAACTTTTACTTGCAATCCCAATGCTCGTGCAGGACGTGACACATTCAACATACATACATACATACATAACAACAACTTTGTTGAACTTTGACACACTGCTTAAAAAATTTGTGATACGCACTTGTTTGTTTCAGTTAATGCCTGAAAGGGGTCAACTTTGTAAGCCAGTAAAGTTTACATAGCGCAACGGATGCAAGCTAATAAATAACATAATGTCCGGTAGCTTTAAAGTTTTGTTATCCATATCAGTCGATGCAGATCTCAACTTAAACGAACTATAGGCTTAAATAAGCACAGCTGTAGTTGGGACAACTGTTTTGAATGCACATTTAATTCAAGTATTCTATAAAAAATAGTATTCATTGGTGTATAAACTTTAAAACTCATATGCCTCACCTGGGTAGCGTGCAGCTCTCTGTTGAATTGAAGGAAACAAAAGCCTGTGCAGATAAGATACGCCACATATCGATATCGGCTGGCATTCAGTCTATGTTCAAACGGACGTTCTGAGCAGACGATCAGTCAGTTGAGAGTCTCTGTGCAAGTCGGTTCGTTCTGGTTCGCTCAACGAGAACGTTTGAGAGAGCAGACAAAGAGCGCGAGAGCATAGGTCGTTTCTAAAATATATATATATATATATATATATATATATATGTATGTGTAACTACATATAAATAGTGAGAGAGAGTGACGTTTCCCGTTGAGACCGGTTACAAGTGTATACAATAACAGAAAAGAAGATCCAATGAGCAGTACTGATAAAAAAGTGCGGCGTCGCGTTATAACGCCGACAACAGACGCTAGCAATACAGATCCATTGCTGAGACAGCGTCAGACGTATTTGGATGAAGAAGAGGTGAGAGGGGCAATCAATAATTGGCCAGTGCTCGAGTGGCTCCTTCACATCGAACAAGTGCCGAAAGAATATAAAAGTACATGAGTATTTTGTAGATACTCTTTTGATAAGATTAGCTAATTCAGGTGGTGCAATGTTGAACTATCGAAAGTACATACAGAATAGAAGGCATTTGGTAATGTTCTCTGCTGTGGCAGCTGCAACTTAAATTGAAATTCCCATTCTCGTTCTCATGCCCAAAATCCAAACACAGTCGCATTCCCTTCATGGACTTTTTAGGTGGCAACAGCTGCGCTGATTAGATAAAGTTTTGATGGATTAAATCGAAGTATTAACACATTTTACTCGTTCTGTTATGTCGAATGTGCTTTAATTAAAAACTGATTCACCTAGGCGTATCTTAAGCAAACATCACCCAAAAAAATAAAAGAACGCAGTTGAAACACTAACCCATTGTTGGCCCACGTTTTTTTATCTCTTCCAAAAACAGCAAGCCAATGGCTGCGAGAGAGCTTTCATTTGCCGTGAGAAGATCAAATGGTATTGGGCACCAGCATTTATTGGCTTCTGGCTGCTCATCTATTGCTCCATCTCGATACCCGCCTCCAATCATCTGCCACGCGCACTCAGCATCAAGGATGAGGCCAAGTATCCAGAGCGTTTTATTGCCGAGCGCGCCGAGATGAATCTACAGCGTCTGGTTTCTCTGGGACCACGTGTTGTGGGCAGCAGGGAGAACGAGATGGGCTCTGTTCAGGTGATCAGTTCCACCATGCAGAAGGTGCGAGCTGAGCTGAGCGCTCTCCACGACATTGAAATGGACGTGCAGGTGGCCTCCGGCAGTTACATTCACTGGAATGCCATCAACATGTACCAGAGCATTCAGAACATTGTGGTAAAGATCAGTCCAAAGGGCAGCAACAGCAGCACCTATGTGCTGGTGAACAGTCACTACGATACGGTGCCAGCAGGTCCTGGAGCTGGTGACGATGGCTCCATGGTGGCTGTCATGATGGAAACTCTGCGAGTTCTGGCCAAATCCAAGTATCAACTCAAGCATCCCGTTGTCTTCCTGTTCAATGGCGCCGAGGAGAATCCGCTGCAGGCTTCGCACGCCTTCATTACCCAGCACAAGTGGGCCAAGAACTGCAAGTGAGTAATGAATATTTGTTCCTTATTCAACACCGATATAACAGTATTTTTTTCATTCTTCAGAGCACTGATCAACTTGGATTCGGCTGGCAATGGTGGTCGCGAGATTCTCTTCCAGTCTGGTCCCAACCATCCCTGGCTTATGAAGAGCTATCGTCGCGCCATCAAGCATCCCTATGCCTCGACCATGGCCGAGGAGATGTTCCAACATAACTTTATACCCTCCGATACGGACTTTCGCATCTTCCGTGATCATGGCCCTGTGCCCGGCCTGGATATGGCCTATCAGAAGAATGGCTATGTCTATCACACACGCTTTGATCGTGCAGAGATTTTTCCACGCGGCAGCTTTCAAAACACCGGAGACAATCTCTTGGCCCTCATCCGTGAGATTACAAATGCACCAGAACTGGAGGACACATCGGTAAGCAGCAACGATTGAGAGCACAAAATTCAAAAGAATAATCTTTAAATCCCTGTTTAGAAATATGCTGAAGGACACACTGTTTACTATGATGTTATGGGCTGGTTCCTCGTCTTCTATACCGAAACGGAGGGCATCATTCTCAACGTGGTTGTCTCCATTGCGGCAATTATTGTTTGCTCACTTGCCATTAAGTTTATGTCGAACAATACCGGCCTCAAGCTGCAGAAGGTTCTCAAGCGCACTCTTCACACATTCACTCTGCTCATCTTGGGCGTTTTGGCTGGCGCCTGTCTTTCCATATTCATTGGCTGGTTCATGGATGTGACGCATATGCCAATGTCCTGGTTTACACACAACTGGCTGCTCCTGGGACTCTACTTCTGTCCATTCTTCTTTGGTCTGGCCATTGTGCCTGCCATGTACTTCCATTACACGGCAACTGTAAGTAGTTTAATTATCATTATTTATATCTAGTTATATACCAATGTTTTTCTTTCCTTAGGATCGGTTCCCAATTGGACAACGTGTGCAACTCTTGCTGCATTGCCATTGCATGTTCCTGGCGCTACTTACCCTGGTCCTGACCATCTGCAGTGTTCGCTCTGCATTTGTGCTCATGCTCACCTGCCTCTTCTACACTGTGGGACTGGTTTTTAACCTGGCCACAAATCTGCATAGTCGCAGTAAGTAGTACTTAGGTTTCTTCTATATGAATCTTTTGAACAAGTCTTTCCACCTCCTCTTTCTTACAGATGTTCTTTGGATTATTCCTCATGTTGTGTGCTATGTGCCGCCGTTTCTGTTCTTTGCTTACTTCTCGCACAGTTTCCTGGTCACTTTTATTCCAATGTTTGGCCGGTTTGGCGACACCGTTAATCCGGATTTGGTCTTGGCTGCTTTCAGCATTTCGGTTAGCATGCTAATTGGTGGCATGATTGTGCCCTTGCTACACATGTTCCGCAAATCAAAGACCATCATTTGCACCCTGATGGGCATCACTTTGATTTGCATCATTATTGCCGCCACACCCATGGGCTTTCCCTACCGCCCCGAGACGAGTGTGCAACGCTTTAACGTTTTGGTAAGGAAAAAAAAGCTTCCTATTAGAAGTATTTATTTAACCTGTGATTCCAATTTAACAGCATGCTCAACGCACTTTCCACGATGCTAATAACAATGTGCGTAAATCAGAAACTGGTTACTTTATCATGCCACAGGATAGACGCACCTATTCAGTGAAAAGTAGGTTTTCCATCAGATAGTTATCGTATATATAGAGATAGCATTAGCTCAATAACTATACTTTTTCAGATAAGGTTATTAACATGACAATGGCTAAATCGGTGCGTGATGAATGCTCAAAGGAAACATTCTGTGGCTATCCCTTATACAACATGCGCTGGCACAAGACCAGGTAAGGTTCATCCTGTTAACACTAGCGAAAACAAACTCATACCTTATCTTTAATCCACAGAGAGCGTGGACTTTGGATACCCGCATCGGCACCTGTTTTGGGTAAACTTCCAGTGGCTCGAGTCGTGTCCAAGAAACAACTGACGCCGCATAGAATGCGTTTCGAGATGGAGCTGACAGGTCCCGACCACATGGGCATCTTTATTAAGCCATTGAATGGCGCCATTGTTGAGGGCTGGTCATTCCATCAGACTCCATTGCGTCTGAAATTTAAACCTCCATTCTATATATACTTCTCCTATGGTGTCAATGGAGATCCACTGAAGTTCTGGCTGGAGCTTGAGGTAAATTGAAGATATAAAAAAGTATTGAATTTCCTATTAAAACTTCGTTTTTGTTACAGAAACCAAATGGAGACTGGACAACGCCCACATTGGAGTTGGGCCTGAATGGTCATTGGACTCACCACAAGGAGATGTGGACACCAGACTTTAAGAAGTTCCTCAATAGTTTCCCCAACTATGTGGATGCAGTACCTTGGCCAGCGTCCTTTGAGACGTATCTGTACTAAATAAAAATTTGCATAACATTTTATACATAAAACATATGTTTGTAAGCAATATTTGTATTTACTGCGTGGAGAGTGCGTCTTTTTTAATTTTGGTAAGAGAAGAATAAATGAGAATGCAGGTTTTCTTATAAAAATATTTTTCCGTGGTGTAGTTTTAATAGCAGTACAAGAAACTTATAGTTAATATACGCCTGATTAGCAGGTTTATTGAAAACGCTTTTCGATAAAACAATAGTATTTCATTTAAATTTAGGTTAAGAACTTTAATTTTTTTTCTTTCTTCGCTGTTTGTATTCATCGTTCGCATGGGTTACTAAGTCTTCAATGTTATTAGTTAGTTTAAATAATATTTGTCTCATTAGATCCAGGCGTGTCATTAAACTGCAAAGAAGTATGTAATTAGTTTCGACTTTCTAGAATGTAAAAACTGATCATACATATCCACATCTGCCTCAATTTCTGAATATTCTTTTCTCAAATTTCTGTCAAAATTAAATGTTATAAAAGTGAAAATGAGTTGACAAGAATATTCTTATAACATACAATTCCTTAATCTTTTTTTCATCAAGTGAATGGCTTATTGAATAATAATCAGTATCCCATTTTGGGTAAGGGGGAGCCTTTATAAGCCCACACGTTACCCGATACAGTAGTTTTCTAACATAAAACGACAAAAAAGACGGCTTAAAAGCGACCGTTGCTGTGGCTGTTCTAAAGGATAAAACGATTGAGGCAAGGAACATGTTCTGAAAGAAAATATCAAATACATAATATAATATTTAGCTAGAAATAAGTATCTTAAAATGCTTACCATTAAAACGAAAAATATTAACAATACGTAGGTTACAAAGAACAAGGGTCCCAGTATGCGAGATTGATGTTCCAATTGAAAATAATCAAAGTCAGAAACCAACATTCGTACCATTGTTACAAAAGCTGTTTGAAAATCTTTAAAATTCTCATTCTCGCCACCAAATAGAAGTAAGCCCAGATTTCCATATGCAACGAACGCAATTAGGAACATTATTGCAAAGGCGCCCAAGTCCTTTGCAGCCTTAAAGATATCGATAAGTAGAAAAGTATATGTAGAATTGAATATAAATAGTTAATTTACAATTTTCATAGCAATTCCCAATCTCCGTAGCACCGGATTAAACTCCATGAATCTTAGCAATGTCATCCAGCACAAAAATATCAATAATCCAATTAAATCACAATGCACCATTGACGAGAAGCTTATATAATCCAATGAAAAGTAACGGTTTCCTGCATTATTAAAGAGTTTATAAGTTGTTCCTGAATAAAAGGTTAGCATAAAGATGGCATATATAAGCGATGTATAGGTAATCTAAATAAAAAATTGGAACAGCTTATTAAGCAGATAAAGGTTAGTATATGTTAAGAGTTTGCTTACCAATATTCTGGGCAAAACTAAAACTATTGATAAGCTGGTAAAGTAAAACTTAAAGCCGTTAAGATAAATTTTTTTAACCTCAACAAATGTGTAATAAAAGTTAATTAAATATACGACAATGGCGCATCCCATAATGAAGTAACCTGATGAAGGTGGCAATAGATCTGTATAGTGAGCCCGCGATCTATATATCGAATTTATAAAGCCGGTTGGCATTATCTCGAAAACTAGTCTACAATCAAAAGATCATTATAGATACTCAAATTTTTAGAATTAAAATAAATACATACTTGACAACCATTTCAAGATCTAAATTTAAATTGATCATATTAACTTCAAGTACAACCAGCCGCGAAGCCTCATCTAACCAATCGATATTTTTCAGATGTCGTATGATGCCATAATTCACATCCTTCTTGTATGATAACATCTGCACATACCCTCCACTCTTATACCAATTAACCAATCCGCGAATAGACGTGACTCTCAATTCCTGCCTTGTGCTGTAATTAGTGCTGCAAGTAATGGGAAACATTTAATCTGATGTCTTTTACAATTGCGACTAGTCCAACCCCTTATATGTTGGTTCTCTAGACTCGACCTCCTCCGAATATTCGGCTAAGCATGTGTTCGTGTATCGTGCAAAATCCGGATTCACAAAGCAGGAGTCCTTTTTGACGCGGAGCTGTCGCAGTCTTGGTGGTCCAAGCAGCAGACTTTCGTTGAGATATAAGCGCCCATAGAGGGTTGGTGCAAAGTCAACCCAAGATGCGTCCCAGTGATCGGTCTCATCATAGGTGACGCCATAAAGCATGGGCAGCGCCACGTACTCCATATAGTTGTAGAAATCCGGTATTGAGATGACCTTTTCAAAGGTTAGAAACGATTCATTGGGCATATTGCTGGTTACCTTAAATGCCTGCCGCAAACAGGCCGTAAAATAGTATTCATGATGGGTTGTCAATGCATTGCCAGCACAGGATACACAAATCAAGTAGATCATAAATATGGTAAATTGAATTAATGCTTTTTTGGTTCCATCCTCGGTTGTGTATGAAATGGAGCCGTATTCAGAATGGTACTTATTTCTTTTAACCATATTTATTTTTCTTGGTATTTATTCAGTTACAGCTTACTCTGACTTTTAGCACAATGATATATGTGTAATAAATAGATTACAAAAGTATTAAAGCATTTATGAAAACTATTTCGATTCCGATTATCTGAGAGTGGCCTTAATGTTCGACATGTGCTTTCCAAATTTTCCAATCCATACAACTATTTCTTTATCAGACTTTTTCCGTATTAGGTTATTTATATTTTTTTTCGGCGATGGTCACTGATGAGCATTATAAATTTTTATGTACCTTAAGTTGAATTCGGCAATAAGATATTCATATGCCGACATAAACCTTAATCTAACTCCGGTCATCAAACCATAAAATAGCCAAGTTGCCGCATGCTTTTGCCGATTCCTAATCTTCGACACATTATCGGTGATAAGCGCCAATTTAATGATATACTAGTACCTAATTGTTTGCTTTACATTTTCTTAGCTCTGACAGTTTTCCAACTCATGTGTCGTGCTGCGGTCGTATTTCTGGAGAGAAGCTAAACAGTCCAAGAAAAGGTCACTTAAGAAAATCTTAATATAGGAAGTTTACTTTAAATTATATAATTTGTAAGGAAAAGTGAATAAATTTTAACTAAAGTGTGTTGGCAAAGCTGCCGAGTTTTAGTTCTGTGCGTAAAAAAGTAAAAATTTATAAAATACAATTCGTCGAAAACCTAACTCTCACAACTAGCAAACAAGTGATTAAATAATGGAGATTTCATTTTTATGAACATGATAATCTTACTGATTACACGAAATAAAAGCTTCTATTGTATTAAATTCAAAGTAATAAATTACAAATAGGTATAAGCTATGGCACGTTTTGTGGGTGATTTCTGCTAAGATTTTTTTTGATTTTAGAGATCCTCTTTATACCACCCTTACAGATGTCCTTCGCCACCTTTGACTTAAAGTCTCCGGACAAGGATACAAAGAGGGGCGGCAAGAAATGGCCTTGGTATGGAGCACCTGTATTTTGTGTGATATGGTTCACACTCTTCTATGTGACCGTCATACCAAGCTTCTTCTCCTATCCCAAAATGATATATGTGCGAGACGAGGCTAATCACCCCGACGAGTTTATTGGTGAGCGTGCCAAGATTCAGCTGGCCGAATACTCATCGATTGGCACCAAGCTGACCGGATCAGTGAACAATGAGGAGCATACTGTTAACTTTCTGCTGCGAGAGGTGCAAAAAGTTGTGGATCAGTCACGCAAAGATCTCTATGATATCGTTTCCGAGGTGCAATATTCATCGGGATCCTTCTACCTGTGGGATGCGGCTACCAGTTATGACAATGTGTCCAATGTAGTGGTTAAAATCACACGCAAGGATAGTCCCAGTGACAACTATTTGCTGGTTAACTCTCACTATGATTCCGAGGTGAAAACTCCCGCCTCTGGTGATGATGGCGTCATGGTAGTCATCATGCTTGAAGCTCTACGCGTTATCGCAATGTCCGACAAACCGCTTGCTCATCCTGTCGTCTTCCTCTTCAACGGCGCCGAGGAGGCAAACATGTTGGGCTCCCATGGCTTCATCACACAGCACAGATGGAGAGGTAACTGCAAGTAAGTAATTTTGATTATTATTTCACATGAATGTTTGACTTCAAAGTCTAGTTTCTTACAGGGCACTTATCAATCTGGATTCGACGGGATCGGGAGGTCGTGAGGTGCTCTTTCAAACTGGTCCCAATCATCCTTGGCTTATGAATTACTACCAGAAGTATGCACCACATCCATTCTCCATAACACTTGCCGAGGAGCTGTTCCAAAATAATTTCATCCCATCCGATACGGACTTTCGCATATTCCGTGACTATGGCAATGTTCCCGGCTTGGACATGGCGCATGCTCTCAATGGTTATATATACCACACCAAGTATGACAACTTCAAGAATCTGGCACGTGGCACTTATCAGACCACAGGTGATAATGTCCTGGCCTTAACCTGGGCGCTGGCCAATGCACCGGAACTGGATAATACCGCAGCCCACGAGGAGGGACACGCTGTCTTCTTTGACTTTCTCGGCTGGTTCCTCATAGTGTACACGGAGTCCGCCAGCATTGCAACCAATATTGTTGTATCCATATCTGCGTTAATATGTATTGGCCTTTCTGTGTATCTGATGACCAAGGACAAGGATTCGGTTATGCCACCCAAGTCAGTGGCAGTGCGTTTTGGCATCATCTTTCTGGTGCAGCTGGGTGCAGTGATCATTGCCTGGGGTCTCACCTTACTGGTGGCAGTGTTCATGCAAGCCGTTGGGCTGGGAGAATCTTGGTACCACGGCATTTGGATGACATTTGGTCTATACTTTTGCTCAATGTTCTTTGGACTGGGTCTGCTGCCCGCCTTCTACATAGAGTGGACCAAGCACAAGACGAGCATGAAGCTAAATCAAACTATAGCCTGTTTCATGCATGCCCATTGCATCCTAATTGTATTTATATGCCTCCTACTGACCGCTCTGGGCATACGTTCAGCTTTCTTTCCAATGATCGGTTTGTTCTTCTACACCATCTCGATAATTATTCAGCTGATACTTAAAGTGACCATCAAGAGTAAGTTGCTCATTCTTAAGCTTTTAACTTAACCTTAAACTTTTTTCTTTATCTTACAGAGAGCTATTTTGTCACTGTGCATTTGTTGTGCCAGGTACTACCTTTCTTTTTCTACACCTATTTGAACTATGTGTTCCTCCTGGTGTTTGTGCCTATGCAGGGACGCGATGGACCTGATAGCAAACCCGATCTGTTGTTGGCTGCCTTTATTGCTTTGATGACGATGCATTTTGCAGGCTTTATTGTGAGTTTGCAAACTACTTTCAGGAACCTTCTAACTTCTAATCACTATTTTTTTAGATACCTATTTTAAACAAGTTCCGCAAGTCCAAGATCTTCATCTCCATGTTTGGTGTACTTATCATCATATTTATAATATTGGCCGTAACGCCTGTGGGTTTTCCTTTCAAGAAGGATGTTGCTGCTCAGCGTTATTATGTTCTGGTAATATCATATGCCCCTCTTTTAATGATTTTATTCCTAACTGGGTTTTTCATTAGCACACACAACGCACACTTCACAATGCAGACAGTAGTACAACACAAGAGACTGGATTCTATGTTCAACCCGTTGATACTCGTTATTCCGAGCTCTATGAAACAACGCTCAAAAATGTAGAGCCCGCGAGCTGGCTCAAGGATAATTGTGCTGCTGAGCCTTATTGTGGACTTCCTCTTTATAGCGGTCGTTGGCTGGATTGGAAGTATATTTTTATTATAAATAGTCTATCAATCTTCAATCTGATAAACATAAACTTACCTTACAGGGATAGTGCTCGTTGGATTTATAGTAAGCCGCCAGTTTTTCCAGTTGCCACCGAGCTCACAGAGGTCTCAAGACAATCCATAAACATGAACAAAAAGCGTTACGAGTTTAGCTTGAAAGCTGGCGATCGCATTGTCATGTACGTCGATCCCATGGAGAACGTGAAGATCACGAACTGGTCAGCAGATGAGACAGTTTTGGTCGATGGACATACTGCTCCATACTTTGTATACCATGTTTCCTCCATGGTTAAGGAACCCTTTCCTTTTTGGCTGGAATTTGAGCACGATCCGGCCAATACGAATGGGCCGTACTTTAAACTGGCCGTTAGCGTTCATTTTCTTTATCATTCCGAATATTACACACCCGAGTTCCAATTGTTTCTTAGCACTTTTCCGGATTGGACTTATACGACCGATTGGTTTGCCTCGTATGAAAGTTGGATCTTTTGAAAGCGTTTAGCTAATTTTGTAGACAAACTGAATTCTGTTACCTTATAAATTATTTAAAATATATTTTAATACAATCATTTATAAGCTACTCGTTTAGACATTGTGTCACTAATTTACCACAAAGTGAAAGTTAACTTTACCTAAATTCTAATTTATTAATTTAAATACAAGTTTTGTTCGTTGCACGTTCGCTGGTGCGAGTATCATGAGGATGTGAATGAATACGAAAACTTAACAACAGTTCAGTTACCCGAACTATGAGTAGTGAGTATGTGAAGTGTGAGTTGCGAATATCAAATGTGTACAAATATCAAACATTGAAGCTGCTCTTAAAACTCCCAGCTGTTGTAGGAACCTATCCACGAGTTGACATGCGACCAAGGTGGAAACTTGGCCAGAAACTCCCGAAAGTCCTCCTCTATAAACATATCATCGTGTATTCTATGGCCCATCAGGGCAATTTTGAACGTTGCACCAGACCAATCAGAGAATCCACGCTCAAATTCCAAATTAAAGCGTAAGGGTGTCGGATCTAGTGCATACGACCAATATACGTAATGAGGCGGTGGTAATAACTTTTCCAACGGTTCCTTGGTAAAACTCCAATCCACCAGCTGGGCACTGTTAACAGGATCGATGAATATGCTAACATGGTCCGGTCCAGATACCTCCAAAGTGAATAGAACTTTCGTCATCGATGTCCTCTCTTTGTTTATTATTCGCACCGTTGGTAGATAGTCTTTATTTGGCTCGGGACCAGGCACCCAGTAGCTTCTTTTCCTGTAATAATAAATGGACTAAGTATCAGTATGAGCTCTGTTTGTTATCTTTTTGTTACTTACGCAGCCTTTAGCCAACGTGAACTGTAAATGGGAAAACCACACATAATTTCCGTCTCGCACTCGCTGCGATCAGCCTTTGTATAGTTGGTGCCATCAAAGAGTATGTCATCCAGTGACTTTGGATGCCTATCCACGGACATAACATAATACCCGGAGTCAGTGTGGTTCACCGTGCTCGCTGCATCGCCATTGTGGAAGGTGCGTGTTGTGTGCTGCAAACAAAAATGATTGAATTAGACAAGAGTGCTATACATATAGCCAACAACTACTTACCACAGCAAAGAATCGCTGAACTGCAGTCTTTTCCATATAGGGGAATGCAGCTGGAGTCGCAGCCAAAATAATAAAGATTAGCGTGCATACGCCAAAGAGCGAGATGATGGTCTTCGATTTGCGGAAAAGGCAAAGCAAGGGTATGAGGAATGGAGATAGCAGGCAACAAAACAGAGCCGTATAGCCTCCAATGAGTATTTCGGGATTGGAATCACCTTCGCGACCCTGCATCGGTACAAATACAACATAGAAGGCATAGCAACAATATGTATAGAACAAAAATGGCAGAATTTGTAAAATACAGTGAGGTATAAGCCACATAAAATCTGTAAAAGTGAAGAATTGCATTTTAAAATAAAGTCTAAATTTAAATAAATAAACAACTCACTTGTTTTGTGCGCACATGTGACCATATTTATGAGTACGGAAATCGTGTAAAAACCAATGCAGATGAGCAGAATAAAGGCTGAGCGTACGTTAAACGATATCATTAGAATAGTGATCACAGTCAAGACCAAGCAATGCGAGTGCATCAACAGCTGAATGCCATATCCAAGTGGCAGACCATGCTATAAAATAAAACAAAGTCATTAAAAATGTTCAAGGATAACCAACAAAAATACTTACCTCCTTGGTGCGACTAAAGTAGATGGCTGGCAAGATGCCCAGGCCAAAGAACATTGGGCAAAAGTACAAGCCAAAGATCATCCAAGTTTGCGAGTACCACGACATAGATAAGCCCACAGCATCAAGGAATAGTGCTATGCAAATGACCAGTCCAAAACTCAAGCAGACACCACAAAGCTGAATCGCAGCCAAAATGCCAAACTTTGCAAAGATGCGACGTCGAAACATGCCCGTATTACTAGCCATGCTCCAGATATAGGCGACGATTGTAATCAGCACGAGCACACAGACGCTTATGTTGATAATGATGCCAACATTTTCCGGATAGTAGATGAAGAACCAGCCCAGCATATCAAAGAATATCATGTGGCCCTCGGCATATTTCTAAAAGACAATACGTTCATGTTATAAAAGTTATCAACAAGATTCTTTAGACTTACCGCTGGATCTACCAGTTCGGGCGCAGTGCCAAGTGCTTTAATCAAACCCAGAAGATTATCTCCAGTTAGCTGATAGGTGCGTCTTGGTATCAGATTAAAGCGATCAAATTTCGTGTGGTATACATATCCATTCAGCGTTTGAGCCATATCCAGACCTAAATCAAAGCAGATAATAAAAATAAGAATGTGATTTTCTAAATAACGATAATATTATAATTTACCTGGTATGTTGCCAAAATCACGGAATATGCGATAGTCTGTCTCCGAGGGAATAAAACCATTTTGGAACAGCTCCTCGCCAATAGTTGAAGCAAACGGATGTGTAATGTGCTCTCCATAGTACTATTACACATAAATGCAAATTAGATCAAGAACATTTAAAGAGATAACAACTAGTATACCTTCATTAGCCAGGGATGATCGGGTCCAGACTGAAAGAGTATCTCCCGTCCGCCACTGCCAGCTGAATCCAAGTTGACCACAGCACTGCAGATTAAAGAAGATGATTAGTTTTTAATTCATTACGAATGTTTATGCATCAACTTACCGCACATTCTCTGCCCAGGGATGCTGTGTGATGAATGCATGTGAGCCTTGCAAAGGATTCTCCTCGGCTCCATTAAACAGAAAGATCAGAGTGTTGGTGAGCGGTGTCTCATATCGGGTTATGACGCGCAGCACTTCCAGCATAATGACACACATCATGCCAGAGTCACCGGCGCCAGAGCTGCCCGGCACCGAATCAAAGTGACTGTTGATTAGAAGAGCCGCTTCGGTGGTTGCGTTCTTTGGCGAGAGCTTGACAACCACATTCTGTACGCTTTGGTAGACATTCACCATGGACCAGAGCAGATAATTGCCAGAGGCTATCTGCACATCCTTCTCAATGTCATACAGATCGGTGCGAGCTCCATCAATAATCTCACTTATCTCGCTGAGCAGAAACTGGACAGCAACTTGCTCATTGGCTGCACTTCCCACGACTTTGGGTCCGATCTTTGATAGTCTCAAAAGTGTGCTCTCTGCACGCTCGCCAATAAATTGACCCGGTTCCTGCAGCTCATCCTGAAGCGTCTTCAGCGGTGGCATACGATGGAAGCTTGGTATCACCACCAAGTAGAACAGCAGAAACCAGAATGCCACAAAGAGCGGTGCCCAATACCAGCCAATTTTGCTGCGATTGTAGATGATTTTCATGTTTTCATATTTGGAGTTCATCTTCTCGTCGCTGTAAATGAACAATGAATAAAGAACATTAATATGCTGAAGCAGACTCATTAAATTAACTGACAATTCTGTTTGGAGTGTGAATAAGCCACAGTCATCAACAACAGCCCCTTCGAAAGTGTGGCCACAGTCAACGATTTAATAATTGGGCACTCTCGTTTCCGCAATCGAAAATGTGTGTACATGGTTATCAAGTGTCTGGGG
The DNA here is from genome assembly GCA_018152825.1 of Scaptomyza hsui. Classification (NCBI taxonomy): domain Eukaryota; kingdom Metazoa; phylum Arthropoda; class Insecta; order Diptera; family Drosophilidae; genus Scaptomyza; species Scaptomyza hsui. The sequence goes on from JAECXO010000002.1 coordinate 11,081,844, forward strand.
ATCTCAAGTGTGCTCAACTCAAAGCTGGCAGAATGAAGGAATCTTGATATATTATACTACATATTATGCTAATCAATCAAGAGCACTTATGTACTTAGGAAAGCTGGTTTGAATCAACGGAAACAACTGTCAGATTGTTAATGACATATCGAAATCAATGAATGAATTATTTTTAAATGAAAACGCCAGATAGAGAAGTTTGAAGACTTCAAGTACTTCCTTTCATAATCAGATTAACAATCTGCATTGAGTTTCAATCAATGTATTGATAAGATGTTCTGTTCTGCATTTTCCTTTCAGTTTTTTTTTTGGTGAACTCATCTTTAGACAGATTTGGTCATAGTTTATTTCAGTTTCGTCACTTGTGTATGCTTTTTTGGTACACAGGAAAACATCTGTTAGCAAAATATTTAATTAGTAGCTCGTAAACAGAGAAAAAAGCACGCTATGCAAACAATGCAAAAAATAGAAAAGAAAACAAATTCAATTTCAACAAATGCTGAGCAAATATTCATATGTGAATTAATTCTAGACATTAGCAATGAGCACAGCAGCCGTAAATTAAATGGGACACATTTTGTAAATTTCAATGCGATATTTCTGTATTTATTTATAGCAAACTAAGCCCATAACATTTAAGTTTAATGATTTGCTATATGCCGTTTGCATGAATAATTTCTGTGTGTATCTGAATATTTTGAAAACCGAATAGTTTGGGAGAAATGCCTTTAAGGTACCCTGTAAAAAGTATTTTAGTATTCTCACACAAACTTTCAGCTTAAAAGCTTCAAGCAAAGCTTTAACTAAAGCTTGCACTACCGAAAGCCCCTCAACAGCTAGTGTTGCAAAATGAGCTCGAAGAAATGTGTTGACAAAGAATATTCACAAGTACTTGCAGTCCACAGGGGAAAAATAAACCAGCAATGTGTTGTTTTGTAGCTACTAATGATTAAAGTGTATGTGAAATGCAATTGGGGTCCCTGCGACAGCGACCCATTTACAGCAATGCGGCTCGTGACCCTCAGGGGCCAACTGCGGTGCGGCGATTAAAAACGACCGTCAGACCGAGACGCGAAAAAAACAAATTCAAACTGCAGACAGACAGAGGCGGAGGCGATGGTGGAGATGTGTGTGTAAGTGGAGCACTTTAATATAGTATGAGAAGTGTGTTTTTAGCAAGTGATGCAGGGACGTGCTGTTAATCGATTTTACATGCAAGTGCCTTTTAATCAGTTCCAGTCTATTATTTTTTTTATCAATTTTCCACAAATAAACAGAGATTACAAGTGTGAGTGTGAATGTGTGAGAGAGGGAGGGCCACGCCCACACAGACAAGTTGAAAGAAATTGAAAACAAATAAACAAAAGTGAGCTCGTTGCTTCAAGACATGCAAATGAGCTTATGTGTGTGTGTGTGGGGGAGGAGAGTGTGAGGAATAAACTATTTAAAGACTATCCAAATGGGAATTAAATCCAAAGAGTCGGCGAGGCGACGGCAATCAACTGTGACAACAGCCGCAGAAACAACAACGTTTGTTTGGGTTTTGAAGTGTTTGAGACGCTGAAAGCGGAAGAGGCAGTCAAATTCATAGTATCTGACAGATACAGATACAGATACAGGCGTAGCTGCATGCAACAAGCGCTACATGTGCGACATGTGCCGCAACACCACAAGTCAATAACCTTCCTCTCGAAGCTATAACTTGCCACACACACACACACACACCAGCGAGAAGTCAAACAAGAAGAAAAGGCAAAGGAAGTTGCGGTGGCGTTTTTGTTGTCGATGTTGCTGTTGAAAGAAAGCAAGCAACTGGCTCTCGACTTTTGTTGCAAAGGGCACCACAAGAAGCCAAACAAAATGTTAAGAACACGATGAGTTGACTTTTTGAATACACTTAACGCGACAGTTCAGCAATTGAGCTTTGACGACACCTGTTACACTTTATTCTATGAAATACACTTACAATTCCGAACGCGAATAATTTTATTTTTTGTGTCTTATATAAAAAGGCGATGACAGAATGCTTGATGTCGGTCAAGCAACGGCAACATGTGCCATCAGCTGGTACAAACAACAAGAAACGCGACACACAACGAGGAACAACCACAACTGTCGCCTTCAACGATCGCTGCACGTCTGCCCTGCCACAGAATGACGCAGCAGGAGACGCGTGCAGGAGAAGCTCGCAGAGCACAAGAGAGAGAGAGAGAGAGAGAGAGAGGGAGTAGCAGAGCAGAACAGAACAGAACAGAACAGTGGCAAAGAGCAAGAGATCATCAATACACTGAATACATTGAAGAGTAAATGAGAACTTTTTTTTGTCGCTGCTCATCGAACTCACTTGATGTTGTAGCTCTTGACTTGGGCGCCCATCACGTAGCCGAATAATAATAATCCTAATTTCTGCACACTGTACACTGATTGGCCAGAGCTCCTGTGTTATTTGGGACGTGAACGCGTGCCGAGACTTTGTGTACTAAACTGTTGGCCAGCGAATGCCAGTAATTTTATACATTACTCCCGATTTGATGGATTTGGGGGTACTTGAGCTTCAAGTGTTGCCAGGCTGCGGGTTAATCGTGATAAGCCACATAATCGAATGAACCGAGTAAACAAACTGACGAGTGCGATTCCATAATCGGTTTACAATACCTTAATGAGCTTTTACTAAAAACTGTGTATTTTGGGACAGCGAATAATTATCGTTACAACATTACGATAAATGGCATATCTAAGAACTCTTTAGTTATATTTAAGATCTCTTACTGTTTTCATAGATACAATATTTGGTCCTGAAAAAACACTATGCATCATATACAGGTGGATCTGTTCTTGATCGAGGAACCGATAAGATAAGCCAAGTTGTAGCAACATAAGCAAAATGTATAGTTTATCGTCTATCTTATAATTGTACACCACATTTAATTCTGATTAAAATACTAAAGTTGTTTATTATTTTTAAGGAAAACTCCCAAGAACAATAGTTAAAATTTTTCTTTTTTTAACCCCTTGATCCCCTATCAGAGCGCCGTGCGGGGCATAGTTTAAAGGTATGGTATTTTATAATAGTTGTTTCTATCATTGTATAGGGGAAGGATCGCAAAAGTCCATATCAATTTGAATCGCAAGTGCATAGATACTGTGACAGCCATTTGCGGACCGATAAGACCGTGACTTCTCCAATAATTAGCTATAATTATTGGCGCTATATTTGATAAGCGCTTATTTTTGGGTACCTGGTAGACAAATAAACTATTTTCCAACATTGCTCTTTCACAGTTCTCGATATGGTTGTGACGATCTGATGTTTGCTAAGTTGTAAAATTTGTTTTTTCTTCTAAATATAGAGTGTAAAAATAGTATACCAAACTTAAACCCATAATTACAAATACTAAATACTTATCCCTAATCCCGTTTGTTGTTCCTAACAAATTGTTTAGTTTTCCACTTGTCGTTGTCGATCAGTTAAGCGTAAAAATAGTACAAAGTTGACATAATTATTTGTTTTTTTTACATCGAGCAGCAGCATGCGAGTCAATTTCCCAGAGCTGAATGCATTCAAGCGTAACTCATTCAACTCAAACACACACTCACACATTTGAGCACAATGATTGAAATAATAAAAACAATTTGTTAATCAAGTGGAATCAAAGTAAGTCGATGGATGTTCAGCCCAATCCCAAAATCCAAACCCAAAGCGAGAATTCGCGACTACAACAGATATGGCAAAACAAAAGAATGGAATGACACATAAACGAAACTCAAATGAAATCAACGGCAATATAACGCAAAAAAAAAAAAAATAATTAGTCAACTCACAAGAGAAACATGCATTACAAAATCACAGACAAACAGAGACAACAAACAAGAGGCCAGAGACAAGTGACATATTCAGCCAGGCACAGCACAGCTGCCTATCATGAGCTGTCTCTGTGTTTGTCAATATACTAGTATCTGGGTACGGTCTGGGTATCTGGGTAGGGGTCTTGTATGCCTATCGATGCTACCTAGTCAGTCATTTAGTCAGTTAGTGGGAGACGCAGCGTCATGACGCTTACCAGGGCCCTGGAGCAAACTATATGACGTTGCTAGTCGGTTATTATTAGTTAGATAAACGAGTATATTGCGAAAAGTTCTAAGGTTCTAAACCGCCATGAAGAATATCATATTCCTTCACCATAAAGATAGAACCTGCTAAAAACAAAAAAAACGCAAAAAAAAAAAAAAAAAAAGGCAAAAGCAAGCCATAATCGTAGAACATTATGGACTTCTACTACTACACAGGTGCCTAAACACTACCGTTCCCTACCACCTACCAAGTGCGATAGTAACATTCAATAAGACAAAAATCAAGCTGAGTTCGCTGCTATTAGTGCCAAAGGAACAATAATTGCGCGTGTTTATCATATCAGCGTTAGATATTGAATTCCTAACGATAACTCCGACGTTCGCAATCTGAAGTGTTCCTGTGTGCCAATATTTTAAGAAGTCTCCCCAATTGGAAGCCTCAATTGGCTAGGTACAGTGACGGCTGACAGACGTGGTCGATCTTAACGATCCACCGAAACGTCAAGGAAGTGCTGGTGCTCTGTTGTGTTGGAATACTGAAAACTAAAGGAATTAACATCAGTAAAAATCGAATATCTACTTAAATTCTATTAAAATGGGTGTACGTATTCAAAAATAATTAGAAACAAAGTTTTAGTAAATCTGTCAATGAAAATGTAAATAGTGTGTGACCGAAAACCTTAAGACAATATACGCATACGTGAACAAAATTATAATTTTATAAATAACTTTACTCGTATTAAACTTTTAAGTGCATAAACCTAATATTTAGTTGATCAATTCGTAAAAGGACAACATACAAAAACATCTTTAAACTGCCTCGCTCATGATAGTGGATTTCAGAACTTTTTCAAAATTCCTTCATTTAAAACAATTTATTAAAAATTGGTTCTTACTCAGTTATTTGGAATTTATTTATTAAATGTAGATAAATGAAGCAAGCAAGTAAAAAATTCTTGCATAATTTTTAAGAAGACAGGAGAAAGTGTAGGATATTTTTATGGACTTCAATGATTCTCCTTGCCTAAAAAAAAATTACCATTCACAATCTAAAAACTGTTACCAAGAAGGATTGATATTTGAAAACCAACTTAATCTAGTTACTAAATTTCGCACAGCATCGATTTCTAGATTTTTATCAGAAAAGTTCAGCGCTCGTTTTTAAATTCGCCAACTCAAGTGCTCGGCACGTTTTCAACGTGTGCAAGATCCTAACTTTCTTATCGCGATGGCCAAACTTAGAAAAAAAAATGGCTAATCATTATTTCACTTGATAACACGAATTATTTCAGCTAAATATATATGTATATATGGGCAATATATCAAAGAAGCCGCAACGATTTGCAAATTTTGTTGTAATTCTTGTTGGCGATATTCAATGCCTTATCAATTTATTGGCGTAATTCATGCAATCAGTCGACTATACAGGCACTTTGCCCACACGCCCACATGAATCATGGCTAGAACACGCTTCGTCTTTGGATTTCAGTGACAGGCTTTGTTTTCAGTTGAAATCTAGCTGTCGAAATGTGATTAGGTTTTGCAAAGGAAACGCCTATCAGACCAAAGATAAAACAATAAAAGTTCAATTAACTACCGAGGGGGCCGATTACCCTGTCACCCTGTTGCCACAGCCATTCTTAAACGGAATGCGGGCTGAGTAAAAAGCGTGTCATGCAATTCCCATAGCTGTCCGTTTATGCACTTGAATTTACTCGTAATTAGCTTGTTTCATTTCTCTAATTAGCCCTGACATTCAGCTAGTTGCAGGAAATCATCGCGCCCCCTTAAATTTACGATTAGATATTGACTAGCAGCCACTAGACCATAAAATGAGCTATAATTAACGCTAATTTTATAATAATCGTTAAAATTGAACATTTTTCTTGCAGTTCAATTCCAAGTACCATATCGACGTTGACTTCGAGGTGCCCAAGAAGCTACAATGGTACTATGCACCACCATTTTTTGGCTTCTGGTTTATCATTTACCTGTCTCTGGTCAACACCCAGATCAATCACATGCCCAAGCCACTTTCCCTCAGCGATGAAGCCGCCCATCCACGAGATTTCATAGCACAGCGTGCCGAGGACACTCTCATCGAGCTGACTCGCACTGGGCCACGTGTTGTGGGCAGTGTTAACAATGAGGTGACCACCATTCAGTTCTTCCGCGACGAGGTGGCCAAGGTGCAGGCCGTGGCGCAAGAACGCTTCGAGATTGAGCTCGATGTGCAGCAGGCAAGCGGCGCCTACATGCACTGGACAATGGTGAACATGTACCAGGGCATACAGAATGTTGTTGTCCGTCTGCGGGAGAAGGGCAACACGAATGAAAACTATCTGTTGATTAATAGCCATTACGATTCGGTTCCTGGCAGTCCAGGTGCAGGCGATGATGGTTCCATGGTTGTGACTATGCTGGAGGTGATGCGTGTCATTGCTAAAACAGATGAGCCCCTGGCGCATCCCATTGTCTTTCTGTTCAATGGTGCCGAGGAGAATCCATTGCAGGCCTCACACGCCTTCATCACGCAGCACAAATGGGCCAAAAACTGCAAGTGAGTAAAGATTAGTTAATCTTATTTAAATTTAAATTATTTACTTGCCTTTGTTTTCTTAGAGCTCTGATTAATCTGGATTCGGCTGGCAGCGGCGGTCGCGAGATTCTGTTCCAGTCGGGACCCAATCATCCGTGGTTAATGAAGTACTATCGTTCGGTGCCTCATCCGTTTGCCAACACCTTGGCCGAGGAGATGTTTCAAGCTGGTCTCATACCATCCGATACAGATTTCCGCATCTTTCGCGACTATGGCGGTGTGCCCGGCCTGGACATGGCCTACATATTCAATGGCTATGTCTATCACACAAAATTCGATCGTGTTAATGTCTTTCCACGCGCCTCCTTCCAACACACTGGTGACAATGTGCTTGCCCTGGCCAGAGCCCTAGCCAATGCGCCCGAACTTGATGATACTGCCGTAAGTATGCTTGAACTTAAACAATTTGTGAACTATAAACAACTACCTTTTTCTTGCAGGCTTATGCCGAGGGTCATAATGTCTTCTATGACTTTTTGGGCTGGTTCATCATATTCTACACACAAACCACAAGCATTATTATAAACGTGGTTGTTGCTGTGGTTGCGCTTCTGGCTGTTGGCCTCTCTTTGTACTTTATGTCCGCTCGATCGGGCATCAGTTGGGCTGGCGTCTTGGTCCGATTTGGCATTATATTTGGCATACAGCTGATCTCTTTGGCTCTGGCCTTGGGCCTGTCTCTACTTGTGGCGGTTTTCATGGACGGTGTGGAACGTTCTATGAGTTGGTACACACAAATGTGGATTATAATCGGCTTGTATCTGTTTCCAATCATTTTTGGCATGAGCATTCTGCCTGCATTTTATCTGGAGAAGACCAAAAAAGATCCTCTCAGTCTAGGGTTCCGTATACAGCTCTTTATGCATTCACATTGTGTTTGCCTTGTCATTCTGATGATTGTCCTGACAGGCCTTGGCATCCGTTCGGCCTATTTTATAATGCTTAGCGTGCTGTTCGATATTGTGGCCTTAATTGTGAATATGATAACCAAATGGCATCGCAAAGGTTAGTTTGATTACTCATCCAAAGTGTTGTAAGCTTTAACCAGTTTGTATTTGCAGCTTATTGGTTTGCTATTGCTGTCATTATCTGTCAGATACTGCCCTTTACTTATTTTACCTACATTTGCACGACGGCACTGAAGACGTTGATCCCAATGCAGGGTCGTTCCGGTTCCTCAGCCAATCCAGACATGGGTATAGCACTTCTGATGTGGGTGTTTTCACTTATGTTTGCGGGCTTTATTGTGAGTACATATTACTATAATTGAAATACTACGGCAGCTAAACTTCGATTTTATTTAGGTGCCACTCATCATGTTCTTCCGCAAGACAAGAACAATTGTCCTTTGCTTCCTCGCTGGCACAATATTGTTCATCATCATTGCAGTCACTCCAGCTGGTTTTCCCTACCAAGCCAAAATATCAACACAACGCTATGCTCTTATTGTAAGTTAAGCTCTTTTTTACATCCTCCTGAAAGTATGCTTAGTTATTTTCTTGCGTATTTTAGCATGCACATCGAATACTTCACAATGCTGATGGCACCACACGCACTGATGAGAGCGGCATTTATGTTTATCCTCAGGATCGACGTTATAACATAGCCGAAGGTATGTCCATAAGCAACTATACCAAAAGCATCTAATCAGTACAAATTGTATGCATTTTTATTTAGATGAAATCAGGGCAATCGGTGAATTACATAAGGTTAGTGAGTTCTGCGATGAGGAAATGTTCTGTGGCATGCCATTATATAATCACCGTTGGCACAAGGCTCGCGAATACAGCCTTTGGATTCCGGTTAAGGAGCCGCCACCGTTACCATCAGCTTATCCCACGCTGACCCTGCAGGACATCACAGAGTTGGAAGTCGAGACTCAGAGACGATTTAACTTTTCGTTGACCGGTCCTGACCACATGACCATTTTTGTGAATGTGAAAAACGATGCCAAGCTGCTAGACTGGTCCTTCAATAAGACGCTGATCAGGGATAATGAGCCACCGCCACACTTTGTGTACTTCTCCTATGGCCTGGACAGCAGTGCTTTAGAATTTACAATCGATGTTGAGGTTCGTTTCAGAATCCGGTAAACACTTTTACTCCTTGTATTTCAAGGTTATGTTATTACAGAAGACGACTTCATCGTTTGACACATCCACATTAGAAATTGGCATTGGTGGTCATTGGGTGCATCAGGACATCTCGAGATCTCAAGGTCTGGGTGCACATCTTGACCGTTTTCCTTCTTACGCCTATGTACAGGCCTGGGTGGGAACCTATGAGAGCTGGTACTTCTGAAGCGGCCATCGATACAAATATACCTAAAATAGATATTGATATTCATTTACTTATTGTAGTTTTTAAGATGTTGCACGATTATCGAATCAAATCCCAATAATTTGTAATTGTAATTTATGTTGATAGAATCTGATAAATATATATACCTAAAAATAGTTTTTGATATTGTATTATGTTGTTTTAGTATAGATAATTAAACTGTATATATGTAACTAACATAACTAAATAAAACCACAACTTTAATGACAATTTCTCGATTCTGGAAGTGTTTGGTATAACCAGAATATAAAGCGCCTTGGTCAACCTGTTTTGGGAAACTATCTTTAAGAAATTTTATACGTTCTATTCTTAAGGATTGAAGTATTTTTCGACAAGGTAAAAGTTTATAAAACAAGCGACTAAATGAGGAAGTTGGAAAAAAAAGGGTAATTACAAAGCGTATTGCAAGAAAGAACGTTCTCCATTTATAAGAAGTTGTAGACAGACAAAGAGGATATTTATTCTTCTTTATAATACACAGATTATCACACATGTTAAATTGAGTTAACCTTCGATTTTGGTAGCAACGAAATAACTTATTATAATGTCCCCCTTGACGACTATTAAAACTCCTACGCACATAAGTCAATCAATTGTTTACTAATCAGAAGCAAAAGACAAATCGACTTGATAAATACCTGGTCTATGACGTTAATCAGTAGATATATGAAGTGTGTTTCTAATAAATAATATCATAAATCTATTGTAAACTTTTCTGTAAACAAAAAAGTATATATTGGCACATTCCGAAGAAGTCAACAGAGAGTATCCATAAAACAGTTTTATAAACACGGTACTTTTTGAAAACTACGATATCGGGAATAATATAATGCAGACTCATGCCTGATATCGGCATTTTATATCGAAACGTGATAAATGAATATAAAAACAATGCCGCCTATGATTAATGTGCTTCCTATGTGCAATAAAATGGTCAGCTATAAAACAAGTGGTTGATTCAGAAGTTACGAAAATATATAAAAATGGTTTTATTATCCATTCTTTCAAAAGTTTAAATTTTATAAGCTACCCTCGTACCTTTTATCAGACGTCGCCATTATATGATATTTTTATTGACCAATTTTGGCAGTCTTACATACTAAAGCTATGTTGCGAGTAGACTTGATTGCTATAAAAAAAGCCTCACATTCAATTTGCCGATTAGTTCAAATTAAACAAGCATTGGACTCACCAAAGGAAACAACTGTAAACGGACAAAATGAGTGACAAGGAGAGACTTGTAAGAAACGTAATAACCCTTATAAATGAAAATTCCTAAATTCCAATATAACATAATATAGATATTGGATGAATCTGGTAGAACTTGCGTGGATATTTCGGATAAAAACGATAAAAATGAAAAGTTACCCTGGTACTTTGCAACTGGTTTTCTCCTGTTCTGGGGACTTCTCTTTTTTGCTGTGGTAATACCGATGTTCTATCGCTTACCTACGGCCCTGACAATGGAGGACGCTGAGAATAACGTATTTATTACAGAGCGTGCCTACAAAAATCTGTACACTTTGTCCAATATCGGAACAAAAATGGTTGGCAGTAAGGAAAATGAGATTGAGGCTGTCCAGTTCTTGCTCAAGGAGTTGAATCACATTAAGGAAGACTCACTTAAAGATTACTTTGATATTGAAATTGACTTATCACAAGCTTCTGGTCAGTTTTTGTACGAAGATACGAACGTCATGTACCAAGGAGTTCAAAACATTGCCGCGAAACTGACTCCAAAGAACAGCAGAAGCGATTCCTATCTCCTGGTTAACAGTCACTTTGATTCAAAGCCGGACACACCATCAGCCGGTGATGATGTCTTTATGGTAGTAACCATGTTGGAAACCTTGCGTGTTATGGCAACAACACGGCAGACCATTGACAACCCAATTGTCTTCTTGTTCAATGGGGCTGAGGAAAGTTCTATGTTAGCCTCCCATGGATTTATGACAACGCATAAATGGGCTCCAAACGTTAAGTAAGACAGGTTTTGTCGTTTTGTAGACGTAATACTTATCAAACTTATATAATTGCAGAGCTGTCATAAATCTTGATGCCGCTGGAAGTGGAGGGCGAGAAGTTCTCTTCCAGAGTGGACCCAAAAATTCTTGGCTTGTAGACGTAAGAAAATCAACTACTTATCAAATACGAACTTTATCAGTACTTTTTTTTTATAGTACTACAATAACAATGCCAAACATCCCTTTGGTAATACATTGGCTGAGGAAATTTATCAAACTGGTGCACTTCCATCGGATACAGACTATACGATATTTAAGGAATTCGCTCCAGGTTTAGATATTGGTCAGTGCTTCAACGGCTATATATACCACACCAAGTACGACACAATTGATGTGATTCCCCGTGGAGCTTTGCAAAACACCGGTGATAATGTTCTGAGTCTGGTTCGTGCCTTGGCTAATGCCTCCGAACTGCACAATACTGAGGTAAATATAAACTTGTTTTCCATATCTTAGTAAGTACTAATCACTTAGTTCGCAGGCACACAATTCAGGAAATGCCGTCTACTATGACTTCCTAGGAATTTACTTCATTCATTACTCGGAGGCTACGGGAATGTACTTGAACTATGGCTTTGCTGGAGCAGCTCTCCTTTTAATTTTCCTTTCGATGTCGCGCATGGCAGCTGTTTCCAACGTTTGCACATGCCACGTGATGCGCTGGTTTATCCTGGTCCTCATCGTCCAGCTCATCGCTTTCGTACTTGGACTGGCACTTCCCGCACTGGTTGCACAAGTGTTTGACAACTTGGGATTATCGCTGACATACTTTAGCACGCGTTTGATGATGATCGGCTTATATGTATGCCCGTCTCTTATTGGCCTCAGTTTGCCCATAACCATGTACTATAGTTTACAATGCAACGTAAGTTCTTTTGAAAGTTTTGACTTTGTGACATAAGCTAACCCATTAATTTCATCCACAGAGTAAGATCTCAACTGCCTACCATATTCAGCTGGCTTTGCATGCCCAGGCAGCAATCTTGGCTGTTCTTGCCATTGTTCTTACAGTGTTTGGCTGGCGTTCCACATATATTCTAGTCATTCCTTTGGCATTCTACGTCTTTTCCTTGACCCTCAACTTGATGACTACTCTGCATGATCGTGGATACGCCTGGACAGGTCTACTTAAGGCTAGCCAAATAATTCCGTTTTTGTACTGCAGCTACCTCTTTTATCTATTCATTGAGGTTCTTACACCAATTAACGGCCGCTCTGGCAGTTCCTTCAACCACGACCTATTTGTTGCTATTATTGCAGCAGCTGGAACTGTTTTCTCCTTTGGCTTTTTGGTAAGTGCAGTCGAATTAAAATATTTTCAACTTTTTTAAACATTATTTCAACATAGGTTCCGCTTATATTAACTTTCCGCCGTCCCAGCTTTGTGGTATTTTCCCTGTTTGCCATCACAGGACTCTTTATGTACTTGGCCAGTAGCACTCAACTCGGATTTCCTTATAGACCCAAGACCAATGGATATCGAGTTGCATACCTTGTGAGTACCTTTTGGTTCGAATGTGACTTTTTGTTATAATATATCTCATTTCAGCAAGTGCGAAATATGTTCTACGAGTACGATGGATCTCTTAGTAGGGACGAGTCTGGCTACCTGTTCAGTTATCAAGACAGACTTGAAGAGAAACCACTATTGGGCACTAATGTCAATTTGACCGGCTTGGTTGATATAAAATCGAATTGCCAGAGACACATGATGTGTGGCATGCCAATGTACGACTTTCGATATGTTCAGAATCGTCTACAGAGCAAATGGCTTCCACGCTCTGAGCCAATTGTACCACCAGGTCTCACAACATTGGAAGTGCTAAGGAAAACCATTCTAAACTCTACCACAGTACAATATGATTTTCATTTAATGGGTCCACCACAAATGAGTTTGTTTATTGAACCCTATGAAGATGTCACAATCAGAGATTGGTCATTCTTAAGAAGCTATCTGCAAAACCCACCGCCGTATCCACAACCCTACCACATCTTCTTTAACTATGGCTTTGATTCTTCGCCCTTGAAGTTTTATATTCAAGTAACGGTAAGATTTTCCTTAACCAATTTAGCATATATAAATTTAAAAATTAATCTCTTTTGAATCCGTAGAAAATGAATGGAAATTTTAATGTACCGCTTTTCCAACTTGGAGTGTCCGGACATTTTGTTGGAAACTTAGGAGATGAACAAAATCAAAAGTTTGCATCCACATTACCCTCCTATTCGATCCTGGCCACTTGGCCAGCCTCATATCAACGATATATTTTTTAGTTTTATCAAAGTATAGTAATATAACATTATTTTTAAGTGTTAATAAAGACCTCATAGCTCTATAAGGAATTTCACAAGTTGTACAACCAACGTATGTTATTCATACACCTGGAGAGTCAATCCAAACAAACCATTATTACCTAGAATTAATGTTTTGATAAGCTACAATTTCTACTCGTGATTTTAAAACGTTCACATGCACGACCCATCACGAGTTTCTGTCATAATTATCGATTTGTTGATTGCACATTTTATTGTATATGCTGACTCTTGAGGGCCCACTTAAATTGATTTGGCTGGTTGATAACTATAAATGCGGTCGACGTTTAATTTAATTTAGCAGTTGTTTGCTGCGAAACTGTGGATGCACATCAGTTTGTTACTACTTCCTTAAAAATATATAATGGGTGATAAGCAGAAACTTGTAAGAACTAAAGCTGGTCAATATATTTTAGCTCCGTTTACTTAAGATATTCTATTTATTATACAGATCGCCGATGAACCTATCGGAGCTCCAGAAAATGCAGTCAAAAAGAAAGCTTTCGCAAAGTTACCTTGGTACTGCGCAAGTGGGTTCCTTCTATTCTGGGCACTACTTTTTTTCGCAGTTGTAATACCATTATTTTATCGGCTACCAACGGCCCTGACAATGGAGGATGCTAAGAATCATGTTTTCATTACTGAACGTGCTTACAAAAATCTGTACACTCTGTCAAATATTGGAACCAAAGTGATCGGCAGTAAAGAAAATGAGATTGAGGCAGTACAATTTATTATAAAGGAAATTCTGCGAATCAAGAAAGACTCACTAAAAGACTACTTTGATATAGAAGTTGACTTATCACAAGTTTCTGGTGCGTGGGGATCAAGAACTTTGTTTCGAATGTATCAAGGAATTCAAAATATCGCTGTCAAAATAACTCCTAAGAATTCCACTAGCGAGTCTTATCTCCTTGTCAACAGTCACTTCGATTCACAGCCGGCTACTTCATCAGCTGGAGACGCTGGTTTCATGATAGTTACAATGTTGGAAGTTTTACGTGTTATGTCCACAACAAAACAAACCTTCGATCATCCAATTGTCTTTCTCTTTAATGGAGCTGAGGAAGGTGGTCTGCTAGCTGCTCATGGATTCATAACTAAACACAAATGGGCTCCAAATTGCAAGTAAGTTTGCAGTCTCATAAATATTACAAACTTTACCTTACAAATTCCAATGCTAGAGCTGTCGTTAATCTCGATGCTGGTGGAAGTGGAGGTCGAGAAGTTCTATTACGAAGTGGTCCCAACCACCCGTGGCTTATAAATGTGAGTAGTTGAATGAAAGATCGCAATTAACATTCATTGCAAGCAATATACGTTCTTATCAGTACTATCAAAAATACATAAAACATCCGTTGGCTACAACGTTGGCTGAGGAAATCTTTCAAACTGGCATTATACCATCGGACACGGACTTTCGACAGTTTAAAAATTATGGCAATATTCCAGGTACAGTTGGCATCTCAAACAACATAACTACATAGCTACATTTACATTTTTTTTAGGGTTCGATATTGTCCAGTTCATTAACGGTTTCATATACCATACAAAATATGATCTGATCGATGTGATTCCTCGTGAATCCTTGCAGAACACCGGTGATAATATGCTTGGTTTAATTCGCGGCTTAGCTAATGCAACCGAATTGCACAATACTGAGGCACATAAGGCTGGAAATGCTATCTTTTTTGACTTCTTGGGAATATACTTTGTGAACTATTCAGAATCTACGGGAATTTCCTTAAACCTTGGTGTTTCAACAGCTGCTCTAATATTGATCTTCGTTTCAATGTGGCGCATGGCAGAAGTTTCCCAAGTTTCAATGAGCTACGTAGTGGGATGGTTTATCCTAGTTTTTGTCATCCAGATTATCTCTTTTGGACTTGGACTAGCACTTCCTTTAGTGGTTGCACACATCTTTGATAATTTTGGACTATCGCTGACGTACTACAGCACTCCATTGCTGGTAATAGGCCTTTATGTGTGCCCCTCTCTGATTGGTCTTAGTTTGCCCATAACTACTTACTATAGTTTACAGCGTAACGTAAGTTAAGGAACCTTATTTTAAACATTCACTAATGAAATTCTCTTTCCACAGAACAAAATCTCAACTTCTCACCATATCCAACTTGCTTTACATGCTCAGGCCGTTATTTTGGCGCTTCTTGCAACTTATTTTACAGTGTCTGGCATCCGTTCTTCATATATCATTGTCATTCCATTAATCTTCTACGTTGCTTCCCTGGCCCTTAACTTGATGACTACTTTGCACGATCGAGGCTTTGCCTGGACAGCCCTGCTAAAGGCAAGCCAGATAATTCCTTTCCTATACAGCAGCTATGTTTTCTATATATTCATTGTGATGCTTATTCCTATGGGTGGCCGTGCTGGTAGCTATTCAAATCGAGACCTATATGTTGCAGCTATGGCAGCCGCAGGAACGGTTCTTTCGTTTGGTTTCTTGGTACGTATTGAGTTCTCTACTTATAGAAAAATACTAACTTGTCTTATTTACAGCTACCGCTTATCAATTCTTTCCGCCGTCCCAGCTTTGTGGTGCTATCTCTGCTTGCAATCACAGCCATCTCAATGTTCTTGGCCAGCAGTACACACTTAGGATTCCCTTATCGGCCAAAGACGAATGGACAAAGAGTCACGTACCTGGTAAAGTTGCTAAACACAGAGCTAACTTATTTCCCTAAATATAACATATATTATTCTAGCAAGTGCGAAATAAGTTCTACGAGTACGACGGTGTTCTCAGCAAGGATGAGTCTGGTTACTTGTTCAATTTTGAGGACAGACTTAAAGAAAAACCATTAATGGGCACAGATGTTAACCTGACTGACTTGGTTGGCATAGATGCGAGATGCGAAACTCACTTGATTTGCGGCATGCCATTGTTTGGTGTTAGTCCTTTAAACAGCAAATGGTTGCCACGCTCTGAACCAATTGAGCCTCCAGTGCTAACCACTTTGGAGATGCTAAGTAAAACCGTTCTGAATGCTACAACTGTGCGATTTGAATTTAAATTGAGAGGTCCATCTCACATGAGCTTGATTATTCAACCCTATGAAGATGTGGCATTAACTGACTGGTCCTTTGTAGAGAATTACAAGCCACCACCAGCATCGATACCATACGTTATATTTTTTACGTACGGCGCTGATAGCTCGCCACTAAAGTTCTTTTTGGAACTATCGGTAAGATATAATATTGTATAAACTTTAATTTCAATTTATTTTTTTATGAAACCCCTCAGAAACCGGATGGAGACTTTAATGTGCCGTTGTTTAAACTGGGAGTTTCATCGTACTTTATGAATGATGAAGGTGATGCACACAGTATGAAGTTCGCATCTTCATTCCCCGCTTTTTCAATTGTAGTTCAATATCCTGCGTTGTATCAGCGATACATTTTTTGAAGTAGGTACCAAATGATATGACTAAAAACAAGAGCATTTCTAACGTGGTGTTTTATTTAGCAGAATTTTTGTGTACTTCATGAGTATACTGTGTATTTGCTTGTGTACTTACCAAATTTGATGGTAAACTTTTTTATGAGGACAAATCAGTCTGGATTTTACAGGTGGACGGAAAACTTTAAGAATTATCATCTTAACACATCCGTTTATTTTTTTTCGCAGTTTTCTATATCCAAAATCAGTAAAGGCCAAGCGTAGACTTAACATTTTTATTTTACTAAGAATTTTTCTAAGACATCTTGAACATTTTAATCCCGTTTTCGCACGCTTCGATTGACAGCCACAAATACTGGACTTCTAGACATTTCATTAGGTATTTAAGAGTTTCTGAGTATCAGTTAAACGGGGCAGAGCCGTTTATCAATTAGTATCCTAGTATCAGTATAATAAAAGTGATTCTACATACGTTCGATATTAATTTATTTGCGATAGCACACGTTTTTTATTAGCTACAGTAAAATCAAGCTATATATGCGTAGAGGCTATTCAGCCATAAATCTATTTTTTAACAAAATGGTACTTTGATAAGCTTTAAGTTTACTTTACAACAATTAGTGTTGCGTGCGTGTCGTGCTTTATGTATTTCATTATTGCATTCACTTATAAACATCACAACATACATAACGAAAAACGCTTTGCTCTCTTGAACCGAACGATATTTAGCTTATCTTGCAATTTGCATTTCAAACGATTACACCCGGCATCAAGCACAAACTGAGCGAGCTGTCAAGACGAGTCCACCTTGTTAATTCCACCATGCCTGCCTTTATTTCAGTCTCGAAACAAACTTTGTGAGCGAAGCATCTCCGCGGACGAACTATTTGTGTTCTTTTGAGTGATTTTGTTTCAGACTTTTCGCTTTTAGTATAAGCAAGAAACAATAATATAATATTAAAATTTGTTATCAAGTTAAACATATTGGTTTTAGCTGCAGCAAAATACTTAAATACATATGTTTATGTGCATACACGTGCAAGTTTCTTTGTCTTGACGAAAGCGACAACAGAAATTCAGTACACTCTCGACCATGCTCTCGTTAGGTATTGAAAATCTGTGAGAGAGCAATTGAGGCAATGGATTTATGTTTATGAGAGAACAAACATATAAGCGCTCTTGGAATGAAGCGTTCAAAACTGCACAACATCTCTCCAATGCTGCAAATGTTTGTAGTTATAATATAAACAGAGTTGAGAACTTAATGCTTATACATACAACAGCGGTACGTGAATATTATGTAAACAAAAATATATGCTATGTAAGTAAATAGACACACAACAATATGCCTGTTGTGCTTCTCTTGCGAATTTTAAAGCCCAAAACTTCAACCAAAGAGTTCTTATTTATTAACTTCAAATGAACTCAAATATATACAACTTTTTGATAATTTCGGAAAAAATTCAATAACTATCGCTAAAAAGTAAAAATGCATGCCGATAGTTAAACCATCAGCCTCAAAATTATGATAATAAGGCGTCAAAACTATGCGACTTTATTGGCCGTTTTATCGAGTTAATTTATGGAATTACGATACATTTTATCGTGAAGTGACCATTTTTGATAACTATAAAAACGGTCTATATTTGCTTTTTATTTGCAGTTGTTTCCTGCCAGTCTAAGGTTCCACATCAGCTGATAAACTTATCTTAAAATGGACGACAAGGAGAATCTGGTAGGACTTTAAATGGTTCATTCAATTGTACACTTAATTCTGAATTGCTTTCATTTTTTAGCTTCCTGGTCAGTCAGCTGAAAATATGAGAGGAGTGAAGGGAACGTTATCTAGGTGCTATTCGACTGGATTCCTACTATTCTGGGCAGTGCTCTTTTTTGCTCTTGTTATTCCATTTTCTAACCGGCTACCAACGGCCCTAACAATGGAGGATGCTGAGAATCATGTTTTCATCACAGAACGTGCTTACAAAAATCTGTACACTCTATTCAATATTGGTAACAAGTTGACTGGCAGCAAGGAAAATGAAGTTGACGCAGTACAGTTTCTTCTCAAGGAGTTAAACCAAATTAAGCAGGACTCTTTAAAGGAATACTTTGACATTGATATTGACTTATCGCAAGTTTCTGGAGCTTACGGACGTTCTACAACCGTGACAATGTATCAAGGAGTGCAGAATATTGCAGTGAAACTAACTCCAAAAAACTCCAAGAGCGATTCCTATCTTCTTGTTAACAGTCACTTCGATTCCAAGCCGGCTACTTCATCAGCTGGAGACGCTGGTTTTATGATAGTTACAATGTTGGAAGTTTTACGTGTTATGTCCACAACAAAAGAAACCTTCGACCATCCAATCGTCTTTCTCTTCAATGGAGCTGAGGAAGGTGGTCTGCTAGCTGCTCATGGATTCATAACTAAACACAAATGGGCTCCAAATTGCAAGTTAGTCTTATTACTATTAGATAAGTAACAACCTTTATTAAAATTATTGCAATTGTAGAGCTGTCGTTAATCTTGATGCTGCTGGCAGTGGAGGTAAGGAAATCCTTTTCCAGAGTGGTCCCAACCACCCATGGCTTGTTGAAGTACGTTTTTGCACTAACAATTATACTGGAACACCGTTTTAAAATTTCATATATTTCATATATTTCTAACAGTACTATAAGAAACACATCAAACATCCCTTTGCTACAACTATGGCTGAGGAAATCTTTCAATCAGGCATAATACCATCGGACACAGACTTTCGACAGTTTACAACATACGGCAAAATTCCAGGTATATCTACTATAACAACAAGTAATGTGTTAGCTAAAATAAAATTATTTTTACTCTAATAGGTCTGGACTTGGCACAATGTACCAATGGTTTTGTATACCACACCAAGTACGATACAATTGATGTGATTCCTCGAGAATCATTGCAGAATACCGGTGATAATGTTCTCAGTTTAGTGCGAGGTTTGGCAAATGCAACTGAATTACACGATACACAAGTAAACTCTTGATTCATCAGCATAAGTTCAAATTGAACTATATCAACTCATTAATTCACAGAGACACCAAACTGGGCACGCCGTCTTCTTTGACTTTCTGGGAGTTTACTTTGTGCATTATTCACAGACTACGGGAACGTTTTTGAACTTGGGCGTCTCCGGAGCAGCTCTAATTTTGATCTTTGTATCAATATGGCGCATGGCAGAAGTTTCCCGAGTTTCGATATGCTACGTAGTAGGATGGTTTATCGCTGCTCTTATCATCCAAGCAATCTGTTTTGCACTTGCAATGGCATTACCTTTACTGGTTGCACATGTGTTCGACATTTTGGGACTATCGTTAGCCTACTACAGCACTCCGTCACTGGTGATAGGCTTATATGTAGCCCCGTCTCTTATTGGCCTCAGTTTGCCCACATTTATTTACTTTCTTTTGGCGCGTAAGGTAAGTTTATTATTATTTACTTTATTTTACAAATTTTATATAAAATTTTGTTTTCGCAGGATAAAATTTCAAGATCGTATCACAATCAACTTATTTTGCACGCTCAGGCCGTCATCCTGGCTCTTCTAGCCATTGGTCTTACAGTGTTTGGCTTGCGTTCCACATATATTCCTGTCATTCCACTTGCTTTCTACGTTGTATCCTTGGCCTTCAACTTGATAACTACATTGCACGATCGAGGCTATGCCTGGACAGGTTTGGTTAAGGCAAGCCAAATAATACCTTTCCTGTACAGCAGCTACCTATTTTTCCTATTCATCGATGTTCTCACACCAATGGGTGGACGTGCGGGCAGCGCCACCAATCGGGACCTATATATTGCAGCTTTGGCAGCTGCGGGAACGGTTCTCTCGTTTGGTTTCTTGGTACGTTTTGAGTTCTTTTCTAACAAATATAACTAACTTGTCTGATTTACAGCTACCGCTTATCAATTCTTTCCGCCGTCCAAGTTTTGTGGTGCTATCTCTGCTTGCAATCACAGCCATCTCAATGTTCCTGGCCAGCAGCACACACTTAGGCTTCCCATATAGACCAAAGACGAATGGACATCGAGTTTTGTACTTGGTTAGTATGAATAGTATATTAAATTCTCCTCATTAATACGCCTTTTATTTCAGCAAGCGCGAAACTTGTTCTACGATTACGATGGTACTCTCAGTAAAGACGAGTCTGGTTATTTATTCAACTTTCTGGACAGGCAGAGAGAAAAACCGTTGTTGGATGCGAAGGTCAACCTGACTGGCTTGGTTAGCATTGAGTCTAATTGCAACGATCACATGAAGTGCGGCATGCCACTGTACGCTGCTAGTCGTCTCAATAGCAAGTGGTTGCCACGCTCTGAACCAATTGAGCCTCCAACAATGACAACGTTGGAGCTGTTAAGAAAAACTGTTCTGAATTCTACGACTGTGCGGTTTGAGTTTCAGTTAAAAGGTCCTTCACATATGAATTTAGCCATTCAACCTTATGAAGATGTGGCATTGACTGACTGGTCATTCATGAGCAATGCTAGACCGCCACCATCAACTGCACCCTACGTTATCAATTTAGCATACGGCATCGATAACTCGCCATTAAACTTATATTTGGAACTATCGGTAAGATATAACAGAGGCATTTCAGACTTCAATGTTTAATATGTTTTTTATCTTTTAGAAACCGAATATCGACATAAATGTACCGTTGTTTCAACTGGGAGTGTCCTCATACTTTATGCAGGACAAAGGAGATGCACAAAGCGTAAAGTTTGCATCTTCATTCCCCGATTTTTCAATACTTTGGCAATGGCCTGCATTATATCAGCGATATATTTTTTAAATAAAAAAAGCCAACCTTTCTAAGCGTGTAATTTACAAAATTATAACAATGAATGAATACTGAAGTGCATTGCGATAAGAGTTTTCACGATTTATTCGAGTAGTTGAAATCAGAGGCACACACAACCTAAGAAAACTTAAAAAGGTTATTTATTGGTGTGACAGACGCATAAATATCAATATATTTAATAATGTTTGAATTACAATTGAACTGTCTGCGGGAAACAATTTCACTTAATTTACAAACTATGATAAGTCTTGTTTGTCACTTTCGAATAGTTTACAAATAAATTTGAAAGCAATAAAATAACTATGGAGAAAATCCTCTTCATTCATAATGTAAAGTGGTACTTTAGAGCTCTACTGGATTTTGATAATGTGAATTATACAAATATTTGGCAGGAAATATCTTTTATTTTGCATTGATTTATTTTTGAATAAGGTGTGCTCTATATGTGATTACGATTAAATCCAACAGTTACTGATAAGCAAACCTCTTGACGACTGATTAATTGCCATGCAATCATAAACTTCATACCAATCAATAATCAATTTTACTGCAAAGCAGAACACGAGCAATACCCTAATTAAATCAATTAATAAACACGATACTTTAAGCCGTTTTCGGCATAAAATAACCACGCAATACACACAAGTTTAAAAAAAAACAAGTGAAAACGTTGCAGTCGGACGCAACCGACTGCGGAATACTTTGATACCAGTAAAAGAACGGTTAATAAGGGGGAATGCAGGGGCGAAGGGAGTGGGCCATGCGGTAAACATCGCCAGCTATCATGTTACCAAATTTGGTGACTTTAGCTCAAAAACTGTGTTTCAAAATTTAAAAGGTGGGCGGCAGAGGTGGGTGTGGCATCCAAATTTTTTAATCAAATCTTTTTAAATGTCACCATCTATCTTCCTACCAAGTTTTGGGGCTCTAGTTAAAAAACTGTTAAAGATATAGCCGATTCCGATTTTATAAGGCGGGTAGCTTGGGTGAGCGTGGCATCCAAAATTTTGATGCAGTTTTTTCAGGGACATGACTAGGTATCTGACACTTTATCTGACTGGTATATAGACAAATATAATTGCAAAGTTTTAGTCTCTAGCTTTACGGGTGTCGAAAAAACTTGCGTTCATACGGGCGGACAGACGGACAGACACCATGACGGACATTGCACAAAACCTTTCAGTATCAAAGTATAAAAAAACGAATTAACAATAATATTAGCTAAGTAATATGCTGCGTTGTAGGGTATCACAAAGTCGGGATTCTCAATTACAGCGTTTTTATTTATATCAGTTATAATATTGCGTAACGCGTGACTTCAATTAAAGTCATTATTTGAAAATAAATATATATATTTATGTGTAATGAATCCAATCAACAAAGATTTTGAGATTTTTTTTCTTCCCGCATATCAAATACACAGAAACAGTTAATCGATCATAAAAATATTGAAACACACTTTCATCTGGCAAACCCTTAAGACGACGACTCTTTGTCTAGACGTTATAAAAATAAATAATTTTTCTGCCAATCGAAGCTAGCAACAATAATTTCCATGTTGCGCTGGTACTGAAGTTAAACGAAATGTGTTATCGTTTCGTCATAAAGGGAAATATACTATGAGATGGAGATACATACATACATATGTATTATAAAATTTGGGAAAGTACCCAGATTTGTACCCTATCAAAATGCTAGTGAAATTTGCAGATTGGTCATATATATACGATTGAACATACAATAAGCGTGCATCTTATCTTCTTATCAACTTAATATTATGTTATTCGATACTAATTGATATCGCTGTATCATTAACTCAAACACACAAATAATTTTGATTTATATGGTTTTAATGCAATCACTATAAATGTTATTTAAATTGACACATTAAAGTCTTGTCTTTATGATTTTTTGGCAAGTATAAAGCCGTCTACATTTGCTGTGTCTATATAGTTCTTAATTGACAGACCACGGTCACACTTTAGAAGATAGGTGCTTCACAAAGGAACAGTATGAACGACAAGGAAAAACTTGTAAGGATCAAATTATACATTGGAAAATACTCACAAGTAGGTTATAACTCCTTAAATTCTTACAGATCTCGGATGAATCCGTCGAAGCTCCTACGAATGCAGTCAAAAAGGAAGCTTCCGTCAAGTTACCCTGGTACTACGCCAGTGGTTTCCTGCTATTCTGGGGACTCCTATTTTTTGCTGTCGTAATACCATTCTTCAATCGGTTACCTACGGCCCTGACAATGGAGGACGCAAAGAAAAACTTGTTCATCACAGAACGTGCATACAAAAATCTGTACGATCTCGCTAGCATTGGTAACAAACTGGCTGGCAGTCATGAAAATGAGGTTGAGACAGTTAACTTCATTATGAACGAGCTAACTCAGATTAAATCCAGCCTACTGGAGGACTATTTCGAAATGGAAATTGATGTGTCGCGAGCATCTGGCGCCTTCATATATAGTACAATGCTGAATATGTATCAAGGAGTTCAAAACATTGCTGTAAAGCTATCGCCAAAGAACAGCAACAGTAATTCCTACCTCCTGGTGAACAGTCATTTTGATTCCAAGCCCTTTACTCCGTCTGCAAGTGATGCCGGTTTCATGATTGTTACAATGTTAGAAGTTCTGCGCGTTATTTCAACCACAAGGCAAACTCTTGAGCATCCGATAGTCTTTCTGTTTAATGGATGTGAAGAAGGTGCATTGCAGGCCTCGCATGGTTTTGTAACCCAACACAAATGGTTTCCAAACTGCAAGTAAGCTACATCACACATTCTGTCAACAATAAGGTAAGTAACATGTCTTAACTTAAATTTCAGAGCTGTCATTAACCTCGAAGCTGCTGGAAGTGGGGGTCGGGAGGTTCTCTTTCAGAGTGGTCCAGGCCATCCATGGCTTGTTAATGTAAGTATTATACATTACAAAAAATTCGTGTTCAGCATTTATATGTTTAACAGTACTACAAAAAACACATCCAACATCCCTTCGCTACAACTATGGCTGAGGAAATCTTTCAATCTGGCATAATACCTTCGGATACAGACTTT
Source organism: Scaptomyza hsui (assembly GCA_018152825.1). Taxonomy (NCBI): domain Eukaryota; kingdom Metazoa; phylum Arthropoda; class Insecta; order Diptera; family Drosophilidae; genus Scaptomyza; species Scaptomyza hsui. The sequence goes on from JAECXO010000002.1 coordinate 11,106,520, forward strand.
CGACAGTTTACAACATACGGCAAAATTCCTGGTAGGTTTTCGATAAGACTTTAAAATAAATGGAACATATTTTAACTATAATTCTCTAATAGGTTTGGACATGGCGCAAGTTATTAATGGATTTGTATACCATACCAAGTACGATACAATTGATGTGATCCCCCGTGAGTCCTTGCAAAATACAGGTGATAATGTTCTCAGTTTAGTGCGAGGCTTGGCAAATGCAACTGAATTACACGATACAGCGGTAAGCAGCACATTCATTCACATTAAATAACATACATCACATTACAAAATTCTATTACAGGCACACAAGGCCGGAAACGCTGTCTTCTTTGATTTTCTGGGATTATACTTCATCCACTACTCACAAGCAACGGGAATAACATTGAACTATGGCGTTGCTGGAGCAGCTCTTGTTTTGATCTTTCCATCTGCCATGTGATATTCTGGTTCGTCCTGGTTCTGATCCTCCAACTGATCTCTTTTGTACTCGGACTGGCGCTTCCTGCAGTGGTCGCCTATGTGTTCGACAGTCTGGGACTTTCGCTTACCTACTATAGTTCTTCCTGGCTAGTGATCTGCTTATATGTGTGCCCGTCTCTTCTTGGCCTCAGTTTGCCTATGACTATCTACTATAGCTTGCAGCGTAACGTATGTTTTTACTTTAACCTTAATTTGTAACACATTCATTCATCTTTTCATTTCTTTCCAGAATAAAATCTCATCTTCCTACCATATCCAGCTGTCGCTGCATGCTCAGGCCGTCATCCTGGCTCTTCTCGCCATTGGTCTCACAGTGTTTGGCTTGCGTTCCACATATGTTTTCATCATTCCACTTGGTTTTTACGTTTCATCCTTGGCCTTTAATTTACTAACCACTCTACATGACCGTGACTATGCCTGGACCGGATTTGTTAAAGCGAGTCAGATAATTCCTTTCCTGTACTGCAGCTACCTCTTCTATGCGTTCATCGTTGTTCTCACACCAATGGGTGGACGTGCTGGCAGTTCCTCCAATCGGGACTTGTACATTGCTGTCTTGGCAGCAGTGGGATCGGTTCTCTCCCTTGGTTTTGTGATGCCGCTGATAAATACCTTCCGACGACCAAGCGTTGTAGTGTTCACTCTCATCGCAATCACTGCTGCTGGAATGTACCTTGCAACTAGTACACAAATCGGATTCCCCTATAGGCCAAAGACTAACGGACAACGAGTTGCATATCTGGTAAGATTTCCACATACTTTACCAACATTTAGCAGTCTTTCTAAAACATCTACTTTCATTGCAGCAAGTGCGAAACAAGTTCTACGAGTACGATGGTACTCTCAGTAAGGATGAGTCGGGCTATCTGTTCAGCTTCCAAGATCGACGTGAAGAAACACCACTTCTGGGCACAAGAGTTAATCTGACAGGCTTGGTTAGCATTGAATCGGAGTGTGAGACGCACATGATGTGTGGCATGCCTTTGTGGGACTACCGCTATGTCGCTAGTCGTCTGCAAAGTAAATGGCTGCCACGCACAGAGAAAATAGAAGTACCAGAGCCAGCTGCCAAATTGGAATTCCTAGGCAAAACTGTTGTAAACTCTACGACTATGCGCTTTGAGGTGAATGTGACGGGTCCTTCCCACATGAGTTTCTTTGTTCAACCCTATGAAGATGTGAAAATCAGCAACTGGTCCTTCTCGCGAACCTATCTTGATAAGCCACCAGCTTCGCCTCTAGCATACCATATCTACTTTACCTACGGCATTGATAGATCCCCGTTGAACATCTTTATAGAACTAACGGTAAGTGATGAAGTTTATACTTTCATTTCGAACTGAATAGCCTAATTTATTTCCTTGAACTATTTGTAGAAGTCGGATGGTGATTTTAACGTACCGTGCATGCAATTTGGATTTGCGGCAAGTTACATCAAAAGTCCAGGTGATGCTGAAGCTGTGAAATTTGCATCCACGTTCCCATCGTATTCAATTTTGGCCCAATGGCCCGTCTTATACCAACGATTCATTTTTTAATTTTGTATCAAGATCCTGAAAATGTATAAGAGATATAAATAAAGTATTTGTATGCAAGCATATGTATATGATAATTATTCGTATAACCAAAGTCAGACAAACAAAAAGATATTAAAGCTCAAGGTAAACAGTTATTGTCAAAACATTTCCCCAACTAACCAAGTTCCATGGGGAGATAATTAAGCAAATAAACATTAATACTAAACAAATATACAACATATTATGTACTTAGAAGAAGTGCAGAGTTTTGATGTCTCAGTTTAAGAGTGCGCACTTACGCAACGAGTCGAAAAAACGGTCGATGAATAAACACATAGCAAACAGCAATCAAATTAAAGAGAGCATTTTATGCCGAAAATTTCAGATAAGATGATGATTTCAGAAGCAGTATTTTCGAAACTATGCAAACTGAGAGATCAGTTGAATTGTGTGCGCCTTGGTGAGATGTTACGCGTAATTCGCAGTGGTTTTGATTCATGCCAGAATAAGGTTAGGTTTATAAATGATAACAATTACAATCGTTAATTGCCTTGACAACTGATTAATTGCATGTTGCCAATAAGCTTGTCAAACGTTCATTAATTCATAAGAAGGCAGTTAAATATAATGCGAATCGGTTTTTTTTAGTCAAAGTGTTAGATACATATTTATATAAATATCAACACGCATTGTGTTCACAAGTTTTATAAACAAAAATCTATTTTGGTTTGTGTGTTGCCCACACTTTAACGTTGGAAATGTGTTTATTTCTCTGTTAAGCCATTAGAAGTTATTCTTTAAAATCCTTTCCCTTTGCTTAATATTATATAATTAATCAGATAGAAAAGGTTATAGACGTGTATTATATTATTATTATTTTCATTGTACTAACTTGGTACAAACATCATACAGGTCTCAGATGAATCCGTCGAAGCTCCCTCAAATGCAGTCAAAAAGGAAGCCTCCGCAAAGTTACCCTGGTACTATGCCAGTGGTTATCTGTTTTTCTGGGGACTTCTTTTCTTCGCCATCGTCATACCGTTTTTCTATCGGTTACCTACGGCCCTGACGTCGGAGGACGCGCATAAAAATGTATTTATTGCAGAACGTGCGTACAAAAATTTGTACGCTTTATCGAAAATTGGTACCAAATTGACGGGAAGCAGAGCAAATGAGATTGAAGCAGTGAACTTTATCCAAAAGGAGCTAACGAAAATTCAAGAAGACCTCCTTGAGGACTATTTTGATGTAGAAATTGATTTGTCGCAAGCATCTGGTGCCTTCGTATATAGTACAATGCTAAATATGTATCAGGGAGTGCAAAACATTGCTGTGAAATTAACACCGAAGAACTCGACGAGCGAATCCTATCTCCTGGTTAACAGTCACTTCGATTCTAAGCCATTTACTCCATCTGCGGGAGATGCTGGTTTTATGATAGTCACTATGTTAGAGGTTTTGAGAGTAATCGCAACTACAAAGCAAACGTTTGAGCATCCGATTGTCTTTCTATTCAATGGAGCCGAAGAAGGTGGTTTGCAGGCTTCTCATGGTTTTGTAACCCAACACAAATGGGCTCCACACTGCAAGTAAGCTATTTTAGTCTTTATAATGAGACACATAACATTTTTAGTTAACCCTCAATTGTAGAGCTGTCATAAACCTTGATGCTGGTGGTAGTGGAGGTCGAGAAATTCTGTTTCAGAGTGGTCCAGGCCATTCATGGCTTGTTAATGTAAGTATTTTAAACTTCTAATGTTCGTGCTCAGCAACAATTTCTTTAACAGTACTACAAAAAATATATCCAACATCCTTTTGCTACAACCATGGCTGAAGAAATCTTTCAATCAGGCATAATACCTTCGGACACAGACTTTAGACAGTTTAACTTATTTGGCAACATACCAGGTAAGTTTTTATACAGAGCTTTACTTGCTGGATTGATTAATTTTTTTCTTAAAGGTTTGGATATGGCGCAGTGTATAAATGGATTTATTTACCACACCAAGTACGATACAATTGATGTGATTTCTCACGAGTCTTTGCAAAATACTGGTGAAAATATTCTTGGCTTGGTGCGCGGCTTGTCAAACGCAACCGAACTTCACGATATCCAGGTAACATAATGTCCTATTTATGATCTTGGTATTTTTCTCAGTCTGCTGTTTTGAAATCCACAGTCTCATAGCACTGGACATTCAGTATTTTTTGACTTCCTGGGAATCTACTTTGTTCATTACTCACAGACCACAGGAATATTATTGAACTTAAGCATATCTGGAGCTGCTCTTATTCTAATTTTCCTCTCAATGTGGCGCATGTCAGCTGCATCAAAAGTTTCCTTGAGCTATGTAATGCGCTGGTTTATCCTGGTTTTAATTCTCCAGCTATTCTCATTTGTACTCGGATTGGTACTTCCCGCAGTGGTGGCTGTTGTGTTTGACAGTTTTGGACTTTCGCTTACCTACTATAGCTCTCCCTGGCTTGTGATTTGTCTATATGTGTGCCCGTCTCTTATCGGCCTTAGTTTGCCTATAACCATTTACTACAGTTTACAGCGTAACGTAAGTTTTTTTTTATCTTCCCAAGTTACACTTTTCTTATCCAATTCTCCTTTCCAGGACAAAATTTCAACTCCCTTCCATATCCAACTTTCTTTACATGCTCAGGCAGTCATCCTAGCTATTATTGCTATTGGCCTCACAGCGTCTGGCATACGTTCTTCATACATTTTCATCATTCCTCTCGGTTTCTACATTTTTTCCTTGTCCCTTAACTTAATTACTACTCTGCACGATCGTGACTATTCCTGGACAGGTCTGGTAAAGGCTAGTCAGATAATTCCTTTTTTGTATAGCAGCTCGCTCTTTTATCTATTTATCGTTGTTCTAACTCCAATTGGCGGCCGTTCAGGCAGTTCTTCCAATCGGGATTTATATATTGCAGTCCTAGCAGCAGTAGGATCGGTTCTCTCATTTGGTTTTTTGGTAAGTCCACTAAGTGAAATTTTAGCTTTTAAATTTCTTCAGTATTTTGATTTACAGACGCCGCTTATCAATACTTTTCGAAGACCCAGTGTTGTAGTGTTTATTCTGCTAACAATCACTGCTGTTGGAATGTATCTAGCAAGTAGCACACAATTAGGATTTCCTTATACAGCTAGGACCAACGGCCAACGAGTTGCATATCTGGTAAGTTAAGAAGCATTACGAAATCAAAATCATATAACTTTTATCGTTCAAGCACGTGCGAAACATGTTCTATGAATTCGATGGCACCCTCAGTAAGGATGAGTCAGGCTATCTGTTTAGTTTTCAAGATCGTAGAGAAGAGAAACCTTTCTTGGGCACAAAGCTCAACCTGACTGGCTTGGTTAGCATAAAATCGAAGTGTGAGACGCACATGATGTGTGGCATGCCTCTGTTTGATTACCGCTACACAAAGAATCGTTTACAAAGCAAATGGCTGCCACGCTCTGATCCTGTTGTACCACCTGTAACAACAACCTTGGTGCAACTAAACAAAACCATCATGGATCCTTCAACAGTTCGCTTTGAGTTCAATTTGACAGGTCCTTCGCACATGAGCTTGTTCATTCAACCCTTTGAGGATGTGACTATAACCAACTGGTCGTTCCTGCACAGTTACCTTGAGAAGCCACAAGAGTCAACCCTTCCATACCATATCTACTTCACATACGGAAATGACAGTTCGCCATTAAATTTCTTTTTGGAGCTTTCGGTAATTGTCAATAAGATTTGAATATTTATAGATAACCAAAAAATGTTTAATTTATTATTCATCAGAAATGGGACGGCGATTTTAGTTTTCCTAGTTTCCAACTGGGTGTGTCTGGACATTATATTGAAGATGACGGCGATAAACATAGTCGGAACTTTGCATCTTTATTTCCTTCTTACTCAATTTTGGCCGATTGGCCTGTATTGTACCAACGATACATATTTTAAATTTTATGTGACCATTTTATTTGAAATAAAATTGGGAACATTTAACTTATCAAAATCCAATTGACTTTACGATCAATTTATGGTTTTTTTTTCTGTGCTTTAGTAATGACTTATTTTTATCGGTATGCAAGTGCCAATACATATTTTAGTTATAAATCGATATCCATCATTGTCGGAAATAAAACTACGATAACAAAAAAACTATACTCTTTAACTAGTTAATGTAGTTATACAACAAAAAATTCGACTCTTTTAAGTAAAGGTTTCTACAGCAGCATTAACATTCAACATATCCACTTAATATTTGTTGCTAAAAACATGTTTTGTTACATATATAATTTTTGAAATTTCAGGTCTAAGCTGAGAGCATTTTACAGTCGACTACACTCAATATAGATCACTTTTAATTGTTTTATTTAAATGGGTGCTATATAATCTCGACTTTTTGATAACGATTTTTGGCAGCTTTTATGTCTGGTTTTTAGCTTAAAAGTTCTTTATTTGAAACCCTTGGTTTCACTAAATAGTTACTTCTCAACGCAAAAGCATGAAAGACCAGGAGAAACTTGTAAGGATCAGTAAAGTAGAAGATATACTGAAATTCTTAACGTGGTTCACACATTTCACAGATTACGGACGAACCCGTTAAGGCACCTAAACATAAGATCGAGAAGGAGGGTGCTGCAAAGTTACCATGGTACTTCGCCAGTGGTTTTCTGCTGTTCTGGGCACTTTTATTTTTCGCCGTAGTAATACCGTTTTGCTATCGGTTACCTACTGCTATGACAATGGAGGACGCACACAAAAATGTGTTCATTGCAGAACGAGCCTACAAAAATCTGTACACTCTGTCAAATATTGGTTACAAATTGGCTGGCAGTAGAGAAAATGAGATTGAGGCAGTCAATTTTATTATGAACGAGCTGTCGCAGATTAAGGTAAATCTTCAGACCGACTACTTCGATATGGAAATCGACTTGTCCCAAGTATCTGGCGGATTCCCCTATAGAACTGTGTTAAACCAATACCAAGGCATTCAAAACATTGCTGTGAAATTAACACCAAAGAACTCGACAAGCGAATCCTATCTTTTGGTTAACAGTCACTTTGATTCTAAGCCATTTACTCCTTCTGCCGGTGATGCAGGTTTTATGGTTGTTACTATGCTAGAGGTCTTGCGAGTTATTTCATCTTCCAAGCAAAGCTTTGAGCATCCTATTGTCTTCTTGTTTAATGGATGTGAAGAAGGTGATTTGCAGGCTTCTCATGGATTTATAACCCAACACAAATGGTTTCCAAATTGCAAGTGAGTCTTAGTAAGTTCATCTCTCCAGACAGATCTTAACTAACTTAACGCTCCGATTGTAGAGCTGTCGTTAATCTCGATGCTGCTGGTAGTGGGGGTCGGGAAATTCTCTTTCAAAGTGGTCCCAGCCACTCATGGCTTTTGAAGGTATGATATATCAAAACAAACTTCTTAAGAAATAAGAAATACCTTTTTATTCATTTTTGCAGTACTACAAAAAATATATAAAGCATCCATTCGGTACAACATTGGCTGAGGAAATCTTTCAATCGGGCGTTATCCCATCGGACACTGACTTTCGACAGTTTAACATTTATGGCAATATCCCAGGTATGTAAACCCATTTGAATCACACAGAACAGTAAAAAATTCGTTCTTATCACCAAAAATATTTTTAATTGTATTTAAATGAAAATGTTTTTATATGCTTAAAATAATAGCAATTGTACACATTTAAAGAACTTTTACTTCAATTTAGATTCATAATTAAGAAAGGAATAAAATCTAATTATACTGCACAACATGATTATGTTTGAAATGGTCAAATGGACAGTTATTTTAATTGTTTTTTTTTTCTAAGCTTTTTTACCCTGAAACTGAGAGCCAAATATGCATGGGTATTCCAAAATCAATAAATTAATTATTGCAGGTTTGGACATGGTACAAGCTATTAATGGATTTGTATTCCACACCATCTACGACACAATTGATGTAATACCCCGTGAATCTTTGCAAAACACGGGTGATAATATTCTTAGCTTAGTACAGAATTTGGCAAATGCAGATGAATTGCACAATACCCAGGTAATATACTGATTCTACAAACCACCTGAGTAAATAAATAACCTTTTTATATTTTACAGAAACACAAGAGCGGACACGCTGTATTCTTTGATTTTCTGGGAATTTACTTTGTTAATTACTCAGAGACTACAGGCATATTATTGAACTATGGTGTTTCGGCAGCTGCTCTCATATTAATCTATGTATCAATGTGGCGCATGGCATCTGTTTCCCAGGTGTCCATAGACCATGTGTTGCGATGGTTTATCCTAGTTCTTGTCATCCAGATTATCTCTTTTGCACTCGGACTAGCACTTCCTTTAGTCGTTGCACATATCTTTGATAATTTTGGACTATCGCTGACGTACTACAGCACTCCATTGCTGGTGATCGGCCTATACGTGTGCCCGTCCCTTATTGGTCTTAGTTTGCCCATAACTATTTACTACAGTTTACAGCGTAACGTAAGTACATTTTGTAGTGAATTCCAACTTTATCGTTTCAAACATATTTTCATTTTTTATTTTTCAGGATAATATATCAGAATCCTACCATATCCAGCTGTCATTGCACGGTCAGGCCGTCATCTTGGCTTTTCTTACAATTGGTCTTACAGTCTTTGGCTTGCGTTCCACATATTTAATCGTTATTCCACTCATTTTTTACGTATTATCCTTGGCTCTGAATTTACTAACTACTCTGCATGACCATGGCTATGCATGGACCGGACTTGTTAAGGCAAGTCAGATAATTCCATTCCTGAGTAGTAGCTATCTCATTTATGTGATAATTGTGATTCTTACTCCAATGGGTGCTCGAGCAGGCAGTTCATCCAATCGGGATATGTACATTGCTGTCTTGGCAGCAGTGGGATCGGTTCTCTCATTTGGTTTTGTGGTCAGTACTAAGTGGGATTTATGATTTAAAAGCCCAATAACATTTTATTTTGATATACAGATACCGCTTATCAATTCTTTTCGCCGTCCCAGCTTTGTGGTGCTATCTCTGCTTGCAATCACAGCCATCTCAATGTACTTAGCCAGTAGCACACACTTAGGCTTCCCATATAGACCAAAGACGAATGGACAACGAGTTGCATATCTGGTAAGATTTCTTGGCACATTATGGACGTTTCAAAGTATAATCGTTATAAAATTTTAGCAAGTGCGTAATATGTTCTATGAGTACGATGGCACACTCAGTAAGGATGAGTCTGGCTATTTGTTTAATTTTCAAGATCGACGAGGGGAAACACCATTCCTGGACACAAAGGTCAACCTGACTGGCTTGGTTAGCATTAAACCAAAATGTGAGACTCATATGATGTGTGGAATGCCTCTGTATGACTATCGATACGTGCAGAATCGTCTGCAAAGCAAATGGTTGCCCCGTTCTGTGCCCATGGTACCGCCAGGTTTAACCACGTTGACGGTGCACGGGAAAACAATTATTAATTCTACCACTGTGCGCTTTGAGTTTGAGCTGTCGGGTCCCACACACATGAGCATGTTTATTCAACCCTATGAAGATGTGAAATTAAGCAACTGGTCGTTTTCGCAAAGCTATCTTAAGAATCCACCAGCAAAGCCGTTAACGTACCATATCTACTTTACATACGGAATTGATAGCTCGCCTCTTAAGTTCTGCTTGGAATTTTCGGTAAGAGATGATCTAGACCCTGATTACCAACTTAAGCCTAACTTTTTTCTTTTTATGCATTCATAGAAATGGAATGGTGATTTTAAGGTACCGTTGTTCCAAATGGGTGTGGCGGGACATTATATTGGAGATGATGGTGATGAAGAAAGTAAGAAGTTTAAGGCTTCATTTCCCTCCTATTCGATTGTCGCGACTTGGCCTACTCTTTACCAGAGATACATATTTTAATGGTGAAAAACACTTAATAGTATTAGAAGCATAATAAAGCAACAATAAAATCAACATTTAGTTGATAATCAATACGCCTATGCAGAGAGACCGAAGAATTAAAAAAATAACATAAAAACACAGATAACAGATGCTCGGTTGTTACAGTGGCAAACCAAATGAGCGCCATCTTTTGCCTGCTAGCATTAAATAAATGCGCGCTTCATAGGCAATTTTTACAGTTAGAATTAGTTAACGGTGATATGCTGTTTTTCGTTTTCCACTTTATAAAATGTTTGAAACAGGTTTTTCACATTTGGAAAGACTATTTAGACTTACATGCACTGCGTTTTCATATTATCAACATATTTTTAGTTTTCTTACAATATCTTCACACCACAAATTTATATTCTAGCGCGGCAGCAACATCTCACCATTTTATGTTTGCGTATACTGAACTAAGGTTGCCAGACCGTTAAGAACGTTGTCTTTTATTTGCACTGTTAAGCTCAAATGAAAATGTTAAGTTAACATTTACTTAACGGCGCCGTTAAGAAATGCCGGCTTCATTGCGCGCGTAAAATATTGCATATTTGAGTTCAATGAATCAATGGTTTATGTTTGAGTACCATAAATCCAAAAAACAGAGATATTAAATAAAATACAATATTTCGTTTGCTAAGCTTAGCTGGTAATTCACTTTTGTACGTTCTTTTATATGTTATTTTTATAATATTTTTAGTCATGTGGCTTGCTTCTTTTTCTAGAAACATCATTTTATTGATTTGTTTTACAGTCCTCAGTCGATGTGAATATGAAGCTATCAGTTGTTTTGATTTTACAACTGCGTGGCACTGCATTGTTTATCCATTTGGTTATTTCCCAAATCATAAACTCGTCACCAACAATTAAAAACAAATATAAATTTGACGTAAAGTTCGGTAATGCAATGTCAACAAGCCAGTAATTGTTTACCAATTAAAATGGAGAAAAAATACGATAAAATAAGGTACACACCAATTGTTGATAGGTGTACTTCCTTATCGAATGGTATCCCATAAAGTAAACATAATTTAGATACAAAACTTCTCTCTTGACCACAACGAATTTATGGCGCTCTTTTTGAAAAGAAGGCTTGACTTGAATTGTTCTTGTATTCGCTGATGTATCTATCATCCATATAACTTTATCTTTATGGACTTCAAAGTACAAATCAGTGCCAATAAAATCCATGCCACGCCAAAACTTAACCATTCAATGTACGTTTAGTTGGCCAAAGTTTGTCAACGGAACTGTGCGTCTGAAGAGCTAAAAAAAAAAAAAAAATAGCTACAATGTCACAAACGGAAAAGGACGAGAAGGTTAGTAGTATTTATAAGTATAAAATATGTAAAGTAGTAAGAAAGTATTTTATAGAATGCTGCCCAATTAGATGTGACTCTGATCAACATTGTGCAAAAATCAAAAAATATCCATCCAAAAAGTTTCCTGGTACTATGCACCAGGTTTTTTACTCCTTTGGCTTGCGCTCTTCTTTGCGGTTGTCATCCCACTCTACAATAAACTGCCCGAGGGTGTTACAATCGCCGAGGAGCCCCTTAAGCCCGGCGAGTTTGTAGCGGAACGTGCACAGCTTTTATTAAAAACTTTTGATCAAATCGGCCCCAAAGTCGTGGGCAGCATTGCCAACGAGGAGCTCACGGTTAACTTTCTACTAAGCGAGGTCGAAAACGTGCGTGCATCTATGAGAGATATCTATGATCTGGAGGTGGATGTGCAGCAGCCATCGGGTGCATATATGCATTGGAATATGGTGAATATGTATCAGGGCGTACAGAATGTGGTCGTCAAGCTAAGCACCCGTAGATCCACCAGCGAATCCTATCTGCTGCTGAACAGTCACTTTGACTCAAAGCCCAGCAGTCCCGGCACCGGAGATGATGGCACTATGGTCATTGTCATGCTAGAGGTGCTACGTCAATTGGCCATTTCGGAGCATAGCTTTGAACATGCCATTGTCTTTCTATTCAATGGCGCCGAAGAGAATCCGTTGCAAGCTTCACATGGTTTCATCACCCAACACAAATGGGCAAAGAACTGCAAGTAAGATATAAATATATATAGTACATATGTATACTTGTTTTGAGAACTTGATTAAATGTAAATTTATTATTTTATCCATTGACAGAGCGCTTATAAATCTAGAAGTTGCTGGCAGCGGTGGTCGAGATTTGCTATTCCAAGGTGGGCCGAATCACCCCTGGCTAATGCGTGTAAGTTTATTTTGTTGATATGTTTCTTATCTTCAGATTTCCTATATTATTTATAGCGCGTGGCGGCGAGTTCTATTTAGATGTTTATCTTGCTATCTAGCCATAAAAATACTTGTTCACTTTTATGGCACGTTATAAATAAAATGATTGTCGCCACTTCCTATTTACATATATCCTACAAACTTTCGAATTTTTTCGTATTGATTTCAGTACTACGGAAATCATGCCAAACATCCTTTTGCCACAACAATGGCCGAGGAAATCTTTCAGGCTGGCGTTCTTCCGTCCGATACGGACTTTCGCATATTTCGTGATTATGGACAGGTTCCAGGTAGGTCTAGAACCATAAATCTTTATCGGACAAAGTCAAATGTATATTTTTTTAGGCTTGGATATGGCTCAAATTAACAATGGCTATGTCTATCATACCATATTCGATAACTACGCTGCTGTGCCCCGGAATTCGCTGCAAAATACGGGCGAAAATGTTCTTCCCCTCGTACGAGCTTTTGCGAATGCTAGCGAAATGCACGACACTGAGGTACGTAACGTGTGTAGTCACACACAGACTTTATTTGGGCATATAAAAGTTGAATAAAACACCCCTATGCAATTACAGGCGCACAGTGAAGGACACACTGTGTTTTTTGACTTTCTGGGACTATTCTTTGTCGTGTATACGCAAACAACTGGCATTGTACTGAACTCTTGCGTTGCAGCTGTCAGTCTGTCGTTGGTGTGCGTCTCCCTGTGGCGCATGGCACGTGTATCTGAGGTGTCGCTGTGCCGTGTTTCCATTTGGTTTGCCATCCTACTGGCACTACACATTCTAGGCGCCGTTCTTTGCCTTGGTCTACCCCTGCTTATTGCTGTTATGTTTGATGCTGGGGACCGTTCGTTGACCTACTTTACAAACACTTGGCTAATGTTCGGTCTGTTTATCTGTCCGGCAATTATTGGACTCAGTTTGCCCACAACACTCTATTACAGTTTCCTAAAGAACGTAAGTACTTACTTAACAGTTAATTTGGAAGTAATTAATATATGTAGATGCTTGTTTTGCAGGAAAAGATCAGCCATGCCTTTCATCTGCACATGAGTCTGCATGCTCATTGTGTGGTGCTTTCTCTTATAGCTATCATACTGACAGCAATCAGTTTGCGCACACCATATCTCTGCATGATATCGACAATATTCTATTCCGCTGCTCTACTCATTAATCTAGTGAGCACGCTGCACGATCGAAGTTAGTTGGCGATCATATAAAATCAATAAATTTTCTAACTTCATGTGAATTTCAGGCTATTACTGGGTGCTGATAACGCAAATATTTCAACTGATGCCCTTCTTTTATTTCTGCTCACTGTTCTACATGTTTTTGTGCGTTTTCATACCCATGATGGGTCGCAATGGCAGCGCTCTGAATCCTGATCTTCCCGTTGCCGTTCTATGCGCGTTTGGCACATTTTTTGCTTTGGGATTTGTGGTTTGTATAAAGAACCATAGCTCCTGCAAACACATACTAAATTCTCTTATCTTCTTTCACAAAAAGTCACCACTTATCAACATGTTCCATTGGTCCAAGTGTGTGATGCTTGGACTGGGCGTTACTACCTTTATATTTAGCATGATTGCTATTTCGGATGTGGGTTTTCCCTATCGACCCAGGACCAGTGTTATGCGTGTTAACTTTTTGGTAAGCACAGCTATACGCAGAAAAGATAAACAAGTTTTGTATACCTTGTAATTGACAGCACGTGCGACGCATTTTCTACGAGTACGATGGAAGTGTCAGCCTCAACGATTCGGGCTACTACTTTGACTTCCAGGACAGACGCCTACACTACCCGCTTGAGGGCACTTCAGTTAATCTGTCGAACCTGACTAGCATTGAGGAGCACTGTGATAAGGAATTGATGTGCGGTGTGCCTTGCTTTAATCATCGGTGGTGCAAGGCACGTTCCAAGGCTCATTGGATGCCACGCGAGCAAGAGGTTGCTATACCAGGCAGCTCCTCATTTGAGCTGTTGAATATAACTATCAGGCCAAATAACAACACAGTGCGCTATGAGTTTGAGTTGAGTGGACCACCACATATGGGCTTGTTTATACAACCACTGGAAGGCGTTTCTGTTGCGGATTGGTCCTTTATTAGAAATCCTCTGGATGAGCCAGAAAACTACACATTGCCTTATCAAATATTTTTCTCTTATGGCAAAGATAAATCACCCTTGAAGTTTCATATAGACTTTGCAGTAAGTAATGTGATATATGATCTGTAATATGTGCTCACCTACTTGTTCATGTTTTTTAGAAACCTGATGGTGATTTCAATGTGCCAATCTTTGAATTGGGCGTTGCGTGGCATTATGTCAGCTATGACTTTGAAAGGGACTCCGCTGGTCTAAAGTTTATATCTGACTTTCCCGATTTCGTACATGTGATGGAGTGGCCAACGCTATATGAACGTTACATATTCTAAATAGCTATAGTTTTACTTAGAAGTAATTTTTTATCGTTAAGTAAACAATATTTTAATAAAATTGGTTATAGATCATAAGAAAATATATAATTTAATTCTTACTACTACTTCTGACTTAATATCTTTCTAACTAGGAGTATATCAATGATAAAATCGATAACGATAAGTTTGGTTATAAATGAATTGGGACTTAATTAGCAACATAATTGATAATATCTTAAGAAATATTAAGTTGCTAAGCTATTGGCAAAGCTGTTAACCAATTATTGCTACATAAATATAGCCCTTTTATAATTATATGGCCAGCATATGTTCGATATGATAAAACTTCGAGAAAAAAAACCCACCTCAATGGCAGTTAATGCCACCACTTATCTGCTAATTGCTTAACGGATGCGAAGTAGTAAGGACAATAAATCCACCTTATTAAGAACAAAACTCGATAAAACCGTTGAGTGGATAAATCACTTAATGATGGGAAGTCAATTTGAACTTGAACCGCGTTCCAAAGTTCCATAATTTTGATTTTCCCATATGTTGGCTTGGTTCTGTGGAAGGTTAATAAATTGAGTATCAGTTATTGGGTCATAAATATCTACATATATCCAATATGAGCGTGCTATCCATATAGTGCAGATAAAAATTATGATCACAGTTAAAGTTAAAGATATGAAATCACAGCTGATAAAAATTGAACGTACCCCCAACGTTCATGTAAGAATTTGCTTTAAAATTGAGAAACACTCAAAAGATTTACTTAGTCGTCCGAAACAGTTGGCCATTGCAGGAAAGTCAACACAGTTGCCACAATGGATAACGGCAAGGAAAAGGAGGTAGGAGGCTTTGATTATAATATTTCATTTCATTTAACACTAACAGCTTCGACTTTTCTCTAGGAATTTAATACAATGGATTTTGATCCTGAAACACAAACAATGGATAACACCATAATTTTAGTGAAAGAGAAGGACACACTACACAAGAAACTAGCTTGGTACTATGCACCCAGTTTTCTGCTACTTTGGGTAGCACTTTTCTTTGCGGTGGTGTTTCCGCTCTTCAACTCTTTGCCTACACCGGTCAACCTTGTGGAGGAGGCAAGCAAACCGGGTCAGTTTGTAGCTGAGCGAGCTCAAGTCACATTGCTGAAACTAGATCAAATGGGACCAAAAATTGTAGGCGATGAAATTAACGAGGAAATAATGGTTTACTTTCTGCTTGATGAAATCAGCAAGGTTCGTAACGTCATGCGGGATGATCTCTACGAGCTAGAGGTGGATATTCAGCAGGCATCTGGGGCTTATCTTCACTGGGAGATGATCAATATGTATCAGGCTGTACAGAATGTGGTTGTCAAGCTGAGCTCAAAGAGTTCAAATAGCTCATCCTATTTGCTAATCAATAGTCACTACGACACAAAGCCCGGGAGTGTGGGTACCGGAGATGCCGGGTTTATGGTTGTTACCATGCTGGAGGTGATGCGTCAAATTGTCATGTCAGAGGATACGTTCGAGCATCCAATTGTGTTTCTATTTAATGGTGCCGAGGAACAGCCGCTGCAAGGATCCCATGCATTTATCTCACAGCACAAATGGTCGCCCAACTGCAAGTAAGTAAAGTAAGTTTAAGTTTAAATGCAATTTTTGATAAACATTTTTTGTAGGGCTCTCATCAATCTGGACTCTGCTGGTGCTGGTGGTCGTGAGATCCTCTTCCAAGGCGGTCCCAATCATCCCTGGCTAATGCGAGTAAGTTTGCTGCTCTGTGGAAAAATAGTCACGTACACCTTTCTGACGATCTTATCGGTAGTCAGATATTGTGTCAGATATGTGTTATCAGATACGCTTATCTGGTTAATTAGTCTTAAATCTTGCAAATTGTATTCGCTTGCAGCACTACAGAGATGCCGCCAAACATCCGTTTGCAACAACAATGGCCGAGGAAGTATTCCAAGCTGGCATTATCCCCTCCGACACAGACTTTAGGATCTTTCGTGATTTTGGTCCAGTGCCAGGTGGGTCAACCTGAATCTCTTACCTTAATTTCTCATCATTCATACTCTTTTAGGTCTTGATATGGCTGGTCAGTACAATGGCTTCGTCTACCATACCAAATACGATCGCTTCGATGTCATTTCCCGTGATTCACTGCAGAATACGGGCGAGAATCTGTTGTCTTTAACGCGTAGTATTAGCAATGCTGAGGAGATGCGAGATACTGAGGTAGCTTTCGTTTATTTCTAATCAAGTTAAACGTTTTGATAAAGCTTATCTTTATTATGTTTAGGCACACTCCGAGGGTCACTCGGTATTCTTTGATTTCCTGGGTCTGTTCTTTGTCTACTACTTGGAGTCCACTGGCGTTGCCCTGAATATTTGCTTTGCTGTTGGCGGCATCATCCTGGTCTGCATATCCCTATGGCGCATGACAAGAACTACAGATGCAAAGATAGGTTCCGTCGCTGGCGCCTTTGGTATAATGTTTCTGTTGGAGATCGCTGCATTTATACTGGCTCTGGGTCTGCCAATGCTTATGGCAGTGTTTTATGATGCCGGGGATCGCACCTTGACGTACTTCACCAACAGCTGGCTGGTAATTGGACTCTTCGTTTGTCCATCTATCATTGGCCTGGTCTTGCCTTTCACACTCTACTACACTTTCCGACCCAGCGTAAGTTTTGTTTCTTGCCACTAAAACTTTGTAATCATCAGAGATTTCTATACTTGCAGAAGAATATTCCTCACACCTATCACCTGCAAATGGCCGGACACGCCCATTGTGTCTTCCTGTCCATACTGTGCATCATTGCTACTATTGCTGGTCTACGTAGTGGCTACCTTCTTATGATCACTCTACTCTTCTATGTGGGTGCTCTGGCCATCAATATGCTTACCACTCTGCATGATCGAGGTGGGTTTGAGATCTTAGTTTTGAATGTGAACTGTAATTATTTATGTTATATTCCACAGGTTACTTGTGGGCTCTGGTGCTGTGTGCCTGCCAGGCAATACCTTTTCTTTACTTTAGCTATCTGTTCCACGCTTTTCTTGTCATTTGCATTCCAATGACAGCTCGTAAGGGCACCGAGGTGAATCCTGATCTGCTTATTGCACTTCTCTGTGCGTTGGGCACAATCCTTGCTCTGGGTTTTCTGGTACGTCGTAAGAATAAGTGCTAAGAATAGAAAAACTTACTTAACGGCTTCACCTTTACAGGCTCCACTCATTAACATCTTCAAGCGACCCAATTGGATGATTGGCGGCTTAGCTGTTATAATGTTTATATTCTGCATGATATCCGTATCGGATGTGGGTTTCCCCTATCGCCGTAAAACAAATGTGATGCGTGTTAACTTTTTGGTAAGTTACTAAACTAAATACCAATAATCTCAGTAATTAATTTCCCTTTGATATTGCAGCAAGTGCATCGCAGGTTCTTTGAATATAATGGTTCCATCAGCCTAGAGGATTCCGGCTACTACTTTGACCTGCAGGATCGTCGTCTGGACATGCCACTGCGTGACACAATGGACTTTAGCGGTTTGGTGCATCTGGAGCCCGAGTGTGAAAACAAAATGATGTGCGGTGTTCCCTGCTTCAATCATCGCTGGTGCGAGGCACGCAAGGCAGCTCGCTGGCTGCCACGCAAGGAACCTGTTGAGGTGCCGGGCACAACTACACTGCAGTTAGTTAGTAAGACAATACTACCTAGTAACTTTGGGGTTCGCTATGATTTCACACTAAAGGGACCAGCACGTATGAGCATATTCCTGAAGCCGTTGGATGGTGTAAAGATGGTTGGCTGGTCATTTTTGCAGGGCATGCTGGATAATCCGTTCAAATTCAAGCCACCATATCATATATTCTTTGCCTGGGCAGCTGATAATGCGCCACTTGAGTTCTATCTGGAGTTAACGGTAAGTAATTTAATTAATTTATTTGTGAAGCATGTTATCTAATTGTTACTTTACTACCTACAGAAGGTTGATGGTAAGTTCGATGAGCCCATTTTGGAAATTGGCATCTCTGGCCATTATTTAAGTTATTTGCATAGACGAGATCCGTACAGCACAAAGTTTATAGAAGATTTGCCAGATTTTGTGCATGCCATGGAATGGCCAGCGTCCTATGATCGTTATATATATTAAAGATATTGTGTTAGAATAGTAGAGTAATAAAGTACATTTTAAAAGCGCTAACAAACTCAATTAGGTAACTAATTACATATATACACAGAACAATGCAATTATATTTACTCTTCCTGGTTAGAGGCCCAGAGACAAACAATTGTCTTAAACTGGGGCTTAAACTGCATTTCATAACATACTCCAAGTAAATAATCAAACTTCAAACAGAACTTTTAATGTTCATCTAGCAAACATTTGTGTAAATATAAACCCACACAGACTGTTGTAATAGCTGCATATTCTTTTCTACGGAGGCATATAAAAAGTGAGGCTTTGGGGCATTGAAAGACACACTTCGTTTTGGGCAACATTGTGGTGCACAGCCAAGTAGGAAAAGCAATCAAATAACAAAATGAAATTCTTGGTTGCTTTACTTGTAACCGTCGCGTTAGCTGCTACGTCAGTTATGGCTCAAACGGATGCCATCGATTACCTGATCTCGGAGATCGAAGAAGAAATTGGCGATTACTCGCCCACCAGTGTGGATGACTACTATTCTTACACGTATGAGTATCCCGACTATTATGACTACTACTCCTATTACGATGAGGTGACAACTCCCAAGCCATTCAAGCAGCAATTCTTGTCTCTGCTCTTCAACAAGAAGGCCGGATAATAAGGAGATTTACACAGCCAACATCCTCATTCAGCCACATCCCGCCACATCCAGCAAATATTGTTTCGTTAAAATGTGAAAATCTTATTAATTCTCTAAAATAAAAACACCTTAATTTATAGAAAAAAAAAAAGAAAAAAAACAGAATTACTTTAATAATTTCTAATGATGATGATTAGAAGAGTGTATGACATTTCCACACGTCGATTTAAACAAGTGTGTTTCCCAACCTAAATGAGGGCTAATTAACGCCTCTGGTCAAAATTGAGCGCCTCTCAATAAGCACGCCTCGTTCAGTTCAGTTATTCTGAATGCCACCTCCAACAAAGGTCAGCTGCCGCTGGGAGGGAGGGAGAGAGGGAAGCAGGCAGCCAACTAGACATGATCATGGTCAGGTGGCGTGGCAGCAATGTATAGCATAAGTATAATGATACTCGTCTAATGCTATTCGTATAATGATGATGTTGTTGCCGCCTTCACTTGAGTGGGAAGATTGTGCAATTTGATTTCTTGTGGCTGTGGCACATCAGAATACATATGTATGTCTATGTATATGTATGTATGTATATGCTGGTTACAACTTAAAGTTAAATGTCTAGAAAATGTGGCTGACAAATTGATTTGAAATGCAAGACGTGTTCTTTGAATGCCACGACTATACAAGTTTATTTCTAGATAAACATACTCAATTTACAACTGACCAAAAATATTCTTCTTTAATGTTTTTGTATACACTGTACAGTAAAGCGCCACACAGGTAGAATTAGTGAAATCAATATATTACTTTGAAAGTGTGCCACTATTTGTTAGTTGATTACAAACTTGTTTTTCGACATTTTTATTAGAAATACACTAGCTAAATGCCTTAAAATCCGATTCAATCTATGTTTATTAATGCTTTTGATAAGACGCGATTCCAATTCAAAAATTATTGCCCCTCAAACAACAGACAGAAGCTTTTGGTGAGGTGCTGCATAAGTTACAGGTTGTAAACAACAACAATGAACAATTCACTCGACAAATTGCAGATTTAACAACAATTTAACAACACTGCCATAAACACGCCAACAATTGAACAATTTGAAGAAGTTAAAAGAAGAAGATTTTAATCAGTTTGGCCAGGCTGTGAGTTTGGCTTCTGATCTGTGCATCTTTCAACCAAATGCTAAACACCCATCAATGGCCAAGCTGCAGCAGAGTCGAGAGTCAGCTCTTTGCTACTCTGCTGCAAGCGTTGCAAGACTCTAAAGTTCAAGCAGCCGCATTCAGTGCACGAGCACTCAAAAGCAGCGGCGTTGCAACAAGCTTTTGCTATAAATATGCAAACCTTTGGCGTTGCTGGTCACAGTTACAAATCGAGACGCTGACAGAGCCCAACATAAGGATTAAATCACACAACAAATGCAATATTTTGTAAGTACATAGCTACATCTTTACTTTGTGTAGAGGATTGGTGTTAATCTTGTGGCAGCTACTCATTGTTGCAGCTTTGCTGCTGTGCAAAACACATGGGAGACCGCAAGGACCTGCCACGGAGCCGATCAAGATCTTGAGACAGGAGCAGGAGGTGAACTTTGATGGCTCCTACAAGTACAACTATGAGTCAGAGAATGGCATTAACGTCGAGGCGCAGGGCTATCTCAAGGATGCTGGCACCGACAATGCAGGACCGGTGAGTCACAGTGACCTCAACACCACTTGACATTTGCATTGGCATCAGATGCCTCACGATGTCGACGCCGAAACTGACGCTGACAAATTGTTCAAGTCTTGTAATTAGCTGCATCTTGTTCACTGCATTTTTTCTCTTCTCTTTTGCCTTTTGGCTTTTTTTTGTGGACTAAAAGGTCGAACAGGGCTCCTACTCGTATACGGCGCCCGATGGCACACCCATTCGGATTACCTATATAGCAGATGAGAACGGTTTTCAGCCGCAGGGCGATCATTTGCCCACGGCTCCGCCCATTCCGCCAGCAATTCAGAGAGCTTTGGATTATATAGCAACAGCACCACCACAACCCGCTGAGCAGCAGAGCTATACAGCTCCACGTAGAGGCTAAACACAGTTTACAACTTTGAGCGTCGAGAAGCAGAAAATGTGAGGCAAGTTGAGGAAGAGGCATTAGAGAAGCAACTAAAATTTGTGAAACCATTAAAAATATCTAATTTCACACTTGTACATATTATATGCAAATTCATTAAAAAAAAACATATACACACACAAAAACTTATGGTTTTAGTTTTAGACAATCGATAACAGCAGGTTGTAGATAACTTGAAATACTGAAAGCATCTATAAAAAATATATATATGAATAAACTTTTGGGCTATCTATGTTTATATTACCCTGACTGCTATAATTAATTAACTGATACAACATTGTTGCATGCATATTCATACTTGTAAAACTTTGCCATAAAAGTGTCAAGCGCTTATCTTGTAAATCTCTGCTCTCCACACGAGTTTACATAAATTACAGCATACTTTCAGGCATTTCAATAAACTCTTCAATAAACTGGTTTTCTTTTAAATTATGTCAGCTTTTGGGGATTGACTTTTGAGCCTTTGTGACCACCCCAACGTCAATTTGAGCCTTTGTGACCACGCCCACGCCAACAAAGCTAGAACAAAACTTCTAAGATCGTGTTAAGCGTTAAGCTCGTTCTTTTAAGTTCGTGTTAAGCGTTAAGCTTGTTTATGTCAGATTTGACGTGAAAAAAGCTGATTTGACATCAGTGGGTCTATGCAGCAGCATTTGTGCTAAATTGCTCCACATGTCAGAATTAATATTGAATGCTCATCGAATTAGACTGCGTTCAGCGTTTCCGTATGGCTGACATCAATGATATACTAATTAATTCAATTGATCTCCATAAGAAGAATGGTTCATCCGTTTTATGGCTGCGTGTTGGGGCGAAGCTGCTTTCCAGAAAATATGTAGTAAACGCCTCATAAATCACCACATTTAATAGATCTAGTTTTGAGAGTATTATTTTGCAAAATGTTGCCCGGCTAGCACCGCGTTTAGCTAGCTAGTTAGCCAGTTGGCCATAGCACACATAGAACGAGTGAATCTTCCGTAAGCCAGTGGGCGTTGGTGCGCCTCTCATGGCGGTATATAAAGCTCTGCATTTTAGCTAAGCCACCTCATTGCTGATTAACCATGTTGCTGCGTCTAACAGTAAGTTAAGCTAACGCTGCAGCTTATGATTTATTCTAATCCGTCGTGTCCCTCCATAGATTTTCTTGCTGATCTGCGCTGCTGTTGCGTTGGCCCAGAGCGATGGCCGTTATCGTCCTGCTCCAGCTCCGGCCACTGCCACGCGCACCGTGCTGAGGGCCAGAGGCAATGCGGGCTCCAACGATGGTCGCTATGTGCCCAGCGATGATGGACGCTATCGTGGCGGCAACGATGGTCGCTATGGCGGCAACAATGACGGACGTTATGTCCACATGGACAGCAAGTATCTGCACGACAATCGTCCCGGTGGCGACTACACCGGCGCCAACGGACGTTATGTGGGTAATAAGGACAAGTTTGGTGCTGGCGGCGGTTCTGGACGCGGTGGAAGCGGTGCTGGAGCTGTGGGTGCCAATGGAGGTGCTAGCGGTAATGGTAGAACTGGTGCTTCGACAGCTGGTTCGGCCTACAAGACACGCACAACCATCTCTCAGGCACGCCCCGTGGTTGTTGTTGATCAGCGCCCCAACTTGCCTCAAGGACGCGGAACAGGCATTGGCAAAGGTGGTTTCGCCATTATCCGCCAGGATGGTGGAGTGCAGCCCGATGGCTACCAATACCTGTAAGTAATCAGAGAGTCTCCTGAAATCCTAAGAGTTTTACTAAATTCGCTCTCCCTCTAAGCTATGAGACTGAGAACGGCATTCTTGGCGAGGAAAGTGGTCGCATTGAGAAGCAAACTGAGGGCGATGCTCTGCGCAGCAAGGGCTACTATGAATACACTGGCGATGATGGTCTGCTCTACCGCGTGGACTATGTGGCTGATGAGAATGGCTTTGTTCCTGTCGGTGCACACATTCCCAAGGAACCCGAGCACATTGCCAGGATGTTGGCTTACCTGAAGTCCAAGGGTGCCTTGTAAATATTAGTAAAAGGAAAATTATGTTTGTTATTTCGTTGATCAAGAAATAAAAGAGTTATTGAAAAATCCAAATACCGAAAGTTTTTAAATCTATGAAATGATTTTTATCTTTTTCTTTATATATATATTGAATTTCTTTACAAAACATTTATACATTATATGAAATAATAAGTATATTTATTCCTTAAGCTTCACACTAACTTTCATCATCGTTTAGTTAAGTTTTGGTAAGATTTCCTGCTGTATGTACTCCAGCACCTCACTAATGGTTGACTGCACTTCAACGGGCTATAAAAAGGATGACAACTTTTATAGAATAAACTAGAACTTTTTTTGTTCATCGACTCACCTTGTTATCCACACTGATTTTGGTATCCTCGTACTCCGTTTGAGACTGCTGCTGCTCATAGCTTTCCTGTGGCTGCTCATACTGATAGGCATGAGCTCCCTGGGATTGGGATTGCGAGTCCGTATCCGTGTCCCAGAGCTTGTTCTCATTCACATAGCTAAACTGTCGCTGTTCATCGCCATCACGCACCCATTCGAATTGGATTATTTGCCAGCCGGTGCCATTGTAGTTGAAGTCAATCATGAAGCGCAGATGATCACGTGGTCCCAGCGCAAAGCTCTCCTCGGCCTCCTGCAGACTGGCCCTCAGCTGTTCCTCGGCCTGCCTAAAGATGCCGCGCAGATTGTTCGAGTACGGCTGACCACGATCACCGTAGCCACCATCGTAGGGCCTTGGATCATGACGATATTTGCCACTGTTATCCGGCATATACCAGCCGGAAGCGCCGTAAACCTGAGGCTGATAGTAACCTGGCTTGGCCGTAGGTATTGGTGGCTGATCCACAGATCCTGCTGACCAGCCCAGGCTTAGTAAGAGAAAAGCAGTTATCAAAGTTCTGTGCATCTCGACTAGTTGAATGCGTTTAAATGTCGGTAATCCAATCACTGGCCAGGTTAGTTAGTTTCAGTGTCAATTACACGCGTACGGGGCAGCTAATTAATTGTGAGGTTTTATGTGGAAGATGCCGCCGTTTAATCGTTTAATTACCTTGTTTATTTGGTAGTAGCTGCGACCAGTTGTCGCACAAGTCACTTGGAGCCATGCAAATTGAAATTCTTTGCATACTAACAATCTATTTAGCAACTGCCTTGTAATCACATTTAATACAACTTGTTTCCAGCCGTAGACCCCAATTGCAACTGACCTTTGAACGTCAGTGAAAATATTTATAAAACGGAAACTAGTGGATATGTGTCATACTCGTTATAAGGTAATCCGAGCAACAGGCTTAGGCTAGAAAAGATGTGGAAAAAGTTATTCTTCACAAGTATTTCTAATCGCCTTAACTCTTTATCTGTCGGAAGTTCTTTACAACAGTTGAGAGATCAACGCTTGAATTTCCGCTGGGCGGTAATTTTTTAACATTTCAACAGATTTGATAGGATTAAAGTTAATGAGTGTCGTTTCAATCATATTTAACACTTATAATAAACAATAAAACGATCGTTTACCCTAATGGGCGTTTATAATAACTGATGATTGATCACAACGGTCACCAGCTACTCATCAATCATCTGACCGTTGGAAGCAAGTCAAAATTCGCTTTGGATATCAAGAATATTATGAAATCGAATGCGAAAAAACGACCACAAAAGTTAGCAGCTGTGAACTTTTTAAAAGTAGTAGCTTTAACCTTTTGCCTTGCCAATTAAATAGTAATAAATAAAAACAAATTTTTGAGTCTATCAAACTTTTAAGTGTAAAGAGAGCTCTGATCTTTAGCCTTTTACCTTGCTAATGGACACCAAAAGATGTTAGAAAAGTTTTCAAAAAAATTAAGCCATTTATATACGATCCCAACGATCAAAGCAATAAAACCAAACAAAAACCTTGAAAAGCTTTTAATCTAACGCCAAATACAGCTAAACCAGCCCTAAAATCAATGAAACTGAGTCTGTCGCTTTTGCCAGGTCGTAAAAATCAAGAGTGCTACAGTTTTTGGCTATTGGGCAGTTTCCATAGTTATTATTATTATCGACTGTTAAACAATGTTGAATCAAACAAACCGATCTAAGACAATGGTTTAAAAAGATACAAGTTTATAAATTTGTTGTTGCTTATGTTAATTTTTGCCTGGAATCTTCGTGAAATACTAAATTATACAAAACACATACAACAGGTATAGCTATATAGATATATAGGCTGTGATAATCCGAACAATATCATGCGTAATTTGGTGTTTTGCATGCAATTAATTTATTTCGAATTTTCAGCACCCTGCATTGCCATTTTTAACTCCTCCTTCTTTCACTTCACACCGCTCTCAAATTTATGCACAAATTAACATCGAATGAGTGTGACAAATATCAACAACGAAACAAAAATATTCATTGGATACACAAAACAATAAATGAATCTGTTGCCAAATTTAAGACTTTTTGCGTTGATTCCGACAGGCGCCAAAAATTAATTTAATTACATTTTGCGGTGGCGCCCATGGACCTAGACAATTATTTTTGGTAATATCCCTTGGTTATCAACCTTGAACTTCATTTTACATGCAACTGAAATTCCTTTAAGCTGAGTTCAGCTTACGAAAAATTCCAAAAATAAAAAACAACAATAAAGTGCTTTCTCTTTCACACTTGCACACGAGCTGTGAATTTATTTAGATGGTAATTTCTGCTTTCATTCAACTCATAAAATGTCCAGATAACATGAACGACAAGATAAAACGCTAATATTTTATTTATTTAGCACCTACCGATAAAAATCCCATCAAAAACCAAAAGCTCTACAAATTTACGAGTCTAAATGATTGGTGCTTTGAACTTTGCGATACATTTATACAGCTCTACGCCCACAGATATATATGTACTATATAATGTTGATCATATCTACTTAATTAATTCTCTGGTTGTTTTGGTAATTTGTTGTATTGTCTCATATGCAGTTCGTATAACGCCTTTAAGCTAAAATTTACATTGTGTTTTGTATGTATTTTGTAAATTAATTTGTTCGCAAAACAAATGTTCACAGCTAATGCCACAAATCATTTGATTTAAGTGATTCCATTAAATGTGCATACACCAAATGCTTCTCAAAGTCATCCATCTATTTGGGATTCCAGCTACCAATTTCGAATTGCAAACCCGCTTTTACTGCCAAAATTTATAGGCATCTACAAAATTTATTTCGAATATAGAGCGAGTGATAATTAAACAAACTGAACTCAACCCCACACCGGCTACAACAAAAATTGTACAATTACTGAAATAAAAACCCACGCTCAGAGTTGGGGCAATTTATGGCTTGTACTCAATGCTCAATACTCAGCCTATAAAGATTTCAATTGCTTTACAAAGCAGGTGAAAATACTCATTTATATTAAGAGTCTTTGGCGAAGTGGTGAAAACGGGAAAAGGGTGCAATCAGAGTCTTGACATTGATATGAATGTGACCGTCAAGACAAAAATTTAAAACGTAGCCGACTTAGTAATACACTATAGCCAGTTGCCGGCTTATCATTCAATCAAATATGCTAAATTTTAAATTGTTCGTATATTGCATAAATTACCGTAAACAAAAAACCCAAACTTAAATTTAAGCAATGTCTCATAAGAGCGTGATAAAGAAATTTGTATACTATATTTAGTATATAGTATGCAGGGAGGAAGCAAAAAAAAAATAATAATAAAGAGTCGACCGGACGTTTAGTCATTCAAAATATATAATTTCGTGATATGCTGAAGCCGCATACCACGTCCAGCAATGTAGTTCGTGTTGTGACTTCTTGCTGAATGCTCGTACCTAAACGAAGCAAGTGCATTTATAATATTATCAGCGACGGACAAGAACATAATGATAAGCCGAACAGTTCTCATACTCTTCTCGGGTTTCACTGTTGTTGTGCTCGTTGTCATTGTGTCCAGCTGCATCGGCAGCAGCAGCGTTGCAGCTGAGATACTGGAGTGTTACCAGTGCTTTCAGGGCAATGGGCCGGGAATGATTAAAAGTGAACAACTTCCGGTATGCTCGCAACTGCTGAACACACCCGAATACAGGGTGCAGTGTCCCAATTCCACAATGTGCCACAAGAAAGTGAGCACTATTACTCTAATTAATGGAACGAAATGGTCCACTTCAGTCAGAGGCTGTGCGCATCAAGTGAAGATTCTTCAGGTACTCAAGAAGAGAGTGTATGAGGATGTCATCGTCATCGATGAACCCTATAAGGAGGGCTGCACCGAGGAGATAGCCCACCCCATCCTGACGTCCACAGTGAAGCAATGCTATTGCCGAGGCAACTTGTGCAACTCGGCGTCTTATCGCAACGACCTCAAAAGTCCGATAAAAATACTATTAATATTATCCCTGTTAAGCAACTTACGACTTCTGATTACGATATAACTATGTTCTAAGCTTTGTCAGATTTTACTCAGTTTAAGTCTTTTTAATTAACTTAAAGTATTTTTTAAGTAAACAATTCCGGTTGTATGCCAAATCTACTCATTAAGTAGCTTAAACTAGTTATTAGAATTTTAAACTCATGAAAAACTTAAAGACGATACGTTTGTGGTTTTCTCTCTCCTTCTCTAGTTGTGAAGAAAGTGTGAAATGCTTATTTTAACCCGTGATAAATGTGAACCAAGGTCATTGCCAAGTCTGAATCAGCGGAAAGCCATATAAAGTTGCATTCCCAATGACCAATCAAATTGGGATTTGTAATTGATTAAAAGCCAGCATATTTAAATATTTATCAAGTATTTGTGACTTTTTATGAATGCCATAATTATACCTACTATCCATACATATTCAAAATGATTCAAAACAACAACAACAGACACGCGTCATGATTCACAGATTTTGGAGATTTGGTACGAAACGGAACGGATCGGATCGGAACGAGTTCAGTGTACGACCTTTGCAGTGCAGTGACTGTGGCGCCCAAGCCTCTCTTCGCTGCCCTCTCTTGCTCACCCTTCTGCTCACTCAGGATTTTTGTGGCTGGCTGTTTAATCACTATTTATGTTTATTGTTGCAATTAATCCGCATAATAAAAGATATGCTTAGCAACGGCACAGCTGCAGCCTGCAGCTTGTCTGCGCTATAATTTTTAGCTAGCTTGCCCCATCAAAATACCGTTAAGGCAAGTTAACTTAAGGACACATACCACAAGCGCTGCGACGCCTCGTTTGCCACCATTAAAATCACTTTTGTCAACATTTTTCTTCGCTGCCGCCTGTCGCCGACTTTTGTTTCCAATTCCGGTTATACATACATACGACGTGCAAAGCCCATATGTTGAGGTACCAAGCCCCAGCCTCAGCTAAATTAATGCATTTCACATTGCGGCAGGCGTGCGCAATGTGTTTTTGTTGTTGTTTGGTTTCCGTTGTTGATTTTTTAATTTATGATTTCATTACGGCACTTTTATGGCGCTTCCGAGTGCCTCAGGTAGTTTGATGCGTGGATGCGATCTACAAGCCAAGTTCCAAGATGTAAAGTTCCACAGCAAAGTGATAAAGATTTTAATATCCCAAACCGTTCCGCAATCAAATGTTGATGAGCCAGGAACTAATTTTAACTTTGTTTTGGGCAATTTTAAAGACAAGAATTATTAGCTTAACTCTTTACTGCTGTTGCTTGTCATGATAAACAAATTGTATGGAAAAGTTAAGAAAGAATTCAAAACTTGTCTTCCTTTTTATTCATTAAGCATTAGACAGAAATTCATGAATCATTCATCAATAATTTGGCAATAAAAATGTTGTTACTTGCATTCAAAAGAATTCGGGATTTTTTTCAAGTCTCAAAGTTTAAAAAAAATACGCAAAACATTGCTCCAAAAACGATGACTAAAAGTTAAGAGAGTAAACAATCTTCATAGTACGTAAATATTCTCTTGCAGACTGAACCTGACCTTTGTTAATCAGTAATTAAACGAATTTCTGATAATGTCCCACTCACACATTGTTCAAAAGAAACTGAATGACGTTTTGCACGGGGGAAAACAAGATGGGTCAATGCGTGGATTGGAATCCTTGATCGTTAAATGCGAAACAACATTGTATAAATATTATTTTGGGGTAATAAGCGCCTTATGAATAATGAATGAATGCCAAAGGTGCATTCGCATTGCAGGCAATAAATTATACAAATTATTTAATTGAATTAATTTGTAATTACAATTATTGGCCAAATGTGCAGCCGTTTAATAAAGCTCACAGTTAATTCCATAAGCCAACAACAATAAAACAAAAAAATATTGTGAAAAATGAAAACAATAACCAAATTAACAACAAGAAGAACCCGTCATGTGTCTAAATTAAAGGGAGCGCAGCTCAAGACTGTTTTTATTATTATTTTCGTTCGTTATTGCTTATTGAACTGAACTGCGATGAACTGCGTGAGCCAAGCGTCTGTGCTCTCAAATTGAGGAGCAAATGAGGCTAACTACCTCTCCCAGCAGAGGCGAGAATTTAGGCGCGGCTGTGAGAATCAGATTGTGCGAGATGCGCTCGCAGCGTACTTGGCACATTTCCTATATAAATCCGGTGTAGCTCAGCGAAATACAAACATTCCTGTTGCAGCAGCAGTCGCGTTAACCAGCATCAGGATCTTAACGCACATAACACTAGGATAACATCCAAGGATCTAGAGATTATAACTATAAAGAAAACAAAACAAATTCGTAAAATGTTCGCGAAATCAGTGCTAAGCATTTATGTGATTGTGGTGAGTAAAAAGTGAACGAAGAAAGGACTAAAAGCCAGTTCAAGTTTAGTGACAAAGCCAAATGGATTAAAGTTAAAGTATATATCGAGTATACGCACACAGCTAAAGACGATTTTTAGACCAGATTCGGAGCTGGCAATAACCTTTTTAATACAAAGTCAGAGCTCAATTTCATGGCTATGCTGGCGTTGTTTTGACTTGCAGCTGACTCAGATTTCGTACATCAGTGTTATTAATAGCATTTGAAATATCATAAAACATGTCAAAAACAAAGCAACAAAAAATTTAATTTTGCCGGTATCTGCGCATGCTTTATGGCATTTACTGCTTGTTTTATACTTTAACACTTCCGGCCGGCTAATTGCACTGTAAACGAGACTTGAGAGCCTGAGTTTGATTAATATGCCAAATTCCATAACTCACAATAACAAAACAACAATATTTATTTACAGGGCCTTGTTGCTGTCTGCCGCAGCAATCCCGTTGATATCAATGGCAAGTATACGGCTCCAGAGCCAAACTCTAACGACGGACAATACCGTGCCCAAGAAGATGGACGTTATCATCCGAGTTCAGCGAACGAAGGTATTTGGGCATTGCAATTGACTTACTAAGCACCTACTGATGCTGTTGCATGCCACAACACAGCCACACTGCATGTCGATGCTAACACACAACGATCCAAACGAACAACCAAAACGCTCACTAACTATACAGCTAACAAACATTTAAAAATATGTATTATCAACTTACTGATAACCTCAATTGTGTTCATGGCAAAGTTTAAGCTCAAGCTAAAAATTTAATTTGGTTTTTGGTAAACAAGAAAACATCGCAAAATTTATAATCTTTTGGCTATTTTGAGCTTCATTTTGTCTCACACTAACCCAACAAAATGTCTTTCTTTACTTTGTATACATATATTAACATTTAATTTCTTATAGGCCAACTTTATTACCAGGATGCTTTAGGTAAACATTAAAGTGTATATTGAAACATAACAGACACATCCATATCATATAATAACTGTAGATTTTAAATAAGTTTTTGTACATGACAAAGTAATTTAAAGTAATTTTATTTATA
This sequence comes from Scaptomyza hsui, assembly GCA_018152825.1. NCBI lineage: Eukaryota > Metazoa > Arthropoda > Insecta > Diptera > Drosophilidae > Scaptomyza > Scaptomyza hsui. The sequence goes on from JAECXO010000002.1 coordinate 11,137,940, forward strand.
ATTCTCGACTGGTTTTAGCTTACACAAGATTAAGTCCATGTGTAATTCCTGTATATTTTTATTCTATATTAATGTAAATTGTATAAAATTATAGTTCTTTGACCTTCCTCTCGAAGTATTAGTTCACACAAACACTCACTCACAAAAACACTTTAATCCACACATATTTTTAAACAATTATTTGTTTTTTATCCCTTGCCTAGGTCGTTATCATCACATGCCTCAGCCTTATACGCATGTGAGCGATAATCGTGAACTTGGAGTTTATCATCACATTCCCTATCCATACGATGGTGGCTATGGGCCATACGCGGGTCTCAATCGCCCCTACGTCCACGATGGCAGACCATATAAGTAATTACTAAATCAAAGACTGAAACTTAACGCAATACTTAAACCTGTTTTTTCTTTGACAGCCACGATCTGTACACAGTAAGTAAAGCCGAGTTTAATGTACCCGAAATACGCTTGGAATACGGCTTTCCCGATCATGAACCCCAAGTCGACACACAAGCCTATAACTAGGCGACCTAAGCTATAAACTTAAAACAGTATTCATGATCAGAGACCCCTCCCAAGCCCCACGCTTTCATAATTCAAACAGCATAACACAAAAAAGCAAAACCACCTGCCAAGCGTTTCCCGTTTCCTGATCCACTTCCCAAAAATGCGCTGCATGAACACCAACCACAAATCCTGCCTGCATACTGCATGAACCACCCAATCCACCCACCACACAATCACACACAAAAAACACACGCATATAAAACTTTGATGAGCTTGTTACTTAAATCAAAAACAAACACAACACAGTCGACAACAACAACGACGACAAAGAAGCCAACCACAACAACACCACGCACCACAACAACAACGACAACAACAACGACCACAGCCCGACCCATACTCTTCAACTATGATGACGAGGGACGCCACAAGATTCTGCACCAGGAAGAGATCCGCAAGAAGGACAAATACGATCATGCGTAAGTTGCCGAAACTCTTAACTTCAGTTCACACACTTAACTTATTCTTTTTCTGTTCAACTTTAGTTTCCTGACCGAGAACGGCATCTATGGCGAGGAGCAAGCGAAGCTGCATCATGGCGGCGGCACTCATGCCAAGGGCTACTATGAGTACACCGGTGACGATGGCAAACTGTATCGCGTCAACTATGCCTCCAATGATGGCGGCTTCATGCCCGAGGGCGAGCACATTCCCACACCACCACCCATTCCAGAGGCCATTGCCCGTGCTCTCAAGTACGTGGAGGAGCAGCACAAGGCAAATGGCGACAAGCCTTTGTTTGATCATCGCGGATTCCGCATCAATCACATGACCAAGGACATTAAGGCACAGATCAAGTCCATGCATCTGGAGCGTATGCCCAAGGAGCTGAGCGATCAAATCCGCATGCTCGAGCACGAGGTGGAGCTGGCCGAGGAGGAGGAGGCGCGTGAGCTGGCGGAGAAGCGCAGACGTAAAGCTTACCAGCTCTAAGTTCGAGATTCGAATGCATTTACACACACTGTTGTGTTTTCATCTTAAAAGCCATAGGGTCCATTCAGTCCCCTCACCCCTACCCCCAAAAGAAACACACAAAATGTCCCCCCCATTCCCATGCATTTGCCAAAGGCAGCTGGCAAACATATAACAAGCCATAAAAAAAAAAAAAAAAAAGGAAACTGAAAAAAAAAGACACAAGAAAGTCCGAAAAAAATTTTGAATAATTTTCGACCACATATGCTAATATTGTATTTATTTTTTGATATATTTATTTAAAATGTGTTATGAATTTATATATTTTTAATAAACAAAAATCATTATTTGTTACAAAAATTTAAAAGTCTTTCGTGATCCTAGGCAAAATCATTAAAATTTTATTAAATGTGTCAAAGTATTCATTAATCAATTTTGTAAGCAGAACAAAGGCCAAGGTCAATTTATAAATGAAATTAATTCATGCACATACAAAAATTTTGATTTAAAAACAATGCGGGAACGTATAGTTAATGAGTTTATTGAACCCAAACAAAATGTTGATACCCTTTCTTTTTGTACGGTATTATAATCTTTACATAAACGTGGAATGCACTTAACACTTATTGAAGGCCAATGAATTTCCACACTTACTGAAATTTTTGTAAGTACAAAAAACACATTTGAATAAAATATTAAATTTTGAATATACGTGTTATAAACGGCATGTCATTGACCAGACAAATTTTATTTTTGTACTCGATTTAAATTTACAAGTAACATTTAACATGCCAATAAATTAAATTCCAATCGATTTCAGATATATTTTATTTACATTGAGAATTATTAAAGCTTTAAAAATGTTTCGTATGGCACATATAATTGTGAATACTTCTTCTAATAACAAATCTATGTATAAACTTTTTAAATATTCAAAGCACACTTTTGTGCTGAACTATAAAATAAGTCTATTAAGCTTTACTTTATTGTAAGAGCTTTTTTTAACCGACAAAACAAAAAAAAACAAGCAATATTGAATAAACTTGCATCAATTCAAAACTGACCAATAAAAAGCCGCGGTCTGCCCGCCATTTTTTGTCCATTGTTTTGGTGTGCATGATAATTAGGTAGTCTAAAAAAACAATGGAAAATTTGATGCTGTTTGATTTTAAATAACTAACATTCATAATATGCTAGCTACCTTAAAAAGCTAGCTAAGTATTAAAGAAAAGAGACTTAAAGACCTAAATAAGCTTGAAAAGACTGGTACATATACTGATTTTGTAGAAAAACATCAAAATAATAATATTTCATATTTTATATTAAAGTTTGTTGTTTTATTAAGTTTTGTATTCTACAAGAAGTTAGTGCCTTGTGTAGACCACATTGGCTGGCGCTGGTTGGTTAGCATAAAAGGCAGCATTTGGACCATCATCTGAAAGACAATAACGATTAAGACATTTTTTCCATGTTGAATGTAGATTCACTTACAGGTAATGACGGGACGGAAACCGTTAGCATCAGCCACATATTTGACACCGACGCGCAGACCTTCAGGTGATATGTAAGAATAGGCACCATCCACTTGCTCCTCCTGCTCGCCATTGCCAATGTTCACGGGCACGCCACGCTCCTCGCCATGGATGCCATTCTCAGTCTCGTAACTGTAGGTATAATCACCATTGCCATAATTGGGCTCATTGGTTTGCTCAACGGCACGTGCAACAGCATTGGCAATGAACGGATTGTACTTCTTATAGAAGTTGTCGTAGTACCGTTGCTGATTGTACAAATCACGGTTCCTGTAGTACGTGTCCCTGTAGATGGAGTTCTTCAGATACGGATTGTACTGACGTTGCTGTGCATTGCAGGCAATCACCACGAGGGACAGCACCAACAGGCAGGAGGTCTGTAAATATGGATCACATTTAGCACTATACACTATGAATCTTTTCACTTTTCAATTTACCAATTTGAAAGACATTTTGAATGGATGTGCGAGGAGTTGGCTACTTCAGCGTTGATCTATCAAACGAAACTGTAACAGAGCCGAGGATGACAGCACCATTTATAACGACATGTGCCTCCGTTTAGCTATAGCATCAAAATCAGACCATAAAACCATTATATTCGGTCAACGCTCAAAGTTTGTCACTGAAAGCCAAGCTCAGCAGTGGCTAAAATATTTTTTTTTTTCTTTTTTGGTCAGTTTGCTAATTTCCGTTTAGAATTTTGATTGTTATTTAAATTGGTTTATCCATAATATAAAGTTATACTCTGTAATTAAGGCCTAGAAGGATAGTATTGACTACAAAGACTTATCAGACACACATATTCATTTTATAAAGGGTTTTCATTAAAGAAACAAGTCTTCTTCAAAGAATTTTCTTTAGGGTGTGCCAAAGTCAATAACTTGAAGCTCTTAATGGATTTGCTGTGTTTTTGCATAAATAAGTAACAATTAAGAGCAGTTGGAGGTGGCAGTAAGCATTCGCACAGGAAATCTGCTAAACCAGATAAGGAAACCATAGATAAATATGAATGAGATTTTAGCATACAAATTGAGAGTTCACTGATTAAGCCGCATACTTATTAAATTTGAAATTATAATAATCTGAAATTTGAGAAGTTGCTAAATAAAAGCATCAATTAAATTGCAAATTTGTCGGCGTGTTGAATATGCCTACACAATCAAATAAAATAGAAAATGCCTAACACGTGTATCAAAAAATATTAGTCTAGAAAATGAAGACGTTAAAATTCGTACAGAATACAACATTACCTACTGTCTCTGATATCATAAAGCAGATTAAACAAATTACATTGATAAATTACAAATGAATGCCTTCCAATTACCATGAAAAGAGCACTCAATGAATGGGAGTTGCTTACTGAATGAATGACTAAGTACGAAAGGGGTAGAGGGGGGCACGTTGCTCGTGTTGCCATCGTTGTGAGTTGGCCTTCACATTTCGCATGCGGCACATGCAACAATAGGTGCCACATTGCTGTTGCAACAGCTCTGAGAGATCTGAGAGCCACGCGACCCACAAGCAGACCTCATCAGATCGAAGCCAATGGGTCAAATGATGAGAATATAAAATTAGCAACATTTAAGATTGTGCTCATAGTTTATAGCCATTAATTTGCATACATAGTTTATGGCCCCAGGTCCGAGCAGTTTAACAAATTGAACTCAGTCAACAAATCATTCATTCATCTTAAGTAATCAAGTTTACGAGCAGTTGTCCAATTTCACAGAATATTTCAAAAGATTCTACTACTAAACATTATCCAAAAATAAATTCTTACAATACGAATGCTCGCATCGAAGCTTTTGGAGCATTTTTACGGTTCCTCAACTCAAAACATGTTTTCAGAGCAAGCCGGAATGTGTTAAACAGATTAGGCAATGCTTTGACAACAAAAAACAAACGAACAAAAACTTTTATTAGCCAATTTACATAAATAAGCCGCAGAGATATCTTTTTTTTATTAATTGGTTTGAATTTATTTATGATTTCAGAGGCGTTGCTGAATATTCATGGCATAATTATGCAGCTATACAAACTTCGATTTAGCTGTCATAGAACATAGATTTGCTTTAACATATGAATCTATTTTTCTGATACCCTGCAACAAGTTAAAAGAGTATTGTACAGTTGACATAAGAAAGAAAACAGTTAGCATAATAAACAATTTATAAAGTGTCATTAAAATCTATTATGCATTTAGCAGGTGTCAAGCAATTAAACACACGCCCTTAATTTGGGTATAAAAAAGACCCTTTCGTCCTAGAAAGCACTTAGTCGATAAAGGAACTTTCTAAAATGACAACCGATAAAACGAAAATAAGCTACGATGACTTCACCTACGTGCCAAACCTTATATTCAAGACAATTGGTTACGATTTTCTTGATACTCCAAAGCCCCAGTGGCTAAAGATATTCCTACGTATTTACTGGATCCTGTGTCATCTTAGCCATTGGTATATTGTATACTACTTGATTCTACGAACCATTGAATGGGACTCGCTGGCTAGCAGTCATACTGCTTTGATGAGATTTGGGATTGTATATTTCTTTGTGCTTAATTCGGATGTGAAGTTCAGCATCTTTATGTACCATCGTCGGCGCTTGAGGAAACTAAATGACAAGTTGCATGATTTATATCCCAAAGGGGACAAAGAACGCCGAGAGTATCGAGTCAATGAGTTTTACTGGCCACGCATTGCACGATATGGAGTGTATTACTATTACTTCGCAGTGATTGTGATTGTTGCCGGTCCCATCATCCAGTCCAGCTGCATGTATCTCTATCATCACTTGACTTCGGACAGTGATGTGACATTTCTGTATCTAAGTACATATCCCATGGAACGCATCAAGTTAATGACACCGATGACTTACGCCTTCAGTCAGTGGGTGGACTTCATATTCACACACTTCATAATGAACATCAATCTGGGCACTGATATTTGGATGATGTGTTTTTCTGGCCAGCTGTGCATGCACTTTGCCTATGTGGGCAGAAAGTTGGCCGCCTATAATCCTAGCAGAAAAAGACAGCACGAGGACTGTGAGTTTTTGATTAGCTTGATAAGAAAACATCAGCTACTATTTAGGTGAGTAAGAATAGTGTGACTTTTACCTTATACTACCTTTAACTTTTATGATTTTTCTAGGCTACACAAGGAGCTGAATGATACTTTTGGTATGATGTTGGCCTACAACTTGTTTAGCACAGCAACCACACTTTGTTGTGTGGTCCTCTATACCCTTTTACAGGGCTTAAATAGGGAGGGATTTGGATTTCTATTGTTCTTCTTCAGCAGCTCGGCGCAGTTCTACATGGTTTGCTACTATGGCCAAATGTTGATTGATTTTAGTGAGAGCATAGCTTTAGCTGCTTATACACACAATTGGTATAACGGTACGCCCACCTATCGGAAATATCTGCTTATGTTTATGATGCGAGCTCAAAGACCGGCTGTGTTATCGGCCAAGGGTGTCATTATTATATCAAGGGATACGTTCAAGAATGTGAGTTTTTATAAAAGACTTTTTTATCTTTCTAAAAACTTTATTTTCAACAGATGATGAACATTACATATCGTTTTCTTGCCGTTATACGCAGATTGCTGGGAAAATAAGAATTATACTTATAGTTTTTCTTATATTTAAACTCATTTTCAACCCTGACATTTAGTAAATAAGTTTATTAACTTATGAAACATTACTTACCCTCTGATGGATTTGCATCAATATCACTATAGTCAAAAGCTTACCTCAGGGTTAGATTAACACAAAAATGGCTAAGATAACAGAAATCCATCCCTTGGCAATGAAAACTTACATGCTGCTGCAAACTTAAATGCTGGTCTTTAAAGTCAAATAGCTGACGATTCTTGATGTGACCCAAACTAGTGACATTTAACCAACTGGTTTCACAGCATATTCAATCATGTGATTCTGTGTAAAAAATTTTTTTAAATAATTTGTTTCTATTATTTTTGATTAAAAACATGTATTAATGGAAAATCCAAATACGTTTGATGCCGACGGTTGGTCTAGGTACAAATTTTCATATAGCAAACAAAACTAAAAGGGAAACAAAGAAAATATCTATAAAACATGTTTCGAGCTTGAAAGACATAACTAAAGCTACTCACGTAGGTAAGAAGTTTAATTTCAAGCATATAAAAATATGATTTATGTATGTCAGACAATTTACATATGAATAAATTTTTAATTTTTTAGTAGTTAACAATGAAATGAGGAGCCAGTGGTAAGGCAGGGGCGGAATTGGCCATTGCGCTTTTGGCCTTCACATTTCGCGTGCGGCTTGACAGAATTGCAACCAAGTCAAATTGTGTGCAACAATAGCTAAGGTTGCCACAACACAACAAACAGCCCGTCTAAACTAAAAAGATACAAAGCACAGAAGCCAACGAAAATTCTCTGCTCACAACGTTAAAAGTCAAATATGCTTTAATTGAATAAGGCGACGAGTAATAACAATAAACAATATTAAAAAACTAATCAATAAACAGATTTAATCTTTAATTATGCAAGGCAAATTGTTTTTGAAAAACCTTTTATTACAGTACTATAAGTTAGCCTAAAAACCTCCCACACTTTTTAGTGGTGTGAAAACTGTTCTGTTAAATAATGTAAGGAGTTATTTAATTGTTTGTGAAATTAATTAAAAATTGAACAAACCTATTCGGGTATAAATTAGTTATTAGACTTGCCTACATGTTAAAACTTAAGCCATATCTAAATTGTTGCCCTTTTCTGTCTACCTACGCAAAAACTAAATTCTTGTCTTTGTCAACGTAATGAAAATGTAAAGACTGAATGTAAATAGCTAAGTTTGTATAATATAACACTAATTGCCATTAAGTTTTCCACCCACACACACACACACACAGAAGCACCACACATCATGCTGTGTGAGCACCACACTGACTTATAACATTTATGAGTTAATTTGCATAATGAAGACTCACCTTCGCCTTCAGCGTGGCATCTAAAGATGCTCAGACGGATTAACATCGATATGAAGAATACAAGGCGGCTATTTAATGTCAGCCCCAAAGTGCATATAATATGCATATTTAAGATAGAAATCAAGTAAGTTGTACAGCTCTGAAGTTTTTTCGTTTACAAGTTCAATATCTCTCCATGAAGCTGATCTAGTTTATCGCAACTACAGAGCAGTTCCTTGACCATGAAAAGTAGAAGCGTTCGAGTGTTACATTTGATTGCTCTGCTTTACAGCTGAACAGAGATCAGAGCTGGAAGCAAACATTTAGTTGGTAACTTAAGATTCTAGACATAACCAAAACCAACTGACATTTAAGCGAAGCGGCAGCCGACAGCAACTGGTTCGACGGCTACTGCTGTGATAACTGGCTATATGCAATTATTTATTTATGCCTGCATTGACATTAGCATTAGCCATTAGCCAAGTGGCCAACACATACATACTAGTTGGGTGCCAAAAACTATGCCGGCTGTTTGAGTCTAGACAAAGCTGAGCCACGCCAGTTTGGGTGAATCTTACGCAATGGAATATCAATAGTTGGAAATACATTTTGTCCGACAAAGTGGGAGGGGGTTCAAAACACTAAGAGCTAAAACAAATTGCGTTTAAAGCCATAAAAAAGATGGCACGACCTTCAAGGCCAACATCGACAACAACAACAACACTAGCAACAAAACATTGCCATAAAACGTTGCACAGCGCGTGTCAAAGTCAGTGGATGAAGCTGAAGATGGAGATGGAGATGAAGATGCAGCTGGAGCTGGCACTGGAGGCTTCTGTTCTGTTGGCTTATGGCCGGCAGAACAACTGACATTTTGCCAGGCTTATGCGGCTTGAATAGCTAATTAAAGAAGTCATGCGTAATATTTCAAGGTTCACATTTGTCAAAAATATATTAAACATCTTTTTTCTTAGCACTATGAAAATCAAAAGACTTAGGCAACGAACTTGTTAGATGGGAACGTTTCTTTATTTTGCGGCGCAAAATATTAAATTATAAATAGTTGTTGTTGTGGCTGTTGTTGCTGCTGCTGCTGCTTGCGTAATTTTAATTAAACCCATTAAAAACATAGTATAATAAATATTAAAATTAATGCAGTTGAATGTCTTCATAATATTATAAAGCGCTGCCTAACACTACTCAACAGGCAATAACAATAGACCAGACCCAAAAAAAACCAAGAAAAATATAGAAAAACAAAAAACTAGCTGGCAATTGTTTTGCTGATTGCCACAGTCTGAATAACAACAACAACAACAGCAACAAACACTACTTGGAATACAATATGGCAACAATCTTTGGGACAATCTTGTCACGAAATTCTGTCGCCGCTGTCTGTGTCTGTGTCCGTGCCTGTGTCGGTGTCCCCATCTGCCTGCCACAGCGCCAAAAAGCGACCCAAGCTATTCATTAGACGCGCCTACACTTTGGCAGCAACAGCGACGGCGTCGTCGTCGTCGTCGTCGTTGTCGGCCTCTTCGCGTTTAGCAATTTTTGGCATTTTGACCCCACAGCACAGCCGCACAAACACTCAGACACTGCGGCATGCCCTGAGCCCGAATTTGGGCGCACTGTGGTTAAACATCAGTTTTCATCAACTAAAAGTACAGTTTTCAAACTTATAATAAATTCTAACAAACCTTTGCCATAATAAAATATCCCATTACAATCTTAACTGCATAAATTGTGTTTTCGTCCCACTGTACTCCACCGCTCTTGCCACTGCCTGACTTTGATTGCATTTGCCGATTATTGGCCATGTATTTAAATGCAATTTTTTGGAAAAAAAAAAAAAAATTCTCCCCCAAAAAAAAACAAGCGAATAAAATGTTGCAAGCTCTTAGGTGGCAACGCCGCGAGGCCGATGTCATCGATAAGTGGCCTATTTTATAGTTTCCGCTACTGTGCGACGCACCTGCCATTGACAAATAGTATATAGTGGCTATTGCATATCTTAGTTAAACAAATGGCTGGCGTATCTATTTGCCAAAGGGCGCGCTAATAATGTTTCGTAACTGATCTGCCGACTGGAAATCGATGTAACGTGAGACAATTGCATAAAAATTGTTTTGCATTCGATTCTCAAATGCCCAGAACAGCTGAGCTGTACAGCCAGAGGCGTACGCCCCAAAGGGGGCTGCAACTGGCATCCATTAAAGTGTGGCTCAAGTGCTTTGAACAGTCACCTGTGTGGAAGCTGCAGCTGCTCTTTTCAAACAACGCTAGCTTTGACTGCGACGCTAACGCTGGCAGCGACAACAACGACTACAACGAATCTTTAGTTTAGTTTTCTATATAGCTTTTTTTTGCATCTATGATGTGCGATGCTTTACCCGCTGAATTTGCAGCTTCGTCGTCGGCGTTGCCGTTTTAGAGTCGTCTTTGGGCTTTTCGTATAAATAGACTCACTTGCCGGCACTTGGGCATCATTAAAAATCTTTTGTTCAATTAACAACAAGTGTGAAGTGTGGTGCGACGATTGCTGGAAAGGATACAGCACAACTTTTGGATTACACATTACAGAACCAAATCATTTTCTAACACAAAATGAAGAACGTAAGTGTAAGCGTGTTTGTGTATGAAAAAACAATGTGTTAGAAAATAAGGCTCGCCGACAGTCCTTCAAGTGTGTACAAGAAAGATTTCCTATAAAATACTTTATATTTCATCTTGAGGCTTTTGCCGCGGATTACAGAAAAAGTCCTTTGAAAACGAATAACAAAGTGATATGCAAATTTAACGATTTTGAACCTTAAGATAGTTGGAAAATATACTTAATAAATATTCTAAATATTCTAATAATTTAAGGATATATAATAGAAAATTCAAATTTTTACAAGCTTAATTCTTTTCTCCATATTATAACTTTCCATAAATAATTTTGTACTTAAATATCCACCGCCAAGAAATAATTACTTGAACAACTGCTATTGTAAAGTTTTTTTTACGACTTTCGACAGGTCAACACATTTAGCAATAAACAGAAAGAACAAAAAATCCCATCAATGCGTAAAAATCAGCATTTTCAACAGCAGAGTCGTAAATCAATCAGCACAAAAGTTCAAAGCATCAAAAAAAAACCATAAAAATAACTTTAGTTTTGAAGTAGAAGGTCAAAAAAAGTACTTAAAGGTACGCAATAACTTAGTTTAAAGTGCATTGTTCCGTGTTGGTTATTTGCCAAAAAAAAAAAAAAAAAAAAACTGTTGCAGCCATTTGGTTAGCCGAATGGCCAAAAGTCGCTGCCAAGCCCGGCCAAAATGGCAATAGCAATTAATGAACGCTGGGAGAGGAGCCACTTAAAAGGCTCGAGCACGATGCCAAACCAAGCCAAATAACATGCAGCCAGCCAGCCGGCATGCAATGCAAAGGTCAGACTACGACAACAACAAAAACAACAACGTTACAAACTGTGCGACTGGACAAGCTGTGAGGCTGTGGAGACATTTGGACGCAGAGAGAATCGCAAAAGGCGAAACTAACAAAGCTGACGATGCTGACGATGAATGTTACGCTCAGATGGCAGCTGTCTGTCTGGCCTGGCTAAAAGCGCAAACTAAACCGAAACATTAGACACGTAACTTTTTCGCCCATTGGCAATTGCTCAAGACCCTAGACAGACTGTACTTAAAAGGCGACTGCGCCTCAAAATGGACGTCAATGCTCTTGGGCAAAGTTTCAACACGAGTTAAAGTAAACCTATCGAAACTTTTTCACTCGCTCATCTCTAAATGTCTAAGCCACACAATTTTCCATGCACTTGGGAGATAATTGCCAAGACCCACAGAAAACTAGCTAAATATCGTATGTGTAAAATATTTAATTGGCGTCTAGTTATTTAACGACCTTAAGAAATCTGTGGCAAACCGACACATGTACGACTGTCCATCCAATTGTCTGTCTGTCTGTCTGTCCACCTGTAAACAAAGTTTGTATTTGAGAACAATGTAAACAAGATTCATAAATCAAACAACTATACGAAACGATGAGCAAAGTTTCAAAACAACACAAAATAACTGAAAATTGTAAAAAACAACCAGTAGATATGTTGCAGACGACTGCGCAATACACTGATTTTAGGTTAAAAGACATCAAAACTTAGTTATAAGTCTATACTGGAAGCAAAAAGTTTATTGAAAAAGAAAACTCTATATGCTCTTCTTCCACTCTCTGCAGTGTATTAAAAAAAAAACACACAACAAAAAATCGCTCACGATTTAATCAACTCAGCCTCCAAAGTGTCATGTAATTGCGCTTATTCTAATAAACAATTGCCAATTTACGTAAATTAAATTAATTTCCGGTTTTTAACCTATTTGCAGTTTGCCCTCTGTCTGGTCGCTACTGCGCTGCTCTGCCTGGTGGACGCAGCACCCAGGCCACAAGAGCCCATTGCAATTATAAGCCAAGAATCGAATATCGAGCCGGATGGAGCCTACAATTATGCGTAAGTTCAAATTGACCAAACAAAATGGAACTAGAGTTATGAGCTGAGACTTTAGGAAGGCTTACAGCCGGAACTAGTTGTGGGATTTTCATATGTTGCATACTCTTAGGCATATTATAATTTGATTTTTGGACAGCGTTTGATATTGAATGATTCTAACATTTTTTGAATTAAACGTTAGACTGCCTTAAGGTGGCTTGTGTCAAATCTACAACCAACATAAATAAAATAAAGCATCTTCAAAATAAAGTGTGCGATCTACATTGAATGGAATAAATTGCTAACACCCAAATTATAACAAAATTTATTACTTTTTCGTTTGTTCTTCAAACTAATCTTATCATAAATACATACAAATCGAGTTTTTAATGCAAATAAATAAAGTTTAGTATGAATTTATTAACAATATACAAGTTTGCATGAAAGAGCCAATCCGCAAATAAATTAATGAATTGACTGGCGCCACAGACGAAAAAAAATGAGGTACATATTTTTAACGTTTACCGAAGAGTTTATACTCTTGCCAAACTGCAAAAATTGTAGACATACCTGTTCTTAATATTAAAAATATTGGCAAATAAGAGAATTCAAAACATTCAACTAACATTTTTCACAGCTTTCAAGGTAAATTCTGTTTACACAGCTATCTGTTGAGAAAAAATAAACTCACCCTTTTATTAACGCTTTGCTTGCAGCTATGAAACGGCCAATGGGATTAAGGCTGAGGAAACTGGCACCGTGAAGAAGGCCACCTCACCGGACTCCACAGATGTGATCATTGTAAAGGGATCCGTGTCGTATACCTCGCCTGAAGGAGAGGTCATTACTCTCAACTATGCGGCTGATGATGAGAATGGTTTCCAGCCAACGGGCGCCCATCTGCCCACTCCACCACCAATTCCACCAGCGATCCAGAAGGCGCTCGACTATCTGCTTACCCTGCCTCCTTCACAGCGTCGCCGTTAAGTAGAGGGAGAGGAAGATCCTAATGAAGAAGTGACCTTGCCAACGATTATGATATTCTTAACCCAATGAAGCAATTTGCTGCTAACCCATATGTCATCGATCAATTAAACAAACAATACCTTGAAGCGAACACCAACATCGAGCAGCTGACTGAAGAACACAACCTGCACACACACACGCACATATACAACACACACAAACTCTCAACCTTTACTCGACTTCAATTTCTATTCCTCTTTTTCGATTTCCTTCTAATACTGTGCTTAAGATCTTTTAGTCGCCGGAACTTTGCCATTTTCGGACTCATGTGATATCATCGATTTATTAATGAAATCAAGAAGAAAATGTAAAAAAAAAATATAAATAAAAGAATAATAATGCTATGATAATAATCAATATTATTGTGCACAGCAATTCTTGTGTAAATAGTCTATATACTATATATATCGAGCATAAGCATTATGGATGACAAGGATGTACTTACTTATATACACACACATGCATAAATTTATATACAAATTGTTGGTTTTTTTTATCGTACATGTCAAATGATGTAATGTTATGAGAAGAACTTAAAAATATCTTTTAGCCTTAGCTGCAAATAAAGAATTAAAAATTCTTTTTCAAAAACAAAATTATGAAGTTTTTCTAAATAAAAGTATTTTTCAATCGTATATTTTGTATCTTAAAATATGTTAACAGGTGATTAATTAATTTGTTTTATGGCGTTTATTTTAAGTAAAGCACTTGCTTTAGACCAAAAGCTTAAAAATAGCATATGCACACTATTTTTTTTCTAGATTTCAAGACAATAGTGACAAATTTGTTTTATGTTAATCTTTAAAAGACATTGGTTGGCCAAAAATGTGGTCAAGTTGGTTCTATAAAGAACCAGAATCTGATGCTGACGTTGCTGATATGCACATACATAATATCTGGAAAACCCTAACCGAAATATTAACACCCTAACTAAAAAGTCAAACATTGATAAAAGAGCCTTCAGGCTCTCTTTTACTAAATAAACAAATTAACATATATCTTTGATTTTTTTGCAGTAAACTTAGAGAAAAAGTTCTTATACTCTTATACAGTAGTAATACCTATGGAAATCGTGCTCATCAGGTTTGTCTGCACCAAATTTCACACCCATTGTGAAAAGGCCAAAGACAGACTAGAAAACAAGTTCAATATTATTTATTGCTGCAACATTAATTTCATGTTAAATATTTTAGTACTGGTATTTGATTAGATTTGCATGTTTTGTTTCAAACCGTTCTTGCTTTTCGATAGTCCACGAATAAAACTCTGCTTGCCTAGCACTATAAATGTCAGTCGCCTCGAGATATTTGCACAGCGTGGATATAAATTCTGGATTAAAAATGAAACTAATTTTATTGTCTGCTTTTTTCGTGGCTGTGACGCTGGCAGCTGATAATAAAGATTTCATATCAAACGAATCCAATGTGGAGTACAATGGCAAATTTCACTACCAGTAAGTTTTCAAAACTTAACTTCTGGTGTTCCATAAAAGTTTAATTGTGCTTTCCATTTAAAAGTTACGAGCTTCTCGATGGCTCAAAAGCAACACAGAATGGTGAACTTAAGGAAATAAACAAGGATCAATACGGTGAGGCGATCAAGGGTCATTTCTCATTTGCCGGCGATGATGGCCAGGAATACGCCATATCTTATACAGCCGATGAGAATGGTTATCGGCCAGTCGGAGCACATTTGCCTACGCCACCTCCTACGCCAGAATCAGTGCTGAGAACCTTGAAGTATCTGGCAGAGCATCCCTACATGCCAAGCGAGCAAAAACACTAGAGGAATGGGATGTGCTCAACCATAAATGTGATTATTATATGTAAAATCAAACAACTGTGAACCAAAAGAACTGAACAAGTCAAGTTAATGCTTAGCAGATTAACAAAATATATACAAAACTAGTAAATTGAACAAACAAATACAAAAAACAAATCCGAGTGTTTCATGTTAAAAGCGGATCTTCTAAACAGTCTTTTGATAACTTTCTCGATAACGCGCAATGATATTCCCAAATTCAAAACGCGGTTTGCATAATTAAATTCTTCACACTTGCAAGTTGCGTAACTTTCTGGCCATTAACGGCTATCTGAGTCGGATTCTTTTTCTGGGTGCCTCACCCAAAATTTAAACAAGATTTAGATCTGCAAATTTGGTTGTGTATGCGAAATGTGTGTTAAATTTGTCTTAGTTAGCAGCTTTTGCCTGGCTGCAATTCTGCATTTGCCAAAGTTAAAGAATATACGTGTTAACTTATTCGTAATGGGGTTCTAATTGGCAAATACATAGAAGCCGAAGAGAGCGCAGAAGACAAGGCCTATTAGATTGTTTGTGAGTCTGGGTCAAATGTTTGTCTTAACAATTTCATAAACAGAAACGCTTCGCGTTAGAGTTATGTAATCCAGCAGAAAATGAAAGTGAGAATTTCGTATGATTTCATTATATTAACAGCGATTTGTTAAACAGAATTCAACAAGCAGTTCCTGAATCTAAGCATAGGTTAGGCAAAAACAAAGACTGAAGAAATCACAATTATTTCCTGTTTCTATGAAATGTTTCTCATTAGTCTCCGCTGCAGTTCATTGACCCAGTGTATACGTAATACGCGACGTTATCATTTCGATTACAATATACCTCGTACTCCACATTTTTTATTGCCCCTTTGTTCGCGATCACCGTTAGCTGCGTATGATTGTTCTAATGTTCTCGCCATACTGCTTTCCATAATAGAAACGTGCTTGGAATTATAAATTATTAGTTTTGGTATTTGTTCAGTTAGCTATTCAATAGATGAATGAATGGAGAGAGTTTAAACCTTTTCAAACTGTCTTGGCTGCTTTAAATTTAAAACTTAAATCCTTAACGGCTAGCAAAACCCAACTTCCTTTCCACACAATTCAACGGAACTTACAGTGCTTGACACAAGAATTATATTCTACGCAAACGAATCACGTAGCTGAGCTGCCAAATCCAAACGGCAATGTCATCAACATCAACATCTTCTTGGCAACAGACGACACAAGGCGATGATATGTCACAGCTCAGCTGTCGTAGTCCCAGCTTCGGATATCACCCGCTCAAATCGTCGTCGGTTCAGTTTCATCTCTCTTTGACGGTCTGTTTACTCAGCGGCCAGACGCGCGAAATGGACAATAAAAACAGCCACACCAAAACAAAACAATGCAAAAGCAGAAACAAGTCAAAGTGAGTGACTATGAAATGCTCTGTAGAGAAGAAAAAATCTAGTTAAATCTTAAGTTTCTCGCACATAAATACTCTTTTGACATCAACCGAAACCACGAGGTATAACCACAGAGAGTTAGAGCAAAGAAGCGCCCGCTCATCTTTTTTTTTTTGTGTTGGTATTTTTGACTGTAAAATATTCGTACTCGTGAATGTGAGTACTTGACGCTCTTCTGCTTCTTATCTAGTGCGCCCATCGTTGGCTGTGGCAAGCAGCGCCGAAGTTAGCGAAGCTGTCGCGGTGCGGTGCGTGCGAGTGCGAATCAGGTGCTCGCCCTCGTCCACAGAGATGGTATATAAAGGCCAGACTGTGGCTGGGTAGACAACAGTTCTGCATTAACGCCCCCACGCGCTATATCGCATCACATATATATATAACAGGATAAAACTTTTCGAGAATGTACAAGTTCGTGTGTGTTTTGTGCTCAGCTCTGCTGTTGACCTATGTCTTGGCACGTCCGCAGGAATCGCGCGCTGCTGGATCTTTGGCAGGAACAACAACAACAACGCCAGCCAGCATTATACAGCAGGATAATGTAAACAATGCCGATGGCAGCTTCAACAGCAGGTGAGATTAGACAAACAAGTGTGAAAAGGGAAGTTTAATACAATTCACTTCTCACCTGTCAGTTATGAGACATCGAATGGCATCAGGGTGGAGAACATTGGCTATCTGAAGAAGATCATCATACCCAAGACGACGACTGGCGATGGACAGGTGATCGAGGAGCATGAGGAGCTGGTGCTGGTGCAAACTGGCTCCTATAGCTATAGCGATCCCGAGGGCAACATCATTACACTGCGCTATGTGGCTGATGAGAATGGTTTCCAGCCGGAGGGTGATCATCTGCCAGTTGCGCCACAATAGGTTGCGTCAACGGGACGTATGTGTAATTAAGTAATTAGCATTAAGTTTTGTATGTATATTTTATATACTATATCGTATAAAGTATTACGTACTGGAGATAGCACAGCACTGCCCTATGCCATACGAACCGTACGATGGGTTGCATGAATTCAGTTCTGATGTCAATTTTTGGAACTGACATTCAAACACACACACACACACTCAGACACACACCCGAAACTCACACCTGAATACCCAAATGAAAAAGAAAAAAAACGAAATACGCAGAAGTAATAAATAAATGAATAAATATTGAACAATTAAGTTTGTGTCTCATTGCCACTCAAACGAGTACTCATACTCACTGCATCGGCACTCACACTCACAGTATGAGTGTGCCTCAGCCTCGTAGCGCTTACAAAATTACCAAACTGCCCTTCACGCCATCTTGCGGTTGCCATTTAAAAGATGATGCTGGCGATGATGAGCCGCAAGATTATTTACACACATGCCAGTTGAAGTCGACACCGAACAAATCCAAAACCGAATCAATATCACAATAGCCAACTTTAATCTAAATGATCTAATCGCTGCGCAACCGCACTCACTGACATTGATTTTGATCGCCACCGATTTGTTTGCTCATCAGTTTTCGTTCGTTTAAGCCCACAAAACTCGCAAACATTGCAAACTAAAAGTTTTTGGTGAGAAGCTATCATGCACACCTCGCATATTTAAAATATGTACACAAATAATCAACCCATTTACGTATAATGAATAGCCATTTAATTGTTGAAATGTTCCGACAATTAAACGGGCAAATCACTTCAATATTGGTTAAGTCCAATGTCACCGACTGATCGACATTTGTTTAGTTAAAGCTGGAGTTGGATATGTTGAAATTCAGCTTGTGCATTTTACTTATAGCAAGCATTTTGCATCTTTGTGGCTCAGCGCAGCTATTACCGGTAAGAAAAATATGAAATAAAGAAGAGATATATAACATGACACGTAAGGTGTTTTTTAAGCACATGGGCTACTTTGCCATAGTTCGGCAATTCGAATGTGTGTCAAACTCAAAGTACATAGCCGAAGCGAGCTGCAATATAATGCAACCTAGGAATAGAAGCGCTTATGTTGCGTTGACGCTCACCGAAAAAATCGCATCAGTAACTGGACATCTGGAAGTATCCATACCAAAGCAGAAAAAGTTTCAAAAAGCCTTTGACATCACATTTGAGTTGTGTAAAGTATTGCGAGAGCGCAAAAGGATGACACTTATTGGATTACTTAGTACTATGACTTGTTTGGGAAATAGAACTATTCAGTGTCCGATTCAGCCGGTAATTTAAAACTAATTTAGAAATATTATAAATTGCATTAAATAATTTCTTCACAACAGGGCTTTTATCGTGCGGATAATATCACAGCTGTCGAATCCTTGCCACCAGCTCTACCGGAAACCGATTTTCTAGTACGTGTTAATTGGTTTTTGCCCAGAGTTGCACCTGTCTTGAATATCACTTTACTTGGCCGATTATACCAAATCTCCAAAGAAAACGATAGAAAAAGAAAATACTTATAAAAGTGAAAAATAAAGGCAAATATAAGTGTTTTACATACTTACATCAATTATAAAGTTTTCTGCCTAAAAGTATGCTTTGGATTGCAGCTTTCATGCTTTGCCTTTAGTATACAAAATTCAACATAAATAATTATGTTGTTTAAGCATTATTTGGTACAGCAATATAGAACAACGTTTAGGTGCTTATCTAAAAACGAATTATAGCATCGAATCTCGGTATTTAAATAACAATAAATAGGCTTTGTTCCCTACCCATTGCCATATTTATTCATTGAACAAACGCGAGCGCAACACATTAACAATTAACCTGACTAATAATTAGTATAAGCATGAACATAATATACTACGTACTAACGTTGTTGCTGCCAATAGCCCATCTAGAATCCAAGGTATATATTTATATTAACATAATATGCATGTATTCAAACTTTCACTCTACAACAGCGTTTAATTATCCACTGGAAACGCTTTGATTGTATTATTAATCCAGACATCGTCATTTACCACAGATGCTTCACTGTAGATTCGGCAAAATCTATAATTTCAGCCGAAGTTGAAATTAATCGTGATTTGCAACGCTACAATGCTAGTTTTGTGTTATATCTGCCACGCGCACCATTTCATGAGTTTTACAAAACCTTTGAAGCGATTTTGGATGTTTGCGAGTTCTTCAAAGATACATATCAAAATAAACTTGTGAAAATCGCGTATAAAAGTATGCTGAAATATAGCAATATGCCCAAGAACTGTCCGCAGCCCAAGGTAAGTTTTTATGGGTTTCGAGTATTAAATTTGTATAAAACATTCATGTTTTTAAGGGTTTCTACTACTACCACAACATGAGCATTGGAGATTATTTGCCACCATTTTTACCAAAATACGATTTTAGAGTGCGCTTAGATTTCTTTCTGCCCGATGCGCCAATTTTTAATATTTCTTTAAATGGACGTTTGACCCACACAAAGCGTAGAGGAAAAAAGGAAAGAGACAAATTTTAGTTTAGTTGTTATTCACCCAATTCAAATTCGATAAAATCATCAACATCATCAAATGATTTAACGCCATTACAGGTCTAGTACTTTAAAAACAATTACTAGTTTGTCGAAATATTCCATAGAAATATTTAGTCATTATAAAAACAGCAATTGAATCGTAAACAACATGCAAATTATATTTATTTGGTCAATGTTGCTGTCAATAACTCTTATTACCAACCAGGTATATAACAAAAACTAATTTTGAAAAAGATTTAGACTCTAGATATATTTACAGTCCACACTTAATGCGCATGTAAAATGGAGAACCTTTACTTGTACAGTAAACAAGGACTTTGTCTACTACCATAACTGCAGCATTGTGGGTCCAAAAAATTCTCTCCTGACTGCGGAAGTGAAACTTAATCGAGATTTTGAGCAATATGATGCCTTCTTTGAGTTATACCTAAAAGGCCCGCGTTCCAACAAGTTTCACAAGACACTTGAGAGAAAAATCAATTTATGTGAGTTCCAAAAAAGTTCACTCAAAAACAAGTTCTTGAACATCGTCTACAAGGGTATAACAACTAACAGCAACATGCCCAAAAGATGTCCTTGGCAGAAGGTATGCAATTATAATAACAATATATTTAAATTATTTATTAAATTCAATGTATTTGCAGGGTTTCTACTACTTTCATAACATGAACATAGCCGAACACTTACCAGCCTTTCTGCCAGCAAATGATTTTAGAGTACACTTAAATTTTGTTGCACCCAACTTAACAGTTTTTAATGTTTCGGTAACTGGAGCCGTCATAGCTCCCAGCAGACAAAGGCGTAAGTAGTATCTGATGGATAAAGCTGTAGAGTTCTTAATATGTTAACTCGCAAAATTCGGTCAATAAACTTGGCAATCTTAAGTTTAAATGCAATTCTGAATATAAAATCAGTATGTTATCGGATCAAAAGGAATTTCGTGTTTTCTTTTGAAGAGATATAATGAAATGCTTGTTAGAATCGGCAATTACCAAAGGGGCATAATAATACGTGGTCTGTCTATCAATTGGCAATGATGATTACGTTGGATTAACAGACATCTCCATCCATTACTAGAGCATTATTTACGATTCAAGCTCAAGATGCCAGGCACTGACAACAAATTTCACAACATCATGACACTTGAAATTGCCGCAAAATTTATTGCCTCGCTCCGCTTTGGCCCCCCTCCAACCAACCGACCGGACGTTTTTTTTATAAACCAGTCTTACAGCGTCTTCCACAGTCTGCAATCTTCACAGTCTCTTGGGAGCGCTCAGCTTTTAAATGTCAAATGCCGCACGAGCTAAGAACACAATTTCCAGCAAGAGATGCAACGTTAACCTCAGAATGCAACAAGCCAAACATTTGACATTTCCAATGGCCAATACTGGTCCACGGGCCCAGTTAGTTGGCCAAGTACGAAGTGGGTCACTGTGCGAACTGTTCGAGGATGCAGTTAGCTCTGGAGCTAACCTTGCCAGCTTTCGATTTCATTCAGTTTAAGTCAGCTCAAAAAGACATTGCACAATTATTGCTGCCACTAGGTGACTCATCCGGCACTACAACACGAACTGGTAACTGGTCCAAGAGAGCTAAGCTAAGCGTAAAAAATCTGGCTTTGGGTGGGCGGCAGACGAAGACGGCACTACAATGCTGTTTGGGGGTGTGGTGGCCAGGCCCAAAATGCTGTTGTTTTGTTGCAAGCGGCAACACTTGACCAGTTTTTTTTTTTTGCTGGCTCTCTTTCGTCTCTCTGTCTCTCTCTCTCTCTCTCTCTCCACTTGAACCGGCAAGGCGGTTGTTCAACTTTTCGCATTATGTTGCAAGTGATTCTCGCACACACACAATTTATCATGCATATTTTCCATTTCTTGGTCAATGCACTGCAATTGGTTAGTAAGCGTTGCATGAGTTTATCGTCACAGATTGACCCATTTTGTGGCAACTAATTAACATTTACCAAGATGCATTACCCATTGCCGCTTTGAACTCAATTATCGTCTTGCCTCATCTGCAACATTGCTGGCAGCAGCAGCAAGCGAAAACAAACAAACCAACAAAAAAGCCAAGCCCGATGCTAAGTTACACGAGTGTTACAACCATTTTCCTTCCAGTCAGTATATGCCACACATAATGTACTAGAAGTTACCATTCGGCTTTGCGCGGGTCAAATGTTTTCTGCTTAGCTTATAAGCCAACAACTTGTGAGCCATGAAAATGTTTTTATACAAATTTTCACACATTTGACCTACTTTTTTTGAAAACAAAAAGTTCTTTTAAATGAACATAGCGGGCTTTATACTACAGTTTTCCCATTTTTCCGCTGTGAATGACATTCAAGATTGCCCTAATAACCCCTGTATCAATCCCCTCAAGAATCCAAGAAAGCGAATCCACAGACAGCAACATCTTCTTCACTTGAGCAAGATGCAGAGAGAACACACCAAAGAGAGGGAGAGACATATCGCAAGAGAGAAGAAGACGCCGAGAGTAAAACAAGCTGAGAGAGGCTTTTGCATGGTTCGGCTGCATTTTGGCGAAGACAACAAACGTTAAAATAAAATAAAAAAACCCGTTCTGTCTTATTTCTAAATAACGGCATTACGAAGATGAACGACCCGACAGACGCTAGACAATCCGCACACTTTTGCTCTGCCTTTATACCATTCCTAATATGCATACCTATTATATGAAAATCAAATACGTGAAGACTGACGTAAACGCTACATGCAAATTGGGATCAGTTACAAGTCGAGTGTTTAGGTATTAAAAATATTTACACTTCCCTGAAGATAATATGGTTTTAGTTATTTAACTTCTAACCATCAGTTGTTAACCGTTTCCATTAATATTATTGGCCTTTTTACAAATCTAACTTAAATCGCAAATGAAATTAAAAGTGCTCTTCAACAATAATTACCGAACACGAACAAAAACTGTAGCTGAAAGAGCAACAGCAACAGCATCTGCTGCTATGGCAACTGCAACTATTGTCATTGTACGTGTATGCATTTGTAACTGTATCTGTATCTCTGTGTCTATCTCTATTTATGCGTCTCTTCAAGCCAAGGCGCTCGCTAGTGTGGGTTCCAGACACACGGTGAGCGCAGGAGGCACCGACAAAGTCGCGGCTATATAAAGCTCTTAAATAGGGCCGCCGCAGCACAGTTCGAACCGTTGCAGCTTTCACTTGCCAACAAAATAACGGACGACGCAACAACAAGCGCGCATAACTGCAACAAGTGTAAATACCGTTAGATCTAACAGTTTACAGTTACAACAAAAATCCTTGCAAGTGAACAAAATGAAACTATTTGTAAGTTAATATTTCAGTGGTTGTGGTTTGTGTCTTTGGTGGTCGGTAATAAAACGAGATAAATAATAATCAATCACGAATTTAAAAAAAATTAACATGAAGTTTTGAAAGTGTTGATGCTTAAAAAGTGTTCATAATTATAAATGAAATAATTTTAATACTTGTTTTTTTCTACAACTTCTTTTAATTTGTCAGCTTCTTATTTCACTGTTTGCCGTAACGTGCCACGCCCAACATCATAATCAGCATCAGCATCATTCACATCCCAATCCGAATAACATTCCACGCGATGACAAAACGGATCATCGACATGAGGATCCACGTGAGACAAGCACCTGGATACCCATACTGAAGTACAACAAGGAGCAGAGCGAGGATGGCAGCTATAAGACCGAATATGAGACCGGAAATAATATTATACACGAGGAGACTGGTTTCCTCAAGGATTTCGATACGAATCCCAATGGTGTGTTGGTGCAGCATGGTCAGTACTCCTACCAGTCGCCAGACGGCACCCTGGTCAATGTACAGTACACGGCCGATGAGAATGGTTTCCGTGCCACTGGAGATCATATACCCACTCCACCGGCCATACCCGAGGAGATACAGAAGGGACTCGATCAGATC
The DNA here is from genome assembly GCA_018152825.1 of Scaptomyza hsui. NCBI lineage: Eukaryota > Metazoa > Arthropoda > Insecta > Diptera > Drosophilidae > Scaptomyza > Scaptomyza hsui. The sequence goes on from JAECXO010000002.1 coordinate 11,162,058, forward strand.
TATGCGGGCATTAAGCTGCAGCAGGAGCGTCTGGAGCAGCGGGCCAAGAACGATCCCACCTTTGCCAAGAAGCTGGAGGAGCGACGCATTGCCAATCAGAATGGCCAATACATTGGCCTGCTGGAGAATCAATAGAGACTAGACCAGTCGAAAGTGTTGCATTTCTGAGTTTTATTTCCAAATTTGTAATTGATTGTTTCCCTTTCATAACCATAATCAACAGAAAGACTGCGATTTCTGCTATAAAATCTGCCAGTAATTAATGAATAATAGTTTTTTTTTATAAACAACTGAAATAACACAGCACAAATATTTATGTTAACGATCGTGAAAGTTTTGTTGAGCATCATAATAATAAAACGAAATAATCAAAAAAAAAAAACAAAGCGAAAAAAACAATATTTTTCATCGACCCCAAGCAAACATTATTTAACGCTTTTCCATTTCCACAATATCTCCTCAACATACAATGTAAATAATGTGATGTTCACAAAACGTGACAATGCGCAATGTGATTTTTTGTTTGTTTTCTATTTGCTGTTTTTTATTTAAATTTTTCTTTTGTTTTGGTTCACAGCTTGAATTACCTCATGTGTCCGTTTGTTGATCCCAATTCCCTGGTACATAGATTTTGTTTTTGAATATTCAACGTTTTTTGTATGCCTAAGCGAAGACTTTTGACAGTCTTGTCAGACCAGCTGTTGCATAATTATGACAGCTTTTCTTATGACGTTTTGACTTGGTTTCGATTTGCGAGTGGTTTTAACTTTGGAGCTGCTTCAATGGTCGACTTTCGATAAATATATTAAAGGAAAACTTAAACATGATTTTTACAGTTTACAAAAAGTAAAGACGAATTAAAGAGACAAAAGATTACTTGAAAAATTGTTTTCATACACAATCTCTTGTTACCATCTTCTCAGTTTTCAGCCTACAACTGTTTTACCGTTGCTGTTATTGACCCAATCAATATGGTGAAAAGTTGCCCAAAAGCGACAGTCGTCAGCATTTGGAGATATTTACAAATACACACAGAAACACACACAGAGATCAATGAGAAGCAAACAGAGTTCGCATAAATGATGCCAAAAAATCAACAAGCTGAGTTTTTAGTGGCACAAACGGCGACTTGGCAAAGCAATTTACATAGATCTTAGCATAACCCAATACACATAATTAAATACATAAGTATATGTAGGTATATATGTATGTAGAGCTCCCTAGAGCGAAATAAATCAAATGCGCTGCATTTTCACCAACCACAACGAAAGAATGTTTATTCGCCATTAAGTTTTAACGCTCTTGCGCATAATTAAACGAAAAGTGAACAAAAGAAGAAATTTCTATAGCTTCAGTGATTAAAAAGAATATTCTTGTGGCCAAGTCGGCGGTAGTGGCCAACAAATTGATTTGGCCAACGTCAGTTGCCGTTTAGAAGCCGTCGCGTTTAGATCACAGTTCTAACGTTTGTGTATGTGAAAGAAGAAAACTTAAATCTGAAATCAACATCAGCCAAGTGCGAATATCGATGGGCAGGTGGAATTGAGAGCTGATGATAAACGAACTCGAACAATGAGTTGCTGTTGTTGTTTTGTTCGCTGCCAACCACAACGAACGCAGCTAACTGTGAACTGAAGATACAAAACATAAGCAACAACAATAATATCCACTTAAGAAGTGGCACATTCAGTAAATAGAAACTGAAACTGAAACGAACTGAAACCGTTCAAAGTGTTGCCAAAAAACAAACAAGCTCAAAAACGGGTCTTAGTTCAATTTGACTATGGCCAGCAAACAGTTGACTCTTCAGTTATTGTGGCTTCTCCTCGTCACATCCAGTTGTAGGCTGATCCACGCTCAGGCAGAGCCTGATGCACTGCAGCTGCAAGCACCTCGTCCTCGGGGTCGTATACGCATTTCGGATATGCAAGTACAGCAACCTCCACCGCCACCACCGCCGCAACATGGGCCCATGGGCTGGCCCAGCTTTGGTCCAGTTGCTCCCATTGCACTGCCAGTGCCCATGGACATCCCTGTGCCACCTAGCTCCACGGTGCACACACACATTCCACTGCTGCGCGAGCAACTGGACAGAAACATGGAAAACCTGGCTGCACCCAGTGAGGCAACTGTACAGGAGGCTGTGGTCTATGGTAACTGGAAGCCAGATCATCCCCTCAAGCCAGAGAACGAGAATGCACAGACCAAGGAACGCGTCTATGGACGCTTGGAGGCCATGCTAATGGGCCTGCCAGCGGATGGTAAGTTTAATCCGACAGATCAAAGTAATTTGTATCTGCAATTTCAATTCTCTTACAGTTATTGACAGTCGAGAGGTTTCCGGCGAGCAGCTGCCACCGGAAACGGAGAAACGTACAGAATCTGGTGGCTATAAGAATCCCTATGCACGTCGCGATAGCTTTGAGAGATCACAGGAAATGCGAGGTCGTTGGCGCATACCACCGTCCCAACCACCGCCAGTTGAGGTGGTGCAGATGAACGAAACAGATCCGCTATTGCGAGCCATGGCCAAGCAAATCAATGAGTCCATTGAGACGACCACAGCGATGCATCGTCGACCCACCCAGCAAGCCACTGAGGATAGCTGGATGCCCTTGCCGTACCCCTATCCAACACACAGCTACGAGAGCACTCAACCAGTGCCGAGAGCAGTGCCCAAAGTAAGCAGCACAGCAGCGCCTACCTTAAGCACCGGACACTCCAGAGAGACCACCACGGTGGCACTTAGTTGGCCCACTGACTTTCTGGAGACGAGCTCGATCAGCACGGAGCGCATTAACTCAGATGCCAGTAGCATCGATCGCATTGACAACATACACCACATCGATCGCATCGACGAGGATATTGAGGATTACAAGTACTTCGACGATAGCCTCAATTCTGCTCAAATGCACAGCGAGCTGAGCGTACCGGAGACCTTGTTGCCCCAACTGCCACTAAACATAACACGGGTGGGAATTCCATACGAGGAGCGCAATTCGAACGAGGAGCCAACTATCTGTGTGCCCCTAACTGTAACTGAGACAGCCGCAGAAAGCGCCACACCTCTCCTCGTGGAGGTGGAGCGCGTCTATTGTTTCCCCCTGCCCAAGGTTGAGATCAAAACGGGCAACATCCGACGACAGCAGCTACCAACGGAGGTGGAGCACAGCACAAGTGCCACAAGTGAAACAGCTCAAACATCCACGGAACAAACTACGCCACCTGTGCTGACTTCCTCTGCCAGTCGTCAAAGTACTCTAACCCTGCTTCTAATAATTGGAAGCAGTGTCTTGGCTCGTTTATAAGCTAAAAAGTAATGCGAAGAAACATCGCTTAAGTTCAACTCAGGGGCTACTCGTAATTAGAGAATCACACTTATTTATTTATACAATTAAAGCTAAACCAAAATTTAAAAGCATAACCGTACAGTCTTTTAACCATTAACCATTGACTGCTCGACGGAGCAACTAACCGTTAACGGTTTGGGGCAACTCATCTGTAAAGTATTTCTGCTTTGATAGCTTTGATTTCGTATGAAGGAAGATTATTAACTCTTACATTTATTTAAATAAACTTAAAACAAAGAACGTCTAGCGATCTAGATTTGCTTGAGTCAGCTCCTCTCTGACTACTCGACGCAAAACCTTTCCATTAGCATTTGTGGGCAACTCATTTGTGAAATGGACTCCTCCATGCAGCTGCTTAAACTCGACTTCCACTCGCTTGGCCACATGCTGTTTGATTTGATCTGCAGTTAAGGTGCTTCCAGGACGCTTTACAATCATAGCAGCAGGTGCATCACCGTACTTCTCATCGTAAATACCCACTACACACACTTCCTGGACATCGGGTAGCTCAGCAATAGCTTTCTCGATATCGTTGGGACTATATTGCATGCCCAAGCATTTGTAGATTTCCTTCTTGCGGTCCACTATGTACAGGTTTCCATGCTCATCAAAGTAGCCCAGGTCGCCAGTGTGGAACCAACCTAAGGAGTCCTGGATGCGCTGCGTTTCCAAGGGATTACCGTAATATCCGCCCCATTTCAAGCCATGGTGCACATAGACCTCACCCACTTCACCGGTACCCAGATTCTTGCCGTTATCATCGACAATGCGCACCTTAAGTCCGGGTATAAGTTTTCCAACAGAGTTGCCAAGCTTATCAGAATAGGGACTAGCGCCAACTCCTCCAAACTCCGTTGCACCATATCCGAAAAGGACCATACCGTTCCTCACAAGACTCTGCAACTTCTGAAGTGTTCCCGGGGGTATCCAACCACCACCCACAGCAAACGCAAATACAGTCGCCAGTCTCTCGGATGTAGTCAGAGGACAGGCGATCAGTGCGGTAGCATGACGAGGTGCACAACTAATCACATTGATCTTGTACTTATCAATGAGCTCCAGTAAATACTCAGGGCTATAGGGCTTGTCGGGTATGATGCGTGTGCAGCCATCCGCAACGGAATACATAAAGTTAACAATGCCTGTGTACCAGTCCAAGCTGGAACCACAATAGACGACCGATTCGCTGGTAAGAAAGCTGCATCAATAGTGGAAGGTAAGTGAAACTGAACTATATATATAATCGTGAAATAAATGCATACGGATTGCCGGCACTTAGCATGTGGTTGGCAAGGCAAACAGCTTTGGGTTGTCCTGTAGTGCCGGATGAGCATAAAATGGCCATGGTCTGATCACCACCCAAAAGCAAAGACTGTGGTCTAAAATCGAAAATAAAACCAAAGCTAATAACGTGACAGTCATAAAGTGCAAATTTCACTTACTGGTAAAACATTTCAGTCTTTGTTGGCGATAATAGCTCCTCCACATACGTCACACCCTCCACTTTGCCAGTGACCGTTATCAGTTCTGGACTCCAGGCGGCACTTGCTGTCTTTAGCTTTTCATAATCTACAGCGTCGCAGAAGATTAGCTTGGGCTTGGTTATCGTCAACACGTGAGTAAGTGAATTGATATCCAAGGTTGGATTAACGGCGTGGAAGGGTGTAGCATTGAAGAGACAGGCCACAGCTGCTGGTGTGACATAGGTGCTATTTTTGGCTGCAATGCAGATGACATCATCGTGACGTAATCGGCGCTGCTTGAAGTTCTGTGCCAGTCGCACAGACCAGCTGAAAATATCCTGATTTGTTGCAGTTTTTCCATCCGCAATGCATATCTAAATATCCGAGAAGACACTTAATACACTTGTCCACAGTTGCACAGTCTGGAGCTTACCTGGCAAATGTTCTTGGGATTATTTCTAAGATTTTGGTGTATTATTCGTCCGATTGAGCAATCAAAATCGTACATGGGTTCACGTTTTGCACCACTCCAAACACGTTGGATCGGATCGTATTTGGTTTTCAAAGTATCCACCATTTTTTTTTGATATCACGAGTTGTGCTCACTGTAAGTTGCCAAGACAAAATAAAGTGCTCCTGAAAATAACACTCCATTATATATTGTCAATTTCTGGTTTAGTTAATATTCTTATCATCCAGATAAGCAAGCCATAAATACTCAACTCACGATGAATAACAAAACACAAGTGTAGGACCTTCCCTTTGTCAACGTCACAAACTTTAATCTTTAGGAGGCACAGGCTTTTCCTTAGTTCTAAGCTTTACGCGACTCTTATCATATATGGTATATACGCGCATAGTCCGAATCTTATCTGAGTTAATTGGAATCTCGTCAGATATTAAATTTCTTATACTAGAGTACTTAAACATCTTTAATTGGATTTCGTTCACATGAATTTAGACCACATAGAAAAGAGGTGTGTTGAGTTAAGATTAAACATCGATTAAATGACTACTTTACCTTGAGGAATATTTCTGTTTAAAAAAAGTATCTTTTAATGCTTATTTTTGTAAGTGATAGTATTATCATAAAAGTTATTGAGAGGTAAGTCAATATATGTATATCAATTGATTCTAAAGTGTCATTGTAAAGCTTCCTTATGGGCGTGTGTCTTAAGCACCTGAGTTTAACAAAAAAACATTATCAGTTTGTATAGATTAGTTTATTTATTATCTATAGGCAACGTTTTTTTTTACTCTAAATCAAAGCTGTTATTAAATAACTCAAATACTATAAGTACACATTCTTATTTGGATTTGCTAATAAAAAGTTCCCGAGCTTCCTTTCGCAAAGTTTTGCCATTCACATTGGCTGGCATCTTGTCAACAAACTGGACTCCGGCGTGCAGCTGCTTCTGCTGGCCAGTCAAACGCTTGGCAACATAATCAATGACTTGCTTGGCGGTTAACTCGCTTCCCTGACGCTTGGTAACCAGAGCACCGGCTGCATCGCCTTGACGCTCATCGTAGATGCCCACAACACACACATCCTGCACCTGGGGCATCTCCGCAATGACCATCTCAATTTCTGTGGGCCAGTAGTGCAGGCCCTGATACTTGAGGATCTCCTTCTTGCGATCGACAATGTACAGGAAGTTCTGTTCATCAAAGTGACCCAAATCGCCAGTGTGGAACCAGCCCTCGAAGTCCTGCATGCGTCGCGTTTCCACAGGATTGCCATAGTAGCCATTCCAGGCCTGTCCAGTGTGCACATAGATCTCGCCCACCTGATTGTAGCCCAGGCTCTTGCCATCCTCGTCGACAATTCGAATCTTGATGCCCGGCAGAAGTCTTCCTGCCGATGCTGTATTACTAATGCCAATATTCACGCTTATGGCACCCACCTCAGTCATGCCATAGCCCGAATTGAACATGGCCGTTTTGCATATCTCCTGGGCACGCTGCAGTGTCGCCATGGACACAATACCGCCACCATAGTTCAGCATGCGTATGGGTGCCAGAGACTCTGTCGTCGCCTCCGGGCAAGTGATCAGGGCGGACAGATGCCTGGGCGGCACTACGGCATAATTGATCTTGTACTTTTTCACCAACTCCACAAAGTATTCGGGTGCGAAAGCTCGATTGGTTATAATGCGAGTGCAGCCAAATACTGTGCTGAATATAAAGGCCCAGAGGCCGGTAATCCAATCCAATGAGCTGGACACATAGATAACAGTTTCGCAGTTGACGAGCCTGCAATTACAGTTTGTTAATATATGCTGTAAAAAGTAAGAATGCAATTGATAACTTACATGCTTTCCTGTATGAGTATACTATTGGATATGCAGACGGCTTTTGGTAATCCTGTGGTGCCGGAGGAGCATAAAATGGCCACCGTTTGATCACCACCATTAATCAGATTCTCAGGTCTATAAATAGTTAGACAGAAAATGGTTTACTATTTACTATTACTTGCAAAAAGATTGCCTCAATTACTTACTGATACAACATTTCAGTACTAGTCGGTGCCAACAGATTTTCAATTTTGGGCACACCCTCAATGGGATCACTGAGGGTAAAGATTTCTGGATGCCAGCCAAGGGTGGCCGCATGAACCTTCTGATAATCAGCACCATCGCAGAATATAAGCATTGGTTTGGTTATTTCGAAAACATACTTGATGGTAGCTATCAAAAATTAAATATTTTACAATAAACATATTCAAAAAAAGGGGAAGTAATTTTTGGACAAACCTTCATCGAGCAATGGATTGACCGAATGAAAGGGTGTGCTATTCATTAGACAAGCCACACCAAGTGGCATTACATATGTGGTATTCTTTGCGGCAATGCCAATAACATCTTTGTGGTTAAGACCTCGCTGCTTTAAATACTGGGCAATACGTATGGCCCAGGTGATACCCTGTATATTGGTCACTGACACGCCATCAACATCATTTATCTGCAAATTGTAAGGCTTAATAATCCTGAGTTTTTCTTTCCTTTTTGATATATGTACTCACCTGACACACATTTTTAGGCCAGTTTTTCATAGTACTGTGTATGACTTTACCCACAGAAACGTCATAGTTAAAGATCGAGTTACGCTTGGCACCGCTCCACGTCTTATCCTTTTCATTGTAGGTAGTAGGTATATTTGTCATTTTTGCAACCTTGTTTGCTCCTAAGTTCACCACTTTACATTCACTGGATGGGCTTGCATGTGCTGCCCATCTATTTATAATGTCAACTACTTACCCATGCAAAAGTTGTTTCTATTACCAATCCAGACTATTGATGCATTGAGTGGTTGTAATCTGTAAGTGGTAAACACCTGTTACATCTTATCTGTACCCTAGAGTCTTTAATTGTCGATAGTATATCAAAAAACGTTTTGAGTACCACTTCCCCTATTTTAATACTATATTGTCTCTTAGTCAAACTTTCAATGAAACCTAAAGCTTAAGTCAATTTCTGCACACGTTTATTGTTATTCGGATTATTGCAATTAGTAAGTAAAAACCCATTTTATTACAGGCATGTTATAAAAATCTTAGCGTGTAATAAAAATTGGCAATGCTATGTTTACAGCTGAGCTTCCTCGCAAAAAAGCGATAGCCAGGTGTATGAATAGAAAAAGATTTACAATAATTTACAAGTAATTACGTACTTCTGTATATTGCTTGGAATTCCCATTGATACTGGTTGACTTTGAGCTGCAGAGATAAGCCATATTGCTTTTGGGATCAAGGAAAATGTTATATTGGTTAAGCCTAAAGACATTCCACTGAAATTTTGTTGGCTGGGCTAATATTTTTATCTGAACTGCATAATTTGACTTTAATAGCAATGTATTTTGATCATATGCAAATGCTGCACTTCAATTTTTAATCATGGCATTTAATGGCATTTACAATAGCATATTATATTTGAACGCCTTGTCTAGACATTACCAAAAACAGCTTTACGGCCCCATTGAGTTTGGATAGCTATAACGACTCTGTTCTTCTTCACTTGATCTTAAGAAAACGGTGTGGCAGCACTGTCAGCAGCTGTTGTTGCTATCTACTGATAGCAGGTTTATAAACACACATGTTATTGCGACTGTATTCGTCGTGTATGTTCCCGAGTGCGTGGTTCTTGTCTATCACTTTTGTAAAGCTATTAGAAACTCATCTCTAAAGCGCAACAAAATGCAAGACTTAGACAAGCATGAAAAATGTAAGTACAATAACGTATGTATCTTAAACTCTATTAACAATTGTTCAATCCATTAGCTGTTTTTGCTGTGAACAAAACTCTGCCCTACGGTAAGTATATAAATGTTCTTATCGCAAACAATTAAATTAACCTATCTATTCGTTATCAGATGCCTCGCTTCTCAAGATCAACTTTTCACTGCCTCAAATTAATGAGATCGCAACAAGTATATCACAAAAATCGAATGTGGAGGATGCCAATGAAATCGCTTGGGCTCTGAAAGCATTAATGTTGACGGATCTGACGACCTTGGCCGGAGATGACACGGCGGCTAACGTGCGCCGGCTTTGTGTGCGGGCCTGCTTGCCCTTTGAACCACAGCTTTTTGATAAATTCGTTGATCCTCGTCTCGTGTCGGACATTCACTGCGCCGCAGTCTGTGTTTATCCCGCTCGCGTGGCAGATGCTTACAAGACGTTGAAGCAGTATGGCAAAGATAATGATATTTCCATTGCCGCAGTGGCCACCGGTTTTCCCACTGGCCAGTACGGATTAGAAACACGTCTCGGAGAGATCACCTACGCCATTAAAGCAGGTGCCACAGAGATCGATATTGTTATTAATCGACAGCTAGCGCTGGTGGGAGACTGGGAAGGCGTCTACAATGAGGTGGTGCAGATGCGCAAAGCCTGTGGCACACGTGCTCATCTAAAGACCATCTTGGCCATAGGCGAACTGGGCTCCATGGAAAATGTAGGTTGCTTCTAGCAAAAATCACAGATTCACATTCATACTTGGCTTTTCAGGTTTACAAAGCTTCCATGGTATGCATGCTGGCTGGCGCGGACTTCATCAAGACATCCACCGGCAAGGAGGCGGTGAATGCCACATTGCCTGTTGGCCTGGTCATGATCTATGCCATACAGGAATTCATGCGGAACACAGGTCAAACTGTGGGCCTGAAGCCAGCTGGTGGAGTGCGAACTGTACGGGATGCCATTGCCTGGATGACGCTGGTCAAACAGACGCTTGGCCTACCTTGGCTGAATCCACACCGATTTCGTTTTGGTGCTTCTGGTCTGCTCGATGATATTGAGAGAGTGGTGCGTGAGGGAGTCGCTAAACTGAACAAGGCTTAGGAATCCACATTGTAGCTAGTCGGAACACCTCAGGAAGCATTTTGGTTAACGTATAGAATACTCATTAGAAACAGCAAACTAAACTTATACATTGTCAACTTGTGCCGTATTGTTTTGTTGTTTATTGTGTCCACTGAGAATTTATTCCCACATTTATAAATATAACCTTGCATTTTTTAAAACTGACTACAATTAAATAACAGTTGAGCCTGAAATGGGCACACTACACATCTCTAGGCTCCAACAGTTGGCTTGTAGTTGTACGCGAGCTGAGCAGACGCAGCCATTAGATCATCCTCAGGCAATTGTTCGCCGTGCTGCAGGAGTTCAGCTTGTGGCTCCCTGTGCGGCTGATTGTTGGACGTGTTCACCTGCATATCGACCGGAAAGAATGAATCATTGAAGTTGATTCGATTGCGCTCGTCCTGCTCCAAATAGATGGCCTTGGGCGCAGTGCCTCCAACTGCCTTCTCGTATGTATTCAGCCACTTGAGGTTGACATGCTTGGCAGCTGAATTAAACTTTTTCGGTGTCTTCTTTGGCTTGTCGGCGTAGTAATTGTGCTCCTTCTTCAATCTCTCCGGTGGTGGTGCAAATTTCTCTAAATTTCTGCTCTTGGCGTCCAGCTTGGGATCCACGTAGTCGTATAGCGGCAGGTAGAAGTTGTAAGGCTGATCTGTGGGTGGCAGCATATACTGATGTGGTTGCGACTGCATCTCCACCTGAGGCTCCACTTCACTGCCCGACGCTGTCGCATCTTCTGCCTGAGCAACTGGACCGAAGATTTCCCCTGCACGCCTCAGCAAATGCTCCAAGCGTTCAATAGTTATTATATGCGGATGTAGCAGTTGCACATCATCCTGTAGCTGTGCACTACGACGCGAAGGTATTGGTGTTGTAGGCGTGGCAGCAACACTTGAGCAAAAAGCCCACAGCAGCAACTGTTATTGTTTTAGTTTTCTGATTAGGATCCTTGTGCCTTTGACTGCGGACATACTCACCATCAGAGACCCGTTTGCCATGTCGTTTTATGTCGTATGTTTGTTTGTTTTGTCTTAGCCACTTTTAGTATTCCATATAAGAGCAGCAGCCGTCACTTGTCGTTGCAAAGTTCGCACAATAAGTAAGGCGGGCCTAGGCACAACGAAATCATTTATACTCCAATACACACTGCAATCATTTTGCCATTTTCCCAGTCTTGAAACGGAAGCTCTCGGAAGTCTCCACAAACAACACAATGCGAGGCAGCAGCAACACTCCGGGCACAAGTTGGTAAACAAGTTTTCCCAGCGCAAAAGACATATATATGTATGTACATAAATATATAAAACAAGACAACAACCGCTACATACGCATACTCATGTATCATCTATGTAATGTATGTGAACGAGCGCCTGGCTGCATAATAATGTTAATGTAACAAGGCAAACTCGAATAGCCTGCAGTTGAACAAACTGGATGTGAGTTTTGTCACTGGTAATGAGTTCGTTGCAGCCAGAGACAACGAGCGAAATTGCGTCAAATGGTCAAATAATCGCTGCAAAATTGTCCAATTTCAGTCAGTGGCCAAAGAAAAGTCGGGCGCCGTTACTCCAAGTCCATTGACACCAGCTGCGTGTAAGCGTTATGATAAAAACAATGTCTCCCCTTATCAAACCGATGTCGAAATACTCTAATACTAATTCACAACATTGATTTAGGTAGATAAGCCGGGACTCGAATCCCAGATTTAAACAATGCATTTTAGTTGGACAATTAGCTTACGGTTATTTTTAACAGTTACGACAAGTTTAAAATCTTTATGGCTTGGGTTAAAGCCGAGTATACCCACGAAAATGTGTAAACTTAAACGTCTTTCACACAATTTCCGCAGCGTGAGATGTGAACCCGTTTCGATTGTTGTAACGATAGTCACACATTTGTTATATTTTATCACACCAACCATAAAAGTGCAAGTTCAAAGTTACAGGAAATACTGGACCTGGCTGGCAACTAACAGCAACAAAAGAGCACTTTAAAACAAAGAAAAACTGTACCGATTACATCTTGTTCATTGACTCTATATTAGACAAACAACTACATAATTTCGGTAAAAGTCGTATGGGGTATCATGTTTGCTGTAACTCGGGCAAACCTTTTACAATAATATCCAGTGCTTCCAGGTCCTTGTTAACTGTTTCTTTAAGCACTTCCATGGCACGCTGCTGCATGGTCAATATGTGAACCATTCCATCCTCCGCATTTTTGTCGAGTGCGTATTCAGGAAAGCCATTGGTCACAAACTGGTTCCGCTGCATCCGTATCTGGGAGAGCAGCTCGCTAAGACGTCCCTTAAACTGTGTGGGTGCCGAGACCATTGCCTGCATATCCTGTAGCTTTGTGCGCAGCGCCTCCTCCTCGGGCGTCAGCGTGCTGCCCACCTTGCGTGTGCATTCCTGTTTTACAGCGATCTGCAGCAAAAGCATTACAATTAATATATAAAAAGATAATTAAAATTTTACAGATTTTTTTCACTTACCTTCAGTATGCGGTGGCTCATTTCGGCTAATGTGCGTTTATGTTCCATTATTTTGGCTGTTGCAGCCGCGTGTCGCCGCCGCAGTTCCTGTAGTTCGTTTTCCACCTTTTTCAGATACAGCGCATGCGTATCAGTCTCCTGCTCCTGGCATTTGACGCGCCATTTAAGATCACTGAAACCAATCATGGGCACCGGTATAAATTGACTAGAATCTGGATTATCCAAGTTTGCCTGACGCCACATGCGTGGATCAACACTGCGCGGGGGATTCTCTAGATACTCCTTCAATTGATCCTCGTCGGGTTGTGTTAGTGCCAAAGCCTCTGTAATACCCAAATTGGTTAATTGTGGCTTCACATTCGCCTGACCCAAATAATTGGCCAGCTCCGTGGCAAGTATCCGCTTGCTATCAACTGGCCCATGCGCCATTTGCATTTTCTCCTCCACATATATGACCATTTGGCACTTTTTGTTCTCCAGCTCTTTAATCACGTCAATGTGTACTAAAAGGTTAGGCTTACTGCCCATTAAGCTGTGCAGCGTTTGTATAATTTGTTGCTGTTGTGCCCTACAAAATTAATGAAATAATTAATCAATAAAAACCATCGGCATTTGAAGCTATTTTATTTTACTTACTTAACTGACGCCAGATCTCGATTAAAATTGAGTGCAACTAGTCCCAGTTTGTTATCCTTGCCGGGCATGCGGCTGTAGCCAATTGCCTTGAAACGGCACAGATAGTTTTCATGAGTAATGTCCACTGGCGCAGCGCTCTGCGAATAAAATAGTTTGCCAGTGCCCCACATGGCTTGCAGATAGTTCCATTTGGCCACTATATTGTCACGTTCATCGCCAAAAATGGAGACGTTCAGAATGGACTGGGCAAATGCCTCATCCGATGAAATCGGCACAGGTTGCTGTTGAGGTTGTCCCAGCATAAAGTTTGTGCCGCCAAAGCCACCAAAGCCTGGCGTCACAGTTGACGTGGGCGGCTTGCCAAAACCTGGAATAATATGTGTATTAGATTTGGATAAGATTCTATCTTCGCAACTTACTTGATCCAAAGCTGCCACCGCCAAATGCCGACTGCTGGCCGGCACCAAAACCACCAAAAGCTGGAGTTGTAGTCGTGGTGGATCCAAATCCCGAAAATCCGCTGGCAGGTGCATTGCTTGTGCTTGGCATTTGTCCAAAGCCGCTAAATGCCGGTGGTGCCTGGTTCATTGTGGGGCCTCCAAACAAACTGGGCTGACTTGTTGGCACTGCTGCGCCGAAGCCACCAAATCCACCGCCCAGTGTACCAGGTGCTGCAGATGTTGTCGTTCCACCAAAAGCACCGGGTGCACTACCAAACGGCTGGGAAGACAAAGTGCTGCCAAAAGCCGGCGCCGCAGCACCAGTTGGAGCTCCAAATGCTGAACCAAACATTCCGCCCGCTATCAACAAAAGAGATAAGCAGAATACAAAGGGGTCAGTATTGGTTTGTTGCTGTTCCACACAGCTTCCGCAAAGCACATCTTATCAGTACGAGAGCCGTGCTTAATAAGCTATCGAGCTTCAGTTTACTTTACGAGCTGAAAACCAGCAGATCTCTCAGTCAACTATGTTATTCATTGTCGTTTTGGTAGCTTCCCTGTCTTTTGTGGCATATGTGGGCTTCGTTATACATAAAAAGGAGTGAGTTAAACTACTATTCCTTTATCGTATGACATTGGGGCTTATGAAGCCGTAAGCAAAAAACATGTTGACATGTTTTCGCAACATTTCAGAATCGATCCAAAGGAAATTCGACTGCATAGCGTGCATGATGTTAAAAAGCTTCTAACTCTACCTTCAACATCCGGACCGCAACGCTATACGGCAAAACGGGCGTAGCAGACATCTTATATTTGAATAACACATGCACTAATTTTGCTATTGCCACCTGAGGAATTTCGGGGTTCTACTTACGTTTAGCCGGCGTGCTTGTCGCACCAAGAGAATTGTTGCCCCCAAAGAATGACATGACTGCAGCAATCTAAAATACTAAAATGTTTGCACTTATTCTAAGTTATTGTTTATGTGTAGTAGTTGGTTTAATTAAAAATTGACAAATAAAACAAACAATTTGGCGCTTTAAACACGCACAATAGAATCTGTATTAGGAATGAGCGTTATTCGATAGGCCCCTTCACAAATATTATAAATCGATAGTATTTTAGAACGATGTATTGATTGAGAAAACGAAGTCGGTCAACTCCGTCCTGTGACGTCACAAAAAATTGTTTATGCACATACACATATTTTCAAATTACTAATAGAACTATGCAAAAGTACGAATTTGTAACTCAACTTCAAACATATCTTTAATTAATTTACTCTAATAGCAATGACAAGGCATTTTTTCTCATCATATATGCCGACTGTCAGTGTGTGACGTACGATTAGCTTTGAGAAGCAACCTTCTGTATTAGATAATTTGCCGCTAGTGACTGCACCATTGGCCCATATTTCGTAGTTGGAAAATAAAAAAGAAATAAACAAAAATATGAGTAAATACACCGCAAAGTATCTGGAAGATAAGCTTAAAGAGAAGCTTGAAGCAACATACGTGCACGTATCTGACGACTCGGATGGATGTGGTGGTAAATTCAGTGCTGTCATCGTGTCTAAAGCATTCGAGGGAAAAGCACTCCTGCAAAAGCACCGATTGTAATTACGCCCCGCCTTTTAAATATATTTGCATATTTGTAAAAGAATAAAATCAATTTTGTTTTAAGAGTAAACACAACGCTTGCCGAAGAACTAAAGGAAATACACGCTTTCTCGCAAAAGTCATATACGCCCGCTGAGTGGGAGAAAGTGCAAGAGCAACAGACGCAGTAACTGTAACCTAACCAGTTGCTGTATTTCGTGGAGCCCAAAACCTGTACATACATATACATACATATAAGCTCCTATGAATGTATGCATATATGTATAAGCAAAAAAGCAAAGCGCCAACGTCAGACAAACGCCAACCAGTCGAAGCCGAAAACAGTTGAACAAAGAAAGTGAAAGGGAAACAGCCGACGAACGGAGCAATAATACAGCACGCAAATTAAGCGTAACATTACATAAAAAAACAACAACAAAAAACTAAACATTTTACAAATAAAGCGAGAACCCAATCTCAAGTGAACTGCATGAACTGCTGCTGTGCACATTTAAATTTAAATTACCAACATCAAGATAAAACTGTTCTCAACAACAAACAACAACAATGGCAAAGTTCCAGGTGCACACTCCGGGCAAGGTGATACTTCATGGCGAGCACGCCGTTGTCTATCAGAAGCCTGCACTGGCAGCCGCTGTCGGCCTAGGCACTAAGCTGCAGCTGCGTTCCCAGGAGGGTAGCCGGGTGGCCAGTTTCCAGCTGGACGCACTAAACTGTACTGTGGAAATCGAGCTCAGTGAGTTCAATGCATTTCTGACCAATTTTCGCAGCAAATATCCAGGCGATAAGCTGGAGAGTACGGCCAAGCTAATGGAGGAAGTGCGCGCCGAGGTATCCAAGCAGCTGGAGCGATCCGTGGGTAGCACTCCCAAGCAGCACACACAACGCGCCTTTATATCAATTTATTATCTGCTGGCTGGCGCCGTGCTCTCGGCACCTGATCAGCCCACCTTGACGCTGCAAACTGGTTTCCAGGTGCAAGTAGAAACTGAACTTAATGTGGGCGCTGGCCTGGGCAGCTCCGCCTCCTATGGCGCTGCTCTGGCTGCCGCCTTTCTCATCCTGGCTGGCCATTTCGATCAGCACAAATATGATGAGAAAGAAAACTTGGCATTGATATCGCATTGGGCCTATGAATCGGAGCGCGTTAATCACGGCACACCGTCCGGTGTGGACAACACAGTTTGCACCTACGGCGGTATTTTGCGTTTCGTTAAGGGCCAGGGCTTTCAGCCGCTGTGCATACAGAAGCCGCTCAACATTCTGCTCGTGGACAGCCGGATCAGTCGCAGTACTGCGGACATAGTGGCCAAAGTGCGTCATCTGGGCGAAGAGTTTCCACAGCTGATTGAGGCCATTTGGCAATCTTGCGAGGAACTGGTCAACTCCGCTGTGCCACTGTACGAAAGCTTTGGCAACGGCTTGGATGATAGCCAAAAATTCGAGAAACTCGAGCGACTTTTTCAAATTAACAACGATTTGCTGAAGGCAATTGGTGTCTCACATCCGAAACTGGAACAGATCTTTACAATCGCATTCAAGCGTGGCTTCTTTTCCAAACTGACCGGAGCGGGTGCTGGTGGATATGCGATTGTTTTGCTGCCCGAGAACTACGAAGGCAACGAAGTATACTGGAAGCTTAAGGAGGAGTTGGAGGCAGCCGGTTTTGGTGTTCATGTTACGACAGCCGGCGGTGCTGGATTGCGTGTGGTTCCCATGGACGATTAATGGGGGAGGCGTCTCTGCTTAAAACTGTATTTTATTCTAGCTGTATGTACTCGTGGTTTCGTTATTACTTAAAATAAACTACATATTTTATATGCCAAATCTGCGGACACTTTTAACGTTGACTTCTATCCCTTGTCTTATATACGATGCCTCGGTTTTTCATGTCGCGCAGCGTCGAGTGTGGCAGGGTGCCCGATACGGATATAGCATAGATGCCGCGTGTGAATCTTGCTGTATTGTAAAGCAAAATGATTAGTTGATTACACACACATTTGTAAACTTTAAACTAACTCACAGAGTCGTTGCCATTTTGCCACCCAGGAATCGTTGGGTGTTGTTAGTGCGATCATGCCATCAAAATTGTTACTCGTGTGATCGTACACATTGTCCTTGTTATTCTTCATGCGCAGGAACTCTTCACAGTTTTCACAGCCATCAGTCTCAAATTGATCAAAAGTCTGAGTATAGAAGAAAAGCATCCTAAATATATTGTGTACGTGTGTGGGCAAACAATGTTTGATTCTTACCTTTACAAGGGAACAAACTAAACAAGCGCGAAGGCCTCGCAGATCTTTAGGTATAGCATCGAAGGACATTTTTAACTTGGAACTGTTTTAGAAACACAGCGGTTTGAATCTGTTTACATAAAGGAACAAGATAAGTGCGAAAATTGAAGCGAATACAAAATGATGCCAAACGATAGCAACGTGCCATGCAACACTTTTGTTAGAGGTGGGCGATATTTTCCATCATCGATATACAACAAATTGAGCTCGCTCAATTTTAGCAAAAGAGCCTGACCTGCAGATGTCCTATACTAGCTGTGAAATCTTAGTTTTATTCGGTCCAAAAATTAAAAACAGTATGAACAATGACTATAAAGAAAATTAAGGTGGGAAAGAATTAAGCCTGTGTTTTCGATATTCTTCACGCGCTTCAAAGTGTAGAATTATGGTTCCCAAATGAAGGGAAGGTTTGTTTTGTGTAAAGTTAAAGAAAATTTTGTAATCCTGAATAGGCAGCGGTGGCAATAACACCTCATCCAAATGAAAATTATGTGCGTATAGATGACCCTTAAATAAACAAACACATTGTCAAAGTTATCTACTTCATTTTACAAATTCATCTCACCGAGTATGGACAACTGTGGTTAATATTGGTGAGAGTTTTAAATTGATGAAGCGTGTACATCTCGATAAAGTTACTCGGTTTGGATTTGTCAAGGAGTTGACAGAGATTGTACTTGAACTTTATAAGAAAGGGCTTGTATAGATTAGTGTAGTCTCTGTAAAATGTTTCCACAGCTAACTATAAAGCAAAACATTTCATAAATACAATAAATTAACGCATGAAAAAAGTCTTTAAACCATATTTTCTACTCACAAAAGCATTGGATACCTTTCCAATAATGTCGCATTCCATGTTTACTATAGATCGAGTCCAATTAATAGGCTTCAAAACACACGTAATATTTTGAAAATGATCTCGATTTGGCTTGCATTCAATATTCTTGATTTTGTAGTAGATACTTTCTGCATACTTCTGAAAATATTTATAACAAACATATTATTATAGTTTAAAATGTATTGTTGCTGTACAATATTATGAACATACGCAGTAAGATACACAAAACAATAATATTAGTAGTATCTTTAATAAGTGGAGAACCGTTCTAGCTAACATTTTGTGTGAAAATAGGTAAATATGCCACGCAAGTGTACATTAAACCAAGCTATTAATACATAAATAATTACACTTAATTATAGGTTAATATTCCTAACTTATTAAAATGTGTAAGCACATATAAACATAGAACAAACAAAACACGTCACGGCCATTGGAAACGCTCCCAAATTAAATTAAGGGACATTTAAACTTAGTTGCAACTGCTAACAAAAATTGTTCAGTTTCGTTAGGAGTGGAGCAGTTTCGTTAAGTGGCAATTTGAGCACTTTGTCCGCGCGTATTGTGATTGTCATAATATAACTTAAGAACTACACGATAATTGTTATTTTGTTGTTTCGGATTGCCGGCAATAGAATTAATCTTTAAACTTTTACCATAATTTTTTACCGCACTTCAAGTGTTCACGTCTAATCGAGGATGTCTTCATCCACCACTACCACCTCGAGTCCAACGGACAGCTCCAATGGCTCACTGGCAATTTCATATGGTGCTGTGCCCATCGTGCCTGGGACAAATACGCAGAAACCCTTCACACTCTCCGAGCGTCTAAGCTTCGAGATTTACCGCTACTCGAGCTATTCGCCAAATTATTTGCCTGAGTAAGTTACAGGCTTTGTTCATCTAGCTGTACTGGCCACACACATGTGACATAGCACATGCACATGTGTTCGTGACTCTTGATTTGCATGTGTAAAAGACGCGTCCCGCAGTTGCATTTCGTAATTGTTGTTGTCAACTGCGCAGCTATCGCTGGGTATTTTTACAGTTTAATTTCATACATTTGCGAATTTCAGAAACGTTCTCGTCGACTGTCCAAACGATCAAACATCTCGCTGGTCCGCCTATACGAACAGCCCTCCACAGTTTCTCACCTTGAAGCTGCGAAGACCCGCCATTGTGAAGAAGATCAAATTTGGTAAATTTGAAAAATCGCACGTTTGCAACATTAAAAAATTTCGGGTTTTTGGTGGGTTGGAAGATGAGCATATGGTTCTTTTGCTAGACGCGTAAGTAATCGTCAAATGTTTGAAATATGGTTTGAAATCATTTTATTTGTTTTTAGCGGTCTTAAAAATGACAATATACCTGAAGTATTCAATCTGCGCTGCATGACTGAGGATGGCGCTGAGAATATGCCCATACTGTATCTTAAAATTGAGCCATTGTTGTCGTGGGGACCATCCTTCAATTTTAGCATCTGGTACATTGAGCTGCATGGTCAGGACGATCCCATGTACACATGTGCCCGAATGAAGAACTACAATTCGTTGCGCGAAACGGAAATCATTAAGCTGTGTCTGAAACACTTTCGCCAGCAGGGCTATATGAAGGCCTTTGGGGCGCTGCAGGCTCAGACAAATGTGCGTCTGGAGCATCCTCTCATAAGCGAGCTGCATAAATATTTAGTTAGTTAAAATTTTATAGTATTCAATTAAGCTTTTACTCATTTTTCGTACTGCATTCCCACAGGTGGTTCAAGGTGACTTCGAGCGTTCGGAGCATTTTATTGTCGACTGCATCGATAAGGGTCTTATGGATGAGTATTTAAACAAGCAGGATTACAAGCACTCTTGGCATATGAAGTACACAGAAAGTGAGATAAAGCCCGGTAACCGTGGCGGGCACCAACTGGTTGTTGATTCGAAAAAGCGCCTCATATATTTGTATGGTGGCTGGGATGGCTACCAAGATCTAAGCGACCTGTGGGTCTTTAACATAGAGCTGGACGAATGGACACTGCTCTTTGAACGTTCTGAGCTGTCCAATGGACCCTCACCCCGCTCCTGTCACAAACTAATCTTTGATCCTGTCAGCGAAAATATTTTCATGTTAGGTCGCTATTTGGATAACTCAATACGAACCAGCGACTACATTAAAAGTGATTTTTACCTCTACGACACCCGGGCTCGCAACTGGATGCAGATTTGCGATGACACCAGCCAAGTGGGTGGACCACAGCTCGTCTACGATCACCAAATGTGCATCGATGCTGACAAGCGTACGATTTATGTGTTTGGTGGCAAAATACTGACACCACGCAGCCCCACATCTTCGACTGAGCCGGAATACTCTGGCCTATTCTCGTATCATATTGCGACAAACACCTGGACCCAAATACTCGTGGATTGCCATCATGCCAGTGCCTCACAGGCCGATGTTATGTCAATTAAATCGCGCATAACCCACTGCATGGTGTTCCATAATGTAATTATACATATTGTTGATTATGTTTTCAATATTAACCCATGCTTCTAATTCAACAGAAACAACGAAAGCTTTATATTTACGGTGGTCAACGTGGCAAGGACGATCTCGATGAGCTGCTTACCTACGATGTTGATTCCCAGGCCATTTCACTGTTGAACAAGGAGAATTCACATGTTGGCATGACGACCAGTTCGGAGGCCAAGTTTGAGCCATCTTCAGGGTACACACTGCGCGCCACCATCGATTGTGATCGCGATGAAATCTATATATTCTCGGTAAGTCGTCAGCAAGGTCTTTAGCGTATTTTTACAATAATTTAATAGTGTGATTCCACAGAGCCTAAACAAAGTGAAGGACAGACGCGACGTACACCATGCAGATGCCTCGAATTCCTTCTGGGTTTACTCGTTGCGTACACACAAATGGTCACGCATCTATTATTGTCGCCACAGTGCTCAGGATGTAAACTCCATTAACAAGTCAAATTTTTTGGGTGCCAGCAATGGTGATGATGCATTGGAACCATGTCCACGCTATGCGCATCAGTTGGTCTACGATGAGGTGGCCAAGACGCATTATCTTTTTGGTGGTAATCCAGGCATCTTTCAGTACCAGCAACTACGCTTGGATGACTTTTGGTTGCTCTATTTAGAAAAGTAAGCACCTGCATCTATAAAATTAAAAAAAAAAATACTTAACCTTCTAACTATTTCAGGCCAAAACGAGAGGAGATTTTGAAGCACTGCCGCTATTTGGTGCGCAAACTACGCTATGAAGAAATGGCGCGCATTGATCCATTGAAAGCGATGGAGTATCTAAGAACACACGTATCTGACGTTATAGATCACACCGACGCTGAACAACTAAATAACGTAAGTACTGCTTGTAAATTTTAAGTCGTTTTGTTCTCGTGTATACATTAATATTTTTGCAGTTCCATAAGTTAGCCTCCCTGCTCTTCAAGCCTCAGGACAGTAGCCAAAACTTTGATCAGAGCCCAACAGCAACGCCTGAATTATGTACTGAATCTGTCGGATTTGATGCAGAGAATACTGATCCCTCCAAAGGTACTTAAATTTAAATTCTCCATTGAGACAAACTAACTTTTTCATCTTTGTAGTAGAAAACACGGGAAACATTGGACTGGGTGCTACCGAAAATATTTCACTTGAGTCAAATGAGAGCCTAACAACTTCCGGTATATCAGAAACCGCATCTAGTCCGACCGGCTCAACGTGCACCAAACGAGCACGCACTGAATATGGTTGTGAGATTCAAAATCGTCGCTCATTTCTTTTTAATAAGCTGGTGCAGCTTTTGCCAGCAAGCATGGTGCAACCAGAGCGCAACCTCAGCGATTTTGTCGTCATTTAAACAATGTGCCAAAATAACACAGGCGATTCGACATTACTTTAAGCTATTTAATATTTATGTTTAATATCATTATGAGATGTTATTTATTTGTTTGTGAATGTGATACTCAAATCGTTTTGTTTTTTTTTTCTATTAATGTTATGTTTTTGGCCATTGCTAAGCAACGTCAAATTTTAAGATTGAGTTTGCAACATAAGAACACAAATCAAATTTCATTGTGATAATTAATTTTATACATCATAAAAGTGGAAAGGTTTAGAACATTTAAGTCGAACTAAATGAATGTGTAAAAAAGTGTTAAATTTAAATTTTGTCTTAAATATACAACATAAGTTTGGAATAAAGAATTTTACACATTATTAACAATTGATTGTTTATTAGAATTTCGTTTAAACTACACTTCAAAAAGTAAATCATATGTATAAGAATTATTTTGTTTATTTGTTTCCTCAAATCAGTTGTTAGAGACTTTCCATACATTTAACCCAAATTGAATTCCTTAAGTGCATTTTGCATTATTGTATCTTTGACTGCGCAGAACACAAGTTTGATGTTTTCGGTATCTGTACGGCAATATCAAATAGATAATTATTATTATCACAGAATAATAACACAAAGCTAGCAATACTTTAGCAACAGCTTAGCTGATACAGAACTAGCGATACCCTTAAATTCTTTCCTGAGTGTTTTTTATAGCACAGGCAGTATGAGATAAAAAATATTAATGTTATATAAGTTAGAACTCAACCTGTGGCTGTTGTGAAATGGGAATAACATTGACGCTCTGGATCGGGATTGCAGGCCATGTATTTTTTCAAAACAAATTGCTTAGCCGACGCGTGGTCTTGTTTTGGACCTGCGATTAAAAATATATAACGGATTATAAAATTTATTATTTATTATTAATAATAGCTTTGACTTACCATCAAATTCTGGGAAATAATCAACCATATGTGAAATCATTATTTTATCCTCAAATAAATCTTTCTTGTTCATAAAGAGAATAATCGATGAATTTTGAAACCACGGGTACGTAATAATAGTTTTAAACAAAGCCTTTGATTCCTCCATACGATTCTGTTATGGAACAAATATATTACTATGGCCGATAACAGTAGAATCTTATTTAACTCACCTCATTATCAGATTCAAACAAAATTTGATCATATTCCGATATCGCTACCAAAAATATAATCGAGGTAACATTCTCAAAGCAATGAATCCACTTTCTTCTCTCCGAGCGCTGACCGCCGACGTCAACCATTCTAAAGTAATAGAAAATGATAGTTCCTGTTCCATTATGTCAAAGAACATTACCTGAAAACAATGCCATCCAAATCAAAGGGATATTCAAGTATTCCAGTTGTGGGCACACGAGCTCGCAGAATATCTTGCTCAGTGGGCAAGTAGTCTTCTAGTTCAATGCGCGCCAAGTCGCTTAGATAGCTATGTGAGGGTAAAAAGTAGTCACGTTCTTTTACTTAAAGTATACAATTTTAACTAACTATTGAGCTGAATCTGTCAATTGATACTCTCTTCGGCGATCGTAGCACTCCTGTATGCCCGCATCGGCCCACAGACCTTTGAGGCCCGTTAAATAAGGATCCTCCAGTCGTGTAACCGATTCATAATCAATGCTATTCACAAGTTCACCATATTCCTGTGACAAATTAAAAAGTTAGGTGTATTTACTTATTGTGTGTATTACTTACACGAACTTCTGGGCTACCGTATTCTATTTTGAGCAAATCCATGGCCTTGATCATGGACTGCATGGCCATGAATATGTTTTGGAACACCAGCTTAATGTAGCCACGTTTGTCATCATCTGAGTAGCCAGCACCGTGAATAATACGCATCTGTTTAATAAAAGTCGATTTGCCAGATTCACCAGTGCCTGAAAAAAATATTCAGTGAAAGTTATTTACAAAATGAATTCTGGAAAATTCGATATATGTATATGTTTATTTATACCAACCCCCCTTCAAGAGCGCATCCACAGGGCTTCGTGGGGAAGGGAAAAGGTTTGAATATGTAATAGGGTCTACCCCGTATGTTACCCACCTAGAAGAAGAAGCTTAAGCTCACGTCTAGCATCTTTCTTATCACGTCGCAGCTGTTTCTCGATTTCCTGATTGATTCGCTTCTGTTCCTTGGCCTCTTCCGATAGTAAGCACTCCATGCTAACTAGATTTAAGGACGCTTATGCGTACTACAGTTCCGTAACTAAGCTCCGTGACGTTTTAAAATATGTAGTTCAGTGTAGGAATGTAATCCTGATTTTGTGATTTAATCCCAGTATAAGTAAATCTGTTCGTGTTATAATAATAGTTCCAAAGTAGATTGATTTATTGCAGACCGTAGATGTAAGCGAGTAGATGTTTGCCCGACGAAAGTCCGTTACGTTGTGTTCTCTATTTGTATCGAGCATTTCATATTTGGTCGACATTTGAACTGCCCCATGGTGGCGCTGGCCGTGGCTTTGACACTGGAGGCGGACAAGGCGCATGCACCGCAACTACATCCGCACCTATTTAGGTATATACATATGTAGGTTTATTGGCACGACATTGGAATGGTTCAGAAATCGTGCAGCAGGTGGAAACAGATTCAGGAAACGCTGCCCAATGCCCAAGTTCATTGCAAGAAAGCTGATTTTGGTAACTGATATGGCTTCCCAGCTAGGTCTGGCGGAAGACCAAACACCGACAATAGGATACATAGGAAAAGCAGACATCGATAAATACATACACCCAATATAGGTGCTAAGATTTCGAATATCGATTTGATTTCGTCTCTTATATGAAGAGCCATTACCTGAATATACAGATTTTAGTGGCCTTTATTTATTTAAAGAAATTTCTTAGACAAAAAACCAATGACCTTAAAAATGAGCTGTCCTTGGTTCACTCTAATGTGTCATAGTTGTCTGGGTGTTTTTGGGTCTAGCGTGCTGCTGATTTCTGTCCTATATTGAGGGTTTGTTAATCCAATTGTCACCGCATACGACTGCACACACACCCTCACACACTAACACACTTTCACTCTGACAAACCTCAGCTAGAGGCCAAGTTTAAGTATATTTGCTGAGAAATCGCAGCAGTAATTCTTGTTTGAGCTTTAATGAAAATCACTTTTTGTTTTTAATATATTTTTATTAATATTATTTTTTTTTAATATATATATATATATTTAGGTGTACATAGATACTTTTTCTTTTGTTTGTATGTTCTTGTTGTTTTGTTTTTTTTTTTTTTTTGGTTTTTTATTTGTAATTATCTAAAAAATTTCTTAGTTACCATTGCCACCTCAATACAATCAATTCTTTGTCTAGTACTTGTATCTTCTTCTTTGTTTTTCAAAATGATTTCTATGACAAATGTATGGAACCAACTTATACACACACACACACCCGCACACACATATGTATGTGTGCATCGATACACATATATGCAGTTTTCATTGAGTGCAAGACTCAGACTTAGTTGTTGTGTAAATTTTCATAAAAAAGTCAATCAATTCAAATGCTACAAGTTGAGAAAATATTACACTCAATGGAAAGCTTGAATATACATTTATCACATATTTATGTGGTTGTGCAGGTGTGCGTGTGTGTGTTTGTGTTTGTGCGTGTGTGAATGTGTATGTACGTACTTATTTAAGGACGTGCGTTTGCCTTAAGATTTAAGCTAAGCATGCAGTTTTTATGTGGGGGGATGTTTTAGCTTCTTGATTTATATGTTAGATGTATGACTTATCAATAAATGTATGTAGAAATATGTACGTTAAAATATTTCTCATTCATCATTTCATCATTACATTATGTCAGACCAAACTTAGATGTAAACTGAGAGCCCCTTTTCAGTTACACTTTATAAGGTTGACATTTCAATCATTTTTCCTTTCACTTCATTTCTATTAAGTATTATTTATTTGTTTAGCCTATAGGCTCCAAAGGGAGAAACACTTGTTGTGTCTGTTGATTTAATTATTATTATTCTTTTTATTATGTAATGAATTAGTTTAGTGGCTTTACAAGCATTGTATGAAATATGGTCTCTATTCCATATCATCATATACATTTATATGTAAGTAAGACTATCCATCAAAAAGAACCAATTATACGAGTTGTCCAATCTCTCGTGCTATACATATACATATTAAAGTTACGTTAGTAAATGCTAAACTAAACTCATTACATTTATTTTATTTTTTTTTTATAAATTTTTTTTGGCTCACGAATTGATTTCCATTCTCGTACGAAATTTCTATTGATTTCAGTGAGTGTTTTTTAGTTTACACGAATAATACAAACATATACATACAATTGAAATGTATTGTTGTTATGCTTGTATGTCCTTTCGCCTGCAGTTCTTGAATTTTGTATATAAAAATACAAAATACTTGTACATACTTTCACATACATGTGTATGTATATATATTTGATAATTTTCATCATTTTGTATCAAATTTCTTGCTCAATTATTATAGTAGCTTCATTTTGAGCTTGAATTAAGCTAAATATTTACATACAAACTGCAAATACTTGAAAACTTAAAAGAACCAACTTATCCATCTAAAACAATTACCCAAACAACAATCAATCAATCACATACAAATCTATTCCCAGAAATTCTAACAAAAAAACAAACTGTAAGAGTTTACAAAAAAATAATAAATTACAAATATTAAAAAAAAAATGGATAAACATAATATACCATCTTAAGTGTATAAATTTTTTTTCTTTTCATTTTTAATTTAAGTAACTTGTATTCTCATGTGTCTGCCTGGGTCTTCTTTATGGATTTAATGAGCACTAGAAGGCACAAAACGCTAACTAAACCAAATGTTTTTTTCTTGTAAGTATGTATGTATGTAGGTATGTAGTTTCATTTATCTTTATCAAAACGGTATGTTAGTACATGTACTAAGCTACAACATACACATGCAATGCGTTAGGTTCAATTTTACGAACTTAAGATTTCTTTTTGAAACCGCCAAATTTTTTTTTTTTTGTTTGAACCGAATTTTATTCACTCATTAAGAAACAAAAGAATAAACAAAATAGCTCTTTAAGCATTATGGATTTTACGTTTGTATGGTTGTATGAATGTATGTTTCCCAAATAAGGAATCATCTTCTATGTTTTCTTCTAAGGATTTGCCTGCGAAAAGAATATGGTCAATGTCAACCAAAATTCTGGGGACTTTTTCTGCTCACCGATGCAATTTATTGGACGGAAAACTATATAAGTATGTGTGTGTTTATTTGATAGAATGTAAGTGTGTGTAAATGTACAGCGCCTTTGTATAAACTGCTGTAGAACTTATTCGGCTGTCTCTGACCAGAAAAGGGCGCGTGTCTTATCAAAAAAGAAAAGTTCGGCTTTATCATATCATTTGTTTGTTTTTGGTTCTGTTCTAAACCCTTGTTGAGCACATACCAACTTAAGGATCCGTTCTGAGTACAAATATACTTGTGTCTACACGTTATGGCAATCGGTTCTGAACATGTGTTCTGCTCGGGCTTCTAAATTCGGCTAGCCGAGCTTCGTGTCTTCGTGTAAACAACGAAAAATTCGGTACGCATACTATGTGTTTTTGCCTTATATAAATACACATTTATTGACTTAATTAAGCTTTTTAAAAGCTAATCAATTAATCAATTAATTAATTGTAAAAATTTTGTTATTTATTCCATTTACTATATCTTCGGTTTACGTGGATTAAAGCTTTATACAACACTCTGTTGAATCTTACTTAAACTCTAGATGCGTATTTCAATTACAATTTAAACGGCGGATTTATACGGTTGATACGGTTGATGATGCTTAGTGTTGTTGAATGGATGTTATGATGTGTAAATGAGGTATCTAAAATAAAAGTAATCATGTATGTAACTAACAAACCTATATGTATCCTTTTGCAATAGAGAATTGTAACTTTAAAAAGGAATTTCCAGATAGTAGAACTAAACAAAAAAATATGTTCCCATGCTCCGCATTTTGTTTATCACCAAGCCGAAGTGGTAAACAAAAGTGTGTTGCTATGCGAAAGTTAAAAATATGTATTAAATTATGAATAACAAAGTTTGATTCATTTTTATTTTACATATACATAAATGTATGCATGTGCGTGTAATTTTTTTTTTTTCTTTTTAATTTTTGACCACATATACAAAGAGTAAAATTGTGTTTATTTGGATTTTTACATAAATAGTTTTGTTTTGTTGTTGGTGTTTATGTTTTTATTTGTTGTTTTTGTTTGTTTTTGTAAATGTGCGGTGTGTTTTGTTACTTGACTAACATTGTATAGCTGTAGATTAAATTATACTAAAATTTATAAAACAAAAACAAAACATTGTCTATAACATAAGCAAAACAGACTAACAAAATAATAATTAATATAAGTAGTATATTAAAAATATTATTATTTGAAAAAAAATCAAGCTACATTCCATACAAATTTGCTCCATTTAAATGTTACAATTGTTAACAATATGATTTTTGCTTCTTCTTCTTCTTCTTCTTTTTTTTTAAATTTTTATATTCAGTTTATGGAAAATTTGATTGATGGCATCAGGGTTAGCTGCATCTGATAGTAGTTTCTTATGTAGTTGTATGTATGTATAACATATAGGTTTTAATTAGTTTAAATATTGATGATTATGACTGTTGTTGCTGTCGCTAATTATGGTTATGCTGCAGCTATGAAAACATTTGACAAACACACGTGTTAATTATTATATATATGTACGATAAATTTGGACGTCATTTGTGCAATGCAAATGCGTTGTTTATTTTTTTGTTTTCAGTTGTTATTATTACGTTATATAGTACTTAATCATCACGTTCAAAATCGTTTCCCTTTCCGTTTGTGTCATCGGGTCTGTGTGCGTTTCTTCTGTGTAGTATTATTAGGATTTGTAATTTACATTTGAATGACTCATTTTTCGCGATACAAATTAGTTCGGTGTTCATTATGCACGTTTGTATGTATGTGGTATGCATGTATTTGTATGTGTTAATGTATGCAATGTTTATATATATGTATATACACATATTATGATGGGCTTGGTATGTTGCATATAAATATTTCATTAAACAATAGTTGCAATATTTACGCTTTTAGCTTAATTAAAAAATACATTATTATTATTTTTGCGTTTCATTTCTTGTGGTTGTTGTTGTGATTTTTAAATTATTATGAGAAACTTCTAACATTTATTGTTTTTTGCAAAATTACTATTTGTTTATAAGTAACATGTTGTTGTTGGTTTCAGTAAAATTTTATTCTTCAGTACGACAAAAATTGTTTCCATTTGTTGTTTCTTTCAAGCTTTTGATTAAATTTAAAGTATTTATTTTGTTATCTTTGTTTTTTTTTTTTTTCATTTTTTCTATCAATTTTATTACAAAAGTTCTATAGTTATGAATTTTAAATATTATTATTTTACTCGTACGTGATATCAGCTTTTTTTGTTTTGTTAGTTCTGTTTCTTTTTCCTTTCACACAAATTTAAATGTAAACATCAATCGCATCATTATTATAAATTACTTCCATCAGTTTTAGTATAATTTATGCTAGAGTTTTTTTTTGTTGATGTTACAATTTAAGAAACTTGTGTGTGTGTTTGTGTTGGGTCTAATTTATGCTTAATCTTCGGCAAACATTATTAGTTTTTCTTCTTCTTCTTTCTGTGTTTTGTTTTTAATTAATATGCGAAAAAGGAATTATGAATGTTTATATATTTTTATATATATGCATACATATATATTTATGTATATACATACACATTTTGTATATATATATGTATAATAAAAATCACAAAAATAGTTTTCTGATCCAAATCCAGTTTAGACCAAATTGTATTCCTTAAGATTGGATTGCAGAATCGTGTCCTTTACAGCTGCAAACACAAACCTTATGTTTTCAGTATCTAAAGTAGAAAGCAGAAAAATATATATATTTATTTTAGTCAATTTCAATTGTTGATAGACGTATATTATAATAGTTAAAACCATTACCACATTATTAGCATGCATTTCTGCTTTTGCCTTACTTTAATGTTGAATTCAACAGCTCCTGAGTTTAAGATTTAAAGTTCTGATCGACCAATTGTTGGTATTAAAAGATGATCTTCTTCAAAGCAAAGGTGTTAAAATAATAAAACAAATAATTGCACTTTACTCTATATTTATCGGTGTATAAAACAAGCATACAAATTGTTAGGCATAAGGATATATTGATATATTTGTAACACTGCATTGTGCGTAGAAAATCGGGTCGTTTAAAAGAGGTTAAAATCTTTCCTTAACATTTTGCGCAAAAGCGCATCTTTTACAGCGGTGAACACAAGTAAGATGTTTTTGGTATCTAAAAGAGCTCAATTATTTAGTAACGTTTCTTTTGGCTTCAATAAAGGATTTAAGCTCTGATTAGCGACTAACTACAGCAGTTGTACAGCAAAAGCAAAATATGTTTTTTCACAAGAGTTAAATGTCGGCAAAAGCATTCACATTATATACATAAGCGTAACTTACCTGTAGCACAGGTGAAATGAGAATAGATAATCTTTTCGGAATCTGGGTTTAAGTCTACAAACATGCGCAGTATGAATTCACGGGCTGCTATTGCATCTCGCTGTGGACCTGTGTTAACAATAAAGAAAGGGTATAAGTTTAAAAACTAGCACATATTCAAAACTATCTGGGGTGATTTTAATGTTACTCACCATCGTATTCAGGAAAATAGTCCACCAAATGCGAATACATTATTTTCTCCTCTAACAAATCTTTCTTGTTAAGGAATAGAATAACTGATGAATTTTGGAACCACGGGTATGTAATAATAGTTCTAAATAAAGCTTTTGATTCCTCCATGCGGTTCTAAAAAGGATATGAACACAAGTATCATAATAAAGAGCATAAATACAAAAATTTCATTTAACTTTACCTCATTATCAGATTCAAACAAAATTTGATCGTATTCAGATAGCGCTACCAAAAATATTATTGAGGTTACATTCTCAAAGCAATGAATCCACTTTCTTCTCTCCGAACGCTGACCGCCGACATCAACCATTCTGTGCATCACAAAAATTAGTTATTAAAACAATGAATAATAATTTTGGTTTAGCAACAACTAACTACAAACAAGGCAAAATTAAGCGGGTAAATAAGTAAGCGGATTTCTAAACCAATAAATGACGTCACAATATATGGTATATTCACAGAGATATTATAAAAATGTTGTTATACACACAATTTGGATAGCTACTCGTAGGCTTTAGTTCTAGCTGATTTACTCAGTTCATAGCTGATTACGTATTGCATATTAAGAAAGTTGCGATAGATTGATATACCTATATGTAACTGGATCCAATTCAAAGCTATATTCTAGAATTCCAGTTGTTGGACAACGGTTTCGTAATATATCCTGATCATTGGGTATATATTTGGGATGCTCAATGCGCTTAAGATCGTTAAGGTAGCTAATTGAAAAGTTTATAAACGATTTAATAGGGTACATGCTTATCTGGGTTATCATCCTACAAACTGTCCGCTCAAAACTGTCAGCCTTGCATATCGATTTGATTCTGTGCTAAATAGTATACCAAAACCGTTTTAGGATGTAAGCTAGTTGTACTTATATTATGTGATGCAGGTTAAATATTGAAACAATTAAACAAACAAATAATTAACAAACAATTAACCAATAACCAAGAAACATATTAGACACATGCAAGTCGAAAACATTGAATTCGTTGTAGCTAAATACCTAAATCTGATTTCTTCTAAGTCAAAGGGATACTCAATGATCCCCGTTGTCGGCACACGAACTCTTAAAATGTCTTGCTCAGTGGGTAAATAATCGGGTTGAGCCACACGATCGAGATCCATCAGATAACTATACGTGATACATATATAAGAATGAAATAGTATTTAGTATATCAGAACGTCAATTAAATTTGCTGTCTTTTCTTGAGTCATCATCTAGCTATACAAATTTCGATAGTTCATATCCAACGATTAACTCACTATTTAGCGGAATCTGTCAACTGATATTCTCTTCGGCGATCGTAGCATTCCTGTATGCCAGCATCGGACCAAAGCGTTTTTATGGCATTTAAATATGGATCCTCAAATGTTGTGACTGTTTCATAGTCAATGCTCATAACCAGATCAGCGAGACCCTGCCGAACGAAGGAAACATTTCAGTTTTATAACGATTGATTTCTGTCAAAATGTTACTACTTACATTATGCTCGCCAACACCATATGATATTTTGAGCATATCCATGGCTTTGATCATGGACTGCATGGCCATGAATATATTTTGAAACACCAGCTTAATGTAGCCACGTTTGTCGTCATCTGAGTAGCCGCTGCCGTGTATAATACGCATCTGTTTGATGAACGTCGATTTGCCAGACTCTCCTGTGCCTGTGAACAAGAAAAAGGGAAAAACATCAGTGAGGAACTAAGAAACAACTGATATTTAATCATAATTGACGCATATAGGGCAAAACGATGGGCTTTGATGGGCTAGGTGAGGGCAGAAAACAAAGGCAGCCCAACAGTTATATGTGGATCACAGCTGTTTCCTGGACACCTGATGTTGTGTATGGTAAACAAATAGATAATAGATAATAGACTCACCCAAGAGCAGGAGTTTGAGCTCACGTCGCGCATCTCGCTTGTCACGTCGCAGCTGTTTCTCGATTTCCTGATTGATCCGCTTTTGTTCCTTAGCTTCTTCCGATAAACAGCACTCCATGCTAACTGGATTTAAGGACGCTTACGCGTACTGCAGATCCTGTGATACGCTCCGTGACGTGCGTATATCTTTAAATTGCCGGATTATCCTGCTGTTGTTGTAATAGCTCGATTTTGGGCTTGTCGCATGCAGTTGTGTTGTTGTTTTGTAGTAGTTTTTTTGTATATATATTATTTGCTGTGTAAGGTTGACCCTTTTATAGTTGTTGAATGTTGTTTAATTTCGATTTACGTATTTGCTCGTGAGCATTTGTACTTTGGCGTTCCTCGCTGTTTCCTACCGCACTCCTACTCTCTCTTTGGCTCAATTGCTGCTTACACTCTGTTGTTAAAGGATTCTGTTGTTTGTCTATTCTATTCCGTTTATGGTTTTCAGTACTCAGATTTCTATCTTCTTAAACAGACTTTGGCGCATCTCTCCGTCAGTGAAGGAAACAAATATGTTGACCACATCAAACACATCGATTTAAATTGATTCACGTTGTAATTCGGTTGTACATAAGCACCTGGAAATGGACAAACAAGATGTGGATTAACATATAAAAAGTCATTAACCTTATTCAAACTCTGGACACTTTGATTACAAATACTGACTCCCAACAAACCACAAATGTGCTTAATGTTTGTTTTATTTTAAAATATATACAAAAAGTTTTGTCACTCTAGCGAAGCCAGAAAGTGCAATTAACAGTACCTTAGCAATTTTTCAAACTAGCGCAAAACAAAACTTTAACAAGAGCATGCGAATTCTCGTTCCCAGATCTTGGCCTTGTCCAAAGCCAGTTGGTATCTGCATGAAACTAGAATTGTTTCCCTATATCGAATCACAAGCTGAAGGAGTGATCAGCACAATGCTAATTTTCCCCTTATACTATTAATCCTTT
The DNA here is from genome assembly GCA_018152825.1 of Scaptomyza hsui. Lineage (NCBI taxonomy): Eukaryota > Metazoa > Arthropoda > Insecta > Diptera > Drosophilidae > Scaptomyza > Scaptomyza hsui. Next base: position 11,196,079 of record JAECXO010000002.1, read on the forward strand.
ATACTTAAAAACTCGTAATCATAAATCATTGTTCTACACTTTGAGGTTTCTTTGCGGTTTGTATGATAAAATTGTTTCCAAACTATTTCGCAGGTCACTTCAAGCTTTAAAGTAAATAATTGCTTTGGTTTAAGAGACGCGTCTCAAAAGATAACCAAATGAATTTGTTATTGAAGCAAACAACATAAAGGAAAGAAAAGTTTCTTTTACTTGATATCTTCTGCTGTCAAAACTCACAGCAACTTATGAAAAGATGTTGGGATTTGGAAAGCGAGTATAATGACGTCTACATCTATATCTATAGCTTAAGCATATAGTTTATAAATCAAAGTCAACACAGAATATAAGTGGGTGAGATGATTATCTGGCGAGCCAGACAACAGTAGCACTAGTCAGATAAAGAAACTGAGATAAACTCTTAAATTGCTACATGATTTGAGTAACATTCTTGATAAGACATCAAGCTACTGCAGGTCGTTAAAAAGGTTCAACATTTCTATATATATGTATGTATATAGCACAGTTGATCGCCAACCCATTCTCACCCACTAAATACACGGCTAAAAGAGAGAGAGCAAGCAAACAAACAGCATTTTCAACAGGTTTGTCGCAAGTTCCCTGCTCAAACAAACATGCCCCAGCCACCCACACACCCAACTTTGGGGTTGAACAGGAGGCCATCAAAATAGCTGATTGCATTCATTTAATTGTCGGCTATTAGTCACGGGCGATATATATGGGGTATTTAGATCCGCAGTATTATTCATAACTCTTATCAGGCGCACTTTAAGTTTAACATAATAATATGTATGCAAAAAAAAGGATGAAGTTTTAGCTTCAATTTCTTGTAGTTTCAATTAACTATTAAAGACTGCTTTCTTGTTAATCAAGTAATTTTGCGGTCGTTATATGCTTTTTAGCACTAAATATGAACAAAAAAAAATCACAAACTTTTGGATATATAAGTTATGCATGTAAGTGGTATGTGTATGTTTGTGTGTGGTTCCTATGTGGTTGTGTGGTTATGTTTCCGACGCACAGTGGGGCCATTAGAGCTTTTTGTTGCAAAAATCATAACTTTTGAACCAAATGAGATAAGCTAGAAATTTAAATGCCATATGATATCATTTTGATCAACCCATAAAATGAGCGTTCTACGCCTTTAAGATGGCCACTAGGGGGCTCGCAAAGTAAATATTTGTGAAAAAATTAATATTATGATAAGAGAAATTTTTCTTTTATTTTTAACAATTTTTGATTTTTACCTCATTTGTTGAACGGGCGCCACTGTGCGACGTGTCGTTTTTTTCTTTATCGTTTGATTCAGTTGCGTTTGGAAAACATTAGTTTTAAGGAACGTGTGTAGTTGGTTACATATGCATGTATTTAATTATTTATATTTAATTACTGGTGCATTTGCTTGTCAAGTATTGATTTGTTGTTATTTTAATTTTTTGTTTGCGATCTTGTCGTTTTACTCCACTGTCAGCGGCTTTCTTGTTGTTTTACTTTTTACCAGTTTATAAATGCAACGAAGATTTGTAATAGTAATTTAAGCAAACAACTTTTGTATGACGACAAGCACAACGGTTTTTTTTTAAGCTTTCTTAACTCCTCTTCTTCCCTTTTGCTTTGCTTTGCTTTCACACGCAACACTTAAATGCTCCTTTTGTATTTAATTTTCCGCATACTTTATGCTTCTTGTATTTGTTTATTTTCCGGCATGCAGTGGAACTGCAATGAGTAGAGAGCTTTTAGACATTTACATATTGTTAAATGAATAAACACTTTATATATTTGTGTATGGAGCAACAGCAGCCGCAGTAAAATTCACCCACGCACCCCACACAACAGTCAGAAGACTTCTCCTATAACTAGTACACATACAGCGACACCAACTATTTTGTGCTTCAAATTAAAAAATACAATGCCTATTATAATTTCACCATACATACTATACTAACGCGGGCTTTGTGGCTTTTTATATGTGCCATATGCGGGCACAATAATATTAACTTTTTATTCCAATGTTGTAGCTCCCTCCCACTGCATTTTGTTCGTCCAACAAAAAATATAGAATTTACTGCCCGTTCGCGAAATGTGCTAAATAATGCCAAAAACAAGCTGCTCGGGTTTTGAGCAAGCAGTGCGCTGTAGTGTTGTCACCGCTAATTTTGGATGTGCAAATCGTTGCCAATTGCAATTGACGTATGCCACCGAGTGCAGGTGAGAAGAAATAAAAGCAATAATGCAAGTTTCCAACAATTGATATGTGGGCACATCAACATAAGCATAAGTGCAAAATGCAAATAATACATACAGATATCACTGATATGATAGATAGATAGTGCCCTGTAGCTGTATAGCTGTTTCACTCGCACCTCTATACACACACGCGCACTGCTATACACACAGAGCGAGGGCGAGGCAAAAACGAACATGAAAAAATTTTTAGCTAAGAAATTGTCGATTCTTGTACACCAGATTGTTAAACAATTATGTCCAACTCTTTACTGATTCGGTCAAGGTTTCAGCATATAACTGCTTGCACATAAACACGCCTAAAATTTAATAACTTTTTCCGAGCAAGTTGGGTTGGTATTTCTGGACGGGCTGCTGCTGCTGGATTTCTGTCGGTGCATCGATAATCGTTTGAAACTCACAACATATTTGATTTTGCATTATTCGTTTAACTTTAACACACAACCCGTATTGACTTTTTTGCTTTGTCAACTCTTAAATTTTCTTAGGTATTTACACTTTTTTATTAACGCAACACCAACACACACGAAAGAGTCACCGACATAGGAGCATGATTGCAAGAAATTTACAAGGTGGTGCTAAGTTGTGCGCAATTTGGACTGCGCAGAATTTTTGACGTCATACATTCACATTTATCAGGGCTGCTCAAAGAATTCTAAGTAGGGCTGCAGAAAACGATTTGATATCGGCATGTTTTAAGCAAAACATCGAACAGGTTTATATATCGAGTGTTCGGTAAAGTGGCCAGACTTTAAAAAGCATTGTAATCGATGAAACAGCTATTGCTGTTATATCGAAGGTCTGTAATGACTCTGTTATCATTCAAAAAGTCAATTGGTAAAAACGCCTCAGGTTTTATTTCGATTTCAAAAGAATTTAATGCAAATTGGTGGTTTTTGTTTAATCTATGTTTTATTTAATTTTCTGTAAATTATTATCATTTGTTCAATGTGTCCATGCGATAAATAAATGTTTAAATTAATTAAATAATATTAAAATAATAACTTTACATTACAGAATTGAAAAACAATATTATGGTATATGGTTCTCTGTGCTTTTTTCGTTTCAATTGGTAAGCAAGCTTTAAACTGGATATCAATCTATTCGAATTGTTAAACAAAAAATATTATAAAAGAATAAATCTGTTAGTGACTATTTTCTTGTTCTCAATGTTATAAAGCTGGTGCTAGCTATGTATTTCGAGAGTTTTACTCGGTTTCTTCAACTAAATAACAGCTACAAATTATAGATTAATTTATAATTGAATAAAAACAATTTGATGTCGTATATACCAACGAAATGCCAAAAAGGTAATTTCTGGTGTCCTTTTTCACTCCAAAACACTCAATTGACTATAAAAAACTCGTACTACATGTTTTTGCAAAATACATATACAAAAGGTATATCATTCTCACGGTTGAAACATGTTTGAAACACAATTCCTAGCGAGTGATATGCGTTAAATTTTCGTCATTGCCTTTTGATTTTAACAAATTACAAATTAGATACATTTTGATCGTATTAATTATGAGCACAATAATAGATTTAACAAATAATTTTATGTGTATGTGTTTATGGTTTTAGATTTGTTTATGTTTTTTGTTTTTTGATTAAGCTTATAACTAGGAAAATAATATTTATGAAACATTTTCAAAATATTTTGTGTGCAATCATTTTTCAACAATAATAATAGTAATAATAATTATAATAATGTTTGGAAGCACTGCTTTAACAAATACAAGACTGTTTATTGCATACGAATTAAAATTAATTCACACAATTAATTTGACAAATTGAATATAAAAAAAAGAAAAGAAATTGTCGCAGCGCTTTGTAAAAATTTGGCCGAAAGTTATTTAGTTTGTTCACAATAATTTGTATAATGTATGTAAAATGTATTTTTGTATATAATAGTATAACAAAAATAGGGGCTGAAGTTGGTGTTCTTATTCTCAATAGTTGTTCTTCTTCTTTTTGTTGTATTTATGTTGTATGTTGTATGTTGTTTTAGTTGTTGCATTTATCCCGTCATCGTCGACGCATCAGCCGTTCAAATGGGACGCGTAAAGTTAGCCGGAAACAGGCCCTTCTCGTTTGTGCCTTCCTTTTGACCCATTAGCCATCCCTCCTCCTGCAAATTGTTAATAAAAAACTGTATTCAATACAAACATGTAGTGAAATTCTTATCACATAGCACTTGGAAGGGCAACTAGCGCATGCGTATAACATAATTAGGATTCGTTTTGTGGAGCAATCATTAGCTGTGTGGCAACGCAAATAGTTTTACCTGATCCTCGGGATCGTCGTACTCAATGACACGTATGGTATCGCCAATTTCGAAGCTCAGCTCATCAACATCCTCCTTCACATAGCCATAGGTCGCCTTCACGCGATATAGCACACCAGGTGGCAAATCAGCGGTATTGGCATCTGTGAATAAAGTTCCGGTACAATTTATAACCTCAATTCAATTGAACATAAGTGTATTAGATATTATAACATGTACATTATAAATATAGTTTATATGCATAACTCAATTTTTAGTGCACAATAACGCAAAGCAAGAACAGAACTTGCTGTTAATAAAAACTTTGCAACCTGCATGGGTAAGTTAGTTTTTGGTATTATTTTTGGCGGCAAAACAGCTCCATCGATAATACAACAGTTAAGCAGCAAACGTGCAAGCGGTGTTTTTTTTTAAATTGATGGTGATTCAAATGTATGAAAGACAACTTAAAAATAATTACCTACATACTGCTTAAGCCACCTGCAACCATTATAAACCAATAATTACTACGATTTTATTATATGAATGAATGTGTGTGTGTTTTGTAACTTTAATTTTTATAGCCCAACTGTTTAATGTACAAGCATGGAAAATAATACTAAAAATGCATGTGAAAATTGTGTTTTTAAATGTGCGTTTCAAAGTGAACAGGGCTGTTTTACAAGTTGCTGACGCCATCTATAGTTAGGCGGCTCAACTGCAAAGTAAAATTCTTATGTTCGAATTGTATGCTTTGTAATGATTTTGTTAATGAGATGGCACCGAAAAAAATGGACTACTTCCAAAGAATCGACCCAAATGTAGTTTAAAATATATATATATTGTAGATATCCCTAAAACACACATGCTTTTTTTGATCCATTGTATACAATTTGCGGTTAACAATACGAATACAGATACAGACATCATATAACAGAAACTGAAGCTTTAATTAATACAATATACAGTAGGCTGGCGATCAGGCTTTATCAGGCACCCCATTTAACGCGTATTTAGTGAATAGGTGTTGTTGTTGTTGGTAGTGAGCATAACCACAGACAGACACACGAGTGATAGAAAAATACAGAGAGAGAGTAAGAGAGAGAGTAATGCACAGACAGACCCAGTTGTTTGTTTTTGTAAGGTTGCGAGTATCGATCGTACTCACCCATGGGCACTTCGTAGATGCATTCGTCATCATCGTCAAAGGGATTTTTATTAGAATGCTTATTAACAGTTTGGCTATTAACTAATTGTTTTTTGCTACGGCTAACTGTTTCTGTATCTGTAACTGTAACTGAGTGCGTTGTACCATTTGTGTTTATTGTCATCGTTTCTTTACCTAATTTCTTTTGCTTATGCTCCTCGAATGAACTCGTATTGCCATTCGCGTTCGTTGGACCACCATCGGGCAGCTCTTTCGGCTGCTTGCCCGGCTCTTTCGGTGTGACGCTGGTCGTCGTGGTAGTGGTGTTGTTGGTGGTGGGTGGTGCTGCTGCTGCTGCTGTTGCTGTTGCTCCCGCTTCATTGTTGTTGCCATTCAATGTGCTTGTTGTAGTTGTTGTCGTCGTTTCCTTGGCATCTGTTGTTCCCTCACTGTTTGTTATCTCTTCTGTCTTTGCTGTTGTAGTGGTTACCGTTGTATTCGCATTCGGACTGCTCAAATCTTCACTCTCCACCAGCTTGGTTGTTGTTGTTGTCGTAGTGATTGTGGTGCCATTTGTTGTTGCCTTCTCCAGTTGCGGACTGTGTGGTGGCTCTGTGGAAATCTGTGCCGACTCTAGCGTCGGTTCTGGCGTTGAAGAAACTGAATCAAATCGTGGCTCAAGCATTGACGAGCTTGTAGATGATGCTATTTTTTGTTTTGTTTTTTTTTTATTTTTATATTCGTGTGTTTTATACGTTGAAATTGTTGTATGTTTGATTTGTTTTTAATATGTGTGTGGTTGTTGTTGGTTGTTGTTGTTAATTTATTTTGTTTGGGTTGTTAGCATCATTCCAACAAAAACAATACATTTTTTTTAATTCATAAAAAGGAGAAAAAGTAAAAGAATGTATATAACTCAACACATGCATTTGTTAAGGGCACATTAATAGGGTAGTTGAAAGATTCTGTCAGATCGTAAAACAAAAAAAAGCAATAAACATGCAACATTCCATTTGTTTGGGCCACAGTCTGCAGAAGCCTTTAGTTTTTTTTTTTTAAATACATATATACCAGACCGCACTTATTTACAAATTTTGTCTAAAAGTTAAGCCCTTAAACAAATGGATTGTTTGGTACATATTCTATGCTATAATTCCGACAACAAAAAAAGTTAACAAAATTAGTTGGCGACAACTAAAAAATATTTATAAATTGCCAAAAACTAAAAAAAAAATCATCTGTTTTGAAATTTTGCAGACAAAATATAATAAAGGTGCATTAAAAAAATAATAAATATATATGAGAAAAATATACAAATATTTTATATATTGTGTATAATATTGAGTTCTTTTTTTCAAAGGGGTTTTATACATAGAATTAAGAATTGGGAATTTATTTTACACTTTGGCGATGTGTAATGTAATTTTTTTTTTACAGTTTTAAGCAATTTATAATTGATATTTTTTTGTGTTTTAATCAATCGAAAAATAAAGGGAAAAAGCAAAAAATAAACAAAATAAAAATTGAAAATGCGTAAGATTTCATAAATATCAAAAAACAACAATTAACTAATATAATCAAAAAACGGAAATCGGTTTAGATATATCCATAAACCTTGTGGGGCAACCACTACTTACGACTGTTGGCCAGACTGGAGCCACCGTTTGTGGTGATTTGATTTTGATAGTTGCTGTTATTGGCATTGGCATTATTTAGCTTATTCACTGGCGATTCCACTGGACTCGAAGTCTTGATGGCGTTTACTGTGCGAAAAATAGATATTATAAACAAATATGAAAATGTATACTATATGCCAATTGCTTACTTGTTTGTTTGCGCAACGTATTTGAGCCACGTTGCGATTCTGTGGCCAGCTTATCAACAATTGCCTCAAGTTCCGCATAGATCTAAGTATAAAACCATTTGACAGGTTTAAAACAGTGATAAAAGGTTCGTGTCTTCGCTTACCTTGGCCGTTTCATTGTGGAATACTTGTTCCGTGGCGAACAGTGTCTGCAAATTGGTAACCAAAAACAATATTCTCGAATCGTAGAGGGCAGGCAGCTCATCGTGCAGTTCCGTATTCAAGATTTCGTAGGTGCGACGAGCCTCCTCCAACTGTTCACGACCTTTGGTAAGCTGCAAATGAGCACAAAATGCATTTTAGCTTATAATTCCCAAGTGGTTCTAGCTTTTACTAACCTTTACATCATCCTTGCGCTTGTTGGCATTGGCCTGCAGATTCTGGAACGAATGACGTTGGCCATCGTAGTCGATTAGCTTGCGATTGCGTTTCTCCACCTTCTTCTTCATTTCCGGAAACTGTCCGGTGTATGTGTTGAGCGGTATGAGCACCTGATCACCCAATTTATGTGCAAAGTCCAGCCACAAGCTCTCCGAGGCAGCAGTTTGTGCTTGCAACGCATCATAGCCGCTCCATTGTGGCTCATAGATCTCGCAAACGGCATCCATAAGTGACTTTGAGGCGGTTTGTGCAGCTGTAAAATAAAAACACTATTTAAGTATTTCTCAATTGTTTATGGTTTTTAAGAACTTACCGCGTATGCATCTTATGTAGTTGTTAAACTCTTTTTGTAGTTTGTTGGCATTTGTTTGTTGGCGATTAAAGTTATTCAAATGATCATCAAAGATCTCATCTGCGGTGCGATCAACTTTGCCCAAGTTTTGTAGAATCTGCAAGAGCAAAGACAAAAAACTGTCAGTCAATGTGGGTGTCTCAAACCAAGGTCGTTTTTCAAGCCCGACCCACACGTAATCTCAGCCCAATTACCACTGTAGTGGCAACATATTTCATTTGCACTTACACACACACACACACACACACACACACACACACACACTCGCTCACACAGCCAGCTAATGGCGCATTTATAAATAAGAAAAAATCATTTGGCAAGCATTGAATGTGCCCGGCTAAAGTTTTTTGTGAACTCGCAAAAAATAGCATCGCAAAGAGAAGACAACAAAACGAGAAGTGTAAAAAGTGCTAAATCTGTTGCCACATGGCACGTCCACGTCCGATTGGGGTTAAGAACGCTGCCTCCGGTCAACTTTTGTGGCTGCAAAAACTACTTCAAGACAAACAACCAAAAAAAACCAAAGACACAAAATTGCCAAACACTTTGCCACAAGACCGAAATCTAACAAGCATTAAGAATGTAGCAGTTCTCTACAGAGTAGGACAGGGGGAGGGGACGGGGGTAGGAGGTAGTGTTGATAAGTTGTCAATTGCTGACACAACCTTGTAACAGTTTCCAGCTAAAACCACCCACGTCACAAATCTGACCCCCTCACAACAAACAAATAATAAATGAGGCATTGCCAGCTGCAAGGAGAGCAAAATAGAGAGAGAGAGAGAGAGAGAGAGAGAGAGCGTAGGCTATTTTGCATGCTGCACAACAACACATTGCGTATACGCAGCGTTAAAAATTCTCTATTTCCATAGAGAGATATAAAGCTAACAAACAGCATTAGGGCAAATATTTGGACGACAAGATAACGAGATAAGAAATCAACATTCTTAGCAACTTAGAAACTTGTGTAAACTGTTAAGATAATTCGCCTACTTAGTGGGCCACGTTAGCAAGAAAAAACACTTTGCAAACCTGTAGAATGAGAGAGCTGTTTAAACTTCCTCCATAGGAAATGATACCTTAAAAGCTGACACTCAACCGTTATGCATAAAAATATATATACTTATAAGCTTATGTGCTATGCATATTAAATAAGGCACTTAAAACAATTTGATGTAAGCGTCATAAAACGTGAAAATAACAAACAAGACGAAGCTTAAATGCCCTTGAAAAATAGTGGAGATAAAAATTTGGTAGTTAGGAAAGTAGAAAAAGAACTTCAACTCTTTCGTAAGTCTTACAACTTTTCGCACAGTGTACCTGTCACATATAGTATGTATTTTAACTATGGGCACATTCAACAAGTGTAGCTCACACACACACACACACACATAATACCCTTTTATGGATATATGCGACTTTATTGTGGGTAGTTTCCCAGCAACTTGTTGACGCATTTGATGACCATTTTTGTAACTGAGAAACCGGCAAAAGCAAGACAAGAATAAGCCAAGTCTCTTAACTGTACGAATGTGATTTCGTGTTATTGTTATTGTTAACCTTAATTGGTAGATCAAAGACTGCACTTACATATACAGACACACATAAAACTCTGTTTGTTGCCCACGTGTCGAAATCTTCAAAACCAAATGCAGCAGGGCATTGTGGGCGTGTGTGTTGTGTGTGTTGCCATGGTCAAAAGCGTTCATTAATTAACACAAACAAATAAACGAACGAAATTATTATCAATTTCATTCTCAATTAGCTTATAAGGCTGCCACAACTTCTATGCAAATAGATATGAATAGATATGACGATGAACGGTTTATGGCCAAATGATTGAACCTAGTGTGGTTATCATGGAACCACCACAGAACCACTTCCGCTGTCCTTCTTCATACGTGTGTGCTATTATTTTTGTAATGTCTCGGAGCAAGTTTGCGTCATCAAACTGGCCCAGCTATATTCATATACATATATGTATAGAGTATATATCTAGCTAGCGTGTGTCATTTATTTTAAAATTTTTGTGCCGTCTCCTATATATGCATGTATCTGTACCCAATGTGTGTACTATATATAGTCTAGTCAAATATACAAGATGTGAAAAGTTTTGTCTTTTTGGCTAATTCCACGCAACATGCAACATGTGCGTATGAAAAACGTGGGCTAAGCTTTTGGCTTCAAGCCAGACACAAAGCTTCGTCATAGGGGCGTTTAAGTGTGTGGGCGTTACCAAGTGGAGTCAAAACGATGACAACATCGCAGCAACAAGGACAACCTACATGTGTATAAGTATCTTGTAGCTGCAACAAATCAACTTTCAAATAATGTGCAACAATCGATGCAAAACAACAATAAGAGATGGGCAGGCGAACAAAAGTAAAGTGCAGCAGCTATAACATATTGTAAAAGCGGGTGGTGCACTGATTGGATTGTGCGCTAAGAAGGGGAGGGGCGGTGGTAGCTGGGGTCTATAAGCAAACGTTGGCCCAGTTTATAAGCAGTGAACAGACAGCTACAACAAGAAGAAGGCAAACACACAAAAAGAGAAAGAAGCCAAAGTAAAGGTTGGCAACGACCAAAAGTTACCTTATTTCAGTCGTCCAACTTTACAACTCAACTAAAACACCCTATACGAACTGTTGCTCGTGTCTAGGGTATTAGAAATGGCAACGCCAGCTAAACTAGAAATTATTGTGCGAGAAGAGCAAGCAGAAAAAAAGGGAATATTAAACATAAACAGGCAACAGACAGCACAAAAAACTTTTGTAGAAATTGCCGCCGCCGGCAAAAGTGCGCGAGACAAGTGCGAGAGAAAAGAGTGTGAGAGAGAGAGAGAAATGGGCATGAAAAATGTGCCACGAGCAGATCGGTGTCAGAGTTGCCACGCCTTACTTTGTTTTACTTGCCGGCTGCCAATGGCCTCGCCTCGAATTGCCTAGCGGGAAAAGTTGAGGCCGTTTGCCAACACTGCTGCTGACAAGTGCCGCCTAGTTAAATGACATGCAAGCTAGTCAACTCTGTAAGTACTATAACTAGCGGTAAAAGCACACACTCTCCCACTCTCTCGATTCTTGTGCAGATGAGAGCAAAAACAACAAAAAGCTGTTGTTGTGGGCAGTAACAGGTTTTTGCAGTTGCCTCACCTCGCCATTCCCACCCCCAAGTAAGTCAGTCATATGACTTACACTTAGCTCACATCGCGTTAGCCGTAAAAAAAAAAAAACAACATGCTAACAAATAAAAACAATCTACGATGAGCAGGGAGAACAGATCGTATATCGTGTTAGCAAATAGTCATTAATAATACTTTGTTAGAAACTTTAAAGTTTTTTATTTAGGGAATTCCCTGTAACAAAGTCAAGTTATGAAAGTTGATCGCATTTCTGGTACAGGGTATATGTGTATATGTTTTTCCTATAATATATGTACACATGTTTGTATGTAAATTAAAGCATTTTATTACGCAATCGCATTCGAATTCGATTTGTTTATGCGACGATTTCAACTTTGGCTTAATTTACATAATTTCTTTTAATGCATGTCTATCTCTCTCCCTCTCGCTCGCTCTCTTTCTCTTCTCTTTCATTGATCGCTGCGTTTTGGAGCTTTCTTTCGCATTCGATGCGACGTTATCGCTTTAAGCCTAAGCAAGTGGAAAGTGAAACTCGGTAGAAAGTTCGACGCAAACTCAAAATGCCCAAAGAAAATAACTAATATTTATCTATGCTAGAGAGCGACTCTCCCAATCATTTGATTTATCTATTAGCATTAGTTATAACTTAAAGTTGTATATCATTCACAAGAGAATAGCGTGTCTGAAGTCTTTGTCTTGAATCAGACAGGTGTAAGTTACGTAAGACAAAAGAATTCAACTGAAAAGAACAGTCTGCGGTTAACCTGTTCGAAACAAACAAACAAACAACAAAACCAAAACTGTCCCCAACGGAAATAGGCGGCGTCATTTAAACACACTCACACAAACAGACACATATGAAGTTAATGTTATAAGCGACATAAAATATTGGAAAACCTGTCTAAGCTTTAGCTACGTGTAGTATTCGAAAGGCAATATTAAACACTTTTTGTTTGGCATTTCATTCAATAATTATCTGAATTTTTCTTCATACTTGAATTGTTTTTGTTGATGCCATTTGGCTTTTCTTTTCATTTTGTGAATTGGTTTTCAATTCGTTACGCTGTTGTTGTTTATCTAACCTGCTGCTCCGCATACCGCTTTGCAATTAGCCTTACACGTTTTCTATTTATTCAAAAAACATTTAGTTTCAGTTTTCACTAACGCATCGCATTTACTTAGCCAACTACCAACCAACCATACCATACCATTCAATGCAATGTAATGGATTGTTGTGATTTTGTTTGGCTTCATCGGAAATACCGTCAAATGCAATTAGCATGGCTAAAAGCGCAGCGGTAAATCAATTTACTGCCTCTATACAGCTTTAAATATGCAAATGAGCATTAAAATAATACAAAACATGAGTATGTAAAAAATATGTATGTGCATTTAGTATAGGTTCGCTGTGTTGGCTAATAAGAAATGCAAATATTTTTGCCAACTGCAAAGAATTTACTAGGCCAAAACATTTATACACAGCACTATGTATGTATGTATATTTGTCTGTATATGTAAGTTGTTTAGGTGTCTGCTTAAAGCTCTTCGTATAAGTAAGTAAGAACGAAGCATATATACACCCAGCAAAAAAATGTTAGTATTAAACTAGCAGCACGAGTTTTATGAAAACTAGTTAAATTTCATTCAAACTTTATTCACAAAAAATGTAAAATTCTTTGCCAAACACAAAAATACTTTTAAATTTTCAATTTATGTGCCAAATAGATAATCTACTCAATAGTTAATCTACCCGAAACACATGCACACTTTGATTTTTTTCTGCTTGTGTGTGTATTGTACTTTTGTTTATTTTCTTTCACTTTTGGCAGAAACGTGAAAAATGTGACGCTGCTGTGCCGTTATACATATACATACATATGTATGTATGTATGTACTAGAAAGAAATAAGCTCAAAACCTGTGCTCAAACAATAGCTGTGTACATATGTACACACATTATATTATATAAGTGTTTGTGGTCGTGCCCAGGCATATGATAGACCCATGCTAATCAATCACAAGCTATTGAGAATATGTGTACATCGATAATGGGTACAATATACTCTCATATATGTATGTTAGGTACTTTGCATGTCTCGATCGGCGGCAATGCGGTCAAAAATCATGAGCTCACACTTAGCACATGTCTCATTAACAAACTATTAGAGTGTCACTTATAGTTAGTTAGTGCGACTTGGCAACATTTTCAGGTCATTCTTCGCTTTAACAATGCCGTGCAAATCAAAAAAGATCTAGCCCAGTGTTTACTTGGCTGTTGCCTAACAACAGGTAGACACTAAATCAACCATTTTCTAAAGATTTGAGAGGCTTTGGCACGTGATTTGCATATATGTATGTATGTATGTATATCAAAAGTTGAAATCAATGTACTTAACGGCACGTGACGCCGCATGAAAAACAGTGTTGAGCAATCAACAACAATAGTACGCTCCATTAAAATCAAACATATACGAGTAAACAAATGGATGCTTTGGATGAACTTTATGGCTTTGTAGTTGTGTAGATTTGTTGTGTGTGCTGAACTGTGGAAATCGGGTCAAGAGCAACAGATACAAACAGACTGCTTTGCAGGGTATTAACCACAAAACAAAATGTTAGTATTTTTTTTAGAGAGTGTTGGGAACTAATAAAGTAAGCAGCTGGTTTACACAACAAACAGAACACTTAAAATAATATATTAGTACTATTTTGATTGAATCAAAACCACGACTTGTAACTATTAATAGGTATAATTAAGAATTGTCTGTTTTTAGTGCAATTAAAAATTAATGAGAAACTTTTCACAACGAATCCATAAGCGTGTGAACAGTTTTTTGTCACAAACATATGTTGAGGTTTTCCAAAACCATTAACCTCAAGTTATCAAAGTAAATACTTCTATGTGATAAATTACTATTCCATTCTCAACATTTTGTTATCAATTTTAATTTAAACGGAAACACGAATTGTACACCAAATATTTTCATTCTAATCGTTGCATTCTAACCGAAATCTGCCGCAGAAGTTAATTTATGACACCAACTAAAGTAAAGTAAATACTAAGCAAAAACAAAAAAAAAATAAGTGTTAACAACAATCAGATACAATAAAAATTGCGCAACGGGCAACGAAGTAAGTGCTTGGACAACGTTTAAGGTGCTGATAACACAAAATTCCATTACAGTAAACACATACTTTTTAACAGCTACCAAATCTTAAAGATAAGCGCAAAAGTAACTTTTGTTGCTACTCGCTTCGTAGCCAAAAAATAAAACCTACTTGATAATTTCTATCTGTTTCGCTCACTTTCCATGATGAGCAAAAATAAGAGAGAAAAAAAACTGTGCCAAAACAGATTTCGTGCATGCCTAATAAAAACTTAGTCAGACACGAGCTTAATTATATAGTACAACGATGTGTGAGAGATGTTGTATATTGTAAGTATGTAGTAGGTACAGTTAAGCTGCTTGATTTTGATGGCGTGTCAGAGGAAATTTCGCTGTCAGAGACTTGCTCACAAAACACAAAACACAGTTGAGACAAGTTGACGTCGGCACGCATCGCTACCGATTGACAATTTCATACAGCCCTCTGCCCCTGCCCCTGCCCCTGCCCCTCGACTTTGCTACTACTATTATATAAAAGCCAAGTCAGTGAACTGACTATTAAAGGATTGCGCAAAAAAAAAACATACACATATTTCTCTCTCTCACTTGATCGATGCCACCAAATGGCTTACAAGACAAACACCTGAGGCACATACATATATGTATGTATTTATGTGTAAGAATGCACAACAACAACAACAACTAGTACAACAAGCTGTTACATGCAGCGTATTTTTTTTTCGGCCCAGTCAACTGCAAACGGCCCCGACCAGGCCAAGCCAGGCCAATTGGCAATTTCAATTTATTTACATTGAATTGAAATGTTCAAATTGCATTTTACGTTGTGTTGCGTACGTAGCTGGAATTGCATTAGCCAAATGCATTGCAAATTGCATTAACAATTGGAATTGTCGTTAACATTTATTCGTTGCTTCGAGTGCAGCCATTTTTACTTAAGAATATACATACATATATCTAACCTGCAAAGAGATAAAAATGCCAAAAAAAAAAAACCACAAAGAAAACAAGTCTTAATAAATTGTCTGCTGGCATTGAAACAAGTTAAATACAGATAAGCTCAAATGAGTGATAATAAGCGCTATTTAATGAGAGAGCTGAAAATTACATACTATTATAATCTTGCACAATTGTGCGCCATAATGGCTCATTAAGTTAGTTGGTTGTACTAGCAAGATTTTGATTTTCTTTCCAT
Source organism: Scaptomyza hsui (assembly GCA_018152825.1). Lineage (NCBI taxonomy): Eukaryota > Metazoa > Arthropoda > Insecta > Diptera > Drosophilidae > Scaptomyza > Scaptomyza hsui. The sequence goes on from JAECXO010000002.1 coordinate 11,211,806, forward strand.
TGAATTCTAATAAGCAATTTCTACTTTGTGATTATCTAGATTCGAGAAAGAAAGATTGAAAAAACCCAACCCAAAAAAACGTCAAACAAATCTCATTGAAATTAACGATGCCTACGCCTCCAACTGTGCCGCATTTACTTCCGTTCATCAACCCTCCATCCCCCCTCTTCTAGTTACATAAAGCTTAGGCAATTGAAAAAGCCGACGACAACCTTCAGAAATGGAAATGGTTCGAATTTAGTGCATTATGATTGCACTCTAACAATTGTCCCTGATTGCTATGAGCCGGTGTTCAGTTCAACGGTTATGCAACAATGCAGCAACATCAAGGTTACCCCTCCCCTCCCCACCCCTCTTCACCCACAATCAAAGTGGGTTCCAGGTGCGGATTCGTTAAGCCTCCATCTCGGTGCAACAACGCTTAGATTTGTGAACTATGCTAATTTTTTCTCATTTTTTTTTGCTATGCTGAATTCCACTTGGCGATGCATTCGGGCGTAAAAAACAAGCAGAGAGCTACAAAAAAAATATAAAAAAATTGAGCACGTAGCAATTAAGCGAAATTAGGCAAACGTTTGTTGGCTGGGGCGTATACGTAATATTGTTGCAAGAATATTTGCAGCTGCCTAGTGGGAGAGACAGAGGGGCAGGGTGCGAGACAAAGCGAAAGCCAAAGAAAGTTTTGTCACTTGATTAGCGACTTTTAACGACTCAATTAAGCAGAAGACAGGAGAGAGAGAGGGGAGGCTTATAAAATTTGCATTTTATATTTATAAATAAAAAAGCGTTGTTGATTGCATAAGCTGAAACGCAGTTGTAGCTTTGAAACCGGTTCTGTTTTTTCCTATAGTAGCTATTGTGAGTTGTGTTTTTATTTGGTAGAGCTCTGACAGCACTTTCGCAAATAGAGACAACCAAACAAATAAACTATACTATGTTGTTGCTGTATATTTATAATCATGTTTACAGGGTGCTTGAAACAAAGGCCACCCAAATGCGCTTCCCAGGGCTTGTGTATCTTTTATCTAGCAGCAGCTGCTGCTGCTGCACAATTCTCATATAACATTCACTGTATAAAAAAGTGGAACAACATCCAAACGAACATCGCGTGTCAGCGATCCCCCTTTTTGGGTTGACTGATGCTTTTGTTCTAGGGCAGCCAGAGTTTTCTCTCCATTTTCACATTTGCGCCAAACAAAAGCTAGCGAAAATTAGAATTCAACAATGTTAGAGATAGAGTTTCACAGGAAAAGCTATAGAATTTATTCTATATACAAAAACGTTCCTTAATCAGAATGCTCTATTTTGAGCTGATAATCAATATAATTTAGAATTTCTTGCTAAAAATATCGCAATTGCCTTCATAAACATAAATCGAAATAAAGTGAGTAAGCTTTTTACTACACTCAAAAAAAAAAACAACACGAAAATCGACTATGAAATTGTTAATTCTACTATGTTGTTGTTCAACAAATATTTATTTGTCATACACACATAAGTTTTGAGTTTTTAGAATATTTAAAAAAAATAGTTCTATTTTTATTAAAAACACATACTAAAACCTTTAATTATACTTTCACTAAAATAAGCGAGGCTTACTTGAATTTTTGAGAATCGGGGAGTAGAGCAGTGTCTTTATATTCGTTAATTTTAAAGTGAGTTAAATTAAAGTAGTATTAGTTTAGTAACGTTTTTTTCTGAGTGTAGTATCTACAAGAAATTCCCGCTTTTTTTTATGGGGTTTAAGAAATCGCTATATAATATTTTTAGAATATTTTAGCAACAATGGATATATTATACACTTTTACTACATAATTTTCGTGTGCTTGTAGTATATATTAAGTATACGAAATTTATGAATTTGTCATAAATTTGATTTATGAGTTTTTGAACAATAAACAATTCGGCGCTAGTTTACTGATTTAATCATTTTTTAAAATATATGTGTATATCAGCTAGAAAATAGTATGAACTATATAAAATCTATAATGTTCTTGCCAATTTGAGTCAAATCGATTAAATCAAATAATTGCAACAATACACGTAAAGTTGAGCTGTACTTTTTTATTGTCTTTTTGTGTGCTGTTGTGTGCGTGAGAGAGCGCCGCTAATAAAAAGTGAACAGCTGAAAATTACGTATACGACCTGTGTGTGAGCACTGTGAACAGTAATTGACCTTGCGAACCACTTTACGATTGCTTTTGTTTTTATTTTGTATTTTTGTTGATAGATATTTTGTGTTTTTCACATTTGATATTAAGTATTGTTGCTTTATAGCGCCCACAAAGGTGTTGATAATGAGTTTCAAGAGCTTAACACTAATGAGATACTCTACATATAGAGTTCATGCGCCGACACTTGAACTTTAGACATCATCGGCTACAAAATTGAATTGTAAGGCTGCTGCTGCTGTCTGGACTTGGGAGTCGTTGAGTTATGGCAACGTCCGTTGTTGCGGCAGCTGGACACAATTGCATAAAATGAATCAAGTGAAGTGCCGATAAATGTCTAAACGTAATTCAATTGTTATGCAATCAAACAAGTGACGAGACACATTCAATGAAAAGTGAGAAAAAAAGAAAGAGAAGAAAAGAAAAGGAAACAAAATAAAATGATATAAAACGTTTCCCACATTGCGAGCGTTGATTATTGTTGGCAATTTCTATAATTGAATTTTTTAATAAGCTCGCACATACAATATTCACTTGCATACCCCCATAATCAAATGGCTTACACACACACACACACACATACACACACTCCAGACCATTATCAGCGCACGTCAGCATGAATTGTATCCGTATTCATTGTGACAGTGCCTTCTATCTCGACTCGCATACTCCATTCGAGTACATATATTATTTATTATCTGCTGTCTCGATTGAATCGTTTAATATGCGATCGTCAGCTGAATTAACGCCCCCCAATATTATTGTTTTAAGTGAGGGGGCGTAAAAATGCTGCACCTGCCAAACAATTGTCATAAGACATATTTATTTATCTATTGAAAACCCAAAAAGGCAAACTGCTGGCGCTTTATTTATTTAACTTAGAACTCAAGTTCAATTGCAAATTTTGGGCTGTAGTTTCAGGTTACTGTAAAAACATATGCTCATGTACTCATGTTGCCTGGGAAAAAATTATGTACATATATGTGTGTAATGTAAAAGCTTAAATTTCCGCTATTTAACTGTTTTCGTTGAGCTTTTTTTCAGTTGCAGTGAGTAAAGCAAATATTGAATGACACCCACAACAATTCTTATCTGTAATTAATCTGTATAATATAATCAATTAAAATTACTTGATTCTCGCTTATCGCTGCGATTAGCATTCTTTTAGTTGACTTTTTACGCAATCTTGTTTTTAAGTATAAAACAATTGACATTTAAAAAAAGCGACAACGAACACGAAGTTCAATATGCAACAGGCAAGTTTGTGAGTTTCTAAAAATGTGTGCTGCCAATAAAATGTCAATCGTTGATGCAGTTCACAAAACATAGAAATAGGGAGCGAGTGCAAGAGAGAGGCGAGAAGTTGAGTTGAAGAAGTGAAAAGCAAATTTTGGCAGCTGTTGCGGGACGCGCTTAAAAATAGTAGCAACAAATATGCGAGACAGCAGCGCGGGCGAAATTTCGCAAAAATAAAATAAATAAAATTACTTATGCGAAAGAAAAAAAAACAAAAAGAAAAGAAAAGAAAACTTGAGATATGTATACAAAAATCGAAGGCGACGATGGCTAGCGCATAGAGTTATAAAACAAAATGCAAAATGTATGTGTTGGAAGAAGAGTGAAGAGAGGCGTCTATTTAAAGATTGACTGCCGACTGGCGACATTTTCACGTTGTTGGGCCAGTCACGCACCCAAAATGAAAATGTATCTCTAGGCATACCACCCATAAATACATACATACTCGTACATACACGTATGTATCTTGTAGTTATGCCACGAATGTGTGTATTTCGGATTTGACAAGTTTTCTCTAAAGAAAATGTGTGTGTCTTCTTCGGTTTTCTTTGCTGGGATACAATAGCTTGTTCCGCTTCTCAGTCTCTTTTTCTTTCTCACATTCTCTCCCGCGCTCACTCTCTTTGACTAACTATCTCTCCCATTATTACATATTGTACATTTATCGAAATGAGCACACACAATGTGCAAATACAAAGCGCCGGGCAGCGAAAACGTGCTCAGTACAAACTAGTCTATAATTTTAAAAATAAATTCTTAGGCAAATTATGAAATATCCAATTCTTCTTCGTTTGCTTTTGGGCCATTTATACAAAACTCTGCATATATACAGGAACTTGTGTTTCTAATTGAAATTACACTGCAAGATCGTTCGAGGCTTTTTTTTTACATTAATTTTACAAAAGTGCAATCTAAATTTAATTGTTATCCAGGAAATGCCAACTTAGTATAATGATTCTTCTAGCTTGTTTAAAATAGATTCAGGCGTTGCAATCCGACATTTACCAAAGGCCCAAAGAATTTGTTCAAGTTTAATGACCAACACGAGCGAAGCATTTGCGCATCCCAAAAGAGCACACAACATAGAAAATACCAACGAACTTTAGAAATCCAACTGTAAATGCCAAGACACAAACACACACACACACACACTCTCACTAAAAAGACAACTAGGCAGAGCTAGAGAGAAAAAGACAGAGACGGAAGCAAATCAATAGAAGCAGCCAGAGTCTAGCTAGAGTTAGGCGCTTTAAGGCTTGGAAAGAAAAAGCATCACTCAGAGCTTAGATTACAGCATTTCTGGTTGCCTTGGAATGCTGCTTTGGCCGAAAACTTGTTTACGTGCCAACGAGTGGGTCAAACTGCAGCTTTTTACACTCTTTTACTTTATATATATTTGTGTGTACATGTAAATCTATAAATGTGTTTGTCTGCGCGTATTGACATTCACATTAAAGTTGATCAGCCGCTCCTGGACCAACGTTCGAGCGCCAAACTTTCACTTGTACATGCTGCGACGGCAACGAAGGCGGCGGCAAACATGAAACCAGAGAAGCAATAACAACAACAATAACAAAAACAACAGAAGACAGAGACGAAGCTTTGAACGATGAAAATCATCGCCAGAAACTTGATCGCTCAAACCCACACACACACAAACACACAGATAAACTTAAGAGCTTCACATTGCAACGCCCTAGCGAGACGACAGGTGGCGGTGGAGCATCTTGTCTTGTTGTGAGTATATTTTTATTGGTCGAACAGCGTTAGCTTTGTAAATAACTTTTACTATAATGGACCCTCTTACTTATATGGGGTATCTTACTTTGAAAATTGGTATAATAAAAAATGGCTAGTTAGACTTTAAAGTAAATTTAGTGAAAACACAGTACCCTTTTCATTATTTGATTATTTGACAATTTACAATTTCCAAAATGTACATAATTTTTTTACACTGAACTGTTGCTTCTGTCAATGACATTTATAGAGCTTCTAATTGGTCATACAGTGTGTGTGTGTCTGTGTGTAGCTCCATTGGAAATAGGACAGGGACACGACCCCAGCTGTATGACAGTTGGGCGCTTAAGTGGGTGTGGGTGTTTGTGCTACATTACAGACACTGCAACTAAAACACACGCCCTAGAAAATAGTTCCGTGTACTTGCCCTGAATTGCTTAACTGCAGCCATACACAATGTATGGTAATATAAACATATGTGAATCTTACCTTCTCCTTGGCACGTCCAGCGTGTTTCTGCATAGATTTAGCAAGCATGATGCCTTTATTTTCGGACATTCAAATCAGCAACAGCGAAACGGCAACAACAATAACAACAACTAAACAATTGTTAAAGCAGCAATGTATAATAATTCGTATGCACTGCTGGCGTTCAAATAATTATTCGGTATTTTGGCACAATTCACAACTGGGAAATAGAACTCTCCGTTTTTGGGGAATTTTAAATGCACATTTAACAAAACACAAGACAGCGGGCCACAATTTGGTATTTGTATAACGTTGCTATTTTTATGCGATTTGGCCGCGTTAGGAGCACTCGAAAGTCACGAAATAATGGCACGTAGGCGCGCGACTGCGACTTCAGGTGTATCTTCGAACTTAACGCTGCTGCAGACGGAACGGGACTCATTTATTTATTTATAATTTATAATGTTTACACTCTCAAGCAATGTATATCGATGGTTAGCTGCTATTGGCGCGCCGCCACAGCTATGTTAACTTTTACAGTCGATAGTTTTGCCTATCGATTGCTCCTCACTTAACAGAATTACTCAGCAATTTAAGGGTTACACAACACTGTCTTATATGCAAATATGGGTGAGCGACTTTTGCCCAGGTATTGTAAACAAACTAATTGATATTTATAAACATGCAATGAAATGATATGTTAATATTTTCAGGCCCCAGGCATCAAATGGCGCCTGGCTTTCTTTGTTGCTGCCCGCAGCGCTGGTCACAAGCTATCTGCACACAAACTTTGCATCACCGTCATGCGCCAAATCGGACGAAGTGCATCGGCTTCTAATTGTGGCTGCCCTACAAATGTGCCTTACAACTCTTTATTTCCTGTTAAACTCAGTCATAAATAATGAGTCATGGATTAGTAAAGTGATCAAACTGTTAAAGTTCGCTATTATTAGTGCAATCTGCCTTGTGCTGCTTCCGGAGAGATTCTGGATAAGTTTGCTAGTTGCCGGCTTCATTGTGCACTACGTTTATCAACTTGTTTATGTTAACGTCTTGCGTGGATGGCCAAACACCTTTACGTTTGGTGAAGCTGCTATTCTGGTGCAGGGACTCCTTCTATTTGTCCTCAATGCCATTTCCCGCATTGCACTTCAACTGGTGTCAACAACAACAACTGATTTTGAACAGTTGAATATTATTATGCTAAGTGCACTGACTTTCCTGTTAATTGTGTGCACAACGCTTGCTCTAGTGCCACAGCTACGCAAACCCCTGCCCTTCTACCTGTTGATGGTGCTGTTGCTTGCAGCTGTCACCTGTGCTCCTGTGATGAAACCTTTGCCTTTGATTGCTCTTCTTCAGTTTATGTTCAAGGATCAGAAGAGGGTGAGTAGTTGGCAGTTTATGGGCTATTATCATCTTTCTCAAAATCACCTTCCACAGCTGTTCATCATTGCGTTCTATCTGCTCCTCGTGGCGCTGACCTGTGCCACTGTCAGCTGGCAGCTGAGGAGCACCAAGCAGGCGAGCACCCGTGTCCGGAAGATCTTCCATTTGCTCATCGTGCTCGTCTTTGTGCCGGGCATTGTGTATCAGTGTGCCTTGTTATATATTGCAACGGGGGTTTCATTTGCAATATTTGTTGTGCTGGAGCTGCTGCGTCTGGTGAAGATGCCACCGTTTGCTGCAACGCTGGCGCAAGCCTTTGACTCCTTCAAGGATGTGAAGGATGCTGGCCAATTGGCGCTGACGCCCTTCTGTCTGCTAATTGGCTGCTCGCTGCCCCTGTGGCTAACGCCCTGTCCGTGCTGTACTGAATCTTCCAAGGATAATCCTTTGCTCCTGCTGCTTTTATCAGGCATACTCTCCGTGGGTGTGGGCGACACAGCGGCCAGCGTACTGGGTTCAAAGTTCGGACGCAACAAGTGGAGCAGTAAGTATAAAATTAAACAACTTCAACATAAACGATTAACTGTATTGTTAAATTGCAGATTCTAGTCGCTCTGTGGAGGGCACTCTAGCTTTTGTTATCTCTATTTTACTGTCCGTTGCGCTGCTGCAGCTAAGCGGCCTTTTGGCCATGTCACAAGCCAAGTGGTTTGCAACAATTTTTGCAGCCTTAAATTCGGCTTTAGTTGAGGCATTTACCGATCAGGTGGATAATCTGGTGCTGCCGCTGATATTTTACATAATTGTTGGGCTTGCCTAGTGATATATTTGTTATTGTGAATTTATTAACATTCCATTTAAGCCAAAGAAAAACAATTATTTTTGAAAATACAACTTTTAGCGTAATACAGCACTTCTATTTATACCACCAGTTGCTTTACAGCACTGAATTTAACACTGCAGCTCTTATACTGTTGTAAAATACGATCACTGTTAAATAACATATCGTAGATAACAGCGTTGTTTTGGACGCTGCCCAGCACTGATCTTTACATTGTCTCTCTTATATTGGACCACCAATTTCACTCAATGTTAACTCATTTAACATAATTATAACACTGTTGTTAGCTGGGCGCCATGTTTGAATTTTAAAGCTTTCATTTATTCAATGCATTCATGGTAGACTACAAATAAGTTTTGTAAATATGTATGTATATAATTGTATAAAAATATATATGACTTATAAATGTATGTATATATAGTGTTGAATTGGGTTTTACAAACAGCGCAATTTTGTAAATTGTATATATAGTAAATGCCTGAGCACCTTTCTAGTCCTGAACTTTTGTGTATCACATATTAAACTGGATCGAAATCCGCGAGTTTCGTTTTGCGGCAGCTGATTAACAATTACTTTATGACTAACAAAATAAGGATTGATACAAAAAAGAAAAAAACGTACAATCATATAGATTAAACAGTAAACATTAAAGGAACATATTTCTTTCACAGGTTAAGGAACCCATAACTGACATTTTTGAAACTACATTGACTATTGTTGAAAATACTCATGCTCCAAGCAGGCCAGTGCAGAGGGACGTTGGTGCAGGTCATACGAAAGCATTTGCTAAGAATAAAAATAAATTAACTTCAGCTATTCGAATTATATAGGGTCATCTTACATTCAGCAAATCATCGGAATGCTCGCATAAGTCCGGACAGAAGTCGCGTGGTCTTTTGGGAATGCGTGGTGGAAAGTGTTCCCGTGATACCGAAATACTCTTGGGCCACTGTTGATCCGATGGACGACCGGTAAGTCTAATTTAAATAAAAATATATTGAATAGAAATTCCAAATTGTGTGTCCTTTTCCACTCACTCGAATATGCGATCCAATTGATTCTTTTCCGAGGTGCCCGGAAATAAAGGTTGGCATTTAAACATTTCAAACATAATGCAAGCCGCACTCCAGATGTCCACAGTGCTGTTGTAGCCCTGGGCGAGAAGAACTTCGGGCGCCCGATACCACAGGGTGACCACAACTGAGGTGACTCTCATTTCCTCATCATAAGTTTTGGCCAGACCAAAATCCGCAATCTTTAATTTGCCCTGCGACGAGACGAGCAGATTCTGTGGCTTCAGATCACGATGAATAATGCGATTTGCATGCAAAAAATCGATACCAGTCAAAAGTTCACGGGAAAGACGCTGAAAATCCAAAAAAAAATTATAATTATCAAAACTAAAACAGTTTTATTTATTTTTGCTACATTACCTGTATTGTTGTGGGCGACATGCCTGATTTTGGCAGATTTTCAATAAGATCGGATAAATCTTGCTCCAAATACTCGAATACCAGCAAAACTAGCAATTTGTTTCCATGCTCCAGAAACTGGCATACTTCGATCAGTCTGAGAGAGGTGGGGAAACAAGAATGGGTAAGTTTGAGTGGCATAAAATGTTGCTAGGCACTTGAGCGCCAGTAGGCATACTGCGGGCATTTAGTGTACTAAGAAAACTAACACACACACTCAGAAAACACTCAACTCGAGCAATCTCTCCACAACAACCGATCAATGTGTGAGTGAATAACGTAATTTCCCCTTAACAAGTTTGGAGAGTCGTCGGCTATCATTCTGTAAATTAACAGGTTTCAAGCACTGTTAAGCAAAAAGCAGCAAAGATACAATTTTACTACAAAAATGAAAATGTTCGCAAAAACGCAATTTATTTTAAATGCTTTTAATTTGGTTGTCTAAATAAAGAAAAAATTTAGTTATTATATTTGCTGGCAGTTGAACATAATTTGTAGTAGCTCAATTTAATTTAATATTTTTATGCCCCAGAATTCGCAAATAGCTTCGAACAGTTAACAGGGGCAGAGTTATCATGCTGTTGAGTGCGCTCTTCAACGCTGTGAGCCATTTACGTTATTAAATTTACTCTTGATCGCTATATCGTAACTGAGAGTAAAGCATATTAAACCGGCTGCCAGTTGAGTGCTGAGCGGATTTTTAGTACTCTGAGAGCGTTTAAGTGTTTTTTCGTAGTACATAATGCCGCCGCTGTTGACGCTAGAGCGCTGTTGCTTTAGGTGCGTTGCAAAATATTTTCTCATAAGCGTAACAACATGTTGGTATAAGTTAATTGGACCTGTAAACAAAGCTGTTATATTTATGGGCAATTTTGCATTTACTTGGGCATTGCAACAGTTTGGCTGTCAACTTAAGGTCTAACTTTAAATTCAAATGTAAACAGATTAGCTTCTCCTGTGTCGTTATCAGTAGCAGCAACAGAAACGAGGCAGCAAACTGACGCCACTTTGACGTACCGTATTATAATTTTATAGGCACATGCCATTGTTAAAGTGTGAGTGTGTTAGTGTGCGCGTGTGTCTGTGTATGGGGGCGGAATGCAACTGTGCACCGTTACAGTTACGCTTGTTTTAAATGACGCCACGAGGTCAGCAGCTAAAAGAAGCACCCAGCAATAAAGCGTGGAAAATGAAAGATAAACACAAGCGAGCTGGCTGCTAATAACCAGCACAGAGCTCCACTTGACTGTGCGAAAATAAAGCACACACACACACACACACACACAATCTGTTGGCATTGTCTGTAATCTGTGTTCGTCCGTAACGTAACGACTTTTTACTTTGTTTTGTTTTTGTATTTAAAATTAGTTAACAAATAGTGGGGCGCCACGAAGATAACATGCATACATACACTTGCAATTCTGTGCAGTTATTACTCACTTGACAATGTGCGCATGATCGTATGCATTTAGCTGCTTCAGAAGCGAAATCTCTCGCAGCGTAGACGCACTCACTCCATTTTCGGTGAGTGCAATGCGCACCTTTTTAATGGCCACAAAGCTGCCGGTGAGATTGTCGCGTGCCCGATAAACGGTACCATAGGCGCCTGTAAATGTAAACATGTGTAACGGTAAATGTAATGTTATGATGTCTTATGCATAAATAGAGAGAGAGAGAGAGAGAGAGATAGATAGTGGATTTTTAGCCTTGGACTGTAGGCAAAGTGTAAAAAGTAGAAAGAGAAAGTAAAGTCAAAAGCAATTGCAAACTCAAATGAAATGTTAATCAACCAAAAATACCCCTGGTGAGAGACAAGCGCACAGATAAGAACTTGTGAACTTCCATATACTATACTATAGTATTTTTTTTCGCCATGGTACGAAATAGAAATTTCGCACATAAATAAGTTTGCGCACATATATAGTATGAACAGGGAACTAGTATGAAAGCAAAATCGCCAAAAAAAAAAAAAAAAAAAAATGCTCAAGGGCAAACCCAAAACTGCCGTCAGCTGTGTGTTGATAAGCAACCGGCTGATTTCTGATTTCTAATTGTCTACAGATATCTGCAATGACGCGAGAGCGACTTAACGGGAGAGTAACGAAGCAGATAAAAAGCAAAAGAGAGAGAGAAAAGAATTTATGACACGAATCGATTCAAATGAGAAAGACAAAATTCTGTCACACCGGAAATTTATCACCGGGCGAGCCAGACAGACAGATAGATAGAGAGACTGACAGACAAGTTATACAGATGGTATGGATGTCATGGGGCGTGGGAGTTCTATTTTGGGTGACATTTCACATTCACTTTCAGCATTTTCCGCATGTCTCCGCAAAGACGTTTCTCCTCGTCATTAGTCAAATTTTTAGCTGCCCGCGCAACAAAAAATAGCTTGAAAAGTCAAGTACAAGGCCGGCTTTGCTTCAAACGCCTAATACAAAACAACAACAAAACAAGCAGATAGAATAACAAAAACAAAACATTAATATTCGCACTCGCTCGACTTTTTGTCGACTCGTTTTTGCGCCTGCTCTTTCAATTGTCAAAAATAAAATACTTTGTGCACAAATCAAAGGCAACAATAACAACAAACAAAACAGAAAACGGCAAAGCAAAGAGAGGCAATAATTGAATGAATGCGAAAACTTAAAAGCAGCAAAAATAAAGCAAAAGCAGATACAATTTTTTTTCTTCTTAAATGCCTTCTTATAAAAAGTAAAACTTGTTTTTGGGTAAGCGGAGGGGGGACAAAAACACTTAAATACTACCCTTGACGTACACAATTGTCCGATCTTGTTTCACAGTTACTGTCAGCATTAACCCACTGTTGACCCTGCGCTTGCATGATTCCCTTTTTATAGCTACGCCCATGCAAAAATGGCACAGCAACAAACTTGCTTAAAAACAAACAAACCAGTTATAATAAACATCGTTAACATTCACGACGCAAACCTCTTAACTCTCCACTCAACCTCCGTTTAATGACGTAATTGAAATGTCTTGAAGTTTTGCTCTAACAAAAGAAACACGAAAAATACTTGAAATGTTTGTTGGTCCCTTATCTGAATCACTTATCTGTCAATTATTGTGTTCTTTTTGGGTTGATCTTTGATATTTCAGACAAAAATGCACGTGGTTTCGAAAACGTAACCTGAAAGTATGCAACGCTTTTGTAAACCAGTATTACAAGGCCTGGAGAGGGAGTTTGCAATGCAGATGGCACTGAAAACCCACTATTTCCCCTCTAAAGTAATGCATTCGTTTCGGTCGTTAAGGCTTGAATTGCCGCCATTTGCTAGGCAACTAAGGCTGGAGAGTACCCTACATGCTATGATAGGTGCTTAAAATACAAACAATAATATACAATGAAGTACATACCTGTACCAATAATATCGAGTTCCTCATAGTTTAGTTTTGGTATCTCCTGCTGACATTCGTTCATTTTCTGTCTCTTATTTTGTTGTGAAACGGACGCCATTATATATTCTTTGTTTTTAAACTTCGATCCAATTTTTCAGAAAACTGTAAAAACGAGATCAAATATTAAACTAATCTGGAATATGCTCAAAAAGGTATAAGGGGCACCTAAGGGTTAATATGTGATACAATTTTCAAGGTTAGATCGCATGCTAGTTTGAAAGGAACTTGATCGTGGGACCAGTTGCCAGCTACTGTTAAACAGGTTCATCGATCATGATAGGGTTAACATATTGATAACAGAACAAAGGCGGCGCGTGTAACAGGTGTTAATTTAGTGTGCCCAATGTTATATCTATGCCTATTTTTATTACTACTGGTAATCTCGTTTGACACTACTCTCTCATGCTCTTGTTGTTGTTATTGTTTTTGTATTTGTTATGTAGTTGTAGTTGCCGGTCAATGAACTCAGTTCTCTTGGCGTTAGTGTTTGCCATTTAGTTCTGTTTGAACATTTATTTATAATTTATTCATGTATTCAGTTACTTATGTACGTATTTCAACTGTTTGCTTTTGCTGCTTCTGGTTTGCTTTTGATTTCGCTATTTCCTTTTAATGCATGCCTATGAGCACAGCAAAGCACAGCGAAAAAAGCACAGGCACAAAAGCAACATTTTTTTGCCATTTGTCAATTAATTCTAATCGCAGCCAAAAGCAACAGTAACAATACATAATATTTTTAACAACAACAGTAACAAGAGAGCAGCCAAACGACACGAAAGAGCAAATAAAATTATAAACGCAAAGAAAAAATTAAAGCAGCTTAATTTCGGTTCTTTCATCACGATGCCTCGGCTAAAAACGACGCTCTTATACCCTTTGTCCAACAACATGTTGCGAAACTTCCGCGAAGTGAATGTCAAAGGAGAACTTTAAAGTTTAAACGATAACAGATTACAAAAAATGCATGTGTTAGTGTATGTGCAGTTGTGCTTGAGTTCCTGTATGGAGTTGAGTTAAAGACTGTAACGATTTTAATTTTTTAATTAATTTTAAAAAAATAAAAAATATATTCTTTTGTTTTTATTTTAAAATTGAAAATAATAATCCTTTCATTTTATAAAAAGTTAATAATTAATTCAAATTTTTTGTTTAAAAATTTGAATTTTTAATAAAATAATTAAATGTACTTTAAAATAAAAAAATTGAAGATAAAAGTTTTTCCGGTATTCGAATTGGACATACAAAAATGACATTTGTATGTGTCAATTTTTCACTCATCTCCGAGGCTTTTTTGGCCTTTAATTTTTTCCAACTCTTAACTATTATTTGCGGTCCCTGGTTGGATTAGCTGATGTACCCTTAAGTGCTTGGCATTCCGATTACGTGCATGCGAATTATTAATATTAGTTAAAAATTAAAATGTGTTTTGTGTTTGTCAAGACCGAATAACACCAACAATACACGCACGGAACATGCATACATATGTATGTACGATTACTTCGTATGTATTTTGTTATGTACACTCACGCACACACACACTGATGTAGAAAGCAGACGCCGCGTTCAATAATTATTTTTTCTTCCTACGAAAAATGCTACCACTTAACCGCAGTGAAAAAAAAACCCCAGTAAATAGCTGACGAACATACCGGCACCTGCAACTGTATTAAACGCTGTATTTTTTAAATAAAATATATATTTTGACACTTAACAATTTTTGTAACAAACTGAGCAAAGCACGCAAAATGAATAACAGCACTCAAACACCACTCAGGCAGCATTTACGATATTCATCTTGTGTAAAGAGATCTTGAAATGGCTGGCCACTGTTAACGCTCTCTTCGTCAGTTAACATTAACAGGTGGCCGAGGTGACTTTGCCTTTCAAATATTTCAGTTATGGTCATTAAGTATTTGATTTTTTTTAACGAGATAAAGGATTTGTAAAATGCATTAAATAAAATGTCTTGCATATATAATTAAAACTAAGGCATGGAAATTGCCATTAACATTTATTTCTATATTGTTATTAATAATTAATATTTTTATGTTTTATCAAACAATAATAAAAGTTGTAATGAAAATTTCCCTTGCACGCAGCCAACCTTGCGTCAGTTCGAAATAACTTGCGGGCAACATCACGCAAGTTCGAAGCAGCACGCAGCCAACTTCAAGCACTAACCATACAACATGTTGTAAAGACAAGCTAGATTCTGTGCAGCGTTGCCACCTAATTGGTGATGTTGCGCGCAACTTTTAAATGATCAGGTTTATACAACAGCACTTTGGCTGCTGTATATGTATTTTTATTAGCAAGCATCAATGCAAAACAGTTTGTTTTTAATTAAGGCAAAATAAACAGCACAACAGACATAAATTTCCTTTATTAAAACATTGTGACGTTTGTTCCCAAGTGATAATTGATGGCTGTACCGAGTGACGTACAAACTTAAAACCAAACAATCCGGCCAAGTGAAAAGTGATACAGTAAATAAGCGTACCGAAACGATTTATTAAGGATTGCTGACATCTATTTGCGATTGGTGGGATTAAGTTCAAAGAAGATCACTCAATTAGTTGGAATTTCTTATCATGAATCATTTACCCCGCTTATCATTTACACATGAATCTGAATCACTCACACAAATCACACCCCAAATAAGTCAGGCCCAGTTAGCCCATCGGCTACACTCACTCACACACACTAACAAACTGTGTTTAGCACCTCGGTCAACTTTTACGGAAGCTGAGCCCATATTTCTATCAATTAGAAGGTGGAAACGATGCTGACTCAATAAAAAATGTCATAAAAATGCAATGGCTCATCTCTCCTTTTTATAGGGTGCTAATTGGGGTTCGCAAGAAGTGTTTTAATCACATGTTAACAACAGCAATTGTTTAGTTTTCACACCCTGTACACAAACAGAAAGTGGGCATGTTATCGTTACAGGGTATTTTTGAGTTCCAGCTTCTTGTCTTTGGCTCTTAATCTTTGACATTTGTTTGGCGCTGTGCATTTGGTTTTATGGCTCTTTTTATCAAACCGGCTCTTTGTAGAAGTTAATTAAAAATCAATTAAATTAAATTTATTAAACATATACATATCATTGGCTAACATTAAAAAAAACACTTAGACGATGTTGGCATTTGGACATCGCAGTTGACAATTATGCTCAACTAAATCAATCAAATCAGTCAATTGTCAGTTGAGTTTTGAATGGAACAAATGCTCAATTGAATTGCGAGCGCATTTAACTTGGCTAAGAAAAACAAATGCTGTGCATCGTTGGGTTTTGTTGTTGTGTCCCAAATATTGTCTTAAGCTACTTAACCTTCGTCGTGGTTAATGTTAAGCTTGAGAGATCATTTTCAAGAGCGCAACACGCACGCGTTTAAGCCACCTTTACTACGTATGTGTGTGTGTGTGTGTGTTGACAGTTTTCCGAGCCGAGATCATTTGCCTAATGAGCTCGTCTACATAAAAATACACCCCATAGTTAATATGTATTTAAATCTAGTTCCGATTTAGAGCCGATTAACAGCGCGAGAATTGCGAGCTTTTTTTTTTGCCGGCTTCCGTATTGTTTTTAAGCGCCAAATGTTAATCCTCCAGTGCTGTCCGCTTTGTAATACGTCAAAAAAAAGAGTCGCAACATTTTGTTTTGTTTTGCTTTGGATTTTGATTAGTGTCTGCGTCATGGAAAGATTTAATTAAGCGTAATGCGAAAGGCAAACACTTTTCGATCGAAATAGCCACAATATAATAATGGTAATAATCAAAGCGAATGACTGAAGACAAACAATTGTTGTTGCGATCATCAAGCACAAGAGATAAAATCAAAACAAAACTACGCAAGTCAACCTTCCCCGCCCCTTCATGGGCAACAATGCGTGAAACGAACAAAGTCATCCCAAATGTTATCCAAGAGTTATCCGTTAATTATCCGTGAACTATGAAGAGCAATGTCTTCAAGTGCTGCAATCAGTGTTGGCAACTTTGGCGAGAAAAAAAGCTAAACTTAGAAGGACTCTAAGGTGGATGTAGGAAGAAGCTTTAGAAAAGGGAAAATTATATAGCTAGAAAGAGAAAAGTATTCCCTTTGCCTGCTGCCCCTAAATTTTTCCTCCAGCAACGTTTCAGCTGCAGCTAATTCGTGACATCGGCAACACTTAACACCAGCAAAGAGTGCGACAAGAGCAACAACAACAACAACAACGGCAGCAGCAAAACGAAACCCGTTCGGCAATCGGCTTCGTCTGCGTTCGCTACAGAGGCGGGGGCAGGTGCGAGAGCTTTTCGCCGATATAAAAGTGAATTTGTCACAAATATTCTGAACAGTTAGTGCGCACGCTCAGCGGCGACAACATCGACATTAGCATCAACAAAATTCAACAATAACTGCAAATTAATATTGATATATTGAACAAACGTCGCGTCAAGCAATTGTGATAAGCCCGAAAACATCTTCATTAACGGATTGTGCCAAGAAAATATACAAATACAAAATAATTAAATAACTCGTGTGCGCAATTCAAATCTTTAATCGACAGTGTGTCAAAGGATAAAACACCAAAGAATAATATTTATATATTCAAATATACAACATGTGCCCATTAAAGCATCAAGTGAGTATTTAAGTGACAGGCACCGAAGATAATAATATTTGGGATTAGAATTTGTCGCAAACGTGTTTATGCTATTAACATTTCAATAAAATAGTAATTATAAAGCCGCAATCAAAGAAAGTTAAAAATATATTTAAAGATATTTTAACTCTTTTTTTTTAATACATTTTTTTAAACCGATTTAAAGTTCAAAAACATCATGTGATCTTTATTATATTAACTTGTTGATCATAAAGAAAAGTGCTAATCAAATAGCTTAAACCTTTATTAGCTTAAATTTCATATAGTATACTTTATGGGGTCGAGTAGTATGTTATATAGTTATGGAAACTCCTTTCTTACCATACCCTTTGCATACATTTTATGTATACAGGGTATAAACACCGAAAAAAAAATAAATAAAAAAAACATGTGTTATACATCTTATGGGTTAGCCCTGAGCCAAAAGCTCAACCGGTTACAGATACAGAGATACAGATGCAAAGATACAGATACGTTATTTATTTCTTGGTAAATTTAAGCCTTTTTCTGTCGTTTTTTTGTTGGCCTGGTCTCATATTTCATGAAAATCAATTATTCGGAGTGTTTCAGGCTGTAAATTTACATAATTAGCCGCAAAAAAACACATTTATCTATGTCTGCAGTGTTTATCAATGAAATAATTTATGCATTAATTTATGTATATAGCATAGATTAATATTCGCGGACTAACTTGAAAGGAAAGCAAAGTATGAATCATAACCCAATAGATAGAGTATATTTTATTATTTGTCTGTTGTCTGTCTGCGGTTTAATTGTGGTGTTTCTTCATTTGAATCTTGAGCAAATGATTGCAAAAAATGTCTAAAAAAAAAAAAATCAACTAAAGTTGGATGAGTTTTATTTGAGCTGTCATTGAACGTTCACCTATACCGAAAGCTGGTTTCGATTTGTCGTCAGACGTCATCCGGTTTTTTAATATCATTTTCGTATAGTCTTTAATTTGTCCTCTAAGAATAAGACTAATTTTATTAACACACAAAATCGAGATGTGATACATAAATTAAAAACAAATTTGTATTAATATATAAGATCAGGTGTCTTCTAAATAGTATACGAGTTGAAATCGTGCATCCGGCTTAGCCCAAGGGCGCAGCATATTTTAATTCTTTATCGGGCTAAGGGTTGGGCTCAGCTTATAGTATATCTTCCAGTGGGAACCAACTATAATGTTAATGCTAATGATAGTTTAGACCACACGACGTGATCATGAATAATTTACGGTGCGACCATAAATTAAATTTGATTGCGATTATATCATTTCAATTAATTATTGTATGCTAATTTAAAGCATAAGCTCTGGCGAGATATCTCGATACCTCTTCGAGACTGGTTCTAAACAGTTTGCAGAACGTCTCCAAGTGGCCTCCAAGTGCTATTCACACCTTCTCCATTCTCAAATCTCGATTCTCGCTGCCATTCTCCACTTGTCTTGACTCATTTTGCTTTGTTTTCTTTCCTATTTCCGCAGTTTTACACCCTGGCCGTGGCCCTGGGATTGGTTTGCATGGCGACGGCGTTGCCACAGCAGCAGCAGCAGCATCAGCAGCAACTGCAGGATGTGCCACACACTCTACTGGACATTGAGACACCCAACCAGTTCAGCTACAATTCACCCTTGGCACAACCAGATAGTTTGCGCTCCAAGCCCTACTTTGATTTCTTGAGCACACTTTATGCCCACGATTCAGCCAAGACGAACTTGTTTCGCAATCGACCACGTCGCGATCTTCAGGCGGAGGTGGAGCCGGAGCTGAAGACACAGGAGCCGCTGGCCATTGCTGCGGATCAGCCCAAGAGTCGTCGTCGTGATCGCAAGCGTCGTGCCATTGTCTTCCGTCCATTGTTCTCGTACAAGCAACGCGAGATTAGGAAGAAGGAGATTGCGGCAAGGAGACGTAGTGATGATAATAACCGTCGCGTCTACAATGAATACTACAATCGTCTTTAGTCTTTCCACATGCACTCTACATTAATCTAATCAACAACCATGCGCAATCATCATGCAACAATGAGAAGTAGCTTTGGCTGTCACTGGTCTTCTACAGGGTCCTCTCTAGCACTTAGCGTTTTATTATTGTGTTTTAGCC
This sequence comes from Scaptomyza hsui, assembly GCA_018152825.1. NCBI lineage: Eukaryota > Metazoa > Arthropoda > Insecta > Diptera > Drosophilidae > Scaptomyza > Scaptomyza hsui. The sequence continues at coordinate 11,231,357 of JAECXO010000002.1, forward strand.
ATAAGTCAAACCCAGCACAACGCACTGCACACATACAAACCCACACACACACACACACCCTACACATACGCACATCCCTCCTTAATATGTTAAGTAATCGTATCCCCTAAATTAATAATTGTTAACTGATTTTTATTACACGTTTGTTACGATTAAAGCTAACAACAATTTATTCAAAATGATGAGCTAGTTTTTTATTGTCCTTCATTGTCCCCAAACAATGGTCTCAACCCAATCCGTGTAGAGATGCACTTTGGTGTAGACACTGGGAAACTTGTAATTGCCACAGGTCACTCCATACGAGGTAACACCAATTACCTGCTTGAGGCAATTGTAATCTGCATGTTGCACGAAAATTGGTCCGCCAGAGTCGCCGTTGCAGGTATCTGCATTGCTGGAACTGGAACCGGAACCAGCACAGAATTGTGTACGAGGTTCAATGCGGCTTTCGAGTCTGGCGATGCACACCTCATCGCTGTAGCGCCTAAGACCAACTGTGAGCAGCTTTGAGGATTTATCGCCCGAGTTCTTGGTGTAACCCCAGCCGGCTGCAACCAGATCAAAATGCTCGTTTCCACTGCTGGGCGGGAGACAAGCTGGCGCCACATACTCGTTAAGGGTAGCTAGCTTGTCCAGCTCGATCACAGCAATGTCATTGTGATGGCTGCCATCCTCATCGTCCTCCTCGTATGCCGGATGCAGCACATAGTTGGCCAGCTGAAAGTCCTGTGGCCGTGCGTCATCTGTGTTGCTATTGTAATCCAGTTCACCCAGGCGCACAACATATTTGGGTGAGTTGAAGTTGGGATCCAAGCGCTGCTCCTTCTTCTCGTTCGTCTCCAGACAATGGGCAGCGGTCAGCACAAACCTGGGATGAATCAGTGTGCCGCCACAGACCCAGTCGGTGTTGGTGCCGCGAAAGGGTCGAACGCCAAGCAGCGCCATAAATGGAAACTCACGACCCTTTGCCTCGGAGCCACCGAGGATGAGGGGCGTTGAGCGGCAGGAGGATCTGACCTCATTGTATTGACGACATGCTGTAAAATACATTAAGACATTATTTGTGGGAAGTGTAATTGTATTGTATTAAGTTTACCCTTTTCGAATTGTCTTCTTGTATCCACTGGCGCTTTATTTCTTTTCTGGACATTCAGCGGCAGGGGACAGCAGACAATGTCGTTAAATTCATCACAGTACTTGATATTATGGGGTCCAATGGCATGTTGATTATAAAATATAGCTGGACAGTCAGTTGGTGTCAACTCTGTACACTCGCCGGTTCCATTGTCACAAAACTCGCCCCGGACAGAAGATGATGCTGCTAGTAATAAAATTGCCAGAATTTTACAAATTGCGTTCATTGCGTTCAGTGGCCAGCAAACTGCGTTCCTGCCAAACAAGATTAAACGATAGACATTTAAATTGATATTCTTTAAATAATGCATTCTGTTCACTCCTGGTTTCGAAGCTTATCTTTAAGCGATCTTAAATACACACTTGAAAATAAGAGTGAGGTGTCAAGGTCGGATGATAACTGTTGTGTATTTTCAGCTTTGTTTGTTGTGATTGAACAAGTATTATTATTTCAATATTTACTGATTTAACTTTTATATTAAAAATGAAACCACGTATGTTATTCAATAAAACAACTTAAAACGTTTTAATTAAACTACGTTGTTAATTTAAAACCAAATGAATTCCATTTTATAGCTTTATACTGTTTTGCACACACCTGGTTCAGGTTAAATTTGCGTAGCTTCAAAACAAACGCACAAACTACACAACAGAAGCACTACATGACCCCATAAGATATCGTCGATCGATAAATGTGTTTTAACAGAAACACAACGGCCGGCGCGATATTTTACCTACCGATATTTCTTGAAAATGTCGCGATGAGATATTAATGTCTTATGCATTTTATTTTAGCTTTAAAAATTTTCTACGTTTATGGTCTAGATCACTTGTATTCTCAAAGTTGCGAAGCATCAAATAAAATCGTAAATTTATTTCCATGTTAAGTTCCGAACCATCGTGTAGCACGAGCTCGTTCTTGTAAGCAGCGTACAGTGCGCCAGGGAATTTATTTTGTGGGTTGCTGGTATTTTAATCGATATCGGAAGTGTCGCGATGTTTTCGGGCACATCCCTAGTTCTTATATGTACCTCAACGCTGAACGGTGTGTTCGCGCACACATTTCTGCAAATAAAATAATTTTAAGTGCAGAAATAAGCTGAAATACTTAAAAATTTTTGCATATTCGAATACAGCACAATTTTTGCAACACGTGAACACAGTTTTTACGCTCGGATGGATAATAGTAATGTGGATATTTTGTGATTAAAAATTTTCCCTATCTGAGGTACGAAAAAAAAATGGTTGGAAAAAATGTCCGCCCAACAAAGAACCGACGCCGACGTAGAAGCAGCAGACGTGCATATATAGAGCCGTCTCGCTCTACCGTCGGTCATTCGATTAGCATGTTTGAAAAGTGTCGTATCTTGAAAAACCTAACCAACCTAAAATCAACGTGAAGCGATTTTATAAAATTAATTTAGAATGGCAGAGAGCAAAAAATATATTTTATTACAACGCGCGTGTGTGTATAATAAAAAGAAATATCGCAGCCATTTACAATGCAGAGTTGCAACTCGATTGCATTGTGCAGGGCTGCAAGTGGCAAAAATAATGGTTAATGATGCCCATTAATGTTACTGATAATGTCTAAAACGTAATGATTACGCAGCAGAAAAAATGTAAAGATAAATTATTTATGTGCGTACATATATAAGTTTGATTGTGATTGACATGTGCACTCATAATATACAGGGCTGGAAAATGTGCGCCGTCAAACGCAACACGCGATAAATTGGTGGCAACTGTAATGATTTTTTTTTCCCGCCTTTTTCAGATGTCTCAAACATGAATGAAGGTAATTCAGCAGGAGGGGGGCATGAAGGGCTAAGCCCAGCCCCTCCTGCTGTGTCAGACCGTGTAACGTTACTATCAACGGAAAAATCAGTTACAACGCCAAAATCAACAGCCTCAGCACACAACAATAAATCCACAACTTCAGCAACCACGCAACAGCAACAGAAAACCAGCAAAACACAACAACCCCAGCAGCTGCTCAGTGCGCAGCTGCCTGTGCCGCTGTCGAACTTGTCGACAGAGGCAACGGCAGCAGCAACGACAGCAGCAGCTTCCACATACTCCAACCTGTCAACCGCAGAAGCTTGCGTCTCTGGCTCTACAACGCCACCACAGGCCAAGCGACAGCGATTGGAAATCACGGAAACCGCCGGAGGTGAGGACACTAACGATAACAGCAATAGCAATATTGTTGGTGCTGTGAGTAGCAACATTGTTGGATCGCTGCTACCTGCGTCAGTTGTGGCTAGCAGCGAAGTTGGTGACGCCAATTCAGCGGCGCTGCAGGATTTAAATGCGCTCAGGAAGCGCATACTTCAACAGAAATTGCAAATTTTGCGTAATCTTAAGGAAAGGTAATATTAATAAAAACAATCAAATCTTTTATATCTACCAAATTGCTAATTATGAATTTCATATTGCAGACATCTTGAAAATGTGTCAGAATATTTTTATTTACAAAACGGTGGCAGTATGATGGACTACCCCGCGTGGCGTAAAAAGACACCGACTCCACAATTCATCAGCTACAGTAATGCGAATCGTATCGATCAGTTGGCACTCGAGGAAAAGCCGAGCACATCCGCAGCAGCAGCCGCTGTGGCCCAATCACATAAATCAACAACAACAACAACGCAGCAGCAGCAGCAAACATCGGATTCGGTTGTTAGTAATAGCAACAGTAGTACAAGTACTGCAACAACAACAACCAACAACAGGAACAACAGGCATACAGTTAGAAAACAGTACACAAAAAACGGTAAGATATTGTCGCACATCCCTTTCCTTGTAAAACATAAAAAACTTAATTTTAATATATATGTATATGTTTCGGCAGAACACGCAATCTCTGTTGCCAACAAAGCTTGGCAGCAACTCAGCTTCCGTGGCAGCAACAACAGCTTCAACCGGTCCCAGCAGTAGTGGAACAATAACAACAACGACTACAACAACAGGATCAACTGGAGCTTTGTCTACAACTAGCAGCTTAGTGGAGACAAGCGGCAATGCATTGCCACCGGAAGCAGAGATAAAGATACCGGCCGTTGGTGCCACACCAGTTGCCGTCTCCACAAAGCTACCCGCCGCCGTCGTACAGTTGACGCAGCAAGGTAAGCTAAACTCGTTCGGGATTAGGTGTGAATATCTCTTGAAAATCTCGTATCTGTCATTGTTATCATTTTGTGTTATGTTGTATTTCCGTTATGTGTTGTTTCATTTTCAAAATTATTGTACATTACTCGAAAAAAAGAGAAACATGCCAAAATTCAAACAATGTCATAATTCTTTGCATACATACAAGAAGATAATACTAGATACTACTACTAAGTGCTACTACCTTCTAAAACAAAACAAAATAAAACCAGCCGCGCCCAGAACAACTTTCCAGCAACTGTAAAAGTACAACGCACGCCCTGCACAATACTATAAAAAGTTGTCGTCTCGCCCAAGCAAATATAAAAAATAAACACTAGCAAGAAACCTATAAAATGCTCTACTAATATGTAACAAAAATCTCAAATTTACTTTATTTGACACACACACACACACACTTCACGCAAGCACACAAAATACTAAACATATTTACATGTATGCATACAAATATTAATAACAACTACACACATACATCCTTTCAATATTTTATAATTTATTGTATTGCTGTATATCATTTGACATTTTCCTATTTTGTTGAATTTTTTTTTCTATTAAAAAAAAAACAATCACACATTTGTTACTGCCGCCTCCTAACGCACACCTCAATTCTCTCTCTCTCTCTTAACTCACCATCAAATTGTATCGTTATCATATAGGTCATATACCCGGCAGACCTCTAGGAGGTCGTCACGGTATGGTCTTCGGTCAAATACCCGCGCCTCCTGCCGTAGGAAATTCTTCTGTACCTTTGGTGCCAGGTGCTTATCGTTCGCAACAAATTAAAAAAAAAAAAAACCAAAGAAAATCCTCCTTTTCATTTTTAAGTCTTCTACGTTCTTTCTATACTTTATATGGTCTTTGAACATTGAAGCCTTTTTTTTATAATTTTCAATTATTGTTGCCGCCAATTAAAAGCGTAGAGCATTTGCCTTTTTACTATTTTTATACATTCGATGTGCCTAACATATTGTATTATATATCAAAGACTTTTTATATCCATATGATTTTCTAGAATTGGCTTTAACTATTTAATCATGATTTTCTAATATTTCTATTGATAAAATGCTTAAAAATAGTTTGTTTCTTCCACTTGTAAATTAAATTGAATGTACAAAATCAGTTTTAAGTTGTATTCGTAATATTATGCATAGTTTAGATTTGATCTTCGTCTTTAACAAGAGTAATTTGATAAAATTGTTATGGATTTTTCACTTTGAACATCATTTTAAGGTTCGGCATGCCGAAGTATCCTTGTCTTTCTGAATTTTTGGCCTGTTTCATTGTAGTTTTAATTGCACCTAAAAGCGTTTTCTTGCCAGCCCTTGTTAAATGCTCTTGAAAATCGTAGATGTGTGCTAGATAAAATCTAAGTTGCAAGTGACTTACTGAATTTCCAATGCAAGTCCATAACGCTGAGTACATCTCAAGATTAGGTTTAAATGTTCTGTTTAATTATAGCACCTAAAAGCGTTTTCTTGATAGCTTTTTAAACGCTCTTGAAAATCGTAGATGTGTGCTAGAGCAATTGCTGCGGTTGCAAGTGACTTGATGCCACTCAATGCATCATTTCCATTTAAACCACGCACAATTATGTTATACAATTTCATAAGTTGAACTGTAAAGAAAGAGCACTGTTCGTCACGATTAACTTATCTAACGTAAGCAGCTTCCTTTCCACATGATCATGTCCTTTAATTTAAACAGATAGCATTGAAAACGCGCTTTACCCAAATAAAAGTATTTTCTGAGAATTTTAGGTATTATGAACTTATCTTTAGAGCTTAGAGTTTTGCATGCCAGTGCATATAGATCTTTGCCTCTATTAAATTAACATTTTAAAGCTTATTTTTTTCTTCCGAATATTTAAGAATATACTATATATTATACACATACTATATTTAATACACATACTAATTCGCAACTAATATGGTTCAATTAATTGATTGATTGATTTGAACTTTTTTTTTCCTTACTATAACTATTGTTGCTTCAATATGGTAGCGTGTGATTGATAATGCACTTTTCCAGCATGCAAGTTGGTTTAGAGCTTCCTAAGATATTTTGGCATAATGACTAACTTGTTGTATCACTTTTGTTTCCAAAGGTGGCACGCCGCTGGTGCCCAGCAGCAGTCCCGTAAGTTCAGCCGCACCGCGACGTCCAAACTCACAACAAAATGCGACGGGTGGAACAACTGCAACTGCGAGTGCAACAGCAGCGGCAAGTGGTGCAGCGATGCCATCGCCGCTGTACACGGGCGGCGCAAATGGGTCGGCGGCAAGCGTTGGTGGTCTGACGCCATGCACACCTGGCGGCAGCGGCAGTGGAAGCCTATTGAGTCCACTGGCAAACACTTGCACGCCAAACAGTGCACAGGAGTTTTCGTTTAAGGCCAAACAGGAAGTGTACGTAATGCAGCGTATATCCGAACTACAGCGAGAGGGATTATGGACTGAACGGCGTTTGCCCAAGCTACAGGAGCCGAGCCGCCCCAAGGCGCACTGGGACTATCTGCTGGAGGAGATGGTCTGGCTGGCAGCTGATTTTGCGCAGGAGCGTAAATGGAAAAAGAACGCGGCCAAGAAGTGCGCCAAAATGGTGCAAAAGTATTTCCAGGACAAGGCCAATGCAGCGCAGCGGGCTGAGAAAGCGCAGGAGCTGCATCTTAAACGTGTGGCTTCCTTTATTGCGCGGGAGGTGAAGAGCTTCTGGTCAAATGTGGAGAAACTGGTCGAGTACAAGCATCAAACGAAGATCGAGGAAAAACGCAAACAGGCGCTCGATCAACATCTCAGCTTTATAGTCGATCAGACAGAGAAGTTCTCGCAGCAGCTGGCCGAGGGCATGAACAAAAACGTGCCAGAAACGCCAAGCTTAACATCCAGTCGAAAAACATCACCCAAACGTGAATCAGATGGTGAGTTAAACAAAAGAAAGTTTTTTTTTTTAAATTAAGCATATGATGAGAACTTCATACTGAAACGTTGTTGTGGTCTATTTTTGAACACTCCAATGAATAAGGGATGGTCGCATTTGCGAGGCATTTGTCTGATGCGTTTAAAAACGAAATGTTTTACCGCTTAAGTATTTTAATTTGAAGCTAATTTGTGATTTAAAATTTCCCTTTGCAGATGAGTTTAAGCCAGAATCTGGCTCGGAGGATGATGAGGAGACAATTGCCAAGGCCGAGGAAGAGGCAGCCGATGTCAATGAGGAGGTCAAAGCGCTGGCCAAAGAATCCGAAATGGACTTTGATGATTTTCTTAACGATTTGCCACCCGGTTACTTGGAGAATCGTGATAAGCTGATGCTTGAAGAGCAGACCTCACCGAAAAGCGCTGATTCCGTTACAGGAGCTGATGGTGACGACAGCGACGATAGCGAATTTCAGGCCAAGGAAGCCAGTGATGATGATGAGAACACTATCAGCAAACAGGAGGAGGCGGAACAGGAAGTTGATCATCAAAAGGAGATCGATGAACTGGAGGCAGACAATGATTTGACTGTTGAGCAGCTGCTGGAGAAATATCAATCGGGTAAACTCGAAGATCAGCCCAGCGCAAAGAGGCGTAAAATTGCGGTGGAGACCTCGGAGCAGGACTCAGATGATGATTCAACCGCGATCGAGGACTCAACGGATGGCAGCGATGTGGATGCCAGCGATGAAGAGGATGAGGATCTCTCTACCATCAAGACTGATACCGACATGGAGGATGCAGAACAGGAAGGTGGCCTAAAAAGCCTACTTACTGATGCTGATGGCTCCAGTGGAGCAACTGGCGCTGCTGCTGGTGGCAGCAAAGACAACAAGGACGACATGTTGAACGATGCCGCCGCATTGGCCGAGAGCCTACAGCCTAAGGGCAACACGCTGTCCTCAACGAATGTGGTAACGCCTGTGCCATTCCTGCTAAAGCATACACTGCGCGAATATCAGCACATTGGTCTCGACTGGCTGGTCACGATGAACGAGCGCAAACTCAACGGCATCCTTGCCGATGAGATGGGCCTGGGCAAGACCATACAGACGATCGCGCTGCTGGCACACTTGGCCTGCGCCAAAGGCAACTGGGGTCCACATTTGATTGTGGTGCCCTCATCTGTGATGCTTAACTGGGAGATGGAGTTTAAGAAATGGTGCCCCGGCTTTAAAATACTCACCTACTACGGAACACAAAAAGAGCGCAAGCTCAAGCGTGTCGGCTGGACAAAACCCAATGCGTTTCACGTCTGCATAACCTCCTATAAGCTGGTCGTCCAGGATCAGCAAAGTTTCCGGCGCAAAAAATGGAAGTATCTCATCCTAGACGAGGCCCAGAACATTAAAAATTTCAAGTCACAACGTTGGCAGCTACTTCTTAACTTCTCCACCGAACGGTTAGTAAATTTAAATGTTTTACTTTAAATAGTTGTTATTGCAATTGTGCAAGCACCAAAATCAGTAACCAAGCGACTGCTAAACTAGCTTGGCGACCACGCTTGGGTGCTAAAATTAACATACGCTATAATGCCGCATGTTTTTATAGAGCATACTAACCTACCCATAGAATGCTTGTGGCCTTGTTTTGAGACACCATTTCCTTTTTTGTTAACTTTTGATTTCGAATGAAACGAATCCTTATTTGTTCTATTATTAATTTCATTTACCTGAACATTACAGGCGTCTGTTACTAACTGGCACGCCGCTGCAGAACGATCTAATGGAGCTCTGGTCGCTGATGCACTTCCTCATGCCGTATGTGTTCTCTTCGCATCGCGAGTTTAAGGAATGGTTCTCAAATCCCATGACCGGTATGATCGAAGGCAACATGGAGTACAATGAAACGTTAATAACGCGCCTACACAAGGTAAATACAAATGAATATTTATGTGTTATTAGGATCTTTGAAAATTTGGCACCTAAAAGCGTTTTCTTGCCAGCTTGTTAAATGCTCTTGAAAATCGTAGATGTGTGCTAGATCAAAGCTAAGTTGCAAGTGACTTACTGAATTTCCAATGCAAGTCCATAACGCTGAGTACATCTCAAGATTAGGTTTAAATGTTCTGTTTAATAGCACCTAAAAGCGTTTTCTTGATAGCTTTTTAAACGCTCTTGAAAATCGTAGATGTGTGCTAGAGCAATTGCTGCGGTTGCAAGTGACTTGATGCCAATCAATGCATCATTTCCATTTAAACCACGCACAAGCTTCCTAAAGTTTCCAAATTATAAAATAATAACGTTCCGCAAGCGCACTCTGTGTCACATTGAATCCTCATGTGATGACAATTTGTAAACTTGCCAAAATAATCTGAAGCTTCGATTTATCCATGTAGTCATGTTATAAAATTGATTGCATTGAAAACGGGCTTTACACGATTTAAAGAACCTGGAATAATAGTTTTCTGCAAGCGCACTCTGTGTCACATTGAATCCTCATGTGATGACAATTTGTAAACTTGCTAAACCAAAATAAAGCTTCGACTTATCCATGTGATCATGTTATAAAATTGATTGCATTGAAAACGGGCTTTACACGATTCCACGATTCTACAAGAATTTAAGCGCACTCTGTGTCGCTTTACGTGTGATGCATTTGTAAACTTGCCAAATAATCTGGTTCGTTTTCATGTAGTATTTATAAAATTGTTGATTGAAAAGGTTTCCCATTTGATTCCACGATCCTACAAGAATAACTTCCCGCAAGCGCACTCTGTGTCACATTGAATCCTCATGTGATGACAATTTGTAAACTTGCAAAACTAAACTAAAGATGCGACTTATCCATGTGATCGTGTTCATTTCAAATTATCACATTGAAAACGCGCTTAACAAGCGTTCATTATTTATATTTCAATATTGTTGTCATTTAACTTTTATTAATGAATATCTTATATTGTAGGTCATTCGTCCATTTCTGCTGCGACGCTTGAAGAAGGAGGTGGAGAAGCAAATGCCAAAGAAATACGAGCATGTTGTCATGTGCCGTTTGTCCAATCGTCAGCGTTACCTGTACGAAGATTTTATGAGCCGTTCCAAGTAAGTACTTACGACTTGTATTCCAATAGTGAATTGCATAATAAATGTTTCCTTTTATTTTAGAACCCGCGAAACGTTACAAACTGGCAATTTGCTAAGCGTGATCAATGTGCTGATGCAGTTGCGCAAGGTGTGCAATCATCCGAATATGTTTGAGGTGCGTCCAACGATATCACCGTTTCAAATGGAGGGCATTGCATTCCATACGCCGCGTCTGGTCAGTGACATCTTGGAGTATGATCCGTTCACGGTGAGTTTGTGGCTGGCCACAGAAAGGAAGATAGAATGTAATGAAATAAAATGATGATAAACTGTCACTGAACATTGCGACTCAATCTATTTTTGAAAGGGATGCGATTTAATAGGATGTTCGCTGTTGCGAGGCATTTGCCTGATTTTAAATCAGTTCACTTAAAAATTGAAGTCTATTTATGGCAAATTAGCTAATTTCTTGATATTCTTTATCCATCCGTGCAGCAAATCAATTTGGAGACTGTCAACATGATGTTGCTGCATCTGGAGCAAACGCTGACCGCCTACGTCTCACACAAGTCGCGTCTGTTGTCGCCACCCCGCAAACTAATTGAGGAAATCGACAGTGCACCGCAGCCACCGCCACGCTGTCCCAATGGCAAATACCGCTTTCATATACGCGTGCGCAGTGCAGAGCTGGCTCAGCGGATTAAGCTGCAGGCGGTGCGTGTGGGCGCCAGTCCGGCCATGCGGCTGGAGGGTACCAAAATTGTGCCCATGCGCAGCCTATTGCCCAGTGGTCATGTGCTGAAACGTGTCAGTGGCACAATTAATCCCATCAACTTGGCCTTGAAGCCAGTGATCATTAATAGCCTGATGACGGCGAGTTGCAGCAACGGCAACGGTGGTGCGTTAAATGTGCTGGGCAGCAGTTCCAAGCTGATGAGCTCACGTTCTCCAATCAGCGCACCAACACCCGCCAAAGTAGCCAAGACGATGCAGGATGGTAAGCCATTCTTCTATCTGGCGCCTGCAACAAACGCGAGTGGGGCTGGAGCGCGACTTACACTGACCAGCAAATCACCAGCAAGCCCGCCAGTGGGAGCCACAACAACGAGTGGCAATTCGGCAGCGCAGCTACAGCTGTTAAGTAAAGAGCCCATTGTCAAAGATCTGGCCACGCATGTGAAGTTGACGGCACAAAGGCAAACCAATGGCAAGGAGGCGGCAGAGTCATCGCCAACACCCGAAGATGCTGAGGATCCCTATCGGGTGCAGCAGCTCATACAAATGCGCAAGGAGCAACGCCTGGCCTCGCTTAAACGGATGGCTGTCATCAATCGCAGACGCACCGATGCCACGCCCATCTATGGAGCAGATTGTCGTCAAACAATTGAGCATTGCATGCAGTCAACTCGTACCCTGAAGCATTCCACGTGGCAAACGCGTGGCTATGCGAACTGTTCGATTGCGATGCAACAGCGCAAGGATAACTGGTCACTGAATGTCCTGCTGAAGAGCTATGAGCAGCGCTGCTTGGATCTGGCGCCCATCTTTGCCAATTTTGTGATATATGTGCCGTCGGTTTGTGCGCCGCGAATTTGTCGCTATGTGCAAAATTTGTCATCAACGCATTGGCAAAACGAACGTCAAATTGAGTCGACAATAGCACAAACGGTCTCGCCCAAGCTAACCCTGCTGCATCCCATTATCTCAGCGATGACAACGCAGTTTCCCGATCCGCGTCTCATCCAATACGATTGCGGCAAGCTGCAAACAATGGATCGTCTATTGCGGCAGCTTAAGGTGGATGGCCATCGTGTGTTGATTTTTACGCAAATGACAAAGATGCTTGACGTGCTGGAGGCTTTCCTTAACTACCATGGTCACATTTACCTGCGACTGGATGGCTCGACGCGTGTGGAGCAGCGACAAATACTCATGGAGCGTTTTAATGGTGACAAGCGCATCTTTTGCTTCATTCTATCCACACGTTCGGGTGGCGTTGGCATCAATTTGACGGGTGCCGATACTGTGATCTTTTACGACTCGGACTGGAATCCAACGATGGATGCGCAGGCGCAGGATCGTTGTCATCGCATTGGACAAACGCGCGATGTGCATATATATCGATTGGTCTCGGAGAAAACCATTGAGGTGAACATCCTGAAGAAGGCAAATCAGAAGCGGATGCTCAGTGATATGGCAATCGAGGGTGGCAACTTTACGACCACATTCTTCAAGAGTTCCACCATCAAGGATCTGTTCACCATGGATACAGCACAGGAGCCGGACGAAAGCCAAGATGCCAAGCCCGATGAGAAGGACAAGATAATCGCGGCTGAAGTTGAGCCAGTTATCGAAGCAGAGAAACAATCACTGCGCGCCTTCGAACATGCTCTTGCCGCTGCCGAGGACGAGCAGGATGTACAAGCCACTAAAACGGCCAAGGCCGAGGCAGCTGCCGATCTCGCCGAGTTCGATGAGAATATACCCATTGCGGATGATGGCAATCCGGATGGTGGACCGCCCGTTGAGCTTAGCAAAGCCGATCTGGAAATGCAAAATCTTGTCAAGCAGGTGAGTTGTGAACTATTTGTTGACCTGTGCCCTGTGCATATGGGCAGTGTTTGCTTCAAGTATGCCTGAAGGAACATCTCAGTGTTCTTTTGAGCTAGCTTGCGCTGCCCAGAAAAACTTCAACACGAAGTAGACGTTCAGACATAGTTGTAGCGATTCAACCCACGCTCGATTATATCACTCAACGTCTAACATAAACACAAGTTTAATTTAATTGGCGGTGGATTAGATTGATTAAAATATGAATATTTCCCATCTAGCTTTCGCCCATTGAACGCTATGCGATGCGCTTTGTGGAGGAAACCGGAGCTGCCTGGACAGCTGAGCAGCTGCGCGCCGCCGAGGCGGAACTGGAGCAGCAAAAACGTGAATGGGAAGCAAATCGTTTGGCTGCCATGCAGAAAGAGGAGCAGCTACTCAAGCAGGAAACGGAGGCCGAGGAGCTGCTCACCTATAGTCGCAAGGATGCCAGCAATCAGGTTAATACCAAACAAGATTCCAATCTAAGCAAACGAACACCGGGTGTTGGTGTTGGGCAAGGCGGCGTTAGGTTAACAAAACATAATAGGCGGGATAAACGGTTCAGGCATCACGGGGTAGCCCGATCAGCAGCTCAGCAGGGTGGGGATGGGGATGGGTTAAGTAGAAGCGTTAGTAACAACAACAAGCAAAGATCAACAGGGCAGCGAGCGGAAAGTCCGGTGCGCGGTACGCAGCGAAATAGCCACAATGTAAGTGCACCGGCCAGAAGCAGCTGCAACAGCAGCAGCAACAATAGTAACAGTAGGCTTCGACAGACGCGTCTACATTCGGTGGGCTTAGTCATCGATCCAAGCACAGCAACGGCGCCCACTAGAAAGACAACGCGCACAGCAATGGCAGCAGCAGCAGCCAGCAGCTCGGCGCCCACAACTGAGGAGCGACCCAAGCGACAGTCGGCCAATATTGCCATGAGTAAGATGATGAGGACGCCAGCAAAAGCAGCAATTACTACTCCAGCTGCAGCTCCAGCCAAGAGCAACACACAGTCGCGACGCAGGGAAAGCGTTTCCTTGACGACAGCTGCGGCCAGCAGGCGAAGGCTTTTGGAGCGGCGTGCGACAATAGCAGCACCCTTGGCAAAGAGCAACTGCAGCGACGAGGACGATGATGATAACGAAGATGAGGAAGAAGAAGAAGAAGAAGATGGGGACGATGAGAATGAGAATGAGAATGAGGAAAGTGACGATGCAGCAAGTGTATCTGTTTGTGTGGATGAAGATGATGAGGAGGAGGAGGAAACTGGTGGCTCAAATGTAGGCTCCTTGGCTGCGTCTGTTCAGGGTGATACGACACAAACGGATGATGATGAAGAAATGCTTGTGGAAAGGCTGGATGAGGATGACATTGATGACAATGTCGATGAAGACGATAACGGTTCAAATGTCGATTCGGATGCCGATCTTAATGTTGAATCGCAGTCCTGTTCGAGCTATGCCACAGCTGGCGACAGCTTGGATGGCTGGGATGCGCACGATCAGGTGCAAGACACCATTATGACTAGTTCCACATACTACAATGTGTCCGAAGAGTCAGACACTGATGACCCAAATGATCCTCTGTCTCTGTCCGCAGAAGTCAAAGCGGAAACTAAGGAATCGACGCCAGTGCTACAACGGCAGCGTAGCAGCAACAGCAGCAGCCGTGGCGGTGGCAGCGACGATGCCATTGGACACACACCACGCACTCGCTCGCGCGGCTCTGTCAAGATTAATCTCTGGACTCTGGACATGAGTCCTGTGGTGGGCACTCAAAAAGCTGGCGGCGGTGCTGGCAAAAGTGTTAAGCGAGCGACGCCACAAGCACAAGAATCAAAGCCACAAACTGGTGCCACAAACAGGCGGCGATTCACAAAAAAACCCGATGGTGGTCAAACTTTAACAATTCTTAATCGCTGGATAACCAAAACGCCACGTGTGCGACTACGCTCTAGTAATGCAGGAACAGTTGCTGCTGGGCTAAACAACAGCGCCACGACATCTGGAGGAGGAGGAGGAGCTCTTGCCATGTCGGTTGCTCATTCGAATGGCGGTGCGAACAGCACCAGGTGATAATTGAGTTGAGAAATAAATCAGGTCACAGTATTAACTATGTCGAAAGACAAACTCAATTGTCCTGACTCAAACCTACATATATGCTAAGGCTGTGGAGCTGTGTGGTTTTTAGTGGGCGTCCTAACCTGTTGCGATTGTGAAGCTGCTGTATAACATTAATGTTTGAGTATTTTATAGACTGTAACAAGTTTCCTTCTAAGCTAGTTAGGTGGCGATATAATAACGAAGTCTTCGGTACGGACAGGAAGCGAAAATGGAAGATGGAGAAAGCTTAGGGTAACAAATTGTGTCTAGCATAGTTAGCTGAGGGGTAGGATTAAAGTGTCACCACAAAGAATTCGAAACTTTAGGCCTTCATTGGTTTGCCACACACTATACTGATATTTTGCTAAAAGATTACTTCATTTTTGTGGCACTGTGATTGCTCTTGTCCCCAAAACGCATAAGATATTTAACAAAAAAAACAAAAAAAAACGATCCCAGATTGTATATAAATACGCGTACATTAAAAAAAAATATCAGCAGAATATAATTTATAGAATTTACATTATTTAAGTTGTGTGCGGTTATCTTTAAAACACAGTAACTAAAAAACAAAAACTCCTTGTATTATGATTAATTTCGTTGTTAAATTTCTGTTCTCTATCTAAGTCTTCAAAGAAACTCCCTACGACTATTGCGCCTTAGTTTTTAAGTATCTCCCTAGGTAACTTTTTAACTCTATGGTAAATGTTTATATTTTTGCATTCGATCATTTATTTTGTATTCGCAAAAGAAAAAGAAAAAACAAACATAAAACAAGTTTAGCATTAACAAAACAACAACAATCTAAAGACTATAAGCATAAAAAATTGACTAACAAATAAAAAAGAAGAATCGATTCGATATGCTTTTAAAAAATGATATTAAAAAGAAACAAAGACGTTGTGGTTTTTATTTATACGGACATATTTCGTGCGTGTGTATTTAAAAGACAAATCCTTATTGAAAACAATTGCACAAAGTTGGAAAAGAATAACCGGAAATCAGTAAATATTTAATAATATTATTTTCTGTGTTAACGAATGTAGAATTCTGTTTTGGTGACGCTAAAGATAACAAACACTAAAAAAAAATGCAAGAGTTTATAGCTTACATCGTTGGTTTGTTTGTTGGCCCCAATCCCACACCTTTTTTTTTGTTTACCCCCAAAACCTTTATTCCCAACCACTGCCATCACAACCATCGATTTCCGTTTATAGAAAGTTCCAAAGACTTTGCCAATTGTTCTTAAGCGCCGTACGAAATGGTTCCGGGAATAAAGAAAAAGCTACAACGCCAATTCATACATAATCAATAAGGATACGATCGATACGACGATAATCTCGTTAGTTAGTTACTAAGCCAATAAACAACACCACCAAAACAGAGTTGCTTCATACGATACGAAAATAATGTAATGGTACGTTTATTCTTTTCTTTAACTTTTGCTCCGGCCCACACACGCACGCACGCACACACGCTTACACCCTCAGGTCTGGATATCGCGCAATAGTATGGAACAAATGCCGGTAAGTCAAATCAGTTGCAAACCCAAATAGTACACCAAAGTTAATAATATCCATTGGTATTTTAGATGTGGTGTCCTCCAACGCCGCCGCAGGATAACAATGATATCTACATTGATCATTCGCTTTCGTTCATGTACGACCTGGAGCCCATTCCAGAAACGGAATTGCCGCCAGTCTTTGTCCGACGAGAGCTCAAACGTTCGCGTACAGATGCCGGTTTCGATGGCAGTCGTCGTCCAAATAAAATGCGACGCGAGGATAACTATGTGCCGCCACGTTCACTCTTCGATCGTCCAACAGCGCAGTTGGCGCGGTTGCGTCGCGAGCTTAAGAATCAGCGATTCCGAGGCAGCTTTAAGCCCAACTCGATGATACCGGGCCTGAAGCCCCAGTTGCCCGCCAAGCCCATGGCTGAGCCAGAGGCCATGAGCGAATGGTGTTTGTTTGAGGACATGGCCATACTTCATGTGCTCATCAATATGCAGGGGCTGCCGTGCAGCCTGATGCTACTCTCGCCTGGCCAGACGCCCAATTGGGATCTGGTGTCGGAGCTGGTGAACTTCTGCTCGAAAACGTATCGTTCGGCCAGGCAATGTCGCTGGCGCTACGAGACGCACATACAGCCGCGCGAGGAGGGCAAAGTGGTTGAGAGTCCCAAGAAGCAAAAGAAACTGAAGCCCACGTTACGCACGGAGTACATGAAGAGTCCGTTGCGTTACCTGCGCACCACACAGCTCTATGCCAGCGACAACAATGCCTCATTCTATAAGGTGATGCGTCAGCGCTTTGATACCATCAAGACGGCGTACTTGAAGAAGGCGCCGCCACCAAAGCGTCAGTACAATGCACCCAGTTTGATGAATCCCAAGCATATGGAGGTGTTGCAAGAATTCGGCATTAGCAATTACGATCAGCCCGTGTCGCCCATGAATATAGCTATGATGAAGGCGAATAAAATGCGCGAAAAGCAGCGCAACCAAATGCCACCAATGCAACAACAACAGCAGCAGCAGCAACAACAACAGCCAACGCCGCCGCAGCAAACCGTGCAACAGAAATCAGTGCCACAGCAGCAACAGCAGCCAGTGCAACAGCAGCAGCAGCAACAACAACAAATGCAGCAACAACAGCAGGTTCATCAGCAGCAGCAGCAACAACAACAGCAACAGTTGCAGCAGCTACCAACAGTTGCCGCTGTACAGCAGCAAACAGTTGAATTGATGCCCGCAACAACAGCAACAACTGTTTCTGTGCCCGCCGGCAACACGGGCCAACTGCAACAGTTGCAAATACAACATTTGACAAACGCCAATGTGGCGACAGGACAACAAACAGCAATATTGCTGCATCAGCCACAGCAGCAACAACAGTTGCGCACACAAACCACAACGCAACAGCTGGTCAAAACAATTGTGGGCACAACGGCCAATCTGACAGCGGGTCAGCTACAACAGCTGGCGCAGCAAAGCTCGGCAAATGCCGGCGGCACGGTGCAGCTGCAGGCAGCACCACCCGGCAGCCAGTCCAGTGTCAGTGTGGTGCTGACCACACCAGTTCAATCCCTGCCCATTGCCACGCACAGCAATGTGAATACGAACACAACGGCCCAGATTGTATCGATCTCGTCGCAGACAACGCTGCCAGTGAACACTCCCCCGCAGTTGGGCAGCATTGTGCAGACCCAAACGCTGCCACAGGTCGTATCCGTTGGATCGCTGACGACCTCGTCAAGTGGACAACAACAGCAGCAGCAGCAACAGACAACGGGCACCGTGACAATGTTGCGTGGCCAGCGTCTTGTTTCGGCTGCTGCAGCAGCTGCAGCGGCGGCGGGCAACACAACGCTGCATGATGTGGTGCTGCAACAACGCACCACAGCTGGCGGCCAGTCCATTGTATCCATGCCCGCGCTGGGCCAGAGTGTGACAACAGCACAGTTTCAGACGCAGCTGCGTTTGGCTGCCGTTTCCGGCTCACCCGCAACACAAACCACCCAACTGGTCACCACCAAGGGCATACCTGTCAGTGCACTGCAGCAAAGTGGCAAGACGGTGCTGCCGGGCACACAGCAGCAGGCGCCGCACATTCAACTGTACAGGCAGCGCAATCTGAAAGTGTTGCAGGCACCACAAGTGGCACAGGGTGGCGTCGGTGGTACCGGGAATCTCGGTTCGACGGTGGTGCAAACTGCTGGCGGTGCCTTGGCCACCGGCACCATCATTCAGGCGAGCAATCTCATGCAGACGCAGACGCATGTGACCAGCCAGAAGGTGGCCGTTTCTGGCATGCAAGGCGCCACCACTGTGCAGGCGGGCAATGTGGTTAGTTCGGTGCAAATGCACGGACAGGCGCGGACGCAGTTCATCAAGCAAATGGCAGCCGGCAAGCAGGGCATACAACGTCAGGTCATCACCACCGATGGCAGCGGTGGCAGTGGTGCAACTGGAGATATGCTCCTAGTTAAGCGGCACAATATACTAGCTGCGCAGAAGGCACAACAGGCAACTGGGCCACTGTTTACCACCACCACCAGCAGCAGCAGTGTCGTCACACAGCAACAACAGCAGCAGCAGCAGCAACAGTTGCCCGTAACAGGTGTTGTGCAACAGCAGACGCAGCAGGTAACCCAACAGCAGATTGCTTCCCTGGTTAAGGCATCCACAGCGGCAGCAGCCAGTGGCAGTAGCGTTAGTGCCGGTGGCGTCACAGTCTCGGCGACGGGTCCGCCCACAGTGCAGGCGGGCAGTGTGAACATGACGCTGCCACAGCTCAAGCCTGGCAGCCAGATTAAGGTAACGATGCCGAATCAAGTGCGACACCTGCAAATGCAGCAACAGCTGGGCATGCCACGCAAGATCAGTCGCATGACGCAGCTGGTGAGCGCCTC
Organism: Scaptomyza hsui; assembly: GCA_018152825.1. Taxonomy (NCBI): domain Eukaryota; kingdom Metazoa; phylum Arthropoda; class Insecta; order Diptera; family Drosophilidae; genus Scaptomyza; species Scaptomyza hsui. The sequence continues at coordinate 11,250,761 of JAECXO010000002.1, forward strand.
CGGGCAGCCCACGGCAACAAACATTGTGACCACAACAACGGGACCGGGTGGACAGCAGCAACAGACGGTGACGGGCGGTGTTACGCTCTCGCCGGCAGCACAGCAACAACAGCAGCAGCAGCAGCAACAACAAGTAGTGCAACAACAGAAGGCTGGTGGCGGCAGTTTGCAGGCACAATTGTTGCACATACAGAACACCAAAGCGGTGACTGTGCAACAATTGCAGCAGGTGGTGCGCAGCGGCCAACAGGCGGGTCTTGTCCTGGGCAAGACGAGTGTGGGACGTGTCATACCCGTCTCGGTGGCCTCACAGGCCACACAGCGTCAGACCATACAGGTAAGTGCCATAGAGATGATATATATATTTATTCGATCTAACAATTGATCTTCTTGCTCTCTTCAGGTGGTTTCGGCTGCTTCGGCGCAGGCTTTGGCTGCTGGCAATCTGCGCACTGGTCAGAACATAGCTAGCGCCCTGAAGGTGGCCACCTCTGGCGGTGGTCAGACCACGCAGCAGACGCTAATTGCAGCGCTGCAACATACACAGCGGCAGAATGCCAGCCCTGTGCGACTGCAGACCACAGCCGGTGGCAACTTGTTGGCTGTGGTGCAGCAACAACAACAGCAGCAGCAACAGCAACACACAAATATTACTGGACCCACTGCGGGACCGGCTGAGGTAATGACCATAACGCAGACAACAGCAACGCTACCAACTGTTGCAAGTCTACAGCAACAACAGCAGCAGCAACAACAACAGCAGCAACAGCAGGTTGGAGGCGTGCAGCAGCAGCAACAACCGACAACGCAACAGGTACGAACGCTGGTGAAGAAAAAGATCATGATCAGAAGCGAGAAAGAATAACATTTAGCGAATCATCGCCTGAAAAGTGGCGTACGGCCACGAAACCGGCGTTGCATTACAACCAATAAAAACATTCACACCAAAACCACCACCACAACAACAACCACCAAATCCACTGAATGCACCGAATGCACTATTACAAGCACCACAACAACCACAACCAAATGCATTGTCGCTACAATTACACCAGCCTATGTATTAGATGCCAACAATTTCGATTCAAATCTGTGAACAAAACCAAAATTATTGAAGCCACTCATTTATCATTGTTCAAATGTGTCCGTCAATCAATCAACCAATCAATCAATTCAGTTCAATCAATCAGTCAGTCAGTCAGCTTATCTCAATCATTGCATCAATTGTACTTAAAATCCTTTTGTTTCGATTGGTTTTACAGCCATAAGCGGCTCCTACTTCTTCTCGCCTGCTGCAGCATCCTGAGCGGAATTTTAATGATGATGTTGTGTGTAGGGCGTGGCACACGAACACACACACTGAGCACACACATATACAGCTTCAGGGCTGTTATTAGTTGTACTTATATAAATAAGTTTTTAGACATATTCAATTTACCTAATACATTTAAATATTTAGCCAAACACTTTTAAGCCCAAAATTGTAAATCTTAACTTCTTAAGCTATCCTCTAGCTTGTAGACATAGTATATAAGCTTACATAACTTTAACTATTTAACTTCTATGATACCTTAATCTCTATATAACATGATATAGTTGATAATAAACAAAAGAACAAGTATTATATGTATAAATATTATTTTGTATGATTATTCTTTAGGTGGAACTGTAAGTGTAATCAGTAAGTATTGTAAAGAAGGAATCAACCCTTAAAAGAGTTGCCATGAGCAACCGCCTTATGTGCACAACAAACTGGTGAAGCTTTCATACGAATCCTTTTCATGGCATTCACAATTTGCAATCATGTCTTTGTTTAACGTGTGCAGCTGGTGGTCAGCGCAATGTGGCGATATTGCTGGTGACTACGATGTGGCCAGTTTGTTGTGCGCTCGTTTTGGTCTCGAGGCGCAGGAGAAGGATTACATCATAGTGGGCTCTCAGTCCGGTCAGCTAAGCATTTATTATCCGCATGGCAGTGCCTTTGATGCTACAGATCTGCTGCTGGAGACTCAACTGGCAGCGCCCATCATAGCTCTCCATGCAGGCAAGTTCAGCGGGTAATTCAGTTGCAGCTTAATTATGTTGGAAACTTTTAACCCATCGATTCCCTGCAGCAATGTGCGCAACGAGAACTCGAATCAATTGGCCGTGCTGCTGCCCAATGCCGTTGTCATCTACAATGTCCAGGCGTTCAGTGGCCTGGCCGAATATGGTGCACAGTTGAAACTGCAAGTGCAGGCGGAGCATAAGTTTCAGCGTGTCAGCTTCTCCATGTGCCAGGGCCACTTTGGTCAGGTGAAGGGTCGTGAGTTCTTCTGTGTGGTGCATTTGGATGGCACATTGACATTCTATGAGCAGGATGGCATTAGCTATGAGTGTCGCTTTCCCGGACAACGCTGTCTGCCCGCTCCGGTTGTGTATTGCGAGCGCACCGATAGCTTCTTTCGCTTAAATGCCAGCTGGCATTTGCAGTGCTATACGTATCAGGATTTGTCCCACTCGCTGGTCACCAAGAGCAGTTACCAGCCCATCTGGTCGCAGTGCATTGGCGAGGGCATCTTGGATATGCGTGTGGTGCAGCTAAAGGAGTAAGTTGATCTTCGCAGCAATCCTGCTTTTAGCTAACAACTTGTCTCCTAGAAGCTGTTCCTACATTATGATTCTGGGCGAGCGGAACTTTATCTGCTTGGATGATAATGGCAAGTTTAACTTTATACTCAAGTTGGACTATGCGCCCAAGTGTTTCTATAGCTTCGTGGTGGGCTACTATTGGGGTAAGTAAGTGAGAGTATTAACGGATACATCTGACTACGAATCCCTCTTGTGCAGAGCCAGGCGCACGTCTGATAACGGCAATTGTTTCGGATGCCGGCAAGCTGCACATCTACGAGGAGGCAAACATCATCTGGGCAGCACAGTGGCAACAGTCTTCTCCTGTGGCCATACAGCGTTCCAATGTCCAGAGTCTGGCTGGTAGCATTGTTACCCTGACGGCCACAGGGCAACTAAATGTGGGCTATTTGGGTGCTGAGCCATATCAGTTCCAGGTGAAGCCACTCAATGTTGAGGAGCTGAGCTTTGCCCAGGCGCACAAGGAACTACAGCAGCTGGAGGATGAGATTAAGGAGTCTGTTGATATACGTGACATGGATGCTCTCAATCAGCAGGCTGCGGATCAGGTGCGTGTGAGTTTTACCATACAGCAGGAGATATTCGATGATTTGGATACAATGCTGCTGGATGTTCCTGCTGATGTGGCGGTCAAGGAGCTGCCTTCGGCCAAGGGCATGCTTAAGATCAGGGTGAAAGCGGAGCTGGCCGAGCTGCAGGTGGTTATACAAACACCAAATGGTGTACGCTGCACCCAGGACACGCTCAGTTTAATGGATGTGGCAGCGGGAAGTACGCGGGACATATCAATGGACTTTTACATGACGGAATTGTTGCATGTGCACAGCACACGTGTCGAGGTGTTTGCCTCCTTTGTCAGTCCACGGGGCATACCGCGTGTCATTCAACAGAGCGCCCATCTGCCTCTGTCCATGTTCTATCGCACTTGTCCACCTCAGAAGGCGGCGGGCATTAAGTTGACCTACAGCATTACCAGCAAACATGTGCCGCCCAAGCTGTCCACCTTTTTTGCTGAGTTTCTGGAGGGCGTAAGCGAGGGTCAGGCCTTGGGACTACAGCTGCTCTGTCCTGGTCTGGATAAGCTAACGGAGGTTATTACTGTTGTGGCTGCAAAGAATTCAAATCGACTTAGGTAAGCACTACTTATAAAGCATAAAGACACGCCACTTCATACAGAACTTTTATGCCCTCAATAAACAATCTCACAAAACCCAGAGTAATGTCATAGTACAATTGTTTTCTGCTATTACAGAATTCAATCGGATTATGTGGAAACCTTTGCCATGATCCTAGAACGCATTGTGGAGACTACTTTGCGGTTAGATGGCGATGCGGGTTTACTCAAAATGAACAAAAAGAAGCCCAAGCGTGGTGTCCTTAATCGTTGTGTGGAACGCATTATGGCAGCTCCTTTTATACCCACCCAGCCCATTCTTCACCGTGTCGATGAGCACCACGAGACACAGGAAAACATACGCCAGCAAACGGTTGGGCGTTTTGGAATAGAAGGCGGAATGGTGGACCTGTGCTAATTGTTATGACATTTGCAGGAACAACTGGAGGCGCTATGGCAACAGTTTAAAACACTACAACGTCAGCTGCAGGAGCAATCGGAGAGCGAGCCCAAAGAGACACTAACCATGCAAATAGAGGCGAACTATGACCACCTGATACTGGAAGGCGATAAACTAGTCGAAATACGACGCGACGAGCAAAGGTAATGTGTGTGTTTTTGTAATTATCCGCCCACACCCTGTGTGCATACAGTGGCTCACAGATTACATACAACAGGTGCACTCTTTCTGCATTCTATTGTTATCGACGTGAGTGTTTGACCTTTGTTGTCAGCCACTGTGATTAGTTTTATGGGAATTTACTTTATGACAAATTTGTTGTTTACTCTTTGTGGTTGGGTTGTTTTCGTTGCGGCCTCGTGTCCAGGCAGCGCAGCGACCTGAATTGCGCCGTGTCGTTAGCCAAATGGATAATTCATGCACTGAACCTGGAGGAGCGTGTCGTGAACGTTGTTAGCTCCGTGTTAAGCGTGCCTGTTGAGGACTGGTCAGAATTAGTAAGTACATATTAGCGCATGACGCATATCTAAAAAAAGACAGAAAAACAATTTAGATTTTTTAGAGCTGGGAGGAATCGATGGCGCCCGGCATTGATATGCTACATCATTTTGGGCCGCTAATGCGTTCCAAGTCGACATCGACGCATGGTCTGCTCGACGGGAATAGCGGCAAGGACAGCTTTGACTATAGTCGCTTCAGACGACACTTTGCTTCACTCTTCGATCGCATTGTGCGCTTGGCCTCCTCCTCCACGAATGAGCAGATGTCAAAGCCACCAACAAATGCGGAACAGACTCCAGTGGTGCAGGTGCAGGCAGCACCACCACTGGATGAAATAGGCAACATGCAGCTTATGCTGGGCGATACAATGGTGGCACCATCCGGCTCTCGTGCTAAGCCCCACTTGAGCAGCTCTTTGGAGGCCGTTGAGGATGAGGAGGAGTACGACGAGGAAGATTTGCGTGATATGGGCTATCGCAAGGATTATGGGCCAACAGATGCTGCTGCTGCCAACGGCGATGAACAGGAGCAAAGGCAGAGCCATCGATCCGAGTGGGTCAATGAGGATTTTGAGCTGCCAACCAATGAGGAGCTATTCAGTGATTTGGGCATTTGGTGGTAATACCAACAGAAATCGTATCTTATTGTTAAACTTGAATATATGTGAAAACGGTCAGTGAACAGTGTTTATTCTTCGAGATGGCAATAGAACTGGATTTGCCTGAAATCTAAGGATGTGGGCGTGTCTGTCATTCTCTCTATCTGTGTGTGTGTGTGTGTGAACTCGTTTATGATGCATAGCTGCAGATAAAATACGATAAAAGTCAGAGATAAAGCTACAACGCGTACACACGCATTGTTCCAGGCCCCAGCTGCAGTTGCAACTCAGTCAGACAGCCAGACGCTGCATGCACCGTGTGGGCTGTGATGCCCTGTCAAGCTGTGGCCTGTGCCCTGCCAAGTTCCAAGTCCCACACATGATATAGGTAAGTTATATTGGACGCTGCTCTGCTCCAGTTGTGCATAGTTTAAGCAACCACAATAAGCCACAGTCAGGCTCAACAATGCCTCGTAAATTGGCCACAATTGAGTGAGAAATGCCGACGGGTATGCCACATGAGTCCAGCCAGTTTACTCACTCCACGGCTGCTGGGTGGGCTGTGTTGAATTTCATCAGGCAGCTAAAGCGCTCAAATTGGAGGACGAGCATGGTTAACTTTAAGATACAGCTGTCATATAGTCAGCTGCCAGTAGTTGTCTGGCGTTATTGTCGAGAAGTGTGTAAAACGTCACACCATGATTTAAATTGTTCTAGTTATGTCAAAGCTGTGATGATTCCAGCCCAAACTGCAGGCATCTCAGTCAGACAGAGAGACGCTTCCCAGATCGTGTGGGCCGTGATCGCCTGTCAGCCTTGAATTATGCCTCTGCGAAACACAAATTCCTTTAGTTTCTTATAGTTAAAGCAGTTTCAGGCACAGCAAGCGTCAATGTGCTCCTTCGCCACTAGATCACCCTGTGAGTCATTTATATGCTAACAACAAAAAGTAGAATATTTAAGTTATAATACTGCTTTAAATTTATTCCAATCGGTCTGTGTTTCACCCTTTATTTCAAAGATTACTTTAAGATTTTTGAAGACTGGAAAAAACCCAAAACAATTCGGCGAATTCTCATGACGAATTCATACAAATTAGGATTCAGCTGGAAATTCATACTAAGCAGATGATACAACAATCCGAATTGTCCGAATTGAAATTAAAAAGGTGTTTATTGCATTACAGCCACATAAATCAATAAAAAGCTTGGAAACCTTCAGTTAACTTGTGAACAAACATCGTTTAAGTTTATTGCTGACATAAAGCCATATCAATTATGGCCTAATTTTGTTGGCTTACGCACCCAGAAGTTCAACAGCTGCTCAGGCAGTCTTGCACCACTGTGCAAGTGCGAATTTTGTTTACAACTTTTGACGCGAGCAGTTAAAAGATGTTTTAATATTATTCATTAATGAGTAATTAACAAATTTTATCAATTGAGCGGAAACGTGCAATAACAAATTAAAACAAAAGGAATGAGGAATGGAGATCAACCGGAAGAGAGTAACACACATACAAATATATGTGTACACATTTATATCTTTGGTCAGTTTATTTAATAATCATTGTAATTTGGATTATACTGTTCTTTTAAGGAACAGAGGGCTGTGTATTTGGGATTTGAACCCGTTAAACACTCGGAGGCAGGTTCTCCTACCTTGTAGACATGCACACCCACAGCATAGGTGCTGGCATAGTTGCAGGCCATGTTGTAGATGTAGAGGAAGGGATATTGAGGATTGGTAAACCGCATCATGGCACAGCCAACATGAGTATTGCGATCCACAACAGTTTCCGCAAAGTGTCCATATTTATCACTATAAATAGATTGCCTTAGTTAATTACTGAGAAGCTCAAAAGTGTGAGATTAACTTACAGATGCCTGGCCACACGAAACTGGGTTATGTAGCTGCTATCAATGAGCGGATACTCGCCAAACCAGAGACCCATCGAGTTCTCCACAATGCTCCGCACATTCAATGGCTTACTGCGATGACGATCCACACCACACAGATTTTGACCGACATTGCGAAAACGATACGAATTATTGCAATCGTCATGCTCCAGTTGGCATGTCTTTAAGTTTAATGTGGCTAAGTATGCCAATTCCTCATCCCAGACCATTGTGGCCATGCGTGATGCCGGATAGTAGCCGGGTAGATGTCCACCGGCTATAAAATTCCTTCGCTTATTGTGCTCATCCACGATGAACTTGCGATACTGTCGCAAATTTATCATGACAGCATCTGGGGAGCAACTCTCATGGAATTCCTGAAGAGATAACAGTTATAGATCAATACAGCAGTTGATGCCTAATGAAACTTACGCCAGTGTTGTTGCATGCCACATGCGTGGTGCCTGCTGCACACAGTTGCTCATCGCACCAGGAGTATTTCGCGCCTGAAGATTTTATTATTGTGAGTGTGATGATGAGTAGCAGATGAATGCATTGAAAATTTGTTTTTGCTGACATGTTCTCGCTCTTGCAGTTAGTGTAATCGAATTGTGAATCCTGCCAGTGAGCCGCGCAATATTTATATCCGAAGCGATTCGAGATCGAATTTTATTTTTGGATAATTTTTCGCAAGTCCATATGTAATAAGGCGTGAGGGGCTGCGCTTGCCCGGTTAAGGCAGGTCACGCTGGCTTTTATTAATTGATTGCAAGCACATTAACAAACGCAATGTGTGAAGTGACGTCACAATGTGAGTGCAGTGATTAAGCTAACCGCAATCTGAGTAAGCGATAGAAGTGACAATTGGGATGTTTACAGTTTGTTGATCCTTTAGCGCCATCACATTAAAATATTGATCTCAATAAATTGAATTAAAGTAGCTGAGGGTGCAGCCGCTCAATGTTTTATTTGCAAATAGTCTTGTTTTTAACAGTTAAATATCAGAGTTGTTGACGTCACAGTAGACACGCACAGGGATACTTAATTGTAATATGCAAATAGTTGGCAACACCTCAAACGACAAATCGAGCACGCCCACAGTTATCGAATTACAATTATCGGCATCATCTGCATAAAAAGGCGCGAGGACAATAAAAAGAATAGTTTTGTGTGTGATTTTAGTTAAATAAAAGTGATCAAGTGAATAAAGCGTCTAAATAGCGCGTGTACTTAACACTAACTAACAACATTTGCGGTAAGTCTGGGTGAAAAACCTTATTATTATTCCCATATGTGAATAAGTAGTCCCAACTAAGTTCAAGTTTAAGTTCAGCTTAGTAATCTAGCAAAACAAAAAAATAGGTAAGGTAAGGTAAGGTAAGTACATTCAACTATCACTTGTCTTCTGGGAAACTTATCCCATTAATTTGATTCATACAAAGTTGAATAGAGTTCAAAGCAGATCTTGCACACATCTCCAAGAGCTGTCCCAATGTGGGTGTTGTTTGCACCTTGGTTCAGTGACATTTTGATTCCCCCATTGAGTTGTAGTGTGTGCATCCGATAAGCTTGAACTGCTAAAGAATCTCAATACGGGTTTTCTTTGTCGATAGCAACAGATCAGCAGCTGTTTGTGCAGATAAAAGCATCAAAGCGAATAAAAATAATATTTGCATATTTGAACAAGAGGTTTATGAGCTTTCGGCATCATTGTTGTGCTGGGAACAACAAACGAAAGTGCTGTGCTATCAAAAGTTAACCTGTCTAACCTGGACCCAAACTTTTTTTTTCATACCCATACACAAAACACTGACAGGGTGTATTCTGCCGTTCTATAAATCATTCATTTATGAAGAGAACAACTTATCGTGACAGTTCGTTGTGTGTGTTTGGGCCTGGTTTGGGTATATTTTAGTCGAGCATTCTTTGATAAAGATATGCCTAGGCGTCGCTCATTAATTTTGGCATTATTTGGTTAAGCTCGTTATGGCAAAATTTAAATACTCACCGTCAGTCTCGAGTGTGTGTGTTTTACTAGCAGGCTGTTTTACAACAAATCATTAACTAATTATAAGTATTATTAAATAAAATGACAGCCGCTGATGTTGGGGCCCAAAACTTGTCCAGTGGGTGTATTATGTCAATAAATTTATGGATATATGAATATTGTGATGTGTTATTTATTGATAAACAGCGAGACTACAACTATAACTAACTATAATCCTATGTAAAATACAATACAGACTGTGTGTTTTCTTAGTTCTGGTGCATTTCAATACCTGATCATAACAATATCTACAAGCTACAAACACTGATTGATCAGTAGTTTGGATCATATTGTTCGCGCGTTGAGCACAGACCCGGATAGAATGGATTCTTGCCCGTAAGACACTGTGATGTTGGTCTTCCAACTATATACACGGGCGCATCTAATGCGTAGATGGACGCATAATTACATACTACATTATAGATGTACACATAGGGATAATCGGGACGCGTGAAACGCATTATGGAGCAGCCAATGCGAGAGTTACGATCCACAGTCATTTCCGCAAAGTGGCCATAGTCCTCACTAATAAACAAACGAATAAATATCAAACATATTTACACGAATTTGTAATACTTACAAGTATTTCGTCACTTTGAATCTGTCAATGTATGTGCTATCGATCAAGGGATACTCATTGAACCAAAGTCCCAAGGATTCTTCAATGAGACTGGTCACATTGACATTTGGATTGCGATCACGCCAAATGGCGCACAGATTCTGACCCGAATTGGCAAAACTATACGTATTATGACAATCATCATGATCCAATATACAAGTGCGCACATTCAAGGAAGATAAATACTGCAGCTCATCGTCCCAGACCTGAGTTGGAAACAAATTATAGCAAATGTTTTACTTAAAATGTTAAAGCTGATCTCACCATTGTAGTCATTCGGGCAGCGGGATAATAGCCAGGTAGCTTGCCCAGCGCTATGAAATTGCGTCGTTTATTATGGCCATGGACAAAGGTCTGTTTATGGCGTGAGATGTCCACCTCGTAGGAGTCCGGCTGGCAGCGTCTGTGAAAATGCTGCAGCAGAAAAAATACACAAAAATTAATAATTATTCAACCATATTTATCATATCTGTCTTACGCCATTATTGCGGCAGGCAATGTGTTTGATGCCCGCACCGCATAGATCGGAATCACACCAGCTGTACTGTTTGCTGGCGGCCAAGTGGAGTAGGAACAACTGGAGTACCGCCACGCAGGCAGATGACGTTACAAATGCTGACATTTTGAACACAACGCGTTTCACTTAAATTTAAATATTATGTGTGTGTGTGTGAAAGTAATATGTTACGAAATAGAAATTGAATACTGTGATAGATGGTAATGTTCAATCACATTTGTTTTGTGAACCGTTTGGCAATAGCTAACGCTTTCAATGAGTACCTTGCCAATTCGCGTGGCCGTCTTTATTGAATGTTTCTGTCCGAATGAATAGCGCTGACCAGACAGACAGACTCCGGAGCCAGAGACGAGAATCTGAGAATCAGTCAAACCCAGCTTAGCGTGTGTGCTAAGTTAACTTAAGTTTTTAATATACTATATAGAAATTTTGTATATATACACTCAGAGAAAGTTAGTCAAAGTTTTGCATCCATCTTGAATACTTATAGAAACTTCTGTGCTGAAAGGAATCAGGTTTTAATAAGTAAATTCTAACAGACTCTTTAATATTGTTCGTACTATGTTGAAAAACGTATTCTCCAAGTGTATTCTATTCTATCTCAACCTCTCTTGCCATTTCGTTGTGCGAACCAAGCCTTTCTAACACGTTTAAAACAAAACGACCAAGAACAAGTTTATACAAAACATTGTCAATAAATAAACATAAATATTAATTTGAGGGAATGACCGGGAACACGAGAACTTACCAAGCTTCAGTCCCAGCTTCGATGCAGCTTCAGCTGCCGACAGAGCATACAAATTCGGCTAATTCAATCCAAATATTAGAGAATAAGTCCATTGAACGTTAGCTTAGACTGCCACGAGCTGTGCGTTGTTTGTTGCCGATTGGATAGACTATAAAACGAGCACGTTTCTATTAATGTCGCCATAAAAGATCAATATCGATCTATAAGTGATCTATGACAATATGCATATGGGAACTTTTGCGACGCACGTCGTTGCCTAATTTGTGGGCGTTAGTTAAATTGTTTCTTAACAGTGTTTTGTGTGTTAGCACTGAATGATTAGTCGACATGGGTTGGCAGCAAGTTTATGATTTGATTTTTATGGCTAACCATATCCGACATATTAGTGTCAACTCATTAAACTAAATTTAGTGGCCAAAATATGCTAATTGAAAATCAAGATTTGTGCCAAGCGGCTAATCAAAGTTTCCGTTTGATTTGGTGAATGGATTTACTTGTGCAAATATTTTATGTACAAATCCTTAAAGTTTTTAATGAGCTTAAGCTTATACTTTTTACTAAATCAAGAGTCGTAATAAATCTTCCCAAGCACTTTTCTGTTGTCTAGATCATTAAGGACGTATTTAACATCTGTGAATGTAACTTAAATTATTTGCCATTGAGCCTCAAATTAGCTTTGCAATACTTATGCTTAATGACTGTGTGAAAACAACTGTTGGATTCATTTAAATTGTTATCTAAGGCGCCACAATAAGCATCAATAACAATGCGATAGACATGCATTATTTAATATGCATATGCGCATTGTCCATTAACTGAATATTCGATTAGATAATCATCGCCATTAATGCCTTCGGGCATTGATTGTAAGCTCACAACTTCCGTCATAATTCAACATCGGTCGGGGGCAGGGTGCGACTTGTACTCGCTTTGTGCATAATTGCGTTTAATTGCATTTTTACTGATGATGTTTAATAATGCTGATGATAAATGCACTAAAGTACAAAGACAAAGTACGATTTGTGTATCTCTGTTGCTTGTCTTCGCCTCTCTGCCTCGCGTCAAATATTAATTCATTCATTTGAATTGAAATATCCGTCCGCCCATCAGCTGGCATCTGAGTTGAGAGCAAAAACAAAACAAGTTAATTTATGTAATTAATAATAACATATATTGACAAGAATTGCCATATGCCGAAATGTCTTATTGTGTGGCAACTTGTTTGAGTTGTGTTGCAAAAAACAAACAGAATTGAAAATCTTAAAGCTGAAGCTTTAATACACTTATAATGGTAATAAAATTGTTTTGATGTATTTTGATAAATTTTTTATGGCAGTAATATGAACAATAAAGTTGATGTGATAAATATAAATACTAGTATATATTAAGACATGTTATGATTGGACTCCAAGTTATGGGACAAAATCAAAATAACCACTTCAAAAAGGGTATAGGAAACATTTGAAGCTGACGCCAGCGTGTCTGTTAAATCAATTTGACTGCTTTTAACAGACTTACTAATTGCCATCTTTATATGTATACTAGCTTTACATCCTGTAGTTAATTCTTCTTTCTCCCTTCCTTTCACTGGTAATTATGCAAATGTTTACGATATTGCCTATATCCATATAAGTTTTTGAGGGGCGGCCAATTAACTCAACTAGAAAACCCCCAAAACAAAAAGTTTTGATAGACACACACACGCCATCGCCATTAGAGGCGACGCTGAATACTTGATTGCACATTAAATTAGATAGAACCAATCGAACCAAGAATAAGATGCCACAACAAAATAACCATTAATTTTAACAATTCATGTCCATACTCATTCATTCATTCACATGTAATCGAATACTCACTTTCGCACGCTGTTTTGCAAACTACACGGCCATAAAAAATATTATATTCCTGCTCGTGCATATTTAATTATATGTTTGTATATTTTATTTTATTGATTGGCCTACAGCATTGGAATATTTTGGAGAGCTCATTAAATTAATTTACACTCGGCGCATGAGGTTAAAGGTAAATGCGACTAGAGTTTAGTGGGAGTAAATGTAGTATAATTTTTAACTTTTTTTATTTGTAAATAGCATTTGATTAAATGACTTATACAAGTACAAAGTACTAAGAAATATTCCAAAGATATAAGTGTTCTTGAGGATTTCTATGGCTTACATTTCATTTCCTGCAGTGCAGTGTAAAATGGGGCTTGTGAATATACTCAAAATTGCCACCCCGTTGTTCCGGCATTTAGGTCACCGCCGAAGAGTATGCTTTAATTTATTTTAACAATTGATTGCCGCATCTGCTTGAAACGCTCTCACACACACTCTCTCCCTTACACGCACGCACACACACAATTGACATAAAAGCCAAGTCATTGACATAAATAACGCTTCATTGGCTCAGCGATTGAGTTGGTTGGATTTTGTCATCGCGGAGCGCATAGTTTAGCTTTTCTGTTAGCTTTGCCGGCTTGGGGGGGACGCTTCCTTCCTTCCGCTTTTGCGTGGGAAAAGCCAAACGCAGAAGTGCAGCCCTTCCTTTTGGATGGCTTACGTGGGCGTCTGCTGACATATGCCGCTAATGGCGGCCAACTCCTACGCACCCGAGGCCGCAAGTGATTCATGCGTTTGCCACTCTTGCAAAAGGACTCCGGCACAGAGTCCACAGAATTCAAGGGTTCAGGACTTGTGCCGCCACAATGATGATGCATGGCAAATAGTACATAGTAGTAGTCGTAGTCGTCCATATGCTTGTCCCTCCTCGTCCGCTCGTCCGCTTTTTCGGCTTATCGCTGCGCATCTTTATGAGCTCTTGTTTGCAATTGAAGGGCCACTTTGGCCTGGCATTGAGCTCTGTTATGGATGGATGTGTGGTTTTAGATAACTCTCTCTCTCTCTCGCTTTGAGTTGTCGCCGTTGTCATTTGTGCAGGGCAAACATTGCTTCAAATGATAAATCGCTGATTTTAAGTAGCTGGCGACGTTCTAATGCCTATGGGGACTCTCGGACAGCAGCAACATTTCACAATGCCAAATTTGGCGCACGTTCTGGCGCCACACCATCAGACGACCAAAGGCAGACCGAGTCAAACACACGCACACACACACACACACATTCGCTCCAATTATATACGCACCATATTGGCAAACGGCATTTGTGCCGATATGGACAGGTTAGCGCCTGATAAGGAGCGAGCACGCGTTTGCTGGCGCGTCGTCTCTCCAGGCGACCAACACGCGGAAGCAACCAAACACAGTCGGTGGCCAAGGCGCAGATGTCAAAGCATTTAACTCGATTCTGTTGAAGACGACGTGCATCAATCAGACGCAGCAGCAGCAGCAGCTGCCTCGTTGCGCATGCGTTGCACGTGCCTCACTACGTGTGTGAGTGTGTGTGTGCGTTTGTGTTGGTGGCTTTACTCAATGGAACGATTGCAATTTCAAACTTGCACATTGGATTGTATTTCAGTCTAAATCGACGTCAATTTACGAGCTTATTGTGTAGCAGTCGAAGCAGTGCCCCATGTTGTGGCATTCCAAGAAAATGGCCCATATGTCCAGAGGCGGAAGGCAAATGATTGCCCCGCTCAAATTACACACAATGTTGTGCCACACACCACACAGCAAGCAAGGAAAAAACCCCAAACCCTAGACAACTTTGACAAGTATTGCTAAGCAAACATGCATAAATTGATTGCGACTCTCCAACTGTGTGTGTGTGTGCGAGTGTGTGTAATTCAATGCCCAGTCCACTGCAGTGGAGCAGAGAGTCGTGCTTGTGGCACCACCAAGTGTCGAACCACTTCCTTCCGTCTGCAGCCACCCTAGACGCTCTGTCGTCGTCCTCTTCGCTTGTCGCAATTGTTTTTGGGTTCGTGCCTGTGAATCTGATGCCACTTGAACAGCAAAGAGCAACAACTTTAACAACAACAAACAAGAAACAGCTACAACAATCACAATAAATATCAAGAAATCTGTAGAGTGAAATGAATTCAAATCGAAAAGAGTCGAGATATCTTCAGGAACTTTAAGCATTTAAAGTTTGATTTTCTCACAATTTAAATCACATCATTTAAAATTTTCATATATATTTTATTTATTTATTTATATTTTTTTTTGCATTGGAAAATGTTTGTTTTCTTTTTTGTTTATTTTTTTAGGAGATTTTTTTTATAAGCATATTTATGTCATACATTTACAGATCCAGCCATATACATACATTAGGTAAACTTGATTATTATTATTAATATTATTGAAAAATTTGTTTATTTATTTTGTTTTCAAGTGCAACTTGGATTGAACTTTATGAATATTAACACAGTTATATGTAATCCAAGTTTTTCTATTGGAATTTTTAAAGATTAGTAAGTTATTATCAAAGAGAGAGAAAGGAGAGAGAGATTTAGAAAAGTTTAGAGAGATAGATTATAGTTTTGGGATAATAGCCCAATTTGTTCCATCATTAGTTTAATTTGCAGTATTATAATGGGATTTAAACTAAGCAAAAATACTGTTTGTGCAATTTTCATAAATGTTTAAAGCTTAAATTTTAAGCAAAACTAAAATTTGTTTAACTAACATTACAGTGTTTATAATATAGTATAGTAGTTTATAAGTACACTAAGTTACCGTTATCGTTATCGAGTAGTACGAGTTTTATTTAAGCGATAATACACACATACAAAATACATCAAAAATTTTAACAGACACACAACATACTTTCGAGTAGTTCTTAGGCCGAGGGTCTAAAATTTCATAATAACTTATCATCTAAAATAAATAAAACTTATCGAACTAAACAAAATGGCGACAACGAATGCAGATTATGAATGTTTATGTGTGCGTGTGCGTGTGTGTGGATAAAGGCAAGCATAAGATGATACACAATTAGAGTATATAACACCAGAGACTGTTGGATGTGTGTGTGTTTTTTTTTTGTTTGAGGAAATAATGCTTAGCTTAATACTGGTGCTGTCATGGGAGTGTATGCGCAATTCTACTACAAAGTACAACATACAATCGAAATTTCTTATGTGGAACTTTTTTGTTGTTTATTAACTTGCTACCGAAAAAGTTAAACAATGACACGAGCTGATTATTCCTTTGCTTTTCAGCTCATGTCATTGTCACTTAAAAGTATGCAATGTTATTTTGCATTAGCCTGCATGAGAGTGTGCGTATGTGTGTGTGTGTGTGTGTATAGTAACTAAATTATATATTTAAATCCATGTTTTTGTTTTTTAGTACTCAGTGTATTGGTGGCGGCGTGCGATCCGGCGCACGCGGCCTTAAGAATTTATTGGGCACATGCTTCTTGATGTATTCATTTTCCTGCAGCTCGTTCTGCTGGCGTCGCTGCTGTTGCAGCTGCAACTGATGCTGCTGCTGCTTGCGGCGTCGCGCCTTAAATGCACCGCCGGCCTTGCCGCCTCGCATGAAACTAGGATCACCGTAATAGCTGTTGCCCAGAAAGCTGGCTTCGGTGGCATTGCGACGCCAGCTGCCGGCTGGACAATTGGTGGCGCTACGCCAATCGGGCAGCAGCACGCCCAGGCGTCGACACTCGTGGGCATAGGCCGCAAAGCTGTCGCAGTGACAGTTGCCCGTGGGACACTCGCAGACGTCCATGCGACAGGAGGCGATGTAGTTGTTGGGATTAAGTCTACTATCACAGTTACCAAATACTTCCGAGACGCTCAACGGCCGGCAGTAGTAGTTGTGCTTGCGCTTGTTGCACGTCGGCTGTGCCACAACATTCTCCCTGACACGCGAGCACGACTTGGGTCCACCCACCTTCCACGAATTGGCAAAGTGCCACACTTCATCATCGCCATGCGATCGATTATCTCTGCCGGTCAGATCATCCCTTCCGCTGCCATTGTAGTTGCCACACAGGCCGCACAGATGACCCTTGTACTTGGCCGGCACGGACACCTGCAGAAAGTTGTTGCCATCCCACTCGATGCTCAATCCCAGCTCCGTGGTCAACATGATGCCTCCCTCCGCCAAACGCTCGATACTCACATTGTGACCATGTCCATTCCCGTTGCTGTAATCCGTGTAGGGCAACGTGACCCGCGTGCCATTGATCTTCACGCGCAGCTTCTGGCCCAGATTGATGCGTAAGCCACGCAGCTTAAGCGTCACCGTCTTGGGCCACGAGGAGCGTCGCGTGCCGCGTCCATCGTTGGTCAGCCGTATGGAGAAGTTGTGGCCATAGCAATCGGCGGCCAGCAGATACTTGCAGCTACCCTGAAAGTGCACAAATCCAAAGAAGCAATTAATCAAAGGGAAGTCATAATGCCAAGTGAACTGCAGCGAATTCCACTAATTTGAATGGCTCATAAACTTAACTTGGCTATGCTAATTATAATGGCCATATAAATGTCAAAAATCGCATATAAATATATTAATTGGAATTGGCCATAAAAGTCGCTACTTACTTGGAAACTGAAGAATTTGCCATCGAACGTCTTGAAGTGAGGATCACCGAAGACGGTGCAGGTGCCGGCAGTTTCCAGACACTTGGGGCAACATTCGCCTGGTAGCACTTTGAGCTCCTCGTTGGGTCGACACTTGACCGGCTGGCAGCGCATCTCGGAGCAGCGTATGTTGCCGGCAATGCACCTGCAACTGCGGCATGCACCCATGTTCCAGGTGTCATTGTTCATGTACGTAACGCCCTGGGCTGTACACTCACTACGGACCTCGAGCACGGAGCAGCTGGGACAGCAGCCAACGTTGGGAAACTCTGGATACTGCTGAAACTCTGGTGCACAATCCAGGATGGGGCATGTGGCACGCTGGCAAATGGAGGTGCCATTCAAACACGTGCAGTTCGTGCAACGATCCGGCGTAAACTGTGTCTTATCGTAGTACAGTTTATTGTTGAAAATGCACTTGCCTGCAGATGGAGAATGTTAAAGTGTTTGCCATTTATTGAGACTGTGGAGACTCACCTTTGACTGCCACAAATTCGCGCTGTTCGGTGCAGCGTGGGCAGCACTCGTTTGGCAGCTGCTTCTGCTTCGTTTTGGGGCACTGCAGTATGGGGCAAGTCTTCTTGGCGCAACTCAGCTCATTGCCGCTGCACTGACAGACCAAACAGCGATCATCGATCGAGGCGACAACCTCTTGGCCTTCGGCAACAATCTGGCCATTGATCTTGCAACCTGCAGACAATAACAACAACATCAACACACTTTTCATCAGACTCAACGGTTTATAAAACGTATTATGTACTATTTTTTTTTTTTGTGTGCGTTTTATTTTGGTTTTTTTTTTTGGGCGGGAGCCAAGAAAATTTCCACATGTCGAAACGGGTTTCCAAGCGATCTATTTGCATAGACAAACAGGTCGTGCGTACCCAATATATACCCTGTACGCATTAAACTAAGCTTGGTAGTTATAAACACAGTTAAGTTTTCTGCCATTAAACAGAGATAAAAAGTATTTATCTCAACTAGAAATAGAACTAACTTTAGTAAAAATAATCCACATATGTTTAGTTTGAATCAATTAGTTTTCTCCAGGGTATCTACTCGTCGTCAGAACATTTTTTCTGCTCTTTTTTTATACTTTGAACGCAATGCGACATTGTGAACTTAATAGACAATTTAAAGCCCATAAATAAGCAAATCGCGCAGAGTCACAAAAAGATACAAAAATGTTGACCATCTGTGCGCAGATTGTTTTGTTTTTCTTTAGACGTTAGACTATTGTCTGACTATCTGACGAATTAAGAGGCATTATTAGTTTTGGCTGCTAATTTTAGTGAGTGATGCCAATTGAACTGGTTGACTGGTTTGAACCAGTTGACAGATTGGGACAGTTTTGGGACAGCTTTAAGCTACTTACCCTGACATGTTGGACAGCATTCGCCGGGGCGTGGCGCTGTCAACTGATTATCGTCGCACTGTGAATAACACTTCTGTGTTGTTTCGGTGACAACACTGGCGATGCACTTGTACGTCTTGCAGGGTTCATCCGGATCGCTCCATTCAGCGCCGCTCGCATAAGGCACGCCGCGATACATGCAGCCTATTAAGAGTTTAACAAATGTTAGCTTGCAACTTGGAGAAGTCTATGTTGCACTTACCTTTGCACTTGCGACAGCAGGTGTCATTGGACTTGGAGTCGAGCAGATAGCAATCATCAATGGATGGGCAGCTTTTGTCGCATTTCACAAAACCATTCTGCAAACACAAAAATAACACATAAATCAGAATTAGCCATGTGAGAGATTTGTTCAACGGAGATGAGCTTTTATCCCCCTCTCCCCTCTTAATGCATCAAATGGTTGCACCTGCAGCTGCTCAATCAGCTTGCACTCTGACCTTCAGCCGTCTGTATAATTTATGGATGCAAACGAGTCAAAATTAAATGGAATTGAGTGCACAATTTAGGGCGTGGTGCAACTTCTTGCCATAAACGACTTTAACAATGCGCTACAGTTTGAGAGTGACTATGAATAATGATAGTAAGCATTAAAGTCAAGAGGATTAAAGGCTAAATGCATAATAACCACAGGAATCTGTTGCTAATAAATAAAGCCACAGGCAAGCCATTTACATTGATAGCAACTTTGACCCAAGAACAAGTTAAGGAAGAAGCGGCTTTAAGTTTCCACATGGCCGAGTCTTGCAACAATTGCAGCAGCTGGTGCTGGTTTTATTTTGCACAATTTTTTTTGTTAACGACATGTTGACAGCGGCAAGCGGAGCGCATTAGAATTGATGTCGATCATAAGTCAAAAGCTTGTGGCAAGGCTTTGGCAGCTTATGCAACACTCATTCCAACCGAAACGAGGCGAATCAACAAACTCAACTCAACTCGACTCAACTCGACTCAAATCAATGGGCGGCTTTAACCCTTGTGCGCGCAGCTGTCGCATGCATTTTTCACATACTGACAGGTTAAAAATTTATTCGCAGCTCTAGTCGAGAGGAGGGGGTGGAGAGGGGGAGGGAGAGAGGAACGGTTGGAGTCTGAAGCTAATTGTAAATGTATCTATAAATCTAGATAGATGTCGTACCAAAAACAGGCAAAATATTTCACTAATTTGTATGCAGTTGCGGCTGAACAATGTCGCGACATACAAACAAATCTATGTGTGTGTGCATGTGTGTGTATCTATGTGTGTATAATTTAGTGCAAGCAAACCAGATTGGATCTCAATTTGGATGGGGTTGCTGCTGCCAACAACAACAACAACAACAACAACAACGTCAACGACGCCGTCTCGCAACGTGCAAAATTTGCAATTGTTATGAAAATTGTGTCGAGTTTTGAGAGTCGAGAGGTATTTTTTTGCGGTTCCGAGATTTTTATCATCGTATTAGTTTAATGGCAGTTGTTAGTTGGAATTTTAATGGCACCTTTAGTGCGGGCATTGTAAACTCTCAGTGCCATATAATGAAATAAACACTGACAGATTGAAAAGCACTTCAGCGCCAGTTTTTCTCAAATGGAAATCCACAGCGAGAGCGAGACAAAGTTCAAATGCTCTTCAGCAACAGATTGAGAGATCGAAGCGCGGCTCTGTACGCATTTCCAGCTGCTGCTGCTGTTTTATGCTTTGAAATTCTTTCTTTCTAATCTGGAACCGGTATAGAAATATTTCAACCAACATGAAAGTTAAGCATCGCCAAAGTCGTCGTCGTCGTCTCGTGTTTGTTGTTGTTGCTGTTGTTGTTGTTTGTCTAGTAGCTGGCTTGCAAAGGTTGCTATTAAGAAGTAGAAGAAAAAAAAAAAGAAAAGGCGCCACGAAGGCAACCAAGCGTCCCGGACCCGGCAACGGACAAGCTGCTAAGTAGTGGCTGAGTGTTGTTGTTGTTGTTTAGTGCCAGCGGCAATCACGAACGCCAAAGCATACCATAAGTGTGTGTGTGTGTGTGTGTGTGTGTGCGTCTATGTGTGCCACAGTGGCAGAACCACATTTGCAAACGGCCTCCAACGACCTTGCGTTTGACAAAACATGATCAGTTTTAACACCGTCCATTCGGCAGTCTCCACCTCCCTTCCTCTCCAACTTCAGCTTCCCTCACATTTTCAACTAAGTTAGCTAGTCGCTTGCTCTTGTTGGCTGCTGAACAACTAAACGTTTGCTAGTCAAACTTGGCCAAGACTCGTAGACTCGGCTCATAGAATATGGTAATGACAAACTGTGCTTTTATTTCTGTATATTTTGTCGCCTAGTAGGTAGCTGCTTTAAAATTGGAATTTCTTTGGATTAACAGTTGTATAAATTCTTTAATGCATTTAATGTGGGATATCCTGTTTAAAGTATGACTACTTGAACTAATCCAAAATGAGTCATCTAGCTACTTTTTAGCGTAAAAATTTAATTTGCAAATATCTATCGTAAAAAATGTGCTAAATCACTGGCTCGGCTCAATCAACGAGCGTAGAGTGCGTAGACAAGCAAAAAACGCTTAAATCATAAGCCATTAGGCGAAACGCAATGCGTATTCAGCATAATATTCACATAAAACCCCAAACACCCTAGAAAAAAGATGACAAGCACAAGACAGACTTGTGTCCTTGGCAAGGGGATGTTTAGAGTGAGTCGCACGGGATTACGCATAAATGTGTGTACTTAATATGCGATATATATATTAAGATAATAAACGTCAGCCATAAAAAAAAATAACACAACGAAAAGCGAATGTGGATTAGAAGTGTGTGTGAGTGCAGTCATAAAGTGTGCGCTTTATGGCTAAACTCATTTCAGTGCGTAGCTTTCACGCACAGCTTTCAGAGCGAATCAATCGATGAACTTTCAATGACTGTGCGCAGTCGCAGCAGCGCAAGGGAGAGAGGGAGAGAGATAGACCGGGCGTTGTAAGAGCGAGACAGCTGGCTTAGTTAGAGCAGGCGCAACGCATGGCGCCATCAACTTAAAGTGAGGTGGCGCCAGCATTGTTTTTTTTTCTCCTCTTTTTTTTTGTTTTTGTATTTCTTTTTTTTTTTTTTTGGTTACGCCCACTTGACGAACAGCCAGCAACGACAGCAGCAACATCAACAACAACAATAGCCGCAGCATCAGCTTTATGACTGGAGGCTAAAATCGATCGAGTGCTGAAGCTGCGCCGTCGCCTTCGCCTTTGCCGTTCGCGAAAGCTTCTCTTGGCGCTTAAATTGGAGCAGCGAGCGGCGTTTAGCAGCGCTTAGCACAAATTAGCAACAAGCAGCAGTCTGGCAACGCTGGCAACAGCACGCGCTGCCTTCTGCTGTCGCCGCTTAATGACGACACGACAAGCCGCCTTTGTATGTATGTATGTGTGTTTGTTCGTGTGTGTGTGTGTTAGCCCCCGTCGGTAGCCGTTGACGGCGACAAAAAACACGGCGCCAAGTGTTTGTCAAACGATCGGCTAACCTGTGGTTAACGTTTGTCACGTCGCGACGCGTCGCGAAACCCGTTCGACTACTTTGCATCATAACAACATTTGTGCCGAGTGCAGAGCCGAGAGCCGAGTCTAGAGTCGACAAAAGCCAAACAAATGCAAACCAAGCAAACATTTTTGTGCTAAACAAACCCAAACTACTTACTTACAAAGTAATGTAACTAAGTTTAAAGCCAAGACTCATTAGAGTTAACTTTGTACCCTTGATAAATTTGCTGGAAAATCATTCCAACTTTTCTACTAAAACTTTAAGCTTTTCTTTTAACTACAAAGTTATATTACGCATACGCGCAGTTATCCCAAGCATTTAATCATGTACACATGTTTAAGCTTTATCCTTGCCCTCACTACCCTCTCCCTCCTCTCTTTTGAGCTGTCTATTCTTTTGGCATTGCATTTTTTGGCTGTCGCAATTTAGTTTGCTGTCTAATGTAAATATTTGAAATATTTTTAAGGGGGAAGAATTTTGCTGGCCGCGTCTGGCAGGCGTTGTGAAATGTGCAATATACTACTATGTATGTATGTATGTATGGCACATTCACAATACTTCCGTTCCGCACATGTCCTGGCGCTTGGCTGGACACTGGCGTCGCTCATGCAGAGCGCCAGACAGCGCCAGCGAAGCGACTCAGGCTCCGCATGAGATTTATTTAGTATTTGTATTTTATTTCACTTCACTTCACTGTACATATTGGACACGCTAACAACTTTCATTCAGACCAAAATGCTGCTGCTGCTGTCCAGTTTTGTTGGCGCAGCTCCTTGGAGCCGCCCTTTTATGCAACACACAAACTTATAAATAAGACTGGCGAAACTAACGTTAAAATGTGAACCTTGTTGACCTACCTGGCATGTACATTTGAAGCATTTGGAGTTTTGTATGCCTTGGATCTGCACCTCTTCACCTTCATTGGCACAGGATTCCATATCACCTGTAAACGAGAAAGAAAAATTGGATTTAATAACATACTTTATGAATTTCTTTCTAAGCAAATGGTACAGTCATAAATTCTTGGAAAAGTCTCTCTCCCAAACAAATATTTAATTTACAATTTTGGATAGCCGGAAATTGCCCACTGACTGAGATGTTATCCAGCACGTGACCCGCAGCGCCGCCTCGAAACCAAACCAAACCAAACAGGTCAATGCGATTAGGCCACTTTATCAGCATTCCCCGTGTACTCCTATTTGTATGTTTGTGTTTGTGTATGTGCAACCAAACATGCCCTGCCAGATAATAAAGCAAACGCACCTACATCTCTCCCTCCTGCTTACCTTCTCCCTTCTAGAGCTGCCTGCATTTTGGGTTAGTCTTTGTTTGGTTTACCTTTCTTCTCTTTTGGCAGCGGCGCTAAGTCAAAGTAGCAAGCGCCGCATGTTAAACATGTTGAAGAACAACAGCAAAAAGAACAAGCCTACAGTGGCTGCTAAGCATATAAACGACTAGTGAATACCCTTTATAGCTTGTTTCCTTAGCACATGCTCTTTCGTGGACAACAAAATACCCATAAGAGTTCGTTTTTTCTGTCCAGGGTATTACAAAGAACGTTTCGAAAGGCAAAAGAAGGCAAACGGAAACGTCGGCACAGCGACCCCGGGCTGACTTGCAGGGAACGTCCCGATGCCCGGGGCTGGCTTTGTGGGACCACCTGCAATGTGCTGATAAACATACACTCAAATACACACACACACACACACAAAGAAATACAGCACGACATACAGACTCTTGTGTGTTCGTTGATAAATGAAGAGACGCCGGCGCTACAAACACACAGATACACAAATACACAGATACAAAGATGCAGATACAATTGCAGATGCAGCAATTTTAGGGCGACTCTGCTCAGTTTTTAGGCCCAACTCGATATTATCGGAGTTTGTATCTTTTTGGTTGTTTTTAGCTTCCAACATGTTGTTCTTGTTTTGTGTTATGCATTTGTGTCCTGCTGTGCCATTTTTTGGGACCACCTTCATTCATAAACAAATCCATTGCTGCTCTAATGAAGTGGAAAATTTATTAACTTCTTGTTTGAACTTTCTACTATAAATGGAGACGAAGTCTTTAGTGCCCTTCTCTTTTTTTTGGGCGACAGTTAATGAACCTTGGTTCAAGTAACGCGATATCGGAATTGCAATATATATATATAAATGTATCTATTTAATTTATGCGATTTTTTATATCATTTAACACACTCGCATGCCATATAAAATCAAAAAACCCACTCAATATTATTTAGAGAACACGAAAAGCGAACGAAAACAAATTGGAGAATACAATTAAGAGTGTTTTAGGGGAGAGGTGCTTGATTGTTAGATACCCTGTACATTTGTTATTGCCTAAGAGCTCACTTTTAAGATTTCATGAGTTCATTAAAGCTTCTACTAACTTTAAACTTCCCTCTCTGCCATTTTCAATGCTTACAGGGTACTTAAAAAAAATAAAACTAAAAACTGCCAGCGATCAAATACGCTCAGTAGCAGTTCAGCCGGACAGCTGGCGACTCTGGACGCCGGCGTCGACTGATTAATCACAATCACAGATTAAGCGCCAGCGCTAGACAGCGACGGCAACGTGTAGGGAGCGCCAAGAGCGGCACGTGTTGCCAATTGGCAACAGCGCAAAGGAGAACAAGGGGTAAGTAAACCTAAACACCGCCCGACTTACAACAAGAACTTTGTTGTGTGTGTGTAAAGGTGAAGGTTAACAATTTTCAGTTTAAAACTGTCAAAACTAAACATTGTAGGCAAGTTAAGGTGCCTCAGGTGACTTGACTGACAATTAATCTATAGAATTTAGATTAGAAGTGAAGCTATAATCAGTGGAAAATTAGTTAAGTTAAGTTAAACATCAACCCTTAACTGAATATTGTGAAGACAGTCCTTAGTAATTATGTTAGGAAACTACTTGAGATCTTTTCTGTATACTAGCAAACCCTTAAGTATGATCCCCATTACTTATTGTTAGAATTCACTCACCTGACAGGCCTTCTCCTAAACCCGCCACTGATTGCATTTGAATCAAGGCAATCATGATGAAAAATATGATTGTAAAAATTGTGCCAAGTATATGATGACGGCTCTTGTAGTTGTTGTTGTTGTTTCTCTGCCTCCTTGTTGTATGGCCGTGACATTGTGTGTTATAGGTTGTCGTCACTAGTTGTTGTTGCTGCTGTTGTTCCTGCTGCTTGCCACTTGAAGAAGAAGACGTACAACATTTCCACATGCCGTTCGATTTGCAGCACATTTTCGCAATTTGTTGGCGCAAGTTCACAGAAATTTGCATGAGTTTTAATTACTAGAATTCAATTTATACGTTGCTGGTGTTGTTGTTGTTGGCTGCTCTTGAAATATTGCTGAAAATAGTGTGTGTTAAAAAAAGATGAAATCGGTTAGTTTAAAAATATATATACAGGCGCCAAAATAGAACTGAACATTTTCTATTTTGTTTAGAAATTGTTGCAGGTGTTTCATACAACTTTATTGTTTTTGGAGGAAAAAAATTGTGAGATAAATTTGTTACGGGATAAATTAATGCAAGCTGGTCGTCAGATAGTCAGCGAGACGTTTCTGATCTAGCCAAATGATTTGCACTTGCCGCCTAAGGTCTAAACATAAACCATTTGCTGTTAACTGATTTGTTGTTATTGTTGTATGATTTTCGAGGTTTTCAGTATTGAGTTTTTCGAAATTTTATGATGCCTATCAAGATGAGGCCAAGTCTTACCACACACACACACACACACACACTAGCACACCGAAATTCTGCGAATCATCTTGGCCTGGTCAACATCCATCGATTTTGCACGTACGCCCAAAAGGTAAACTCCGTTGGCTATTGGCCAATTGTTGGTTATTTGTCTCTCCCTCTCTCTTTCACTCTCGATTTGTCTTTATGCCAGCTCTTAGGTGTTAGACAACTTGGACATTATTTCTTGCGATTTATGGCCATGTGTGTGTGTGTGTGGTACAGGTAACTGTTTGCCAGCTGATAGATTTGTGTGTGGTGTTCTTTGTTGTGCGCCGGGTCATAAAAATGTTAATGATTTTTGCGTCTGGCGCCAGGCAATATTGTAATGCTTGTTTGACTTATAATTAATTTCATTTTTGTGTTGCGTTCTCCGCATAATTTTTATTATTTGTTTTTATTTCGCTTGTCTTGCTTGAGCAACACCGTATCAAAAACAACAACAACAACAAAATCTCCACATCAAATTCTGCTCAAGTTTATTGATTGTTTAGCTTCAAAGTGGCGCCAAGATTTGGCCGCTTCTAACACGAAAGCGGATGCTTAAACTCAATCGATGAATCAGATTTAAGAAATGTCCCCCAGTATAATATATATATCTAAGCATTAATTAGGTTTATTATCTCTCTCTCTCTCTATCTGTTCTGTGGGTGTTCTATTATGACGGTTGCATTATCATGCACCGAACTGTGAGATTGTCATGCCAAAAGCGGTGTTTGACCTAACGAATGTTATAACAGACAGCCATTTAAAAAAAAAAAAAACAACAAAATAATTATTGTCAAACAAACTGATAACGTTCTCTATATAAGTATGTATAGACATATACACATTTGCAGTATATATGCTAATTTCTGCAATTGATAAGATTCAACAGCGACGACGACGACACCTCACGAAAAAAGCGAAACCTCATTTAAGCTTTGTTGCTTTGTTGCTCTCTGTGTTCTGTTCGCATTGCTGATTAGCTGCAATTTGTCACTGCATTGCTCTGTTGACAAGGACAATGCACATGTACTTTATATATAGAACTATACTATATATGTACTTATAAAGTGCAGCTGATTTTATACAACGCTTTGTGTACTGTGAGTAATTGTTGGTGGAACTTGAGGTAGATTAATTAAGGATATGCTTCATATTTTAACTCTTTATAAAATTCTTTAATATTTTTTCACACATACTGCGCAGCATGTGAAACATAATGCCATTGCTTAAGTAAACAAATCATTTGTTACAAACTCTAGATATCAACAGTCGACATTCAAAAACAACGCAATATTTTTTGTGTGCTCTCTTGTACTTCTACTTTTTGGGGGGCAAACTTAAGAACACACGAGCTGGCATTGAAGTGGCACAAAAAACCACAACAATAGCGATAGTTTTGTCAAGTATCTTAACCAGAACTTCAATGAGAACCTTGTACTTGGTGCTGGTGCTTATCTAGAGCCTACCCAAAAAGTACCAAAAAAAAAAAAAAAAAAAAACATTTGAAACTGAGGTTGATGTGCGCTTGAGAAGCTCCACACTTGTTCTCGTTTATAAATAGTATAAAGTGTAGAAAATGGAGCTGGGCAGCAGTTGAGAAATTAGCGAGCTTTTTTAATTTAAGACAAGTTACTATAAACGCTTTGATTTAATTGACCGCCCAGCGGCCAATTGCATGACGACGCGTCGCGAGAGTCGTGCCAATTAAATCCCAGGGCATACAGGGGGGTGGGGGGTTGAGGGGTTACACTGATTATGGGGTTTCGGTTACAGTAACTGGGTAAGAGGGTGGGAGGAATTCTAATGCCGTCAAACTGGCGTCAAGCTGGCGTCAATCTGGCAATTAAGATAAGCGGCCTTACGGCTGCCTCAACTCGGCCCTGTTCCTGTCCCTTTTATGGCCCAAAGGGGCGCAACAAATTGCTCAAAACAAAGAAAAGGGTTCACGCAGACAGCCAGCCAAGTTAGCTGCTAGCTGTCTAGACAAGGTCTAATGATGTGCGGTAGGTAGTAGCATTTTAGCCATGTTGAAAGGTAGTCCAGGTAGCCAAACACACACACACACACAACACAGCACAACACACTGTTCCGGGTAGTGTGTGTGTAGTTTAAGTGCGTGCAGCTTATCAGCAGCTGAAATTCCACTTAAGAACTTTCTGGTCATTAGAGGCGTACTGCAACTTTTGCTGCCAATTACGCAGCGATGTGCGTGTGTGTGTGTTAACCTGGTTCGTTTTGGTCTGACTGTCGCCGCCTTTTATTCAATTAAGTGTGGAATTTTATTTGGGTCTTTCTTTCTTTCACATTAAAGCCAAGATCAGTTAGTAAGCCCAAAAGGGACAGGGCTCAAGATAATAAACAAATGGCGCCAACACAACAACAACTTTGCCAAATCATGCAAATTGCACAACAATAACAAAAGCGAAAATAAAAAACAGCTACAAGACACGATTCGTATCTGGCTAACAACGTCGCGTTGAACGGCCGTTGAACAAGTTGGCTCTCTGCTTGGCAACTTGGCCAAACTAATTTCAATAGATTTGCATATTGAAGTCAGTTTTGCCACAACAATGAGACGGGCCCGAAACGCACATTTGTCAACGATGTTGTTTTTTTTTTTTTCTGCGACGCGCTTAGGGCATGGCCGAGACACAGTGCCTTAGGGCCAGGGCCAGAAAGCAAACGTTGTATATTGGTACAATTTAATGCGACAAGCTACGATTACAACTACAGCAAATGAAGACAACAACGTTGACGTCGACGTTAACGCTGAAGCTGATGTTGACGATTGGCCCCAAACAAAAGACTGCAGCCAGCAACAGTTAACAAAATTTATGCCCGCGCAGACCAGACCCCATAAAAAAAGGGTCCTCCTCAACTTGCCGCACACGACTGCATTTTGTGATTGAAAACGAATGCAAGCCACAAAACGACATAATAAAGACAAAACAACAACAATACTCAACTTTGATTGCCATAAACCTGTCTTTGTTTTTACTGCAGTCACTGTAGACCAATTGCTGCTATCTGTGCCACACAGCGACAGTGAGAGACATTCCATCAATATACTCAAAAAAGAAGGCAACAAAGTTTGGAAATTGTTGCCCAAAAAATGTGGCAAAATTACAAATGGTTTTTAATATGCAAATTAAAATATGAGAAAATATTAACAACCATTTTAGGACACATTAGAAATATTTTAAAAATATGTTAACATTTTTTTACAGACCAAACTAACTCTTAATTATTCTATACTGTTAATTGTAGCTTTGAACTACTGAAAGGTCAAGTAGTTTATATATTTTTTATTGTTACCCAAATCTTATCTGAGACATGCAATTTTACTTAGCCACATGGTTTTTAGAAAAAGTTAAGCTTGAATCAAAGCGATCTAAAGAGAATTTTTTATTTGATTTGAGAGCTTCCTGTTTTGGTCACACTGCCAATTGGCAATTGGCAATACATGAACTTTTACTTAGTCATTGGCCATATTGGCTGTGAGCTGCACAACAATTGTCACAATCTGGTCCAACCTTGCCATATTTGTGTGCTTAATTTGAATACTGCAAATAGCCCACACACACATATATCTACAATGCAGATAAATATATTTTGTAGTTACTCATGTGGGGTTCATATGAAAAGCTGAAAGTATAAATACGTAGAGCCATTGTTGAAATTTGAGTATTATTAGCAATTTTAAACCGCAGAAATTCTATAAATAGAACAGTATAATTAATTGATACACAGACAGACAGAGTCATATATTTATAGAGCGGCACGGATCGGGGCGGATCAGCCAGCTGACAATATTCATTTATGCGGAAGCCCATCAAATGCATGGCCAATGTTATAAAGTTAAAGAGTTATAGAGAGGGGCGCCACAGCTGCCACAACATTCCACAAACACACACGCACACAATGGTTGTCCCAAAAAAAGACGATAACAAAAAGGCGATTTTCAAACATTGTGCAATTATTATTTTCGGGCGAAAGTTAATCAAAAAATTACATACAAATTTTTATAAAAATGTATTTTTTTCAAAACCGGATTTATTGATTGGAAGATGAGCAGCCAGCAATCGGATTTTTGTAGCTGTAAACAATTTTTAGGAATACAGAGAAGAAGACAACAACAACAAATTAGACGATATATGGGAATTCCAGCGTGTGACGCGACAAAACCCGAAATTTTGTATGTTTGTATATATATTTTGCTAGTCGCTTCTGGCACATTTGTTTAATGACAATGCACAAAAAAGGCAGCAGCTATTTAAATTATGCACAAACACTATGCCAACGGGGGGAAACGTATGGAAAAATCTGTGCAGAAACAATTTACTACCGATATTTTAATGGCATTTCTCTGAAGATCGTATAAAAAAACATGTTTTTCCTATACCCTGTATAAAAGAGACTGATAGCTGTAAGGTATTAACGTCTAAGAGATAACAGAACATTTTCATAGAGGGTATTTTTGTATCAAACATTCTGTGAGTAGGCCATGTTGTTGCTGTCTTCGTTTTAACTGCTTGTGTGAGGCATATGACGTCGATAAATGTATATATATATGTATGGTATGTAGATATTATTCAACAATCAAAATGGTTTTCACAGTCAAATTTATTGATTAACACGCAAATGCGAATTGTTTGCATATTTTCGTTATTTTTTTTTTTCGTGTTCCAAAAGACAAACAACCTCAAGACACACAAATCCACAGATACATAGAGCCATAGAGCTACACACAGATACTAGATAATGGATCGAAGAGCTTGAAGAAACGGGCGTGTTCTATGTTTTGTTTTGTTTGGTTTGCTTTTTTTCTGCTTCACGCTTTTTCTGTGTCTCTGAAATTGGATATGCCATAAAATGTTACTTATAAGTATGCTAAGCGTGTGTAGCTTAGGAATTCCACAAACATGATTCAGTTTGCTTGCATACTTCCGTTTTGTGAAGAGAGAGAATAACAAACGAGCTCAAAGTGCAATTGTAACAGGTGCAGAATATGAGACCTTGTTTATGTATGGTTCGCTGCCAGAGTCTTTCGTTTAGTTGTGGTCTCGTGTTCAGAGAGATCCGTATCGCTTAATGTGTGTGTTAATTCACGTTGATGTGCTCATATATCTTTTGTGCTTTGGACTTCGACATGCGAGCAGATAGCCAGCGAACCCAGACCCAGACCTAGAGCCAGACAAGTGACAACCACACGATCTGAGACCACTTGGCGGTGCCATGTGAAAACGTGTTGCAGTTGTTATGGTATAGCAATTGTTGCAACTCAACTGCTGCACTTGCGGACAGTTTGTTTAACGTGACGTTGAACTTGCTACTGCACAATAACAACAACAGTTTGTATATTCGGATCATCATCATTATTATCCTCAATTGTCATGAGTGTGTTAATCAAATGTCTAACTGCCATAGATACAATGACTGATATCTGTTTGAACTTTAAAGTGTTAAATCATTGTATTTATTTGCTCTCAATCTGTGCGTAATATTAAATGCAAACTCAGCTGAACTTCTTAGCTTATTCCTTAGAAATTCTCCCACCAACTCTTCTGCAATTTATTTCAGTTCATGCTAAGTTCCAACTGCTCGAAGTAGTATTTTTATCTTGGCTCGTTACTTTAATAGCAATTGCTGTTAGTCAAGCTTGATTAAGATTACTAATACGCCGTGTGGTGCCATTGAGTATGCATGCTGTCTGTTATTTACTGGCTGCCATTGCAGCAGCTTGCCAGACAAAATGGCGGCATCGATGCTCAGTAGAAATTGCATGTTGTGCGTGTGCCACTTAACTTGACAAGCTTATTTGTTGCAAACAACAACAACAACAACAACAGCTTTGGCAAACATGCTTATTTGCTTACAATATTTATTCGTTTATTTATTTCCCACAATGTCAGCCATATTTGGCATTCAATACTACGAAAAAAGGTTAAGCACAACAAGTAAAAGTGCTCTAGACAAGAGTGTACAGTCAGAAGATACCCTGTAAACGTACTTTTGTGCTTATAAAGAAGAAAGCAGTTGATATAATTATTTTTTTTATTCTTTTTTGCCTCATCTAGCTATATCTATGAGTTACAGATATCTAATTTATAAGTTCTCATTACGCAGATAAAGACTATTGTGACATTTATTTAACAAGGCTTTTAGTTGGTTTCATTTGGCAAACAGTCATATTATTTATATGTACATGTATTAAACGGAAATTATGGAAATTTATAAAGCAAAAACATCAAAATGGAAGCAAATTTTCTGTGATAATAATGTTAACAGCAAAACTTGATGAGGCTGCTGCTGATATTTCTGTCATAAACTAACTAAGTTATGCCAAAGTCAAACATTTCAAGCTGGTCAATCACTTGCCAAATCATTTCAAATGAGAAAATATGTGTGTAATTTCATTTATCTTCTTACTTAGCTTATAACTAAATACCAAACTTAACGATTCGAGATATATAGCCGTAGGCTTAATAACATAATTAATTGAGCTTGTTAGTTTTTATTACTTAAGTAATTAGTTGCTCAGTTTAATGTCTTCGTAATCAAATTAGGAAAAACAATTCTCTAAAAATGAAATGTTATTTTCTTAAGCTTTATCGCGCCAACAGTTAAACATCCTACGTTTCAACATGAACATTGATGCCGCATAAACTTTTGAGCACCTTTAACATGGCACGTAAAGTTTTATTTCAGATAAAATTGCACAAATACATGCACACACAAACATGAATGTCTAGTGCAGCACGCCGCACAGTCTGCCACAGTTTTAAGTGTTGCTATTTATAGGCTTATCTGAGCGTTATTTTCATTGGCTTTTGCGCCTATTGTTTTTGTAATTATTAATTAGTTTGTGTTTGACTGCAGCAACAACAAAAGCAAAGGCAAACAAATTGGTTCAGTTTTGCGTGTCATGGCGAAATTATCACATGAACGTAAGTGTGTGTGTGTGTGTGTTTGTGTGGGAGTGTGTGCATGACGCAGAGAACGCTTGCAACGCAGACGCCGTCGCAGACGTCGACAACCTGCGCGATGACGCATGGCCCTTCTGTGCGTGTATTTGTGTAGAGAGACATATGGCGACAAAGCTGACGTCATTAGGCTGCTGGGCAAAGAGCAACCCCCAATATGAAATCGTGCGGGCAAGCTTTAGCCTGGCCCAGTTGCTTGCTTTAACACTTGGCTACAACATCAAGCAACAACAACTGACAACTACAAGCTAGCAATTACAGTTAACAGCTTGGATGGATGAAGCCAAGTCAAGCTACCAAGCTAGCAGCTACCAGCTGTGCAGCCATCCACATCCACATCCACGTTCACATCCCACGCAGTCAATTAAGAGCGCGCCTTTGGCTATTGGGTTACACACACTTCAACTTGCGCCTGGCCACAGTCCGTCAGTTTGAACGGGGGGGTTTTTTTTTTGTAGTCAGCATTTAAAATTATTTATTAGAAGCAACAGTCGCAACTGGCAAAGAGCTGCTGCAACAACGACAACAACAACGACAAGGCGTATCAAATGTTTTTGGTTTGCTTTGCAATGTTTTTATTTTGTTTTCTGTGTTGAGTGAGGAACTCTCTGACTCTGACTCTGTCTCTTGTCTTTGGGTTTTGCCAGTCAAACGAGCCAAGCCGGCCCAGGCGAACGCGTTTAGATCGTCGAACGCGGCTAAAACGGCACAAAAACGGCAAAGGCGACGGCGTCTGGCGCTTGCCGCTTGGCGACAGCAATTTACCTTTAAGCAAATGCAAAAAAAAGCAGTCAACACACACAAATACAAACACACAATTACCCGAAGAGAGCGCGCGACTCTGGCCAGAGTCTATAAATAAGCCAAAAGCCAAAAGCAGCGCCATAAATCATAGGAAGACACACGAGTGTCGAGTTATTATGCGATCATATTTTAATTGCCGGATTATTATTATGCTGAGGACTCGACCAGAAACAGAAACAGAGACAGAGACAAAGACAGAGGCGCTCCAGACCCAATGGCAGTCCAACTTGCGAGTCCCAGTCTCGGGTTCCCAGTTCGAAAGAGGCAGCAGCGACTGCAATGTAGACCAAAGCAAAGCAAAGCAAACAAAACACCTGCAGACCGCCTGTCTCTGGTCATGTCTATGCTTGGACAGGTGCGTGCACCAAAAAAACATACCAACAACAACAACAAAAACAAGAAGACAATAATACACTACGAGTTTGTCGAAGCTTGAATACACTTGCATTGATGAAAAAGTCCAAGCATAAGTTTAGATTTTCATCACCAGATTTTGAGTAATAAAAGTATCATCAAGCTAAGTAACTATCAAAAAGACCTCTATAAAAAGACAGATACGACTTTTAACAATGAAATAGCTGAAAGAAATGCCTTGGGGAAATAACTTTATCAAATCATTAAGAAATGCAATAAAACCCTCTTTCTAAAAGGGTGTAAGACAACACTGAAATGCAGTTGCAGTTGCACTGTTGAGCCTGCAACAACTGAGCAAACGAGTTGACTTGTTGTTGGTTGAGTGTGCGTGTGTGTTGGCAAAACAGGTATGGTTGCATTTTTACCATAAACCGAACAGAGCCAACAACAACAGCAAAAAAAAGCAACACAACACCTAGGCCCAGAGAGCCTGTCCAATTGTCGTTGTCGTCTAAGCTGACTGTCATCCAACCAACCGACCAACCAACCAACTGCCTACTGTGCCCAGCCAGACATATAGTCAGATAGTATGTCTGTTCTGGCCCGATATGTCCTCTCAGTTGCAAAGTTGTCCCATCCCTGACTCTTACTGGAAACTGCGTACGCAGTTATTACCAACATTTCTTACAGTTTCTTTTGTTTTTTTTTTTTTTTTTTTTTATTACATTTGTCATATTTCTTTTCTTGTTCCTTTCCGTTGTTTTTGCCTGTAATTCTTGGCAACTTTGTTGTCTTTAATGAATGCATTGTAATTCTTCAAGTTTTAGAGCAACATTTTCATAATTCTTATGAGCGACAGGAAATAGTTATCCGTTTTTATTATTGAATACGTGATATTTAGTAATACTTGATAGATATAGATACTCACATATGCATGTGGGGCATGCGATATTTGACACATTGTTACTAATGAGATAAACAATATGATTCATAGCCGTTAGCTACTATTCTATTCACATACTCTAGCTGTCAAAATGAACAATACTTGGCGACTGTGATTGAGCTACTACTGTGAGTACCTTTGTAATTGTGCAATTCAGAGTGATAGACACCATCTATTAGCAAGGTATTTAGTCTATTTGCGAAATATACACTAACTATTGTATAGCTATCAAATGCCAATCTAAGATAAAGTAACAACTATCAATTTGATTACACTCTAAATGAACTTTGCACTAAAAATTTACAATTCGTATAGTTGTGAAATTTTGAAATAAATTGCGTACATCTGAATTAAATTTTAAGATAAAGCAAATAAATCATTTTTAGTTTATTTTATGCCGAATCAGCATTAAGAAGCTGAAGCTTAAAGTCTCCAGGGGATTTGAATAAACATTAGAATTCTCAACTGCTACGAATAAATATTTAAAGAAACCACAGTTCCCATAAATATCTAAAGACTCTTGCTGTGTTTTTAAAGCTTGTTCAACTTACTGAAAAAATCTATGAACCATCTGCAAACCCTTAAAAAAAATGACAACTGTAAATGTCTCCCCCCTATAAATTGTATGTACAAAATGCTATGCAGATTTGTTTAATTGCTAATAGTAAGTAAAAAATGCAAACATATGCTTTGAATGTTAATGTGCGAGCTGCTTTGATTCTAACTCGATTCATTTCACAATTGAATACACGACGTACGTATGTATATTCATATACATTCATAAATGCTACAACTGAATGGGGCAATGCAAAGGGAGGCATAGTTGGGGAATACACAGAGATAGGCAGTACGAGTAAGAGAAGTCTCTCTCTCTTTCGCTCGCTCTCTCTCTCCCTCTCTCTCTCTCTCTCATTCTCATAAAATGTGATAATAGTATTCAAACAATTAAACAATTTTCGCAAAATGTTGAAACAACCTAGGACGGAGACGCGGCGTGGGGGCAGGGCAGCGGGGCAGGGGCGCAGTACGCGAAGCAGGCAGATAGCAAAACGTTTATATGTTCTCATTATAATAAAACAAAATCGCGCTCTACACGTACTTATTGTCAGGCAATAACAACAACAGCAACAACAACAACAAAAAAAAAAAGATTAATTACAAAAGAAAAGTAAAGAGGCAAAGTTTACCCGTAGAATTGACTTCCAGCTGACGACGGGTTGAAGTGGTGTGTGGTGTGTGGTGTGTTTACGAGGCGAGGGGGGGCGGGAGGCAATCGAGTTGACTTTCAGCACAATTGCAGGAACGTAGACGAGGCGGCAGCGGTAGCGTTGGCAATGAAGACGGCAACGGCGGGTTGAAACTGGCGGAATCGAAAATTAATTATGCTTGACATGTTGCCGGACCGAGGAGCAACAACGGCAGCAGCAGAGACGGTAGTAAAGGAGGCGATGTTCTGTTGGATGAGGTGCTGCTGCTGCTGAAGCTGGAGAAGGCGGAGTCGTTGTTGTCTAGTAGTTGTTGTTGCTTTGTTATTGTTGTTGTTGTCGATATGAATCGCATTTTCAATTGCTTTGTCTCTCTCTCCACTTCTCTTGGCTTCTTTTATCTCAATTTGTTTGTTGTTTCTTAGGGCAGGCAACAACAAGAAAACAGCACGCTTTTCATTTCAATTGTTTTCCTTTTTCTTTCCCTCTATAATTAATAGCCTTTCGCGCCACGTGCCACACACGCGCAACAATACAATATACAATACAAAAAAAGTCACTGCTGTGCTTCCGCAGGATGTGTAAAATGACAGATTAAGCATACGCCACGTTGTGCCCAAAGTGAGTTGAACTTTAGCTTTAGCTGCACGCCACCTAATTTATTGTCTATAGTTTCTTTATTGTTTGTTGTTCAGCTTTATTTCAAATGCAAATTCAAATGCAATTTATGTATGTAAAACGCAACAACGACGCTAGGCACAGCGCTTGCAATTGCCAATTGCGCGCCAATTTGTTGTTGTTAGATTTTCATTCTGTCACAGTACTTGAAAACTTTGTTGCTGTTCTCTTTCCAAACTCTATGAGGTACATCTTAAAATGTATAGCATTTTTTTGTTTAATGTTTTAAATATGTATATTGTATTTTGTTTTAAATATTAATTAGAAACACACACACAAAACACGCGCGATAACAACGTTTAGATCAAGCTGTTGTAGCAGCTAGCTCGGGGGGTAATGTTCTCTATATATACATACATATGTATATGTATGTGTTGGGCTTATGAACTTGTAATTAATGCGATTTATTTTGTAGTATATTTTTTATTTTATTTGTTTCTTTTTATCAAGCGATCTTTGTGCGACGTTGACGCGCGCGCGTTCTCAAAATTTTCCAGCAGCTTGAAAATTTTTCCTGGCTGCGCAGGCAGTTTTTCTTCTTAGCTCCGCTTGGCACTTGGTCTGAGCTGTCAGCGCTTTTCCACAATTCTCTGACCGTTCGCCGGCGCTGTTAAACGAGAACTGAACGGGGCACAGCGCACGAATCGCAGACGACGACGACGACGACGAATGTAGCGAGAGCAGCAGCTGTGAAACACGAACCGAGAGCAGCGACGCTGTGACACGAACAGAAAAAACAAACGATTCGTTTACCGAAGTGCTCTTAATGTTGTTGTTGTTGTTGGCAACAACAGACGCCGCGGATTGGTTTTTCTTCGCTTTTTGGGGGGCTCGCACCGTTAAGTAGTGCCAGCAATTGGTTTGGGGTCAAGTTGAACTGAAGATGCTACACGAGAGTCGACGAGTAGCCGTAATACGTTTGATATTATATCACTTTATAAAAAGCTTGCTTAATATAGCAACTATCTTGTATTAACTAACTAATATGCGCTTTATATTTACTTATTAAGTAATTTTACTTTTGGTATAACCAACTACATACCTCAGATAGTTTCGATTGTGTTTGTAGCTCAGTTCTTTTTAGCTGTTTTGGCAACAGATCAAAGTCCATAAACTTTTTTTGGTTGGTGCCTTGCTCGATTTGTTTTGGAGCTGCAATCAGCAATTGAAGTATAATTTTCAAGAATTGTTCGCATTCCACACAGTGCACAATGTGAAATGAACACCTTGTTAACATGTGCTGCGGTTCAGGTACAGGTGCAGGTACAGGTATGGTGGTACAGGTGAAACCTGCCCCTCACTTCTCTTGCTATCAAACAACACAAACGGCTAATAATGTTATCTCAATTCTCAATTTCATACTGCTTCTTAGAATTCTGCGCTGCAAATTAAAATTTTGTCAACTCGAATAATGTTTTCCTTTTGCTCGCTCGATTATTACAATGGAATGTTAAATATCACGGCAGTCGCAGCTCTTATGAATGGAACGTAAAATATGCAATGGGACAATTGAAGTCTAGGTGTATGTACATATAAACATTTATGATTAGCAATAAAAGAGATAAGTTTCTTTTCAAATGGAATGTCGTGACAAGTACTTGAGATTCAAGTGCCCTAAATAGTTAGGTATAGGTTTATATTCACATTCACAAACTAAACCAAAAAGTTTAGTTAAAGTATTATCAGCTTGAAAAATCTTACTGCATAAGTTTTCCTTAATATATTCTTAAGACGAATTAAACAAATTGCAAATGCCATTTACAAGCCACCTAACATTTGAAATCATGCATTAACCAAATGCAACAGCACATACATTACACTAACAACAACAACAACAACAACAAACAACACTAGCAGTATTTACAGTTTGAAATACTACAGCAACTAGCACTTAGCCGCACTTGTTCAAAAGCCACAAATCTTTTATGGCATTTGTTTCAAATGCGATAATAACACTTAAGTTGCTAAATTGTTGGCTTAAACGCAAATTAAAGACAACTTTTCACTAGATAGGGGTTCGAGAAGGGGGGGTAGGCGAGCTGTGTGTGTGTGTGCTTGTGTGGGGAGGAAATAGGCAGGTGTTTTGCCTGGTATAATTTATACTTAGCCAAACGCCAAATCAAATTGGCAAGCATTTGACATTTATGCTGAGAGCTATGAGCTTTACGGCTAAAGGAAAATGCCATGGAAAATTCAGTCAGTCGACGCAGTGGTGGAAAGAGGGGAAGGCTGAAAGATGATTTATGCACTCATTGTATATAGTTGGATAGGTAGACTCATGGAAAATGTTTGCCAGTTATCACGAATGTTGTGAATTGCAGAGTTGAAGTTGCTAGTTTTTTGTGGATTTCAGATTTCGCTGCGGCTTTCGGTTTTCCCAGGCGCACATTTTGTCACAAGCGGCTGGCATTATTTATGAGACTAACCAAAGAGAACTTGCAGCCACAGCTAACAATTTGCAAATGCCGCTGCCGCCTCGCATGCAACCACAAGCACAAACACAAGCACAACCGCAACAACAACAACAACAGCAACAAGAATGACAACAACTGCAACCACTGAAACCACAATTGCTTTGGCATCATGTGGTAAACCATGAG
Source organism: Scaptomyza hsui (assembly GCA_018152825.1). Lineage (NCBI taxonomy): Eukaryota > Metazoa > Arthropoda > Insecta > Diptera > Drosophilidae > Scaptomyza > Scaptomyza hsui. Next base: position 11,290,603 of record JAECXO010000002.1, read on the forward strand.
GCAGTCAATGATTTACTTTTGAAAATTTCAATAATTGCGCTTCATTAAATTACGTTGTTTTTGCTATCAGCCTTAGGAAACTTTGCAAGCAATTTGGCTTAAAACGTCACTGGCCGCCTATAAGGGGGCGGAGGGCGTATTGGCCCACAATTTTCCACGCAACTTGAGCGTAATTAGCCGTTTAGCTTTTAAGCGCTATGCAAATAGTACACAAATAAAAAAAACTCCTGCCCCCTTGTTCTATTGTGTTTGGCTGTTCGAGTCGCTGCAAGTCTTTATTTGGTCTATATATAAAACAGTTTACGCAACGCATCGATGCTATTTTGATAACTGTAAATATTTGCAGCTTGCCATTATTTGTTGAACTTAACTTTGTATCTTCTGCGTTAATGTGTGCTTAGCAATTTGTGCTTTGTATTTTTAGCTTTAAAACTAAAGGCGTTGTGCTCAGGTGAGGCTCTCTGGCCAAATACAAAGTCAAATAGTCATATAGCTCATAATTCTCGGCGTAAATACATTTCTTGGGCATTTTCCATGAGCACCATAAGTTGGCTAGAAAAAAAATAAGACCAGCGACAAACAAGCTGATCAAATTTCTAATGGCCATTGGTAAAGTTCATTTGCCTGGAAAACAGTAAACGATACGAAGGACTCTTCGCCATTCACTTGACTCAACAACAAAGGGCAAAAACAAACTTACAAACTTACTCCCATTCAGCTTCATGCTAGTTGCTTACTTACTGCGTCTGCCTGTCAGACAGAGATCAGACTCGCATACTGTAATTACATAGATGTCAGTGTGTTTACTGTCCCACAACAATGGCAACAATATAATAACCACATATAACAACAACAGACTTGCAACTGGCTGTCAACTTGGCTAATTGAAACTGGACACATGCTGAGCGGCAGACAAGAGAGTGTGCGGGGGCTAAGAGTCAAGTAGTATTTGTTTTCGGGGGCGGGACAACTTACTTACTTGCTATTGTTAAACGTACAGTGCTCGCTCGGAAATAATATTTGTTATTTATGTTGTGTTTTCAAGTCAAATCATTTATCATCTGTAATAATAATAATAATAATCCACCAACAGTGCGTATACGTTGTCTGACTGCAACAGTTTGGCATTCAGTGACTCACGAACTGTGCTTTGCATTCGATGCTTTAAAATTTATTATTTGGCTTTCGCTGAACTCACATGCATATATTAATTTGGCTTTTGCTTTCTGAAGCTGCGATTCTGCCTTAATTGATCGCCTAATTAAAAGGCATTGAATTACACTCGACCTCAACATTGGCCATGGCAATTAAATCGAACAAGCGACGCATTTTGTGGCTTGTCGTGTTGTTTCTTCATTTCGTGCCGTTGTCGATGCAATGTTGCTGATTATTTCGGAAATGCCAATCAGATGAAAGGCCCACAGAACGTCGTACAGCATGCGCAATCGCAATCGCAATTCGCATACTCCTTACCTCGCCTTTCCTTCTTTGCACACCAAGCCCCTATCCTACGTTCCCGCTTGCCGTCATCTGCGTTGATTACACTCTGCATCGGTGAGTCAACCCAGCGATCCCGACCAACTTCTGACACGCTGCAAATGTTCGAGCTGAACAAACGATCAAAGTACAAGTTTGCCCAATTATTTTTTGTTGCTATCTCTGGTAAAGGTGACTTTAGTTATGTACTGGTTTTGGCAACATCATGATTATTTACATTGAAGAACTAAATTAAGTCTTAAAAACTAAATTCTTAAACTACACTAAGTAATAGTAAATGTTAATAGTATTTATAGTCCACGTTTATCAGTTGTTGCTTAGTGTAAGCTGATCTTCCAGAAGGTAACATCTCCTACGTTATTGTTGCATGCAATAAAGCTGATTGCAGTAACGGTATGTCGTGTTATCACTTCGCACAATGCTAATGCCAGCACCATAGTAAGCTATAAATAAATCAAAATCATGTAGCACAGGTTTAAAATATGGAAGTGTATCAGATATACATACGGATGACATAGGCAGATCCATCTGCTGGTCCTACGACCTGCAGTGCTATGAGTATAATGTCAATTAGTTGGCCTAGAAACATGCCACCCAGCGTGCAGAACTTGAGCAGACCAATGCCCGGATAGCCCAAGTAAAAGCGATCCACGCCAAACATGCCCAGGAACACAGACAGCAATAACGTTGTGTCCAAGTGATAGCCATTGCTGCAAATGAAAACAAAAAACATAACCAGCTAATATTTTAAGATTACTTTGACCTCCGTGTGTTACTTACGTCCATTTGCAGGGCATTTGGCGTGTAAACGTTGAATTGCCCGTTTCGGTGCAATTAATCTCATTGGCAGCTATGCACCAGACCCGTGCTCGATTCTCCTTGGTGCAGCCGCGCAGCTGTTGTGTCTTGTGGTCAATGTGATTCTTGGCGGGATCCGGGCACATAAATTGTCCCATCAGCAGGTCGTTGCAGTCCACATTGACGGGCTGCGTCTCAGTCGCGCAGAATAGCACCACCAAAGACACAATGTACCAGTACATTATACGCTATTTATATAGCGTTTGTTGTTGCAGTTTAGAGTTTAAGCTTCAAGTTTCGCATTAGAATGCACTTTTGTTTTGTTTGTGTTCGCTCTTCTTCTTCTTTTTTGTGGTGGTGGTGGATCGATAACATAAGTGCTGCAAAACTACGAAACTTGCGTGCCGCCAACTGCCTACAGATGGCGCTGTTTTACTTTTGTTTGCAGGCGTCATATCTAATCCCAGACTTTCTTTCGGAATAAGTTAACAATTTAATTATTGAAACAGTCCTGCCTGTTTATTAAAAATATATTTCTTGCAATGTAGCAACACTCGCACATCCTTTGACCTATCCGACTTGAGCTGTTCCAGCGTTGCGCTGTTTAATCCATCTCTAAACACAATGCATACCTTAGAGGTTTGACCAAAAGTGCGTTCAATGAGACCTGTTTCTCCAGTAGACAACAGCACTCTTTTGCCCACGTAGATGTCACGGTTAGCTTCTTTCTTGAATAGATTCTGTACAATAATTTCGTTTGAGTTTACCACACGCTGCACATTTCCCTGTTTCTGTTTGTGCTTAAAGATGCGCAGCTGTGGAAGTAGTTCCGTTTTATAGTTAACGCAATGCGTCTGCCAAAGGATGCGACCCCAAAAGGCCAAACGACAACTGCTGCTGTGCACATCCATGTCCAGCTTGGAGGCAATCAGTGTGCTGCCCAAAGTGCTCAACACTGGCGTCTCAAACTGAAGCAGTGCAAAGATGCAATTGCTAGATTCCGTTCCATCCTCTGGCAGCAGTTCTTCTACATGCTCATAGTCTCTGTTCAAGTCAAAGTTGGCGGATTGGGTTGCTTCATCCCGAAACAACTGCACACTGGCCATGACTGTATCGTGTCCCACGCTGATGTGAAGCTTGCTTCTGGAGCGGATTGCCTGCTTATAGTAGCGTATTGGCTGCAGTTGCAAGCAGGCCGCATAAACAGGTTTCAAATAATCCGGCTTGGCAATGATGCCACGTTCCATTAGTTTCGCATTAAACTGCGTTACGCACAATCCAATTCGATCTCCTGTGCCGGCTCTATCCACCGGCTGCCTAAATCTTTGTATGGACTTCACTTTGCGCCGTTCACCCAGCAGTGGAAGTTCCACGCTATCATTCACGGACACATTACCCTGGAGCACAGTGCCCGTGCAAACCGTGCCTTGGCCCTTAATGGCAAAGCAGTGATCCACATAAATGATGAGTGGAGCTGGTTCCAAGGCACGCTGGGGTGCTTCATAGACTTGACTTAAGCCAGCACGCAGTTCCTCAATGTTGGTGCCCTGCAAGGCGGATACAGTGTAAATAGGCACATCTGCACCGAATTTCGTGCCTGCCAAAGGTCTTTTTTAATCTGGAGCGTAGCTTTTCCAACTGCGATTCCCGCTTCTCATCCGGCAGTGCATCAATCTTGTTGATTACCACAAGCAGTTTCTTGCCAAGCAGCTCGCCAACAAGCAAACATTCCGCTGTCTGTGTCTGGATTCCTTTCTGTGCATCCACAACAAGCAGCATCAAATCAATTATCTGCGCGCCTTTTTATAAATAGTTTATTAAAACATCTTTTATTTTTTGCGTGATTTCAGTTCAAACTCACCTCCAATGATGGTGCGTATGAGGCTTGCATGGCCGGGACAATCAACAAAGGTAATTTGCAGTTGTTGCCCCGTTTCAGGTGTCTCCAACACAAATGCACTGAAGCCCAAGTCAAGTGTGATGCCGCGTTCCACCGATTGCGGATTCTTGTCGAATGCTGCTGTGCTCGATATGGAGCTTAAGGCGCGTGCCAATGTTGTTTTGCCGCTATCAACATGGCCCAGTAATCCAACGTTAAAATTTATTGCCATTGCGCTGTTTACATTTTACCAAAATACGACGCTTCAGTCGGCTAACATATGATCTGCCGGTTTCAGCTGGAGATGCACTGCTTCGTTGAACTGCTTTGTTGCTGTCGTCTCGTGTGTGGGCCACTGACTAAATATCGATGCTTGCGCTTACAGTCAGTACACACTAGATGGCGTACGCTATGCAAATAATGTTGCGCGAAGTTTAAGTGAAAATCACTAAGCAGAGAGCGCGAGACGAATTTAAACTTAAAAATTGCCTATAAATACAAATTTATTGTGTCGTAGCTTCATTTGTGAACAGCTGCAGTCTGAGAGTGGTTGGAAATAGGTCAAGAGATGGAAATCGAGAAACTAGTACAGGACATGAGCGACAATTTAGATATTGATAAGTCTGGAAGCGTTATACCTACAACAGTTAATCCTGATCTGGAAAAGGAACGTAAAGCGGCCAGCTTTAGCAGCGAAGAATTCGCTGGCTGGTGGGCGGGAGGCAGAGATCAACTAAAGTTTAAGAGGAGCCTTAGTAAGTACACAAAACTTTTCTTAATACAGGACTCGGACTTAAACACATCTTATCAAAAGTTATGCAAATCTCGGACGTTGTCTTAACTTGTAAAACAACTGAAGCGAATTTTTTTAAATTCTTTACGCTCGTAGCAAATGGCCTTTGACTTGTAATGGCTGTAAAAATAATCTTAGACGGTAATTTTATACATACAAATACATCTGGAGCATTTAAAGATCAATTGAGCCTATTGGATTGATGACTTTAACCTTATAATGAAGATTCCACTTAATAAACCGATCACTTTATCTCTTTCCCTTTGATAGAGGAGTTCATGTACAAGGATTTTGATTTAGAAGAAGCCGCTCAATTTCATTACAAGTCACATGAGGATATATGTGAATACGCCGTAAAGTGCAGTGTTAATGCAGCGAAAAAGCTGCAACAGTTGCAAGCGGAGCGTAATCCCGGTGGAAACGAATACTGGCCGTAAGTAAATGCTATAACCTGCTCTATAAAATATTTAACAATTCTTTTCTCTGAAACTCTATAGCACTCTTTTTGATGATCCGGAATTATATGGTCTGCACCCAGCTGGCAACCCTTTCAACGTCATGTACATGGTAATAGTGGGTGCACTTAAGGCACAGTGCACACCCGAACAGTACGAAGAGTTTGGCAAGAGAGTGGAACGCTTTGAAGTGACCGCCACCTACGTTCAAACGGAGCTGGGTCATGGCAGCCATATTCGTGGTCTGCAAACACGCGCTGATTATGATTACTTGACGGATGAGTTTGTCCTCAACACTCCCTGCATTTCATCCTACAAGTGGTGGCCCGGTGGCTGTAAGTAGCACCTGAATCGATTGTTTAATATGTGCTAATCTCTCATGCTTCCAGTGGGTCAGTGTTGCAACTATGGCATGGTCATGGCCCAGCTGTATATCAACAACCAGCACAAGGGATTGCATTTGTTCTATGTGCAGCTGCGTGAGGAAGGCACTCACGAACCGCGTCCTGGCGTGCACATTGGAGAGCTGGGCAAGAAATTTGGCCTACCTGGGGTCAACAACGGATTCGTAGGCCTGAAGAATGTGCGCATTCCACGCTCCAGGATGCTGATGCGCTTCGCCCAAGTGAATCGCGACGGCAGCTACGTCAAGAGCCCGAATAATGCCCTAACTTACTTTGCCATGGTCGCCACACGTTGCATTGTTGCACGCACTGCAGCAGTGGGTCTGGCCACAGCAGCCACCATTGCCACTCGCTACTCCGCAGTGCGTCGACAGAGTCCGATCGATCCCAAGTAAGACATTCCATGTTATATAACTGTATAAAGTATATAACTCGTTTCTCTTTCAGATTACCCGAACCACAAATCATAGATCACGTTACCCAACAACTTAAAGTGTTTCCCGAGATAGCCACCAGTGTGGCCTATCGGCTGGCCTTTGACTATCTCTGGGATCTGTTCAATGTCACCTCCAAGGATATAGACCAAGGCAATTACGATCGTCTGCCTGAGCTGCATTCGCTGTCCTGCGCTTTAAAGGCGCTCTGCTCAAGTGACTCCGCTGGGGGAATTGAACGACTGCGTCTGGCTTGTGGCGGTCTTGGTTATCTCGCCTCATCTAATTTAGGAAACATTTATGTGAACTCTGTCGCTATTTGCACCTATGAGGGTGAGAATACGGTGCTCCTGTTGCAGATTGGTCGCTTCTTGATGAAGTCCTGGCGAGCTGCACTAAGTGGCAAGCCTCTAGCGCCTACCGCCAGTTATTTGTCTGATGTTCAGAAGAGTCCCAAATTTGGTGTGTGGACCGGCAGCTGGGAGAACATTGTGAGGGCAATGCAGTTTGCAGCTGCCAAGTAAGTTTTCCTTGCCCTTCAATACTATTTATATTAATTTGTAATGTATATAACAGCAAGACTCGCCTGGCCTTTAATAGTCTATCCAATCGATTGGATAAAGGCGAATCTGAGGAGGTGGCTTTCAGTCACACGGCCATTGAACTCACCCAGGCAGCAGAGGTACCGATTACCCAATTTTTGGAATGCCTTCTAGTCTCACATATTGTTTTCTTTTTATAGCTTCATGGCCGCGCCTTTGTTTTCCAGACTTTTCTTTCTGAAGTAAACGGACCAAATTCAAAGAAACGTACTTCTGCACTAAATCGAGTTTTAGAGCAACTGTTAGAGCTTTACCTGGTCAATATGACTCTGAAGAACTTGAGTGACATACTTCGAGTAAGGTTTACATATTATGCGGTGTTAGGTTCTGCTTAACTTCATTATTCGTTTTTAAGGTTGTCAACTTGACAGAATATGACCTGAGCAAGTTGCAGGCACGTCTGGAGACTGCTCTCACCGAACTCCGGCCGGATGCAGTGGCTATTGTTGATGGATTTGACTTTAATGATTATCAATTGAACTCTACTTTGGGCTCCTTTGATGGCAATGCCTATGAGAGAGTTTTCGATGCTGCGCTAAAGTCCCCAATGAACCAAAAACCAGTTCCAAAGAGCTTTCACGAGCACTTGGGACCATTTTTAAAAACAAACATATAACAATATGTTTTTCAATAAGTTTTTATAACTGTAAATGTTTGGAAAGGTTTGTTATGTTGTATACGTTTGGTAAATTTTAAAACTACTATTACTGTTACTATTATAAAATTTTGTTACAAATTGTAAATCCCCCTTATAGTGATAAACTACATACGCCCTTGTTTCTATCCTACCTCAACGGTAGTGTCAATACCCGCGTACGTATATATTTCGAAATGTATGTATATGCGCTTATGTGTTTATGTTAATATTTCAAGCTTTTCGACCACTCTTTAACACTCTTATCAGGCAGAGCGCGAAAGATAAGAGAAAAAGAAAGAGAGAGTGAGTCCAAAGTTTGTGTGAAATTTTTTGTTATAATCTCAATTATTTTCAACGAGGTTTCAGTTGTGAGCAGCAGCTGGCGCTGAGTGGTTGCAATTATAATTAATAGTTGGAAAGCAAATTTAATTGTTAAATATGTCGTCTAAAAGTGTTATACCCAGCACCGTTAATCCCGATCTGCAAAAGGAACGCGATTCGGCCAGTTTTAACAGCGAAGAATTTGCTGCTTGGTGGGCAGGCGGCGTAGATCAGCTGAAGTTCAAGAGAAGCGTCAGTAAGTTCACGTTCTCTTTATATTGGCTGTGTGTGTGTGTTAAAAATAGTGCTTTTTGTATAGAAAACTAGTTTTCAATAATAAAGTTTATATGCACTTACAAGTGTCATAAAAAAGCTTTATAATCGTACAGCTGATAATAATAAACAAAAATAACATTGCCAAAATAAGCAGTTAGGCTTACAAATTATTATCTCAGATATGCGGGCAAAGGTGCAAACAAACATTTTGCAATCTTCCATCGCTTATTGCACTGATTAGCTCAACAGTTATATTAGCCATGTATGTTTCTTTCTGAAGATTGCGACTAATGCTGACTCGACACTTTTTTCCCCTCTCTCTGTGTTTCTTAGAGGAGTATATGTACAAGGACATCGATCATGAGGAGTATGCTCAATACCCTTACAAATCGCATGAGGATATGTGTGAAAGCTCCGTGAAGAACAGCATTAATGTTGCAAAGAAGCTGCGCAAGTTGCAAGCGGAGCGCAATCCCGGTGGCAACGATTACTGGCCGTAAGTAAATGTTGTAGAGTGAAAAGTAATCCACTAATTCCTATTGACTGCAGCACCCTGTATGAAGAGCCAGAAATGTGGGGCCTGCACAATGGCGGTAATCCATTTGGCGTGATGTATGTTATGGTTGTGAAAGCCCTGAAGGCACAGTGCACACCGGAGCAGTACGAGGAGTTTGGCAAGCGCTTGGAACGATTCGAAACATCCGCTGCGTATGCACAAACCGAACTGGGACATGGAACCTATTTGCGTGGTCTGGAAACACGCGCTGATTACGATCGCCAAACTGATGAGTTTGTACTGAACACACCAACCATTTCATCCTACAAGTGGTGGCCCGGAGGCTGTAAGTAACTTCACATACCAATATTTGCTATCTCTATAATCCTTACTGAACTTCCAGTGGGTCACGCCTCCAACTACAGCTTGGTCATGGCTCAGCTGTACATCGACAACGAGCTAAAGGGACCACACTTGTTCTACGTGCAGGTGCGCGAGGAAGGTACCCACGAGCCGAGACCTGGTGTGCACATTGGCGAGATTGGCAAGAAGATGGGCTTCCTGGGCGTCAACAATGGTTTCCTGGGCTTGAAGGATGTACGCATTCCACGTAACCGCATGATGATGCGCCACGCCCAGGTGCTTCGTGATGGCACCTACGTCAAGAGTCCGGTTGACGCTCTTTCCTACTTTGCCATGGTCTCCACTCGCTGCATCATTGCCCGCAACTTATCGTTGGTTCTGTCCGCAGCAGCCACCATTGCCACTCGGTACTCCGCAGTGCGTCGCCAAAGTCCCATCGATCCCAAGTAAGAATTTCCATATTGTACATAGCTTACTTTGTAACTGATACAATTTGTTTGCAGATTACCCGAGCCACAAATCATAGATCACGTTACCCAACAACTTAAAGTATTTCCTGAGATAGCCAGCAGCGTGGCTCACCGACTTGCTTATGACTACCTCTGGGATCTGTTCAATGTCACCTCCAAGGACATAGATCAAGGCATCTATGAGCGTTTGCCTGAGCTGCACTCGCTGTCGTGTGCCTTGAAGGTGCTGTGCTCAAGTGACGCTACCGAGGGCACTGAGCGACTGCGTCTGGCCTGTGGTGGTCATGGCTATCTCGCCTCATCCAATCTGGGCAACATTTACGTTAATGTATCAGCTGGTTGTACGTACGAGGGTGAGAATACGGTGCTTCTGCTGCAGATCGGTCGCTTCTTAATGAAGTCCTGGCGCGCTGCACAAAATGGTGCTTCTCTAGCTCCCACCGTTAGCTACTTGGCTGATGTGCAGCGAAATCCTGAATTTGGTGTGTGGACCGGCAGCTGGGAGAATATGGTGAAGGCGATGCAGTTTGCTGCCGCCAAGTAAGTTGTAATACAAATAGTTCAGTGCTTAAAGATAAAGTGTATTTAATTCAACAGCAAGACACGTCTGGCATTTAAGAGTCTGTCCAATCGGCTCAGCAAGGGCGAATCAGAGGAGGTAGCTGCCAGCCATACAGGAATTGAGCTCACTCAGGCAGCTGAGGTATTCACTATCCCAATGCTTTAAGTGTACATTGTATTGACGAATAGTCTTCTTTTGTAGCTTCATGGCCGTGCTTTTATATTTCACTCATTCCTCACTGAGATCACGGGACCAAAGTCCAAGACACGTTCCTCTGCACTGAATCGAGTCTTGGAGCAACTTCTGGAGCTTTACCTGGTCAATGCGACTCTAAGGAACATGAGCAACATTCTCAGGGTATGTTTAAAACAAATATATTTTTTGACTTTGCTTAACACTATATTATTTGCAGGTTGTCAACTTGACAGATGATGATCTGACCAACTTGCAGGCACGTCTGGAGACTGCTCTCACCAAACTCCGACCGGATGCAGTGGCTATTGTTGATGGATTCGACTTTAACGATTATCAATTGAACTCTACTTTGGGCTCCTTTGATGGCAATGCCTACGAGAGAATTTTCGATGCTGCACTTAAGGCGCCTATGAACAAGAAATCAGTTCCAAAAAGTTTCCACGAGCATTTAGGACCATTTATGAAATCCAACATCTAAAATGTGTTCTATTCTATTCTTGTTATTATATGTTACAACAAGGTGATAAATTCTGTTTTTGCTTGCCATTTTATAAATGTTTATTGTATACATAAAAACTTATCAGCGGGTCTTGTTTTTAAAACTATGTAAATATAAATGCTCCGAATAATGTTCATTCTCTTTTGAGTAAGCTCTTAAAATGTATTATTACTCTTCGCTTTGAACTCTTTATTTACTTTGTTTTCAGAGAGGCAGAGAAAACAGTATCTTTTATTTGTATGTGGCTTTGTACTTTGCACCGAAAGCTCTTTTCTTGCTGAACGCTCTGTGCGCAACTTGCTCAGTTGGTTTTTGTGGCTCTGGGCGACAACATTTCACCTTTGTCGTTTGTTTTAAATTATTTACAATGTTGGAAACTAAGAACTTTATACCTAAAGCGACCTGGAGGTTGGTTATGGCATCAAACATGAGTAAAAAAGGTTGCCGAAGCTGCGCCCAAGCTTAAGGCACAGCAGCAGAAAATGAGCCCTGGCGGCGAAGATATTTAGCCGTAGGTTCAACTTTTTGAAAGATCTCTAGTTTATATAATTTTTAAATATTTAACTCATCTGCAGTGGATGCCTGTGGAACGTCCATGGTCATGGCCTGTTTCCAGCCAATCATCCGCTGGCTACGCACATTACCATGGTTGTGGATGTGATGTCAGGGCACGCCCGAGCATGTCGAGAAGTGGGGCAAGTTGGCCGAGAACTGCAACATAATTGGCACCTACGCCCAAACTGAGCTGCTCAACACACCTAATCTAGTGGCTGTAAGTAGATTAAATATAATAATAATATTTTAAACTCTACTTAATCACTGCTAACAAATTTTTTCTAATGTAGTAGTTCATACTATTTTCCTACGGGATAAAGGAATCTCAGCATGTACTTATTTAATAATGAAGGTTTCTATATTTTTTTTATAACTGTAAATGTTTGTAAACGTTTGTTATGTTGTACATTTTTTTTTTGTTAATTTTAAAATTTTATCATTACTGTTACTATTATAAATCTTTGTCATAAATGGTTAATCCCCCTTATTGTGATAAGCTGCATACGCCCTTGTTTCTAACCTACCTCAACGGTAGTTTTTACACACACGAACGTATACATACATACATCTTAATGTATGTATACGCACTTATGTGTTTATGTTAATTTTGCAAGCTTTTATGAGCACAAAGCCAGGCAGAGTGCAGAAGATAAGAGAAATAGAAAGAGAGAGTGAGTCCAAAGTTTGTGTGAAATTTTTTGTTATAATCTCAATTATTTTCAACGAGGTTTCAGTTGTAAACAGCAGCTGGCGCTGAGTTGTTGCAATAATTAATAGTTGGAAAGCAAATTTAATTGTTAAATATGTCGTCTAAAAGTGTTATACCCAGCACCGTTAATCCCGATCTGCAAAAGGAACGCGATTCGGCCAGTTTTAACAGCGAAGAATTTGCTGCTTGGTGGGCAGGCGGCGTAGATCAGCTAAAGTTCAAGAGAAGCGTCAGTAAGTTTACGTTCTCTTTATTTTGTGTGATTGTCTATTAAAAAGAGTGCTTTTCGTAGACCGATCTGGTTTTAAGGGACTACAAAGGTTTCATTGCTTAAAAAATTGATTATTTTTATTTTTTTTTTATTTTTTTTATTAAATTCTACAGCATCTTTAGAATATTGTCCCAAAATTTCAGTCGAAGGGTAGCTGAGCTCAGCGCCATAACTTTAAACGCGAAACTGTGTTTTCAAATACGATTGACAAGATTTCTCGAGAACCGCTCAACCGATCTTGACTCAATTTTGCACAGGTCTTCAAGATACTATTTTACAGGACTTGGACGAAGGATTATTTATTTTCAACTACAACTATTTTTTTTTTTTTTTTAAAAAGTCTAACATTTTTATTCAATTTTGCATTTTTTTGCAAAAACTTCTGCCAAAAATCCAAATTTAAATTTTTAATTTTTCCTTCGTCCAAGTCCTCGTATAAAGTCTAAAGTCTTAACAAAATAACGTATATTTTCTTTGTCACGTCGGATGATCCTGCTAGGAGCTCTGCTTTCAACGCGCAAGCACCTTTTTCCATGGGCTAACCGACAATGACGTCGCAATGGCAGAGTTTTTATTTTTTAACTAAATGTGTATCTTTAAGACAGTAAAAAGTTTGACTGAAATATTTTATTTTGTACATACAATTTTTTTTTTGAAAATAGGCGAAACCCCTTAAATAATTGTGTATATATGCACTTACAAGTGGCACAGAAAAGGCTCGATAATCGTACAGCTGATAAAAATAATCAAAAATAACAGTGCCAAAATAAGCAGTTAGGCTTACAAATCATTATCTCAGATATTCGGGCAAATGTGCAAACAAACATTTTGCAATCTGCCATCACTTATTGCACTGATTAGCTCAACAGTTATATTAGCCATGTATTTTTCTTTCTGAAGATTGCGACTAATGCTGACTCGGCATTTTTCTTTCTATTTGTAGAAGAGTATATGTACAAGGATATCGATCAAGAGGAGTATGATCAATACCAATACAAATCGCATGAGGATATGTGTGAAAGCTCCGTAAAAACCAGCATTAATGTGGCCAAAAAGCTGCGCAAGTTGCAAGCTGAGCGTAATCCCGGTGGCAACGAATACTGGCCGTAAGGAAAAGTGAAGCTGTGAAGTGGAAAGTTATTGATTATTTGATTACAGCACCCTGTATGAAGAGCCAGAAATGTGGGCCCTGCATAATGGCGGCAATCCTTTCGCTGTGATGTGTATTGTGGTTGTGAATGCTCTGAAGGCACAGTGCACACCGGAGCAATACGAGGAGTTTGGCAAGCGCTTGGAACGATTCGAAACATCCGCTGCGTATGCACAAACCGAACTGGGACATGGAACCTATTTGCGTGGTCTGGAAACACGCGCTGATTACGATCGCCAAACTGATGAGTTTGTACTGAACACACCAACCATTTCATCCTACAAGTGGTGGCCCGGAGGCAGTAAGTAACTTCACATACCAATATTTGCCAACTCTTTAATCCTTACCGAACTTCCAGTGGGTCACGCCTCCAACTACAGCTTGGTCATGGCTCAGCTGTACATCGACAACGAGTTAAAGGGACCACACTTGTTCTATGTGCAGGTGCGCGAGGAAGGTACCCACGAGCCGAGACCTGGTGTGCACATTGGCGAGATTGGCAAGAAGATGGGCTTCCTGGGCGTCAACAATGGTTTCCTGGGCTTGAAGGATGTACGCATTCCACGTAACCGCATGATGATGCGCCACGCCCAGGTGCTTCGTGATGGCACCTACGTCAAGAGTCCGGTTGACGCTCTTTCCTACTTTGCCATGGTCTCCACTCGCTGCATCATTGCCCGCAACTTATCCTTGGTTCTGTCCGCAGCAGCCACCATTGCCACTCGCTACTCCGCAGTGCGTCGCCAAAGTCCCATCGATCCCAAGTAAGAATTTCCATATTGTACATATCGAACTTTGTAACTGATACAATTTGTTTGCAGATTACCAGAGCCACAAATCATAGATCACGTTACCCAACAACTTAAAGTATTTCCTGAGATAGCCAGCAGCGTGGCTCATCGACTTGCTTATGACTACCTCTGGGATCTGTTCAATGTCACCTCCAAGGACATAGATCAAGGCATCTATGAGCGTTTGCCTGAGCTGCATTCGCTGTCGTGTGCCTTGAAGGTGCTGTGTTCAAGTGACGCTACCGAGGGCACTGAGCGACTGCGTCTGGCCTGTGGTGGTCATGGCTATCTCGCCTCATCCAATCTGGGCAACATTTACGTTAATGTATCAGCTGGTTGTACGTACGAGGGTGAGAATACGGTGCTTCTGCTGCAGATCGGTCGCTTCTTAATGAAGTCCTGGCGCGCTGCACAAAATGGTGCTTCTCTAGCTCCCACCGTTAGCTACTTGGCTGATGTGCAGCGAAATCCTGAATTTGGTGTGTGGACCGGCAGCTGGGAGAATATGGTGAAGGCGATGCAGTTTGCTGCTGCCAAGTAAGTTAGCAAAATGATAGCGCAGTGCTTAAAGATAAAGTGTATTTAATTCAACAGCAAGACACGTCTGGCATTTAAGAGTCTGTCCAATCGGCTCAGCAAGGGCGAATCAGAGGAGGTAGCTGCCAGCCATACAGGAATTGAGCTCACTCAGGCAGCTGAGGTATTTACTATCCCAATGCTTTAAGTGTACATTGTATTGACGAATTGTTTTCATTTGTAGCTTCATGGCCGTGCTTTTATATTTCACTCATTCCTCACTGAGATCACGGGACCAAAGTCCAAGACACGTTCCTCTGCACTGAATCGCGTCTTGGAGCAACTGCTGGAGCTTTACCTGGTCAATGCGACTCTAAGGAACATGAGCAACATTCTCAGGGTAGGTTTAAAACAAATATATTTCTTGACTTTGCTAAACACTATATTATTTGCAGGTTGTCAACTTGACAGATGATGATCTGACCAAGTTGCAGGCACGTCTGGAGACTGCTCTCACCAAACTCCGACCGGATGCAGTGGCTATTGTTGATGGATTTGACTTTAACGATTATCAATTGAACTCTACTTTGGGCTCCTTTGATGGCAATGCCTACGAGAGAATTTTCGATGCTGCACTTAAGGCGCCTATGAACAAGAAATCAGTTCCAAAAAGTTTCCACGAGCATTTAGGACCATTTATGAAATCCAACATCTAAAATGTGTTCTATTCTATTCTTGTTATTATATGTTACAACAAGGTGATAAATTCTGTTTTTGCTTGCCATTTTATAAATGTTTATTGTATATATAAAAACTTATCAGCGGGTCTTGTTTTTAAAACTATATAAATATAAATGCTGCGAATAATGTTCATTCTCTTTTGTGTAAGCTCTTAAAATGTATTATTACTCTTCGCTTTGAACTCTTTATTTGAACTGCCTTTTTTTTTTTTTAAGAGAGGAGAGAAAAATGAAAAAAAAAAACAAACCCCCCCCCCCCCCTTTTTTTTTTAAAATAAAAAAAACCTTTAGAGTGCACAGATCAACTTACTTGTTTTCAGAGAGGCAGAGAGCCATAAAAAGTTTGTTTTATTTGTATGTGGCTTTGTACTTTGCACCGAAAGCTCTTTTCTTGCTGAACGCTCTGTGCGCAACTTGCTCAGTTGGTTTTTGTGGCTCTGGGCGACAACATCGATCGGCTTTCACCTTTGTCGTTTGTTTAAAAATATTTACAATGTTGCAAACTAAGAACTTAATACCTAAAACTGTGAATCCTGATCTACAAAAGGAGCGTTTAGGCTCTAGCTTTGATGTGGAGGAGTTTGCAGCTTGGTGGCAAGGCGGCGAGCAAAAACTCAAAACCAAAAGGGAAATAGGTGAGTGAATTACAGCTTTTGCTCTCTTCGCTCAAGCTCTCTTCATCACTCGTTTGGGATAGATAAGAAAAGCTACATACATACATTTTAATGTACGTGACCGGCTCTCTGTATGCGGAAGAGTTTGTTTATCAAAATGTTTATCAATGTTTTATAAAAATGCCGGCAAAGTCCAGGAGATTATATCAAATAATTTGTCTGTTTATAGCTCGCGTGTGTTAACTTCGATAATGGTCAATTTCTTTGGATTTATTATTTAATTAGAGCTGATAGTAGGTTGCTTTTCCTTATCAGCATGAATTGTGTTTACCTTTTCGAGTGCAGCCTTTGACAACGATCCAAAGAGTGAAAGGCCAAGTTTGATCAGACTTTAACTATATACTCATTAGTAACATCATAGTTAACATTTGTCTTTTTATTTTCAGAGCGCGCTATATTTAGCGATCTGGAGGATGGCTACGGCATCAACCATGAGTACATGTCCCATGAGGATCTCTACAATTCCACCGTGAAAAAGGTTGCCGAAGCTGCACCCAAGCTTAAGGCACTGCAGCAGAAAATGAACCCTGGCGGCAAAGATATTTGGCCGTAAGTTCAACTTCTTAAAAGATCTCTAGTTTATATAATTCTTTCATATTTTACTCACCTGTACAGTGGATGCCTGTGGAATGTGCAGGGTCACGGCCTTTTTCCTGCCAATAATCCGCTGGCCACGCACCTTACCATGTTTGTGGATGTGATCAAGGGTCATAATTGGCACCTACGCCCAAACTGAGCTGGCCCATGGCACCAATGTGCGAGGCATTGAGACGCGCGCCGACTACGATATCAGATCGGGTGAATTTGTGCTCAACACACCTAATCTAGAGGCCTACAAGTGGTGGCCCGGTGGCTGTAAGTAGTTCAACACTACTTTAATACATACATTAAAGACTCATACCTGTTCCTGCAGCACAGGAAATCATGCATCACCTACATGCACCCGTTTGAAAGAACCTCTTTAAGGCCTTATTGGATCTTATAAGCATTTAAAGTTCGCTTCGGATAATTGATTATCCTATATATTGTTAAATTATACTCTATAGCTTATAAGACATCTGTACCCTGATCTCAGCATGTAAATATTTTATAATGGAAGGTTTCTAGAACCTAATTGTACCAATTACTCCTGTCTCGCTAGTTTCTCGAAATCAGAAACCATTTACAAATTACATATATACATCTACATCGATAACACACAAAGGTTTGATTTTATATTCATACATAACCGCTAAAGTGCAGCTAATAAGAAACAACAAACGAGCTCAAAAAAGAGCTGAGCTTTATTCTGAACTAAAAGCACACAGTTGAGCCGCTCTCAAACGTTCTTTGCTCAAGCTCATTGAAAGTGCGCTCTTCCGCTCAACTGATTGAGTGAAAGTTAATGCTGCAGTGTTCAGCTGCTATTTCTGTTCGCCTGGTACTTGCAGTAAGATTTCGGCACCAATTTTAATGTTGGTGCTTGTAAAATACTGATGGTGCTGCAGTCATCTTTGCGATTCATGACTTAATTAATTTTCTGCCTACTTGTATGAAACAAAAGAACAAGTAAGCTATTTCTGACCCACGAAAACTAACTAGACTTGAAAAGCGTACTTTTTCATACCTAGATCATATCAAATGTTAAATGATTTAATTTGCGAACATCCACTGTACCTCTTTCTTTCAGTGGGTCACACGGCTAACCATGCTATGGTGGTTGCCCAGCTCTACATTTCCGGCAAGCACAAGGGAATCCAAATGTTCATTGTGCCCCTGCGTGATGCAAACACGCATATGCCACTGAAGGGTGTGGATATTGGTGAGATTGGCAAGAAACTGGGCATGGCTGCTGTCAATCAGGGCTACCTGGGCCTGAAGAACGTACGCATTCCACGCACCAACATGCTGATGAAGTACGCCAAAGTGGATCGTGATGGCACCTTTACGGCTAGTCCAGCCTCGAGACTTAACTATTTGACCATGGTCTTTACACGCTGCCTGATTGTCAACTTGAATTCGACGCTGTTGCTGGAGGCAGCCACAATTGCCACACGTTACTCCGCCGTGCGTCGCCAGAGTCCCATTGATCCGGAGTGAGTATTGAGATATAAACATGCTATATAATCACTAACTCTTTCTGATAACTCAGCGAACCGGAGCCACAGATCATAGACCATGTGACTCAACGCTTGAAACTGTTTCCGGAGATCGCTACGGGCATGGCCTACCACTTGGCCGCCGAGCACATGTGGGAACTGTACGATCAGACTGTCCAGGATGCCAACAATGGTAAATTTGAACGTTTGCCCGATATGCACATCCTGTCGTGCGCCTTGAAGGTTCTGTGCACAACCGACAGCTGTGCGGGCATTGAGAAACTGCGTCTCTCAACTGGTGGACATGGTTATCACATTGCTGCCAATCTGAGCAACATCTACGGCAATGCGGTGGCTGCTTACACCTACGAGGGTGAGAATACGGTTCTGCTGCTGCAGATTGGACGCGCTCTGGTCAAGGCCTGGGCCAGCTACAAGCAAGGTCAACCGATCTCCTCCTCCTATGGCTATTTTGACACCTCGATGCGTCTGCCAGAGTTCCCCAAGTGGGACAACTCCTGGCAGTGCATTGTCAAGGCGCTGCAATACACGGCAACTCAGTGAGTAAAAAAAACTTTAATAAGATGGAAGTTGCAACTATATCTACTTTCTAATTGCAGCAAGACGCGCATTGCCTTTGAGAACTTGTCGCAACGCATTGCTGCTGGCCAATCCCAAGCTGTGGCAGCCAACAACACGGGCATTGAACTAACACGCGCTGCAGAGGTAAGTTCTTGTCGATCTAAGTTTACAGCATATTTTATCCATATTAAAAACCTTTTTCAGCTCCATGGTCGACAATTTGTGTGCCAAACGTTTATTGAGCAAATCACTGGACCCAAGGCACAAAAGCGTTCTGCGGCCTTGAATGAAGCTCTGGAAAATGTGCTGGAACTGTTCCTGGTGCAAACTGTGCTCAATAACTTGAGCGAGATCTTGAGAGTAAGCTGTTTGTACTTCTACTTCTAAAAATAAACTCTCTAATGCAAATTCTGCATTTTAGTTCATCAATCTGACTGATGCTGATCTGAGATCTCTGCAGAAACGTCTGGAGCTGTCGCTGGAGAAATTCCGTCCAAATGCTGTTGTCATCTGTGATGGTTTTGATTTTCATGATCGCGTTCTTAACTCTGTTCTCGGCTGCTACGATGGCAATGTCTATCCACGTCTCTTTGATGCGGCCAAGAGGAGTACCATGAATCAGAAACCAGTCCAAAAGTCATTTGAGAAGTATCTTAAGCCGCTGATGAAGGCCAGTTTGTAAAGTCATTTTACTGATATAATCAGCTTTCCATTGTTATAAACTGCATTTAATGTGAAAATTACAAGCTTCCTTTAACAAAAAGCACTCTTATAAATTTGTTTAAATTAGTTTTATACCGTTTTTATTTAGCAAATCAAAACCAATTTCTCAGTACATTCAGCGCATTTAAAAAACTAACAAACTAAACGCTTACACAATAGCAATAAAAAAAAAACACATCATGTATAATTTTTGAAAATAAAATGTACTCGATTGAGATAGGGAGTTAAAACAAGTTTAGTACATCTACGAGTACATTTATAAATATGTGTTTGTTTATAAAAAAGTTGCAGTTGCGTTTTTTACAGTGTAGAAAAAGTTGGTATTCGTATCCAGAATGCATTCAGTTTTTCATTGTAATGTGTTAAGATTGTATGTATGTGTGTGAATTGATTTGTTAATGAGGAAACTTTGAGTTTTTTTTTTGTTTTTGTTTAAACACTTGTTTGCTGTCTGCTTGCAGTTGTATGTATGTATTATGCTTGTTTGTTATATATATTTCAGTTACATATTAATTAATTATATTTGCTTTATAGTTTATATAATTACACACACAATTGATTTAGTTGGCTTAATTTTATGCTATTATTTATTATTATAATTATTTTACGAACTTTCTTTTCATAATGAAAATATGGCATATGAGCGTTCAAAGTGAAAGTTATTCTGGTTTCGATTAACATTTAAACAAATATTGCGGATAATTTACTTGTGTGTTAACAGTATTTTGTGTGTGTGTGTGTGTGTGTCAGTGTGTGTGTAAACTTAACAGTAATAAACTTTTACTATTGCATGTTGATCTTGTTTATTTTAAATAAGTTTTTGTTGTGTGCTTCTTTATGTATAGAAATTATAAACAATTTTTGTCGTAGAGAGACACAGAGCGCAATTCGAACGTAAAGCTAAATAAATGCACAATTGTTGCATGCGTTAATTTGATTTTGATTCTTAGCCATGGAAGAGGAAGCAGTAAAAGTTAAGTGAAGCGCACTTTAACCATAAATTAATTTGTAAGCTGGCGTAACGAATTAAAATTATACAAAATTGCTTCTTTTCAGTTTAAATATTTCTTCGTTACTTTTGTGTTTTATATATTTTTTAGAAAATAGTAGAAATTTTGTCGTGGTTTTTTCTTTTGTCTAGTTGTTTTTTAAGTTTATCATTTTGTTTTGCCAGGAAAATGGTTTTTACGCTTCGTTTTCGGTTTTTTATTTGTTTTTGTTTTGTTTTCTTTTTTTTCGTTTTTAGGAATTACACTAATAATTACATAGTTATGCTTATGTATATAATATATGTATATAAACTTAAAAACATTTATGCATCAATTGAAATTGTTCAGATGTGCCACACAGATTATTCGGTATGTATGTATGTATTTCCGTTTTTAATTGGGCTTTGTGGTTTAATTCGACTTTCATTAAAAATTAACATATTTCAATGTGGTTTACAAATTGTCGCTTGTTTTATATTTTCGGTATTGTATTATAGAGTGACATCCAATTACATAATTGTGTTCTGTGTATATTCAGCTAACATATATTATTAATAATAATATTCAATATGCACGAAAAGTTTCTCATTCTCTTTTACGTTTACATCGATGTAGTTCTGTGTGTGTGTGTGGTTGGGTGTGTGTGTGTGTTATTAATTGTTTCGTTCTACTCATTATATTCATAATTAATTTGCTTAAATTTGCCCGCCCTTATATTTTTTTTTTGTTTCACTATTTATATATATTTATTTATATATAATTCTTTTTTAATTTCGCATGATTTACTTTTGCTTTTTTTTTTAAAGTATTTGATATTTTGTCGCTTTTCTTTTTGTATTACACAATTTGCTTAAAACTTACTTAATTAGAAAAGTTTTGCACACACAAACACACACACATGCAAACAAGTGAAGTGTGTGTGTGTGTGGGTGTGTGACACATTTAACTTACAGGTAAGTTTGAAAATTTTTTCCGATTTTTTGTTTCTTTTTTTTTCTGTTTTTGTTGTGTTTCCCCCGCGAATAAATTGTGTGTGTTTTCAAGAGTTGTTTGTTGTTGTTGCTTTTGTTGTGTGTTGTTAGTTGTAGTTGTAGATGTTGTTGTTGCCTTTGCTGTTGTCTCTTGTCACAACTGAGCAATTTCGCGCAGTGTATTGTGCTGAGCTTTTCTTGTTCATATCCTCGCCGTCAACCCCTAATCCAATCTGTGCCAATTGTTGTTGACTGCCACGCCCATCTCTGCCTGCTTGCCACGCCTACCATTCCCCCCGCTCCAGATCAGCTTAATACCTGCGCGCTGGGCCATTATCTCAGGCGTAGAACTCACGATTATTCGCATTTTTCGCATAGGAATTGTTGGCAGGCGACCTCTTTGGCTCGTCCAGCGCATAGGATCCTTCGTCCTTTTTCCGCATGCGATACACAATGAACATGACGACCAGTATGGCACACAGCAGGCCAACAACGGCGCCTCCAATGACAGCTACAAGTTGGGGTAACAGAATTCATTAGTTGTGGATTAGTTGGGTTTATAAAGGATGTTAACTTACCAGCCAGGATGCCTGGCTGCGCAAAGAAACTTGTCGTGCGATCCTCCTCGCTCATGATGACCACCTCCCCGCTGCCGCCGGGCCTGTGCTCAACGACCTTTGTATCTGTCGGCTGACTATTGATATTATTGTTGGGATCTAGTTCGTGGACGTTGCTGCTGCTGCCACCCGCTGCAAAAAGTAGATTCAAATCGCATATGCCACATTTAATATATATCTAAAAAGTTATTTTTCTCACAGTTATGCGATGACGTGCAAAAAAACACAAATTGTTAAGTAGTACATTTAACCAGTGTCCACAGTGTTCAGTTGTGTGTGTGTGTGTGTGTGTGTATATTTGGTGAGTTGTGTGTTGATGAGCTGAATTATGTGTGTGTTATTTAAATACGTATACGCAATATGTACAAGGCGATCGAGTGCTACATATGTAAGTTGGTTAGTGAAACTAAGATCTAACAACTTATTTGCTTAACTACTTAATCTTTTATTTACTATCAACTTTTCCACCCCCGCAGCTTCCCGTTCTCTTATAATTAATGAGAAACATGTCACACAAGTTTTGTGAACTGACAAAAACTTAATTTTCCCACATTTGCAGCTTTTATTCTCTTTCTCTTTCTGTATCTTGTTGACCCAGTTGGCAGCATTTTGACTTGAATTTGCATATTTCAGGCCAAGCAAAGTTCGGGCAACTTTTCAACTTGTGCACGCTCGTAAACACCTGACTGAAGAAATTTAATGCCAATTAGCAGTGAAAACAAATGATTTTTAATTAATTTAATTGACATTTGGCCCAACGGGCAAAACAGGCGCAGCATTAACATCTCTCCCTGTGTGTGTTTGTACTTTTTTATTGTTGTTTAACTGCTGTTTGTTGTGTGTGTGTGTGTGTGTGTGTCGAGAGCACACACATGTTGAGAGAGCAGGAGGGAGCAGGTCAAAGGTTCGGTGGAAATGAGCTTAAGACAAACAAACACAGCGACTAACAACAAACAAACAAATATATATATATATTGCTTGTTTATCCGCTGTTTTGTAGATATACAAACATCATGTGTGTGTGTGTGTGTGTTTGAGTGCACACATTTATTGAGGGCTGTTTATTGAGTTGCTAATTTGTTATAAGAGTACGTTATTGGAAACTTGATTGAACTTCCATAAGGATTTAAAGGCAACATTTAGCTTTAGGGAAAATAAGTTTAAAGCTTGAGATACATTCAAACCATATCTAAACTCAATAAGCTTATGAAACTGCCCTCTTGTTTGCTTCTTAGCGCTTCACTTGACTGCTGCCAAAGTGCGTTGGCAAAATCAGCGCTAATTGAAATACAGTTTCGACATATTAATTAGTATAATCAATGCCAGCGGCATTTAGTTCATCCTTCTTCCTCGCAAGCTTACTCCAAAAATCGTCAATTAATGAGCATTATATTTTGTTGTGTACTTCACTTGAAGATGGCGGATAAACATTGAACTCTGAAAGCTAGGCTATAAATATTTGCTTTGGCATGTGAGATGCAAGCAGCTGTTGCCCGTTGTTTGCTGTGACTGTTGCAAGCGGAGTTTGCAGGACTCTTTGACTGCGTTCTTGATTGAAAAATGCACTTTGCACTAGCTGCTTAGTCTTCTCAGTCTGCTAGACATTTTCATTCTTTTACGAGTTTCGATTTTGAAGTGCTGCCATGAACCCTTGTTGGGTGTGTGGACGTGTGGGCGTGTCCGGAGGCACTATAAAACGTTGATTGTCAAAGCCAAGTCACAAACACACAACACACACACACACACACATGGATACAATACTAAACGCCAATGTGTCGTTTCAGCAACAAACAACTGTGACAACTGCCTCACACACAACTGGAGAGGTTCACATAGCGGTGCCAAGGGCGTAGAATGGCCTCCCAACCCTCAATAGTCAGTGATTTTTCATTTAAAGTGGCGCTGTGAAGTGTTTTCCACTTGATGCCAGCGCAGCTTTGTGCGAGTTCTTCTTGCAGAAGCCTCCAAGCTGGAGTCGTTCAGACACTAAATCTAATGCTTTCCATTGTGTATGTGTTTGCGAGTGTGTGTTTGTTAATGGAACTTTACAACCTACAATTGTGAACGGCAGTGTGTTGTGCGGCTTAAAAAGCCAGCCAAAATGGCAGCCGTTGATTGAGTGGCGTTTCCAACTGCCAGCTTTTGGCAGCGCTTTGGCTAAATCGATTGTTTGTTTGTTTGTTTGTTCTGTGGACTTATCAGCTCAAATGACATAGCTGTAGTCATTAATTAATCCCCAACTTTCAATTTAAAGCCCCAAACCTAACCCTAACGTTGTTAATGTTAACCCGTGTGTAACAAAATCTAAAAGTTTTTAAGCTCATGGATTAAAATTGAATGAAGTATGAATGGATGAATAGTTTTGTGTAAATGTCAATGTGAAATGTTTTATCTATTTGAAATATTTGCTGAAAATTGTATTTAAGTTGAATATTTTGTAGGTATTTTGAGGGGGGAAACTATGTGTTGAGAGAAACTACACCCGAGACAAGGACAAAGCGCAGATTAAAACGTAGACAGGAGAAGAAGTAGAACGAGAGATTGTCGCAGCCGTGATGACGTCTAAAACTAAACTCAATTTGTACTCGAAATAATTTAATCAACATAAGGAAAGCACTATAAATATACATACGACTTATAAAACAAAGAGAGAGAGAAAGAGGTTAATATACATATTAAAAATGTGCACATTAAAAAAGTAATTAAAAAAAACAAAAGCCAATAAAATGACTACATAAATAAAACAATATACTGCAATGCAATTTGCCAAATAAATACATGTGTAAATAAATAAATCAATCAACCAAATACAAATGACAACAATGCAACATCAAATGCAAATTAAAATCCGTTGGAAATCGGCGCACAAAAGTATGCAATTAAATTGGTACATTTGTTGTCATTGCTGTCAAAAGTTTGGCAAATTGATAACCACAAAAAGCTAGACAAACTACACTGCCAGAAAGTTTAGATGAATACAATAAACATTTTTCGTATTTATAGTAAATTTCTCTTGCAGTGTAATTGATATTTGAATAGTTTTTTGTTGGCAAAAATGCAAACATGCCACAAAGCGGAAACTTAAAGCATAAAATAGTAGATATATATGTGCAAACACACACACTGGACAAAAGTACAAAAGCAACAGAAAACAAAAAGGATAGGAGCACAGAAACCAAACAAAAGAAAACGCAACGATAACAAAGCATAAACGTAAGACAAGAATACAAAAATGAATAAAACAAAAATAAATAATAGAAAAAAACCACTGACATCCGCCGGCTGCGTGTGTGACATCCTTGTTGACACTGATCTCCGTATAGAGTCCATCGTCGTCATCCTCCCCGCCATCCAAATCAATGATGCGCCCATCTTCATCACCATCACCATTTCCAGTCTCATGGTCACCAGCATTTCGGCCGTTTGTCTCCACAATGTGTGTGCCCAGATTTGTGTGTTTGGTTTGTGTGATTTCACTCTCGGGATGTGGATCAACCAATTGATCTTCTTCATCCTCAGCGTCATCGTCATTATCATTGTTGTCCGCATCATCATCATCGTCATCTTCGTCATCGCCATCGCCATCACCGCTGCCTTGAAGCGTATCCTCCAGATCGAAGGAATCGTCATCATCTTCAGGCTCGGGCAGTGGAATTGTGCGAGGCGTTGTTGTGGACTGATTCGAGGTTGTGTTGGTTGAGGGGGTGATGGTGGAGTTGGAGGAGGCAACGGGTGTGCTTGATGGGCTTGTTGATTCGGCTCGTGATGTTGTTGTTGTGCTGGAGATGATTGTGGGCGTGGCTGGGGTCGTGGTGCTAGTTGTGGTACTACTCGTGGTTGTTGTTGGTGTTTTTTGTGTGGTGGTTGTTGTTGTTGTTGTTGGTGTGTGAGCTGCTGAATATAAAGATGTGTTTGTTGTTGTGTGTAAGTTATTATTAATGCTATTGAGATGATGATTGTTGTTCTTATTCGGTTGATTGTTGTGGCTGTTGTTGTTGTTGTTCCTGTTCTCGTTGCTAATAATTATTATTGGATTGATTGGGTCTAAAATGGGCAAAATGGTTGAGGTGCTTGTAATGATGGTTGTTGTTGTTGGGATTGTTTTGATTGTTGTTGTATTGATTGTATCTGTAGTGTTTGTGGAATTGTGATTGGAAGTGGTGGTTGAAGAATAAACGTAGGCATTGGCTATAGTAGTTGTAGTTAGACTAGCTTGATCTTTACCGATTGTGCTGATGTCACTACCACTGCTGATGATGCCGTTGTTGTTTTGGTTGTTTAGGTTGTTCTGGTTGTTGGCGTTGGTGCTACTACCAATGATTGTGCCACTATTCGCTTGATGATTATTATTATTGATATTATTATTATTGATATTGAGATTATTATTATTGTTGCTGTTGTTGATGTCGATTTGATTATGATGGTTGACTCTACTCGAGATGAGGTCGTTGTTGTTGTTGTCGTTCGTGTTATGCTTACTATTTGTGCTGCCAACGTTTTGAACGCGCGTGTTGTGCGAACTTGAATGATGATCGGTTATGGCGTCCTCGTCATCGGGTCCAAAACCAGAGCCAGAATAGTCCGGATCCTTTTCTAGATCATCGTGTATCTGCGGCGAAAAAGAGAGACAAAAATTCAGTAAAAAGTTTATTTTACAATCGGTTTTTCTTAGAAATAAACAATAAAAACCTAAGAACTTCTACCTGCTCATGAGTCACAAAAAAAACGTTGCCTGCTTTTGTGCGCAACAAATGAAAACAATTTGCATTGAAAATTATGCGACTGCCATGTCCTTGACAAGCAAGCGCATAGCACAATAGAACTGACTAGAGCAAGCGCTGGGACGGGAGCGATGGGGAATTCGAGGGCGTGGCACAATTCCTACACGGGGGACACATTTATATGGCCATTGTCTGACAGCATCGGGGCTCTAGTGGTTGTTTTGTGACTGTTGCAAGTGTGGTTTTCATGCCTTCAGTGCGGCTTTTGCGGTTTATTTGGGCAACGAAACAAAAACACACCGAAACCAAAAACACAAACAGAGAGAGAGACACACAAGAGATACTGCCACACACAACAACTAACTGTGACCATTGATGATTGTCATGAGCCCAGCTAAAACAGAGGCTGCCGCCTGCCGCCCTCCCCACACTCGACGCTTGTTTATTTACTTTAATTTTGTGTCGCCGTTCTGGGTTTTGGACCATAAAAACAACACACACACACACACACAGCCACAAGACAAAGCACATAAAGGAAGAAGTCACAAGGAAGAAGCAGCTAAATTGAATTTGTTCACGCGTTATGAAATGCCAACATGTTTACGTTTATCTTTTCTCAAGTATGTACAATGTACGACAACTTTGGCCAACACCACTTGTTGGCCCCACAATATCCACTCGAAAAACGTCCCAGGAATTAGAAGCAGCCTTCACATTTTTACCATTAAGCAAACGATAATATAAACGCGTTAGTCGCAGCTGCTTAGCCATCAGATAAACTGGCTATAAGAAGCTCATTTGCCACCCACACAAGAGGCCCAAAGCTGCCTTAATACTTTTGGGTTCAGGCTGAAGAGTTGAACTTTAGCACAAACATCATCATAAACAATTATTATTTGCACCCTGCACTTTAATCTTATGCCTCCTGCTTTCAATTTGTGAGTTCTTTTCGGGCTTCCTCTCTATTCAAGAGTTTTTTATTCTTTGAACTGAATTGAAAAACGGAGCTTGAATGGCGCAGGTGAATCCTGAAGCTTAATTTTCATTTGGCATTTCGTAGAACTCAATTCAATTCAATTCCTAGAATTAATTAAGTATAAAAGATTCATCAATTGGGTAATTCAACTTAAACACAAGAGTTCTCGGTAAATTTGCTGACTCACATTTAATAACTAACAGCAAAAAGAGAAAACTCTGGCAGCATAATTAAAAACGCGTATGTGAGTTTAATAAAGCTTTCGCGTTGCCATTGCCACCATTATAGCTTAATGGACGCTGTGTATCTGTATCTCATTAATAAAACATTAGCTTTGTGCTCAACGCACAGCAACAACAAACAGAAAAAAAAACCGCATTTAATTAAATTCACTTTTATTTTTAGCCAGCATCCCATTCCAAACGCTCAAAGTTAAGCATATGGATTGTAATTTGTTTCGGACACACACACACAAACGCACACACAAACACTCGAGGCAAATTGAAAGCACACACAAGCCAGCGGCTCAACAACTTTGGTAGTCAAAAATACAATGCAAAATCCAAAATGATGGCGAAAATTTGTATGTATCGTGTTTGGCGTTTTTATTTTTACGCATTTTGCCTTTGTTTTGATGTTCGTTTTGCGCGATTGCTGCGCAATTTAATTAAAATATTTACGCTGCTCCAAAAAAAATGGTGTGTTATTGCGTATACGCAGTGCGGGCCGCATTTTCTTTATGGCTCTCATAAATTGTAAGCACACACAAAGTTATGTTGCATTTGCGCATTTGTAAACACAAATTATTTGGTCAAAAGTGGCTCATAAAGTTTAACAAAAAAAAAACAATATGTTTGCCATATTGGGCTTTTTTTTCACACTCGTTTTGCTTGTTTTCTGGCTGCCCCATATCCTGGCCACTTGGCCCTTGTTGGTTGCACAGTTTATTTAAAACGGTTTTCAAATACACTTTTGCGCCCCTTTCCTGTTGCCTTGGCACAACTCTTTGTCGCTTTTGCCGCTTGATTTATGCAGCAATTAGCAGCAGGGCGTTGCTTGTGGGGCGCTTGTGCCACGCCCCCTAGTCTAGCTTATGTGTAGTAGAGCACTGTTGCTCACGTTGCTGTTGCAACTTTAATTACCTTGTTGCCTGCTTGCCAGCTTGCTTGCTTCATGCCCGTTGGGCCACATTTGTAGCCTACTTAGCAGCGTCTGCGCTTGGCCTTTAAAAAGTGAGCAGCTTAACGCGCACGCGAGTTTACCAACATTTTATGTTATCGAGTTGCCTCATTTTCATGTTGGCCATTTACGCTTACTTAGGCGCCTTGCTTTTGGCCATGGCTCTTGGCTCTTGGCATGCTGGCTGCCCTGATTGTGAAGAATGTGGACCAAAAAGTTTTGTATGCGATCGATAAAGACTGTTGCAACTGCACCTTGCAGCCTGCAGCCTGCGCCTGCAACTGTGAATTTTATGCAATAAATTGCTTTGTTAATAAAACATGAGCTGTGCGGTGTGGCAAGGCAACTGATGCTGCAATGTGGGTCATGCATGAATTTAAATGATGTCATTTGAACGTTTTCCAGCCAGTCAGCCAACCAGGCAGCAAACCAGCTGCCACCTGCAACAGTGGCAGCAGCAGCTGCTACTTTTAGCCCGCTTAATGGTGATGCTGACTTTAAAATTTTTCGCATTAAATTTGCATTTGCTACAGCAGCAACTGCAGCTGCTACATCTGCCCCAAAATGGCGTATGTTTGACACCATTTACATACATACATATATATGATATATGGAAAATACTACAGCCCCGTGAACAGGCAAATATGAAATATGCAAATGCTCATCGTCAAGTACTTTATACTACATATATAAATATGAAAAGTTAATATTGAGTAGCAAAAGCGTTTAAGGTAGTTTTTCTTTTCATTCTTTTTTTCGTGACTTGGCAAAAAGTTTCATTTCAACTTGCATCAAGTTTAAGTTTTGCAAGTCAAGCGCAAAACTTTTCACACAACAAAAAATAAAAGAGAAGCAGAGCGGAGAAAAATCACAAATGTAAAATAAAACGCAGACAAAATACACAATGAGATTCTTTTCCATAATGAAAACAACGAAAAAACAAAAATATGAAAAGAAAGAAACGAAAGCCGACAACAACCTTCAAGCATAATGAGCGTGAAAAATTGTGTCAGCTCAGATGATGTTCAGCTTTGCTGCAGTGCAGATGGTGGGTGCGTGGTTGCAATGGTGGATTGTGTGTGTCTTATGCATAAACAACAAGTTGCTGTGTAGCCAAGGCAAAGAAAAACGAATAAAAAAACCGTGGGGTAGCATAAAGTTGTACAGAGGTAAAGCCACAGGCAATAAAATGCAACTACGATCCATATAAAAAAGTAATAAATATATACTAGACTTAACTTAAGAAACACAGTAAAGGAAAGAACTATAAAATTATGTTTGTGCTCTTATCTTTGATACACCTTTATATTGGGTTGCAATCTTTAAAGGAGTTCATTTTCTTTTCCCTTCACTGAGCACTTGTCACTTTTCCCCTCACTCCCTCGCCTTGTGCATAATTAATGCGTGCGAAATTCAATTCTGAGTGTGTATTTGTGTGTGTTTCTCTATCTCACAAATATAAAGACACAGCGAAGCATATCCCCCACCTCTACCCAATCCTACTTTGCTTGCCCAAACTCTATCCGTTCCCTGCTGAGGCTCATGAAAAGATTTACAAAATAAATTGAGGCTAAGCACAAGGCGATTTCAATTGCGACTCGTTTTGCTTATTTTTTCTGCTTCTGCTTGAGCTTCTGGTTTACGTTTTAGTTCTCTTTTCTGACTTTTATTTTGTTGCTGTTGTTGTTGTTTGGGAAAATATTGTGTGTTGTGTGTGTGTGTATGAAATGCTGTGCACAACTTTTCGTGTAAAGTTTTGGGTTGTCAGTTGCCAGTTGCAAGTTGCTGGAGGCAAGCAAGTGGCCTATTGCAAAGTGGCCCCAAAGTTGCCACAGCGCTTTTAACGAGTAAATTGTCGCTTTGACCAGCAGATGGCATTGTTATTGCTGCTGTTCTGTTCTGTTCTGTTGTGCCTGCTCTTGTTGCAATAGTCGCCTCAGTTGGTTTGTGCAACTCACATGCAATTTGGAGTGGGTGAAACAACAACAACAAAAACAAAAACTTTAACAATGGACAGCTAAAAACAACAAACCGAATTTTCACATTTTTTTTCATCCAAACAGAGCTGAACAGTTTTTTTTTTTTCTTTTTTGTAGTTGTTGCTGGAAATGCTTTTTGCACAAGTTTTGTGCATTTTGTGCAGTTTTGTAAATGTGGTCGGTACTCCACAAGAAGGAGAATCAGCAGCAGCAACAAACCGCAAAGCGAGCAATGCGTTTGGATCTTTTGAATTCGACATTTACTGCATTTCGGCCAGTTCAATTATGGCCGAAAAAGGTCTGAGAGCCAGTTGCCAGTTGGCCATCAAATTCTAATTTATTTACATGCATTTGGCCAGTAAGAGCTCAGTTTGCTGCAGCTGCAAACGCATTTTGTGGCAAGGATAACTGAAGGCTTATTTGCTTTTTCTCTTCGCTTCACTTTACAGTTCAGTTCAGACCAGTTCAGTTCAGTTGTTGGCCCAGTTAGCATTTATTTTGCTTTGGTTGAGGTAGAGAATAAGGCGTATTGCTTGTGGAACTGTCTGTTGTAAGACATAAGTGTATAACGCAGTCGGTTATGTCCAATTGCAATATTCAAACTTGTTTTTCACTGCATTTGCTTTCCATTTTCTTTTTTGGATTTTCTCTTTTACTATTTTCCAATTGCCCATTTACATTTAGATTAAGGCGTAATGTAATCAACTGACCAGCTTATGTCTATATGCATTGTTGCTAACCCATATCAATTTGGTTTTTGGGTTGCCTCATTTAGCTTACATTAAATTTGCATTATGCCCTTACCACCTTCATTGACCCCCCTTGCTCCTCTCTCTTGTTATGCAAATAATTGTTTTGTAAATGCGCGCGGCAGTAAATTGAAAAAGTTTTTCGCCAAGTTTTTTGGACCAAGAAAATGCACCTAAATATCAGTTGCATGTTAACAGAGTTTGTTGTTTTTTGTTGTTGTTGCTGCCTTTTGGGGCCAGCTACTAACGAAAACTTTTACTTTTCCTGCTCCACTCGCGATAACAATGTGTGCTTTGTTGTTGTTGTTGTTGTTGTTGTTGTTGTTGCTGTCGTGGCGGCCTTGCAACTACAATAGTTGCTGGCATAGTTCTAAGCGCCAGTTTGTGTTGCAAGTTGCATTTTACCCTGTTCTGAATGGCTATGAATGAATAATTCTTGGTATCTTGTAGTCGACTCTTGAAGTTGCTTGCCTTAAAGGCGCGTTCTTTTAAGATGTATTCTAAAGGTTGTACTGTTGTTGTTGCTGCGTTGTTGTGCGTTGGCATAATTTGGCACTTAATTGGCAGTTTGTTGCATTTGCATTTGCATTTCCATTTCGCACCACCCACAATCCGACCCACTCACAATCCCATTTCCACCATTGCTGCATCTGCTCAAGCACATTTATCAAGCTCAGGCACGCGCTGTCAGCGACTCACAGGCAGGCAGAGGGGAGAGGGGGAGTAGCGGAGTTTGCGGGCTTGCTGTTGTCGCTTCCGTTTATTGTATTATTCACTGTACGTTTGTTTGGGTGCTGTGCTATTTGTTCTGTGCGTTGCTTCTTGCTTATTTTAACGCACACACACACATACATACATATGTACTTTGTTTTATGTATGCGTTATTTGTTGGCTTGCACGTCAACCGGAAAGCGGAAATACACAAATTTGCGCATTCAATGCGAAACTTCTTCTTCTTCTTCGTTCTTCTGTACTTATTTTATTATTTTCTACTTTATTTTTTTGATCACGTGCAGCTTTTGGCAACGTCTTTGGCTTATTGCTGATGAGCTGTGAGCTGCTCAGTTGATTTATTTGTTGTTTTTTTTTTTTCTGTACTCTCTCTTCGACTGCTTATCCATTTGTTAGTCCTCCGTAGTAGTAGTCGTATGCTTATTGGCCAGGACTTGAAATTTTGCGGCTTTAATCGCTCGTTTTGAGCTTTTAATGCGCTTTTCGTGTTGCTACACGTATTCTAGGACACAGATTTATTGCCACCCCACTGACAAAAAATTTGCCAACGCAGCATCCACATCATTACGAGGCGCATCATCATCATTTACTTTGCTTTGCTCTGCTTTGCTTTGGGTTGTTTCGGTTGTTGCTCATCAGCGAACAGAAAATCAATAACCGCACCCAGAACAAGCGTCGCCTTTTTTTGTTTTTACTTTTTTTTCATGATTTTTTCACTGCCCATTTTGTACTACCTCTCTCTCTCTCTCTGTATTTTTTTCTCTCTCAGCTGTCAGTTATTCTGTATTTTCTTGTTATTTATGCGTCGCATCGGATTAGGCAAAAGTAAATTATGAGTACAAATAGCAGGCAAATGGTCCAAAGCGCAAAAGTAAACAAATCTTCTAGCTCCTTCCACAGACACACAAAAATATTTAAGGCCACTGCCTGAAAGTATGCCACGCATTTAATTGCAAGCAGCGCATAAAATGCAATTTATGTGGCGCATATTTTTGAAAGCTTTCAACTTGTTATCTTAGCGCTAATTGAGGCAGCAGATGCTGCCACTGCTGTGCTGTACTGTGCTGTGCTTGCAACTTATGGCATAATTAATCCTCTTTTAGGTTTAGGCCAGCCACAAAATCATTAAATACAGAATTAAGGGATAAGCCTTTTTTTCTCCCTTGTTGCTGATCAAAAATTATCAAAGGCAAGAGTCAGCACTTAAATTTTAATCGATAAACGCTACAGGAGGTTAAATTGGTCTTGTTTACCCTTTGCCCCGCTAAACCTAAATGGCAATTTGCATGCACTGCACTGTCGAGGGTAACAATTTAACGCTTAAGCCGCACACTTTACAGCTAATAAGACAACATTTTTATTAGTCGCCGCCTTTTCGCTGATGTTCTGTGTCTCTCTCCCCTTTGCGCTGATGAGCTTAGCTAAGCCAAGCAAGCAATAAACTTCACAGCTTATGGGGCGTAGTCAACATCTAGCCAAGAACTTGCAGCATCATGTTAAAGTTTCCTGCTGCATTTTAATTGCGTCACCAGAGACGCGACTTAATGTGTGCTGCAGCAAGAGAACTAAAAGCAGCTGCTAAAAGGAAGACACACACACAAGCACGTGTGCAGAAGAAGAAGACTTGACTTGAATGCCATGGCACATCATTAAAATTTAAATGCACACCCACGTTACCTTCTTCTGCCTCTTTGCTGCTCTGCTTGCTACATCAACAATGCAGTGAGCGTGGCTTCTGCAAGCAAGCTGCTCAGTCAATTGCAAGCGCTTAGAAATGTGTTTCGTTGAGCAAAGGACATGCCGGAGAGCATGAAAGCAAACTTTTTCTCTTTCTTGCGCACCTGATCGACTGTCAGATGAGCTGTAAATAATTGCAGTTAGATGCCGCTAGCTTTACACTGAGTTACTTATTTATGTACATTTGGTTGCACAAGGTGAAATGAGTTGAAAAACTTATCAGATATACGATTTATGCGAGTAGTACAGGAAAATTGTTGAATGCATAGGTTGGAAGTAAAACAATGATTGGAAAAAGGCAACCTTAGCAACCTCAAACATAACCTTGCCAAAACACGCTTAAAAATGCTAAACAGCAAATTTTGTTGCTTGCCCCAAATTGGTTTCCCGTTACATGTGAACTGTGCTCGGAGCAAGTTTTTGAATTGAGAATTGAAATACATTGCAAAAGCAGGTAACAAGGACGCTCATTAGTCCTGCCATATACACACACACACAGAGAGAGAGAGATTGCGTTAAGTCCATGCAACAACAGCATATGCATTTAATCCAACTCGATGCAGAACATAATTAAAATACAAATTGGTATTGATGCATTTAGCATGCATGTGTGGCACACACACACACACACAAACACACATCAATATTGCATTCATCATTTGTTGATGCAAATATTTTGACAAGCGTATTGTTTGACTGATGAATGTGAACCGCATTGTTGTGGCTGCTCTATATATGTGTGTGTGTGTGTGTGTGTGTGTGGGTTGTGCAATACAAACCAAAATAAATGTTCTCCCTCTTCTGTGTGCGGTTGCATTCAAATAGAAGACCACAGAACAGAACGCGTTCACAGAGAGATAGGGATGCAGCTTCAGGTGGCATGCCTCCATGCAATCAAGACTCTCTCGCTGCACGTATGCAACAAATGTAATTAACTTGCAAGCCACAGCAACATTTTGTGGCATGTGGCATGTTGCAGCAGCAGCAACTGCTGGGTGAACACAGACCTGAATTATTCATGGCATTAAGACGGGTTGCTTGACCCAGCTGCAGCTGCAACAGCTGCAACAGAGGCAACCGAGGAGGCAAAAGTAGAAGCAGCGGCAGAAGCAAATAGAGCCTTCAAGGAGTTTGTTGCTAGCTCTAAGCAAATGCCAGCAGGTTCAACAAACTGCATCACGTTGCGCCTAAAAGCATGCAACACACACACAGACACACAGGCAAATACACTTAAGTGTGCGGTTACATGTCAAATTGCAACGTGGCAACGCTGACAGAACGACAAATGGCAGTTAAGAGGCAAAAGAGGGGGGGAAAGAGAAAGAAATAAGAATTTTTCCACAGTCACAGTCGTCGTCAAGGGAGATGAGCGGGGTGGGCGGGTGTGTCCCAGCGAGAGAGGCTGCTCAAGAAGCTTAAAGCAGAACGAAGCAAAGAAAAAAATAGAAGAAGCCGAGCGAAAGAGGCAATAACTAACGAGCCGCTGTCCAAAAGTGTATGCATGAGAAACGTCTTAGAATAAAACAAACTGAAACTAGAAGGTATGACTATGTGATACCCTATGTCACTTAAGGAAAGTTAGTTCCCTTTGGTTTGTTAAGTTTTGCTTGAATTCGTACTTTTGAAACTGTTTTTCTCAAAGCAAAACTTAAACAAACACTTACACAAAGTTTAAATGAATGTTAATTTAGCAACTTTTGCCAGCGCATAAAAGTCGCATTTAAAGAAAATATAAAGGTTAGCTAGCCAGATTTAATCTTTGCACTAAAAAAAAACTTGGCAAGTAGCGGTTGAATGTTGCAAAATAGTTGCATCAATATTGTTAAAAATTGTTAGCTTTTAAATTGTTGCCACAGCCACATAGTTTGCGGCAGCAACGAGACAACCACAGGTTTGGAGTTTCTTCACCGAGCTCTGGGGAAGTTGTAACTGAACTGCACTCAAGTTAACTCAAGTCGAAGTCAAAGTTGTTGCCGTCAATGGCGTCTGTAAGCGAAACTCCCACAGGAGTTACCTGTTTGGTTGACTGAACGACTGACTGATTGACTGATTGACTGACTGACTTGGCTACCTTGCCTGCCTTGGCATGCTGGCATTAGCAATTCTAAACGTTGTCGGCCTTTCAAGTGCAGCCGCAATCGAAGTTTTTTTTGGCTGCAGCGCACAGAACGTTTCACTAATTGAAGTGGCAGCCGTTGCATGAACAACAACGATGCGGCAACTGGAAAATGCGCCAGTTTTGTTTTTAATTAAGCTATCGAAAGCTATTCCCAAAATCAAATCGTATGCTAATCTTCAAACATTAAGCAGCCCACATCAAAGTGGCACAGAAATCAATTATACGCGGTGTGGCACAGTTCAACCAAAATCAAATTATGTCTGTCGACGAGTCGGGGTTCGTGTTGTGTGTGTCTTGCAAAATTTTATGGCACACTTTGCAGCTACAAATTGTCGTAAAGTTAAGCGAATTTATTGACATAAATTATGCAGAAGAAGAAAACAACGAACCCCAAAGCACAAGGAATAAAAGGGGAAGCGACAAAACAATGCGCATAAAAAACAGAAACAAAATGGCGACAAGCACGACGACACCAACAACAACAACAACAAAAACTTTTGACAATGACTTTTCGTTTGACTTCAAGAATAATAATGCCTTGATGCTGCTGTTGTTGTTGTTGCTGTTGCTGCTGCTCCTTGTTGTCGTTGCTGTTGTTGTATCTTTAATTCAATCTACATTCTTGTCGCAAACATCTCATTCGCCCTGTCTGCGGCTTAACGGGGCGTATGCGCAATGTGCGACAAGACTACAGCTGCCCCAACAAAAATCCTGTTTGTTAATGTTATCTCTCTGTGTGTGTGTGTGTGTGCTTGTCCCTCTCTCTGTATATGTGCAGCCTAATTTGGATTAGTCTCTGTGTATCTATGTTTGTGTTTAGGAATTAGGCATGTGATGTAATGCAGCAAAGCAAAAAAAAAAAAAAAAAGGAGAGAGACATTGAGTAATGAATGCTGGCAGGCAAGCAAGCCGCTTTATGTCTGGTATAGATCAGCATTACAAAGCAAAAATAATGCTTTATTCAATATTAAAAGATGAGCAGATACCCTGTAACTTATTTGAAGATCTTTGAAAAGGTCAAAGTACATTTGAAATAAAATTTGATATAAATTCCTTAATTTGCATGTAAATACTTTACTGATTTTATCCTTACCTACTGACCTTTCTCAATTGATATTCATTCCAAAGGGTATTAAATAGAAAACGCTCGAACACATTCACAGTGGACTGACTAGCATATGTTTAAGGGGGTTTGGAGGGGTTGCCTTATTTCCATTTTGTTGAGCTGCGTTGGTTGACATTACAATCACAATAAATTTCAATGTCTATCGAGTGTAGAGCTTGTAAAAGCTCTTACCCACAAAACCCCTACATATCATAGGGTGCGTAAGCTTTGTGTGTGTGTGTGTGTGTTTGTGCCACATGCATTATGTATTATGTGCGCTGTCAACAATAAATTCCCATGTAAGCAAGTGATATTGACAGCCCGGAGTCGAGTCGAGTCGAGTAGAAGTGCCAGCGACAACTTTGAAAATTATATGCACGTACTTAAAAGCAGGAGCTGCCACAACAACAACATCTCGCCACAGGATTCAGAATTCACAGCATTCAGTGTACACAGAATTTTGTACGACTACAGAGAACACGGCACAGGCGGAAGCCCATTCACACCGTCCATATAAAACAGATGCCCGATGTCTACATAAGCATATTACTTGCTTGCTCGCGTGTGTGTGTGTGTGTGTGTGTGTGTGCGTTTGATTGTAAGAATATGCTGCATACATTTTTCGGCTGGTAAGCACACTGAGAAATAACTGGGGTGCATCTAATTAAAAACAGCAGACAGTTTTAAAACAAAAATATACTTTAATAAAGAACTGAGAGAAAAAAGTTAATCAATGAATCATTTTTACTATACCCAATAAGTCTAACCTAGAATGGAAAAAGGGCCTTGATTCTCACATTAATTTCTTTTAGTGAACATTCTCAGCTTTTAGCCATATGTGTGTGCGTTTGCAGCTAATGCCATAGCCTTTAGTGTAGGCCATGTCAATCGATGTTAATTTATTGTCAATGCGCATTCACCAAATGTGTGTGCGGCATGTGTGGCACAAATACCAACTGAGCAGCGCCACAATGCGGCACGTACCTATGTGTGATTGTATGAACAAGTGTGTGTGCGAGTGTGCGTGTGTGCATTTGAGAATAATAGTGTGTTATGCAAACAGTTGCTGGCTGCCTTTAGCTGGAAACACGTGCGCCATGTGCACGTTATTAATCAACAAGGAGATGCATATGCCACATGCCACACATGCCGCATTCAGCATGCAGGAAGAGCAGCAACAGCAGCAACAGCAGTAGCATCAAACGTGCCAACAATGTTGT
This sequence comes from Scaptomyza hsui, assembly GCA_018152825.1. NCBI lineage: Eukaryota > Metazoa > Arthropoda > Insecta > Diptera > Drosophilidae > Scaptomyza > Scaptomyza hsui. The sequence continues at coordinate 11,329,167 of JAECXO010000002.1, forward strand.
TGCGTCTGCCTATAAATGCAATGCAATGCAGCTTATATTGTCAACAACAACAACAACATGTAGCAGCTGGACCAAAGCCTGCCTCAATGTGTGGCAGCTTGGCTTAAAGCAATACGCCTATATTTGCACATTTGCTGAGCTGCAAACAAAATCTCATTATGTTGTTGACACGCCTCAAAAATATGTGGATAGGGATGGGAAGAAGGCCGGACTTAAATTCTCTCGACGATTGTCACAATACAGCATTCAAAATGTTGCAAACATGTGTTAAGTGGTGGCAACCATACCAACACACACACACATGCCACAGGCCACAGCCATTAATCATGTGGCATATGCGTTGATTAACTTGACATTCTTCTGATTAATCTAAGACAACTACACAACTTATGCGAAATGACACATTAGGCACATGCCACAAAAATTTATCATAATTTATAAACAGGCACAGCGGCTCGAGACGGCAAAAGGCAAGGCCAAAGGACAAGCTAGTTGAGAGCTTTTCATTGTGAATCATTAATAATGTACTTAAAAATTGTAATGACGCTGAGTGAAAAATGCTCAACTTGATTTTAAGGAAGTTTTATATAAGATTAATCACATGATTTCTTCTTGGAAACGACTTTCAGCTTGTCTCATTTGCAAACGTTATGAATCCCAGTGGAGCAGCAAAGAGAGACAGTTTTGAAAAGCTTCTAGCTAAAAGTATTTCAATATTTTTGTAGCATACTTTCGAGTGGCAAGACCAAAATTGTTCTCATTGAAGATGGTCGCATTCTATACTTTAAAAGTGGACAGCAGAAGCAGCAGCTACTTCTTGGAAATGTGTACATATAGCTGACGGCTATGTTGCTAGCCTCAACGGGGCAACGGAGCGTATAATAAATTACATTTGCCTGACTACCAAGCAGGGAAGGCAGCGGAGAGTAGAGGAGACAGGAGGGTCAAGTCATATACACATGAGTAGCGGCGACGTCGTTGCGTCGCTGGCGACGTTTGTCAGTTGCATAAAAATGCCAACTCATATGCGGAGCAGGACATGCCAATTCAGCCGCCAGGACATGCAGCAACGCCGCAACGGAAATGGCGCAGAAAGAAAGCGTCCCAAGCAGCAAAAGGGGAAATTAGAAAATGCCACAGTGCGAAAGCAAGAGAGAGAGAGAGAGAGAGAGAGAAAAGGAGCATGTGACAGACATCAGCTGGACTGGCTAACGTTTTTGGATATGGCTTTTAGCTTTGTTTGGTCAGCTCAGCAACAACAACGACACCAACAACAACAGCAACGTTTTTTGGCAACTGTTTTTTGCTCCAATCTCAGTGTTGATACAAATAGCTAAATATGCCGTCACACATTTCAACTTTTCTGCTTTTTCTCGGGTTTTTGCTTATGCAAATTCATGTGCAGCTGACATTTTGGAAAATTATGCCGTGTTGATTTAGTAAGAGGACACAAAAAAAAATACATGCAACGTGCCTCGCATTGCTGAGAGATTGAATTACGCGCAGTGGCTTTAATTTAATGCTTCCTGTTTATTATTCTTTATTTGTCGTCAGTTTTTGTGTGTTATTTGTGTTTATTTGTTGAAAAGCCTTTTTCTTTGAGTTTAGAGTGAACGAGAAAGGGAGAAGAGAGAGAGAGAGAGAGAGAGCAGTGCAAATAAAAATGGCAAAGGACGACATTGGCAAAATGTTTAATTAAATTCGAGTGCGAGAGCAATAGTAGAAAGGAAATCGGAAACCCAAAAAGAATTTAATTAAACTTTTATTTTTTATTATATATTTTTGCAATGCCAGAGATGCGACGGGGGGGGGGGAGGGAGGGATGCAGGGAAAGCATGTGAATGACAGCGCAACGCATTTTAATTAGTTTTTCCATCTCCTTTTTTTTTTTTGCCGGATTCTCTGCTCTCGGTTTTGTTTGAAGTGTGTGCGCGCTAAAAACAAATCAAAAAGTCTGTGCCAACAATTGACGATGCCGTTTTGCGTGTGTTGGTTTGTGTGTCGAGCAGCGGCTGTCAAAAGACTTTCAAACAAAATGTCGCTCACATGTCAAACACACACACACACAAACACACCACTTGTGTGTGAGTGTGTGCTGCATTAACATTTCATGCGCATAAACAATTTTCAACGCCAAGTTTTGATTATATAAGCTGCCGTGTGTGTGTTTTTCAGGCCAAAACGTGTAAATTTTTCACCTTTTTGTTGCCCCGAGTTTGTTACAAAGTTTATGATGTGTGCAGAGAGATAGAAAGTCGGCTCATTGTGATTTAAGCATAAATAACTTAGATTTGATTTCTTTCTTTCCATGCGAATGGGCTTTTCATAACCCGAGGGCGCCTTCCTTTTAAATCACTGTCAAGCTGTTGCAATATTAAACTACACACAATTTGTTAACAGATGAAATCTTGACTCAAAAACGTTGTGATTTATGTCAAATATAATCCTTACTGAAAGGAGTAGCTGTTAAATTTGCTTTATAGTGTTAAACCGTTACATATTTTATGCAAAAACAAAACTTTATTAGTTGTTTCTTTTTTATTTGTTGGCAAAACTTTTTTGCATGCATATTTAAATAGATTGTGCAGGAAGAGCATAGAAATGTTGTAACTTTTTACTTTGTTTGCACACGCACATAATTTTAGAGATGCTCTGCATGTAAACTGAAGCCATAAAAAGCGTTTGGCGCCGCGCCCGAGAAATGTGCCATAAAAAAAGGAGGAGCCCAACAAAAAACAGTCAGTTATATATACTTAATGCTAAAAACTGACCGCATACTTGCATAACAATAAGTTTTTAGCGTAGCCTGAATCTGCAAATGGGAATTTAATATGCACACACTCTCATATGAAATATGCAAATGCCATAAAAAGCGGAAAACAAACCGAAAGCTGTAACTCAAATAATAATAGACGGATATGAACTCCAACTGCTGCCAGAAACTATCATTAGCCAAGGAGATTCAGCACTTTCAACAAATTTGTTGACCCTGGTCCTGGATGAAATTAATTTAAAATTTGAGTAGAAGAAGAAGGAACTTACCCCGCCACGTCCGCCGGAACCTTCAATGCCATCGTCATCGATATAAATTTCATCTCGGTTCGCTGATGTTGAGGATGATGATGATGATGCGGGCGCTGTTGCCGACGGTTTTACAGATTTCTGTAAAGAAAAAAAATATATGAACACAAAAAGATAAGAAAATTTGCAAAACTTTTTTAATTTGCACCCAGAGAATGCAAAGTTTTTTTTTTCTTTATACATGCAAATATTTACATTTCATTAATTAGAGAAAGAACATGCAAATATATTTTGCAAATTTATTGTTGAATGAATAAGTGAATGCATGTTTGCTTTTGCAGTTATTGTAGTTTATTTTTTCAGCTTTTCAGCTTAATATAATGATTTCAGCCCCTGACCGCAAACAATTTGCCTGCGCTTTACCACATGCAACAATTAAGTAACAACAATGCGAATGCATCAACAATAGTTTAAACAAATGCATTTTTAATAATGCCATCGCAAAAATCAATTAAGCATTTAAATTGCATGTGGGCAAAGAGAAAGAGCTCTAAAGTTGCCTCATGTTAGTTTAGTTTTGTTTCTCATACTTTTTGTTTAAACTTTTGTAGCTGTGCAAAAATTAAACTTTATGCCTTTTAATAGTTAAGCGGTATTAAAAAAGCCATTAACAGCTGCTGGTTGCATAATTAATGCACCCAAAAATTCACCCCTCACCTGTGTAGCCCTCATTAGGGTCACGACTTGAGCAAAGTTTACGACTTAACGAGCAAAAAACAAAAATGAATTTATGCTCGCCATAAACCAATTTTTATAATTCCCCTTGGGCATATACACACACACACACACACCGACACATACCGACACACAACGTGCTGCATTGCAGATTAGCAAGCGTCCAAAGTTTTCAACCACTAGAAATAAGTCTGCTCTGACATTGTCATTCATTTCACGGCTTTTTGCTCATAGGTGTGAATAGCCGCGCACTTGTCGAGAACAGAAAAAAAAAATATAAAAATTATATATGCATGTTATAAAAACCTTAGATAAACACTTCATCTTCAGCTTAAGCTTTGTGGTTGGCTTGACTCAAGTTGAGTTGCCAAGTTTTGCATTTGGCTCGGCGCACAGCAGGATAGAAGCGGGACGGCGACGACAGGCATCTTTTTGCATTAATATGGAACCTTGTTGCTTGGCGGCTTTTATAAAGTTTCTGTGTGTGTGTGTGTGTGAGCAAAAGTTGAATGGCTTACAAAATGCATTTACGGTGTCTTTGGCCCCATAACGAACTTCACTTTGGCATTTACTCAATTATTTAGTTCTCTAAACAAAAAGCTAAGTTTTTTACAGCAAACATGTCGTATGAGTGATCAGCAGGAAACTTAAATTTAAAGTGAAAAAGAACTTTTGAATCTTCCAAGCACATTCAAGCAAAGAAAAATGCATCAAAGCAATAAGTTAGATGAGTAACGAACCCAAATAAATAAAAAATTGTAGCTAAATTGAAAGCAACTATTTCTAACAATTTTGGCACTGTTGAGCAGATACAATTTTTCAAAACAATTTGAAACGTTTATGCACTGCCCAAATAGTTTTTGCTTCAACCCAAAAAGGGATGACTTTTTGGCAAACATGTTTCGCATATTTTTCACATACATATATTTTTCTATATGAATTTTTAACTGGTGGCAATTTGTCAGATAGTAAACGAGAGAGGGAGAGGGTAGAAGGGTTTGAAATTGTTGACTAAAATTGAAATGCAATTGTGCAGAGGAGCAACAGCAGCAAAAGCAGCAGTAAAATAAAGCGACGCAATTTTTATTTGCCACTTTTCGACAAATATGAAGGCAAAAAGGGAAAACAATTTTTAGCTTGTTTCTTATTTTGTTTTGTTTTTTGCAAATGATAAAACTAAAAAGCCCTGCCAGGCAATGAATCAATATAGATATTGACAGTTTTACAGCTACTACATGTGCAGAAGGGGCGTGGCTGGGCGTAAATCTATATACATTTGTATTTATGTAGAATGGATGAAAAATATTTTTTATAGTTGGGCAACACAACCCAAATAATAAAATTAATACTCTTGCCTTCGAGCTGTAGTCATTTTAAAAATTTTTGAATGCGTGGCAAGTTTGCATTTTTTTTGAGAAAAATATTTAAGTGCTATCAGTTGCAGCTGCTGAGGTAAATAAATATTTGTTTAACGAATTTTTAGGTGTTTTTGTTCTGTTTTACTTTACAAATAAGCAATTTAAATATTCAAACACATCCTTTATTAATTGAATATGTATTTTGGCATACACGATTAAAATTAAAACATTTATTCACAGCTGAGTAGACAAAATGCAGCAGCATATAAATGCAGATTAGATAAATAAAATGCCAACAAATAAATTAATTTAGAATAATACAATATGTATATAATAGAATTGTATAGAATAGAATTTGTGCAGCTGCTATTATATTGCTCATTTTTAAATGTGTCAGTTGCACATTCACTACACAGCTCCAAATGAGCAACAATGCGAGCAACTGAGATACGTTAAGGCAGAGAGAGGGAGGGTGGGGAAGGGGGGGATGGCCTGCGGGAAGCTACTAAGGAGGGATATCAGCTGTCAGTTGTGCAATTGAATTGAAAGCTAAATCCGCCATTGACGCCCTGTCCAAAGCAGGCAGATAAGGCAGTCAGTCAGTTTGCGCCACAAAGTAGGCAATGGAATTGAATTGATGGCAAATGCAATTTCCAACAAGTATACGCAACGTGAGCAGTCTTCAAGTGTACATTTGTGTGGTTGGTAAGCAGCTGAGGTAAAGCAAAAACACTGTAAAAAAACTTTCATTGCATAAACATTTCTGAAACATGTTTTTACTTTAAAAGGAATTATATTAATTGAAATATAATGCTTCTTGAGAATTATGCTTTTGCCTTGTTTCCTTGACGTTATTGTTTTTAACGTTTACTTAACTCAACTGTCTTCTTGTTAGGGCTTAAACACATGCCGTCTAACAGTTGCCATATGTCAGCCAAAATAAACATAAGTAATATATATATAAATAAATACGTCAACGCCTTGACAAAAACTCGTTATACATTTTCATTAAGCGTGCTTCTGATTTGCTTCCCTCTCCATCTCTCTTCCACTCTCTTTCGTCCTTCTTGACTGCGTAGCCATGCGTGCGTCTTGGCCATTAAGGTGTCAAACTTGTGCGTTGTGTGGGTTTCGTTTTTGTTGTTGTTGTTACATTTGTTGTTGTTGTTGAGGGCAACTGTTTTGGCCTCTGGGTCCCAACCAATAAAACCAAATCAAAACTTATTATGCTACGCACAACCACACACAAACACACAAACACACACACACACACACACATGCGAGTGTGCAAAAATCTGTTGTGTATTTGTGTGTGTGTGAGTTGAGGGGTAAACTTTTATGTTTATAGTAGCCATAAAAACAAAAAGAGAAGCAGAAAAGAAAAACAAACAAAAATAATACAACCTGATGGCCATTTTCCGCTCGAATTTGTACATAAAACTAATTGAACAGTAAAATTATTGCATAGCTCGAGGGGCAAGTAAACAGCGACAGCAACAACAATAGAACAGGTACCCAATGTTTATGTTAATATAATTTAATTTATGCATTGGCTGCTAATGAGCGGCAAATATTTATTATTTAAAGACAAACACTGATGCAATTAGCACGCAACATTTTTCGGCGGGGCGGGAGAGAGAGAGTAGGAAATGAAACAATTGTTCTACTAAACGAGAGTTAGACTCATATGCAAATATGGCTAAAAGGTAAATGCCAGTGTGGCCCTGAGTGCTTGACTGCCAAGACTTGACACAAAGCCAAAGGCGGAAATTGTTCGTACACACACACGCACACGCACACACACACACACACAAGAAGGGGAGACAGCCACAATAAAAGCTGAATTGACAGTTGCCAGGTTAAACGACTGAAAGAGGACTGGACTGAAAGGCAAGACGGCAATAACAATGCAAAAAAGGGCAAATATGACAGCAGCGCTTCAAAAATGTATGCCACACACACGCACACACAAACATACACACAGAGAGATAGCAACTGTAGCTGCAGAATGTAACACTGACCTACACAGCATTTGTCAGGTGAGCAAAAAAAAATTATTCAAATGTTACTTACGTGTGTGTTCTGTAGCGCGCCTTTTACGACTGCTGTTTAGCGCCTTTACGTGAATTTAATGTTTCGTCGGAGTCTGCGGTGCCTTTTATCACAACAATAAACGACACACACAAACCAAGCACGTTTAAACACACATACACACACAGTGACACTCACTGATACTGTTACTGAACTGAACTAGAAGAAGAGAGAAAGTCAGAGACGCGCTTTTGGCGCTTGAGAGCAGCTTGAGAACCGCACACTTCAGCTGAATGTTTCAAACTGACGGCGTTCGCTATCTTTTAGCCGCCTTGTTGAGCCAAAAGCTAAGAGTTCCACAGAGAGTAAGCGAGAGAGAGAGAACGAGCAGAGGAAGAGCAAGAGAGCTTTAAATGTTGTGATAAACACACACACACACACACAGTTATGTTGAGGTGCAGATACACGAGCTGGGGTGCCAAAAAAAAAAAGGTTGCTTATGGTCCAGTGAAGGTTGAGCGGGCGTGTGAAATTGGGTCGGTTCTATCTGTTGTTGTTGTTGTTATTGTTATTCTTGTTAAAAGGCTGGGAAGCTGCGTAAAATGTTCGCTCTCTGCGCATGCTGCACAGCAGTTGCTAAACTTGGCCAAAAGCAACACACAGTTAGTTTAAAAACCAATCAGCTTAAAGCTAAAATAATATAGAATACTGTGCTATAAAAATAACAAGTTTCTGTCTGAGAATGAGAACAGTTGCAAGCGATGACAACAACCAAGCTGTTGAATAGGTTTAAAAAGCTGCTGCAGTTTATAGCAAGTTTTTAGCGAGGACAAAAACCAAACATTAAGGATGCGCTGTTATTAACAGATTTGAAATAGGACAGCGCAACAGAATAAAAGTAAATTCTTTTATTGTCCATACAATGCAACAGATGGCGCTATGGAGTGTAAGTTAACCTTGTGAGCTAAGTGTATATGCGACAATTGAAGCAACTTATTTCATTGGTTATCTGCACTGACCAACAGATGGCGCCTTGCCAGACTTCTCTGTTAACTAACAGCAAATCAACCACCAACAAATTACAAACACGTAAGTAATACCCTGTACACAGCTACACCTTCTGTTTACACAAATAACGATTCCCCTCATACCAACATTTTGTTGTCCACATAACGCCATCAAATGCAATTTATGAACAAATTTAACACACGTCTCGTAAACTTTAGATGAAAGCAAAACAAATTTGAGAATGAGAATGAAGAAAAATTATCATTGGCAGCAACAGCAATAATAGCAACAATTGTGTGTGTGTAAAAAGAAAGTGAAAAAGTTGCCTCGTTGCCATCTCATTTCCGTTGATTCAGCGCCTGTCGCAGAACGCAGAATGAATTACAAGTGTCCATCTTCATAAAACAAGGCAGCCGGAAGGTGCCTGTCAAAAGGACACAAGTCCGAGCCGGACTCTCAAAATGGCTGCTGCTTCTGCTGCTACTGCTAAGACTTTGGCTTTTCCTATTAGTTGCGTTTAATTTGGGCCATAAATTACATTTTTCATCTACTTAATACTTTTTAATGATTTTCCACGAGCTGCTGCTGCTGCTGCTGCCACTGCTATTACTTTTTTCTTCCACTTACTTTTTAACATTTTTTAAACTTTGTCACTGGCCATTTATTAAAGGCAGCAGACAGAGGGGAGGTGCACAGGTGACAGCTGAAAGTTTAAGCAGCTTTCATAAGCTTTTGTGAAACTTAAAGTTCACTTAATTCTAATTAAAATCTAGGCACCCACACACACACACACACACACACACACACGCTCATAATTTGTGGTCTGTACAATATTTGCGTAACGCGTCCAGGCAATAAAAATAAATTATTTTCATCTAATTAGCAGCTAGAGAGAGAGCGGAACTCTGACAGACGCTAACCAAACAGAAGACAGACGGAGTCAAGCGAGCTCTTTGATAAATGCACAACTCTCACGATGTGTTTAGGTTTGACCAGACGAAAACAGACCGAAGATAAACTACCCTAACCAAAACTTCACTATTCATATTTATATTTTAGTAAAATATCTTTCTCAAAAAGTTACACAACTTTAAAAAATATCCTTAACAAACAAAGAATAACCAAAAAGATGCACAGAAAAGGAAAGTTAAAAGGCAAGCGTATAGTATATATGTAAATACACGCACACACACACATATACATACATAGCTCTTAGTGATACTCTTACTGAAAGATATATGACCATTCGTTGGCGAAGTGCATTTAACTGTTCTGGTTCTGTCTCGACGGTATAAATCAATTTTAATTGCTTGTGCAATGTGCAAAGTGGGTAAAATAAAACAGCCAAAAAAAATAAAGGGCGAGGAAAGCGGCAGAAGCCAGAAAGCAGGAAACGAGCTAAGGACTATATCAGAGCGAAAGAGCGAAAGAGAGAGAGAGAGGGATAGAGATATGTATAAAAGTACACACCATAAAACACACATCTCTGTCTGTCTGACTGTTTGACTGTTCAGTTATTGAACACGAGTAAAAATTAATGAGCCGAAATTGATCAAAAATTATGATTTGGGGTGGCGGAAAAAGGGGGGAAACCTCCCAAAATTCAATCAACGCACATTTTCATACATTTTGCATAAATTGGACCCCAAAGAGCACAAACACACGTTCGTCATGACGACAATTGCATACGTAAATTGGTTGAAAACTAATTTACAATTGGCCAAAAACACAGACAGAGACGCATAAATAGTTAACTAACACTTTACACCCAACTATTACTCTCTAAGCTGCAGGTTGTCACTGCCCGTGTGTGTGTGTGTGTCTGGATATTGCATAAAGCAGGGTATAAACATGATGAATGTTTTGCAAAGGCAATCATTAAACATAATTAAAGGTAGCAATGAGAAAAATGCATGACTAGAAAATACTCTTTGTCTATCGATTTTAACTTTAAAAAATTTGAATTTTTACTATAATATTTAAACAGTTGCTTTTTTGTTGTTTTTTTTTCAAGAGCCAATTAGTCAAAAATCTTCTTAAACATTTTATAGTTCTCTTGATATTAAAAGGGTATCGCAATCTCAGCAAATTTAGCTTAGACTTATGACTGCTGTCAAGAGTCAAGATTAAATTGGTTCCTGCGACGTTTGCAAGTCGAAAACAAACATATGTATAAATATATACATATATAAATTCTCATATCCGGAGCCTAACGACTTCTGCAATAGCAGCAACTGCTTCAGTTTTGTCTCAGGTACCCTCTTAGCCATAGAATTTGCTTTATTTGCAATGTTGTTGTGTGTGTGCGTTATATTTAATTTCAATAATAGTTGCATGAATGGCAAGAGCCCAGGTCAAGTAAATCACTTTGTTGCAAACAATTTAATTTTGTTTATAATTAATGTTGTTTTGATATAATTTTGTGTCTAATTTAGGGCTTTAATTGTTAGATATATATTTTTCCCAATTTATTTCTGGTTGTTTATCTTTATTTGTCTAATTTATGTTAATTTAAATACAAACAGAAAAACATTATAAATGATTATTACATGCACATGAGTTTAATAAAACTAAATCATAGTTTAAACATTTAATTAGTTGCCGCCACATTTGACTCGTAATTTTTTAACACACACATTTTTTTTAACGGCCACAATTAGCTGTTGATATTGGCTAAATGCAATATAGGAAGTGAGATGTTAATAGTTATGAGCTTGACTTGCAGATACCCTCTAACTAAAATCACAGCTTTATAATACCCCATCAGGTATTTTTTCAACTTTACAGAGTATGCAACATGATTAAAGTGTAAAATGTTTTGCAAAAATCATAAAAACATAAAATTAAAATTATTTCATTAAATTGATATAGTATGCACTTTAAACCATTTTGGCCAGTTTGCAGCAAAAGTCATTAAACAGGTAATTAGTTTGGCGTTTGGCGGAGTTTTTGTTGCCAGCTATTTGTACTCTCATTTTAATTGATATTATCTCTGCACTGAATACTGAATAGTGGATGCATTTACTAACGACTAGAAAGACAAACGTGGCTATTTGCGCAATGCGCACATTTTACTAACAACAACAACAACTGCAGCAACAGCAAATGAACTCAATGAACTTGGCTAACATACGAGCCATAGACGAAAGTTTTTGGCCAAGCGTTCGAGCCAAGTGGCGCCGGCATAAACATCAAGTAAATTCTACAATTTTACTATTTGCAACGCATTGCAAATATTTTTACGCTAAAATATGTGAAGCATTGAACTATACACACACACACACCCTACCACACACACGCCCTACCGCCCACACATGCATTACATTTTGGAGCTGCCTAAAAATTGTGTGTGTGTGTGTGTGTGTGGGCGGTTGTGTGTGTGCCACGCCTTTTAGTGTCTCTATGTCTATGGTCGGCTGCCACGCGCTTAGAATGTCATTTTTAATTAAGTTAAGCGCCCCGGTTCAGTATCCTGGTTTGAGTTCATTATGTGCTTACTGCCATGGCACCACATTTTTAACCCCTTCATGCCTCGCCCCGCCCGTCCACCGCTCTGTGCTGTTTATTAGGTACGGTCGGTTATATGCAATGCATGCGACGTGTTATGTGCATTTATAGAGGCAACCAAAAAACTCCACGACACGTAGACAGATCAGCAATTAATGCACGTGTGCCGCAAAATAAACCTGACATTTTGCCCCAAAACAAATTTGGCTTAACAACATTTAAAAACTTTGTGTTTGCAAACAGTGAGGACAATGAGCTAAGTTAATAAAAAAGAGAAGCTGTTTGTTGTAGGATATTTAGTAGCAATTAAGCCTTCAGCTTAAAAGTAGGCTTTAGTATTTACATATGAGCAACAAGTTTAAAGCTGTTTAATCTATGTTTATGTCAAATAAACTCAGCTCAAGAAAAATTAAATAAAATTGCATCCTTGCCTCAACTTATTGCTACAGATTACTTTAAGATTTAAACCATTCACAAAAAAGGCTTCTCAAATATCTAATCTATGTTTAAGTGTTATTTAAGTGCTACTGTTCTTTGCCTTTTAGGCATTTCCCACATTCAACTTGTGCACAGAGAAAAGAGAGCAGGAAAAATATGTCTACGCACATTTGTTAAGGTTAAGAGCTTTCACTTTTAATCGTGAATAACTGAGCATGTCCTTTTACATTTTTGTGATAATGAAACACTACAAAGTGGCACACACACACACACACACACAACCACACACATACTCGCACAGGCAACTTTAAGGCCCATAAGGTTTGGCACAACTTTAGATGGTGAAAAACATGTGCCCAGCACTTTTGTTGTGGCATCGTTCGCATAAATTTATAAAACGATTATAGAAGATTTGGCAACTCAAAAAGAGTGTGAGTGCCCGGATATACATATGTGTACGTGTATGTGCGTGTATTTAAAGGTATATATATTTCGAACAAGCGTATGTACGGGTTTTGATAAGGCTTTGGCATAAATAATGTAGCTGCTAAGCCTTTTGGGTATTTACGCTTGTGTTGTTAACAAAGTTTTATGCCAACGGCAACGCCAGCGGCGAACGGCCAAACAGTCAACATCCTGCTTACCTGCAATGAAAGAAAGAGAGAGAAAACGAATAAGTAAATGTGAGCGAGTAAGAGTACAAATTAGTCAGCGTTGCTTATTTGGCAACAAGTTTTTACAGAGATTTTGCTGTCATTGCAGTTCTGTTCCGTTCTGTTCTGTTCTGTGGCACAAGAAGTTGTGCTCTCGTAAAATAATATTTGGCCACAACAAAGTGCATTTAATTAAGCAAAGAATAAAAAGCAGTCAGCAAAAAGCAGTAAAGCGACTGAAAAACAACAAAGGACACTTGTTAGCTAGTATATGAATACCTAGAATGCCCTGCAATTTTTACAAATTTTCTTCCTTCCCGAACAATAAATACTTTTTAACTGACGACAGACGCGAGAATATGAATAGAAATTTTCTTGCTAGAACCACTTGGGAATTATAAGGCCCAAACATGAAAAATGTTCTAACTGACGACAAACAACCCAACCAAGTACATTCTAGTTTGCCAGGGTATAAGCTAGTAAATAAGACAATGAAACGACAGCCTGGGAGAGCAGAGGAAGATTTTAGTTCTGTTCCTGTTTCACTTGAAGGGATACTGTTGTAGTTATTGTTGTTGCTTGCTTGCTTGATGCTGCTGTTGTGTTGGCTCATTATTTAGCAGACTGATTAAATTAGAATGCACACACACACACACACACCAAGCAAGCATTATTTGCATGTAAATGCATAGCACACACACAACGATGAGAGAGAGTGCAAGCGAGACAGCGACAGTCAATTGAAGTGGCATGAGGAGCGAGGAGAGTAAGCTTTAGCTATGGCAACAACGTTTGCTGCCAGTCCATGAAGACGAAGCTGTTTTAATGAGTTGCCAATTAGCATATCACAGCACATATACGAACTTATACACACTCTGACACATGTACATGCATATCATTTTGCCTTTACTTATTTGCAAATTGTGCCCTAGCCCCAACCGACAACGGGGTTTATAATATTTTGGAGCTGTTTGTTTGTTTGTTGGTTCACTTATGTCTATTTGTGGCATACGTTTAAAGTTGCATGGTGAACAGTTTTTTGACAGCAACAAGCAACAAAACAAACTCTTTACAAAACTTTAATATTTCTGGCGCTGAAATGTATGCTACGTAAAAGTAAACGCAACGCGCTTAACATCAGCAGCAAAAGCAGCCAACCAGTAAACTTCTGTTCCGCTTTTCTCTGCTGTGTGTGTGTGTGCGTACATTTACAGTTTTTTTTTTTTTTTTGAAGCGTCTTAACCTCAAAAGTTGTGCACTTACAAATGCATGTGTGGAAAGAGGCTTTGCGGCTCAACTTTTTCGACGCCGTCAACATAAACGTTTTATGCAAAATTTGTTATTGTTTACACACACGCAACCATACACACATACACACGCGTACGCTCGACATGATTAAAAAACTGTACAGCGCACATTGTAAACAACATGAAAATTACAAGTAGCCCATATTTTTTGCCAGCAGCGAAACTCAAACCAATTTCACAACTACAAGTAGTAAAAGTGAAAGCTTGAGAGATACCCTGCAGTTAATAAAGTTGCGCAACGTTTAAAGCAAACTTTTTCCTATGAATAAAATCAGACTACCTTATACTAAACTTTATTTTATATTTTTACAGAGTATTTAAACTCCGGCATTTTGTTGTATTGTCCGGATGTTTTTTAGCATTTTATTAGAAAAGTTTACAACTTTTTATTTTTGTTGTTGTAAAGTGTTTGATAAAAACTCATTGCAACGAGCAGGTAATAAAGTCAATTTTAAACATATTTTATCGATCACAAATTCGTAAAAAGTTTGATTGATATTTTGTGTGTATGTGACTCAAACGGGAATTTGTAATATTGTGAGTGTAATAAATGTTGTCAGAAGCTTACACACATACAAGCACACCACAAACACGTACCAGCTCGTGACATCGTAATTTAGACAATCCTTGCTGTAACCAGACGCCATTCACCTTTGATTATCGCGAGTGTCAATTTGTCTAAAGGTCGTGAATTTGTCGTTTACCTAATTAATAGTCCGAACAATGTCAAAGTCAGTGTGTGTACGTCCCAGGTGGTTGTGTGTGTGTGTGTGTGTTGATGTTTGTGAGTGTGAATCGTTGTGTGGGGGCGTGTTAAGACATTGAATGGCACATGCTCACACGTCTAGCGCACATTTGACTGCTTTGAGGTTAAGGGGTTGAGCTAACATTTTAATTAAAGAACGAAGAGCAGCACGCGACAGTCAAAATTTATGTTTCCACAACGTTTACACGATGTCGAATAAGTTAACAATGAAAATAATCTAAGGAAAAGAAGTAAAACTAAAGACATTTCAACTACAAAATCAATTAGAGCTGTCAAATAAATCTCTAAGCAGAATCATGTAAACAGTTATCGTGTAAACTTAACAAAAGGCGCAGAATGATGTTCATAGACAGTTTTAGCTTGGGGCTTAAAACAAAAGCAACAAAAGCAACAACAACTGAACCAAGAAAGGAAGTTGAAATTTAATTAAAAGTTTAAGGCATAGGTTTTAACTTAAGGGCGATGGGTTTTCGGGTCGTAACGTCAAAGGTAATAAATGTATGCAAATTATGACACTTGGTAATTAAAAGTTCTCAAGACTTATCAAGTACAATGTTGATTAACTTCAGCCCTAAGGCGTACAAATCAACACGATTTATCTAGATACAAGATGTGTATACATATTTAAAATGTATCTTTAAGGAACATTTGATGATGAATTCGTATTTCGTTCTCTTTACTTTTGGCGCCTTTTGCTTTCTTTTGCTATTTATCGCATCATCAAACATTTTGATGTTGATTTATGGTAAATATATTTCTTGGCAGCACCAACAGCAACAACGAACGGAAAGTGTCTGGCAGCAAAGCCGTGAAATGAGCTAACACCGAGGGCAAACAGAAACCCCAAATAAACACAAGTGAATTGTTCAAACCCCGAACGAACGAAAAGCAACTACTACAATAAAAGAAATTCAAAGAATTGAAGAGAAAAAAAATCGTTGGTAGTGGATTGTTTTTTTTTCCTTCTGTTCTTTTCTTTTCATTTTGTGTGTCATTCATTTCGTTTTGGGAGTTTCGGGAATTGTGCAAGCGTTTTGCTTGCAAAATGAAATGCTCGAGTGGCCGTCGTCATCACAGCGTCCAACATTCACATTATTATCATCATTGGCAAAGCTCTCAACTTCATCATCATCATTCATCTTTATCATCTACTTTGGTTCCCACAGTTCCAATCGTAGTTTTTATTACAAAAGTTTTCGTTTTTCTATAACTTATTTCCATTGCGCGTTTCGCATTTTCTTTTGCGTATTTATTCATCTGAAATTTGATTTTTATTTGACATGTTGACAGGCTTTTGGGAATTCCGTATTCCGAACGGAATTCGGATTTGCCTTGGATCTAGAATCCGAATTGCTTCGCGTCTAACGTCAACTCGTGAGTTCTTAAAAGTTATGCTACCAGTTTTTGCTCATTAAGGCAAGAATATTATTAAAAAAAATATTATTTTTTGCTCATATGTGAAAAAAAACTAATTAATATGTTGAGCAGGTAAATTGAGTCGAGAAAGGCGGCCTGGAAAGTGTTCTGGGAAATGAGCAGCGAGCATACACAATTTTTGCATTAATTATGCGAAAACTTTTAGGCGCACAAACTTTTACAGGTGGTAAAAGAATCTTTTACACCCTGTGAAAGCAGAAGTTCAAAAAGTGTGCTGTCTAGTATGAAACTTTTTGTACAGGGTATCTGTTAAGTCAACCACTGTCATTTGTTATACCCTAAGTTATATTATTCCATATATTAGTGGTTTTTATGTTCAGTTAGCGCATATAATTCGCAAACAACAACGAGCCAGCCAAGTGTGTGTTTGTTGTGTGTGTTTATTTTTGGGGGTTTATTGGATTTTATTAATTAAAATTGGATGCTGTTTGGTTTGCTAACGCGTCAAGCCGTATGTGTGGAATGGAAAGGAATGTGTGTGTGTGTGTGCCAATAAATTGCACATGTAATTAAATAGCAGTGTAAATTTCCGGCTGACTGCTTAACAAGTGCTTAATATTTAATGAGTTGTGTCTAGAAATTATTTTGCTGCCACACAAAAAGTGAACGGAATTTAGTATTGCTTGAAGAAAACGTTCTTGCAACCAACTGCACTGCACTTCAACCACACGATTTCGTTCTCTTATTCACTCTTTATCAGTGTTTTCTCTTGGGGTTTGTGGTTGCTGCTCGAACCACCAAAGCGTGCTGAAGGACATTTATCACAATCAATACACGACTCCAGCAGCAGTTTCATCCTTCTGCCTTGTCTGTGCAGCTCTCTGCCACTGCAACTGCCACAGCCACAGCCACAGCCAACTTGCTGCCACACTGGACAGCAGCGTGAGTGGGAAGTGAAAAGTGGAGATTGGAAAGGGAACGCGAGTTTCGCATTTCTATATCTGTTTATCTCGGGTTTCCCGTGCAGTTTTCTGTGCTTACACGGATCATTGAGCAACGCGGATGCGGAAAACGCGAGAGCTATGCACTTCACATAACTTCCCCAAGACCTCACTGCTGCTGCTGCTGCTGCATGTTGCATGTGGCAACTCGAGCATAATGAAGTTATGCGTGTGTGTGTGTGTGTTGCACAGAGAGCTTAGAAAAAATTGTTATTAGCAGCAACTGAAGTGCTGCCACTATGAGAACGCTGTTATGAGAAAGGCCACTGATTGGCTTTGTTCCTCTCTCTTTCTGGCATCTGACCTGCCTGACTAGCCAAGTTATGTTCAATAGTCACTTAAAGGCAAAAGTAATGCAATTAAAGCCCGCAACATGTGAAGATTGTAGGACACTAAAAGAGAGAGTAGAAAACTTAGCCAGAAAGAACAATCAAATGAATTAATGATAAACTTATTATGAACATGTGTGACAGTATATTGTGAACAAAACTTTAAAAATATTCTTAGCTTTTTCATATGAGTTCAATAACTTTTCAACTATTCAAGCTCGTATTGTAATAATTTTAAAGTACGCAAGTCATTTTCAAAAGGATGTTTTACAACAAACTAACTTGGTATAAAAGGCAAACTAAGTGCTTACTAAATGCAAGTCGTAAAATGGGTAAAAAATTAATTAATTTTCATAACTATTTTAGTTTTGTTAAAACGCTCGTGGGTGCATTAAATTACACATGTTTTTAGCCAATGGCAAATGGGGTCAATTCCATAAATAAACAAACACCGTTTCTGGCATGTGATTGGCCTTCTTTTTCATCGCAACGAGGCAGTGGAGAAAAGAAGGCAAGCATCGCAGGCGGCACGTAGCTTGGTGGCAGTGGCAGGCAGGTCGCCAACAGTTTGTCAATTTGGCCCATTCACTTTTCGTTGCGTTTACTGTTCGGGTAATGGTAATTGTAATTGAATATTGATCGATTACAACGACGCTCGGCTGACACTGAGCCATGACTGATGATCAGCTTTCCTCGGCTTGCAAGCAGCAGCAGCAGCAGAAGCAGCAGGTTGCAATATTCATTACACACTGCCACTCTTTTCTCTGGCATGTAGCAAGCAAGCAAGCACTCAAAGTACGTACACACACACATGCAACATTTTCTTGGCTGCATGTTGTGAAATTTACATATGAAAATGCATTTTTCTTCAACGCTCAGAGATGGCAAATATTTTGATGCTGCTGAACAATAAGCTGCAGCGTTTGCTGTAGAGAAGACAATCTGTTCCTTTCGAATACATACACATGCCCTAATTGCCCTAGCTGGATGTGTGCATAATCCATTGTCATAGCTTGCAAAGTATCTACTCAGGGGTTGGCTTTTCATCTATCAACTGCCATAACTTTATCAAAGCTAATCCAATTTTAAAAAGCAATATCATTTTTGTTCATGGTTTGGCATCATGATCGACTTTGCAAAACTTTTACAGCATGACACACTCCAATTGGACGCACTTTCGCCATTTAATAGGCTGCGCACAAAGGTATGCTACAAAAAAATGTTGTCAAGCGCAATGGCCACAAAAACAACAAAAGAATGGCAGACGTGAGAACAATGCTGAACAATGTTGTCACACATCGTGAATAATATTTGCCAACAAAAGACAATGGAAACAGCAATAACAACAACAACAGCAAAAGCAACAACATTGTTTGTTTGCATTTGTTGGCAGTTGCACTCAATGTAATGTCTGACACATTAACACCTACTCTCTCCACACAAATACTCGCACACACGCTCTCTGTGTCTCACTTAAGCTGCAGCTGAGCGCAGTTGTCAATAACAATTTTTTGTATGTATGTTTCTTATCATTTGATGTCAAGCAGCATTTGGAAAATTTTAAACTAATTGACATGGAAATGTCCATTCACATACACACATTTGGCAGGCACATTGCCAGATGCCAAATGCGAGCATGGCTTACATTTCCTGCTGCATTTATCTTACACACACACACACACACATACGCACACATTTTGTATCTGCTTTGGCAACATGTTAAAATATATGCAAATAAAATAAGCATTTCTTCTTTCTTCTATTTGTCAGGCCCTTAACGGGAACGTTGTGAGTGCTGCACCATGTTGTTGCATGCTACACAATGCAACTTGCCACGCACAGGCAACTGCATTAGGGAACAACAGAACGCCAGGATGCCAGGAGTCCGTAACAGGAGCTCCAGCAGCAGCAGCAGCAGCATCAATTGCTTGGGCCATTAGACAGCCAAGTTGCAGGCTTTGTTATTTTTTATACCCAATCAACTGGCAAGTAAGGGTAACTTATATTATGACTATGATATTGAAATTGTGTAATTTATATTTCCAATATACGCAATAATCAAATTAAACCTTGAACATGAAAACAGATTCTAAAAAGCATAAGAGTATGCTATCATAATCGATTTGCTCAACTGTAAGGACTTAAAGGTTCCTTTGATACTTCATTCAATTCATTTTAGTTTATTTGTAAATCTTCTGTGGTATGCTTCTTTCATAATAAAACACAAATTCAATTTTTATGACATCTATTTGCTTACATAAAATCTATATGCAACTCATATACAATTTTGTTTTATATCCTCTTACAGGATATATCACTGTCAAGAGCTCTTTAAGTGCATCTTGCCAAGTTTTTCTATTTTTTATTGCTTTTCCAGTCAACACATCGTTATATATGTGTGTGTGTGTGTGTGTGTGTGCTTGTGTGTGTCTTCTTGTGACGCTGTTTACATTTGATTTGTTCGATTTCCCTGTGTGGGTTGCAGACTCTTCGTCTTCTATCTCCAACCCTCTTTGCTGGCCATGTTTGCTTTTTTGTAAGCTGACTATTATATTGTTTTTGTCCTCTTTAGCTGCTTACTTTAACAAATGTCAACAGGCAAGTCTCAAGGCCTTAAAGTATCAGCAACAACAACCTCTTGAAATGCACTCACATTTCTTAATTAGTTGCCAAAGCAAAATTCATAGCCAATTAAATGGCAAGGAAAAACAACAACAACAACAGGCTTCTAAAACCAAAGAATGTTCTTTGTTTGCTCTGCAAAGCTGTACAAATTTGCAGAGAGAACTCGAGTGCATTTCTATGCGACAGAACGTTAGGAAAGAGTATGTGGTTGCAATAATTTTTCATTAATTTGTGCCGACTTAGCAGTGTACACACATACACACATGCACACATATTAAACATTTATTTAAATGTGCCTACCCATTTTTTGTGGCACGGGAAAAAACACGATAAAAGTCAACGTTGCAGCAACGTTGTTGCAGCATTGCATGTGGCAAACACAAAGAAAATGGCACAGCCCAAAAGGCAATTCGAGTGGCAAAGCACGAACTGACTTTATATGCTAAACAGCGAACTACATTGTACATAGATTATAATGAATTGTTAGCTTTTGGATAATTAAAAAATAGTTTTGTTTTTAGTACAACAAACTCAGCTGAAAGGTGTTTAAAAATAAGCCAAGTAGCTAACTTAAAGCTTAGCATAAGTTTATATACATTTCAAGCATTGTTGACCCATTTTTTCTCATTCTTTAACCAAACTACAATAAAGTTGCTCACTCAGGCAGCTAAGAATATAAAGCGAACAAGAAAGATTATGGTTTTCTGTTGCACGTTGTTGTATACAACACTTGAGACAAACTGTAAGCAATTGCTTCTAGTCTAAATCAAAATGAATGCTTCTCGTTTTATGTTGCTGCTAAAGCACCTCTAAAAAGTATGCAACATTAAATTTGCAAGCAAAGAGAAAGAGTGCAAAAGGAAAGAGTGAAAATTGCTATGCTCTGACACGCATGGAATATGTGAAATTTTGAGCGCTTTCACTTGTTAACCCGAAAGCGATTTAGCTTGTTTGTTTGGTGTTTTGCTTTCATCACATAGAAACAAGGATGAAATTCAGGTAGGCTAAGACTAGTTAAGCCAAGCGCGCTGCAGTTGACCCAAATTTGTGGCAAGCTACTTGGCATCTAAAAAATGCATAAAGCAATGCTCGAGCGTGCAGCTTTGCTGCATAACTAAGTCCCATGGCAACAGCTAATGAGTTTAAGTTCTTAACTTGCTGCCGCACACACACACACACACACAATTGACAGCCACTGAGGTGTTGGGGGTGGGGAGTGTGGGGGGATGGCAGTTGACACAATAGTGGTGGCACAGCACATGCATTTACACCTTCAAAAGCTGCCAGCGGGGCGCGACACAAATGCGCCTTTGGGGCAGAAGCTGAGTGGCAAGTTGTTGTTGTTGTTGTTGTTGTTGCCATAGCAGCAGGTGGTTTTGCTGCTGTTGCAACAGAACAGAATTTAAATCGTGAATGGGCTGCCGTGTCGTCGTCATCTTATTGAACGCACAGGTTGCACGGAAGGTACTTGCAGCATGTTGCATGCTATCTGCAATGTTGACAGCCAGCAAATTGCGTTAATTAAACATATATTCGAAGCATGCCGTCCTGTCGTCCTTTCGTTCGTTCGTTCGTTCGTTCGCTGGTCCTGGCTTAATGAAATTACATTACACAAAATGGCGTCGGCGCCAGCGAAAGCGAGCAAAGCAAAGAAAACAAAGCAATCCGCAAAATGACATAAAAATATACACAGCGCCGCACAAGACTTTAAGTTTCAGCTGGCTCCCAACGTTAATTGAGAAAGAGAGAGCGAAAGAGCGAAAAAGAGAGAGCGGGATGGGAACAGTTGGAGAACCGACACATTCAAATTGAATTAAAATTCCATTTGGCGTTGTCGCTTTGCTTAACAATTTTATTTGCCAGCTGCCCTAGCTCTTGCTGCCAACTTCGATTTTTTTTTACCAACTTATTTCGCATCGAAATCCTGCTCCTGACTGATTGAGAGCGAGAATGTTTCAATGTAATTGCAAACTGTGAAAGTAACACAGCAGTAACCATAAATTATACAACATATTCTTAATTAAAGCTTGACGTAAAAGCAGCCGGCAAAAAACTTTTTGGCGCAACAACTGCCAATTTGCCAGAAATTGCTTCTCTGTCCCAAAAAAAAATAACCAAAAACAACTGCAACTTGTTTACGTTTTTGCACTTGTTGTATATATTTATTTAAAACTGGTAACTTGGTCAAGGCGAAATGCTAATGGCAAGTTACGGGCACAAAACTTTTACTTACAACCATCAAACTAGCTAGAGAGCAAAGTAGTTCCGTCCGTCTGTCTGTCAAGCAGTTTGACAGTAAGCGCTGCCTAAGAAGCTCACAGCAGCGGAACTCATTAAAAGCAGACGCCAAACACAGTACTTGTCAATAAAAGCAACAACAACACAAGCTACAAGGAATGTGTAAGCCAAAACTTGTAGTTGATGACTTTGAAGACACCTTGCTGTAAAGTTGTTTGCCCAAAATTCGTAAGTATGTTTATCAGGCAAGACTTATTTTGCATCTTATAGAGAGCTATTTAGCTGGCCAGCGAAAATATTTAATCAAAATACGAAATTAAGCAAGATTTGTAACAGCCCAAGGCCGTTTTCTTTAAAAGGAATACATCCTACACACATTTTTAGGCGCTGGGTTTTTCTATACAATTTAAGGACTTTTTTTTCTGTCTGACAAGAAAAATTAACGCTTCGCATTCTTTTCTTTCGCATTTTTTTTTTTCTTCATGCCTGTCTTGTCTTGTTCTTGTGGCCGTTCGAGGAGTTGATAATTAAAACGCACAAAATGCCGTCGACATCTTAACAAGACAAACACAAGCCCGTGGGGCGTGGCAAACGAGCAGCAAAACGTGTCAAAATAGACAGCAGCACAAGAAAAAAATGCTGTGGGAAAAAACCCTACTCCACGTCAAACCCAAAAAAAAAAAAAAGAAATACAGAAAAGAAGAAATATTTAAGTACGAACTTTGTTACTTGACAAATTGATGCTGATGAATTCTTGAGTTTCGTTTTGTATTTGCTGCCGCCTGTCTAATTAAGCGCAAAAGTGTTGCATAATTTTTTGGATGCCATGCAAATTGAAAGCGCTTTTTTATTAGTATTCTTTTTTTTCGCCACTTTGCAGACATTGAAATGGTTAAAAAGGTTGTTTTAGGGCCTCTTCTTGGAGACTTAAGTACATTTCGTAAAGTAATTAAAGTCACCATTTAAATGTGATGCGTAAAGGCATTTGATAAAAGAATCTTAAGGAGGCGGAACTATATATTTCATTATGTATCACTAAAAGTTGCAAAATGTTTTTAAATGGCCACTGCATTAAATTTGCAGATAAATCATCTTAAGAGGCACGTAGAAAGAAGAAAAGAGCGAGCTAAGCGCCTTAAATGCGTTCAACTAAAATCTCATCAAATGCCTTTCAATTAAACTAAATCGCTCAGTTTGCGCTGTGTTGCGTGTGCAGCGCTAAATAATGAAAGTAATGAAAGCCTCTGTACCCCCCTCCCCACCGCCAAACCACCCACAATCCGCTGCTACAGTCTCTCAATGAATGAGCGTGAATGAGCGTGCTGCTTGCTTGGTTTAACCATTTAGATAAAGTTTTATGGCACACCAACGGCAACAGTTTCAAGGATACGTGTGTGTGTCACATCAACTTTGTTGTTATCCTTTGCCGCCGAGTTGGTTTGACAACAAAGTTTGAACGAAAAGTAAGAAAGAAAAGCTTAGCGTGTGCGCAGCATATTGAAAAAACTCCCGAGCATTGAAAATCGTCGCATTTTCACCTGATGGCTAATCGATAATAAGTACCCCAAAAAGCACTTTTACATAGCCCACACACACAACACACATTATAACAAAGTACATGCCCCACCAAACCCCCTCAAAGCCAAAAACTCAACCTATGCTTGTATCTTCTTAGAGCCAAGACCTAAACTTATGCCCCAGAGGCGCTGCTTGGCGTTGGCTGAAAAGTTTTTACCCCCGCTCCGAATATAATAAATGAATATTTTGTTGATAACCACCACCAAGCCTTGTTGGCCTGCCTTGCCCTGCAATTTGTGTCAGCTGAAGCGGCTTTTAAGTGGGCGTAACTTTCGAGTAAAGAAGACAACTTAACTGTTAAATGGCAGCTCACATTGTACACCTACTCCCCACTCTCTTACTGTCTGTTCTCCTCGCCCCCCCTTAATGTCTAGCCACTTAGAAGGACTACGGACCAAGTTTTTTAAACTTAAAATTCACATTTTTCTACCATCATATAAATCATGCGCGACAACAACATAGAAACATAAATCATATCAAAAATAATGAAATACAATTCACAATCGAATCAAAGAGTTTTACTGTCATAACGTTGACACTAATAAAAAAAAAAATATCGTTGGATTTGCAGTCAATCATGTTATGACTGTAATAACAGATTACATTTGATGGACAGAATTTTTGCAGATTAAAAAGTTGCACATAATTGATATCCGCAAATGGTGTGGCAACTCATGTTGCATCACTTATTTGCAACACACACAACGCTTGAACTTTTACAGGTTGTTAAACGATTTCTTGGCTATCATAAATATTTTGTCTAAAAGTTAGACAGCTCTATAAACACGCACAACAAACACACACACATACAAATGTTCGAGTGTTCGTTAGATTGTAAACTAAAGTTTGTACGTTTTTCGGTTGGGTGGATTTACGCATTTGTTGATAACAAAGTTTTAAGCTGCACAAATAACTGTGCAACTGTGTAAATTTGTAACGAAAGTGAACAAATAGTAGACAGAGAGAGAAAGGTGAGAGTGTGGCTTGGTTTTTGGCTTAAATACATTTTTCGATGCTTAGTGTTGTGTTCGACCAAAAAAACAACTTTTGCGCAACATAACTGCAAAACGATGTCAAAAAGTTTGCACTCGCGGCTGACCAACTAATCAAAAAGTTGTTAATTGCATGCTGCCAGCGGCAATAACAAGATGCACATAAAAAAAAAAAAAAAAATGGCACTGAATGCCACAGAAACACACAGCTAGTATATCTTAATGTTTGTGTATATACTTCTCCGCAAGGGGCACTTGTGTTTTTATGCAAATGAGCAAAAACACAGCAAGCGGCTCGGCAATTTAAATAGTTTTGCACTCATCAAAATGTGAGCCAAGTGCAGTTTATAACGCAACAGCAGCTGCTGTTTATGATTCTCCCCTCCCACTCCCCCTTCCCCTTTCTCTATCTATCTGTCTCTGTTTGTCTGGAGTGCCGCACTCAAATTGTAATTTATGTCCAAAGCGACACCTGAAATTGACTCCACGTGCGCTGCTGCCTGTCAACGTTGCCACTGCCACTGCCACAGTCGCTGTTCTTATCTCAACTGTGGCTGACATCGGGCCGAAACCAGCTGCCAAACAAATGGCGCATGTTTGCATTGAATTCACTTGTCTTCAGCACTCAAATACACACAAATTTACGGCCAACAATTTGTTTTGAGCTTCATGGACATATTGGGCTATAGATTCTACTGGACATCATTCAAGGTAAATGAATGTTTGAACAGAGTTTAGTTAATTTATCAATAGCTGTCATTTTGAATAAATCTATAGACAACTTAATATTTTTAGTTAAAGTTTAAACCTAAGCTTTAACTAAAATAAAGCGAGTTAAAGTAAAACGCATTATTTATAGAATCAATCATAGATAAATGTTTCAAAAAAACACTTCTCATATGAGTTTTTCACAACACAAACTGCATCATTCATTTCTAAAAAAAAAAAAATCCCATTAATCGTACAAAAACCAAAACAGCACAACATACATATTCATTTCCCACTCTATGCAGATACAAAATGTATATTCTGTCGTCATCTTATTTGTCTGCAAACATCTGAAAATCGTTCGTCAAAATGTCAGGAAAATTCGATTGCCATCGCGGCGCATCACATGATGCATTTTCTCTCGCTTTTCCATCATGTTTGTCTGCTGCCTGTTGTTGTTGTTGTTGTTGTTGTTGTTGTTATTCCTGTCGCTGAAGGTGAATGACAAAATATTTGACATTTAGCAGCATCCACGTAAATATTGCAGTTAGACGAGGAATAGATCCGAGAAGCCGGAAAGTTTGCCGGCAGCCATAGTCATTGCCTTATTGCCAGAGTTGCCACAGCCCATCTAAAGTTTCTTTTCACGCAGAGTTGTCGACGTTGTCGTCGTTGCCATTTCGATAAATAAACGAGCTAAAAATCACCGCGAAATAGTTGCTAACGCCAACGCTTTCGCACGTGAGCGACACATACTACAACAACAACAACAACAACAACAATGTATATTGCACAAAATGGCGTCGCGTCGTTGCTTGCGCATTTCCTGTCAGCAAAGTCGTCGCTCCATGCATGTGTGTGTGTGTGTGTGTGTGGCTGCTGATTGCGGCCGGGAAGCTGCCGTAACTATGTGTAGATTTAGTAGCGACTTTTGGCTCCTGGCTGACATCAATCACATAACGGTGAACCCCGAGCTCTATTGGTGGCATAACGAAATTTCGCAATATTTTCCTTGCCACCATGGAATTTTCGGGTTATAGTATGTGTGTGATGGTGTGTGTGTGTGTGTTTTGGTCAGTGGCGCATGCTTTAAATCACATACACGCGGAACCGCAACTGCCGCCTGATTATTGGTAGTTTTGAAAAGCTTCACTTTGGTCGGCCACAAGCATTGCACAAAATCCGTTTGTACACACA
The DNA here is from genome assembly GCA_018152825.1 of Scaptomyza hsui. Classification (NCBI taxonomy): domain Eukaryota; kingdom Metazoa; phylum Arthropoda; class Insecta; order Diptera; family Drosophilidae; genus Scaptomyza; species Scaptomyza hsui. The sequence goes on from JAECXO010000002.1 coordinate 11,356,036, forward strand.
TGTGTGTGTGTGTGTGTGCGTGTAATTATTGATTGGCCCGCGTCAAAAGTTATTCGTGGTCGCGCAGCACACACACAAATTAACATACACAGGGCAAAAGGGCTCATTAATGTTCTACCAGGCCAGGCAAAAACCGCAAATTCCAAAAAAAAAAATTTCACATGAAATGCCGATTCTTATTTAAAAGCCAGCCAGGCACACAAAGCAGCCATTTATGTTTAAGCCTCAAACGATAGTTGGGCATTAAAAAAATAAGTTTACTTTATACTTTGATACGCTTACAAAAGTCACTTTAAAATAATTAAGCATTAATTACAAATCTGCATTGCAAAGCGGAAAAACTGTTACAGAACTTGTATATTACGGAAAGTATAAGCTAATCCCTTTCACACACACACACACACACATCTTATTATTCACAATCAACATTACGTCTATGGTCATATAAAGCCTGGTTAACGACACCATATCATACGTTCTATCTCATTAAACAGCTTTTCGTTAGCCTTTTGTATTCATAACGGAGTTTTCTAGGTTTAAGTTAACGGTTTTCTTTTCCTCAACTCGTGACATATTAAAATCATAAAGCAAACCGTGCCGAGTTTCAGGCAAACGTTCAATGTTGGTTCTTAATTTTGGGCGCCCGAAAAGTCCAAACGGTCTTTCATTAAAAATATGACATGTACACAAGTGTGTGTTGTGTGTGTGCCTTATGAGCTGCCATTTATTTGGCCAGCCCACGCACAACTGCTCACACACACACACACACATTTGCGTAAGTCAAATAAATGAGCATCGTCCTTTATCTTTTTGGCCATCGACTGGTCAACAACGAGCAAGGCAGGCATAAAGGAACAAGGCCAGAAGCCGAAGCTAAAGCGTCATAAAAGTGGTGTCAGAAATCGCATATTAAATATGCTGCTATATATGTTCGCTTTCATGCATGACTAATAATAAATGCGTATGTATCAGCTGGAGTGTGTGTGTGTGTGTGTGTGTGTTGCTTGTAAGTTGCTTAATTACATTGGACATTGGTCATGTTCCGAAGCTTGTTGAACGCTGTTGTAATGCATTACTCGTGGTCAAGCTAAAGCCGCAACAACAAACAAAAAAAAATCCTGCCAAGAATAACAAATAAGAGTGTGTGTTAGTTGAGAGAGTTAGGACGACTAACAGATACTCAGTACAACACAGTTTGTAGTTAGTTTACTGCCTGTTACATACATTTCATCATGACACCCTTTAAGTAAACATGTGTACAGGGTATAAAGTGCAGCAGCGACAGCTTTGAAAACTTTGAGCTTTAATTCAATTTTAGTTGCAATAGTTTTGGTCGCCACAATTCGCATCCCTCTAATGCATTTTGCTTGTCCAGCGAGTGCGGCTTGTTTCTCTCGTTATTCTGGGTTGGGGGTTATTCTCGATTTGTTGTGCAGACAGAGTTGCCATTACCAAAAACGCTTCTAACTAATATGGTTAAAGCTTTGGAGTAACGAAAGATTTTATATTTAGTGGTTTACAATCTGTATAATTTCATTTGGGTTAACTATCTGTAAGTGTATTTACAACAAAAAACTATTCTTTGGCAAAATTAACCAGAATGGAAGCCGACAATTGGCAGCCGCATTGCATTTGAGCCTCTAACCAAAAAATAACTTTAAAGTCCACAGCGAGGTAATCAAAGTCTGGGCCATAGACAAAAAAAAAAAAGAAACAGTTGGCAAATAAAATGTTATTAAAAAGTCAACTATAAACACTAATTGCCCAACTTGCGCTGACAGCCAAATGGGGGCGGAAGGAAGTTTAGAATGTCATTTTGTGGCTGTCGCTGCACCTTATAAATTTCAAATGAAATGACTCAGTTCCTATGGCGTTTTATGCAAAACAGTTTTGAGAGCAATTTTAAAGCTTATAAAAATGACAACAGCAGCAAATGAGTGAAAGAGAGAGCAGCATGACAACAATGGCCGTAAGGGTTGCATAGTCATGTAAAGTTTTGTAATAAAATGCCAAAACACACACACACAAACAGCGTGTGACTAGCTGGACCAACAGGACTTTCACACACTCACATATATATATATTATATATATTTATTTTATTTTTTTTTTTTTGACTCTTTGTGGCATGAAGAAAAAGAAGTTATGCAAGTTGCTTGTTTTTATTATATATAGTTTCTTTGTTGTTGTTTGTAAAATTGTTATTTTTTAGCTTTTTTTATTTCTTTTTGTTGTAGTAGATTTTGTGCACACAGTTTGACAAGTTGTGCAGAATAAAACCCGACACCTTATTTTTCCGAGAATATTCTGCTAGTGGGTCAACAATTTGGAAAGGCTTTGACCGTGTCATTTGCAAAATAATTGCTTTGGCTTATGCTTTGTGTGTGTGTGTGTGTCTGGCAAAAAGACAACATGGCTTAAAGGTTTCGGATGCAAATTAGATAGATAACAAGCCAGAAAATGTCTCAAAGCACAAACAAGCACAATTTTAGTTGGAAAACTGGCTTGTAAACAAAAACATGTTTAGATCATTTTGCTTTTAATAATAAGCTTCCAATTAAAAGCAACCAACTCACTTCACATTCAGTGATAATAGTTACATCCAATTAGTTTCAATTATTTTCTTAAAATTTTCCTCAATAATCCAAGCGAATACTCTGAACTCAATTTCCCTTGTAAGTTTCTTCAACATAATATTAATGCATATTATTGGTACTGTATCTTGATTGTAATTTAAAGCTCGATTCATTGAACTTAATTTCACATGCAATTTAAAGCCACACATTCAGGCATTATCCTTTACAGAAGTAGTTCATATTATGGCTCCAGCAAGAAAGCCACACACACACACGTACACACACAGTTCACATTTCCTTGTGCAACCACAGGCACGTTTACGTAGAAGAATTGCATTCATTGGTCATCGAAGCGCTGGTCACAACAAAAGAAGAAACCGGACAGCAGTCGTCATCATCATCATTATCATCATCATTATCATCATCAATAGCATCATCGAGATGGATGCAGTTGATTGGGATTGAAATTGACGACAACTACAGACTCTGGGACTCTCGCCATCGATAGCATTGAGAGAAAACAGAGTTGTTGAATACGAATGGCCAAATGGACGCAATACTACTAAATGAAAATCACTTAAATTCTGCCACGTCCTTCTGTTATTGTTGTGTGTGTGTGTGTGTGTGTTCGCGCGCCTTTTGTCCAGCAAGCGAGTGGAAAAGAAGTACCAGTTAAATTAAATGAGAGGCGCTTTAGTTATTGTGTGGTGGGTGTTGTTGCTGTTGTTGCTGCCTTGGCACTGATTGAAATCCCCATAAGCAAACACAACGAGCTCACCACGTTGGGCGCCAGCACAGCCCTTCACTGTTCTGTTCTGTTCTGATGACAATGCGCAAAAATCATCAAAAATGTTGTGTGCTGTGTGTATATTTTTAATTAAAAACGAAGAACGAAAAACCACCCGACAGGCGCCAACATAAATATTTGTTTCATTTATTCAACTTAATAGGCAACGAGTACGAAATCGAAAAAAAAAACATCCGAAAATTAAACAAGCGAGTTATGGCGTCGAACCCACAAAACCACTGAAGGTCATTGAGCTACCGCCACAACAATTAAAAGGGAACTTTGCATGGGTTTAATTAAAAACATTATGATTGAAAGATAATCTGTTAAAATTGGCAGCGCATACTGAAAAATGTTCGATTTATTTTCTACTTCATCAAACACATCAAAAAACTCAAGATAAGTTGAAGTTCTGTTATGTTTGGCACAAGGTCCGAGAAATGTGAAAGTATTATACTAAACGGTTGTCATGGCTGCCAGTTTTATTGAATTGCCATATTGAAAAGGCAACAAGAAGAAGAACAACAATCAATAAGTAAATCCTAGCCAAGCCAATGCCAATGCCAAAACTGTAAATGTCGACTTTTGGCATTGTGAGTTGCTGAAGTGCGAACATCAAATACAAGTGGGAATTGCAAAAGTTTATTGTAATTTATTACCAGAAATGAAATGTGAAATGAACTGAAATGTTCGTTCGAATGTGTGTGTGTGTGTGTAAGTGTGTGCACCACAATGGAATCTCCTTTATATATCCACATATTGTTGAGTTGTGCTGAGCAACATTTCAATTTAACAGTAAATCAATTTAATTTTAATTAGTACAATCAATGTCACAATCGAACGAGAGCACAGCAAGTGGGATATCTCCATGGACAGTAAAACGTGAATACGAGTAAAAATATCGTAGAGATTTAAGCATTATACTTGAGTACTTGACTATGGGAATATCCTGTAAAAGTATTATTCAAGAAAATCTTAAAGGAGATATGATTCTTTTCGCCACTCACCTCTTTTTACAGGGTATTTTTCAGGGTATTGTTCAGCATATTATGCAAAAGTTTACATTCCTTTTGTTAGCATTTGAATGGAGATGTATCGTAGCAACAACTACTAATACATATGCCCAGGTCAAATGCATTTGAAAAACTTTGCTATTTCTTTCAATTAAAATTTTGTGAAATGTTTCATAATGCAATTTGATTTGAAATCAATTTTGCGTATAATCTGATTAGAAATATTGCCTTTCCAAAACCCTCACTCTTACCCACTCCCACTTGTGGGTTGTGGCATGTTGCAAATGGCAAATGGAAAAGCTTTTATTTTTGGTCAATGGCAAATGGAGTATACGTAATACGCTTAACTAAGTCATTTTGAAGGCATAAATATATTTCACAGTCTAAAAATAGAAACCAAAGAGAATTAGTTTAGTTTTGTAGGCAAACGGGAAATAGCTTGGCGGTTTTGTGTGAAATTCCGGCTGAGCTTAGTTTGAAGTATTCTCTTAACCCACTCCTCCTCCTCCTCCTCATCCCAGGGCACTTGTCATTTGTCGTGCAATTAATTATGCTCAAGTGTTAATTATTTTCCCATTTTGCTTTTACCCTAATTACATCTTCCGTTCTCTTCGCCATTCGCCATAGTCTCGTATAGCAACACTTCCTCTACTTTTGCCTTTTTCGTTGGTTCGCTCTGGTCGTGCCAAGCACATTTCCGTATCCGGGAGCAGTTTCTTCTTCTACTGCTTCTACAGATATTTGGGAATGCAAAGCGCAAAAGCGCAAAGCAAAGCCTGAATGAGTTTAATAAATGCGTTGAATGCTAATTTGCAGCTGTACTCATCTCTCTCTCTTCATCTCCCTCTCTCTCTCTACGATTGTGTGCAACTTTTTGGGGTCTACCATAATCCAAACCTAACTGACACACACACACACACACTCATACGTATTCGGTTCTCAATCTAACCATAATGATATAGGGGCCGGCAGGCAGCAGAAATTGTGTTCTGCACTTCAAGTTTTGATTATTTGCTGCCAAAAGCAGCTTTCCATTCAACTGCCTATCCAACATGTTAACCCCAAGTGTAAGAGTTAGGGTGACGAGACAAGACTACAATTTGTGTTGCAACATTTTGAGTTTTATCCCCAATTGTTTTCGGTGAATTGCAGCTGCATGGCCAACTTTTGGCAAGGCGTTGGTCTCGGCTTTAGGTCTTGGGCCGACAGACAGTCGACACTTGACACTTGACGGCAGCACTGAATGATGAAAAGTTTTTGAACGTTGTTGATGACGATGACGACGAAGAAGAAGAAGACCATGTTGAGGACAAGTTTTACCAGTTAGTAATTAAAAATTTATGTCATTTACCTGCAAGTAGAAGAGAAGATAAGAAACTTTTTTAATACAAAACTTGCTTACACCAAAATTCGTATAAAAAACTGTTTGTAACTAACTTAAGCCAATACCACAACAGACAGCAGCAGCAAAACCAACCACAACAAAAGCCATCAAAAAACTGTAATAGAGAAAGATAGAAGAAATGAACGCACAAAAGTATGCAACACACTTTACCAACTGCAATCAGAAATTTGTGAGTCGATTCAACTCAAGTTTTTCTCACCCTCTTAGTAACCCAACGCGTCTGAGTGCGAGTACGTGGTCGTATATAATTTCTCATTAATTTGCGCAACGTCTGCGAGTCGTGCTTAAAATGTCGCCTTAATATATGCTAAACATAATTTTATTGCACTACAGAGTGCGCTGCGCACACACAAAATGGCTGCCACCATTTCATTAAAATACAATTAAAAATGTTTAAATAGTCGCAGCAGCAACATCAGAGCAGCAGGTGTACGAACCGAACCTAAGCAGACCAGAACTGAGCGATAATTTATGGACAAAGTTTTGAAAGCAAGTTCGGTTAGCTGCGCGAAATCTAATCAGTTACAAAAGGGGCTTAAAGCACATAATCTGAAATAAGAACAGCAACAAACCAAAGGGAAAAAAAGAAAACAAAAAAAGAGAGCAGAACAAACTTTTTGCTAGTGAGGTTTTCTGCTGGCTGTTAAAAAGTTTTACTTTAATGATGTGTAAAAGCAGTTACTTACACTGCGAAACGTTTAAGAATGTCTGTACAAAAGACCAAATCAGAAGAGTTATGTGCTTTAAAGAATGTGCTTCTAAACTCTAATATTCAAAGCATTTTATATATTACCTCTTTCAATTGCATTCTTCATTCAAGCCAATACATTTTGCATTGCTTTAATGAGCAACTTGATAATGTGGGTGAACGATTGGGTAAACAGCAAATCAGCTTAACTCTGCTGCAGCTTTAACGATGCGTTAATTTCCAGCTCAATTGGACAAAGTAACAACAGGTGAGGCATGAAGTTCTCCCACTATGTGTGGCTCTATCTCTTTCTGTGTGTGTGTGTGTGCGATTGAGTGTCAAAGACTATTTGAAGTACATTAGTCACGGTTGTACTCACCCTAGCGTGCAACTACAAACACACACACACACACACACACACACACTAACACACACTCGCTGCTGACCAGCTTATTGAGTTTGCAATTTGGTCCAAGTTAAACTATGAAATTCATTTCATTTTCTGTCGTTAGCTTCTCTCCACTTGAACCCACGTAGCGGCTTCTGTGATTTATCAACTTCTTAATGAACAAAAGAATTATCGATTGGTGGTGTGGCATGAAAAATAGCTGGGGTTTGAGTTGCTGGGCCACGCCCACTAAGGGTTGCAGTTGAAGTCTAACTTGCGTACAATGCGGCGTATGAGCAATGTCTGCTTATTGCCAGTGTGTGGCGAGCACTTATTGTGATTTACGAGCATGCAAAAACATTAAAATTACCCAGCACTCTCGTTCGGTCTTTTTTTTTTTTTTTTTATACATATGCCATAAAGTTTGACATTATGTTTATACAATTTGGGGGCTTTTAAAAAGGCAATAAAGTCAGCAAAAAAAAAAATTGATAAAAGAAATTAATGCTAGACTTGTAGATACTCTCTTTAGTCTAACTTTTCTTTACTACATGCCCATGTTCAGTTTATAAAGCTAACAAAGAATACACATACTTCATAATTGGGTCTTCTTTATTCCCATGGTTACGTTTTTGACAGACAGCAGAGCAGGAAAAACCAGAATTTTTTGCCTCTTCCTCCCACTCTTTGTCTCTCTGCCATTTTCTGGCTGTACCTTAATGTGAGTTTCGTACAAATGTTTTTTTGTCGGTCTCGTTTGCGTTTTTATTGTGGCTCATTTCATAAACCTCTTACCGCAATGACATGTTCATAATTAAATGTTCAAAATTCACTCAACATGCAGCAAGATGGAAGCGTCAAGCGCAGCCATGCAACAAATAACAAAGTTTGCCACAAAACGCAGCTATTTCTCATGCTTTTGTGGCAAACTAGCGACTCAGCCAACATGCAACTGACACAAGTAAATCGGGGTAAAAGCGGCTGCCGGACAAAAGCTGGCATTAAATTTTATTTTGTTGCAAGTCGTGATTGCAAAAAAATGACTTGGTGCAACAGCATAGCAAATGGAATAAGAACCTGCCACAGCCGCAAACACAAACAACAACACACACACAAACACTCACAAAAATACACATCTATCACATTTATGTGCATTTTTGTGGCACTCGAGAGCTAGCTATTTGACCCGTTTTTAGGGGTTTAGCTAGACTTTACTTTGGGTTTGGTTTGCTTCTGGCTCAAATAGCTTTACACTTTCATTATGTTTTATTGTTTGCTTAAGCGTTGCACAAAATGGCTGCATGAAAGCCCACTTACACTTACAGCATTTGCTAAAAACACGCTAGATCAAATAGGAACAAGTAGCAAGCAGTTTGCTTCGACGTTTCTCATCCAAAAGATACCCTGCATACAAGTGTTTAAACCAAAAGCTTAAAAGTATGCTACGGAATTTGTTATGAGAAAACTCATAAGGAAAAAAAGGTAATTAATCCGTTTATAGATTTGTTAATGAAGCTTAAGATTTATTATTATGATTTACAATTTAAAGTAAGAGACTTTACTTTAAATCTTTAAAAGTGATTTATGTAGCTCTTGAAAACATTTGCCTCATGAAACTGACATTTTATTTTTTTTTTTTTTGGTCGAAGTGAAGGCGGCAGTTAAATATAGCTTAGTAAACTGCTGCTGGCTAGCTACGTTCTGTGGAAGTCAACAATTTTATACAGCTTATAATATTGCAGTTACAGGATATGACAAGAATGAAAAAAAGAGAGCTCCCACATCATGAGTATATGCGTGTGTGTGTGTGTGGGTTTGGAAAAAGCTAAGCTGCGTTGCCTGTGGCTGTGGTAACCATAGAGCTGCCTTATGTTGCTGCCACTGCTGCTGCTGCTGCTGTTGGAACTGTCACTCGCTGCTGGAGAGCTGGTTGGTCATTTGAAAGGGCTTAACATAATGCGCATAGCCATTGAATGTCCTTCAAGCTTGGAACATGTGCGACATGCGACCAAAACGACTGACACACACACAAACAAACACAAACAAACACAAACACACTTCAATACCACTACTCCAGTTTATTTTGGCCTGATGTTTTTATTGTGCTTTCCTTTCGCACTTTCGCTTTGTTTTTGCCCAAGTGGTTTTCAAATCAAAGCCTTAAAAGCATTTGAAATGAATGAAAGTGACATTCAACATTCAACCTTAAAAGTATTTTCGCCAGCAGAAATTCAGCTTTAAACCACAAATTCAATTTTCATTCAAATTTTTGCGTCTTGGGGGCTTTTAATTGAGTCCTTTGTTTTATCTGGTATGCACAAATACATACATATATGTATATCTAAAATATGCACTAAACTCTAAATTGCAACATTTGAATTGTTGTGCCATAAATCATTAAAATTCATATTTATACAGGTTTTTTTTTGCTTTGCTTATATTCTTGTATTTTTAAAATGTACATGTTTTCGTTTGTTGCATTTTTCGTGCATTTCTTTGTGTGCAAATTCAAAATTGATTTATGCCGTTGGCCCAAAAAAATAAAAATAAAACCACTAGAAATTATGTTGCATTTTTGCCAAAGCTATTTTTGCTGTTGTGGGTGCCTGGTTGACTGCTTGCTGCTTGCCTAATGTTGCACATGCTACTGCACAAAATGCGCATGTTGCAATCAAATTTATCATCATAACTTGCACACAACAGCAAAAAACAAGTTGACTTAAGGTTGTTCAAGATCTTTAGATATTGCTACATTGCTCATAAAGTCTTAAGCACGCAAGGTATTCACAAGAAGTAACTTTAGTATTTAAGCGCAAAAAAGTATGCAACGTTAATAAAACATGTCACTTTTACTAATGTCCATCATATGTTCTATCTGATTAGTTAGCCCCAAAAAGACACAACAAACTGTCAAAGTTATCAATAATAAACGTCTTTTGCTGTTCGTACAACTCATGCGAGCAAACTTAACTCGCACTTGTTTAGTGGCAAGCAGGAAGGACTTTGCAACACCTACATAAATAAGTAAGTAAGATTTTCCTGTAAGGTTTGCTTTTAGTTGTGGTTTCTTCTCCTTTCGTTTCATTCCGTTTCCTTAGGCGCCAAGCAAAGCAGTCGAGAGTCAGTTGCTTGTGTGTGTGTGTGTTGTGCCCTGAAACAATTTGTCATGTTATTGTTGAAATTATTGTTGTCTGCTTTATTGTTTGACTTCTGTCTGCCCCTGCTGCTGCTGCAGACGCTACTTCAGTTGCCACCAGAGACTGTCGCAAGTTGTCGCCGTCCGTTTGTTGTTCAAGGGTTTGCGTTTTTAATTATAAATGCCTGGCAGTGTTTTTTTTGTTTTCTCTCGACTGTCTTTTTGTCTGTCCGTTTGTCAGTTTGTCGAGTTTCGCAGAGTTCTGTTGCATAAGCATTTTCTTAAAGGTAAATTGCTTTCTTTACCTTTTTAAAACCCTTGCGGAAAGAGTATGAAACATATTACTATATCTACTTTAAGTTAAACTAGTCTCTGTTGTTTGTGCTTCTTGTTTGCTTTGTTTAAGCCAACTTTCAGCTAGAGCATTTAGAATTCGGCGCACTTAAGCCCCACGCACCCTTATTTGCTTTTATTTAGGTTTACGCCGAGCAGAATGCCAGTCAGTTTATTAGCCACGTCGTGCGCACAATTTTATAAACCCCTTTTTGCCAACGACTCCTCCTAACTGCAGTAACAGCAGCAGGTGAACTGAAAAGCCTTCTAAGCCGCTTTACGCAAAACCCAAGCATTTGAAATACTTTTTTCTCTTTTACCCCCCCTGCTTTCAGCTTTTTTCCTTTTATGTCGCATTTTGTTAAAACTTTGCTTTGCATTGCAAAGTATTCTCGTCCTGTCGTCGTCGCCCCTCCCGCCCCCCTATTTGCCATTTGTATAACCCTCTATTTTAGTTGTTTTAGTATTTTGTGCTGGTGGCTTCGGGCTAAAACAGAGGGAGAAAAAGTTGTCGCATAATTGACAATTGCTAAACGTGCAGCCTGACAAGTGACTGACCCTTTTCTTCTCTTTCTTCTCTTTTTTTTTGGCAATTCGTTGGCAATTGTTTTATAATTTAAATATTTACCAATATGTTTTGTTCTTTTTCTGTTTTTTGGATGAGATTTTACGTGCACTGCACTGCAAATGAGAGAACAGTCAGTTCAATGCACGTGGTGTTCCATTATGGGGTCAGGTATACAACAACAGTATTGTCGAAAGGTTGGTTCATTGTCTTTTTACATGTCGATTAGCTTCATGTCGTATGTGCGCAAACTCTAGAGTGCGCTTAAAAGCATTGCAGGTTTAATAACTGACTTGTTTTATACCCTGTATGCAGATTTACTCTACTTGTTTTTTGTTTGCAGGGTATCCGCTAGTCGTTCCGCACTTTGTTATATGCAAAATGTGACTACGAAACTGACGAGTTGTCGAGCTGCCTCCTGGCTTGACAAATATGCCAAATGACAGCTGCCAACATTGCGTATGCGTAATATTGCAGCACAAGGCTCCTTCGCAAATCCATACAGAAACAAAAACAGCACAAACATTACAAAAATATGCAAAATACAAGCAAATATATACAAAAGTAAACAGCTTGCAGTTTCAACAGAAATTAATATTTCCTTAACACAAGATATTTATTTTACAAACCGCTTAAACATTTTTTAGTTAGTAGCCTTAATCTAAAGCTTTTGTTTGAAGCATAGAAGTTGTGAAATATATATTCAATCAGGGCCAAAAATGCGTTTAACTTGAAAAGTTTTCTTAACAAACTATGTAGAAAGTAACACAGAGTTTGATGTTATGAAAGTAAGTTCATTAATTTGCAGATGGCTTGTTGTCTGTCCGACTAAATTGTTTCATTTGCTCAAAAGTGTTTCAATTACATAAAAAGCTTTTAGGCTGATTTACATGATACACACACCCATCCCCCCCCTGCGTGCCATGCAAATTCGTTCTTGAAAGGAAATCAGAAACTTCTTTGCAAAAACAATTCAATTTGTGAAAACAAAGGGCACAACGCACGAGCCAAAAGAAAAGAAGAGATTTATATATAAAAATATCCTAAACAAAACACAAAACAAGAGAAAATAGGAAATGAAATGAATCGAAAAAAAATAGTAGAGAAATTCTATTTTCTACAAATCTGTAGAAGTATTAGTGGCAGTTCTTGTTGTTGTTGTTCTCGTTGTTGATGTGTGTGTGGCAAGGTGGAAAAAGCAGCTGCAACTGCAGTCTCAAGCGGAAATGGAAAATGGAAAAGATTTGCTTCTGCTACTCGATTTAGTTCTTGTAACGCAACGCAACGGAAACAACAAGAGGGACAAGCTTAGTATCCATACAGAAGGAGGGAGAGAGAAGGGAGGATTAGAAGCTGCTATGCAATTGGATTGAAGATTGTGTCAGGCCGCCTATTTTCTTTTTTGTGCCCATGTTCAAGCTTCTTTTAGCATGTTGCCCTGTGAAATGTCTCCCATGCTTTTTATGTTGCTTCCTAATTGAAAAAGCAACAGATTTTTCTAGGCGAAATGATTCAATCAGAAACAATTTTTTTACACAACAGTATAAACGACCTGAGATAGTTCAGCAAACATTGAGTTTGATGCTTTTAAAAATACCTTAAGGTGAAATAGAACCTTAAGTTCTTAAAGTTTCCTTACTCAGCTTTCGTAACAAGATATCAAACAATTACATCATTAAAGTTGGCATATAATATGAATATCTCGAACATATCGGATATCTTATGTCTGCACAAATTCTCATTAACAGCTAAGTTAATCAATGTGGCCCATCCAGCCCACTTCACCTAGCAGCATAATAAGCTGGTACATGCTATAATTATGCACTCCAATTACTTTGGGCCATAAACGCAAACAACTCTACAAGCTAGAAAATCTAGACACACAAAACGTAAAGCTCCATTTACTGGATGGATAAACTATAGTTAGTTAGTTGGTGGAGTTACTAATACACAAAGCACTTCACTCAATGATGCAAAGCTGCAAAGTTCTGACCGTGTTGTAAAACTCCGAAATCATAAAGTTAAAGTTTTTTAATTGCGTGCGCGAAAATTGTTGCGTGCTGCAAGTGGTTTTGACTCCCTCTGAACGTTGGTTGGGTCAGTTCGCAATTAGAAAGCAGCAGCGCATCAAATACCGCATACGTTGCTAATTTGCATCATTCAAAAACACACACATAGAGCCATGAGAGTGGCACACACACACACACATGCTTAGTAATTGAGCGCTGCTTTGTGTGCAATTTATGCAATTAACATTGCAATTGATATGCAAAAAAAAAAAAAAAACACTTACACATACACACACACTCAAAACAATGGCCACAAACATTAAAAATGCATTTATTGTATTTTTTTTTTTTACATTTTTTGAAGGCACAGAAAGTGTTTTGTCGCTGTAATTAAAATTATATATTGTTAAAAGTCATTTTTAAAGCTCTAAAAAAGGAAAAAGTGTTTAAAATTATTCGAATATTAAAGTTTTTTAGTTTCTGCCTCAAGATTATACTTCTAAAAAATTGTTTATGGCAATACTATTACTTTTTTCTAACCATTATACCGTTATATAGTTACATAACACACTCAATTTGCATAATCAGTTTTTGGCAATTGGTTTGAAATCACAACACAAGAACAACAAAACAACGTCAAATATATGCGTGTTGTGTTGCGCTGTTTAACTAATCGAATCAACACATTAAGCACCGGGTTGCAATTAACAACAAATCGATTTTAAATGGCTGTCAATTTGTGTCCGTCACCCTACATAATAATTTGACCCGTGTTCCCGCATTAGTCATGCCACCATTGTGAATAAACCTAATTTGTTTTGAGCGCATTTTGATTGTTGCACCATTTTTGCGTGCACAAGGCGTGGCAGGAACAAAAGTTCTTTGGTCTAGTAAACTGCTAAAAAGCAATTTATAAATGTCAGCTGTGCGAATGCAATTAGCAATTTAACTATCTCTACTAATGGTCAATTACAACAAAGAACCTTGGAAAAAGTTCACGTCAGGACTTCTTTTTTTTTGTATATTACAAAATTAGCAACTGTCAAAGTGAATGACATTCATACAAATCTCTTCAAGCCAAGTTATAAATGATGACCTATATTTAAAACATACAGAATTGCACTTTAATGCAATTGCTTTAAGACCTTTTGCTTCCAAGAAAAGCAAATTAACAAGAACTTGTTTACATTGGCCAACAAGAAGATCAAATCAAAGCTGCTTTTCCAGTCAACTTGTCGTTGGTTGCTCTTTGCTTGCAGTTCTGGGAAAGGTCATAACAATCACTATTGAAAAGTTTTCAGGAACTCATTAATCACTGAAAAATAATGTAGTTTTTGTATGTTTATTATTTTTACTGCTGATGCTTTTGTGTGCTTATTGAACAAGGCATAAATGCAAACTGCACGAAAAATTGCATAGAAAAAGTGTGTGTAAGTGTGTGTGTGTGGTGCATATTTGGCAGTCAGATTTTAATTACAAGCTCAAAGAGGCATAGAAACCAAAATGGATATGCACAAATATTTGCATATTTGAGTGCGCACATCACCAAACATTTTGTGCGGGCAACTGATGGAATCTAGCGAGGTGAAGAGGGTGGGGGGTGTGAAGGGTATGTATGTGAGATGGATACATTTGTAGCATTTGAACAATGCAGGGCCCGATAAACTGCGACACATGCTAACAAAGTTAACAATTCCAGCACATAGTATATCGTCAAATGTTTTTGAATCGTAAAACAGAAATGGTTGCAAACAAAGCGGAAACTGAAGCGCAAGCGGCCATTTTTGTTATCGCACGCCATTTGCAATGGCTGCAGTATCTAGAGTTGTGGTGGTGCATCATGGTGGCAGCTAAAAATTGCGTTGCAGTTACAATTTGATGTGTGTCTGTGTGTTTGTTTGTGCAACCAACGGAAGTGATACATTTTGTTATATACATTTAAAAAACAACAAATAAGAAAGCAAATCAACAACAACAACAACGAGTATAATGATTTCAGCAGCGGCTGCTGCCCCAACCAAAAAGCGGAAACGGAAACAGGCAACGCGCTGCACACACACACACACACACAGTGAAACAACAACAACAACTAGCGCACACGAATGCATCAATTTCGACAAGCAAATTAAAAATGGCGGCTGTTGCATGTTTCATGCGCTTGCCACACACAAATCCCTACAACAACTCGGCTCACATGTGACGGGCAGCATTTTTGGATTTTGGTTTTGACTTTTGACAAAACGCAGCTGCTAAACACTCAAACACTCCAACACCCCAACACTGGAAATGGCCGCCATTTTGCAAGACATTTGCGGCAGCTGACACGTACGCGCCCGTTGAGGCGTGTCCTTGCCTTTAAGTTTCAGTTTACGACATGAAGAAACAGAAAATACACACACAAAAGACAAGACACACACACACATATACACTTACATAAGTGCCAATATTGAAACTTACGTGCTATGGTTTTATGTCAAATATTTTGTTGTTCTTCTTCTTCTTCGTCGTTGCGCGCGCTGCGTGATTTTGTGGCGTTTGTGGCTGAGGGGGTGGCTCTAGGGGTTGGGGGTCTGAGAGTAGGGCACATTTATCAATCCCCAAAGTTAAGCTGCAAATACAGCAGCTAAAAGTTTTCAACAATCGCTGTTCACTTTTCAACAATTGCATTACATTCAACTTGGGATATACTCGAGAAGTTTAATACAAGATTTCAACTTGAAAGCTGAAGCGGTGGCAAAAGGAAGAGAGAGCAAGAGCCAAGCGTATTAGGGCAATAAATGTATAAAAAAAAGCATATATATAAATCAATGGTTTGTGAGTTCTTCCTTCTTCGTCAAACTTGTGTAAAGTTAACTCAATTAATTTTATTCATAATTACATTAAAAATTAAATCAAGCGCGCACACTTTTAATAATAAACACATATTACTTAAATAGTTCAGTGTGTAAAAAATAAATATATCAATTAAATTACAGAGTTTTTTTTTTTTTAATTCGTTTGCATTTGTGTGTGGATTTTTTTCCTGCGAAATTACATGCGACAAGAGCGACGCCAGAAAATGGGAGCAAAATAAATAAAGTATAATAAAATGCAGCAGCAGTTTAAATATGTGTGGCATAATATTATTTTAAATCACTGCACTGCTGCTGCTGGTGGTACTTTTAGTTTTATTTCCACGCAAGTTTCTCTTATTTTTAACAAACGCACAAAAATATGCAATAAAAAAATTGTTTGGCGAGGCCACGCAAATATTGCGGCTGGATGCTTGGATGGGCGTTTATTGTGCGTGTGTGTGTGTGTGAGTGTGTGTGTGAGTGTGTGTGTTTGACATGCAAACCGAAAGTCTCGAGTGCTGGTGGCCTGTCCAAAGTGCAAAATTATGTGACACTGACAGCTACAACAACAACAACAACAAGCATCTGCTTCTGCTGCAAATTGTGCAGCTGCATTTTCGAGTGTTGTGCGTTGCTATTTAAGCCAAGTGCCACTCGTCATTTACAACAACAACAACAAGCCAGCCAGCAAACACGCACAGCAAATTTCATTTTAATGAGCGCTCATTGGCAACAACAGCAACAACAACAACAACAGGAGCAGCCACCGCAGCCAAAGTCATTAATAGCGCACAATTAAATCCATAATAATTCACGTGCCAAAGCATTTAAACATTCATTATATGGCCAACAGGCAGCACGGCCAGTTGCACAGAGCCCTCGCCTCACCCCTCACCACTCACCATTGTGGGCGTGTGGGGCACATATGTAAGTAGCAGGAGCCGCAGACTTGCCAATTGAGGGGCTGCGACAACATGACAACGCTTAAGGTATTAGGCCATGTTGTTGGATTTGCATTTTTGACATACGCTTAGGAGTAGATTACGAGAGAGAGAGAGAGAGAGGAGAGAGTTACAGGGGAGCAAAGCATTTAACACTTGGCCCGCAGCAGCAGCAGCCGCCGCATCTGCAACTCTCATTACTCACATCCGCTTCCGGTTGATCAGCTATTGATTCTCAATTATGGCAGCTGCTGTTGCCTGTTGTTGGCTTTTGCTGTTGCTTTTGCTGCTGCTGGGAATGCCAAGTGGCCAAGTCAAGTCAAATCGAAAGCAATTGACCAACAGATATGTCCAGAGGGTCCTCAAATCGGGCTTGTGGCAGAGAGATACTCAAGCTGATTGCAACGCAAATTGCAAATGTTGCCAGTTGTGTTAGGTTTATAGGGTATATAAAACATGCCAAGGAATATGACACACAACATTTAATTTAAGAAATTCAAAACTTGTAATTACGTTTAGCAAGTGTAATCCTTTCAAAATTCAAGCTAGGAATTGCCACAAAAATTTCTAGCATGGCAATGCACAAAATTATTGTAAAATATCATATTTCATTATATGCAGTACGTATATGAACATAACTTTGAACCAGGCAATGGGCGTTGGCGTTGGCTGCTGGGCGTGACGAGTTATTCCCCAAAAAATAACTTGAAATTTAATTAAAAAGTTTAAAGCATACATATGTGCGCAAAAGGAAAGCACAAAATAAATGCACACTCTGAGCACAAACAAAGATAAACAAACATATTATACTATATACATTTTGTTGCAGTCTGTGTGTTTGTGTGTGTGTTAATTAAAAGTTATGTTTAAGCCAACAATTTGCGCTAAGCGGGAAGCAGGTGCATTATTATATTGTTTGAAAAATGATATGTGTATATTTGGTTACAAGCTCTTGTTTGCTTTATGATAAAGCCGTGCTTACTGAAAAATTGCTTGGGGAAAACAAGTTGCAAAAGTTCTTATACACCAAAGTAATAAAATAACAAGGGCATCATAACAAATCCTTTAAAATTATTACTAATTAAAACTCAAAACCTAAGTGAAAATCCATTGCACAAATTGTTATCTTAAGTCTGGCCTGAAAGCAATTCAAAGCTGGCATTCATCTTCAAATATCCTTTGTGTCTATTAATGAAAGGACATGCTTCAAGGGCTGCACAACATTCTTGTGAAAATGCAAATTATTGCAAAATAAATGCAATTTATTATTGTATATTTGATTCAATTGCGTTTAGTCATTTGCAACATGCTCATTTTGTATACTGTTGCAAGGACTGCTGCTTGCCACTCACTCTGCTGTGTTGCTTCATCCGGCCACAATTTGCCTGGCGGTGTGACAACGTTAAGCAGCCGCAAAGAGCCGTCGCTGATAGCTTTAGCCTCGTCATCCCCTGCCCCCATCCCGCAATCAAGCAGCGAGGCGCGCTTAAAATATATTTTATTTTATTTTTTATATGAAAAATTTCCGATCTGGTTGCTCTTAAGGCGCTTTATATACATATATGTGTGTGTGTGTGTGTGTGGGTCTAAATTTCTTTTTGCACTTTTAACATTTTATGCTCAAAGCGAATTTTTCTTTTGCCTCTTCTTTTTGGTTGTTGTTGTTGTTCTTGTTGTTGACGTCTCAGCCATATAAAAAATGCAAATAATTTTTGCTAGCGCTTTACGGCCCGGGCCCAAAGCCTGATCCAGGCTCCCTCTGTATGGTTACCCGGTTCCTACTGCTACTGTTGCTGGTTAACCTCCGGGCTTGAATGGGGCACAACAGAAAAAAAAAAAAGAAAAAAAGAAGGAGCTGCGCGTAAAGTCAAAACGTTTTAATATTTATGGCACATTATATGGCTTGTGGGCTAACTTCAAATACACCCATACACCCCAAACAACAAATGATGATATTCAGCACACATGTTGTGTGTGTGTGTCTGGGCAATTTGGCAGCTCAGCTCTGCGTTAGATAAATGTACATTAGACAAATATACATATACAATTTTTTTCTTTCATATTTTTTGCTTTTCTTATTGCCTTGTTTTTTATGTTATGCTAAACGCAAGAAATCTTTAGGAAATCAAATAAAAGTGTCATAAATATAATTGCATATTGCAGACAACATAAAAGAAGCTTACTATTAAGGTTTCCTCTTTTTTAAAAGTGTTGCCACGCCACGTTGCATGAATGGAAGCAGATGTGAATGCTGCCCTTTAAAGTATGTAGCATCTACTTGGTGGATAGGCAATGTTGTATGTGTAGTTGCCTCCGTTTTTACGTCTTCCTTTATATACGCTGCAGTGAAGTGTCATTAGCTGAACTCTCAAAGAAGACTGCAAGGAAAACTCTTAATGCGAGGCTGTTGTGGCAAGGCAATTGCAAGACAATTTTTATACCCTGACGTAATGAAAACGTTAGTTAAAATGTTTTTTTCATTAACAAACGCACAAAAGCTGACTTGAAGCTGTGAATATTTTCAGCTAAAAGCTCTTAAAGCGCATTAAAGCTACTGAAGCTCTAAAAAAAAAGCTTTGCACAAAATCTACTTAAGACTTTGTTGCTTCTTTCAAGTAAAAAGCTCAAATTTTGAATGAAAGCTCTCTTAAGCTTGATTTGGTTCATTTGAAGCTCTTAAATTAATGAGCTTTTAGAATAAACATGCTTTTTTTACTACTCCTTTCCGTATAAATGAACCTACAGGGTATCTTTAAACGAGACTTTTAACGGCTTGTTAGTCACACAGAAACCGCCAAGTTGAAAACACTTGAAGAAGAAGAAGACAACATGGACTCAGAGCACAGAGACACAGAAGCAGCAGCAACATCCCGTTACAACAACAACAACAACAACAACAATATCGGAGGTGAAGAAGTTGCAATAATAAAAAAAAAAAAAAAAAAATAGCTTAGTGCGTTGGCTAAGTACCGTAATCAAAGTTTAATTACATGGCCATTGAGGCGTTGGGGCATTAGGGGCGTGTCCCTCTCACCCCCTCACTCATTCACTCAATTGCGAGGAAGTTCGTGCTTTATCTCTTCTTTTTTTTCTCTGCGCGCTTTTGAGTAATTACGGGGTTTTAAAGTCTGTGAAATGCGTTCAACTGCTTAATTAGACCCCAAAGAGAGAGAAAAGTTAAAGCTAAACGTTTACTAAACATGTATCTAGGTGCATAAACTGTTTTATTTTTCGAATGGCATTTGATAAAGTTAATTTATGTTTAACCTTATGCACGCAGCCGAAATAAACAAGTCATAAAATTAAATTGCAAAGCAATTCGTGCAGAACAAGCAGAAGCAGAGAGAGAGAGAGAGCTGAAAATAAACGTGTCATGCACATATGCAATAATGTTAACGTATGCGACTCTCTATGTGTGTGTGTGTGTGTGTTTGTATGTTGGTATGCGCGTATGTGTGTGTCAGCCATTGTTGTGCAACGCAATTTGTGGCCTGGCCGCATGTTACACATTGCAAGCTGACAATTTCATTTAAATTGCAGACAAGACATGCGGACAACAAATAAGAAGACGGCTATTAACATTCTACAAGACGAGCAAATACCCTATAAATAACACCAACGAGTGAGAGCAGAAATGCCGCATAGTTTGTACTCAGTTATTGATCTACTTTAATCTTCATAATATTTTGAGTCCTATATGCTCCTACTAACAGCTGCTTTTGGCCAAAATTACTAGAGTCTTGTTTTTAATGCCTGCCTGAACCCAACCAGGCATTCTCATGGCTTACCAACTAAACATGACAGCATTTTGAAACATTACGTGATTTATTATGTAAAATGTACACACACACTCGCACACACACTCGCACACACAATGACAAATAGTTGTGAGACCACATAGAACATTGGCCAGTGATTAGGGCTACAACAAATATTCGAGTTATATAATTGAAATGCAATTTAATGAACAACAAATATGGTTGATAATTTAACATAAATTATTTCTAGATTGGCAGTTGAGAAACTGTAGTTAGAAATAAACAAATGTAAAAGCCACAAAGTTTGTCAACTGTCGAGCCTATTTAAAATGTCAAAAAGAAAGCCACAAAAATAGTAAAGATGATAAACAGGTTTAAAAGCAAAAAAAAAATCATTATCAAAAGTGTTTCTGGTTTTTTGTTCTTGGTCATTGACTGCAGAGTTCGAGTTATGTGTGAAGCATCGAAATCGATAAATAAATTGCACAACAATCATACGCCGTGTGGCACACACCCAAGCCCAATGTGGCAAATAACGGCAACTGCTTTCTAGTTGTAATGGTTTGGCATTTGACTTTCGGGCCGAGGACCAGACCAACTGTAATTGGCAGCTGACTGCTACTAGAAGCATGCCCCAAAGAGATGAGGGGGGGGGGTTGGAGGTGATGGTTTTACTAACTGCTGTTCAAAAAGTCCATTGGTAAACGCACAAAGGGTGGGCGGTGTTAGGGGGCTGGGGGTAGGTAAAGTGCAATCAAACATGATTCAATTGCCAATATGTATGTTTGTTACTATAAAATGTCTGTGTGTTGTGTGTGTGTGTGTGTGTTTGAAGTGGTCCTGGGGTACAGCTGTGAATGGTGAGTGGTCCAGTGGTTGGTAATCGAATATTGATTAAGTGCACACGGCAACAGCAACAGCAGCAGTGGCAGTGGCATGTTGCAGTGGCAGCAACAGCAGCTCCGTAAAGTGCCACTGATATTGCAGCTTAACGTTGATAATGCACAAGATTTTTGCTGCCTCTTGCTGCGAGAGAGAGAGAGAGAGAGAGGAGTTTGAAAGAGAGTTAGAGTTAGAGAGAGTTGGCAGGGCGGAAAATTGAAGCATTTGCTTGGATTGTCCTTTGTACCGTTTTTGTTGCTGTTGCCCCCCTCACTCCCTTCACCAGCCAACTGACCGGCAAGTTTTTCTGCTGTTGTATTTTTCTATTTTTTTTTTTTTTTTTTTTTTTTACTCGTTTTGGCAATGAGTTTTGATTGCTTTTGCCTGGGCATTTGGGTGCACTGACCCCATTTCCGCTTGTTATCGATTTGACGCTCCTCTCTGGACCTCTTTCATGCAACAGCAGCAGCAGCAGCAGTGGCAAGGCTGCCAGGCAATTGCCGTGTCGCCTTTTTTATACATGCCTTTTGCCTTGGCTTGCTTGGCACTTGACAGCCAGCCGGAATTTTCTTTTCTTTCCGCTTTGTTTGCGGGGCTAAGGGAGATGTGAGAGTCTGCATTAAGTTTACGGCATTTCATTTGTTCGAGTTCCCCTCGAAATGCGGCACAAAAGCGCAAAAGAAATCTAAAGTCAACTAAGCTAAGCACATACTTTGAATAGAAATTGTGTCCCAGTGGCCATAATTAATATGAATTTAAGCATGAAATTATACTAATTAAATATTTGTTAGAGAAAAGTAGTTGAATTTACTTCAAACCCAACTCAACTTAAATTATTTTCATGCTTTTTAAGTTTTACAAAAAACATTGCCACAAAAAATTGCAATATTTAAGCGTTGATTAGACACACAAAAAAGGGGTAAAGAGAAGGGTAAGGGGGGACAGCACACCCTTCGTTAATTCAATTGATTAGTTGACTGACTGCTGAGAGTGAACGCAAACCAAAAGCTTGTTTAGTGGCACTTCAGCAATTTTCTAGTTTCAATTCAATTTCATTTTATATACACACAACATCTAGTTCTGCATTTTTCGACATAAAATTCACGCACACAACCCCTATAAAAATAATCAGAGTACAATAAAAAAAAAAAAAAAAACAACACAAGCACAAAGTCCCTTGCAGCATGCCCAATTGGACAATCTGCCACTTGAGCACGCAGTAAACCAAAAAATGTTGCTGCTTTCAAAAGAAAATATGTTTGTTGTAGAGTTTTATGCAAAATTAATGAAATATGCAAGTGTTGGTGGGGGGGAGGAGGAAGGGGTTGGTTGACAAGCGAACTTCGACACAGCCAAAGCTGCTGTTGATGGCGTTGACATCAGAAGTGGCGTTTGTTGTTGTTGCCCTGAAGCCCTGCCACAGAGAGAGAGAGCACAAGAAGCTCAAGTTGAAGCTTGCAACAGCAGCACTTGAGAGCGTGTGCTTCTTGTTGTTGTTGTTGTTGCGGCTTTCTAGATTTTCCAAGCCACTTTCGCCTAATATTCAGCATCAGCTTCTTCATCTTCATCTTAACTTAAATCAAAAGCAACAACAACAACAACAGCACAGAACTTTTTACTGGCAAAACTATTGAGCTAAAGTTGTTGCTACTGCAACTGCTGCTTGTTATCATTGCATTTTAATGCATGCAACTGACAATGACAAGAGAGTTGAGTTTAAGTATATGAGGGCAGGGCGAGCAAGGGGGCAGGGCAGGGCAGGGAGGATGCAACGTCGGCCATATGGTGTCAAGTGGCATTTGAAAATGCTCTTATTTCCATTTTGTTTATTTATGATATGCGAGAGACAGAAACAACAACAACAACTTCTACGTCTGCTTCTTCTTGTAAGGCTTTAGAAGTTTTTCATTACACACACACACACACACACATGCAAAAGCCATTTATTCATTTTGCAAGGAAAAAAGACACATAAGAATGTTTAAGTGCATTTAAGATACAATTGGATTTGTTTGCAGCTGTATTAAGTTTATATATCAGAGGATAAGAATTTCGTTTTGTGCTGTAAAATACATTTATATTAATTATAAAATCATGTTTAAGCCTTACAACAATTTCAATCACAATCTAACACAAACAAATCCTGTCATTTTGTCAGTTGCATGCAAATATAATGTAGGATTATAAAAACTAATGCAATGAATATAATATTTCAAAGGTAGACAACAAGCAAAAGGACAGTGACAGTATAAAGTAAAAACGACACCAAAACTCGCTCAATTAAAATGAAATTTTCATAATAAAGTTTCACGCCACACGGCTGCAAGCTAAAACTGCAGCCTGCAGGGCTTCTTGCCACCGCAGACATGCATTGCAATTACCCAGACTCGGTTTTAAAATACTCCCCAAACATGCAATGCACTAAAACTGGCCAAAAACAGAAAGGGTTTGTTGAATTTTTGTTAACGTTTGTGACAGGCAAAAAAAAAAAAAAACTGAACCAAATCAAGCTTATATCAAAATAATACTAAAATATACAAACAAAAAATTAAAATTAAAAAAATTTTACAGGGTAATTATTGGTCAACCATTAAATGCAACTTTTTATAATTTGTTTGTTATTTGCGTCCAGACTACAGTGTGGGCGTTGGGCATGTCTAGTCTGTGGCATGTGGCAAGTGGCGTGTTCAGTTCAACGTCATCGCATTTGTACATGTTCTGACATTTTTAATACAATTTTAATTTGTTTATAACTTGAGACAGCAAAGTTCAGCTGGCACATAAAAAAGTTTTCAAGCGCCGCTGATAAATATCCAGTAAAAGGAAAATGGTTTATGCCAAACCAATTTCAAGTACGAAAAATCAAAACACACACACACACACGCACAGAGACAGATAAAAAGATAGACAGTCAAACTTCAAACAGAAGTTTCAACTTTTTTATATATTTATTTTTGTATTTTTCTAACAAAATGTAACACAAATCCTGCAAAGTAGAAAATAGAATGAAAACTTTGGCGTTTTATCTGCAACGCCAGCTGTTTGTGTGTCTCTGTGTGTGTGTGTGTGTGTGTGTGTGTGTGTTTGTATGTGGGCAAACTCATCATCAAACAAGATTATTTGATCAGAGCTGCCGGCAGCTAAGACACAGAGAGAGAAAAAGTCCCTTCGGTATTCCCTGCCCCTGCCTTGTGTGTGTGTGTGTGTGTGAACCACAGCCACAACAACAACGTTTTGCAAAGTTTTTGGCCAACGCACTCATTTGCTTTTAGCGGCCTAAACCGCAGCGAGTGGTGAACTTAATACAAATGAGCCAAGTTCTCAAGTTAAATCAAGCGTCAATGCCCCAAAAAGAGCGTAGAAAAAAGCAAAGAAGAAAAGTTCAGAACTTCGGATGAGATACGCATTTGACTTGATTTTTATATTATGATGCCTAGCGCTAAAGTTATAATCATGCGAGGTGCGTTTGTAACGTTATACACAGAGAAAAGACTAGTAATTGAATAGTTAATCAGCATAAATAAAACTATGCTAAGCACAGAGAGAGAAAGAGGAGCAAAACATTTTAGTAAAATGCTTGACTTTTACCTGACCCACAACTGGTTTGTAACCGAAACAATGTTAGCTTCCTACAGCTTGAGCTCATGTATTATTTGTAGCTCAGATAAAGCCCTGCCAGCAAGTAGTTGTGGCATAGCTGCAAGGGGCATGTGGTTAGATGCTGCTGCTGCTGCTGCTAGCAGACGCATGAAATTTGATTATGCGCCATAGCATACTTTTTTGGGACATTAAAAATGCAGCAGGCTGTGAGTTTAGGGGGATTCCGGCCATAGATTTTTGGCCATGGCCATGGACTTCAAGTCAAAATGCATGCAGCAGCATTTGTTAAACTTTGTTAAATTTTAATTTATTGCCATTCGACATAATTTATTCAACAAGAGCACACACAAGAGGCTGTTCCTCTCCCCTCTCTCTCTCTCTCTCGCTTGGTGTTCGTATTAATGGGCGAGTGGAGTGTGTGCGACAAGCGTCAAGGTTGAATCACTTTACGGTTCGTTTAATTTTCGCTCGTTTTGCCAACATATCGTGAACAGCAACAGCAACAGCGACTTTTACTTTTGCTTTTTTCTGTTTTCTGTTCTCCTACTTTCCGTTTACGGATCGTCAGCATTAATTTTCATTACGCGTCGCCGTAACGCTTCGGTTTGTTGACCATCATAGCTCGCAAGACCCCGAGAGAGAGAGAGAGAGAGAGAGGATGTGCCAAACAAATTGCTACATAGGACCCTTTTTGCTTTTATGGCTTCAACTTCGCGACGTCGAACCGAGCCGTTTTGGGCCATTTTTGGAAAAGTGTTGCCGTAATGGACCATTCTCTTTAAGTAAATCTAACCCGCAAAAGGTTCCGGCGCCTATTTCCTTGTCTCGTCTACTTTGAAGAGTTAATTGAACCACAGCAGGGCTTTTTATCATTGTACTTACAAGCGTGAAAAGAATGCGTCTTAATTTAAAGAATTTTGTAGTTACCTGCAAGTAGAAAGAAAAAAAGAAATACATTATTAGATATAGCCAAAGACATTACGAGAAGGTCATAAACTATCATTGAAAAGTGCACATAACTCATGCCTATCTATTCTGCAAACGTGTCAATAACGCAAAGCAGATTTTCCACCCCCCAAAAAAAGAGTAGAGGGAAATGGAGAAGGAAGAAAGAAAATCCAAATATTGCTGCATACAATTTGCACATCATATATCATATTGAAATGCGCATGAAATCAACAAAAGAAAACGCAAAGAAAAAAGCTAGTTTTAGCGTTTTCCCAATGTAGCGCGCAACGTGCAACGTGCAGCGTGCACCTGCAGCACATATTCTCACACACACACACACAACCCAACTAACCCAATTTAGTTGAGTGTGAAAATTGGCTTTCACCCGTTTCAAAATTCTGAGCTGTTCACACACACACACATACACATACATGCTAAACGAACTTTGCGCAGCCATTTTTGATATATATAAAAGAGAGCCCTTCCTGAAAGGAAAAACGAAAAAATAACTCACACACACACATATACACACAAACCTAATCGTTATATACTCACACTCACACGCTTACCCAGTTACTCACTCACACACTCACTTATGCAATGTGGCAGGGAGGGTTGGGTGATTTTTTCATGTAAACGCATGGATTAGATGAAAAATCAAATGCCAAAAGGAAAAAAGCCAGCAAAAAAAAATAGTACTCTCTCTGTAGCACATGCAAATGAATTCTGTTTAGTTAGGGGATTGGCATGTCACTAAAAAGAAGACTTATGCCGAAGTGTAAATACTCTTGTTAAACTTAACTACATAGCGTATACTTAATAAGTGGTTAGGCAACACTTTAAGTATCAAAAACTTTTAGTTACGAGCATAAAAAAGACCATGATAAAAACTTGGTTAGTTAAAAACGCGCCAAATGCATCATTCACTCATTTCTAACCGTTTTCCGTTAAGCCAATTGGCTTTTCGCAACTAGTACTAAAACATACGCAAATCGCTTTAGCAATTCACAATTACTTAAGCTGCCAGACAAGAACATTTTTGGTTTTTGGGTTTGGCTTTGGTTAGTTGGCTGCTTTTTATACTACTTGATGCGTTCAGTTTGGAAGCGAAATTGGTCTTTGCATTGAATATATTTGCATAAGAGATGCCGTTCGGGTTTAAGTTAGACGGCGGTCTCGCTTTTATTGAAAAGTTCATCAATCTCAATCTTCCCCCCCAAAAGAATTTAATAAGTGGGTCAACAAAAGCGACGTTCATTGAACCATTGAATAGTTAATTGATTCGCAGCGCTACTTTGCGACAAAAGTAACAGTAGGCAACAGACTAAAAGAGAGAAAAAAAACCAATTAAATTTATCACATGTCGAATGAAAATTGACAGACGACGACTTGTCGCCAAATGGAATGAGAATAAATGTGAATAATAATCAAGCGTCACAAAAAAATGTCAAGGCACTTAAATATTAAAAAAAAAAACAAAGAGTGTGTTAGTTAAAAGTGCACGACTAGGAGATACCCTGTACTTAGTTAAAAAAAATACCACTGCATTTAAATTTTAAAATTTCTTCATTTCTTGTTAAAATTCATCTCAAAAAAATCCATTTACTTTTTTAGCACTTTGCTCGACTTTTTTACAACCATTTTCAATGTATTCCTGGTTTAACGAGTAAAAGTGGCAAACATTTATGGCACATTGTTGTTGCATTTAAATTGGCAAAAAGTCAATTAAACATATGCCATCCAGTGCACATTTAATCACCTGTAATCCAAAGCGAGTCGCGCGTTAAATACTGACTGGCATAGAGTCAGAACAGGCAGACAAAACGAGTAAAAGAGAAATCAGGGACACGCATGATGCCATTAATGGCTGTCGGCAACAAAAAAGGCAGGAGCTGACATAAAAACCTAAAGTTAATTGAACTACGCTTACAAATATCCTGTAAAAACAAATTGTTTGGATTATGGAGAAGGAAGTTTGCATAAACTAAGTAAGAAATTAAGTTAGATTTCGGTGCTCAGTGCAGATATTATTATTATTGTGTTATTAAATGGATTTTCATATGAATAGATTTCAGACTATAAAAATATGGTCGGTCACACTGTTTGGAAAATGGCTGCTGCTGTCGATGTTGATACACCAATGGAAGTTGTCGTTGTTGTTGTTGTTGCTAATTTGTAACGCATTTTCTTATCAATTGTCGCAATGCATACGATTTTCAGACTGTAGACTGTCGTATGTAGAGAGGAGAAAGGAGAGGGAAGATGTCATGGATGCTTGCGTGCAAGTGCCGATGCACAGCTTGATACTTTAGCCACAGGCGTGGCAATCTACCACAAGTTGTTGCTGCTGTTGTTGCACACAAGCAGCAGAAGCAGTCAGCTAACGAGCAACAGCAACAGCAACAACAAAACCCACAAGGCTATATATGAGGATGAGTGGCTCTGAATCCTGCTTCTGCTCCTACTGCTGCTGCTGTTGCTGTCTGGTGTCGGCTTTTAAGTGTCATAAATGAGAATTTATTCGGCCAGGCATTGTCATTGTAGCAGACAGCGTTGTTGTTGCTGTTGCTGTCGTTTGCTGTTCGCGCCGCTCAGGTGGCAAAAATTTTCCAGGCTGTCAGACAACATGGCTGCCAGGAGGTTGGCAATTTTGCCATTTGGCCTCTAGAGTCGTATGCTGCAAAATCTGTACTGTTATTGTTGTTATCGTTGTTGTTGTTGTTGAGTTCATGAACTCTGTCCATAAATTTCATTAACAGCTGCTCTTATTGTTGTTGTTGTTGTCACTGCGACAAACTACAGATTAGCTTAGATATAATATATAATATTAGTACAATATAAATAATAATTACGCATACGCAATGTTGGGCAGCAGAGGTATATCTATTGTGTTCCACACAATGTGGCATGCTTTTGTGATTTTTTGATATTCCTTGCAACACACACACAACACATATTTTGTGGCACAGTTTCTTGTTGACAATGGACACAAAATAGGAAATACTTGAACCATGTGCCACTCTGTTGCACTGGTTGCATGTTTCGGTCAGCCAAGCCCTCAACCCCAAGAGTTCAGGTCAGACTGACCCACTGACATTTACACACACACACACACACAATAAGAATGGCAGCTACAATAACAATGGCAATGTTAACGCTTAACGATTTTCTAGTGCACAACAACCAAAACTACAACCAATTTCCAATAGAACTGTGTGTATAAAAAAAAAAATATGATAAAAGCAGTAATAAATCCAATTAAATGTGCCACTAAAAGCTGCAAATTAAATATGTACAACATTTAACGCGAGTGTTTGTATGTGAAAAGCAATTTATTCAAATTGAGGGCTAAAAATTGCATTTATTCTCAAATCAAACTTGAGTTGCAATTTTTATAGCACATCCTAAATTCAAAGGTAATAAAATCTGACCAATTGTAGCTTAAACATTCGCACTTTGTGTTGGGAATACTTATTTCTCCCCTACCTTGCAATCTGCTTAAAATCAAGTTGAAACAATGACTGAGCAGCAACAACTGCAAGACACGTCCAACCAAGAAACAATCAAATTAAATATTTATATGCGGGTAAGAACCAGCAGCCAAAGACTAAAAACCAACACACAGACGGAGAGAGAGAGAGAGAGAGGAAAACAGCAAATAAATGTGGCGCAAACTAAAACAGACTTTAGTTGCAAGTCCTGCTGCTGTTTCCTTTTGCTGCACACCTCTCTCTTACCCCCCAAGTTGTAGATTTTTGCCTTTTGGCCGTCGAGATGCAACTTGAAAAACTTTTGGGTAAATATCAGCACACGCTGTCAAGCAAGTAGCAGAGAGAAAAAAAAAGACAAGCAGCTTACAACAGCATCACAATACGAGGCTCCAATTAGGGTTACCAGGGAAAAGCTTGTAAGCGTATGAAAAGAATTGTAGCATACTTTTAAGGGCATGCAATATATTAGCTGCAAAATAAAACTAATTAAGCGCGATGACAGCAGAGAGAATAAGTTTGTTTATGTTCACACAAACACAAAAACAAGACCATTAAATCAGCCTAATTTATTCCAAGCAGTACGAGTGCTTGAACATAAATGAGCTGATTATACTTAGTAAACGACCCTCGTGAAAAGCCTATTGGCTTGCTTGGAAAACATTTGCCGAATTAAAAATGATTTTATGCCAGACGCGTTTCAGAGAGAACATGTGAGTTGGAGTTTATTCAAACATAAAACAAGGCAGGCCAAACAGACACATTCTCAGATTCGTATTGGAAATTGTAACAGAAAATCAATTTAGGCATAAATGCTGCTGGTAGCTTGCCAGACAAAGCTCACAGAAACAAACACACAGTTGAACGTGCCTGGCATGTTTTGTCTGTGTGTTGTATGTAAATGTAGGCTCTCAGAGAGTATAAACAACGCGGCAAAGCGGAAAACTTCTTCCTTAATACAATCAGAGCATCGGCATGTCGGATGCAAAAAAATCAACAACAGCAACAACACTCGAATAAAATGAAATTTATTTGTTTCCTCTGACTTGCTTCAAGTTAAATTTGTTATAGGCGCCAGACATTTTATTTAACGCGCTCTTTTCCCCCCTCTCCTGCTTATCTGTCTGTTATTGTTTAGCATGCTATTTACGATTCCTTGAGACAAAGAGACCGAGAGAGAGAGAGAAGGCTCAAAACTTTCAACGCACGATTCACTCAACAAAACCCGCACAAGCTTTTTTAAGTTTATGGATGTGTGTGTTTGTTTGTGTGTGTGTGTGTGTGAGTGAGTCCTCAAGTTTGTAAGCAGGGGATAAGCGCAGTGAGCTAAAGCCAAATGTAAGCGCTGCCAAAGCTGCACTTAAACTTTTGATATCAATAAAGAAAAGAACGGGACGCCAAGCAAAAGTGTGTAAGCTCGAATGCAATCCGAACTGAACAACAATACACCAAAAAACAACAACAATAACTAGAAGAAGAGTTAGCACGAAAGTGAATTGAAAGAGAAATGCAAAGAGCCAAACTTAAACTCTGGCCAACTTTTGGCAGCCGAAAAAACAAACTAAAAAAAAAAAAGAAAGAAAATCTAATGCAAAACTGTCATTTAGAGTCGCTTTTATTTATTTTGATGTCAGCTGCACGTGCGCCACACTCAATGTGTGTGCTTGTGTGTGTGCCACGGAAATCATCAGGAAAAAAAAAAAAAAAAAAAAAAAAGAAGAAAATGGAAACCAAAAATAAAAAATGGCGACATGACAGGCGCACGTTTTGCCCACGTTGAAAACGAGGGCAAGCACTGGCGACAGGAAAGCACACAGCACAGACAGACAGACAAACAGACGGACAAACAAATGAAAAGAGACGGCAGATGAGAAACAGTATAAGTTGAATCAGAGAAAAAGACAGCCGGTAACTGAGTGAATGAATGAGTTTTGTGGAGTGCAGGCAGCAAAAGCAAAAGCTTAGGCAATTTATGGCAGGCGGCTTTGTGTGTGTGTGTGTGTGTGTGTGTGCGTGTGTGTAAATGGGTGTAGGGAAGAACTAAAAGTGATATGCCTGTGCCTTGTAGATGGATGATTGCTAAAGTCAAAAGGTATTACTTGTACTCTTAGACTCATTCAGTGCGATAATAACTCATACACAGTATGTGGGGATTGCTTACAGTTAGTTGTTAGGGGAGGGGAGGGAAAAAGGAATTGAAAGCTTGCCATGGGAACAAATAATGTCATCATGTAAAGCTGCATTAAGAGATCCAATCTGTTGCTTGATGATTTTTCTAAGAGCTCATGTGATGAAAGGCAATTGAATAAGAGAGGGAATCAATGAAGGAGATTTGTTAGAAACATAAACGAACTGATCAAAAGAGTTTAAATAAGTTCAATATTTGCTAAACAAACTAAGCAGTCGGTAAGTTCGTTCAGTTTAGTCATGTGGATCGTTCAGTTAGCTCATAAGTTTCGTTCAGTTGTTAAAGTTAGTTATTTGCTAAGTTCGTTAAAAATACCAAGGAAAACAAACGAACTAGATGAACTAGAATCAGAAACCTAGTTCATTAGTTTAGTTTGAAGTTCTTCTTAACGATTCTTTACAACTTTATTGATCATAGATTCAATTCCTTTTCCCACTCACTGAACTTGCCCAACACTTGCCAAACAAAATGAACGTCAGCTGCTGTTGTCACTTTAATTTCGAGGCAAGTAAAAAGAAATGGCTTTTTTTCCTAGTTCATAGTGACAACGGCGCGTGACACGAAACATGCAAATATGGCACATGTTACGAATATAGAGATAGAGACAGTTGGCAACAAGCTAAACAAAAAACAAACAAAAAAATAAAAAAGCGACAACAACAACGGCAACAATCAAGTACACGCCACTGGAGACACTTGGCAAACTGTTTGGCTTGATTGAATTGAATTATACAAGGCCTAAACGATAACAACAACTAGAGGATAGGGGGTGGATGAAAGGACACACACACACACACACACAAACAGTCGGCGCACCAACTGTCACAAAATCAATAAAATGGCTGAATGGAAAAAGTTTTTTTGTCGACCTACATCGAGAAGCTGAAACAACAACGGAGACGTTGCATGAACTGACCGAAACAGATAGAAAGGAAGAGGGAAGAGAGCGACAGTTGCGACCTCTGTAATTTCCAAGACAAGTCTCAACGGGCACATTAGCAACATGTGTTGCCCCTGCAGCAAACACAAGAAGAAACAGCAGCAGCAACAAATTTGTAGCAAGCTAAACTTAGGCAAGGAGCAGCAGCAGCAGCAGCATCGTCGCGTGTCCTTCGCCATATAGAATAGATATAAATAGCAATATAAAACACACACACACACACACACACTCTCGCCCCCATGCTGACATTTAGTCAGTCGAGTGGACGCCGCAGACATTTTGCGATAAATGTCAAGCGTATTTGAGATTTATGTGGGCAAGAGTAGAAGCTCTGCAAATAATTGGGTGTTGGGGCCATTCTGCTAACGGATTTATTGGGAGTCATGCTGCTAATGCTGGCTCTGATTACATTCGCAATATCACTTAGTCTCGAGACAAATTTGCATTTCGCCAACACACAAAAAGCTAAAAACTTCTTCGCTGTTAGCCAAAAAAATCTTCAAACTAAAAGGATTAGATTTGCAATGTGGCTTAAGTCGCTGCTGCTGCTGCTTCTGCCAACAAATGCTGTCTAAATATTTGTGGAGAAAATACGCTTTTTGGTGTTGACTTTTCAAGTTGAAGTTTTGTCGTTCGCGGGTTCACACTGCGTATGCGCAATAAAAATCAGTAACAAATTTTTCGCAATTGGACAAAGCAAATACCATGACACAATAGTGCCAAAAAGTAGAGTAAGCAGCAAAAGAAGCGTGAAAAAAAAACTGTGCAAAGTGTTCTTGATGAGCGGTTTGCCACTTCAAGTGCCACAATTGCTGGGAGGGGGGTGGTAAATAGAGAAATATAACTGCAAAAAGGGGTTGGGGATAAAGGGGATATATATAAAGTGAAAGTTAGTTGAAGAGTGCTGTTATCCATAAATGGCAGATATTAATGTTCTATTAAACTTTTGGAAATGAAAAGGTTTAAAAAGAAACTCTTCGTCTAAATAAACTAATATTACAAACAAAAAAAAAATAAATAAATAAATAAAATAAAAAATAAAAACAAAAAATCCTAAAAGTTTTCTAAAAATAAAATTTAAAATAGTTTCATTTGTTAAAATAAGCATTTCTTATTTTTATATCTAAATAGGGGTTCTTTTAAAATATTTCAGGTAAAATAAGATTTCTATATTAAAAATCCGTTCCAAATTAAATCAAACTAAATTTTTATAAACAAGAACTCTTTTTGGAAATAAAAAACCAAATTTTTCTTCACATTCTACTTGGTTTTTTAATCTTTTCCCAGTTAGTTCCTTTGTTGTGGCAAACTTAATATACCCTACACATAACTTGCTGCAAAACATAATAATAAAAAAAAAAAAGGAATGCATCAACGAAGCAAAGGAAAAACGAAAAGAAAAAAGCCCCACAACAATAATGTACGATAGAGTGAAAATAAAGAGGAAAAGGGAAAGCCTGCAATGGAATTACAAACAAAAGGATTCATTAACAAAGTAAAAGATGGAAAAAAGTGCGCAAAGAGCATTGAAATGAAATGAAATGAACGGCAGCCGAGAGACGAAGTTAAAATTGAGATGGTAAGGATGGATGGAAAAGTGAGGTTTTTTTTTGGGGGGGGCAGAAGAAGAAGGCGAAGGCAACCAACCGGAAGGAAGAAGAAGAAGACACACACGTTAAGGGACGACAAGTGCAACTCGGTTGAACGATGCTGCACTCCTTGACTCCCCCTCCCTTCTCACATATCCGGTGCGGAAATAATAAAAAGGGCGTCAAGTGCTACCAATGTTGTTGTTGTTGGCAAAACCAGTTAACAAAGGAGCAGCAGACTGTGTGTGTGTGTGTGTGAGT
Organism: Scaptomyza hsui; assembly: GCA_018152825.1. NCBI lineage: Eukaryota > Metazoa > Arthropoda > Insecta > Diptera > Drosophilidae > Scaptomyza > Scaptomyza hsui. Next base: position 11,390,364 of record JAECXO010000002.1, read on the forward strand.
TAGTTTGCAAAGTCAAATGAAATTTAATTTTGCATAATAAATGACTAAAACATATTCACAATGTCATTACACACAGACACACAAAGGACAGACGCATTTATTACCTTGGCCAACAAGCGGCGCCGCAGGCTTTGGCACTAACAAAAAAAAAAAAGGACAAAAAGAGGTTAAATATACTCGTTTTTGCATATGACGCTACACACACATACATATGTAATCGTGTGAGCATACTGAAAAAAAAAGAGTTGGAACAGGAGTGGAGGGAGGAGTAGGAGCCACAAAATGATTATCTAATGCCTTGGCACAGTAAAAACGAAATTATTTTTGTGGCCATAAAAACATCCATCCATCTATGCAGCCATCCACACATGGATATATTCGCATATGTATCCAATGTTGAGTAACTACAGCGTGTTTCCATCCGGCTCACATTCATCAAAGCCGCCATCTCTCATATATGCTATATATTTGCATTTACATTTACATTGTACAAAGTACAGTGGTTTAAAACATATTCGATGGTACGATTAAAAGCTTACGAAAGCTCATTTTTTAAGCAGCTTTGCAAATGTTATTAAATTTATTTACTCACTCAATTTAATCCCTTGCAGCTAGACTTTTGCAAAAGCTTCTTTTGAAAGCTCAATTTTTTAAGCAGCTTTGCAAAAAAGTTTATTGCAAAGGTAATTAAATTACTTGTCAAGTCAATTTTAAGCTTTCTAATACCACTGTACGCAGTCCTTACACAATATAAGCCTGCGTAGATTCTATCTGGGCAAACCAACCACAATAAAAGTTGACTGTATTTTACGTATTTTGCCTGCTGGTATTTTTGCATTCATATGGATGCCATAAAATTATGGCTCGTTGAAAACTTTTTGACGGGGCGAGAGGAGTTGAAGAGAAAAGCACCGCATATACATACATACATTTTTCATCTGGCAATTTTTGTAATTTGTGTTTTTCTGTATTTTTGTAGACTACAAACCACACACAAACAATTTTATTGGCCTTGGAGGAGAGTGTGTGTGCCGAGTGTAAATTTCATGAAACATCCATAAATATTGACATTGGGCTCTTTGTTGCATTCCTCAAAATTTATTTTTGACTTACTTTGTATACAATATGAAGCATTTGGATGGTTGAAATAATTGTACGTACCTGTAAATAAAAGAGATGAAATGTTAGAAATTTATTTAAATATAAGGGTAAGGGTTTAAAGTAAAGAAAGAAATTATTTTTCACTGCATGTAGTAACAAATGTTCGATGGCTAATCAAATAAAATTTCGGTTTTAACCTATTTCAACCAGAAAATGCGTCAATATGTTAACCCAATGCCGTGGGCGCAGTTCTTTTTGTATACATATGCAAATAAAGGTGAGGCAGGATAGACAGACAGACAGACAGACATTGTTTTAGACAAATTGATGTGGCAAAAGGCCAGCTAAACAAAAGAAAACACGCACACACACATTGACAGTGTTTTTGTGTCCATTGTTAACACATTTACCCAAGTTGATCCTTTTTGAACCGTTAAACAAAAGCAGCTCATTTGTCATTGTCCTTGGGTATTATTCAAAGTAGGGCCTATGAACTAACAAAAGTGCTTCAAACTTGATTATAAGTATAAATAAATAGTTTAGTGCTTAAAGCAAATGTGCAGCACTTTAAATAAGGATTTTATTTGATTTTTTTCTTTCTTGGTATACAATTTATGATGCGTTTGGCATTTTAATTAAATTCTACGCTGTTTGGGGGCGCAATGCAAACACATTTATTATTATTATTATGTATTATTATTTTTGCTGTATGCATAAAACGTGTAATTTATTGCATAATTAATGTCACATACTCTCGCATCTTGTTTTTGTTACAATGTATGTATGTGTGGGCATAAAAAGCATTTAAAGTTAATTAGTTTGTTTTTGCATTTGACACGTGACGCTGAGTTAAAAACCAAACAAACCCTTCAAAATGTCACATTTAAAGGTTTAACAAGATATAATTTATAATAATATAATTGTTAATGTGCGCTGTAGTTTAAATTTTCTACTTGCAAGCGATTTATCTATTGCATTATCTTCTAGGAAACAATCATTAATATTATAAATAAAATTCGCCAATTATTTACATTTCCGTATGTTGACTCATAATCCACTCACTTATCAATCAACAACAATCAATTGAAGCGGGTCAATTATGTCTTACAACAAGTCTGGTATGCAAATGATATGCGATTACTTGACACGCTGACCCTCCCGCCCCCTCCTGCCCCCCTACTGCCACAAAACGCTAACAAAACAAAACAAAGCTGGCCATTGTCTAAAAAGTTCTCTGGGTTCTCCCCTCATTTGTGGCCAGGGTCTGGGCAACCCTTTCAAAACTAATTGCAAGACAAAACAAACCATTTACAAAATGCTTAAATGACACAACCGCAAAACACGAGAATATGAGACGAAGACGGGGTGTGTGTGTGTGTGTGTGTGTGTCTCGTACGAGGCTGTGGCCAACATGAATGTCTGGCCGTATTATCTAAGCTTATTTCCTCATTAACTTGTGAGGGGGCGCAGAGGGAGTGAAGGAAAGGAAAACTCAAGAGTCGTTGCGTTTTCGCAAATGTCTTTTGGCTTGTTTTTGTAATCTTCATTCACAGTCTTTTTCTGTCGTCGTCGTCGTCGTCGCTTTTGCTCTTGTTACAGTTTGACTGCATTTTTCATGGTCAGTGCACAGCTTGCAAGGCAATGCAAAATGTAGAAAAAGACTTTCTAGGTGAAGAAGAGGGTAGACTTTTGAGATGCGCTGGAAAAGCTAAAGAAAGTTTTTTAAAGCTGCTTCAAGTCTGTTTTTAGCTACTCCCCTTTGTTATACTTTATTACAGGGTATGTATATCTAATGAAAACATTATGACACACGCGATATAGTCGTGCAGAATAGTTAAAGCAAAGCTACGCTAACAAGCAGCTTAAAATGCACAAGCAGAGTTTGCTTTTTGCCGCGTGCAACACGGAGGCAAGCAGCGGAGGCAGGCTGGGAATTATCTTCCAGACAAGTTGAGTGCCGCAACAACAGAGACGCAAGGGGGGGGGCAACAGATAGAGTCAGCGCAGAGACAGAAAGACAGACAGACAAATAGACAGACAGTTAGTTAGTCAGTCAGTCGGTGAGACAGATACAGAAAGAGAGGGAGAAAGAGGGGGGCGCCGCAGAGGACTCATTAGCATATGCCACAAGTCAGTCTGGCGCTCTAACTGACGCTCGGGGACAGGGGTGGAACGTAGCTTTAGGGGTTGGTTGAGTGGTGGCATGCCATGGCAACATTTTGTACATTTCTTTACACGGGTTTCTTTTTTTGCACCCCTTTTTTTATATATTTATTTCACTTTTTTGTGCCGTGCTTCGTTTTCATGCCACGCACAATTAAAATGTTTTGCTCATTATTCGACGTGTTTAATTCGTTTACCTGCACAAATTTAAGTTTTTTTCTTCTTCGCTCTCTTTTGCATACAAAAATAAGCAAAGCGCTCTGCTTTAAATTATTGACAATTAATTGGATGAACGTGTGGAAAAATGAGTAAAAACAAATAAATAAAATTCACGTTTGTGTATTAAATCAAATAAATACAATTTATATGTGGAAACGAATATAAGCAAATCAAATGCACGCCAATCGATTACAAAATGTTGATTTAAGCATAAATGTGAACGCTTAAAAGTATGCAATATTTATATAAATTTTTAGGGGAATGAAACTATTTAAGAAACTTTTGTTTTAAGGGCAATCAAAATTGAAATTCTTTCCATTTACATCAATCTTAAACTATTTCCGAACATCAAATACAAAACTCAAAACAAGCAACACACACAAAATTGGGTCGTTATATCAAAGTGTATCAAAGTCTATGCCATATCAAAGTGTTTTTAGTTTTTGTGGTTTACAAAGGAAATCGACATGGTTTTTTTTTTCGGCTGTGCCAAATCAAATTGCGTCATTCAAAGTGCAGAAAAAAAACAATATCGAAACAAGCACAAAAAACTTTTCTGCCCCCTTCCAGCAAATTGGGTCAGCTATTGATGATGACGCCTGGCCACAATCGTTAATTTTTATTATATTGCGCAATGTATAATTGGCTGGCTACGATATAAACCCCCCCCCCCTACCCCATCTCAAATTGCCCCTTGAGAGCCTTCTTAATGGGCGCCACACACGATATGTCCTGGGAAAAGCCAAACACCAATCGATTTTCAGCACCTTTTCCGCCATTTTCACTGGATTTTCCCCATGTGCAACTCAAATCGAATCATTGGAAAATTTACATGGCCATAAAAAGGCTACATATGTACGTAAATATATATATTGTATATAGTATGTATGTATGTAAAGCATTCAAGTAGCTTGTTAAATCGTTCTACAAAAAGAGCCACAAATGAATAATTCGCAATGCGCGTTGCTCAATTTATTGAACACATTTTGTAAGAACTTTTCACGTGTATTTTTACGCTTTCAGCAGTAATTAAAAAAAAACAGAGACAGGTTAAGATTTTTATTTTTTTTATTTGGTTTTAAATGAAAAATTCTGTTGATTCCGAATGCTTTTTAACTGTAGAATATTTAAAAACATTGTTGCTTAATACCCTTGCTGAAAAGGTGAAAATGCTTTAAAAATTTATATTATTTTATATGACAATTTGTTCAACTCAAAGTGTTTTTTTTTTTTTAATGCCATCTTATTTGGGAATCATTAAAAAATATTGTATCTCAACATTTTAAATTATTATGCTGTCAGTTTTTATTTAACATGTTAAACCCCCAAACCAAAATAAAGACAAACAATTTGCTTTATCAATATTCATGATTGACGTGGCCATTTTTGTGCACCCAATGTGTCCATGAATATGCAACAAATGTGAGTCCAATTTGACCAAGTCAACAGCAGCAGCTAATTTTGGAATATGCTTTCGGCAAATGAAAAATAATGCACAACGCTGCAATCTGACTTTGCAATTTTCCAACTTATTTGGCATGAAACAAAAAAAAAAGAAATACGAAACAAGGAGAGTTGAGCTGTGGCGCCAATTGCAGCTGATATGCCACAAAAGCAGACTCCAATTTATTCACACGCGACTTTTTATTTGAGCTTCGACTCCTTTTTGTGCTCTCAAGTTGCACACACGTGCCAAGTTGCAAATGGATTTGAGGCACGACGAGCATGCGAAATTGAAAACTTTTGTTTGCACTGCGGCATGTGGCATCCGAATAGTGCAAACAATAAGATCAGCAGGTGTCTTCGATATATGTATATAATCAAAGCAGGAGAGTTATGTGTCTGCAAAGTAGTCGAAAATAAATTCGGGTGTTTAGAATTTGAGAGCTTTTTATATCCAAACATTTTGATCATACTTTTGAGATATATAGATTGAGATAAGGATCTAGTTGAAGATAAGTAGTATAAGGATGAGTATCTTATCACACAAGAGATTCTAGGTTTGATATATATTATAAATATTTTTATACAAAGTTCTGCTTAAATTTCAACAGCAAACAAACATATTTTTTAAGGATGTATGTCGATGTTGTTTGTGTGTGTGTGTGTGTGTGTGTGTGTTTGTGTGTGTGCTCGTTATGCAACCCACATAAAAACATAGTGAAAACAAAGTCTTAATGTCGATAGTGAAAGGTAGAACTGCAAGAGGCTGCTGCAGCTAAAAGTTCTACGAACTCTATGACTGTTCTACATCTATCTTGACTTTCTATGGGCAATGTGGCAGCAACAACAACAACAACTACGACTAGGACTAGGACGTTTGCTGTCAAAAAATCTTCAATTAAAGGCGCAAAAGCACAAAAGCTGTCGCAGAAAAAAAAGCAAAAAAAAAGGGGTAGAAAATGGGAACACAGCAAGAGAAGAAGAAGGAGAAAAAAAACACACATACATATGCAGTGTGGCGATATGGGCGGCAGAGGTGGGCGTGTGTATATATTTTGGCGCCAGGCGCGCTTTACAGTTATGTATGTATGTATGTGTATGCAGTCATATCGTTGTAGACGTTGCCTCAAATGAGCGACGATGCGAGCTGAGCTGAGCCGTGCCACACAGAGCACATTGCAAGACAATGATGTCAGCTGCAGACCAGACTTAACTGCAGGACAGCAGGCAGCAGGACAGCAGGGAGAGGGGGAGGGCATTCAACATCCGCCAGATATACTTTTATTCAGAGTTAAAAAATAAAGTTGTCCAGATGTTTGTGGATGGATATTCATTGTATTCACATTTTGTGATTGTCATTTTGTAAACGTATGTGTGTGTGTGTGTGTGTGTGTGTGTGTGTGTGTGTGTGTGTCAGTCAATGCATGCAAAGTTTGCCCAACTGCTGATAAGCAACGGGAATTAACTGCTGAATGAGCTTTTCTCAGTCTCCTCTTCATTTTTCCATCCTTATGCAGGATGTGGGCAGCTGCACACACACTCACACACACACACACACACACTCGCACACCCTTACGCTTAACTGCTTCATTTTCACTGTAGAATTTTTCGAGCCTTTTCCTTTATGAGTGTCGTCAAAGTTCCGTTTTTTGCCATTCTCTCTCTCTCTCTCTTTCTCTCTCTCTTTCTCACAAAGTGAACGCTGACTTTTGGCGCAACTTTGAAGTTCCGCTTTGTGGCACAATGTGCTGAAAGGCTTTATGTCTCCATAGCTTTGACAAGACGAGAATTTTCACATTTGTTAGAAACACACACCCAAAAAGAAAAAACAAGTAAAAATGCGGTTCAAAGCGGCTTAAATGCCAAGCGGAATGTCAATTTGAATATGGGTGAAAAGAAAGCATGGTAAAAGGTTTTAGGCCAACAAGGAGTTGTTATCAGATCAAAGTGCCTTTGGGGCAAGTACAATGTTATTAGCCAGCTTTTGACTTTGGCCAAGTGATTATCACTGGGATTTCAGTTTCAGTTAACAGAAAATGACATCAGTCAAACATGATTCAATTTAATGTTCGTCTATATCACGTTTCGCCCAAAGAAAAACACGACGCAATTTATGGAAAACGCAGCGCAAAAACATAAACAAACAAAGTAAACAAAGCAAACAAACCAAACACGAGCAAATGTGATGATGATATTCATACAAGCAAACAAAAATATAAATATGAATTTACTTCCTTCAACGGGAAAACCAAATACACAAAAGCCAACGCCCTGATAAACGCCTAAAACTATGCAGCGACATTTATGAAATTGGTATTTTTGCATGTCACCAAAAGCCAAAAACAACAAATGAGAAAAGTAAATAACTCGACAGTACATGTGGCAGCCCTATGTGACACAGTGGCAACGCTGTTACCAAGTGCTTTTAATTGAAACAATCGTTGACATTGAATATCAAGTGTCAGAAATTTGCACATTTTTACGAGCCTCTTACTGCATGCGTTACCTATGCACTTCCGTTTCATCACACACTCATGCACTCTTATATGGTCATCGGGGGTTTTTATGTGCCTTGCATGGCAATGGGCTTTGCAAAGCTTTGCTTTAAGAGCCGAGGCGAGGCGCACTCTGCACACTAAGCAGTCAAATACAAAGTGTATCTAAGTAACAACTTTTGTATACCCTAAAAAGGGTTAGTGAAGTGTATAGTGATTTCTCATACAATACATGAACTTTTTAAGTAGAGTTCTCAAACGTTCTTCTGTTTATCGCTTTTAGCTCAACTATTTCATTATGTCGCTTTATTAATGACAAAATCGTTATGACCGGCCTTGAGGTTAGGGCAGAGACACTATAAAAATGCTCGTGTGCACATAAAGAATTAGCAACTAAGTACGTGGCACATTCCCAAATGGGCCTGGCCCAAACGTAAGTAGGCAAGTACATGATTAAAAATGCAAAGAGCGAGAGGGAGAGGGAGAGGAAGTGAGAGAGAGACAGTTAAACAAACAGACTGAGAAACATTTACACATTCAGAGCTGCAATGTGTATGTGTGTGTGTGTGTGTGTGTGTACGAAAACTTGGGTGCCTGGTCATTAAACTCGAGACACGAGCTAAACGTGCATTAGGGGGTGGTTGTTGTTTGAAGAGGTGGGGGTTGGGGTTGGGAGGAAGCCAATGGAATGCAGAACGTTATAGACTTAGAGAAATTCCCCATTTACTTGTGTGGAATTTAGTGTAATCTTAATCCGATACAGCTGAATGCCGCAACGTATTCAATAATCGTATTGAAAATGTGCAATTCATCAAAATGTGGAACAATTTAATTCGATACAGCAATTGGAATGTTAAGTATTGTTGAGGGTAGAGCTTAACAAAAGTGTTTCATTTTTTAATGAGGTGTGAAACATAATTGTATTAATAAATTGCATATTATTCAGTTAAAAGTTCGTTAAATCGTTTAAAGAAAAATATTTTTTAAATATCTTGCGAGCCATTCAAATTGATCTTTAACATTCTGTGAGTATTTGAGTTTCAACTTTAAATAATTTTGTTAATCCTTTATCTTTAGCGTCCAACGTTTTAACGCTTTAAAAACATGATTAAAGATTTCGTACTTAATTCATTATAATATATTGTAATGCATTATGTTACATATTACATTACATCAGTCACAAAGGATTGCTTTCGTTGTTGTTTTATCCTCAAAGGATCGACAAGCGTATCCAAAAATTACAGCTTATAATATTTTTATTATTTTATTTTCTCTTCTTCTTTTCTGGTACATTATTACTTGGCCTTCAGCGCTGCTTTCAAAACATTTCATGTCGCACGCTTGGGGAACACGGCTCAAACTATGCCCCACAACAACAACAACAACAACAGCAACAAAGAGAACAACAACAACAAGAGCAAACACGCAAATGCATAATGCTTATTATATATACTGTGTGCCAAAATGAAACTCGCAACACATTTATGCTAATTTTTGTTGTCGTTGTCGTCATCGTCAACATCCTTCTCCTTCTCTCTCTCTCTCTCTCTCTTTAGTTTTTTTTTCTGGGTTCTCGCATGTTGTTTTGGCCCTGTTCCTCATCGTCCAGCAGTCTGCAGTAATTTATGTAAATTTTTCATCAGCCTCTGTGGGTTGCCCAGCTGGCTGGTGGGGGTGGTGGGGGTGTTGGGTGTTTTGGGGGGTGTTTGGGTAGTTTATGTTACTGCCTGAACAGGCCGCAAAGTATGCAAAAAACATGTGAGAGCGAGAGAGAGAGAGGAAGCTCGGGTTCACATTTGTTATGCACTTTGACTAAAAATAAAAATAAAAAAAAAGATACGGCAACCCTAACTTCCACCTTGTTTTAGTCTGAGCTTGCATGTATTTAAATATGTAATTAGTTTGATGAAATGTGGATACAAGCGGGTTTCTTTCTCTAATAGAAAATACATTTTTGTTTATTGCCCCCCGATTGAAATCATTGCAACAAAAACAACTTCCAAACTCCGGCTTTAAACATGACCCTGTCATCAATCAATGTGCTGCTGAATAATCACAGATAAGAGATACAGAGAGGGGGGGGGGGGGAGGAGGAGAGCACTTTAATTTCACAGCTGCAACAACAAACAAACAACAACAACAAATGCAACACATCTGCAATTAATTTTGTTGCTGTTGCTGGCGCTTAAATTTTGAGTTTCGTATATCATTTGAGAGCACAGCTTGGCCTAAATTTCAGATAGATTAGAGGGGGAGTAGGGGAAGACAGAACACTCTTAGCTACAAATGATAAAGACCACATTGAGATACATTAGAAATTTTTAGGATTTTTAGTCATTAATAGTGCAAAAAATATAAGTAAATAAATAAGAACATTTTAAGAAAAATTTCGCCAGACCTTCCAAAAAAATGTAGCTGGCATATTCCTTTCATATATGTTTGTATCTCAATTTCAAGCATCGTTTTCAAAAAAAAAAACGGGGTAAACAAAAATGAAAGAAACTTGTTGGGAATTGAATACTTTTGTTTATTTGCCATTTGTTTATTGAAGCGTTTCCTATCAACATGTGTTCTGTGCGACTCTATCGTTGTTGTTGTTGTTTTATTATTCTTCTTGTTGCATGCTGGACCTAAAACTCGGATCAAATCTAATTAGCTGCGGCATAAAACTGTCAACGTTGCAAGTTGCCAGTTGCCAGTTGCTTGTTGCCGTTGCCAATTGCCCAATCGCCGCATTTACCATATGCAAAATTGAGACAACAACAACAACGGAAGAGAGAAACGAAGAAGAAGCCAAGGCACTAAGAAGAAGAAAGAAAAAACAGCGAGGGGCACAATAAAGTCCATTGGCCCATGGGTAATTTAGAATGCAAACAGTTTGCAGAGAGAGGCAGATAGAGGAAAGAGGGGGGAGCCTTATGTGAATAGGGGCCCAGGGAGGAAACAACTTCCTTTTGCCAGAGCTTCCTCCAAGAGCAAAGTGAGAATTGTTAAGAAAAGAAGGAAAAAAAAAAATTGTATAAAATAAATAAAATGCAAAAAAAAAAAACACAGAAAATGTATATAATGAAAAAGCCTCAATATACATGCATGTAGGAGAGTGTGTATGGGTGTGTGTGTGTGTAGTATCATCAGCGACGACAACAAAGCGAACGTGGAAAATTGAAAAATGTGAAAAGGCAGGCACGCAGAGACCAGAAAAAAAAAAAACAAGAAAGAAAGAAAAAAGAAATACACAAACAAAATTGTGTGCAGCGCAAAAGCAAACAACATTTGAAAAATATTACGAGTATTTGCATATGATGCGCATGGTGGATAGCAGGGGGTGGCAGGGCGAGGGGGAGGGGTAGGAGTAAGGGGTAGCGACCCCAGTGGAGCAGCAGACGGTGGCGCTAACGGCATTTGGCTGAGTGGGTGGTTTGGGTGGATAAATAATACAACACAGCAAACACCAAAGCAATGTAGATTCCTCTAAACACACACACATATCACACCACACACACACACACACACACATAGGCAAATCTCGTGCTCATTTCAACTGTAAATGAAAATGTAAATTCGCTTAAAGGCAAATGCAGCGTAAGATACAGTCAAGGGAGGGGAAAGGGAGGAAATGGGAACCGCAGTTGTAAAAACTATTATAGTTTCAATATATCTTATATGGTGTGTACACACTTGCCATCTGCATACAGTATATGTATATTTTTAGCAAGCATCGGAAGTAAATTTGAAAATTGTTTTTTTTTTTTTTTTTGCTGTTTGCCAAAGCTTCCACAAAAATGTTAAACAAGCGTCAATCGACTCAAAAGCAAAATGGACAAACAGCAAACATTCCAATTGCACAGTGTGACAACATCAATTAAAAAAAAAATTATTAAATGAGCAATTGTTAAATATTTATAGATTAAAGATTCATATAACAAAGCTTTCAGCAGCTTCAATATATAAGAATATATTTCAAGTAGTTTTTGAATCATGTTCCTAAGTAAGTAAAAAAAAAAGAGGGATTATTCATATTATTGATTCAAAATAGGCGAACCAAATCTATGATTAATTAAAAGTATTTATTATAAGAAATCTTACTATATGCATAAAATCTCAAATGTGGTTACTGAATAAGAATATTAACAAAAAAAAACCATCTAAAAATATTGTAATTCAATACTTAAAAATCTATAAAAATTTGTAATTCGCATCAACAGACGCATAAAAATTTATTGATTTCAAAATGTTGCCATAAAAATGTCAAGTCTTTTTCGAAGAAATCTTTCAAATCTTTGTGCCAAATTGACGATAATTTTGTGCGCATGGCGCTTATGATAAAGCGATACTTTAACGAGTATGAAATTTATGCGCAACACAAACAAAAAATTAACATTCTCAAGTTGCTCTTCGCCCCTCCACCCCTACCGCCAATAATCGAAAGCACTTAGAGACAGAGAGAGAATGAGAGAGCTTTTGAGTCATGTTTCCGTTGCTTTATTGATGAAGACTCTCGAATATCTGCTGCCATGTGTAATAAAAAAAAAAAAAAAGAAAATGAAAAAGAAAAGAGACGATATAATATCAATCTCAACTCTCGTGACTCTTTTTGGGGTCTCAATTCTCTGAGTCAGCAGAGAGACGGAAATGCGAAACCGTTAAAAACTGAATACGTGACATATTCAAAGCTCAAAGGCCAGACAGAGATAGCGATACGCGTTGGAGTGAGATCGGAAATGTTAAATAATTTTTAAACAATTTTTAATGTGATTTATAAGCATAATTTTATGCAAATATTTACAAAAATGGCACAAAAATGTTACGATATATTTTTTTTTTTTCGTTTTGGATTGTTGCTAACAATTAAAGCCCCAATGTCGAGGGCGATAAGCAACAACAATAGCAACAACAACAACAATGAGAGTTGCCACAAAGTGCCAAAGACGAATTATGCATAAATTTTACCGGATTTGCACAAAAATTTATGACACACAAAATTTTGAAATATGCGACATTTGAAAAAGATCAAAGATATAACATAAATAATGCAAATCTTTTGCTGTTTTTTGCAGTGCATTTCTTTTTCAAGGTTTTTTCTTTAATTTTTGATGACTTTTGTCTATCAAATTGTCAAAAATCACAATTTTGTCATTGAATTTTTAAAGTGAATTACTTTTCTGAAGAAAAAAGATGACAGAAATATATGTATATATATTTTAGGTAAGTATAACTTTAAGACACCCTAACTTTATCAGAACTAAAGCAATTTATTACAAGCCATAACTTTTTCAGCAACCAACTTATATTTCTTGAGGGATTTTTTCTGAAACTCAACTGCAAAAAAATATAAGAAAAAAACCCAAAAAAAAAATACAAAATGTGCAAGCTAATAAAACACGAAACTTGAGTCAAGTTTGAGTGCGAGTTTTCGGGCCAAATGCTACATGTCAATAACCTGGCCGCTTCCGAAACTGAAAATGAGCAACAGCATCAAGTGAATGAGGAGAAGAAGAAGAAGAGGTGGAGGAGAAAGAGGAAGAAAGTGGCAGCAACAGCAGCTGTCACGCATGCAACGAAGGCCACACCGAAACTTTTTTTTCTGTTGTTGTTGTTGCTTCTCTTGCTGCAATCTGTTGCAGACTTTGTTTGTTTGGCCCCCAAATGACCCCGCCACGCCCTTACTGCTACCACATGCTGATGGCATAGTAATTGTTGTTTTTTTTTTGTATACTCTATAAGCATTATAAGACTATAGAGATTTTAAATGGCATGGTTTATAAAAAAATTAGAAAAATAATAATAATAAATTTTTTGATTACTTTCAATTGAATTAAAAATTACTAATACTCTACTATTTATAGAGCATCTATCTATTTATATACTTTTAACTTAAAAGGTTTTTGCACATGATTTTCTTTTCTTTGTTTTTTGTTTGAACGTAATGAGTATTTGGTTTCTCTGGAAAGTTCTCTATTGAACGTAAGGACAACATGGCTTAATGGGCGTGGCACAACGCCATCATCATCATCATCGTCATCGTCATCGTCATCCATGTCAGGCAAACAATGCGCCAAAGTACAGGAATGACAAGAACATTTCACTTCACATATGCAAACATGCAAAGGCATCTGGCTATGCAGACAGACAGCAACAGTTGCTCTCAACTCTCTTGCTCGCTCTCTCTCTCTCTCTCTATCTTTCTACCGCTGGGTTCATGTGGAGCGAAGTACACGCGTTTTGTGGGCGTTTTTAGACGCGCGCGAGTGAGATTTGAAACAGCGAAAATTGCAATTTCAATTGCTATGTGCTGTGTGTGTGTGTGTGTTAGTGTGTGTGTGTGTGTATGGGTGTGTAATCGGAAGTTGGAAGTGCATCGGAAATGGCAAACATGCAATTGCAACAGCTTTTGAATGCTTTTCGGGGAATAAATACTGCAGAGAATTAATAATGTAATATACTATAAAATCTTTACTAATCAAATTGAAATACGTTTCAGTCAATGTATGTCATATATATATAATACATATGAACAAAAGCAGAGATGATCTCATTTACTTAAACAAACAGCTAATTAATCATTAAATATTATATGTATTTTTGTTTTTGTATTTCTTGCTGATTTCAGTTAATTCTATTAAATCGCAATTGTGACCAGGCGACCTTAAACTGTGATTAAAATCTTATTTATAAATATACAAATACGTATTTTTTTTTTTATACTTGCCATTTCTTTGAAATGCAAATTAATCAAGTAATAAGGGAATTTTTATGAAAGGAAAAATACCAAAGGTACCTGAGAAAGTTGTATTTATAGACAAAGTTTTGCCACAGCAAATTCCTCATATATTACTTATTATATGGTGCGTGCAGTAAATTAAAAATAAGCCAATAAAAAAATGTTGTTTAAGAATTATGCGCCACAGGCATTCTCGCAAGCAAAACCTCAAAAATGAAATATTTTTTAACAATACGTCTATAATGTAGAAATTTTCAATGTGTAAACAAATTGCGCATGGAAGGGGGGAAAACAACGTGTGTTTATGTTTCGAGTCAAAGAATTTGCGTAGGCATTTGCGTGGGAGAAAAAACCAAAATGAACAAAGAGAGAGAGCAAGAGTGAGAAAAATAAAATGCCATAAAATGTGCAGCAGCAAAAAAAAAAAACAAAAAAAAACTGAAATGGAAAACGAGAAACAGACAAAAGCACACAAAACACACAAAATGAGCAGCAGCTGAAAAATGTGTGAAAAGTTGATTGAAAAAGCATCGAGAAAACATCAAACAACGAATAGTGAAAAAAAAAAAAAAAAAATACATATAAAACTATACTGCATAATTATAAAAGTATGCATGTGCGTGGGGTTATCTCCAATGCAAGTGTGTGAATGTGTGTGAGTGAGTCTAAAAACTGCAGCTGTCTCAGCTGGTGCGTGGGCTGCTAACTCCTTTTTTGTTCGATGTGCTGCTGCTGTTGTTGTTTTTGCGGCTTACATTTTCCATGTTAATGAGATGCAAACACAAACATAAGCACAAACACCGAAAGCCGAAAAGTCAAAAGAGAGCGAGCGCACACACACAGGAAATACGCGCCATATACAAAAACAAGAAGAAGAAGAAAAAAAGGGCAAGCAAAGTGCTAGCGCTGGAAAGTGGGAAAGAGAGGAAGTAACAGAAATCAACAACAAAAAATTGCGCGCGATTTGCGTCAATGAAAAAGGCCACAGAAACAAACGTAATTGTGGACAGGCAAAAGAGGGGAGTGATGAGCATCTGTGTGTGTGTGCGTGTGCTGCTATTTTTTGCAATTAAAGCACAAAAATAAACTTGAATGCGCAGTAAACAAATCAAGTGTAAATTATAAAGAAGTGGAAAATATATGTATTGTATGTTTGTACATATGCCATATGCCCCGGCCGCCTTTTGAACAAAGAAAATTGCAGTTAATATTAAAACTAAAAATACGCACACGCACAATCAGAGTGAAAGAGCGAGAGCGAACGAGAGGAAGCAGCAACTAAAAATCCGCAGTGGGACAACACGAATATATAAATTGTAAAAACCAATAAAGCAGTAAAACAAGCAACACGCACGCATATTACAAGCGCAAGAGCGAGATAGGGAGAGGCAGAGATACAACTTGTCGCAAGCAAACCGCAAAATGAAACAAGCTCAAGTCGAACATATGAAACAGCCAAAGCAACAACAACAACGACGACAATGAAAAGCGGCAACAGCGCATGATTATTGACATTGCGTTACCCTTCTTGCAGGCAGAGACAGCGACAGCGACGTCAACGCCAGCAGTTCAATCTGCTTGTTTGGGTCTTGTCTTAAAACTGCCGGCCCGGCCCGGCCTGGCCTGGCCTGGCCTGGACTGCATGTTGTTTACCTCAGCAGAAAATGAAATTCAAGCAAAGCAAACGAGCCAACCAACGACAACAACAACAAACAGCCCTCAACTTCGCTGCTGGCGTCGCTGCCTGCCGTTGGGAGCTCCACGAACTCCATGTCGCGACGCGTCGTTTATCGCTGTCTTCTTTTCTTCAACTTTGTCTGCTGCCTACCCAACACTGACAAGCATACACACAGTTACGAACACATAAACATACATTTACATTTTATGCTCGTTGTTTGCTGCTGCTGCCTGCCTGCCTTGTGGTTGTTGTTCTTATTTCGCCGCCTGCACACACATTTTTATGCTGTGCTCGCCTCGCTCACTCTCTTACATCGCGCACTCTTTTGCTCCGTTGTAATGGCGCCCTCACATTTTGGCTGTCTGCCTGCCGCAAATGTTTTTGCTTTTGGTTTATTTGCGACAACCCTTTGGGTTTTGTTGCAATTGCCTTTGCTTTTATGTTGTCTTGACATGTAAAAATGTACTAATTGGATTTTGTTTTTATATGCACATGTCAGACAACATGTATAATTGATCCGCATTTGAACCTGCTAATTCACTCGCTCTCACTCTCTCTCTCTCTCCCTCTCTTAAGCTCGTAAGCTCGCTCTTTGAATTGTTGACTGACATTTGTAGCGTGATCTTGTTTTTATTTTTTTTTTACACACACAAACATACATACATGCAATTACGCTTTTCGTAATTAGCTCGTGTGTGTATAAAACGATTCCATTATTGCAATTTGCGCTGATTATTTGTGGCGATTTTCAATTGAACTCAGATTAGAGGGCGATGCAAGCCGTAAATTTACTGTCTGTGTGTGCGTGTGAGCTAAAACGTTGACATTTGCAAAAGACATTAAAAAAAAAAAAAAAGACTCTCTTGATAACATCTGACATTAACAGCGACGGTGACAGCTACGTCTGCTGCGTTTACGATTTCGGCGTCAATGAGCGCGACGCCTGCGAAGGTGGGCAGAGAGAGCAGGCAATAAGCATTTAAGTAGCAAAGTGCAAGCAACAACAACTGCTTAATGCAAGGCAAATTCAAAGAGACAAATAAGCGCGTGTGTGTCTATATTTGTATGTATGTATGTCTGTATACACGTGAATAATTGAAGCGAGCGTGTGAGAGAGATAGCTGTAACTGGAAAAGGTGTGTAATGAATTGAGAATGAAATTTGTGTCAAGCTGATGAGTTTTTTTTTTACACAAGCAAACGATACGATCGGAAATTGGAAAACCAAACGTGATTGGCATCGACTTTGTTTTTGTAGAAACAACAAAAATTGTAAATGTTCTTTAAAACTAAGAGTTTGATATTGAAGGCGTTTGGTGACATTGAAACAATTTGTAATTCTCAATTCAGTTCGCTAGCAACAGCAACTAAAAGTGACTCAAATGGCAATGACGTCATCGCATTTAACAGCTGACGCCGTTTATTGCTTGATATTATGTTCGGTTCTATCATCTCTCATTTAGTAAAAAAAAAAAACCCGCAATATATTGACAATATGTTTTTGACTTTATCGTTGTGCCTTCCTAGAAATCTATAAATTCAGTTGTATGTTTGTGCGTGTGTGTGTGTGTGTGTATTAACAGACCATTGCACAGCAGACAGCACGTGAGGATGAGCCAAAGATGAGCTGAGACCGCACCTGGTCACCTTTGAACGCACTCCCACTCACTCTCTCTCTCTTTCAATGTCACGAACACGAGCACGACACATGCCAATAATGCTAATGAGCGCAAATGCGTAAACGAGACAAAAACAAAACATGTGTGTGTGTGTTTGGAAAGCAGCAGGCAGCTCAGCATCTTCCTCCCCCTCACTCCCTCAATTTTGTGTGTTGGTTTGCTTTGTTTGTCCGCTTACACACACACACAGATACAAGTCATTACATTATCCTGCACACTCAAAAAATCTTCTCTCTCACTCATATTGGGACACTCAAGCTCTTCATCAGTTTACTGTGCACGTTCTTAAAATGAGTTGGTTTTTTTTTTTTTGGCGAGGAGTAGCCACAGCAACAACAATAACAACAAGAGGATGAAGCACAGCGATGACCATAACCACAACTGAGCCAATTTTGGCAAAAACAAGTGACAAACAGACGGACAGACTGAGCAAGAAAGAGACAGGAGGCAGGAGGCAAGAGGAACGGTTGAGACTGGACCGGAACGATAAACAAGAAAACTAGTGGTAAAGTCGCAACGAAACGAGCCAATGCATTATTTATGTGCATGCGTGTCTGTGTATGTATAAATGTGTTTGTGTGAGCACATTTTGGGCCAATAAGTCACACACAAAGTGTGTGTGTGTGTGTGTGTGTGGAGCAAACAACAAACAAACAAAACGGGCTACTGCAATTGGCAACAGCCGGATGCCTTTTTCCATCACTTTGGCAAACGATCAACAGTCACAATAAACTAGAAGAAGATGGAGAGCAGATGAAACAGTCGAAAACAAGAAGAAGAAGAAGAAGAGGAGACGAAGAAGAAGATAAGTTGCTTATGGGCAATGCGTTTGCAAGTGCAACATTCATCAGACCAACAACAACAACAATGTATTCTTGTTGCTGCAATGCAGGCAGACAGACATTTTTTTTTTTTATGTCTTTTTACAGCATCTTGCTCCGCTCTTCATTATCGTGTCATCAATAGTCAGCAATAACAACAACAACAACAAGTAGAAGAAGCTCTATGTGAATTGCAAGCGTTGCCAGACAGCAATGTTTTCACCAACACACACACACACAATGTGTGTATGTGTTTGTATATTGATTAGTTTGCATCAGAGTTCAGACAATTCCTCTGCTATTTTGCATATTAAGTTGCAAATTCTAAGAGTGCGAGCGAGAAAGAGACAGAACAAGCAGCTAGCAAAGCAATGAGAAAACCTCAAGCCGCAACATAACAACAACAACTTTGCAAAAGGGGAAACTAAATCACCTGCAATTCCCAGGTGTGAAATAGGTGGACAGCTTTGAGGTTAAAACAGTTCATAATCTCTAGAAATTGAATTGAATCTATTTACTGTGAGATGGGAGTTTTCATAACAATCAACTGAATAAACAACAAATAAAATGTCTAGTCGATTAAATTTTTAATGCTTTTGTTTCTATATGCAAGTGAACTTCAAAATGAAGGAAGTGAACAATTTTAATATGCTGTAACTTTTCAATTCAGTTTAGAGCTTTCAATTAGTTTCATTGTGCCACATCTAATTAATTTTCAACGCATAAAAAAACATAAGAAACATAAACATTAACGAGCAAAAGAAATTGAAAAGTGTTCGCTTCAGGCGTAATTAAGTTAAAACAAAGCAAAAATCAAAGAAAACGAACGCTCTTTGATCAATTGCGTTCCATTTCCACTTTGTTTCTATTTATTGCCTACAGACGATCTGTTCTATTTCCACTTAATTCTATTTGGCACTTACCTCATCAGCTGCTTGGGTGGCGGCCACCAGCAGAACTAACAGCAACGCTGACACCAGCATCCATTTACCGTTGCTGGACGACGAAGACGAAGACGACGTCGACGTCAGCAGCGCAGTTTTCAGCTTTGATTTCATTTTCGTTGCGTGGGCGGCGAAGAAGAAGTTGATTGTTGTATTAGTATTGGTTGTTGCAACAGCAAAAACTGATTCCGGATTTTGTTTATAAAACGACAACGAATGGCAGCATAAAGACCTTCTTTTTTTTTTCTTGTAAATTTGTTGTATTATTTTCTTTTGTTACTATGTAAATGCAATACAAAAATTGGTACACACTAAAATGCGCTGGGGAAACAACAAAATTAATATTAAATACACAGACACTGGACACTAAAACATTTTTTTTTCTTTCTGCAATCTTGCTATTTATCAATTGAATTTCAAACAAAACGCGTACAATAACAAATCAATTGAGCGCTACGTGTGTGTGTGCGAGAGAGCGATACATAGAGATAAATAACACATTTATACATTTAATTTTTGATAATTAACAGCAATTTTTAGTGCGCGCGCGGCTAAATCAAAGCAACTATCGTTGGCAGAGGTAGGAGTGAGCAGAGCAGAGCGACACACAAAAGAGAATAAACAACAAGATTACTGCACGAAGCAGCTGAGAGACACAGACAAGCAACAAAACAAAAATGATAAAATGAGACAGCGGAGCGACAAGAGCGCAACCAAAAGGTGCCAGCTACCAGTCTGCGTGTTAATGTGAGTGCGAGTGTAAGTGAGTTTGTGTTGGTGTAACTGTTCTGTATGTGTGGGCTGACAGTGTTGGTGAGCGTTACACAAAACTACAATTTCAAGAGGCGCATCAATAAAAATAAAAATTAAAAATAAAATTAATGTTATTACTTTTGCATTTCACATGTGTAAAATTAAAATGATTTTTGCTATCGCATTTGTCTCGACTTGGATTTTACGCCCACGATTGCCTACACACTCGCACCAACACACAAACACACACACACAGGCACATGTACTCTCATCACACACGCACACAATCAACCACACTGTTCGTAGCGGTGGCGGCTTCTTTATGTTTTTCTTCTTTTACTTTTGCGCTGCTTGTTTGCGTTTTGCTTCACTACACGAATTATATTTGTTATATTTTGGGCGCTATTTGTATTCGCTGCGTTTAAGGGCACCTTATTTATTTAATTGCACGTCGAGTGGCGCATTTTTTATTACAATTACAACAAATTCGTTGTAATAAATTGTTAAATTTCTTTACACTTGAACTGACAACACGCGCTACTCCCGCGTCCGATACCTTCGACGGTTTAATTTCGACTGATGTTACAGTGCTATGTTAACTAACAGCGACTGCAGCCAACAGGCTGACCATGCCATGCTGAATACTCTCACCAAAAATGCAGCAAAAAATACCAAACTTCGAGATGAGAGCTGGTCGCTAACATATTTGGTATTTTTGCACAAAGTGCAATACAGTCACACTGCTCGCTCATTTCGAACCTATTTTGCAAGGGAAAATTTGACAAAAAGAATTGGGTAAATAAGGTAATTCGATTAATTTGCGACCAAAAACGGATGGGCAGAGTAAACGCTGATAAGGCAATTGATTGACAGCCCAAAAGCTCAACGCATCCAATAAGCTTATGAATCATAATTTGCTTTGTTGTCTTGTTTTTGCGTCGCTTTTGGAACCTGCGCCCCCCCTCCCACTTGCTGCCCCCCCATCATTCCCTTTGCACACACATATACGCACATAGTGAAAATTTATTTTTCGGTCAAGAAACAAGCTGCTCTTCTCAATTCGCCTATTACGTCTTTCGTTGCAGGCTTAAATGCAAGCCGCCTAGTTACTATGGATCTGGTGGACATCGATCAGGTCCTGGACAATCTGGAAGCAGAGCTAAAAGGTACGTGCCAAAAATATATTCGTGTATGTGTGTGTATTCGTGTATATAACGGTACATTAAACACAACCATTTTTTTTCTTCATCTTCTTCAGCGGATGAACAACTGAATCGAAATGCAGCAGCAGCAGCAGTAGCAGCAGCCGCGGCAGTGAGTGCAGCAACTGTAAATGTGGGCGGCAGTGAGACACGCCCACTGGGCGATGGCAGCGCTGGCGCAGCCAAAAACTTTGTTGCCGTCTCTCAGGTATTTAATAGCCTCAACGATTATCGCAACAATGTGAAATCGCTGGAAACGGACATGGAAGCAAGGGAAAGCTATGACTGGAAGCAGACAGCCGAGGAGGAGCAGCACCATTCCAGGCAACTGGAAGATGATGATGATGACGATGATGATGCCCATGAGGATATAAATAAATACAGCGAGGCAAAGGCAAAGGCAAAGGAAACGAGCAATAATAAATGTGGTGAAGAGTTGACTGTTTCCTCCACGGAATCTCTGACCACCTCTAGCTGCTCCACCTTCTCCTCGGGTCCATCTCCGGGCATTGTGAGCAACTCGGAGGAGGAGGAGGAGGTGGAGGTGGAGCAGTTGCCAGAGCAACAGAGCATTAAGCCCATTGAAAACAACGATCAGGAGCAGCTGGTGGAATCGGTTGCTGTGGAGGATTTGGCATTGGGTCTCTCCTCCATTTCAATAACCTCACAGTCCATTCTACCTAACGAAGTCACAGCCAGCTCCGCCCTGGGCAAGGTGCTCAACGAACTCTCCGCGGAGACCAGCACGGATCTCGACATCCCGAGTCAGCAGGTACTACGGGCAGCCAATAAAGATCATCCGGATGATAATAGTGTTGTTGTTGTGGTGGTGAGTTAGTAGACAACAACAAGATAAGATTGATTTATAACCAAGTCCATTCCAGGAGCAGGAACCCGCACCAACGCTGGAGGTGGCTTTGGAGCAGCAGCAGAAGGGGCAACGGGAGGAGGAGGAGCCGAAGCGCAGTCAGCCCATAACCTTTTGCTCGACCATGGATGAGATCTCGGATACGGAGCTGGACAGCATGCTGCAGGAGGTGGAGGCGGACATTGAGGAGGAGGAGGAGCAAGTGGTGGAGCAGCCCGCTGCAGTTCAAGTGGATCGAGTGGATGTCATCGAGGTTGAGGATGAGGATGAGGATGAGGATACGGGCGCAACGGAATCGCCGGCCACGGGAGAGGAATCTGTGCGCATACTCTCCGAACAGGAGACCACATCGCCGGATCAGATGAATGTGGACAACTTCTCGCAGGCATCCACAGTGGAATTTGCCGAGCTGCGAGCACATGAGACGGCGCCACAGGAGGAGGAGGAGGAGTTGGCCTCCCCGTTTAGTAGCAGTGCCAGCGATACGGATTCGCTCTCAGGACGCAAACTGGAGGAGGAGGAGGAGGAGGATGAGGGGGTGGCGCAGCTGCAGGAGGAGGAGAGTGTGGAGCAGCGACCACAGCGTCCACAGACCTTGGATCTGAATGGCGTCTGTCAAACAAACGCGGGTCAAACTCCGCCCGCCGCTTCAGCGGATCAGGAGGCAGAGCAGCAAGCGGAGCAGCAACAAATGGAGTCAGAAGCGGTAGCAGCTGGAGCGGACGAGGACACCGACGACAGTCCCATCTATGAAGCCGTCGGCTACAGCGATCCCCATGCCAATCTGGGCAAGGTGCCGCCCATCTGGGTGCCCGACAACATGGCCACCCAGTGCATGCAGTGCCAGCAGAAGTTCACCATGATCAAGCGACGTCATCATTGTCGTGCCTGCGGCAAGGTCCTCTGCTCCGTCTGCTGCTCCCAGCGTTTCCCGCTGCAGTTCGCCACGGAGCCGGAGTCCCGGGTCTGTGTGCAATGCTTCATGATACTCAGCCAGCGGCGGGCAGCCAACAATATCACTGGCTGCGGCAACGATAGCAGCGACTCGGACATCGGTGCACAGCCCGATGCACTGCCTCCGACGCCCATGCGCACACCCAATCCCAACAATCCCATGGAGTACTGCTCAACGATACCGCCGCATCGTCAGGTCGCCGATGCCGCCGCTGCTCCCACGCCCAGCGTCATTGTGCCCGTTGGTGTGCTCAAGAAAACCGACGGCAGCTCCTCCAACTCCTCCAGCTCGGATGGCAAGAAGGCACGCAAACGCAAGAGCGTCATGTTCAGCGATGGCATCGCTCCGGGCAGCGAGCTGGCCAGCACCATGGAGCAGCAGTGGGGTGAATCCAAGCAGCCGCGTCGCGGTCTCCAGCGCACCAACAGCGGATCGGGTCAAAAGCCACCCACACCGGGTGCAGCAGGAGGAGGTGCTAGTATTGATAATAACACTACCTTGGGTTTGGTGGCGCAGCTGTTCCGTGGCTCCATACCGCCAAGTGCGGCGGCGGCAACATTGACAGCTGCCACAGCCGGCAACCAGGATGCGTCAAGTGGTGAGTCACCAAATCTTGCAATTGGCGTTCGATTTAAAATTGAAACTTGCCCTCTTTCCAGCTGGTCGCAATACGGCGCAAAGTTCGCCACGTCGGAAGGTGGAGCCGCAACGTTCGAGGAGGCTGCCACCAAGTGATGCACAGGGCTGTTTCATACCCCACGAGGAGAGCTCGCTGCCACCGATATGTGTGGGCAGCAATAGCAACAATCATCTCAACTGTGATGTGGAGTACAAGGAGGTGCGCAACGATGCGGATCTCATCGAGCGTTTGCAGCGGGAAACGCTCAGGTTCATAGTCAAGAACAATTTCTATGTGCTCGTCAAGGTGGTCAACAGTAAGTCCTCAAAGATTAACACCAACATCAGCTAATCCTCCTTCATTTCCAGTGAGCTGCTGCATGAATCGCTGGGTGCTGAACTTTACGACGTCGGGTCTGCATCATGTGGGCAACGATGAGCTGATTATATTGCTGGAGATTAAAGCGCCGCCAGCTGCGGCTGGTGCAACGGTGCCACGTGATATATTCCAGCATCTGTACGAGATCTATGTGGAGGCGGAACATGCGCGGAGCAGCACCCAGGAGCTGGCCTTCACCAGTCCCAGGAATGCCAACTTTTTGGGCTCACGCGAGCATGGCGGCTTCATCTATATACGGCCGACGTATCAGTGTCTGCAGGGCGTCATTGTGCCGGACAGTCCGTATCTGGTGGGTGTGCTCATCCATCGGCATGAGGTGCCCTGGGCCAAGGTGTTGCCGCTGCGTCTGATCCTGCGTCTGGGCGCACAGTATCGCTACTATCCGTGCCCCCTGATCTCGGTGCGTAATCGTGAATCCGTCTACGGCGAGATTGCCCAAACGATCATCAATTTCCTGGTGGATTTTCGCAACTATTCGTACTCGCTGCCCGCCATACGTGGCCTCTACATCCACATGGAGGAGCGTCAGACGACGGTGATCATACCACGATATCGCCAGAACGATGTCATCAAGGCGATCAACAATGCCACCGATCACATTTTGGCCTTTGCCGGCAACTTCTCCAAGGTGGCCGACGGGCATTTGGTTTGCATGCAGAACATCAACGATGATCGCTCCGAGATGTATGCCTACTCCACACAGGCCATCAATATACAAGGACAGCCAAGGAAGATTACGGGCGCCAGTTTCTTTGTGCTCAACGAGGCGCTGAAGAGCAGCAGCGGCCTGTCCGGCAAGTGCAGCATTGTGGAGGACGGGCTCATGGTGCAAATAATGCCCGCCAAAATGGAGGAAGTGCGTCAGGCGTTGCGCAATCAAACGGACATTGATATCGTGTGCGGTCCCATAGCTGCCAGCGATGAACAAAGCGAAATTGTTACCATCAAATGGGTGGACAATGATCGTGAGATCAATGTGGGGTAAATACGGAGGAATACTTTAACTTTTAACTGTATTAATATTTGTTTAACTTTTTAGCGTGAAATCGCCGATAGATGAGAAGCCCATGGATGGCATTGCCAATATGCGTGTGCATGCCAGCTTCAACTATTCCAATACCAATTATGCAATACGCTTGAGTGATATATTCATTGTGAAAGTAAGATTTGTCTAAATCACAACTTGTAAGATACACAGTCATCGGCATCGGCACTTAAAGTTAAATCTACTCATAATTTGAACTTACTTCATGAAAAGTTTAAGTTTCATTTAAATGGTACAATACTTTTCTTAACCCATTAAGTACCCATTGAAATTTTTCAATTCTTGTAAAGGTAAAAATGTTTTGATGCAAAAAGTTTCTCCGAAAAAATCCATTAGTGAATGCAAAAAGAATTTTTCAAAAATCTCTTCGCATGTATTTTTTATGATGACACAATTTTTACTTCTCTTCATACAAAATATTAATTTTCAAAAAATCATAAAAAAATACATGCAAATGTTAAATACACCATTGCGTAGATTTAACTTTAAGTGTTAAAGTGTCAAAATAATTATGCCGATGACTGTATAAGCTTTGTTATACCTTAGATTAAACTTGTTATTAACCCCTCGAAACTTTTCAGTGCGAGGATTGGTATGCCACAAATGGCACCAACTATGCTGATATCACACGCATCGCTGAACAGTTGGCCAGAAGTGCTTCAATGGCGTTGTTACCATTCCTCGATCTGCTCGCTGCAGCAGGCATTAATAAACTAGCGCTACGTGCAACACTTGACCAGGAGAACGTGAGCGAACATTACAAACTATTCCCATATTTTATTAATTAAGTTCTTCTCTTTTTATTCAGGTCTGCTATGAGGCAGGCGCTCGGGGCAACAAGCTGCCACCGCTTTATATGAATGCACTTGATAATCATCTGATTGCCACACTGCATGGCGAATCGTCTGGCATACAGGATCCAATAATATTGGAACTGATATTCTACATACTAAATGCCTAAACGCCACCGCTCCCCGTCGAACACAATAACAATATAG
The DNA here is from genome assembly GCA_018152825.1 of Scaptomyza hsui. NCBI lineage: Eukaryota > Metazoa > Arthropoda > Insecta > Diptera > Drosophilidae > Scaptomyza > Scaptomyza hsui. The sequence continues at coordinate 11,416,466 of JAECXO010000002.1, forward strand.
TACAGCAGAATACTTTCATAAATTTCTAGACACGCTTAGCTATGTAAGACTTTAAAGTGATCAAGTGTTGCCTCCCCCTCTCTCTCCGCCACCACTTCTCCTCGTTATACGTTTGTTTTCCATTTGGGAGCGGAAGATTGTGCAGTTACTGTATATATTATGGGTGTTTTTCTATTATTCTCGTGTTTTTTTTTAGTTTGTTTTAGCTCATTTATTTTACTATGCTCCCAAAAACCTCTCCCTTCACAAGCCGACGTAAACATTTTGTAATATTCAATGTTTTATATACGAATAATAATAATCTGTGACCGGCGTTTGGCAGCCTTTTCAATGTTTATTACTTATGTTTGTAATTGTCGACAAAAAGAATGTTCTTTATTATATTCCTGTATATTTTCGATTTGAATATAAATACTGACTATATAACTGTTAAAAATTTGTACGTTTTTCGATGTTTTCGGTATAATTAAAACACATTCAATATTCGTTGTTAAATTATTGTGAAAATTATGTTTATTAATATTAAGGTTTTTTTTTCACTTTTTGCACACACAACTTAAAGAAAATGCTTTGACAGACACAACACAAATAAGTTACAAACTTTAATATAACAACCTATAAATGTATATAAAAAAGACATATAACGCATATACCCTTTCTTTACAATCATTTAAACTAAGGGTATTCATTTGAGCATGAGTGGAAAGAGAGAAAAAATTGCTTAACATCCTAACGTATATGATCAGATGTATATACAGATATGAATGATATCCACTAATAGCGCCATAGCGTCAGTCCACTCTCTAGTTCCTTCTAGTTATTATGTTGTTGTTGATGTGTTGCGTGTTGTTGTTGTTGTTGTTATTGTTTGTTGTATTTATACATAGATAGTTATAACTTAAGCACTTTAGTCCTCTACAGCTCGTCATGCTTGGGACCGGAGAACTCATCGTGCGAGATATAACCGTTCTTGTCCTTGTCCTCATGCTGGAATATCTCCTCAACCAACTTATCATTCTCCTGCAGCATGTTCTTCAGCTCAGCCGAATCCTGTCCCTCAACAGCTGTCATCTGTTTCTTCAGATATTCACTGACCTTTAGAGTGAATAAAAGTAAGTATGAGTTTGAGCAATAAAACTTATTATCGTGCAGTTATATGAAGAGCATGAGGTTAGTATCAAACCGAGACCCACGGATATATCACAATAGTGTAGAGACATAACAAAAACAAAATGATAAAAGTGCGATCCATACATAGACGATTACCTCTTCGCGGCTCAGCTGCTTGTCGGCATTCTCATCGATCTCCTTGAACACATTTGTTGTGGGTGGAGCATTGCCAATGTTGATCAGCTCCACATCGAAGAGCAGAGTTGCCTTCGGTGGAATCACATTGCCAGCACCCTGATCTCCGTAACCCAATTGTGGTGGGATTGTCAGCTTACGTTTCTCACCTGCGGAGGAAGAGGGGTGAAAGTATTCAAACTGGTGTTTTTAAGGAGTTTCTTGATTCGAAAACTTACCCACACACATGTCAAGCAGACCTTGATCCCAGCCTTTAATGACCTGTGGAGGAGAAAATCAATTAAAATTACAAAAAATAAAAAGTAAAAGTTTAACGAACTGAAAGACAATATTTAAAAAAGTATAAAATACATAAATCAATCACAAAAGTCTTAATAAAAGACAACAATCATGAATAAAGTAAAAAACATAAAGTCAGTTTACCTAAGAAGTCAGGAAATATTTCTATAACTATTATTTTTGATTGAGGTAATTGATATGAACAAAAAATACTTTAATCAAGTAGGAATCGTCTTAGATGAACTAAAACTTCACTTAAATAAAGTAAAACTCTACTTAATGCAGAAAATATTGTCACATTCCAGCTTATGCCTTAAATGCCTCGTCCATCTGGACAGTTTAACTCACCTGGCCGGAACCCAATTGAAATGTGAAGGGCTGGTCGCGGTCAAAGCTGCAAAAAAAGAGTGCGGAAAAAAGTTCGAGATGAGAAAAGAGTCACATTTAAATTGTTAGACGCTTGTTAGTCGCAAAGTTTTGAAGTGCAGCTTTTTTTTTTTTTTTTTTTTGTATCTGGAGAGGTGTTGCGACCAGGAAGCTGGAGTGCCACACACACACACATACAGTCACATTTATCACACACACACACACACACACATTGTCAACGGGCTGCAGTTCGCACATAATCAAGAGGCAAGCCACAAACAAAAAAAAACAGACACATTTTAAAACAATACATCATTTTTTATGTCTGCTTAGGGTTGGGGTTTTTTTTTTGAGGGTTGAGTTTATTGTTGTTGTTTTTTGGGTGTTTGGTGTGTTATAAAACGGGCTTCACATACGCGAAATTATTTGTTTGATGGCCTTGTTTTCGACGCTGCTTAAGCGAATTACTTTAATTTGTTACAATAAAAAAGAGACAACAACCCTGAGCATTACCTTAACTCACAATCAGCTGTTCAGGTATGCATGGAAACAACTTCCCCCCTTCTTACTTCTTGAGTCTTGAGCATGATGTATGATGTGGCACAGTTGCAATGAAGCAGTCATAATAATTTAATGATTATTATATAGATGGTGTTTATGAGGCGTTTGTGAAATAAGACTTTAAAATGGAACATTAAGCTGAAGCATAAAATGAATATAAAGAGAGTATTATAAAGATAATATGGGGCCTTAAAAAAAAACTTCATTAAAATTAAACTTAACTTTTCTATACATTTTCAATTTAACAAATTTACAACTTGTATTTGAATATATTCCAACAACAACTTTGATTTTTCCAGCTTGTTCCTCAATCTATATTGAATAAATAAATATTTTGCCCCGTCCCTATCAAAGAATAGGGGATTCCCCTGTTGATATAAACTTGCAATTGGAAATGTGTCACTTGGGCATGCCTAAAAGAGAAAAACTTTTCAGTCTGTTGTCACTGGAAAATAACTTTTCGACTTTTGGCTGTTGTCTGAAACTTAGTCGCCCCCCCTGCGAGACATACCCCTCTCTCACATATCCCCCTGTTGACGATCATTTTTTAATGAGCTGCAAGCGCCTTACAGATTATTGCAACAAGCACAACAAATGATTAACAAGAACACCCAAAACATGACGACACTTTTTCGGCTCACAAAACTTTGCTACACGATTCTATTGCCCCCCCCTGCCTTCCTCCCCCCTTCCCGCACAGCAGTCGCTTTGGAGTTCTTCCGCGGCGTCTGTTAAATATTTTATGTACATCTCTTGGGCATTTTGCAGCGCAAAACATTTTTACATGTTGTTTATTTTATTTTTTTGTGTTTTTTTGTTGTTGTTGGTGGAATCACAAGTTGTGCCGGCTCATGATGATGGTATGCGAATTGGCATTGCCCCGTGGCATAATCCAACCAACCGAAAAAGTGCTACCTCAAGTGCGCCAAGGAGTTGGAGCGTAACCAAAGTGTCGCCCGCCATCCTCCCACCCCTCCCCGTCCTTGTCGTTGTGGCTTTCGCTACTCAAGTGCGGCAAATCTCTTGATGAAATAAAAAAAAAAGAAACACCATCTACAACATTTGTCTGCGGGTTTTTATTTAAAGGTGCTTGATTATTGAATACTCTTTCTTAGAATATATCACACTTTAGGTAATTTTATTCAAGGTTAAAGAAAACTTTAAGCTGACAAGTTTTTCTTCAAAAACTTTTTAAGGTGAGAAAAACTTTTAGCTTTAAGTATTTCCTTACATAAATTTGTCAAACCGAAAAATTCCCGAAGATTTATTCAACATTGAAAAAAAAGGACTTTATTAAGTTAACTTATTTTACACTAAGTTTATCTTAAACCCAACAAATAACCATGTAAACTTCATAAGAAAAATACCAAACTCCATCTCATATCAAAATTTAAATACTCCTCCTTTAAAAGAGTATCAAATAAAAGCGCAAACAAATGTCAAATGGCAACAGCAACAACACACAACACGCCGGGTTCTTCACTCGGATGTTCATATGTTTGTCGAGGATTACGGCCTTTAAGACACAGATACACACCCCCCGCCCCAACCCAATCCCAGACGCTACTCGACGCTTGGCTGTGAATTTTTATTGCATTATTTTCCATGAATTTCTAGTAATATGTGAAAATTTTATAGCGCCTTTGCAAATGTGTTCCTTTCTGTCTCTCTGACTCAGCACGCACAGGTGATTGGGGGGATTGTGGGATTTTAAAAGGTGTGGAGGGGGGAAACAAGTGAGTATCCTGCTAATTTATTCGATTCGAGGCAATAAATGTAACAAAAAAGTAAGCCGCTTCTGACTGTTTATGGCCTTGATCAATGTTAATTGTTATGTGTGAGGAAAAAGATGGGAAAGAAGTGGATTTTCCAAAAGCGAAAAGGGGTGAAAATATGCTATAAAAAAGTTTAAAAACCAACTAATTAAAAAAAACATATCTCGATGATTAACTTTACACTATTTGCCTCAAATGCCACAATTCGATTAACAGTTTTAACAGTTTAACCGCTTTTAAAGCTTCGTTTAACAAATCATTAAGCTTCAATTAAAGAGCGTTTAAGAGCGCACAATGCGTTTAATAAATTAATAAAAATCGTTTAAATGTGTGTGTGTTTGTTGATTGTTTTCAGTCAACTGTTCAGATACATCCGTAAACGTAAACGTAAACGTATCCGTCGCCAACTCTCCATCCCAGCACAGTGTCCCCAAAGCATGCAAAATTGATGAAGCTGCACGGCGGCTGACGCAATGGCAAACAAAAATGTCAGCTTTGGACACTGGTCAACAGATTGGAGCGGGTTTTGCACAGGTGTCCAGCTTTAAACTGGACACACCGCCAGCTGAAAAGCTTGAGCAACAAATGTTGGCGATTTGTGCGCGTTTCGTGTGCGTTTTTGCGTTGAAGTTGAACTGCGGCATTATCATAAAGTCAAACAACAAATGTAAACTCATTTTTTTGCTGTTGTTGGAGGCACTAAATATTTAATAAGTTTCGATTTCATGCGGCCTGCGGAGCTTCGAGCCATGCCATTGGAATTTTTATGCATTTCGAACGCATTTAAAATGCAGCTCAATGGGCGCAAAAAACAAAAAAGTAAAGGGAAGAGACGGATAAGGATGGGTAACATCCGTTTTAACCATTACGTGATTCTCAATCGAGGGAAAGGGAAGATGGGTGTTGGAGGTAGGCTGCTAAATCATACCATGCCACTAGCTTGCCTTTCAATCCAATCAAATTGAATCCTTTTTGGCTTGGACGACCATTGATGACCTCGTTTTATGTGCGTCGTTGTCCGAAGTTATAAAATCAAATATGCGTTCAACCTCAAAAGGCGACAAGAAAAACCCCCAAACGATTAAGAACTTGCAACACAGTCTGGTTGGACTCTGGATGGAAGTTTTTGGTCAATGTGCGAACAATTCGCAGTTGGCCCACAAATTTATGCAACCCGCTGTGCGGCAAGCAGACTGTATGTAGCACGTGCCACCTATAAGAATTGTATTGCAGCCTTCTCTCTCAAAAGAAAAAAAATGAGCCAAAGAGTATATATTTTGCAGCAGGCACATTAATTATTTAAGCTATCTACAAATGTGCGCAGCAAACTGAAGACGTTTTCTGTTTTTTTTTTTTTTTTGGCAATTTTTTAAAAAAGAAATCGAGTTGCCAGACGCTTCTGAAGAAGTTGTTTGAGGGGCTCAGTGTGGCACTGTGGTGTAGTTTGGCTTAAAACTGTATTCAAATATTATTATAAGCATGGAGCTTTTAGTGAGCTTTATTCGAACAGTCTTTGTATAAGAACAAGCACATTATTCACATTATTAAACATTGGGAGCTTTAAATGTTCGTAAATTAATATAAAAATCTTAAGATTAAAGCTTAGTTACATTTGTACTAAACACGTTTTAGAGTTTTCAGGCTTACCAAAGGAAAAGAAAGTGAGAAAAAAACACCAAAGCTATAATCCAAGTTGTTATGGGTTCAAAGCTCGTTTTTAATCTCCAGGACTGAAGTCTCTATACTTAAAAATTTAAAGAATTTAAGGACTTTAGCTTGAAACGCAGCTTTTACCTAACAAAAAGCTCATTAATCTTTAAATTACTTATTAAGCTCTTATTGAGCATTCAATTGTTTGAATACACCTTTACTACTTTTATAAACTTTAAAAAGCTTCACTCAATATTAAAATAAATTTCAACCACAAAAAATGAACTTAGACCCACTGTATGGCAACTTTAACTGATTGCTTCATATGGAAATGAGCTTTACCATCATACATCTTTTTGCAGCAGTCCGACAGCGTAAAAAAAAATACTGAACTGATCATTAAGCACACTTTTATAAGTGTTTCCTCAGCAAGACAATAATTGTGCCAAGGCGCCAGAGATCAGAGAGATCTCCACTCAAGCCTGACGCCCAATGCCCCTGCCACATTGTGTGTGTGGCAACAACAACAAGCTGTCATGGCCAACGCATCTTTCATAAACATCTTCCTTCCTACTGCTACTTGCTTGCTTGCACTAATTGTGTTGAGTGCAAAAAACCAAAAAACTAAAAACTGAAAACTAAAGTGAACTGAAAACTGGTGACAGTCAAGGTTGTCTGACTTGGCTAATAGCTATAGCGGCTAAGAGAAACTTTCACTTTGGTGGCGTCGTTGTTTCGTGTTTCTTTCCTTATTTTGTGTGTAAGCGCTGCTCTGCTTTTGGGCATTAAATTGCACTTGACGCAGCCAGCGAGTCTTGGTGCCACATACAAATCATGCGAAGTCAACGCTGAAAGATATGGCTATAACAGATTGGCCAAAAACTGAGACTGGGAGGTGGAAACTGGCTGGAATGTCTGACTGTCAAAAAATTTGTACGTCGTGCAACATGCTGCTTGTTGCAAATTGCAATTTTAATGGGCAACAAGCTGCCTTTTGCCTTTCTGGCACTGCAACGTGGCGTATGCGTAATAAATTTATAGAGAATTTTTGAAATAGACTTTGGGCAAATGTTTTGTCTGAGTTTTGAATTATCTAGCTTAAGAATTATTTTGCCTAGGTATCTTTACTTTTAGTAAAAATTCAGCTTAAAGAAAGTATCAAAATTCAGCATGCGAGGAGCACATAACAAATTAATTTTTCGTCTACAATGACAACGAGAGTCTCGGGTGTATGCGACAGAGTTGAAGAGTTGAAAGTGTGTGTGTGTGTGGCAAGCACATATATCATAAGAAGAGTAGGGGCAGGGAGGCAAGTTTGAGGCGCTGCTCATGTTACGCGTCAGCCTGATTAGAATATAGCGCTACACAACTCTACATTATTTATGCCAGTCAAATTAAGGTCTGCGGGTCAAAGGTTGTTCTTAGAGAGAGAGAGAGGGAGAGAGAAGCAACTTCAAGCTGACAAAGTGTGGGCGCACGTGTTGCAAGGCAGTGTGGCAATGACAGGTGGACGAGCGCATAGTTCCATAGTAGACGAAATGGAATGAATGAATGTCAAGCCCACAACAATGAAAATAAAAGGAGCCTGGCACGTGACAGGACTTGCTCCGCGCTCATTATTGCATAAGTTATCGAGTGGAAGGATGATGAGTTCCTCTTCCCTTTCCGTCAATTTAATTGTGGCAGGAGCACGCGAAGTGAAATTAGTTGGTCAAAAGGAGGAGCAGCAGCAGACAGTTTTTGTAATCCTTTTTGTGTCCAGTGTGGCACGTATGCAATAAGCAAGAAGCAAACTACACTCTTCAATTATTTTCTATATATACATATTGAAATTGATTCTAATTAAATGTATTTTTAATCATTTTTACCTTGAAGTTTGTTAAGGTCGGCTTTTTTTTTGAGTTGATTAAAGTTTGTAGGTTTGTATGAACCGGTTCAGAAGTGGTTCAGTGCTTTAAAACTGTGAATAGTTTTAATTTGTTGCCAAAATGTTATTTGTAGACTTATTAAGGAATAAATTGTGGATCTATAAACCGGTTTTCAAGTGGTTCGGAGCTGTAACTTAAACATATTATGGAATTTTAAGATGGAAAACGGTTTGAAACTTTACTTTCTCTTTATTCTATCTTTAAGGCTGCTTTTTATGATATTTTCGAAGGACCCTTCAATCAAGGATTCATTTTTAGCTCTGGAAACCGGTTTTGTAAGTGGTTCAGAGCTATAACTGATAAAGTATTTGCAATGTAAGGATGAAAATTGGTTGGTAAGCTCTACTCTTAAGTACTCAAAGAGTATCTTACAGTCAAGCTTTCTATTAAAAAGAAATACCTTTGTCAATTGAAAATTCCTTGCGCCTGGCTTACCTTAAACAAAATGGGATATTGGAGAAGCACAATGAAGCATTCAGCCAGGTTGACTGTAAATGACACTTCAATTGGCAATTGAGCTGCCATTTAGAGGCTTGTCAAATGCACAAAGAGAACGTTTAAACCCACCCTTCTCCCTTTCCCTGCACTTAAGCCTTTTGCAGCTTCTCAATTAGCAGGGAAGGAGTTAAGAAAAAAAGGAAGATAAACTGTAGCAAAGGTAGCTAATTTCCGGCGTTGTTGGCTTTACGAAAAATTAAAAGAAAAGCACTTGAAGTTTAAGCAGCGTGTTCAACGCTTCAGGCCGAGTGTTCCTGAAGAATTTTTGCATGCACACACACACACACACACACACACAGGTTGACGTCCTGTCCCGTTCTGTTCTGTTCCTGAAAGCATCCTTGGCTGCAAAGTGCCTGTCGCTTGGGTTAAGTGCGGCGAGGCATTTAAGCCAAAATGTTGCACAGAGAATGCCAGGGCATTTAACAAACGTTGACTTCAAGCAACAAGTGGCAGAATGGGGCGTGGCAGGTGGGGGGGAGGAATGGCACTGATTGAGTTAGGAGTTCGGGTTCGAGACCTGAGTTTGTTGAGGCAGCACGCTAAATTAAACAGCAATTGCAAACTTTCAACACACAAACTTTCAGATAATTTTGTGAATCACTCTCCCTCTTCATTTTGTGGCAGGTAAAGACAGTTTTGTGTGTGTGTGTGTGTGTTTAGCATATGTGCAAAATTGTATTAGAAAAACGATTTCCTGCACAAAAGACTCCAATTTTTGGGAACACACAGCTTTTGGCCTTGTTATGCAATCTAAATAAATAAATATTGTGACAGAGTTGAGGTCAAGAAAGACAACAAAGTTAACATATTTATATCATGAATTGACTTTCTTTTTCAACTAATAAATTTTCCAAAAATAGCTAGCTGAATACATAATCAGTAATGATGTCATCTATTTTACCGAATACTATTTTTTTTTGTTTTAGAAACAATCTCTATTAGTTTCACAAACTGTTTTGTTTAAGCTTATCTTTTGTCAACACATTGTACACATTAATATATTTATGACAGATTTAATTCTTGTTGGTTCTGCTAGTTTATTCATATTTATGTGCGATAAGCAAGCAAATTGATAATGATGTGTGATTGCAGCAGCAAACTAAATTGATAACATTCTTAATTTAGGAAAATGTGGCATGAGTGCGGCATGTGCCAAAGAGGAAACATGCCCGAAATTTAACACTTTTATAAAGAGTTGGAATTTAATTGGCTTGGCCCAAGGCAAAGGAAAATGAGGCGTGTTTAAAATTGGGTGGATAGAAATTACATGTTTGTAATATAAGCTGTTGTCAAAGGCAGCTTAAAGATAAATATTTAATTAAAGATGCTTTTTAGCTTTTCAAAACATTTTTACATCAAATGCATAATGTTTACTGATTATAAATTCACGTCTTTATGGGGCAAGAGTGAAAGAGCTGCAACAATTGTTGCACAACAGCGATTGACGTGGCCGCCAAACTGCATTGCCAACAACAACAACAACCAACAACAACCAACAACAATAAACAGCAACAAACAAAGCGAAAGAAAGAAAGGAAGAGAGAAAGAGAGTGAGAAGCGCAATGGAAAATGCGCTGGACAAACAATTGAGATCGCTTATCAGTTGGCGTCTAATTTACGACAATGAGCCGACGTCGAAGCCTATGCGACACATGCTTAATCCCCAATGTGCGTATGTATGTGTGTGTATGCAAATATGACTCTCTCTATATGCATGTGTGTGTGTATTTTTCACGCCGCTTTAAATTTTGAACTCACCTCGAATCGAACTTCTTGCCATCGGCTTGCAGTGTGCCCGTATAATGCATGGTGAGAGAATCGCCATTCTTTGTTTTCTGGTCACACACCTCGGGAACGCTGACTACATCCACTTTGAGATCGTTACAGTGAACGCCGCTGAAGAAGGCCACCAGAAGGCTGGAGAAAACGATTGATTTCAACATGGCTGCAAATAAATGTAAAGAAAGTTCATATAAAATAAGTTAAAAAAACTCATTAAATCTTCTTCTATACAATCACCTTTGATCTTTTGTTTATGAAATTTGTTTAACACAATATTAAATAATAACCCAAACAACAACTGAAAACTAATTAAAGGAAGAGGTGCACAGTGCCAGAGTTTAAATAATTATAAACGAAGAAGTAAAAAAATAAAACGCGCAAAGAGTAAAAAATTGGTCATTATGCAAATCTTCAATTCATTTGCGAGTTGCGCGCTCGCTTCAGGTTTTATCCAACTGCAGAGGATTATGCAATGCCAAAATTGCAAATTATTGCAGCTGTGTACGTGCGAGTGTGTGTAAGTGTGTGTGTGTGTGTGTGTTAACGGTGCGTATGCGTAATGTCCGCAAAACGTAAAAGGTGACGATGTCCATTATGGGTTAGGAAGCACAAATTTGAATTTCGAAAACTCATCACAGCCATTTTTTTTTTTTTTTGTGTGTAGGCGTTTTGAAATTGTAAATGAAAGTTGCGGAATTGGACATATTGGGCACTTTTTCAATGGGCCAATTATAAGATTAATGTGGTGTGGAAGAAAGCGTTTGAAGAAAATGATTTGCAATAAATAAGCTCAACTATTATGAATGACAATAAGCATACATAAATCAGATAAATACCAAAAACTTTCACTAATGAAAGACGGCAAATGAGCGGAGATGGCACCTTACAATTGGTAACGGTACAATTACGTGAAAAGTAACATTAACATTTTCAACTCTCAGCTTCTTCTTTTTACGTTTAATCGTATGATCCGATCTTAACATATACCCTAACAATGGAGTTACAGAAATTTCCTACTTGCTTTAAATCTCTTTTATGGTAAATTTTCCAAAATAATTGAAAAACTCCAATTCCTGAGTTCTTTTTAAATTAGGATTCTTCCTTTAAAATTCCATCTATTTTTCTAACTTGACTGCTTTTTTCGTTAAAGAATTTTGAAGTTTCCTCAACTATAAAAACCCAGCTCCGGAAGCGCATTCAAACTTCGGCTTATGGATCGTTCACTTTTCTTTCTTGTTTCGTAGTGGAGCTTCTTTTTTATATGTTTTTTTTTTTTTTTGGGGCGTTTGCAGCAAAACCAGTTGCGTGTTGCTTTGCTCTTGTATCTTTTATTTAATTTTGTTGTTGTTGTCCGGTTTGTTTGATTTGAGTGGCTCACTTTAGACCTGGTTCAATGAACTGTCGCCTGAACCGTTAGGTTAAGTCCAACTGGCCCAATGCAATGACTTGACTGAATAATTTGCAGCTAAGCGCTAATGAGATGAAAACTTTACAGCTACAACAAAAGAGAGGCACACGTCATAAGTTTTCCACTAAAAACAATAGAAGACTAACGAAAACAACAAACAAACGATGATTAGCTGAACACGACAACACTTTTGTAGACCGGCCGGGCGATAAGTAAATGCTGGACTTCGTTAATAGTATGTAGTAGTTGAGTGTTTCGTTAAGTTTTCTTTCGGCTGGAATATCGTCCCCTTATTAAATGCGCTCTCTTTCTTTTTCCGCTGTGTGCGACATTCGCTGATGTGTAAAACACGATGGGAATATGAATGAAAAAGACACGACAGCCAGTCAAAGTACACGCTTTCATTTATGTATAACTTTACTTATTATATTTTGTAGGGTATATACCAATTAACTGGCAGCTTTGTGTGCACACTTTGTTTATTATGTATACAAGTTTGTTTATACCTTTTGTTTGGGCTTAATTTATATTTGATATTCAACTCAAACACGGATATGAACGCGGCGTGCAAAGAGCAAACAGAGCGCCAACAAAGCGAAACAACAACTGCTACGATCGACGTGCGCAAGGCAACTGATGGAATTTCGTCGGCTGCGTCGGCGTTTACTAGGCAGCGTGGAGCTTTGGAGCGTAAACACCAATACAGCTGCACACAACGATCGATGGAGAGAGAGTGAAACAGACCGCGAGAGCGTGCAGCAGCAAACACTTGTCCACGTAATCAAAGTAACTTGCGCAGCTCGCGAGCGGATTAAGTGAAAAGATAAAATTGGGCGCCGTTAGGTTTAGGGCCGTAAATATAGTGAGTTTTGAATGAAAATTAGCTTTAAAAACGCAATTTGTTAGGTTAATGCTTGAATTTATTTAATTTATGAAAAACTTACATTTTTTATATTTCTTAATAAATAATGTATGATTGAACCGGGAAACAAAAATTATAATTTTTGAAATGAGAATCGAATTGAGAAACACACAACCTGCTCGCGCTTTGATACAATGTAAACTGTTCGCCAGGGAGGACGCCAGGACTCCAGGATGCTGCATGTTGCTGTTGCTGGGCAGCATAGATTCATGTTGCTAAGCTTGCGAAAGTAGCCACGCCTTCAAAACGCATGCGCTGAAAACACTGTGGGTGGAGCTTAAATAAAAGTTATCTATTATAAATAAATAATACACATATAAGATTAAATAGCTGCTATTTACTGGCGATAATATAAAGTATATTATCGAATAAAAGTATTTCTAGTTCACACAAAAATCAAAAAACCAATTGGCGCACCCACAAAAAACCAAAATAAAAAACCTATTACCCTGGGGGCCATTTTACGCCCCAATGAATGCGTTTGCTAATGCAAATCAATTAGATTTAGCTAGCTTTATTTTAATTAGGCATCAGTTGTTAACTAAATCGCGACGCGTTCGCAGTCTCCGCCACCAAAAATCTCTAAAAATCATGTTGCAAGAACTACAAAATCGACCTCTGGCTTATGCCCTGAAACGCAGAGATAACAAATTTGTGGTCGAGTGCATCGATGGCATTACAAATCCTGCCTATGAGCCAGATTTGGATGGGGATGCCAAGTCGGAGGCGGCAACCAATCAATGGCGAGTATAATTAATAATACAAATTAAATTTACTTTACGCATAAGCGTGGGCGCTGATTTCATTTATTTGATTCTTGTTTTAATATGCAATCAATATTTTTGTATGTGTTAATAATAATATGCAAGCATATTTTTGTATGTGTTAATCAGGTGCCAAGATTTTGAGAACTACATTTTTTTAAAGCTTCAAAGCCAAACTTATCTCCAACATTTGCTTGCGTAATTTTAGATTCTCAACTTCCAAATCATGTTGAATCTGTTCGCGATTTTCTTTGTTGAGGTGATGCATTTTTTTGAGGTTAATCTCCTCCATCCTGGCTTGGAAGAGCTTTAAAATTACATGATGTAATAGTTGCTTACAAAACGATAGTAAACTCAATCCTTACCATATAAGTGCGCTCCTTAGCGCTTGGACGTTTCCCTTCCCCTTCACCTGAATCGGCAGCTAGAGCCTTCTCGATATTCTCGGTATTCTCCACTTTCTCCACCTTCTCAAGCTTCTCAATTTTGGGTAGCTTGATTAATTTCTTCACAATTGGCTCGACTTTAGTGGACTGAGCCGGATTGAAGACTTTATTTTCTTGAGTTTCTTCAGTAGGATCAATGGCCATATCTTCAGCGGCTTGGGTTTGTTTGTTTTTTTCAGCATTTTGTACTAGACTTACAGTAATGCCCTCACGAGTTAGAGGAAAAATAGCATCTGGCAACCTCTCGTTCTTAATAATAAAAATCTTAGGTTTAGACACCTGAATGTTAGGCTCAAGTTTCACGGGCTTCAAACCAAGCAACTGCAACTTTTTCCGCATTAAAAGGTGTTTCGATTTCAGACTCTCCACAGTTCGATTCGAATTAGTCATTCTAAGGAACAGAAGGGACTTGAGAAATGGAAGGAAGGTAAAAAGTAAGAAGATTGTGGCTCACTCGTTAAACATTAAAGCTATTCGAGACCACGCCTGTTTCTTAGTTTCCCAGCTCTTTGAATCGAAAGGCGGGTCTAAATATAGCTTTAAATATTTTTCGGTCAAGTCCCACAAAATCTTTTCTTCCTCAGTGGTATAGAAGCGTGTAGATTTCGGACGTGTTACATTCATGACTCTCATAAACTCTGTGGGTTTCATTTACGATTAGTAATAATTAAAGTTAAGTTTTATTTAAGTGTAAGTGTTTGTGTTTAAGATCTAAGATTAGGCGCTCCTTAGAAGCCCATTGTGTGTTTGGTTTTGCGTTTTTTGGCTGGCCTCGGATTCAATTCCCGATCCGTTTCAATCACCGTAAATTCACCCGCACCTAATATGGAATGCTTTTGTCGCGTAAACGAGAAATTTTCGACTTGCGTCTGTTCTCTATAGTCGGCATATTGTGCCTCAAAGTGCGTTGTTAGATTTGTGCCGGGCACTAAATGCTTTTTAACATCATCTTCCTCGAGATTGCCAGCTGCCTCCTCCTCCTCCTCCTCCGTTGGCACTTGTACCTGCTGCAACCAGTCCGCAGTACGAACTTCTGCATCCTTTTCTCGCTTCTCCAGCTTCAACTTCTCGTCAATCATGCCGATGTGGACATCTTGCGTCAGTTCGTAATCCTCAATTTCCCAAATGCTTAACAGACATTTACTAATCACATCCTTGAAGCGATTCAGTTGATAGGCTGACTTTTGCCAGCTTCCGCGATTCACAGCTTTTTTTTTCTTTTTTTCCTCCTTGGCTGCAGGAGGAGGAGGAGGAGGAGGAGCTGCATTTTGGCTAGTTGTTGGCTGCTCCTCTTCCTGGCCCTCTGCCGCATCCGAGTCATCGAAGCCATAATCAATGCTTATGTCCTTGATGACTACAGGCTTCTCTGGCTCCTCGCCACGTTCCTCCTCCGATTGCATTATCTCGCGCAGCACAGAAATATTTTGGATTTCGGTGCACTTCAATGCCCTTTTCGTCAACTGACGCACCAGATCCGCATAGTAAACCAACGCCTCGCTGGTGTGTAGTCCTGTGCGCAGCTCCATCTGCTGCTCCAGCTCCTCGCGCTGCGTAAACCGCTGACAGAAGACGTCGCCAATGCTGTTCGCCGTCAGCAGCTGGGCGAAGGCGCCATCGCTAGCCTTCTCCAATCTGTCGAATTTGATGCCTGTGGTGCAGCACTTGATGCGCTCGTTTAAATCCGCATACATGTCCGGCGCAAGACCTCTGAGTTGTCCATTAACGAGCGCCTCCTGCAGCTGGGCGGGCGCATAGGGCAGCGAGGAGGAGCTCATCTCCGTCCAGCTCTGGGCCATGGCGCCCTTTAGCTCGCAGATGCGCTGATCGCTGGTGAGGGGTCCAGCCAGGGCGACATATTCGCTGCCCTCGTGCACAATGGCGTCCATGAACAGGGGCGGATAGCTCATCTGGTGTGTCCAGGAGACAACGGCTCGATCCGCGATCTTCGTGCCCAGACACCTGATGTCCAGAGAGTGCAGCTTGTGATTGCTGGCCACGTAGAGATGATGCGGATTCTGACTGCGTCCCAGGCAGGAGAAGCTCTCGCATTCCGTCGTATAGGCGCTGCTGGCGAAGCACGGATTCAGTCCAGCATTCGGGCAACGCATATCGATGGTGAGCAGGCCGGATTGGCAGAGGAAGTGGAAGCAGTGCTCCTCGCTGGCAAGCAGCTGCGCCCAGGTGCTGCTCCTGTGCAGGCCCTTGAGAATGCGCACCTTGTGCTTGGAGATGTCCTGCTGCGTCACAATGTTCTTGAAGCGCACGGTGCGATCCTGACAGGCAATGGCCAAAATCTCCGGTTGATTTGTCGCTTGAGCCACGCTTATAAACGGTCCATTCTGGCTGTTGTATTTGGCCTGGCAGATCAGCTGATACTTCGGTGCCTCATCCTCCTCCTCCTCCTGCGCCTCCGCCGTGACTTCCGCCAGCTTCAGCTCGTAGATGGCAATCTCATTGAGCAGCCGGGCCAGCAACATATTGCCATGATTAACACGAAAACTCTTGACGGGCATCAGTTCAAAGATCTCGCTGGACATGCCAGCCAAAGACTCGCTGTGCAATGGCTGCCACAATTCCGCCTCCGCAGCCACTTCGGATAAATGCAATTGCTGCAGCTGCTCGCCAGAAACGTGCATGGCCAGCGTCCTGGCCTTATCGCCGGCAGCCGCATACTGCAGCAGGCCGAGATTGCCGCCGGTGTAGTAGTAGTCATAGCTGTCCCGGAAGTGTGCATTATCCTGGGTCGCTATCTGCTCGGCCGCATCGAACAAATGTGCATTATATACATGATGTTTGTGCTTCAGTTCGCGCTGCTTTTGTCTGGCCGTTCCCTGCAAATATCGCTTCTTGTACGCTTGCAGTTGGCGAAACCATCGCTCGTGTGCATTGGGACGACTAAAGCAGGGCTCCACAATGCTGGTTGTGCCGCTGGACACGTATAGAGGTAGGGGCACTGTTAGGGCACAGTTGGGAAAGTTGCTCATTGGTCGTCCGGGATCGTAGGGTTGGCAGAGTCCTTGATTTATGGCCGGATGCGTAAAGTGTGGCGTCTGCTCGAGTATATAGCGAGGTGGCTTGAATCCCTGCTGATTATCCTCGTTTGGCAAGTCGTCTTCATCTGTATCCTGCTCCTCCTCATCTGAATCGACGATTAAACTGCGTCTGTGCTTATCTATTGATTCATTCAACTTTGCCATTTGCAAACGTTTTGAATTTCTACGCACCATGCTGTAGGATTATTATCAACTATCTACAAATTCGTGTGTTTTGTTGTTGTTGTTGTTTTGTTGTTTTATGATGATGTTGTTTGTTGTTTTGGCAAACCTTTTAACTGGTTAATCCGCTTGAAATTCTTCCTGTTTGAAGCTTTTGCGCTTCGTTTTTATAAACCGCAATTCTCCAGTTAGATATTCACAACCTTAATAATGTAATGTTTGTTATGAGACATGGAATATTTTTTCAAAAAATGCATGAAACCAACCTTTTGTTGAATATTGCTTCGCTTAAGTTTTGTTGCTTGTTTCCGCGCCGCTCTATCAAGTTCAAGATGAAATGAGCTAAATTTGCTATTAGCAAAAAGCAAGTTTTTCACAAACTTTTTAGGGAAACCTTTTATTTTAGCTGCTCCAGATTATCAAGTTTTCAGGTTTTTTCTTAGCTTGTTACTCAACGAAGTCTTGTTTCAAACTAAAATAATGTTCTCGGAGTAAGGCTAACCAATCTAGAAAGAAGGAAATGAAATTTGATTATTAAAAATAAACATGAATTTTCAAATAAATAGATGAGACAAACCTTTTGTTGAATATTGCTATGCTTAAGTTTCTGTAGCAATTTTCCAATCGTTCAACCTTTTATTTTAGCTGCTCCAGATTATCAAGTTTTCAGTTTTTTCTTAGCTTGTTACTCAACGAAGTCTAGTTTCAAACTAAAATAATGTTCTCACAGTAAGGCTAACCAATCTAGAAAGAAGGAAATGAAGTTTGATTATTAAAAATAAACATGAATTTTCAAAAAAATAGATGAGACAAACCTTTTGTTGAATATTGCTATGCTTGAATTTCTGTAGCAATTTTCCAATCGTTCAACCTTTTATTTTAGCTGCTCCAGATTATCAAGTTTTCAGGTTTTTTCTTAGCTTGTTACTCAACGAAGTCTAGTTTCAAACTAAAATAATGTTCTCGGAGTAAGGCTAACCAATCTAGAAAGAAGAATAAGTTTGATTATTATAAATAAAAATATGTTTTTCAAAAAATAGATGACAAACCTTTTTTTTCTCGAAATATTCCAACGCTTTGAATTGTTCAAAAAATTTGTAAGGTTTTTAAAAGGATTTTTCCGCTTTTTCCAGCTTGTTACTGCACCGCGTTCAGTAATAAACTAACAAGTTTAGTTTACTAAAACTACACAAGCCCAAAAGCGTGTGGTGGAGATGAGAAAAGCGCTAGTGATTGCAAAAAAAAACACGTTGAATGACAGCTAGGTGTTTTGTAGTACTTGGAGGCAAGCACTTAACTTTTCAATTTGATGTTTAAATAATCACAAATGTGAATCAAGGCAGCAATGTGTTCCTGTACTCTACGATTATTCAGAAACACAGCTGGCTTCTTAAATATCGATAGTTATCTGATTAACTCAATAGTTGTATAATGTATCGATGTTGGAAATTATCGACAAGATTTAATCAAGATTTCTTGGCTTGCATATTGTGGTCACACTGTCGCGTTTACCATAATCGAGTTGAGCTGCACCGAGTTTAGTCCAAAGAAAATTAAATTTAAATTTATTCTTTTTGTGACAAACTACAACGAATTAGTGCTCAACAAACAGTTTTAAGTGTACCCTATGCAGCATAGCGAGTGTGTCTGTGGAAGGGCGTGCGCGATATCGAAACAAATTACACAAGTGTAAACGCGAAAAATTTTGAACACCCAAACAAATATTGATTTTTTCATAGAAAAAGGCCCCACGAGCGTACTGTTCTTATTGTTGTTGTTGTTGTTTTGTGCGTAGTAATCTAAGTAAAAAGTAAACGACGAAGGAAAACTGCCAAGAAAAAGCGACCGCAACAATCGCACAACAACAGTAAATTTCCACAAATTTGTAATTAAACTGCTGCCTACTTACACACACCCAATTACCCCCCGTCTACCCCGCCGAGCCACTTGATTTGTGTTACTGTTGCTGGTCTTGTTCTTGTTGTTGTTTGCTGGAAGTGCGTCAAAGAAGCAGAAGACTCAAGCACAACGAGCGTCAGGTGAGTTTTGGTGTCCAGCACACACACACACACATACACAAACATATGCTCACTAACACATGCAAATAAAAAGCATTGTGATAATATCAAAAACAAGAACAACAACACAGCATAAAGCTGCGCCAGGCAGAGGCAAACACACACACATACACATGCACTCTTACACACGGTGGTCAACGAAGGCTCCCCCTCAACCCCGAAACCACCTTTGCCACTGCCTCTGTAAGTTTTGCCTTGCTGCTGCTGTTGTTGTTGTTGTTTTTGTTGCATTCACTCCTCCACTAAACTACTTCTATTACTATTGCCCCCGTCTCCCAAACTAAGTTTCTCTTTCTACGCTCATCCCAACTAAAAAAAAAAAAAAAAAAAACTTACACACGCGCTGCATCATTTCTGCATCATTTTATCATTTGCATCATTTGTTTTTAATTTTCTTTCTGTTTTTTTTTTTTTTAATTAGCACACTCAGCTCTCTCACAGCTGAACTTTGAGCTTTTAGCAGTAGTTAACAGTTGTCTGTTAGACGGTTGCATTGCATGTTAAATATTGTTATTGTTGTTGTGGATGTTGTTGTTGTTGCTTGCTTTGCCACATTTAACTACTAATAATGCATCTCTCATATGTATGTATATTTTTCATTCTTTTAATTTGCTTTACGCTGTTAATTTTGACAAGCCCCAATTGACTCTGACGTAACGCACACAGGCTTACAAAAAGCTCTACTAACGACCTCCGTTGTTTGTTTGAAATTTTATTGCTCCTGCGGCTCCATTGGGAAGGCGTTCTGTTAACAGTGCGGCGCCAGCTTGGCAAACAACCGTTTGCTTTCCTCTTTCCTTTTCTCTTATTTTTTTTTTTCTTTGTTTGACATTGTTGTTTAACTTGCCTGCATATTTTATACGTACGTAGGTCAGTTAACCTAACTTTTCTCGAGTCCATTACAAATTGCTAAATTACTTTTTGCCAGGTGCTTTCGCTCTATCTCTATCTCTATTTCTTGCTTCTTGCAGCTCTCTGTTTTTTATGTAACTCTCAAATCGATTGCAAACACGTAACAGTAACAAAAAAAACCTGCCAACCTATAATATAGCCAGGAAACTACGTTGTTGACGTTCTCGTCCTCCACACTCACACTCTCCCCTCTCCCTCTCTCTCGTTCTCTCATAATTTTGTGTGTGTGACGTTCGCCTTGTATTGAATGTTCCCCTCGGCAGCGGATTTCTGGGCATATAGCGTGACATTTCCTTTATTTGATTTTGTCGCCCTACACCTGTTTCCCTTACACCCTACCCCGCAACCATATTTGAATAATTTCACTTGTGTGCAATTTGGTTTCAAGCACACAGGACAGATCCTTGAATTTATTGATAAATTATGTTCTTTCTGGCCAAGTTGCAATTGCAATATTTGCCAACTATCTTCGTTCTTGGGTCAGGCCGAAATCTCCTACATGAACGCATTTGTTGTTGCTGTTGACCTGACAACGGTTGCCATGGCGACCTGCCAAATTATCGACAAAAATATAAAACACAAATCTTAATATGTATTACTTTCATTTCTTTTCGTTTTTCTCTCAGTGTAGTCACGTCTTAAGCTTGCTTTCTGCTAATGTCTCCTTCAACCGTTATTTGACTAATCTCTCTCTCTTTTATTTCACATGCAATTGTAATTATAAATAATTTCCCATAAATGGCACATGCTCTAACGGTTGTTGGGGCAATTATCGGAATTGGCATTGAGGCGAACCCACAGGCTTGGCCTAGTTGCCCCACTTCGATATAAATCGGCTACAATTATATGCAAATAGGTTTTTAATGTCATTTCTTCATGGGGTAGCTCATAAAGCTTTTCAACTTGAGGAAATCACTCAAACTAAACTTGCGCCCATAATTCAGGCCAGGCCAAAAGGTCAAAAAGTATGATTTACTAACTCTTTGTAAAAAAAATATTGCTGTTAACAACGACTGATAACTTGTCTTAAATCTAGTCATTCATTAAGTGTTTGGCAATTAAGTTTTTTGTGACCCAAATCACAATTGATAAGCTTTATAACGGAATTAAAAGTTGTTGAAGTGTCAATAAACAGGGAATATAAGATAAGAGTATAAGAAAAGGATTTTAACAGGTGTCATACTTAACAGCAGTATGCTAAATATGCGATCTCCAGGAGTATAAGAGTTGGAAACACAAAGTTTGTTATGGATTAATCGTAGGGTATCTTTTAGTATGGCATTAAAAACATTTAATTCTATATGATGATTAGTATATTTATCAAGACGGTAGCACGAAACGTTCAAGTGCTTGAGATACAATCAACTTTTTTGTGCGCATTATTTGCTTTGCTTTAATCTGCGTTATGTTATGACTTTTTTTTATGGAAAAAGTTTATTTTTTCTTTATTGCTATTATTACAAATTTATGCAGTACACTAAGAGCAGCCAAGTGAGTCCAGAATGAGAATAAAATGCGTCGTTTGTTTAGCATAAAAAACAGATAGAAAACTATAAACTCAAATAAAACATTTGATACCGAATACATATGAGTTTTTGGAGTTCTTGGACTCTTGCCCAGCCCTTTTATTTTATGGTTTAACTGACCTGGCCCAAAACTAGCTGAATTTGCCTACTATGTATTTTTTATTATTGCTAAGACGCAAAAGAGTCGTAACGAGTTTTTCTGTATAGTGGGTATTTTTCCCAGTTCTAGTAAACCCATATCTATAAAGTTTGCGTCATCGTTGAGGTTTCTGATTTGCTGCCATATTTCCTTTGTAGGTTTATATGTATGTGTTCAATTTTGTTTTTGGTGACGCACTAAATCAGCTTCCCGCTGAAGTGTGTGACTGACTGCTGTGTGAAATTTCATGTGGTGGACAGAGAGCTTTTTGAGTGAGAAACCAAAACCCTTAGACAAGCCGCAGAGCTCGCCGCATAGAACTGGAACTGGAACTGGGTTAATGTAATGCACATTGTGCATGTGTACGTGCAGAGAGAGAGAGAGAGAGAGAAACAGAGGGAAAAGAACTGCTAGCCTGCAGCATGAATGCGAGCGTGTGTGTGTGAGTATGAGTGTGCGGCTGCTTGGTTTGGCCTGCATATCTTGTTTCAAGTACGAACTTTGACGCCACACACACACACACACATACGACAACTTTTATACCCTTGTTATACTTGTCATTGTTGTTGTTGTTGCTGCTGCTTTATGCACTTACTAACCAAAAATAATGAGGTGTATGCTTGTGTCATTTCATAATGTATTCATTATGCCCTTCACACACTGAGAGTATGTGTTACACAGTATATCACATTTAAGCCTGAAAAAGACGTAACATTTATTTTAATTAGAATATTAACATTTTCTAATGTTAACTGCAACAGTTGGTGGATTCAGTGTGTGAAGGGTAGTATTCAACGGAATCGTTATAGCGTGTCCAGCTTAACATGATTTTCTTTGTCATTTTAGATTATAATTTATTTCATTTTTTTCTTCGTTTATTTAATTTATGTTTATTGTGCCTGCTGCTGCTGCTACTACTACTACTACTGACGAATGGAAAATATTTTTTGTATTAAACGTATATACTTGCTGTGCCTGCTGATGAATCACATGACAAATCAAACAACCGAACGAACGCATTGTTATTATAATTTGACACCAAAAACAAAAACAAAACACACACTCACATGCACAAATTGCATGCACTTATTCACTCACACCTACACGCATACACCCACACAGACGGCGCACTGAGAGTTTTAACTGCTAAGCAGGCTCTGTATAGTGGGAGTCAGAGAATGTGACAGACCCACATACAAACACACACACACACATGTAAATACCTAAATACAAAGAGAGTTACCCAAATACAACGCAAAGAAAGTAAGCAATACACAAAATTCAAATACAATAAAAATGCCGCAGTCAGAGGGCGGCTATGTGTCGCTTCCAGCAATGAATGGGAATGGGAATGGCAGCGCCATCTACCAGTCCACCACAGAACCACAGTCAGCATCGCCCACCTCAGTCTTTGAGAGTGTGAAGCGAGCAATTGGTCAGGCGATCAAATCGTCGCCAGGCGATAACGAAGAGCTTGTGCGCACGGAGCGACCAGCTGTCATAACTGGTGGTGGTGTCAGGTAAGTGAAGAAGGAAGGAAGAAGACGAGCACTTTTTAACTTTCTTATACTCCATCCTTTTATACATTATTGCTGTTGTTGATGTACATATATTGTCCTTGTCTAACTTTATATTTTTACACCAACTTTAATTGCGTTTTGCATGTGCGTGAGAGCTTTTTGTGTTTATGTTTGAGCATTTGCATTCCGTTTTGATTTTGTGCCAAAAGTGAACAAAGTGTACATATGTATATAAATATATTGTGTTTATCTATATAAATATGTATGTATGTAGCTCACATTTGCTCACTTTTTCGCTCTCTCTCAGTTACATCACCAATTCGACATCAACACGGGGAAAACTTTCTTTACATGTTAGCTCTGTCTCAAGGTCAGCAGCCCGCCTGCAGTTTTGTCAATATAAAGTGCAACTTGACTAGACAATCTGACGACGACGACGAAAACGAATACGAACCGCAATTTAGTCAGCCATTAACTGTGTTCCATTTTCGTTCTATTTCTGTCAGCAAAAGTACACGTTCTTTACAATTGTTATTATTTATGTTGATTAGCAGCCGCTCTTTCTCATCGCTTTAATTAACATTTCCGTTAGAATACACCCACTCAGATTTGTTGTCCCACTCAATTAATGCGTAAATACATATACACACATAAATGTCTCTGTGTGCGACCAAAGCTCGCATCACAAGTTAAAGCTCTGCTTTGCACACATCTTCAGTCATTGCACTTTTCGCTGTGCAGCATTTCTCGAGTTCTGAGTAGGTTTGTCCAGTCCTAACCGGTTAGATCAACGCTTTAAAATTAAAACGCGAGTGCAAATAAAACAGCTGAAGAAAACAACAACTGCTGATTAACGGTATGTGCTTGGAACACCGAATCCCTTGTTATACTTTTTTGCGTGTTGACTTTGTGAAGTTGGGGGAAATTTTTACAGCTTTCAAATTGTAGTGTAGTGCGGTGAGTTTGTTATTTTTAGGGCTCAACATTAAAGTACAGACGTTTTTTATAACACTCAAGCAGTTGTTCCATAATCTAATTTTGACATGTAAAGTTCCCAGCTTTCCCTTATGAGGATAAAAGCACGTGAATTACAGCCTTTCTCAGCTAATTGAGTTTATGGCATAAACAGGCAACAAAAATGTTGTAAAAAACACACAAACATGGCCAAAAATTGTCACTCAAATTAGTATCTAACTAGACAAAGTCTGGCCGCTTAAAAATACCAAAGCAAATTGAGTTAGTTATTCTCCCTTGGGGGGCGAAGGGAGCTCATATTTCTGGCGCCAGTTGTTTGTTGTTCTTCTTTTTTTTGCTGTTGTTTGTCGACATTTACCCCGAATGACATTGCGTGACTCATTTATTTAGGGTTTTACGTAACATTTTGTCGTTCTAAGTACAACAAATCGTGTACAGCAATTTTCATACTCATCCTACATCCAAACATCAACTTCCGTTTCCTCACATCAATGTCATTTCATTCATGTTTGGGAGTCAAAATTACCCACAACAGCAGCCAAAACTTTCTCAACTCTCTTTCAACTCTTTCTCTCAAAACACACACAAAAAAAAAAATTAAAATCGCAATAGTACATAAATTATAAACATACATACTTAGTGTGTATTTAGTTACCTAAAAGAATATAAATAAAAAATTTATAAATTTCCTCGATTTTTTTCTGACAACGAAAAATCGAAGAAATTGAAAAGAGTTTTGAGTTGTTTGATTTTGTATTTTAAAGTAAGAATAAGCCGAAATTGCCTCTCTCGAATTTTTGTGTTTTCGGTTTTTTGCTTGCATGCTCATAGTATTTATTTCAGAGACCGCGACAAAACTGGTAAGACACTGAACACCAAGATGCCATCAGCACCAACACACACTGCCGAGGAGGCACATCTGCTGGGGTAAGCCAAACAACAACAACAACAACAACAAAGTTCCCCTCTACACCCCCCCTCATGTGTAAGATATATAAAATATGTATTATAAGTCGCGTTATACTACTGAAAAAAAACCGCCCACTTAACAACACTTTTACACAAAAATCAAGTTGTTTTTTTTTCAACTTAGTTTGATTTTTACTTGAATTTAGTCATAACTCACTTTAGATTGTTTTTAAGTTCGACATAACCTAACAAACAATATACTTATAGTTTTTAAGAACAATAACGCATCCGCCCGTCTGTCTCTCAAATTGAATGTTGAAACCAAATACTATACTATATATTATAATGTATAATTTTTTAAAAAGCCTGAGTTTCCTTTTTGAACTGCAACTTGTAATATTAGTTAATTAGCCTTTAGCCGCGTAACACACACATACATACATCTCAATATACAATATATATATATATATAATTTTGTAGCCTTAGAGCCCTTAATCAACTTAATTACAAACCATCAATAATGAATCAGCTGCCCCGCCGGATGCAAGTTTATCAAAGTGACCCACTAAAAAGAAACTAAAAAATAGTTTAAATTTAAGCAACCCTCTGAGCTTTTTGTCTAATTTAACATTCTCTCTCTCTCTCTCTCTCCATATACATTTAGCACTATGCCCGTTGATCCAATGGATGACATCGAACTGCGCTCGGTGCAGCTGCAATTTCCCAATGCACGCGGATCCATACTGGAGGCCTGCGAACAGCGACGTGTGCCCACAGACAAGGGTGACATACATGTTGCCATACAGGGTGACACCTCCAAACCGGCCATAGTGACCTACCACGATTTGGGACTCAACTGTAAGTACCTTCAACTGCAACCATTTAATATAATTGGGGCCAACAATGAATAATGAATTGCCTTTTTTTTTGTTTTTTTTTTTTGGAACAGATGCCACCAGTTTTGCTGGCTTCTTCAATTATCCCGTCATGCGCGGCTTGTTGGAGAACTTTTGTGTGTATCATGTAACGGCACCCGGTCAGGAGGAGGGTGCGCCTACATTGCCAGAGGAGTAAGTTGTGCAAATTAATGACTGTTTTTAAAGTGGCTTTTAATCGAGAAGCAATTTGCTTTATATAGTTTTTAAACAATCTTAAAAGTGCATTTAAGCTCATTAAACCGCTTGAAAAGTTCAATTGCTTTGATTTTAATTGGAAATCATATAAAAGACTGTTGTAAAATAATTGATAAATTCAACAAATAGTTTTAAAAGCTCATTAATGCTGATAAAAATAAGTTTTAAAAGCTCATGGAAAACCAAAAAGGACTTTAGTGACTAAAAAGCACATTAAAGCTCTAATTAAAACTAAGTTTAGCAAAAAGCTCCTCAATAAATAACTAAATATTAAGAAATATTCATGCTTTTGCACTTAAAGCCACTTCTAACTTTATAAAATCTTTAATTTCCCTTACTAATTTTATTTTTATTTACTTTTAAGCTATGTTTATCCAACAATGGATGATCTGGCCGCACAGTTGCTGTTTGTGCTGTCGCATTTTGGGCTGAAGTCAGTGATTGGCTTTGGCGTTGGTGCTGGCGCCAATATTCTGGCCCGCTTCGCCCACGGGCATCCGGACAAGGTGGGCGCCTTGTGCCTCATCAACTGTGTGTCGACACAATCGGGCTGGATCGAGTGGGGCTATCAGAGTTTCAATGCGCGCTTCTTGCGCACCAAGGGCATGACACAGGGCGTCATCGATTACTTGATGTGGCATCACTTTGGACGCAACCCGGAGGAGCGCAATCACGATCTGGTGCAGATGTACAAGCAGCACTTTGAGCGCGGCGTCAATCCCACTAATCTGGCCATGCTCATCAATGCCTATATACATCGCAATGATTTGCATTTGGCGCGCACACCGCCGGGCACACCCGGAGCGGAGACGGCAGCTACCACGCTGAAGATGCCCGTTATCAATATAACGGGTTCGCTGTCGCCGCACGTAGACGATACGGTGACATTCAATGGTCGCTTGGATCCAACAAACTCGTCCTGGATGAAGGTTCAATTGAAGAGTTTTTTTTTTTTAATATTATTCTGTCGAGTAGATTTATTTATGTGTGTTGTTTTTGCTTGCAGATCTCTGATTGCGCCATGGTGCTGGAGGAGCAACCGGCCAAGCTGGCTGAAGCCTTTCGGCTGTTCTTGCAGGGCGAGGGCTATGGTAAGTGTTAGAAAACACCGCACACACAACTACTTGAACAACTGAACCTCAACCTCTGCTACAACAAAAAAAAAAAAAAAAATCAAAATCTACAACTAAATCTAATACTACCACCTATTACTACCTACCTGCTACTACTACTAATACTAACTACTACTACCTACTACTTCTATAGTCAAGTTTCAAGTACCACCCCTCAATTGGAATCAATTCGAATGAGCCAAAAAAAAAAAACAGTTCCGTTCCGTTCAGTTCAGTTCAGTTCAGTTCAACTCAATGCAGTATTTCCGATCAATCAAGACTGTCTGATCAATCACAATCAAACTAAACACACTAGTGCATAGACCTTATATAGAGAGCGTAAAACACTCAAGTCGCCTTTTCTGCTTAGCCTAAAGCCTCGAGAAAAAAGCTTTTCAACCGCTTTCAACAAGCAATTGACACAAAAACAAAAATCGTATTGTTCAAAATTTGATATAAGTATTATAAATTGGCATTAAAAACCAAACAAAAAATTGTTAGCCAAATATTTGTATGCATTCAAAACAAAAAAAAAAAAAAAATAATTAAAATGAATAAAAATTAAAAATCTTTTAAAAACAAAAGTTGTTGAAAATCAAGCGTTTACTTTACCCTTTCCAAATTTTTTTTAGTTAGTTAGCCAGGTCGTTTTTGCAGTTAGTTCAGAACCACACACAAAAGTACAGCAAAATTCTAAAACTCCCCAAAGAAAATCCAAAAACAAACCAAATGCATCTTTCGTATCGAAATACATGAGAAAAAAAATATTTCAATATGTTCATTACTTTGTTTTTCATTTCTTTTTCCTTTCTCCAAACTGCTTGTTTTTTGCTAAACAACAAACATACAAACAACAACAAACAACTACAAACACCCTACCCAAAACACCCCCTCTCAATCTCTCTCGCAACACAAAAATACACATACGATATATATCTACTATATCTTGTAAAACGCCTGGCCGACCATCCTCGCCTGCCTCTATCTCGTCATGCATCCATTAAAAAAAAAAAAAAAAAAAAAACAATAAAAAACCATATATGCACACGACCTTGGGCGCCGAAACTGAACCTCAACCTTTATATAAAAAATCATATATATGACCCAATGACGATATCGAATTTGCTGCATCAATAAAATTCGATTTTTCTGAATTATTCTTTTTTTGTTTTCTCAAATTATATATGAATTCTCTTAACAATTAATGCAATCTATGCGCAACAATAATAAACTATATTAATATATGGTATGTATATTTGTACACACACACACATACACACACAAACAACAACAAAATACCCTCATGCTAAACAAATAGTCTCCGAAAAACCTCAGTAGAAGAAAAAATGGCAAACAGCAAAACCAACAAAAAAAAAAAAAAAAAAAACATAGTTGAAATGCATTTAGCTAATTAAATTAATACAATAATTCTGATAACAAATATTACAACAACAAGTAGTAAAAGCTTAACACTCACACCGAAAACCAAAAACAATAATCATATTGTTTGTCATTTGCTTGCACATGTATTGGTAAGCTTGCGTATTTGATGGATGCATCTTGCACATGTGTTTGTGTGCGTGTGAAAGCTTTCCAGCTGCAGGTGACAAACAGTGGTACACGTAGTTTGCTTTTAAGTTGTATTCGATACCCTATTACCCTCTCTATTTTGGCTAAGTAAAATATAAAAAAAAAACAGCACTTGAATCTTTCTTTTGCTTCGTAGTGTTTCATTTATTTCCTGCACTTATTTCCATATATACGTACGTACGTACATACATATAATTTATTTGATGTTTTATTTATTTTGTTTATTTACACGCAAAAAAAAATACAAATAATTGAAATGATTTAAAACCGTTAAATTACAACATTGCGTAGCTGTTGGCACCCTGCAAAAGTTGGGACGCAAAATCTCAATGGCCAGTCGGAGCAGTTCCACGCAAATTGAGCTTTGCGTGCAATGAGCGCACTGAGCGCCGCTCAAATTGGAGTTGGAATGGGCGTGAGCGTGAGAGCAAGAGCGCAAGCAAAACGAGTGAAAGTAATTGGAAGAGACACACAGTAACAGAAATGAAAGCACAGCACGCTGAAAACAACACACATACACACATTTACATACATATACAAACTCACAACATACGCATATATAGAGACAGCAACAAGTTGGCGCTTTTTTCGTATGCATTTTATTTTTGTTTACTGTGACTTATCTTTTGTCATTCGCTTATATTGTGTGTGTGTATTATGTTAAACATTTTTTATTATGATTAGTTATTACGTATTACGTATGTATTAGTTTGGGATATGTAAATGTAAGTTGAAATTGTTATATTACATCGACGGCAAGTGCAGTTGTTAAACGAATAAAAAAACCATTACTTACACATATTATTTTGTATTTGTATCCTTTTATTTGTGTTTTGGGCGCTCGTTGCTTAGATTCTCACACACACACACACTTGTACTCTTATACTGAGCAACACACAGGCAATGCGTAAATGTATTAAAGCAATAAGTTTATATAAATATATACCTTAACATACATATACAAATATACATACATAAACGACATTGCTATATACAAAAACAAATAACGAAAAATATTACCAATATACAAGGATATATATACTATATATAAAAAGCTATGCAAAAAAGAAATTGTCACAAATTGTAAGCTTTTGTTGTGTATTTGAATTCTAAATAAAAAGAACAAGTCAACGATTTAAACGAAAATAAAAATAAAAATTCCAAATCATTTGAGCTGAGCACAAAGCACAAATTCGCTTTTCTCTCTCGCCATCTCTATCTCTCAGCTAAGTATTGTTATCTGGTTTCCGAGTCTCTGTCTTTTCACAGCAGCCGACAGCAGGAGGCGCCCCCTCTCACCAATCAATTAAGTGCATGCAGCGCGCTCTCTCTTGAATCTCTCTCATCATCATTCATAAACGCCTCGTCATCATCAGTCAAAAGCTCATCTGCAGCTAGAACAACAAGAACAGTAAAAACCAACTACAACAACAACAACAACAGCAACTAATCGCAGCAACATCCAGTGATAAACAATGGCCAAAAGCAACATCATTAATGCACTGACACAAACACACATGCATATACACGCTATACACTTAAAAAAAAAAGTACACATCCAACAAACAAAATAAACAGCAGCAAATCCTTATAGAAAGTGTAAAAAGAACACCCATCAACAAAATAAAAATAAAAGATAATAAACTTTTACTACTCTACAACTAACAAAGTAACGTAACGTAAATAACAAAAGCCAAACTACTACTACCTTCCCCCCTCCACAAAATATATCTATATATATACAACAACAACTCCAACAACAACATCAACAACGACACTACAACAACAACAGCAACGCCGCTGTCAACGCCAGCCAGCTCTCCATGCGGCACCAAATATCACACCTACTCATCAATATTCTTCGCCAACTTTCGTGAGGAGCAACTGCTCGCAGCCCAGGAGCGAGAGCGAGAGCGTCAGCGTCAGCTGAGCTTACGCGTCGGCAATCGACTGCGCGAGACGGCCATCAACTGCAGCGGCAGCGGCAGCAGCAGCAGCAGCGGCGGTGACAACAACAATGCAAGCGAATTGACAAACGAAGAGGATCTGGATGCAGAGAATGGAAATGGGAATGGGAATCGCGCCTACGTGACCACTGATACATCCGGAACGCTCTATTTTGGCACACAAAGCAACAAGATACGCATCACTGAGAATCCACTGCCCGAGCCAATAAGCTCTTAGATTGTTAACAAACCAAACAAAAATCTCTTACTCTTATACACGCAACCCACAAAAACACATAGCCAAAGAGGGAAAGACACAAAACACACAAACACACACTGTTATTGTTGTTATGAAATACGTTTAAAAAAAATACCAAAAAAACAAACACAACACACAGCAAGCAGCAGCAGCAGCAGCAGTAACCGCGCCGCCGCAGCAGCAGCCACAGACGCCAACTCAAGCAAAGCTTTAGCCGCCAGCAACAGCGACACAGTGTGACCAGAGCAGCAAAGCGCCGCCTGAAAGTAGACTTTAGCCCGAGCCGCGCTCTAAGAGACAAATTGAAAAAAATATATATAAAACAATTGAGATTAACAGAGAACACCGCTACCTTAAATAACATATGTTTTTATGTTTCTTAAGCAATATACAAAAAGGAATTAAATACTAATTAGTACATGAAAATGCCGTTCGATTTTTTCTAGTTTCCGTTTTATCTTACGATAGCTAAAAGTAAAAAAAAAATAAAACAAAACGATAAAATATTGCAGAGTAATATTGAAATATTTGTAATTTACACTTTGTGCCTGAGCGTAACATATGCAAATACACATACATAGATACTTACATATTACCAATGAATTGTATGTATATCAGCAGCATATTAGTTGTCGGTTTTTTAGTTAAACAACCTTATTACCAAATATACAAAAGCAACAAAATACAAATATTATATATGTGCAAGATTCATTTTTATTAGACAATTATGCAATAAAAATACGTGTATTTTTTGGATGCGACATATTTTATGACGAGCTTGCTTAGTTGTTGTGAGAAAATACATAGATACATAAATAAAAGAAAACACAAACAAAAAAATTACAAGCTTAATGTTAAAACAAAATTAAATAAAACATTAACTTAATCCCAAGAGCAAAGCAAAAATATAAAAAAAAAACAAAAACACAATGTAGCATATCAAAACCAAAGCTCTCCAAATTACATAAACATAATAAATATTTAAATAGTTATTAAATAATGAAAATTACAAAAAATAAATATATGTGAAAATTCATAATGAATTGCATTAAATTAAAATGAAAACAAAAAACGCATCAAGGCAACTAAGATAAATAATTAAAAACTCAAAAAAAAATACCACACAACAGATTCACACAGATAAATAATGACTAACTTTTGCAAATAACTTCAAATTCAATTTAATAAAAGTTTTAGAAGCTTAAAACAATTTTTTAAATGTGTTTATTATTCCTTGGACTGCATTAGTTCCCTAATCATAAGCAAAGTTGCCTCACGCTCCTGCCGCATTCTGTCTGAGATATCCTGCAAGAACTTTTGTTGCATTTCGCGCTGCTCTTGCAGGAATCTTTCATGACAGTCCGTAAGTGTTGCAAGCAGCTTCTTTTGACCCTCACTGATGTTGGTCAGCACCTCCAACGGCGTCAGATCCCTTCCTTTCTCAAATTTATACTCAAAGTCCTCACTCTCGCCTGCGGCGCGCATTAAATCGCAACTGAAGCTAGAACTGCTTGCCTCGTTCTCACTTTCGGGTGGCGCCTGTACAGGTTGTGCTGGCTTCACTTTAGTCTTTGTCTCTTTGCCATTTGCTGTTGCTTTGGGCGTGTGCTTCTGTTGCATCAGCTCGTCCAGCAATTCAAAGTGACGCGGCAGGATGCGCACATTTTTCAGCCCATTCTTTTGGACCTCGCGATAGCGTTGCAGCAACAGGCGCAACTTGTTGCGCAACTGATGTGCCGTACGTTGATACGATTGCTTGGCCATTATGTTGGATATGTAGGCGAGGGTCTTGAAGTTGCGTTTCCTGGTGCCATCCAGGGCACGTAAGAGATTATGTTGCTTGATAATAGCCAGGAATGTGTCCACTTCGTGATTTGACCAAAAATAGCTGTCTGCTTCGCCTACAAAACATTTTTTAACAGTTTACAGTCGTAGGTAAAAATCTATTTCCAACAACTTACGATTGCGTTGACTTAACTCTGGCTCATCTTCGTCGTTGCAGATGTTATCGCTTTCAGAGCTGCTGCTATAGTTCACTTCGACATCGCCGCTTGATTTCTCTGCAGGATTTAGCAGCTGATGCATTGCGTCATAGTGCTCAAAGGATTCGCCACCCGCTTGTGTCTTGTTGTATTGACGTCTGAGATGCTGGAACTTGATGCGTAACTTATCGGGCCCCTTTGTCAAATGATCTCTTGGCCATTTCTTTGGAGAGTAGTCTGAAGATCTTGGCATTGCGTTTGCTCAACAGCGCCGACTCCAGTCCCATGCTTTTTATAATGTCCAGGAACACATCCACCTCGCCGTCCGCCCATTTAGCACGGGCATTTGAGGGTATAACTGCATCAACCAAATCACCTGCAAATGAAGTGTAAATTTAAGTAAATTTGTGGAGGAGGTAAAAGTTATGTACTACCTTCTGATTCACACTCCAAGCCAATAGGAACATTACCCTCCTCTTCTTCGCCGCTGCTCTCGCCAGGCTCCTGCTCAGCCTCTGCAGCTGAATCCAATGAGCGATTTGTGCTCAGCGTGTGCTCCACTTTAATATGATCCTCTTGTACCACCAGCTCATAGTCCTCCACTTCGTCTTGCTGTTCGTCTGCTAATTCATCTCCTAGCAGATCTTTGAGATGGTTGAAGTATTGGCAGGAACGATTGCGATAGACTGCCGAAAAGTAATTCGATCTCAAATACGCATATCTTTCCAGCAGCTCGGGAATGCTTCGAGTACAACAATTTTTTGTTTTGTTTTCCCGCATTTGGCTAGCCACATTGGGCCAGTCCAAATCGCGAATTGTTATGGGTCTATTCAAGTCTTTGATGGATTTGAGTATTGAGATGAATGTTAACGTTTCTTTCTTGCCCCAATTGTCGCTCTCAAAACTACTCATTATTGCAACTGTTTGTTTATATTTTTACTAAAGTGGTGCCGAAATGCACAAACAATAAAATGAACGCAACCAGTTCTGTCGTTCTTTTTAACAGTTTGCGCCAGCTGAGCTGCTTTGCATTTGGAACTAGTTTAAGTTAACAGTGACATGAACTGCACATATCCGTTAAAATTGTTTAAAAAATTTAAATATATACGAGTGTCATATTAATATTATTATGTGCTGCAAAATTATGCTTCTTTTTTAAAAAAAAAGTAACGCTTCTATGCAAACGAAAGACAATTAAAGTAAATAACAGACTCTGTTTTTCAAAAAGGCGGCTGTTATTTTAGCGGCGCCACTTTCGACCTATCGCTTAAGGGTATCGATGCTGTTATCGATCGAATACAGTGCAGCATTTTTAAGTTCCTCCGACACGGTCACACAGTCTTTAACTGAATCTTATTATTGACGGTCGTTTGGCGCTGACGCTACGTCGGTATCGGAGTTCGGTGTTTTGAGTTAACAAGTTGAAAGCCGTACGAAAATAAAGCAAAGTCAAAAGTTTATTGTGTTAAACATAAAGAAAAGAAAGAATACAAATACGAATACGCGAATACCGTGGCAGTAATTCGCGTGCGTAGTTAACTATCATTACAACAAAAGCCGACAGTGCGATTAAAGTGGTTTTTTGTTTGTTTGTTGTTGCTTGCTTTTGGCCCATAACACAAAGTTTTTTAACCCCCGCCTGCTCCCCTGCGTGATCGTTGACCGTCCGTTCGGTTCAGTTTCGGCCCTGTTAACGCGATCGCCGCTTGTTTTTATTGCCATTTGTATATTGTATTACTTATATGATAATATTCCCGTGAATTGGCTTATTTATTTTTGTTATTTCGACACATACACAAACAGCTTTTTTCATAATTTTCTGCTGAAACCAACGTAAATTTGCAATATAATCACAATCTGAAATTCTCGGATTTCGCGCAACGTTATTTGGATCGTGAAAGCTCCGCTTTCGAGATGGAGTTTGGATACGCTTGAATAGACCCAGTAATCTCTTATTCGATACTCCCATTACTTTGTACGCGGAGTTTATATAAACTTGAAAATATTCCGAATAAGGAAAAATAAGGAAAAACAAACAAATCGGTTGCATGTATGCGGATTTCGTACAAATAATCAAAACGTTTCAAATCCATCAAACCGTTCCCATATTTATGCGGTTTATGAATTAAGCAAAATAATCAAATCGCGTGTTGGATACGACACCCCACAAACCTCCCCCCACCCCGAATATCGGGAGTTGTAGCAGCAGGAAGAAAGAAGAGAGAGAGAGAGATAGAGCAAACATGTCTCTGCTGCGAATGTTTTATTTTGGAGCTGGCATATTGCTGATCTACAGCATTAACTTGGTCAACGCATCGGCAACGGCCAATGCCGGCTATGTTGATCATGGCGATACGAAAGGTAAGCAATTTCACAATATATCAAACTTTACCTACATAACTGTGCCAATTCTGCGTAAAAGACGCACAGGGTGTGTCATGAAATAATGAAATTCACAATCAGCAAACAGTAGAGGTTACTGTAAAGGAATACCCTGTAGCTATGAGTTTAAAGTAAATCGTAATTATAATGGTGAATTCTAATTTTAAAAACTTTAGGACTATACAATTTAAACTTCATGGAATTTCCTAATTCTAGCACTTATAGTTGCCCAGTTTAATAAGTTTGTTACAGGGTATATATCAAAGACAGCAAGTTGTAAGAGCACCAAGCAAATAATAAACCCAACTAAGATTACAAAAAGTATGAAAGAAAGACAGAGCGCACCCAAGACAATCGTTGGACATCCATCAACATTTTCTTCTTACGTTTTTTGTTTTGTGATAAAAGAGATTCAATTCATTGAGATTGAAGGAGGAGGAAGTGTATCTCCATATATGTATGTATGTATGTATGTA
The DNA here is from genome assembly GCA_018152825.1 of Scaptomyza hsui. NCBI lineage: Eukaryota > Metazoa > Arthropoda > Insecta > Diptera > Drosophilidae > Scaptomyza > Scaptomyza hsui. Next base: position 11,452,307 of record JAECXO010000002.1, read on the forward strand.
TGTGTATGAATCGTACATCTGTTCATTCTATATTCTACGGCTGCTGCTTTTAGTTTTGCCCTTTGTGAACAGGTTTCCAGCCGCGACAGATTTCCCATGGCAAACAAGGAGCTGTGGAAGAAGAAGCAGAAGAAGAGCAAGAAGAACAAGAGAACAGTTTCTACCTGTTGTTTGTTTGGCTTTACTTTTACCTTTACCTTATGCATTTACCTGTATGTCTCTTTCAGGTAGCTGCTGGCCCATAAAGCATCTCTCTCTCCTTCTCTCTTTGTGTGTGTGTGTGTGTTTGTAAATATATGAATGAAGTACAGAAACGACTAAATCTCTCTCTCTCTTTGCTCTCCTCTTCCGCTCGACTCTGCCCACTATTCGCTTTGCTCTCGCGCAGGATTTGTTTCGGGCTTAGTGTCGAAATTTGAACATTTTCTATGCCATTTGCATGTTTGGTTTTTTTTTACGCAAAGGGCAACACTAGCTTCCCCCCCTGTCCACCCTCAAGTAAAGTGTGCAAAAACACTATATAAGCCAAATAACCTGTTTCTTTTTGGCTCTGTCTCTGACTCTGGTCTCTCTACGTTTATTTTATTTTTTTTGCTGAATGTCTTTTTTCTGTCTTGTCTTGCAAAAACAAAACCCACATGCATCGTCGCTCTTCGCCGAGCAGCTTCTATCTCGCTCTAACTAAAGCCGTTGCGCCTGCGCAAGGTATCTCGTATCGTTGTTGTTGTTGTTGTTTGTACAGAGACTTCCTACCACCTGCCTCCCTTGCCATGCCTCGTCTCCTCTCTTCTCTCTCTTTGTCTCTTTGCCAACTTTTATACGCATCTGAACCGTGAGATTTTATTTCATGCAAAAAAGTAGAAGTACTTGGACGCTTGTTGTTGTTGTTGCTGTTGTTGTTGGCAACAACTTGCAGGTGTTTTGTACACACACACACACACACATGTACACACATTGCACATGCTTTTGCAAAACCCATAAGAAACAAAAACAGCAGCAGCAACAACAAGGAAACCAGCTTATAAATTATCAGTTCGGTTTAGTTTTTTTTTTTCGGCTGTTTTATTTTTTTTGAGCATTTATTTCTGATTGCTGTTGTTAATGTAAAGTAGGGATGAGACAGCTTGTTTTTCTCTCTGTGTAACAGCGAGAACTGTAAAGAACACAATCAGTAAAACCCTTTAAATGACAACTCATTGTTTCATAATAATTGCCAATAAGTAGTTTAGTTTTATCAAAGGTTCAGTGATTTATTACTGAAAGTTTCAGCACTTTGTTTACACTGATAAAACCCTTTTAAACGTGCCTTAAGCTAATGAAATGCTTAAGAGAACCTTGATCTCTGAACGAATTGGAAATTGAGCGTGACATCAGACATGAATCAACGTTCTATATGTATAAAGAATATCCATTTATAAACAAGTAAGTTCTCTCTTATCAGTCGCAATTGATAAGAAAAATTGTACTTGCCTCTATGATAATTAACCGTGCACAAAAAGTAAAAAGTACAAATTTGATATGGCGATTAGCAAGAAATCGCTGAAAGAGTATAAAATTGTAGACACTCAAAGAGAATTCAGCTGACGCATAGAACCCTAAAAACAACAATGACAAAGTATTAAGTGCCGTTCCACTTCCAGTGAAGAAGTACTCGAGACAGGGACAGGACTTTGGAACATGCTAAGTGGCCAGTCAGGATCAAATCACGCGACTTTCCTACAATCTTCATCACATGAATGACTTTCAGAGCGAGTCAGGTAGAAATCGCCCACGTTTCAGGCTGCTTTCTTTTTTGTCTTTTCCCGTTTCTACTGGCCCTAAAACAATACAAAAGTATCATATTTCATAAGGATATTATTCATTGGCGGCGGATGCACAGAAAAAAACAAATACAACATACAACAACAAAAGAAGTTTCCATATGCAAGTCCTCAAAACATTTTTAGCTGGAAAAAAACACATAAAATTATGATTGAGCAACCGAGGAAGAGAGAGAGAGGGGGAAAAGCACTTGAGGGGGTACTAGTAGTATCTAATTATTGAAGAGGTCGCGCGTCCACTTAAGGCACTGTTCGATTCTATTGTCTACCCTCACTCCTCTCCCTCTCCCTCTCCACTCCTCCACTTCAGTCCAGACGGGTACTAGTATCTTTTGTAAGCACTTCGGGGTATCTCGGTTCATGTCATATGTTACATTATCTTTGGGCTCAGGGTCAGAGAATCTCGAGACAGAGACTATTGTTTCGACTCGATTCTGTTTTCTCACGTCTGCCAAGTAAGTAAGTTGCAGTATGCAAAGTAAGGGCTCTCTCTCTCTCTCCTCTCTCTCTCGCTGCCATTCACTTACTTTTGTAATCATAAATAATAATCAATTTCCTGTGTTGTAGTACACGGTGAAGAAGATGTTGTTTCCCATCGCATCGCATCGCATTTATTTTCAGTGCCATATGCCGACTGCAAGTTTTTCTTCATCTTTTTTGTTTTTGAGATTTTTTCGGTGAGAAAATGCGATATGAAAACTGACAGGCAACAGCAACAACAACAATAACGTAAAGAGATGAAAATGAAATGCGAGCAGAGCAGCTGTATTGTTTAAAGTGGGAGGGAAGTGTGTGGGGAAAGTACAGTGAGTTCTTTTAGGCAAGAACCATTTTTTTCTTTTGTTTCCCATTAGCGTGAGTTTACTGTATTTCTGTAAAATTGTTTGTTTGCGTTTGCTTTATTGTTATTTGTAACATTTGTGCACATTTGGCTGCTTTCATTTGCATTTATTTGTTTACAGTTTGAGGGGCATTGGCGTCCAGCCTAGCTACAAAAATGCAACCAATCAGAAGCGTCTCTCGTGCTCAATTGATTGCTCTGCAGTTGTGTGTTGTTGTTGTTGTTGTTGTGTGTGTGTGTGTGTGTGGATGAGCGAGAGGTTAAACGTTGGCCCAATCAACGTGCCCCCATTTGTTGTTGCCTCTTGGCCCCCATGACGCATGCGTTCTTCGCGCCCCTTTCACGCTACTCAGTTTATTTATTCGTTTTCTTCTCATCTTGTGTTGTGCAGTTTTTTTTTTTTGTTGTTTGGTTTATGAGTTGGCCAAATAATAATAATAATGCGCCAGCAGCTTGCAGCTGTCGCCTCACAATCTCAACGAGTTGCCCTCGTCCCCCCCGCGTTCCCCTCTTCCTCTTCCGTAAAGGTTTGTATTTTTTTTTGTATCTTTGTTAAACATTAAAACGTCTGTCGCCACATTGCGGCCTGTGCAGATAAACACATTGTAATTAGTGAAGGGCTGCTGCAACCATTTGTCTCCTCACCCTCCCCCTCCCCCCCCTCCTCCCCCACCAAAATGTTGTTGCAGCGAAGGCGTTTAGCCTCCTTGGGCCATATGTCAAATTGTAAGCTGAGACTGCAAAGACGCATCGAATTACCATTAAGCCAACTACTGATATTCCTCCCCCCCCCGTTCCCCGTTCCCCGTTTACTACAAATCTCTCAAGTAGCTCTAAAATTTATGGCCACATATTTTAAGTATACATAATTTGCTTGGGAACCTTTTGTCTCTTGGCATATGGCTTACTGATTTCCATATGCTAAATGAGTTTATATGAATTATGCATTTTATTTTTATATCTCCATATAAAAAAGTTACTCTGGAAATGCTCTCTTTTATTAATCTAATGTTTTATATATGTATATATAGTTAACTTGTTCACAAGAAAATTAGCAATAAATTTGTGCTGTTGTTGTTATTGTTGCTTGCTGTTTAAGCCGGACGAACGAGCTGAGAAGAAAGGTTTTGTACTTTTGGGCCGGAAAACGTTTAGGCACATAATAAGGTAGAATAAGAAGAAAGAGGAGGAAGAAGAAGAAGAAGTAGCTAAAGGTCAACGTCGTCTGGCAATGATCTTGCATAATTACAAAGAGACGCGTCCGACACTGGCAAAGAATATAGAAGAGAAAAGAAAATGTTTGTTTTTTCCTCTTTTTTTTTTGACAAAAGCTTTGACTGTCAAACTGTAGAGCTGTATGAATATGAGTTTGTTTAACCCTATGATGGCTGCGGGTCAGATCGCAGAACAATGTGAATCATTGACAGTTTTTATGAAGCGCCGCATGCATCACTCAACGCTCAAGAAGTTTGCCGCACATATAAGTACACACACACACACACACACACACATAAGTATTTATGATCAGACCGCACCCCACTTTGCCTTCGCAGCTTTCAAAATCATTTCAAATTCAATACAGAAAAGTCAAACGATGACGAAAGTTGTGTTCAAGATCTCTCTGACAAAACAAAAAAAGAGGGCGCAGAAGAGAAAAGCGGGGAGGGGGGGCGCACATATTGAAAAATTGGAATGTGGCGACGAGCCAAAGGCAAAGGCAAAGGCAAAGCGTTTGCGTTAATTAAAAACAATTAAGGCGTCAGGAGCGGGGCATATCAGGGAGTCAGCAGCAGCAGCATCACCAAAACATTACTCGAGTGCTCTCTCACGCACAGTAGCTGTCAAACCAAAAGGTTTCGGCTTCGGCTCTGTTAAATGTGGGTCGTGTGAAGCCGGAGAAACAGAGCGAGAGCCAAAGAGAGAGAGTGAGACGAAGCAACATGTGAGCTGTAGGGCTTACATTGAAAGTTGTATAATATTAATTGCGGTTAATTGGGATTAACAGCTGCGCCAAAATGCCGACGCGCTCAACTGCAAATTAAATGGGGGTGGGAGAGAGCTGTTCTTTTTTCACGTTTTTTCTTTTGTTGTTGTGCACTTTGCAGTTTGCGAGAACACAAACAACAAGCAAGGAGTTAACAGCAGGAGCTTAAACGGTTAGTAACAGCAACAGAGAGGAAGCTTGGCACTCACTGTTAAGTGTAATGTTGTTGGCTGCTGTTATGACAAGTTTTTTTTTCTTTACACCCTTCGCTTTCTTCCTTTAGCACTTGCGCAGCCAGTTTGATTTCCTGTTGTATTCTTTATGCTGGCCTGCTCCCAAAGTGATAACAAAGCGTTGTTTGCTTTTTATTGAATTGATGCCGCAAATGGTGCGACAAAATAGCCCAAGCACTCTCTCAGTGGGCAAAAATGACTAGCAATAGCTCTTGGCCAACCCACCAGAGGCCGCCCCATCCGGTGTGCATCATCCGGTGTGTGTTTGGTAACTGGTTCTTCTGCTGCTGCTGCTGCTGCTATTACAGGATTGCAGCGTAGTCGGTAATTAAGCTGAAAAATCAAATTGTTATGGTCTGGGGATTGAGACACGGGGGCCAGAGAGGCAGACATTATATTTTCCTGCCTGGAATTTCCGTTGCAAGCTCGCGCGCCTTAATTACACCTGTTGATGGAATAGTGCGACAGGCGTGGTACAGATTGGTTACATAGATTATTACCTACACACACACACACACACACCACATGTTTGAGAGTGTCTGCTGAGTAATTGTTTTAGCTGTGTGTGCAAGAGAATCGGAATCATGCAGCGGAAGTAATTTGAGGTTAGATCTCTGTGATCTTTTGTGATCTTCGTGATGATGCTGCACATGCGAAAAGAGATACAGATACAGCAAGAAAAGGTTAATAGACGCAAGGGTTAATAGCTAATAGCTGATGCTCGTTTGGGTCAGCTAGAGAGACAAGTGTTAAAAGTCGAACAATTCTTTAGCCTTTCTTGGAAGTCATTACAAATTGGATGCACTCTTTTTTTTTGAGCCTCTGCTGCACCCATAAAGCCAATGTTGAAACAAGCGTTCAAAGCGTACGAGTTGCGCATACGTAAGCCACATTTAAAAGCAACAACAACAAACAGCTCCATGGTAACAGCAACAACAACAACAGCAACAAAAGAGGTTGACAGAGCCACAATTCAAATTGTATACAAATGTGTTTTCAATTTCAAAATGCCGCTGCTTAGATCGCCACACTGCGATAAATAGTTGTGCATATTCACACACTAATATTCATGTTGTGGCTTTAACGTTTAGTGTGCTTATTGTTATTTTTTTTGTTGTGGCTTTAATACTTAAGCCAAGTTTGTTTTCTAATCAGCAGCAGGAAATGTAACAGTTTAGGTTTTTAAGTTTAGGAATATATTAAAAGTAGCTTAAGTAACTAAGTAATCTTTATTGAGTGTTGAATATAATTAAAATTGAATTTTAAGTAATGATATCATGAAATGATGATAGAAAGGTTATTTAACAAATTTTACACAGGCTGACAACCCTACAACAATTAGAAACACAAAAGCTTTCATTTTCCCACACTCGAAAAGGAAATCAATATCAAACCAATAATGAATATTTTTGAATAAACAAAGTTCAGCTTAATGATTTAATTATAAAACGAGTTCATTATTATAATTTTGCTCTCTTTCTCTTCTCTGTGTTATATGCCCAAATATATATAAATCGCAGCTTGAATGTGAACAGAAATCAGAATAGAAATAGAATCGAGCAATTGTCTCTCGTAATGTCACAATTATTTTACATGCGACATGAAACAAATAACAACAACAACAAATTTCAGGGAGTGTCTGCGCCAATGATGAAAATTCTCTACACACACACACACACACATACACACACAGATACACAAATGATCAGACGCTTGAATGCCATCCAATATTTTACTCAATAAAACTACAATTGAGAAATTGCCATGGTGATCACGTAGCGCCCAATTGGCATTGGTTGTGGCAAGAACGTTTCTTGGAAGGAACACTGAAGTTATTTCCAATGGGGTTGCAGTTGCAGCAGTTGTTGCAGTTGTTGTTGCTGCTCGCACCTTGTCATTGAGCTTGTTACAATCGCTGCTTACATGTTAAACGTCAATGCAACTAAAACAACAACTGTAAAGTCAATCGCCCCGAAAAAAAAACAGCTTACAGCTTGTGTTCTTCCCCGACCCTACCTCCCCTCTGGCTGCCCCATCGATCCCGCTTAGGGGCGACCTTTGTGTTGACTTGTGCTGATTGCTGATTGCAGTGAAACAAAAAATCACCTCAAAAACTGGATGACAACGACAAAAACATTTGTACAACGTGTACACATGTAGCCACATTTCATCCATAACCCAAAAAAAATATATATATAAATGAACAGAAAAAAGGCAACTTTGGAAGAACTTACAGCACAATAAATAATATTGTTAGGCTCAGCACGTTTCTTAGAAGAAAAGAAACTGAATTTTATGCTGGCAAAGCATTCATTTTCACATTATATGCTAAAACGAAAAAAAATGAAAAGATTATTACAAAAAAGAATTCCAATACTGATTGCCAAACCTCGTTTGCTCTCGTAGCTCATTGAATTTTGATGAACACCCGCCGTGCGGACCACAAAACAAAAAAAACAAAAACAAAAAAACCATAACGAAATAAGGTTGAGAAAAACCTTTTGTAGATTCTCTCTCTCTTCGTCTCCCTTGAAGAACCGGTCGCAAGCCGCAGACTTAGCCACAGCCTCAACTTTGGCGCTTTTTGTTTGCTCCGGAAGTAATTAATGCCTGTACCTTTTTTTTTCGCTCGTTGTTGTCTGTTAAAACATAAAACAGAATCTATGCATTAGACACTTCTCTGAGTGCTTTTTTTTTGTGGTGCTCCAACTTTCTCTCCATTGCGGCACAAACTTCATTCCCATCTTGGCCAATACGATTGACCGCAAAACGTTTGTCAACGCCAGCGAAAAAAGCAGCTGAAAATGATGTGCATTGGCCAATGCGGGCGGGCATGCCATAAAGCAACGTCTCCTATATGGCGATTGCAACTGCAACTGCAACAAAAGGCAACATCAACATGCTGCATGCAGCCCCAAAATGGTCAATGCGACATAATTGATCAATTGGCAGCGCTCAACGCATCCTATACGAAAGCCAGACAACCGGTTGGAGGCCATAGTTGGTCACATCCATTAATGGGCAGGACAACAATAGCGAGTGACGAGTGACGAGCAACGAGTTGTGACATTGTGCTGCATGCTGCATGGTGCATGCTGCATGGTGCGTTGTGTTACCCTTCGACTTTGTCTGCTTTTTTAATTAAGCCAAGCTGGTATCTGGTAGCCTGACAATTGCCCATAAGAGGGAGCCTGTCCCCATCTAGCCATATCTCAACTTTTATGTGTGCCATCATCAGCTGCATCAGTCCTGTTAGTTAGTTTAGAGATCCAGGCAGCTGTGCGAGCAATTGACAGTCAGTAACAGGCAAGACTTATATAGTTTGTTAGGGCATTAATTAGGAAATTACCAGCGATAGTTCCCAGTGGCAATAACGAGTGGAAAATGAATGATTAATAGGCAGTAATTAGTGATTAAAAAAATAGTAGCTTGTAAAAATAGCCAACTAGTGAGTTAAAAAATGTGACGAGTAGACTTTTAAGGAACGAGTATAAAAGGGACAGTGCCGAGCTTATATATATTGACGAGTTACAAGAAGAAATTAAGTAACGAGAAGAGTTCCCAATTTAGCTACTTAGCAACTCTAAAGCCAAAAGTAAAGTGTGATTAGTAGCGAGTGACGAGTAAGACACAGAAAAGAGTAGCGAGTAAAGATAAGGAACAAAACTAACTCAAAACAAGTAACGAGTAGCGATATAGATGCAAAAGTAAGCCACCCAAAGACTTGTTAACAGTTTCTATTGAATCCAACTAGAGTTTGACTGATTGCTTAAGTGCTGCATTTGCAGTTAGCAGCCTGACAATAAACTCCTCTATATAATCATAAAACTGTGGCACGAGTTGCATTTACAACTGCCTCACAGTCCAAGTCAACGATACGCCCAGTAAGTTTTGATTAATTTCTTTGCCTGCTGCCAGTTGGTTGGGTCAATGTGCAACATTCTCTCCACTCTGTGGCAGCCTGTCAGTCAGTTTAGTTAGCTAGCTCAGTGAGCCATGCCATGCCCTAAGTGTCTCCATGTCCAGTGATCATTATTGGAACGGCCAGCCAGCCAAGCTTGCATATTGGGGCGCACTGTCCGTATACAGATAGTAATAATTATTTTTTCAGCTTTTTTCATTTTTGTTCATTAATTGCCAACGTTTCATATATATTTTATTTGAGCATTATTGTTTTTTTCTGCTCATTCTTTTCAGTTTTGTTTCTCTGGTTTTTGTGTTTAATTTGTTTTTCAATTATTTTTGTGGCTGCCCTTTTTTTTTGTTTTTTTCATTGGAATCGGGCACGCTTGTTGTCGCCATGTTGTTTTTAGCTGAATTACGAGTACACTGTCGCCGGCTCCGACTCTCCCTACCCTCTGCTACCCCCCCCTCCTTCTCTCCCCTCTGTCCAACTGAACACGAGCTGTTTGCTGTAGCCAAGTTTTAAATGCTTCTTCAGCATATATACATATATTTATTTTTTAGTACTTTTATTATTGAATGTTGTTTTCTATACATTTTGCAGCCGTGATAACTTTTGACACGGCCGTGTTTTTTTTTCTTCTTCTACTTTTCATTTTTATTTTCATTTTTATGTCTATGCGCAGCTAAAGCGTCAGAGGATTTGATAACAGCAGCCGCTTGCTGCGTGCTTATCGCCGTTCCATGCAACACGGACTTTGTCATTTGAGGGTGTGGAGGGGGGGGATTGGATGATTTGACATAGGGGGAGCCATCAATTTTGATTTCGTTTGATTTGTAAACGTGTGCTAATTACAAAACAGTTTCTTTTCTATAGAATTAGCGTCAAGTTGTCTGTTTGCCGTTAACTAGAAATCAACTCTAATTAGCAACTAAATGACAAAGCTATAAATCTTTATTATATTTACTACTTGATTTATAGAAAAACTTTTTGTTTTGCAATTCTTGGAAGATGCAAAACAGCTTTTGTAATAGTAGAAAATAATAATTCAGTAGAATTTTAGTAAACTGAATTTTATCAACCTCAAAAAGACTCAAGAATATTTATAGAAAATCTGAAGATATAATACCTTCAAGCAACTCTTCAATTTGCCCTCGCTCATCTGTTTCATCTGTGCATTGTTCAAAAAATTGGCTTAAAATATGAAATGTGAATCCATTTGCAGCATTTTCTGCATAGTCGCAGAATTTGTTCAGAATGTATCTTTTGCAGCTATATTCACCATATACTTACTTATATATTCCACATTGATGAAAACAATATGCCATAGCTGCAACAGACACAACAACAACAACAACAACAACAACGGACAATAATCAAGCATTAAGAGCGCAAATATATTTAATGGCCACCATCAAATCAAATTTCATCCAACACATCCGCCCACAAAGCTCACAAATGCCTATAACTCATAGATACAATTATAATTGTTACTGTTTTGTATACAAAATAAAGATATATACATATATGCAGACAATTTGTTTATAGCAGCGCATCAAAACACTTAAGCTGCGATTTTTGAGAAATCCTTAACTAAAACTTTATGGTTGTAAATAAATGAGGGATTTTCTGTTGATTTAATGCAGAATTTTAAAGATGAATAAAAGATGTAAATATATTTTATTGGTTTAAAAAAGAATTATAGCGAAATCTGAAACTTATAGTATAACTTATTTGTTCTGACTCAAGTAGAAGAAAAGCTTTCAATTATGGAAACTGGAACAAACTTGCAATTTTTTTCTTGGAATAGTTGAAATGCCCTATATATTATAATACCTAGATATATCGTCATCTGTTTGCTTACTCATCCGTGAATAATTTGGATCTTACATTCCGTCGCATTGACCTTTGGCTAAGTGGCACAGTAAGCGAAAAGAAAAATACTAAATGTGGCACATTAAAAAGCCCAGTCTGAAGTGCAACAACAGCAGCAGCAATGGAAATGCTAACCCACAATTAGCTAAAGGCCGACACATGTTGCCAGTGTTGCAGCTACATGTGTCACAATTGCAGCTTGCAACGCGGCTTTTGTCAGTCAAAAAAAAAAGTGAGTGAGAGAGGGAGAGAGCGAAAGAGAGTTGGGGAGCGCCTCCAATTGCTGCATGTGGCATCATTTTGAAGCGGCTGTCTTGGTTTTGATGTTGTTGCTGCTGCTGCTGTTGTTGTTGTTGTTGTTGTTGCTTCAGTGTCGTGAGAATTTTTCGCGTTTGGTCGCACAGCGTGTGAATTGAAAAGTGCCAGCGCCCGTTTTTTCCAACGTGCCACACCCAATCCATTGCCCCATTGCAATTAAATGTAGCGAAAGTGTTGCAAGCTAAGCTGCTGATAACGGAACAATATATATATTGCAGTAAACTGTTGTTGTTGTAATTGCAAATACACACGAATTAACATAGTTAAGTCCTTTTGAAAGGGATTTTTTAACAGTTGGGAAATAATTAATTCCCTTTGTGACTCAAAGCTCATTTAAACCAATCACAATTAACATTGTTTTTAATCCTCTCTCTCTCTCTCTCTCTCTCTCTCTCTTTGTTTTGCAGGTGAGTCCGCAAGTGTTTGTTGTTATTGCCTTGTGCGTTTTTTCTGTGCAGCTGGCGTGTAATTCTAAATTCGATAATTAAAGGTAAGCACGAGGTTCGAGTTTGCTGCAATTAGGCAGCTGTGCCCCACATTGAGGCATACTTGACTCCACAAAAAAAAAAAAATCGTAATTGAAAATAAAACTCAACACGCGCCAATTTAATTAATGTGCCTTCCCAAAAAAAAACAAACACTAAAACAGCTCCAAACAATGGGAAATTTATTAAAAGTCCAATAAAAAAACAAAGCTGCATTCAACTTTCAACTGCAACACAATTGTTGCTGCCGCTGCAAAGCGTAACGTCAATTGTTGTTGTTGTTGTTGTTGTTGCTGTGGAAGTTATGCTTCAAGTGTTTTATGGCAAAAAACAAAAAGCAGGCCTGAAGCAAGAACTTCTATGCAACAGATACTGAGCTCGCTTGCAACCAATTGTTGCACTCACACACCCGCTCTTGTTGCTGTTGCTGGTGGCGACACCGACACGCACGTGTGTATATGTATGTGTGTGTGTCTCTGACAATACATTAACCCACTAGCACCCCCCCCTCCATCTCACTCTCCCCCTCTTCCATACGAAAAAAAAAACAAAACAAAACAAAGCCCACAGCCCAAAATGAAGTTGGAAAACTTCACGCTCGCTGATCTCGCATCGGGTGTTCTTTTCCAGCGATACAATCGACTGCGCATGCGCCAACACACACACACACACACGCACACACCCCGAGAGTGAAAGAGTGAAAGAGAGGGAAAAACTTACATTAGCAGTTTTTGGCATATGACCTGTGCAGGCAGCTTAAGGGTTAAAGCTGTTAATGGTAATACATTTGCCATTATTTTCAACTGCTGTCACACACACACACACACACACACACACACTCATACTTCGATTCTCACACAATGCTTTGAACTTGTTTTAACTGTGTTCGCTTAGTTATCATCATCTCTTTTTGGACAATAGAAATTCCACATGGCCAAAACAATGGACGTGCTTTGTGCTGTGACCGTTATAACGACTACAACTCAATTTGAGCCAAGCTATTTATCATTGCATGTTCGAGCTCAAAAAGCTGGCTTCAAAACGTTCCTTAACACTCCATTCCTTTTTTTGTTATGGGCAATTTGTGTGGGAAATCTGAGTGTGTGTATTTGCTGTTATATTGGTGCAAGTCTATGAAAAGTAATTTCCCTCCCACTAAGGTGCGAGTATCTGCTGTCGGTTAGTGTCTGTGATTTTTCCCTACTTCAACTGTTATACAGAGTGTGTCTTTGCTAATTCCCTATTTTTGCTCGGTACGAAACTTTGCTTATTTAGTCAAGTGTCAAACCAGATCGAACTTAACGAAAGCTACAAGCTGAACGACTCCAACTTAGCTAAGACATGAACACTTAACGAGTGTAGGCCAGCCTTGAGTTGAGAAACTTCGTCGGAAATACCCACACAAACATACTTACACACATGCTCACATTCCATAAGTTCAGCTTGTCTTTTCCAGCATCTCTTAATGGCTTTGCCTTGCTTACTCACGCTCTTTATCGAAATCTTTTGGGAAGTCTCTCTTTGGCCATTTACTTTTAATGCAAACATTTCTTTTATTTCTGTGCAAAATTTTATAATTAATTGCCAGCAAGTCAAATAATCAGGATTAATTTATCTTTGCCCCGCCATTTGGCAGCACTGTGGATGCTGAGCGATCCGTTTTCATAGGAAATTTACACACACACACACAAAAGATTTTGCGCTCTCTCTCTCTCTCTCGCTCTCCATTTAGCTTGGAGCTTTGGTAACGGCCATCGTTGCTGTTTGTTTGTTTGTTTGTTGTTGTTGTTGCTATTTTGAGCGCCGAACCGGTTTCCAGTTCGAATCTTGACTCTAAAGAAACAACAAAAAACAAAAATACATATGAAATCCGTAAAGCAACAATAACAACAACAACAACAGCAGCAGAGACCCCAAATTAATACAGCTATTGGCATTTTATAATTTTCATTTAAAACAAATGTTAGACGAGGAAAAAAAATGTGAATAGCATTGGAGGAATGTTTATTATTAATTATAATGTTATTATGGGGCTTTTGTTTTTTCGTTTTCGATTTATAAGTATATGCACACGTTCTGCTATTAGTTAGTATATATGTGTGTATGTATGTATGTATGTGAATACATATATGTATGTAGAGAGTCACAAATAACAAGTATTATAATTGCTTAGAGATTTGAATCATCATTTCCAATGTATTAAAGACTTCGAAGCCTTGATTGTCTTCAATTGAAAACAATTTTAATTGAAAACAATATTTTAATGATTTATTTTTCTACTTGGAATATGTTTGAAGATCAAAATTGAAAAGTTTCCATATTCGATTAGTTCAACTAGCACTACGTAGCTTGCATCTATGACCTTAACTAGCAATGTATTGACCTTGCCACAACTGCAACTGCAACAAGCGAGAGATGCTGCGGCTATTGTCAATTGGGTGGCTGTGGCATGAAGCACGATGCAAAAGAATCCTTACATATTGGAATGCGGCTGTGGTTCGACTGTTGTTGTTGCTTGCTGCTTACTTGCTGCCTGTTGTGTCAACAACAACAACAGCAACAACAACAACAACATCTCACGTTCGCTTCAATCTTGGTGTCTGTCGCCGCACGTACGCGGCTTTAACAACCAACTTACATAGCCGCCGATTAGCCAAGGCAACGTACGATCCATCCCAGACTCGATCCAAGCTCTTGGCGAGACTCTAAACTCGAGACTCGAGACTCGAGACTTGGCGACTTGGAGACTTGGAGACTCGAGACCTTCTTCTAGTCAGAACAGGCTTAACTCCAAAATGAGCTATCTCACTGCGCAAATCTTTCACTTCACTTGGTCCGAAGTCGAGTTTGGCTTTTAAGGGCCTTTAGCCACAGTTCCAGCCTCTTTCTCTCCTCTCTCCTCTCTTCTCTCTCTCTCTCTCTTCGTTTTTGCACTTATCGCACAAATGCATTGTGGCAGTGGCAGCATCGGGGCAGCAAGGCCTTCGTTTCGTTTCGTCTTTTGTTTCATGCTTCATGGCCCTAATGGCAGGCTCCACAGGTTGCTGTCGAGTGTTGTTGCAACATCTTGTCGCTGGGCGCCCTGGACATGCTACTCTGCCCCTGCCCCTGCCTCTGCCTCTGCCCCAAACCCTTTCAGCCCAATCGCTTGGTTGGACACGTGTGCGTTGCTAAAACGTCCGCTTTCAGCCTTCGTTCGCTCTTCTTCTTCACCTTTTTATCTTGTGGCAGAGTCGCTTTACCTTTTGTCATACCCAGGTACCCATTACAAATGGACACCAAAGGGTATAATCAAGTTATGCAAAGGAAGATATTTCTAAACTCTATCAAGCTTATATATAATTGATAATAATTTTAATGCAATTCACAAAAGTCATTCAAAAAAACTATTTAACATATTATTGAAGTGAAACAGATGCAGAAAAAGTTAAACTCTTGTTACAGGGCATCCCTTAGTCCATCACACTCCACCTTAACACTCTTACATGCTTTTTTTTTCTGCTGCTTTGCCATTTTCAATCTTCGTTTTTTTTTTCGTGCTTTATGCTTGGATTAAATTTAGCAAATCGAAGCGAGCATACAACCAATGCGCTAATTGAACTCGCCGAATGCTTCTTCTTCTTCTTCTTACCCACTTAGTTGTTGACAAAATGGTCGACGACAAAAGCAACAACAACAACAACAGCAAGAACAGCAAGAAGTTTGTTGCCTTGCCATATTTTATATTGTAAGTCGCATCGCAAATATTTATGCACAACTAAATGTGCCAAAAAAGAAGAAAACGCTTATTCGTGTGTGTATTTTTAAGCTGAAAATGAATGTCTGATATTTTGTTGTCCTCGCACCCCAACCCCCTTCCCTTTTAGGCATACCAAGCACACACATTGTTAAGTGCCCACAACAATAAAAAGCATCGCGGCAAATGTAAAAAGCTCCCCAGAGAGATTTCGCCGCGCCTCTTCTCTCGCTTCAACTCGGACTCGCGGACTCGCCTCAGTTCGGCTTGGATCGCCTCGGCTCGAAGCGATCGCCGCCGCCGCTCATATTTCACACTTCACGACAAAGCGATTAAAGTCGCGCAAACAATCTGTTATTGGAGTTGTTGCAATTATGTTTACAAAGACATTAAAAAAAAGCCCAAGCTACAACAACAACAACAACAACATGGCTACACACACTCAAAGCTTGAAGTCGAATCGAATACGACAACAGCTACACAACGACGCAGACGTTTTTGAATCTTGAACTGAAACGTGAGTCGTGCGACGATATAAGACGATATATATATACATAAGCAACACTCACAAATACAACTAATATTACAGTCATTAGGGATGCGACTGCGGGAATGCCCTGCAGCAATTAAAGAAGTAAAAACTTAAGCTTAAAGATTAATATAACTTAAAGTGCTTTTAGCTAAATGTCAATCCAGTTTGGAATTTGTAGGAACTCTGTTTAGAAGGTCATTGAAAACTAGATATTTATAGTTAATTTTTCAATATTTTTTTTTTGATGTAGTGTACACTTTTAACCTTTGCTGTACAGGGTACAAACTCTCGAAAAAGAAAGAAATACTTATGCGAACTGGCAGTTAAATGTGAATTCGAGTGTAAGGCTTCGAAAAAACTCAGCATCCACAAATGAAGCGTGATATTTGCATGTTTCTTGGGGTTAAAGGCAACGTTGTCTTCATATTGGACTGTAACTTCAAAATGAAGACAAGGAAACCAAAAAAGAAAAAAACTATCAGAAATGTGCCGCATCATGATTGAAAGCTCTGGCAATTAGCTTTAATTCTAAGCGGATTTCATTGCTGTGACTTTGTGACAGCTGAACGCTGATATAGCATATTTCTTGATCGATCTATCCTAGACTACTTACAAAAGGGGTACTTGCTTGTTGTTGTTGTTGTTGTAACTGATACAAAGCAACGCGCCAAAAAAAAAGGGCTGACAATCCAATTAGTATACGGAGCTTAGGGCTTTTTGTTGGGGGTGGGGGCAAAAGCACAGCACGTGCTTAAACTTAACTTAGTTGGTTGAAAGTTTTGTGTAAAATTGTAACTAGAAGCTGGCGCCAAACTGTGACTGTGACCGTGACCGTGACTGTGACTGTACTGTGTTGTTTTGTGTTTTTTTTGGCCCTATTCAGCTGTCAAATGTGCAAAACACCTCACACTTTCGTTACGGATACTTGAGTAACGGCGCTCAACAACAACAACAACAATCTTACGGCTTAGGATCCGTGATCTGTACACTTGAGAGCGCTCCCTAAGCTGATGCTGTGCATCTTTTGTTACCAAATAATTCCGACAGCGTCTTAGCCGCAGTCAGGCGCAAAGTCATCTCATCTCTCTCTACTTCTACTTCGATCACAATAACGATGATGATGCTGATGATGGTTATGAGGAGCAGCAGGAGTCTACTCTCCCACTCTACGTCTCAAGGGTCGTTCTCAAGGCTTTCTATTCTTTTTACAGTCTCGTTGCTGTTGTTGTTGTTGTTGTTGTTGTGAGATGAGGGTGCGGAACGATTTTCATGTGCATTTTGTACGCTTCATGGAAAATGTTTGTAACCAATTTCTTACACCTTCGTTTACCTGTTTGTCTGCTGCTTGAATATCTGTGTGTGTATTTTGGAGTGGGGCTGTAGATGGAGATGGAGTTGAAGATGGAGTTGAAGTTGGAGAGTGACTCTTGAAGTGGTTTCTCTAGAGCCTGATGTCAGTTGCATGTTCTTCGATTTTTGACAGATGATTCTGTGTGTACTATCTCTCTCTCTTGTCTTTCCATTTGTGATTGAGGTTCGATACTGTTGCATAGACAGCTATTAATATGTTTGATTACAGACCTCGATTTCAAGCGAAAGAAGCAGAAGAAAGGCAGAAGAATTGAAGAGGCGCTTCAACCTCAGCTCGTGTGCCAGCCAAAAAAGTTTTAAACAACGATTTTTAAATTTAAAATGTATTTTCATGCTTAAAACAATAAGGCAGACTTGTCAGAACTGTTGAGATCGCAGCGTGGGATTCGTATTTTTGGTATCTGATATTTGGTTGCAAGATGCAGCTGTGGTTCTAGCCGTTTGTTGCGCTTTTCTTGTCGTGCCACACACTTCTTTTGTCTATGCAATCCAGTGCTGCACAATATTTATTGTTTATTGCCCCGCTCGGCATTGTGCGTCTGAAGTATGCGCCTCAGTTTTACCTGAGTGCAAGAGTCCTGCCAGCCTCTGTCTGCCTGCTGGCTGACGTAAAAACCCCATGTGGCTTGCAACAGGTGAGAATTGGTTTTCGTGAGGCAACACAGAAAACTGCCAAAATACAATGTTAACAGCGATTCGACAAATCTGTGTGTGTTTTTTTTTTTTTTGGCCAACAAAGACAAAAGCCAAAGCGCCGTAGATTTTTAAATGCCCACGCAGATCAGTCTCACATAAATACACAGACAAGGCAAGGCGGCGAACTTGAGTGCTTATAAGGCAGCATTTGCACAGTCCAACAACTCTCTCAGACTCACACACACACGCGCAGCGAGAGAGCTACAGGTGAGAAAGAGCAAGAGATGCGAGAAGTAGAGAGATAGAGAGAGAGCGTGTTCGCTTACCTGAGGCTCAAGCGCATGGCTGCCACTATAACAACTGTTTAAATGCTTCGCCGCGAATTCGCCGCAACGTTTAAGGTTAAGAAGCAGAACAACAACAACAACAGCAGCAGCAGCAGCTACGATTTTCGGTACATACACAATATTTGAACTTACCTGTGTGTATTTTTGTTGTGTTCGCAACGAATCTGCAAAGCCGCTGCAATGATAAACGATAGCTGAAAGAAGTCAAGAGGGGATAAGGATTAAACAGTTATTGATATGGGAAAGAAGACACACTTTGTCAGAAGCATAGTCAGATGCTTATTAAGCTACTGAGAATTAGGTTATGATTATAAGAATCTATCTTAGTTAAAATCACTAAACGATTTAACTCTTACATTAAACGTAGGGAATTTAAGTGCAATTGTTGTGGGAACAACTGAATTTCTCATAGTTTCATATTACTTTGCTGACTCTTGAACAATAAAAAGTGCCTTACGTAGCATTTTGGACCTACCTTTGCCCCTTATAATACAACATTCCCGTATGCCTCCTGTGCCAGTCTAACTGTCTGTATATCTTTAGCTGTCTGTGTGTGTTGTGTGTTTGTGTGAGTTTCTTTGGCAGCCTGTTGCTGCCTTTGAAACTATTGTCACTGACCAAATAATGTTTTAGATGGGACATTTCTAGTACTGATGTTACATGATTGTTAACATTATGTTATGCTCGCTCAAAATGTTAACTCATAGCAGAGAGACCCAAGTCTGTTTCAGTTTGTATTCACTTTAAGGGCTTTTAGGGGAAAGGGGGAAGCAACGGTTAAAATACATTGTATTTGTGAAATGTTTGAGATTTTACACTTTTGTCTTTTTCGATGCCCTGCATACGCATGTGTGTATGCATGAATGTATATGCAGAATGTTTATATGTATGCGAGCCATTTGTTTTGGAATTTATTGACCTGCCTCAACATCTATGATTTAATTTCTAACAGGTGAAGGGCGGGCTTTTGGGATTGCAAATATTCTTTTTATATATAAAAAATTTAAAAATATTTGGCCGACTATTTTTATTTAAGTATAGCTATTTTTTTTACAATATTGTTTTGCATAGATTATACCGTACAACTAAAAATATGTACTTAGGTTCATTCTGCATATATGTACATTCATGCACACACACATGCGTATGCAAGGCATCGAAAAATACAAAAGTGTAAAATCTCAATCATTGCTAGCCCACCAAAGTATGAATGCCCAGCATATTTATTAAGACTGACTAGGAGATACCCTATGCCCTAGACATTATTCGATCATATATGGACTAATCGATACGCATATTGATGCTGAACAAGAAAATATATATATATAATGGGACCGTAAATACTTCCTTCTGCCTGTTACATACCCGTTCCATCAATAGAAAAGTTATAAGTCCTCATCTAACTTCACAACAAGCGGCAGCGTGATGTGTGTGTACACAAGAATGATCATATACTTATGACCATTTATGTATGTATATCTATCATTCTTGTGATAATATACACACTTTGGCTGAGACCAAAAACAGCACAACGTAAAAACTACCCTTTGTTTGAATATTCAATTATTGCATTATTATTATATTATTATATAAAATTTATTTTAAGTATTCAAATACAAAATAAGTTTATTTTATTTCGTATTTATTATGTTATATTCAGCGATTGATTGATATGATTTAATATTGCCCTACCTAATTGCCAAAATATTAGTAAACATATATTATACATATCATATTGCTTTTATCTAGTTAATAAACGAAATTTCAAGTAAAGTCAAACTACCCTTCCTTGCTAGGCAGCAACAAGCGGATTGTAACAAAAACCTCGGCAAAGCTTGCCCAGCAAAATATTAAGCAAATGCACACGTATACAAATACTAATGTATTTTTACCGCCGCTTCCCCCTTTCCCCTAAAAGCCGCTGAAAGTGAATACAAACTGAAACAGACTTGGGTCTCTCTGCTATGAGTTAACATTTTACTAGAAATGTCCCATCTATAACATTATTTGGTCTGTGCTATTGTGCAGCTGCACAAGCAACAGGCAGCATTTTCTTTGCCTTACTTCGCTTCGCTTTGCATTGCTTTGCTTTAGTTTCGTGTATATGTTTGTATGTGTGTGTATGTTGGCCTGATCTTCTCTTCGGGATCTTCGCCGCTTACCTTTTTAATACCAACAATGCGACGAAGTTTACCTGTATTCAACACTGACTACGTTCGCTCTTTACCTAAATCGCCGTGAGCGCTCGTTTCTGTGTCTGTGTGTGTGTGTGTGTGTGTGTGTGTTGTTTTGTTGTTTATGGTTATTGTGTTGGTGAATTTGTTGTGCGCTGTGCATTGAGCGTTGTTTCGTTTCGGCTTCAGTTTCGAAACTTACGTGACACTGCGCAGACGTGAATTGCGAGTGAGTCCAGGCACACTCGATTAAGTTGCTCGAGATCGTATCGCTGTGCCACGCCTTGCCGCCCCTCTTTCGCGTATCGCTCCACTTGCCGCTAATTTAGTGCTAATCGAATGTAATACACCAAATACTTAGAAAACAACAAATAAAAAGTCCAGTTTTGCTGCGCGATTGTTTAGCGACTGGCTGCTGAATAGAAACGAGTGAAGAAAAGAAAAGTAAAAATAAAGAAAAAGTCAGAATATATAATAATTTTTGTGATTTCATTGCTAATTGGCGAGACAGGGACGAAAAATCGGCTCAAAGTGCAGCTGTGTGTGTTGTTGTTTGCCACAAGATGGCCAAGTGTTTGTGCAAAATAACAACAACAACAACAACAACAGCAGCAAAAGCAACAACAAAATAATAAACGACAGGCATTGCAGTCAGCTTTTGGAAAAGCTGCGCCTGCGCGCGCTCTCCCTAACCTTAAAATATACATACACACAAAAAGCTGTGCGCGAGTCGAACTCGAAATAAAAGAGAATTGAAAAGCTGCCAGCAAACAGCAAAAACAACAACAAAAGCCTTCGTAATGTGAAACTGGTTCCTAAAAGCAGCAGCAGCTACAAATACAAATACAAATACAAATACAACAAAAACACACACACACACACACAGCAATTGCAGCGACAACAACAACAACAATAAAAGCAATAAAAAAAACGCAGTGAAAGAGTTCGGAAGTTTGTTTGTTGTATTTTTTGGCACGCAAAACGTAGCAATAATTATTTTATTTGGTCTTTTCGAGCTGACAAAGCTGAAAAACAGCCAAACAACACGCGCAAAAAAGTGTTTAGACAAACAAAAAAAAAAAAAAAAAAAACGGCTAAGTTTTTATTTTTGAAAATATCAAAGACACCACTCATGACGTCATTGGCCTTAAGTAAACGATCTTGACTCGACTTTTGGCTCAACACTGCAACACTGCAACATTGTTGTTGTTGCAAGCAACCAAAAAAAAAAGAAGATGCGCACATTCAAATTGTTCAGGCGTCGTGGCAGCGGCCTCTGCCTGCCCCTGCTGCTCCTGCTCCTGGCCCACTGCGTCTGCGTCTGGCCCGCCTCAGCGGCCCGCGATCGCTATGCCCGCCAGAACTCCAAGCAGCGCCACCAGGACGCCTATCGCACCAATGCGGGCCGCACACGCAATCGTGGCCCAAACGGCAGCCATGAGCGTGCATCAGCAGCAGCGGCGGCGGCGGCGGCAGCAGCGGGCAGTGCCGCCATTATGGCCAACGGCGGCGTTGTCGGTGATAACAACAAGGATACATTCCCCAAGGGCAAAAGTAAGTGGGCAAGAACGATAATCAAGGATTGTGAAAGCGGCAAAATTAAATATGGCCAACAAATATTTCATATCTTAAAGATTGCGTGGCGTTAATGTATTGAAAAACGTTTAATAAGCTTCTTAAAGGCTGAAAACTCTTCTTTTTTTTTTGACATGACAAATTTTATTTCTAATATTAATCAAACTACTTAAAGGCTATAAAATATTGGAATGACAATGAAAATAACAATAACAATAACAAATAGCAACAGTAACAAAATTAAATTAATATCATTAACAAATTATTAAATGAATTAAAAAGAAAGAAGAAAGATTGTCATTGACTTTGACGAGAAAACTCTTTGAAAACTCATTTCAAAGCTGTATCTGTATCTGAAAAACATTCTTAGTCTCAGAGCTTCATTATAACAGTTTTGACAGAAGCTTTTAGTATTAATCTTATGCCAAAAATGTATTGACGAGCTTTTCAAAAATCATTTCGATCAAAATACATCAAATTCTTGCACTTTGTCAAACTAAAACGATTATTAATAATTCTTTAAAAGCAATGCCAAATGATTAATTATAAAGTTCATAAAAAAGATCAATGACTCAAACAAATATCACATTTAATGAATAGTTATTTTTAGCAAGTTTTAATTTATAGATATATAAAACTGAAATCTTATAGAACATTTTCTGTTAAAGACTTGTTTCTTAACCTTTCTTCGAAGCTGAACCTGTTTTTGAAGGGCTATTTTTTATTAACTCTCACACACACACATCAGTCATGGTGTGTTCATCCATCATGATGTTCTGTAGATGTTTATGTAGATTTGCGTGCTCATATATCATAATCATATCAAGACATTTGCCCCGAATAAGTGCATAAGTGCCTGCCCCAAAAAAAAAAAAAATACCGCTCGTATTTACTTCGGCTCGTATCTGTATCTGGTGTATCTGTATTTGATATGCAGCTCCGCTTATCTTATCGGACGTGCTGCAGTGCACCAATGTTTAGTTATGGTTTCAGTTTTTTTTTTTTTTTTTGGGCTGCTTGTTGGCATTTCATACCTTTTCATGCTTACCTGCCCAGTTTGGCCGTTGCTCGGGTGCCTCAACCTCTTGACTTGGGCGCACGACCCCTCCCCCCGTACCAACCCCTCTGCCCTGCCAGAACGTTTAACTTATTATTGTTTTTATTATCAATCCGTTCTACAAACACAAAACTCGGCGCATTTCGTAACCCAACTTGTTCTTACTTCCATTTCGAGGTTTTAGTTGTTGTTGTTGTTGTTGTTGCACTTTTCTCTTCAGTCAGCAGCAACAACAACAACAACAACAACAACGATCGACACAATTTCCAGCTAAAATGGCGACTTAATTTGTTGACATCGCAAGTATCACGAGTATCGCATTTGCTTTTGCATTTTGTGCCCAGTTCGAACAAAAAATTAATGAGAACCCATAACACTCAGCCATAATACTCGAGGGTAGTTCAATAAGTTTGGCTGAAGTTAAGCAACAAAATAAAGTTGGGTTGAGTTGAAGATTTGAAAGATGCGCTTGAAGCTGCAATTTCATCTTTCTTGTTGTTTTTTTGCCTTCTTTTCCATCTATTTACAATCTTCTAACTTCTTACAAATTGTTTGCTTATCTTATTATTCAATTTTCATATTTTGTTTAACTTTGTTAACGGCTCTTTGTTGCTGTTGCCCCTAAAATTAATTACAAACAAATATTGCGCATTACTTAATACCCTGTAAAGTTGCTTTTCCAAAAGGTATCTTACAACTATTCAGAGCTCTAAAATATTTTGGTAATGTTAATTTCTTCTTTGGCAAATTTCCATCATCCTAAATTCACATATTTTTTGGAGGTCATATATTTTAAATGCCAACTTAATGCACTGCTAAGAAAAGGGTATCTCTTAGTCAAAACACTCTTTCTCAGTTTTTTTTTTTTTTGTTTGTTTGTCTCTTTAAGCAAAACATTTGTTTGCACAATACTTTGTGTGTAAATATTAGCATTTGGCCAGGCAAATAAGTTAACAATTTTCTGCTGCCAACCCTCCCCCTCCCTCCCTCCAACAGCCGCTTCGAGTCGTTTGTCGATATTCAGTGATCTTGTAGCTGTAGCAAATTAATAAACGTAGCACCCAGGTCCGCAATTGTACAAATATTGAGATAGCAGCAAGCAACTTTGGCTATCGCCAATTGCCATATGCTAATGGATTTTTCAGCTTTATCGTTGTTGTTGCTGTACTATATACTACGATATTATAATGTTTGTAGAGTAAACATGTATTCTGTTTGTGCCGGATATGGCTAGATAAGAAATATAATAATAATAATTATTATTATTATGCCGATAAGCTTCATTCAAAGCTTCTTTCCCTTCGATATCCAACACTTCTTTTCTGTTTTTTGCCAATTGTTTGAGCTCCCTAAGGGCTTAGCCAGTTCTGTAGAATCTGTGTATATAATTATATATATTTTGCACCACTACAAAGTTGTCGTTGACGTGTTTGGGTTTTTTATGGCACGTTGTTGTTGTTGTAAATAAGCACAGCTGCAACAAATATGCAAATAAATGTCAAACCAAGAAACAGACGCACGTGCAATATGTGAATAGCAAAAATAAAAAACACAACACGGATACTAACTGTGAATCTATGCGAGGAATGGGGGGAATACGAGGACAATTGGTATTATTGTTATAAAAAAGTAAACTAGAAGAGGCATATTTGATTGTGTTTATTGTTGCGCAATTATTGAAAACAGTTGTCATATTAAGATTGCCTTTATGTTTGTTTTAGAAACAGGAAACTTTCAAAGTGAAGCAGTTTTTGTAGTGAGTTTTATTAGATGTTAAAACAACTGACTTGAAAGTAAGTTAATATAGTATACGAATGAAGGGAGCATAAAATTTGGAATTAAAAAAACGTCGAGTCTAACTTTAACTATATTTCTTAATATTTATATTTTTTTAATTATTTTTATTTTACTCTGCAATTAATTTCACTTCTAACTCTAAAGAAATGACATTCTACAGCTCTTTAAACAACTTTTACTTATCTGAAAATAATTGAAATTCAGCTTGGTAAATTTCTTTCGTTTTAGACTTAAAAGTTAAAGGTGATTGCAAATACTTTTTCACTCTAGTTACTTTTACACACACACACAACATTGTAAAGACCACAGATTTGAGAGTCCAAGCGCATATTCTAGTTGAACTGAAAGGTTTTTCTAAGTTCGCTGTGACTCTAACTGTTGCTGTGTTTGTGTGTGTGTGTGTGTGTGTGTGTGTGTGCTTGAAAAACCACATTCCATAGTGTGCCTGGCCACACTGTGGAGCCACAAAGACTCACAACAGCATCCACTGAGAGCCCAGCCTCATAAAATGGTGTAAGCTCTGGCTAATTACAGTGTCAGGCACGCGCTCACAGCAACTTTGTGTGCCTGTGTGTGTGTGTGAGTGTGTGTGAGTGTGTGTAAGTGCAGCTGTGTTGCTGCTTAGCTTTGCATAGCATTTCTATAATTCCTGATTAAGACATCATATAGAGAAAAAACACATCGCCAATTGCAAGATTTGTTTTTTTTAGCTGTTGAACTTTAATGCCAGTTTTTTTTTGTAGCTGTTGTTGTTGTTAGTTTTAGCCAACTATAGTGTAGAGTGCGCAGTACCTGGTCTTGTACAACAAAATACTGGTTTTCTAAACCCACACACACACACACAAAGACGCTAGTTGCAAGCAACTGCAGTTTGGCTGCTGCGATTGCGCAGCTCTCTTAGCTCCCTCTCTCTCTCTCTCTCTCTCTCTCCTTCTGTTATTTGCTCTCTACACAGTTTTTTTTTTTTGTTTTTACACACTTTACGACACATTTTTCTGAACAACCTTTTTTTTTATTTTGAAAAAGATTTAACTTAAGTCTTTTTGCTGGGTTGTGTCTTCTCTTCGGTGTGTGTGTGTGTGTGTGTGTGGGCGTTTTTCGATTTCGAAACTTGCAACAGCCACAGCCACAGCAGCAGCAGCAGCTTCCGCAGCTTCGTTTTGCTCTGCCCACGTATCTTATTGTTGCTGTTTTTTGTTGTTTGTTTGCGTTTTTTTTTTAGTTCTATGCCTAAAAATAGCTGAAAATGTTGAGAGCTCTCTAGTGCAAAGAGAATAAAAAAAAAGTGCTTTAAGCCATGGCCAAAAATGGCGCCAGGGCGTGCTCATTAAATACCAGCTTCGATTCTTTCGCCCCTCCCCTCTACCCTCTCGCCCTCTCAATGCGCAATCGCGTCAGGCTTATCTAATGGCAGCATTGTTAAGCCTTCTAGTTGTTGCTGTTGTTGTTGTTGTTGTTATCATATGCGGCACGACCTGCGCCCAATTGTTTCGAGTCTTAAATGAACGCGCATCGAACACGAAAAGGGGCAACAACAACAACGAGAGGCATGCAGCAAGCTCTTTTTTGTTTTTTGTTGCTGGTGTCTTGTGGCTTGAGGTCTTTTCGATTTGGGTTGTTGTTGTCGGTGCTTTGTTGTTGCATGATCACAAAAATTTGTTGTTGCTGTTGCTGTTCATGAAGATGCGCGCTTGCAGCGTTTTCTGCGAAAGCTTCGTCGTTGCGCTTATTTGCCTTTGTCTTCGTGACGCCACGACATAGAATATACATACAACAACAACTGTGCAACAACAACTGTGCAACAGCAACAACTTATGAAAGAAAGTTGCCGCAAGTTTGCAGAATTGTTTATATCTTTTGCAAAATCCGCGCACGTAACTCTCGTACCGATCGACTCTATAAGTCTTTGAGGGGTGGGGAGGTGGTTGCAAGTATCTTTAATGAGCTGCGTGAATTTAATGGCCAGTCGCAAATGTATTTATTAAGCGCTTTTACACAATTCCATTGTAAATTGAACGCGTGCCGCGCGACTGAATTGTCGCAAAACACAGTTATGAATTATTTATGTGGCAAACGTTGTTGTGTTGTGGCAACAACTGGCGAGTGTCTGTTGCTTGTTGTGGCAATAACAACTGCTCAAAACACACACACACACGGCTAATCTATGACACCTAATCACAGACGACAGGCAGCTGTTGTTGCATCTGCATAACTATATACAATATATATATATATAAAATATATAGCTTCGATATATGACGAACTTTCACCGCAGGTTTTATTTGATTTTTGTGTTGTTAGAGATCAATGTACTTGTGGCAAGAAGAGAGCCTAGCTTGCGGCAATAACGGTCGACGCCTTATAATTTAACTTCGATCAGAATCTGCCCATAAGAGAGGTAGGGGGCTGGGGGTTGGGGGGCACGCTGAGCAAACATTGATTCTATGTAGGTAAAAAACAAAGCATGCTTAATGCCCTTTTAAATCTTTTGTTATTTTACAACAACAAAAATCTATGGCTTTTAATGTTGCTGCTTGTTGTTGTTGTTGTAGCCGCAAGGCAAAGGTACAAAACGAAGAGCGATGGGCAGCAGAGACAGAGAGGCAATCCAGATGGTTAAAAATCTTTTCCACGAAATGAAAATACACACAAACCGAAAGACAGACAGACAGCTAGAGGGAAAAAGAACAAGAAGGTGAAGCAAAAGCAGAAGAAGAAGTGATGATGATGATGATGAAGAGGTATTGAGGTGGGGGGGAGCGCACAACAACAACAACAACAATACCAGAACCGGCTAAGCGAGTCTCGAAAAACTCTGAGAGAGAGAGAGAGAGAGAGAGAGAGAGAGAGAGAACTAAAAAACTGAGTTCAGAGTCTCTCGAGTTCTATCTAGCTGTTGTTTGTTGCAGCATTCAAATCGATTATGCAGCCGTTTGACTTGCCACACGAAAATGCGTCGTGCTTACAGCAGCAGCCTCCCCCCTCCTCCCCGCCTGCCAACAAACTTTGGCCTTTTCACCAGCGGCGAAACCAAGATCGATGAAGAAGAAGAAGAAGAAAAAAACACAGCACAATATTTAGAAAGTCAGCACGGCACAAACGAAGCTTGGAATGCGGTTGGGTCTATTAATCAGCGCGTCAGCAGCAGCACAAAGAGAGAGACAGAGAGAGAGAGAGAGAGAGGGGGGAGGGGGGGCGCTAGAGCTCGTCAGAGGGCGAAGTTGAAGATTGAAGTTGAGTTGTTTGATGGCTCTAAACAAATACAATCGATAAACAAATACAATGTGGCTATAACTGTGTGTGTGTGTGTGTGTGTGAGTGATGCTAACCTTTAAACCCCGTCCCCGTCACCCATTGCCCCCTTGAAGCACAATTCTGTTGCCAAGCAAATATTTAGTATTGTAAGTTTGTTGCCTAAGTCTTTTGTTTTAATGAGCACATCGCTTGAATTATGACTTTGATTTCCACTCGCCGCACCGAGAGATAGAGACAAAGTCGTCTCTCACTCATTAGCGTCGAGACACTTAGCCTAAGGATTACAAATTAGCCTTTTTGCCCACACACACACACACACACACACACACAGACGAATGCGGGCGTGTCTGCAGCTTGAAAGAAAAATCGCATATGCAACATCTCAAGCATTTCACAAGAAACATAAAGTAACAGCCCCCCGCTGCCGGTCTGTTCGTGTCTCAAGTTACAGGCCAGGCCAAAAGGAGCAGCAACAACAACAACAACAACAACAACATGGAAAAACGCTGCTGATAAATTGTGCGCGATAAAGCTGCCGTCGCATCGTTCAAGCCGCATTTGGCTTGAAAAGGGTTTCATGCGGCGCGGTATGAGAAATGCCAAGCAGAAGAAGATGAAGAAGAAGAAGAAGAGGCTGCAACTGGCCAGCGGGCCTTTGGCTTCGGCTTCGGCTTCGTGCCAGCATCATCATCAGGCAACAACAACAGCGACAGGCAGAAAAAACAAAGCCAAAGAATTTGTACGAAAATTGTTGCGCTTCGATTTGCCAGCAGGCAGGCAAAGGCTTTTGATCAATGTCCGCCGTGTCGACTCCGACTCCGAGTCCGCGAGTCCGCGTCCCAATGTCAACTTGCAGCCTCACCTTTTATTTGAAGTCTTTGGGCGCTGTGGCATGCATTTTTATACATTTTTTCTTTAGCAGCTTGTTTCCCAAGCTCTCCTTGTCGAGTCAAGAATTTCGCATTTCTGGCGACAAACAAAATATTTGTGTACAATATTTCGTTTCAATCTTTTTCTCATAATTATTGTTGGTGTTTTTTGTCTTTGCCGTTTCCACGAAATGAAATCAATAAAATGCGCAATATTTATGGCTTTCAATATATTTCTTTCTTTCTTTCTTTTTTTGTGACTCTTTTTTTCTGATAATTAGCTAAGCTGAGAGGGTGTGCGTGTGTGTGTCCGTGGGCAGTGCTCCCAGTGCACCAAGTGGGTGTCTAAGTCTTCTCTACTGCGACTCCATGACACATGGCACACTTTTGCGGCCCACACACACTAGGTTGCAACGTACCACACGACCCACGTAGCCCTTTGCTTCTCTATAGATTCTATAGTATAATCATCTAGTAGGCCATGCAAATCAATGGCAGATGTCTGTGTGTGTGTGTGTGTGTTTAGTGTGTGTATACACAATAAACAGGTCGCTGACTAATGATAACAGACGGAGTAAAAAGCCCAAAAGTTGCGTGGGCTGCTAATTATTGAAAACGCCAACTGAACTGAGACTTGGCAGCGCCCACTTGTTTGTTGTTGTTTTTTAAGTTATTATTTTTTATTTTGTTTCGTTACTTTGTTTAAGTTGTTGTTTTCATTGCTTCCGAGCGCGTATACAAAAGACTTAGGCAACAAACTTGCGGTGTGTGTGCAGCCTTTGCTATTTCCGTTTAGTAATTCATGAAATGAAATTCGAATTTGAATTTAATTTCTTAGCATTTGCATTCACCTGTTGCCACATAATTCAACACCTACCTGTGTCTAATTAGACAACGGCTCGAAATTATATTTAGCCCACACATTGAGTTGTTTTTGTTCCGCTGAAATCAAGCGTTAAATTTCTTTTGCTTTCACTGTACGAATCGATTAAGTTCCCCTAAGTAAAACATTAACCTTTTTCAACATTTCTTGGAAGAAGAAATTGGACTTAAAATATTCCTCTTCAATTTCTTTATTAAAGTCAAGTTTCCTGTTAATAAATCTTAAGGCTTTCTCAAAGTTGATTTACTTTAAGAGAATAATTAATTTTAATTAAATCTTCATCACATTATTCCCTTCATCAAATTCATATACAACTCTCTCTCTCTCTCTTATATATATCACTTTTCTTCAATTGATTCTTCTTCAAATCTAATTTTTACCACATCCGTCTTAAATCAATTTAAATTGTTTGAAAACTAAAATCCAACTCTTAATTCTTAATTACAGTTTGCATTGGAACAAAGAGTCGCCTTTCGGTGCCCTCGAATCGGGATCATCATTATCGCAATCTGCGCGATCGTTACACGAATTGTACCTATGTCGATGGCAATTTGGAGCTAACCTGGCTGCAGGATCCCAACCTGGATCTCAGCTTTCTGGCCAACATACGTGAGGTGACAGGCTACATACTAATCAGTCATGTGGACGTAACCAAAGTGATATTCCCAAAGTAAGTAAACAAAAGAAAAAAAAAAAATTCCTCTCCCATCAATACTTATTTGTTCCTTACCTTACTAGACTTCAAATTATACGCGGCCGTACTCTGTTCAGCCTTACGGTTGAGGAGGAGAAGTATGCCTTGTTTGCCACCTACTCGAAGATGAACACGCTGGAGATGCCCGAGCTGCGGGATATACTACAGGGCTGGGTGGGTTTCTTCAACAACTACAATCTGTGCCACACGCGTTCGATTGTCTGGCGCGAGATTCTGTCCGGCGTCAATGATCATTACAACTACACGTACAACTTTACGGCAGAGGAGCGCACATGCCCCAAGTGTGATGCGTCCTGCCAACGTGGCGCCTGCTGGGGCGAAGGAGCGCACAATTGCCAGAAGTTCAGCAAGATTACATGCGCCCCACAGTGCGCCCAGGGTCGCTGTTTCGGCCCTGGACCCAGGGACTGTTGTCATCTGTTCTGTGCTGGCGGCTGTACGGGTCCCACGCAGAAGGATTGCATTGCCTGCAAGAACTTCTTCGATGATGGCGTCTGCAAGGAGGAGTGTCCGCCCATGCGCAAGTACAATCCCACCAACTACGAGCTGGAGACGAATCCTGAGGGCAAGTATGCCTATGGAGCGACCTGTGTGCGTGAGTGTCCCGGCCATTTGCTGAAGGACAATGGCGCCTGTGTGCGTAGCTGCCCCTCCGATAAGATGGCCAAGGACGGCGAGTGTGTTGCCTGCAACGGACCTTGCCCCAAGACCTGTCCTGGTGTTCCTGTTTTACACTCGGGCAACATTGATTCGTTCAAGAACTGTACCGTGATCGAGGGCAGCATTAGAGTATTGGATCAGACCTTCTCCGGCTATCAGGATATCTTTACGAACTACACAATCGGCCCTCGCTATATGCCCATGCATCCCGATCGCCTGGAGGTCTTCTCCACGGTCAAGGAGATCACGGGCTTCCTCAACATTGAGGGTGTGCATGACAAGTTCAGGAACCTATCGTACTTTCGCAACTTGGAGGTCATCCACGGACGTCAGGTCATGGAGAGCTACTTTGCCGCACTCTCGATTGTCAAATCCTCCCTATCCAGCTTGGAGTTGCGCAACCTCAAGCGCATCAACTCGGGCAGCATTGTCATCCAGCACAACAATCATCTGTGCTATGTGAGCAATATTCGTTGGTCCCTGGTGCAAAAGTCCAACGATCAAAAGCAGTTCATCAATGAGAATTTGAATACCTCGGCTTGCCGTAAGTACTTCGATAGGATTTTCTATAGGTCTTGTATCTAACCCGTCTCTTTTATCCCTCTTACAGGCAAAGCGGGTCAAGTTTGTTCGGATCAATGTAATAGCGATGGCTGCTGGGGCGCTGGAATAGATCAGTGCCTGAACTGTGAGAGTTTCAACTACAATGGCACCTGCATTGCCGACTGTCGCAATGTCTCCAAGTAAGTAACTAAATCCTATTGAGAAAAGTTTCCCTTCTGACCCTTCCCTTTTGCTCTCTACAGCACCTATCAGTTCGATTCGAAGACTTGCAAGAAATGCCATCCGGAGTGTCGTACCTGCTCCGGACCCGGTGCCGAGCACTGTGATGAGTGTGTGCACGTTCGAGATGATCAGCACTGTGTGACCGTCTGTCCGGAGGATAAGTACTCGGACTTTGGCATCTGTCGCAAGTGTCACGAGACCTGCGAGGGTTGCACTGGACCCAAGAATACCATTGGACATGGCGCGTGTAATTCGTGCAATCTGGCCATCATCAATGCCGATGCCACGGTGGAGCGTTGTCTGCGCAAGGACGACAAGTGTCCCGATGGCTACTACTGGGAGTATGTGCATCCGCAGGAGCAGGGCTCACTCAAACCCCTCGCCGGCAAGGCCATTTGTCGCAAGTGTCATCCACGCTGCGAACTGTGCACCAACTATGGCTTCCACGAGCAGGTCTGCTCCAAGTGTGCCGGCTACAAGCGACGCGAGCAGTGCGAGGACGAATGCCCGTCGGATCATTATGCGGACGAGGAGAAACGTGAGTGCTTCGAGTGTCATCCGGAGTGCAAGGGCTGCACGGGACCTGGTTCCGAGGATTGCCTGGCCTGTCGCAACTTTAAACTGTTCGCCGAGAGCGAAGTCTACGATAATTCCACACTGTTCAACTGCACCTCGAAGTGTCCTGCGGAACTGCCGCATGTCAACTATCAATCGCACTTCATTGGACCCCATTGTGTGTCCAGTCCGCCTAGGGGCTCCAAGCTGACAGCCGGCCTCAATGTCCAGACGATCATCATTATCTTTGTGGCTGTATTCTTTCCCGTTATTTGTGTCCTGGGCGTCATTGTCTTCATCTGCCGGCAGAAGCAGAAGGAGAAGAAGGAAACGGATGACCTGGCCAAGGTGTTCTTTGGCTGCGAGGACTCGGAACCACTGCGACCCTCCAACATTGGCGCCAATCTCAGCAAGCTGCGCATTGTCAAGGATGCGGAACTACGCAAAGGTGGCGTCCTCGGCATGGGCGCCTTTGGGCGTGTCTACAAGGGCGTCTGGGTGCCCGAGGGTGAGAATGTCAAGATACCCGTTGCCATCAAGGAGCTGCTGAAGACCTCCGGCGCCGAGTCGAGTCAGGAGTTCCTCAACGAAGCCTACGCCATGGCCACCGTGGAGCATGGTAATCTTCTCAAGCTGCTCGCCGTTTGCATGTCCTCCCAGATGATGTTGATTACACAGCTCATGCCACTGGGCTGCCTGCTCGACTATGTGCGCAACAATCGCGACAAGATCGGCTCCAAGGCTCTGCTCAACTGGTCCACCCAAATCGCCAAGGGCATGTCCTATCTGGAGGAACGTCGTCTCGTCCATCGTGATCTTGCCGCACGCAATGTTCTGGTGCAGACGCCTTCGCTGGTGAAGATCACCGACTTTGGCCTGGCCAAGCTGCTCAGCCTGGACTCCAATGAGTATAAGGCGGCTGGCGGCAAGATGCCCATCAAATGGTTGGCTCTGGAGTGCATCAGACACCGGGTCTTCTCCAGCAAATCGGATGTCTGGGCCTTTGGTGTGACCATTTGGGAGTTGTTGACCTTTGGCCAGCGACCGCATGAGAATATACTGGCCAAGGATATACCTGATCTCATTGAGATGGGTCTCAAGCTGGAACAGCCCGAGATCTGCTCCCTGGACATCTACTGCACCCTGCTCTCCTGCTGGCAACTGGACGCCGATCTCCGACCGCCCTTCAAGCAGCTGACCAACGTCTTTGCCGAGTTTGCTCGCGATCCTGGTCGCTATTTGGCCATACCCGGCGATAAGTTCACACGTCTGCCCGCCTACACGAGCCAGGACGAGAAGGATCTCATACGCAAGCTGGCGCCCACCACAGACGGCTCCGAGTCCATTGTCGAGGCGGATGACTATCTGCAACCCGAAGGCGGCAGCCGGTCCCAGCCATCGCACAGACGGCACCGATGAGATACCCAAGCTGAATCGCTACTGCAAGGATCCCAGCAACAAGAACTCCAACAGCGGCGGCAGTGGCATCAACGGTGACGATGAAACCGATTCCAATGCCCGGGAAGTGGGTGTTGGTAATCTACGTTTGGACTTGCCCGTCGACGAGGATGATTATCTGATGCCCACGTGTCAGAGTAATAATCCCAATGGCAACAACAACAACAATAACAGCAACAATCCCAACAACAACATGGCAACAGCAGCCACAGGCTACATTGATGTCATTGGCGTAAGTTTATATTTAGATAAAAAAAAGTGAATAAGTACTTACTATTGAATTTTGTATCTCCTTCAGGTTCCTGCGAGTGTAGATAATCCCGAGTATCTATTAAATGCATTGAGTGCTGGTGAGGCGCCAATTCCCACACAAACAATTGGCATACCTGTGGCAGGTGTGCCCGGCACGATGGAGGTTAAAATGCCGGGCAGTGAATCCACCAGCTCCGATCACGAGTACTACAACGATACGCAGCGTGAGTTGCAACCGTTGCAAATACTGCGCAGTCGCAACACGGAGACGCGAGTGTAGCGCACACACACACACACACACACACAAACACACTCGCACACACATGCTGCCAGAATGTAACAAAAATATCAATCTTGCCACGTAGTACCCAAGTGCCTTTTGAAACCATCGTCAAGGTGTGCCTTCTGAATGCTGTTATCCTAGATACAAAAGCCCATTTGTCTGTAGTAGTTGTAGCTTATATGTAGTCCTGTACATTACTATCGATATTATTCTCTAGCGTACTTAGCCAGCAACCCCCCAATTTTCTCTTATATCTACAAAGTTTTGTATGTATTGTAGATTCAATGTAATTACGAGAACAAAACACCGATAGTGCATTTCTTAGACGAAGCCAACGAAGCCAACAATTGAACCTGGAGCAGAGAGATCTGTTTCATGGTTCTGGTCTGGCGTTGGTTCGACCACTAAGCTAAAATTATATATCTAGTTCAAGTAGCGGACTGTCGCAGTTGTATCCAACAATATCTTCTTATATTAATTTCTTTTGCATGTATGAATAATAGGCTTTTAGTGAATAGTTTCCAACTGTGATATAGCTCTTAGAAAATTCTGAAGATTAGGCTTAGGTTTTTTTACTTACTTGTGAATTAACTCAAACGATATGCAACCCACTGTAAAATTTAATCGATTCGAAAATAATAGAACAGATTTGATTTGAAACATTAAACAATAAATCCCGAGCGTGCCATGCATCGATAATGCAATTCTCCTAAAGATTTCGAATATTTGTTGGCACATTAAGGTTGAAACTGAAAATATAATTGTAAGCTTTAGTCTAATATATATTGATCAAAGATATACTTATGTAAATAATATATACAATATATATACACAATTGTAATAATTTAATGTATACAAAGCTAATAACTAATCTGTACGCGTACTTCTTATACACATGTAGATTTTTACATTGCATATACAATTTTAAATATACATATATATACATAAATATTTTAATTTAATTTAATTGAAATTAATTTACGAGTACCTACGCAAAGATATGCATAAATGAGTAAATAAAACGATTTAAAAATAAACATACAATGATTGTTTTTATTATGGACCAGAAAAAGCTTACTTTGTTTTTTTTTTGTTTATAAAAGTATGCAGAACAATTAATTATGTCATTTATTTAGATCAGCGTAAAAGTATGCAATATGAAAAAGACTTCGGCTCTTGCTGCTGATTCTGTTCGCCTGGTACTTGCAGTCAGAAAACATGTGTATTTTAAGCAAACTCAATCAAAACGAAAATAAAATACTGCAGTTAAAGAAAAGTGTGACTGCAGTACCAGCAGTATTTTACAAGCACCAATATCCAAATTGGTGCCGATTTCTAACTGCATGTACCAGGCGAACAGGAATACCAGCTTTTTTGTTCTGATTTAAAGCCAAGAACAACTTTTCTTCGTCCTCAAAAGCTGACTTAAACGAGCTTAACGCATAACACGAACTTAAAACAACGATCTTAACGCTTAACGCGAACATAAAAAGTTTGTTCTAGCGTTGTTGACGTTGGCGTTGGTCACATGGGTTCAAATTGGCGTTTGAGTGTGTGTGACAGTCGAAAGCTCCTTTACTACGACTCTCTTCACTATCAAAACGCATTGTGCCCCAGCGCCCACGTTAAACATCCAGCAGGGAGCAGTCAGTCAGAAGCTTAAAAAAACGAAGCAACAACCAAAGAAACCAAACCAAACCGAGCCACCCAACTACCTCACCACCCAATCCACCCACTCAAAAAAATTAAAATTAAATTAAAAAACTTTTATTTGCAATCGTTGTTTTGTGGTATTGATTGACGTTGTTGACGAATTTTGGCAAAAAAAATGTGTTTTAATTAATTAGTCACACACATTTTTGAACGAAAAAAATACTTAAACGAGCTTAACGCTTAACGCGAACTTAAAAGTCAATATATTTGAGCTCCTAAGAGTATGCCGTATCAAAATAGTCGAACATCATGTCACTCTTCCACTGTACAGCAGGTGGCGCTTTACACAACTTGAGCCGTTACAAAATAAAACACATTTAAATTCACTTGTTTTTTTTTTATTTTGAAGTACGCAATTAGACAATTTAATGGATTTTGCTAAAAGTGGGCGCAAACTGTGTGTTTTTTTTTTTTTTTTTATTTGAGTATTTATACTTTTGCACATAATTGTAGAGCTTTTCGGTATGTATGTATATGTATATGTATTATATGTATGTATATTTGAAGAGTTTAATCCATAGTTTACATTCATTAAAAGTTCAATTACACATCAATTATGTACTACAAAACTATTGCTGTGAGTTAATTTACTTTATAGTTGCTTAGTTTTTTTTTTTTTTGTTTTTCAATAGCTACACATATGATATAATGTACGTATTATAAGTTATGCTTTGAGACAATTCCCATAAAAAACTGTCTGTCTGGCTAGGTATTTTTTTTATGCAATTAAATAACCGAAAGTCTATAATTTATCAAGCACTTAAAAACAAACAGAGAAACTAATTCGAAAAACTACGCAAAACTACTCAACTTTGGGCCATAAACAAATCAGTGCTGGGCGCTTTGGGCTCTACCCTAAGAAATGTGTAAGTGTGTGTGTGTGTGTGTGTGTGTGGTGTGTGTGTGTGTGTGTGTGTGTGTGTGTGTGAATGAGCTGGGGTTCATTGCCAGCAAAAACCTAATTGATATAAACATTAAATAACATTTGGATTCAGAAAATGTTGCAAAAAACCCCCCTCCCCCCACTGCCCATAACACCGCCCTTCCCGCCCCACCCGAAGGGGCAGCAATTAGTGCGCAACTCGCACATAGATTACGATTACACAGTGCCCCCCAGAACAACGTTGACATAGACGCTGCTGTTGTTCATCTGGACAAGGAGCCTATCACATTGGAACGCGACGGACGAGCAAATACTCGGAGAACTGCTGACCCTCGACCCCGCCGCCAGTGCTTGCCTCAATGGTGAAGCCGGCATTGAGCAGACGTGTGAGCACCTGAACGGAGTTCAGCTTGCAGTAGCCATTGAGTGGGAAGCGTATGATTTGGCGCCAGTCACCCTGGTTCCAGGAGACGCCGCTGCGACTTGATTGCGTTGCCTGATTGGCCTCCGGGAAGAGCTCGTCGAGCAGCGCCCGTTCCGCCGACAGCATAATGCGTTCGCCCAGATCTGGGGAGATGTGCAGCGCCACAACCTCATAATTGCATTCGGGCGCACCGCTTGTCCTTGGGCTGGTCTTAATGTGACGGGCTGGCGGTGTGGGTGGCGCCACCAAATAGTTGCCATTGCGTACACGCTCCTTGCGCATACTCTCCAGCTGCTTAATCATTGCTGCCAGCGACATGGAGAAGAAGAACACATTAGCAACAGGTTAAGGATGTGTTTGCTTACTTTAATACTTACGTTCCACTTCGTAGTAGCGGGCTTCCTCAAGCAACAATTCGAGATCGGGAAAATCATCGGCAATCAATAGTCTTGAGTTTCTCATAAAGTTTAATATATGGCGAAACATGCCCCCATCTCGATCAATGAAATAATGCTGCTTCAAGGAGTCGAGCACAATGGGTATCTGTCCATTGAATAGCTTGGCCAGTTTCGACTCCGGATATTTGGTAAGCGTCTCCAAAGAGCTCGTATAAATGGTGCCACCGACATCGATGTGAACGGGGGCGGTGTAGCGTGAGGCAGCTGCCACACACGGTATGCCCGAGATGGGCTTG
This sequence comes from Scaptomyza hsui, assembly GCA_018152825.1. Lineage (NCBI taxonomy): Eukaryota > Metazoa > Arthropoda > Insecta > Diptera > Drosophilidae > Scaptomyza > Scaptomyza hsui. The sequence goes on from JAECXO010000002.1 coordinate 11,490,422, forward strand.
TGGTTGTGCAAATAGGAACTGGCGCCCGCCGAGGCGCCACCAGGTCCAGCGCCTGCAGCGGCCGCCGCAGCAGCCGCCACAGCAGCCGCTGCAGCCGCACCAGGCAGACCCAGCGGCGTCACTGAGGAGCTGGCGGGCGGTGTCGTTGTGGGCGATGAGGAGTTTGAGATCGTTGGCGAAACGGTGGGCGATGCGCTGCAGGGGGGAAGGGTTACACAAAAACCTACCAAGAATAAACATTGGCAAGGGCTTACCTGATTTTAATATCGCTGCGGGTATAGATGCGGCCCGTGGAGGATAAATCGCGCGGCTCGAGGCCCTTTGCATCTCTTTCGCGCTCTCGATCCATATCGCATTTTTTCCTGCAACAATCAAACAAGACAGATTAGTGAGGGAGAGAGAGAGAGAGAGGAAGCGAGAGAGCTGCCTGAGAACCAAAATTGACTACAGCTTGATTGCAACATGCAACAAACGTGACAAAGCGAATGCCCCAAAACGATGCAGATGGCTTTAAGCGTTCAACCAACTTAAGAGTTGAAGAGTTGAAGAGAGTATTTTTCTCGCACATATATATATATGTATATAATGCAATATCATATGATTTTGTGTGGGAATATATTTGGCTATTCATTGCGTTCAACTCACTTAGGCTGTAACCTTCTCCCCCTTCCCTCTGCCCCTTCCACCCTTCCACCCGCCAGACAGACACACACAGAGCCTAAAGCTGCAGTTGCAGCCACGACAAGACACACAGCGCAGAAAAAAAATGTAGTGGGCGCTACGGAGGGTAGGGGAGGGGAGACGAGTGGCAGACTGTGGCACAGTCAAATTGACCACGGGGCATGCGCCTCGATTTTCACACGAAAATCACGTTGATTTGAGCATCGTTATGGCAACAAACCGAGAGCTCCAGCTCGCTGAAGTCGCCGACAATAACGACAACAACAACAACAACAACAACAGTAACTGCGTGCAACATCATGCACGCGGCATCACGCACGCTAATTATGACATGTCAGGCCCTGTTCAGCATGACGCATACGCAACGTAAGCCGAGCTAAGCGACCAAAACGCATTTTCCTTGTTGATTATCGCATCAACTTACTGTTTCTGTCTCTGTCTTTTTCTTGCTGTCTCCATCTGCTCAATCATCATCAACAACAACAAGCATATCTCTCCCTAAGCTGTCGTATCATTAGCAGACGTCATGGACAACAAATTAATAAAACTCAATCAAACTGGTCTCCAGGGGGAAATTGCAGGTGGATTATATCTCTTATAGTATTTACCACTTTTTTCTCCCCTGCAGTTTTGGCATTTTTATGACATGTGCATCGCCATGTTTGTCTATATAAATACCCTGTTATTATTTCAATATTTTTTACAAGGGTAGCTTAAAGAACAAACTTTGATTATTTATTCCGGTATAAAATAAATTGAATATATACTTTCTTAAAGCATTCTTTTAGGCATAAATTATAAATACACTTTTTCATTAAAAATTAAAGAGAATAGTTTATTTATACCTTTGTAATTGACTATATTCACTAAAGAAACTTACAGGGTATTCTACAAATCGCTGTGTATTTAGATGTCTTACTTGTTTGTTGTTTGTTGTTGTAACTCATGTTATAATCTGTTATGCGCATTAGGCCAGAGAGCAATTGCCAGTTGTCAGTTTGTTCGTTGATGCATGCAGTTTACTTAAATCTCCCATCTCCATTTCCCCGCCATTCGCCCTTGGCTCCCCGCCGCTTACCCATCTGTCTACTTGTGCACAGCGTATTTACTAAACAAGTTTGCTTTTTAAAATGTTTTAAGCCCTTTGGCTATATGGCTCTGGTAATTACGATTTGATTAACTTTAACTACATGAGCATTCACATTCACATTCGCATTCGCATTCTCATTCGCATACTCGTACTCACACTACTACGAAAACGAAAAAAAAGCTACGTTGAAAATAGGGTTAAAAAAAAAAGAATTGCTAAAGAAAATGGCCGCAGGGCAATTCTCATGGCAAGTGTGTATATTTGTGTGTTTGTTTGTTTGTTGGTGTGTGTACAGCTGCGTCATTTTTTTTTTTTTGCACATTTTTATTAATTTACAACAATTATTAAAGCTCGATAAAACATGCGGGCCAAATGAGTGAGTGTATGGCTTAAATGCCAAACAAGAACAACAACAACATATGCACAAAACAACAACAACAACAACAGAAAACAATTCAATTTCAATTGCTTTGCGGTCCACTTGAGGCAGCTTGCAAGCAAGCAGGTTGCAGCAGCAGGTGCAGCAGCAGGCGCAGCAACAAAACACACACACACACACACATACGCCCACTCTGTTAACGGTATTGTGCACACACACACACACATTGCAGCTTTGCAGTTTTGCCAGCTATTCTAGTCCAATAGCGCCTCAAGCAATATCTTTTCTATGCAGGGACCACAACAGCAGACAGAACAGAGTCGGGGAGAGTGAGAGAGAGAGAGAGAGGGATATTCGCAGCGCCTTTGGTTACACTTCAGTTTAGCATGAAATTTTGAAGAGTTGCTGTTTTGCCAAATGTTGTTGTTGTTGTTCTGTCTAAAAGAGGAATGGAAAACGAAGTCTTGCCTCGGCCTCGGCCTCGGCCTGTGCCTGTCAAGCTGCATTTGCAAGTGGGCGTCTCTCTAGTTGCTGGCTACCATAATACGCCTGCACCTCCCTCCCTCCCCTCACTCCGTCACGCTCCCCTGTTTATCTTTCCATGACTGACATCTTTGGTTTGCCTTTTAATGGCATTCCCATTAGCTCAGCAATATGCCTTAGCTCTGCTCCAATATTCAGTTTCAGATTAGGCAGAGGGGAGGGGGGGGAGAGCGAGGGGTAGGCAAAAAGACAGCTTATTAGTTGGCATTGTTCAAATTTTGGACAAAACTATCGAGTGGCAGCTGTTGTTGCTGTTGCTGCTGCTGCTGCTGCTGCGTTGTGTTGCTGCAGCGCTTGGGGCACAAATAATTTTGCAGAGTTCGTAGCATAGACAAAAGTAGCCGTTGGCCAAGAGTTGGACCAAGCTGACCTCCCCCAACCGTCCGTTCCTTTGCTCCTCAGGCTCCAGGAGGCAGCTCAATCTCAAATGCGACATGGTCCCAGCCCCAGCAATTGTTGTTGGCAGTAGAGTGTAGTCCTTGTCATCCATCTGCTGCTACCAAAACGGCAAAACCCACACAAAAGCGATAACAAAAGCCAAGAAATGAGCTAAAGTGCACACACACACACACACACACACACACACACACACAGCTAGTTGTGATACACACCTCAGCAGAGCTTGACGACGTTGACGCTGACGTTGACGTTGACGTTAACGTTGACGCTGACTATGTAACCCCTACAAAATGTCCTGCGGCCAGGCAACCTTCCGCACACAAAGGCCAGCCAGCCAGCCAGCCAGCCAGACAGTGTGTCCTGTGCTGCAACCTACACCCCCGCCCCCCCCCCCACCTCACCCCTCCTGTGCACTGGCAAAAAAGGGCAAAACGCTCGTCTTTGCCTGTGGCGATCGTTTGGAATTAGTGCGGAAATCATGGATGGATACGAAACGAAACCAAAACCAACATCAAAACACAAACCCAAACACCCAAACGAAGCCAAGCCATGAGCCAAGCCAAGCCAAGCCAAGCCAAGCCATGAGCCAAGAGCCAAGGAGCAGCTCATATAGTATAGCAAAAGGTGCTTATTCGGAGGGTGGGGAGGAGAAGTGTGGATTGCTCTGCTACCACAGAGAGCGAAAAGGAATGAAGAAAAGAAGTATAATCTTACCTGATTCAATAAGTATTTTTCTTGATTTCATTTTATTTTCCTTAATATTAAGATCATTTCTCCCAAATATTTTCATCGACAAGGATAAACTTTAAGAGCCTGAGTTTGAGATCATACGAATTAAATTTTAGATCTTACTTGAATCAAGAATGGATTGTAAGAATATCCAATCCAATAATCAAGTTCAATCAAATTTAAGTAGGTTTTAACTTGATTCAAGATTATTTTCTCTTATATTTTTAGCATTTTGTATCCTTTCTCATTTCAATAACCTTTTTCTCTCTGTGTATTGGTGCCTGCTGCTTTTGCTGTTGCATGTGTGTTAGTGTGAGCTGTATCTGTGTGCGCCTCCTCATTCATTTATCCTTGCAGCGCTTGAAGGCAACTACAACAACAACAACAACAGCAACAACAACAACAACAACAACAACAAAAGAGCATATAAGAGCATTGGCTGTAACCACGACAAGAGCCAACTGACTCCAACTCTAACTCCAACTCCAATTCTAGTTCTAGTTCTCTGTATAGTTTTCTCTGATTCTGATTCTGGCTCTGCTCTCTGCTTTTTGTGCTCTGTGTTCCGTTCTGTTCTGTGTGTGTAGATTGTCCCAAAACAATCACACACACACAAGAAAAGTTTTGCTTGTGGTTGGAGGTAAGTTGGGTGTCCGTTTTGGCTTACACACACACACACACACACTCGTGTGTTGGTTGCATGTGTGTGCGTGTCTGCATTTTAAGATATCATACCTAAGTTGCTGATCCCTTGCGGCACACCACCACAACAACAACAACAACAACAACAAGCAAGAGCAGGAGCGTAGCATAAAATATAAGCGAATAATAAGAAGAAGAGGAAGAAATCAAAAGCCCCTAAGCTTTGTAAAACCCAAAACCCAAATCCTCAGACCCGGCTTTAGTCTCCGAAACGAAAGTTTGTCGAGGCACAAACCTTATCTCAATTTCAAAATGCCGCCGGCTCTTCCCCCCCCCTCTCCCTCCCTCGCCCACAGTCTCTCGCGAGTAACTCATATGGGTGGGCGAGATAAGGAAGAGCAGAGGGGGAATGCGGCATGCAACTTATGGCGAATTATTTGCGAGGCTGCAGAACTGCAACAACTGTTATTTTGGCAACAGTTTGCCACCAATTAGTTCTACTCACATTTAAAGACGCAAAGTCAAGTTTAGAAAGAGAAGAGGGCTGAGAGGGTGAGAGGGTGAGAGGGGGTGAGTAAGAAGGTAGCTAAGGTCTGCCCAGTGCTGCTGAGTTGCAGGGTTGCCAGGTTTGTGTATGTTGGCAAGACAAACACAAAGTGCTCCGTATATTTATACATATATGCTTCACTGCAAACACACACACACACACACACACCACACACACACACACATACAAATCACGCAAATGTCCTTGGGGCACTTTAAGAAGAAGAAGAATTCAATGCCCCAAGTGGCAACTGGGGAGCAGCAGCAACTGGCGAAAACTGGAGTTGGCGTCCAAAATCAAAACGCTGATGAGCAGGCAAATGAAAAAGTTATTTTTTCTCTTTCTTATGAGGGGGCGGGAGGGGTTTGGTGGACGCTCACACACACACACAGAGAAAAAGCCAAAAGCAAAAGCTAGAAACAAACATGAAGCAAGGGCAAGGGAAGCAGTTTGTTGCAACACACACAAACACACACACACACACACACACACACACATGGCCAAAAGTTCTTCTGCTTTAACTTAGCCAGCAGCATGTTACAAAAGGCCACGAAAAACTGAAGCCGTCGCCGTGGCAGCTGTTGCAGGGAGTCGCCGCCGTGCCGCATATGGGAAATCAGTCGCAAGTCCTATGAAAATTTTGCCAGCAAAAGTTGCAGAATGTTTTGAGTGTGTGGGTGTGTGTGTGCAAAATTGTACAAATATATGCGCTGTATATGTGTGTGTGTGTGTGTGTGTGTGTGTGGCAAAAGTTGAGTTGGAGTCGAGTCGAGTCGAGTCGAGTGTAGCAGATATTAAAACGCTGCAAGGCTTTCAAAAATAAACTTTGAAAAATTTATTAGAAAATATTAAATAAAAACGACGATTGCGCTGCATATGCCAAAAGCTGCACAGTATAAATGTGTGTGTGTGTGTGTGTGGGTATAAGGAACAAGCATATACATGTATATGCTATATATGTTTGTATATATGCGATTGCTTGGGCTGACTTTACTGCGTTGCAGAGCAAACATTACACACACACACACACACTCATACTGAGAAACAAAGGCACACACACACAACTGTTTTTATAGCTAAATCCTCAAAAAATTGAATTGCAAGTCAAGAGGAAGCAGACGAAACAAGGCAAACTCGCATAAAAGCAACAAATCTATTAGAAGACGAAGACAACTAGAAGGAAAAAAATTGCGCATACGCCGCATTGTGCAGAGGTAAGTCAATTATATGCAGTAAAAGTTCAAAAACTGATTGATTGATAATGGAAAAACCATAAAAAATAAAGACTAAGAAAACGATCAACGTTATAAGATTTGGTATCTTATTTTAAAGTTGAAGTTTGTTTATTAAACCTTCAATCATTTTTAAGCTTATATCTTTATATCTCCGCAATAGCTCTGCTTAATTATAAACTTTTCCACAGCACTTACAGCTAATAATTAAAAAGAATTTTATGTATAAAAATAAAATGAAAATTTTCTGCCTGCATCGGGCAATTAAAGTGGATATAAAAGCGCCCACAGGAAATTTCTTTTGAGTGTGTTGTAAAATTGGGCAATCAAAAAATGCATTCGTTGATTCTTTCGATTCTTCCGTTCGTTTGGATGTGCATTCGATCCACCCATTCCCCATTCACCCCATCATTTATGCATTGGGGGCTAATCAAGTGTACATAAAAATTAACAACAATGCATCCAGTTGAATGCAGATCAAACAGTCGGCATTGCACTCAGTTGCAGTTGCAGTGGCAGCATGCAGCATGCCGTTGCAGTTTCTGTTGCATGTGCATACCCATTCAAGTGGCAAATGCTACTTGCAACGTTGCGTTTCCGTACTTGCAACTGGCAACTGGCAACTGGCAGCAGGCAATGCGCATTTCCTAATTGGCGCAATTTGAGTGTGCATATTGCAATAACAGCATTTACAACAGCAGCAACAGCAGCAACAGCAACAACAACACCAACAACCACACGCAGCAGATGCAACACAAAGCAAAATCGACAGCAAAGCGAAACAAATGCAGTTTGCAGGTGCAGCCAACCCAACAACAGTCGAAGAAGACTAACAGCACCAAAAGGCAGTAAAAGCATCAGCAACAATTGCCTTTTCACTTATACCCTTTAGGCCAAAAATGCCTTAAAGCGGGTAGATAGAACTTTTCTTATAGTGCTCTAAACATTTTCCGACTGTTAAGTATATTTTCAATAATGCTGTTGAGAAACAGTTGCTCTTTTTACGTTTAAACTCTAGTCGAAGTTATTTTACCTAAGATCTTTTTAGCACCTTTTTTATTCAACTGTTTTAGAAAGTAAAATTTCTTCTACTTTGACTTTAATAGTCATAGTTTTTGTACATAGACAAAGAGCATCTCGTAGTCGATCTTAGTAACTCTAGTTGTAAAACTCTTTGCCTGTTGGCCTTCGACTCTTGACTGCGAATGTTGCCAATGTTGGCAAATGTTGTTGCTGGTAATGATGCCCAATTGCAGCTTAATTAACACAGAGCGCGTTAAGCGCTTTGTATGCGGTGGCAACAACAACAACAGTAAATGGGCATTTGAATGCACACACACAAATCCACTAACACACCAACACACACACCCATTTCCCATTACCCACACCCATTTCCTTAGCTGCTTTGACTATTGGTCTGTAACGGAAATCTGTAGCGTGTTTTTGGGGCCAAAATGAAAATGTATTTTAAATACAACTACGTTACGTTACGTTATTGTTACGTTACGTTTGTGGCACAAACACACACACAACGACTTTGACTTTGCCTGGGACTTCGACTCCGACTCCGCCCTCGCACAACTTAAAACCAGTTGCTTGCCACACAGATAAAGAGTGGGAGATAGATAGAGATGGGAAGATGTCGTTGTTGTGTTGCAACTAGCGAAGGTCGCCAGCTTAACTACTCCTTCCCCTCCCCTCCCCTCTGCCACCCTCTCCTCGCTGCTAGCTGCTGTTGCTGCCTTTTGTTTTTGGCCTCATTTGAATGCGATTTTGGTTGCAGCCATGCTTTGAACTTTGCCTCCAACACTTTTTGGGAACTTTGTCGATTCGTCGAACTAAAAAAAAAAAAAAACGGAATGTTGTTGTTGTTGCATGTGGAGCTTGTGGCCTGGCGGGCATTTTGGCCATACCACAACACACACATACACACACAATCAGAACAACCGGTCAATCGCCTATCCTCCCAAAACGCCCGCCTCATCAGCCAGCGTATTTTATAGCCTTCAAGGTATGAACAAAAAATAATGCGACCTCCTTCCCTCCCCTACCGTCTCGTTCTCGTTTTGTCGTCATCGTCGACGTCTTTTGCCGCCTCCATTGCACACACACACACACACACACTAACACACACATAACTCAGCTGGGGGCCAAGTTTGTCGAAAATCGCTCGCGGCTTGGTACAATTTTTTTTTGTGCTTGTAATATTTTTTCTCAGCTTTTTTTTCGTCTTCTTCTTCCTCTTGGTACTTTTGTTTATTTCTCCTTTTGGTGCGGGCCGAGCAACACTTGAGGCGAATCAAATTTTTAAAACGTCTGCGTTTATGGCACACACAGTTTTCGGACTCCAACTCAAACTCGGACTCGGACTTGGACGTGGATGTGGCATGTGGATGTGGCATGTGCATGTGGGAGAGACGAAAATCAGTTGACCCCCAGGCGCAGTTGGCCCAAGCCAAGAGTAATACAACAAAAGGGGTAAACCAAAAAACAGAAAGAGGTTTCTCTACAAAGCTTTGCCCGGCATTCGGTTTAAAAATTCGTTTATTACAGAATCTTTTTTGAACTAATTTATTGGCTTAGTTAGAGTGAAAGACAGAGTACGAGAGTTGTTTTATTTGACTTACCGTTTGGGGCAGGAGGACTCCACCGTCAATGGTGATCGTTGATCCAATGCAACAAATGGAGTTCTAAAAGGATACCATAAGTATTTAATTAGAAAATATTGTTTACAACTTATGCCAAGTAAAATGTTTTATTAAATTCAAATCAACGTAAAGCAATTGAAAATATTTATTGACTTAGCTGCTTAAGCTTTTGGCCTTAAGTTTCGGCTAAGACCATGTCCAAAATAACTTTAAACTTAATAATAACTTTAACTGAGTTTTTCATAAGTTTTTTAAAAATGTTCAACATACATTTCCAATTATCAAATTCGTAAATTTATTAAATTGAACTAATATGATTTAGTCAAAACATAAACCAAATCAAAATAAACTGTTGCACAATGCACACACACTTAGAACAACATATAGTGTGTGTGAGAGATAGAGATAGAAAGAGAGAGGTAGAGACAAGACACACACATACAATGCAAATTGGAACTCACAAAAAAGTTGGTATATTTAGGAAATGCACTTTAACTATTTTATATTAACCAGCGCGTGTGAATTAATTTAATAATTTAATAACGTTTTTATTTGGTATGTTTTACAGTTTAGGAATTCAATGTTATTTCTCCAACCATTTATATTTCTAATGTTTTAATATTTTAGTTAAAACTCATTGCTCAGTGCAAAATGGCGCCGCAAACCACACACTACAGAATCACTTGAAATTGTTACTTCCGGTTTCCGGTTGTTGTCGCGCCCGCTGTTTGCTGCCTACTAATCTCTGTTGCGCCTCTCAATTGCTTTTTACCTGACTTGCATTCGCGTCGAGTGTTCGCTGTGAACTGAAATCTTGTTCGACATCCAACTGGTTTTTACTCAACCTCAAACATGTTGGCATCAAACCAAAACAAATGCCTTTGGGATATGCAAGCTGCAGAAGGACTGTTTTGGCTTAAAGTAATTGTGATGGGCTTATACAAATGTAAGGAACTATGAGATTAGTAGAATTTACAATTTACATGAGTGAAAAGAGACATGAACTTATTTATGTATTTAATTGTTACATCTATTAACCTAAATATTAACATAATTAATGCAAACTCTTGTTGTATCAATCCATCAGTTATTTTAACCTTTCAAACATAACAATTATCACTTAAATCAAGCAATTTTCAAATGTAAACAATAAGCTTGTTAGAATGTTTGCTTGGCATGCAACACGCGTTGGAAGCTGCGGTTGTTTTCGAGCGCGGTTCGAGCTGCAAGTCGTGTTTAATGTTTGACGTCTTTAGCAAATGGCGACCTTGGGAGAGAGCAGCAGCAGCAGCAAGAGACAGAGAAACAGAGTGAGAGAGCAAACGATTGTTTAGCAGTTGTTGTTGTTGCTGCTGAATTTTCCCACCATATGACTGCCAGTTGCAAGTGCATGATTTGTGTGTGTGTGTGTGTGTGTGTCTGTTTGAGTTTGAAGGTAGTATGAGTGTGTGTTTGCGTGTGAACGTTTAATAGTCTATTTCCGGTTTAAGTGCTGTTGTTGTTGCTATTGCTGTTACGGTTGCTGTTGCAGTTGTTGTTGCAGTTGTTGTTTGCAACTAAGCTGCCGCAATTAACTTTGTAACTGGACTTGCGTGTGGCGTGTGAAATGGTGACAGTTCGCAACATTCTGATGGGTAATCAATGCAAATACAAACATACAAATGCACTTATGTTAAATAGCATAATAATTAATGGTTATACATGTTACTGTTAACTTTAAACACTTTTATGCAATGTTAGAAAAGTATCGGAACTTTGATCTGGTTAATTCATGGAACGAATTTATCATTACGAACTTCATACTTCATATTATTATTGCTAATGAGCCGATTGCATATATACTTAACTTGTAAGTGTCAAAGTCAGCTATCGACTTTAGTTGCAGCTTCCGTTTTTGCACTATACATGTGCGTTTTCTCTCCCTCTCTATCGTTCTTTCTCAATTGCTTCCAGCTTATATTCGTGGATGTGTGTGAGTGAGTGTGTATGTGTGTTTGTGTTAATGACAAAGCATAGAACGCTGCTGTAGCCGCCGGAAGGCTCAAAACGAAATGAAACTTTGTGCGCATAGGCAACCGGCAACCGGCAGCGTCGCTGAGACTTTGACGCGTTGGCAAAAGAAGCTGAAGCTAAAGCAGCGGCAGCAGCAGCAGAAACGTCGCTGGCAACAATGCCTGAGGCGAACCAGTTCCAGTTCCAGACGATGACGAGGAGCATGACGACAACAGAGTCGACGACGACGACGAAGTCGGGCAGCTGAAATATTTCGTATACTATAGTTGGCCCCAAGGCCGTGCAAAGAAAAACTTGTGATAAATACGCCGCAAGCCATATTTCAAAACAGCAAAAGCACGAGTGAAAGAGACAGAGACATAGAGAGGAAGAGGGAGAGAGAGGGAGAGTATGGTACAGTAGGGCTTGCAGTTAGGCAGCTGTAATTAAAATGAGTGCCAACTTTCTGCACCAAAACACAATCTCATACACACAACCCCTTTTGTTACCACCCCCCCACTATACACACCCACTACACACCACCCCTCAGCTGACACGCATTTATGTCACATCATTTTTCATTGGCAATTGTTAGCCGAGCTGCAATTGGGCCGGGGGCGAAATTAATTTTGTACATACTTCATATTATTGCGCTATTTGCATACAAGTGGCCATTGTTGCAAGTTGCAACTTGCCACAACTACAACTATGCTGCACATGTGGGCAACACACATATATGCATGTGTGTGTGTGTGTGTGTGTGTGTGAACGATTGCAATGATTGTTCACTGCCCAGTGACATTTCAATTTTTCATATTTTATCAGAGCAACGGGGGCACGAAAGCGACTAACGCCAACAACGATGATGACGACGAAGGCGACGACGAGGTTGCCAGTGAAAATTGTTACAATTTAATCGCTCATTTCCAGAAAGTTTGGGTATAAAGGGTATACATATATCTAGTCGAAGCTAAGTTTGCCAAAAACATGTCTAACATATAAAATTCTGTTTTTTTCTGATATGTTATAAGTTGAATACTCTTGTTAGGGTATCTGCATGTCGTGCTGCACATTTGGCTTAACGGATTTATTACTTCTTTCGGTTATGGTTTCAGTTTCGAAGCAGAGCTTTACACATACATATATGAAGGCATCAGAGCGGGTTTTCGGTATATGTACATATATACGATGACGTCGCTTTGGGTTTTGCCATTTTAAATATTTTTTTAATCACAATCTCACGCACACACATTTGTACGCGCACACACTGAGAAAGAGACAGAAGCAGAGAGTGAAAGAGAGGGAGAGAGAGTGTGCTCATACATATGGCAATACCAATATTTCAAGCCAATTTGCTGCAGTTAGCCGCCAGCAACTGGCAACAAAATAATTCGACAAAATGTGCGCGGCGCGCTTTATGCTTTATTGTTTGGAATGCTGCGGGCGGAGGGCAGCGGGTGGCCAATTGTGGGCGTGGTCACACATGCGAATGTGTCTGAGTGTGTGTGTGTGTGTGTGTGGCAAAGCCTGCAAAATCAGCGTCGACATCCAGATGTATTTCTCTCATAGTAATAATAGTTGATGGGTTTTTTAAAGTAGCCACACACAATCCACAATCCACAGAGTTCATTCAGTTTGCCGCCAGGCCCGCAGCCACAGCCCGTCACTCCCCCTACCCACCCCCCGGTATGCATATTTATTCAAGTATGTAGTTTTTTCCCATGGTTTGTGCATTTTGCGTGTTAATCAATATATAATAACAAACAGCAAATGGTTGAAAGAAGAAAGTGAGCCTCCATCAAACATATGCTGGCTGCTGAGAGAACTTCCGCACTTTTTAACGCATCATTATTATTATATATTATTATTTATATTCACATGCATATACATACATATATAGAACACACACAATACACATCACGTTTGTACACATTTGTATGTGTGTGTGAATATATTTTTTGTATTATTAACGACACAAAAAAAGGCTCATAAAATTTACAATGCGTGCCTTTAGGCCTTTTACTTAATGATGCCATTTTTGCGCTGGCAACGCGGCCTGAAAAATTCGCGTTTAATTTTTAACGCACGACTGACTGCAACAACAAATATATATACAATAAAAAAAATATATACAAAATAAAAAAACAGCAAAAAGCAATACTCATATTTCACATTATATTTCAACATTTCTGCATACATTTTTCTTAAGTGCTATATCGCGTATTCATGGCGTATGATATATGACCAAAAAACTATAAAGCTTCAGTCTTCTTTTGGGCCTTAAGTCAAGGCAAATGAACAAAGTCAACTCAGGTAAAAGTTATTGCGGGGAACTTTAAGAAAGTAGAAACGAAACTTTCAATGTTTACAAAATAATAAAAGCTTTTAGAAAAATTAGTACAAAATTTAGTTTAATTTTTTTTCAAATAGTTGTTGATTTAATATTGTGAAGAGCATAAGAAATAATCAAATAATTATTAAAGCATATTTTTAAATGTTCATTAAAAGAACTATTTACTCACCACCAACAGCTAAAAATCAACAAATTTGATAAATTCTTTAGAGATTAAGCTGGTTTTAGTTATACCAAGCTAGAAGTTAACAAAGCAGTTACCAACAAATGATATCACATAACAATTAAGCACTTTGGCAGATGGACAAAGAAGAGTCCAATTCAAATGGAAACCAAACTGAATACAAGGAGTCATCTTATATTATACTCATATAGAAGTATTTGAGTTGTGCGTGACATTTGCCATTAAGCTGCATAATTCCCAACCAGTTTTCATTGTCATTGGTGACTTAAACTTCTCGCAAAACTCTTCAATTGTGTGTGTATATCATATGGTGTGTGTGTGTGTGTGTGCATAATTTTTAATGATTTACAAAATAGCCCGTTGGCGCTTTGAGCTCGCAGAACTGACAGTTGATATTCCAGAGAGGGAGAGGGAGAACGCGGGAGAGAGAGAGAGAGAGAGAAAGAGATGGAACTGGGAATGAGATCTGAGAAAAATATAATGCAAAATGCAAAAATTGCCGCCAGTTATGAATGGGACCAGTTTCTTTATTTGCTGCAGAGAGAACTCTGAATTGCTGAACGGAAAAGGATTGCGTCGAACATGCAACTAAGAATGCCCCAAAGCGGCAGCAACAGCAGCGACAACAACAACAACAACAGCACTATGTATATATGTATACTATATGTAGAAGTTAAAAATAAGTTAAACTTAAGTAGCTGCAGGCAACATTTTGGCATTTTGCATATAATGAGGGTAAGGCAGGCAGCATTCAGTTTCAAGTCCGCTGCGGACTTGTCACCTGGCAGCTGCTGTTGTTGTGGTTGTTGTGGTTGCTGCCACTGCCACTGCCACTGCCACACTGGATAACATTTTGGGGGACAATTATGAACTGTGATTGTGGCACTGCATATATATTCAAACATAATTATAGGCAGACGACACCCAAGCCCCGCCTCGCCCCAAATGTGCTGAAGGATGCCCAGTTTTTTGTTATTTTTAAATTATGCTTTATAATGTATATGCACTATAATTTGGAGACAGCTGCTGCTGTTGCTGCCACTGCTACTGATGCTGCTGCAACATGTGTGCTGCAAGTTTTTGTTAACGTTGTCGCTGCTTTGTTGTTTTGTTGTTGTCTAATTTCGCATAGGTAGCACAACTTTTATGGAACAGTTGTCCAAATAACAGTCTGGGGGCCGCCTGTTATTGTTTTTGCTGCCACGCCCAACAGCAGACACACACGCACACACGTGCAACAAGTTAGGAAGCCAAACAAGTGGCTCAAATGGAGAAAGTAAGGTAATGTAATATCCTGTATTAGAGATTTTATTACTAAAACATACTTAAAAAACTTGATATTATATTTTCCTTGTAGTAAAAATAATCTAAAATAATTTTAAAATATGAAAATAAATCGTATTTAATGTAACAGTATTTTTTAACCATTTTTTTTATTGTGTTAGGAACGTTTGTTCTGATTTTTAAAAGAAGAAATTTATTTATTTTTATTTATTTTTTTGCTACATTAACAAAAAAGGTTTATTCCCTCGTCTCTTTCATAAAGAGGTTAATTCTTATATGTTTACATATGTACATAATACAAAAGCCAAAATAAATCCCTTTGACCCTGATCAACCACACACACACACACTCACAAACACTCGCGCAAGGACAATGACAGTCTAAAAGGACGTAACTAGAGCCGAATTGTTTGTTTGGTTACAACATGTATGAGAGCGAACGTGCTGCAATCAAACTAGTTGCCTGAGGGCAAAAACTGCTGCGACTACGCGGCATATTATCAGCCACAACGTAAACACAACAAACGAACAAGCAGTTAGCCAAGCAACAAACAAGAATGGGACAACAGCAACAACAACAATAAGCATTGGCAGCAGCAGCAGCAGAAACTAAGTATCCATATCCGCAGCTTTGAGTTGAGTTTCAGCTCCGAGTTAGATAGAGATACAGAGATAGACAGTAGAGACGAATGGACAGAGAGGGGGGGCGAAGATAGAGAGACAGACACGCGATGGCAACGCTCGCAAACGTTGCTGTTGCCGTTGCTGCCGTTGCTGCCACAGCTCACCTCTCTCCCTTGTCCCTGGGGCGTTCGCTTGTAATTATAATATTTCAACCCAAATGTTGCCGCTGGCCATGCGCCAATGATGGATTTCAACTCTCTGCCCCGCACTCCTTGCCACACCAGCACACATACAGACATTCCCAGCTGGTTTCGTTGGTTAGTCTGGGTTGGTTGTGGCATCGAGAGGTGCGCCTTCTCTCTGAGGTTCCGGGGTTGCTTTGCTAGCTGCCTGTGCTCTGTGCAATTTGTGGCCCGGGGGGCAAAACGGATTGGCCTCCGGCCATACATGTGAATAAAATTACATTCACTATTTTATGTGCCACATGCACACAGATACCATATATACATACATATATAATTGTATATTATATAGTATATTTAGGTATGCGGGGCATTTGTCTTTTATCTACTTATACAACTTATACTTTGTCTCTCTCGCGTTATGTTTATAAATACATAAAACGCGTTGTTATAGACAATATAATTGAATTGGTTCTTCTTGCGGTTCATCATCACTAGATTAGATCATTGTTGGACTCACACACACTAACACACAAAACACACTACAAACGTATATGACCGCTGGCTAAGACGGAGCGAGAAAAGGGTAAAAGACGCTGCCACTGACAAGCGGCCAAGTTATGTGTTCTGCAAAAGTAAGAAACAGGGGGAAGCTTGAAAAGACCCCCAACTAGTTCTCAGTTCAGCTCGTTTGCAGCTGAACAGAACATTAATCAGTCAAACAACCAAATTACTTGCAGACCCGGCTAATAGAGACATAGAGTTGGCCAGTTGGCCACAGTTGTGCGAGAGCGCGTGTAAATGTAAATATATTTATGGCAGGACAGCTGTATTAACTAAACAGAGACTATGAGAATGATTGGAACACAAGAAAATATTTAGTGAGTGATTTTAGTAGACACAAGAATATATGTGTGTGTGTGTGTGTGTACAGTAAATAATTTATATTAGGCTTACTTAAATTTTTGAGAATCGCGGAGAAGGGTCTTTTTTAAATTGACAGTTGAAGGTTTTTTAAGCAACATTTAATATTTAAGTACTTACTTTCTTTCTCTTCCTTTCGCATACATTTTACTATTAAAAACTTTTATTTTATTTTTTTCAGGAACTATCCTTTAAAGTCCGCCCCAGACACTCAGCTTAAGAAGTGTGACAAGTGAGCAGCATTAAGCCCATTATAATCCACATACATACATATACACAAACATACATAAATTTGTACACATGTATATGTATGTGGTGTAATTAAATTGACATTAATTAAGCTGACACATCCTGCAGCTTGCAGTTGTTGCCACTGTGGCAGCGACGTTGCTCAAGTGCCGCTCATTAAACAATTAAGGGATAATTATCAACGGTGTTGCCTTTTTGCAATTTTCATGCGCAAAGTGTTAAAATCACTTAATAGGCCACCCAGGACGACGCCACAGCGACGATGTTCGCAGATATATGTATGTATGTGTGTATGTGTGTGTGCCCCGCCCCCCTCTCTGTTGACCATATGTCGCAGTTAAGTTGTTGCATGTAGCAACACTTTTCACCTGTGTCCAAGTGTGTGTGTTTATGTTGCACGCGGCATGTTTGTTTTTATTGTAGCGTTTAACGGCAAACAGGTGAACAGAGGCAGACATACATACATACAAATATGTATGATATGGCCATTGCATGTTGTCTGTAATGTTATGCCAACAACAACACTCTGACTCGACGTAGCATAAGCTCACATTAATGCAGTTACACACACACACACACACACTCACTGGAGTCCAACACTTTGGCAGACACAAACCAAACAGCAGCCAAAAGCTGCCAACAGCCAAAACTGTCGATTCAGTCAGTAGTCACAGTCAGTCAGTCAGTCAGTCAGTCAGTCAGTTGGTAAAGCAATTTGCAGACATGTGTTTTACACACCCTCACACTCACACTCACACTCAAACACACACGCAGAGAGTGGCAAGCACGTTTTTGCACACACCGTTGCAGATGTGGAGCGAAAATTCACACGTTGAAAAATGGTGCAAATGCATTTTAGGCACCTGTCAACGGCCAACAGCACAAAGAAGAAAAAAAACCACAAAGAAAATAAAATAACAGTTAACGTTGGCACGCCGAAGATAAGATACCCTAACGAACAAAAGTCGTGGTTAATAACAAAGTTAAAGTGATACTTTCATTGTGAAATACGACACTATGAAACTTTGAACCAGTAGTTCCAATGTGAACTTTAGTTTCAAGTTCCTTTTCATAGCTACAATACCCTTAGCAAGCGTAAGAAACAAACACACAAAAACGTGCAAACAATGCAGAAACAAAAAGAAAAATCGTGTGAAAAACATTTAAAAGCTTTACCATCAAACAGTAGCTAAGCTAACTATTAACATTTAACTATTAAGTGAAATGGCCCACAATTAGTATGTGGGAACAAGTTAATGATAACATCTTCAGATTTTGAAAAGTTGGCGTTTACTTTCACGTGTTTCGAGTGTGTGAAAACAAGACATTAGATTTATCAGAAAAACTTAAGCATAATGTGGCTTTTGCTAATTGTGGCACTGATATTTCAAAGCATTGCGACAGTTCAACTTACAAAAGAAGGTCCTATTTTAAAATTGTTGTTAAATCGAAATTGTGTATTGCAATGCGATGGCAATTACAAATGCTTTAAGACAGATGGAGATTGTCCCGCTCTGAAGAAACATTACGATCTGCGCGACAAAGAAAATGTTAAGGTGAGAAACCTTGTGGTCTATGGGCACAATGGATTACGCAATCGTATAGCACTCAAGCTGAACCTTTGCGACATGTTGCAAATAAGCTGGGATAATAATTTGGCTGAGCTTGCCAATCGACATCATCGAAGATGCGAACGTGAAGTAGATTGCGGCCACCAATCTAAATTGGCACGAAAAGTAGAAGAACCTGGCGCATTTTTGGAAGGGAATAACATAAACTTGACACGAAGCAGTTTCTTTCTGCAGAACATTTATGCCACCAATTTTATAGAGCTTGCGGTGGGCAGCTGGTACTTCACCCATACCGATCTGGCGTACCCCGGAAGGATTCACAGGAAGAAAAACATTTTTTACGAAGTTTGGGGCGATAATCCATTTACGCATGTCGTTAAGCCACAAGTCTATCGAATAGGCTGCTCCTATGGCATGTGAGTAGAAATCCTGAGAGTTTCTACTCAATACTTATGGTTTTATCTTTACAGGTTTTTTGATGGCCTCAGCTTGATTTGCTATTACTTTCCCTATCATAATTACAACAATTCAATGTGGCTGCGTTTGAAACCTGAGAACTATCAATGTCCATATAATTTTCCAATTCTAGATCCGGCTTTCAAAAGGCTTTGCAAATATGCCGAGTACTTACACTAAGCAGCTAACACTTATCCAATTAAATACATACATATGTGTAAAAAACGACTTAAACAGTTTGTCAAATTTGTATATCATGGGCTGATTATATACTACCCGTATACATATAATATGGTTAATGGGCCCAACTCCAGCCTTAACTGGCCAAAGAGAGACACATGACCCTTATCATATCTGGCCCGAATAATAACCACATCCCAAAGCGCACACTTTCGCCTGAAAGCAAATACTACAACCGGGTAAGAAAACAATCGTATTAAATGATTACGACTAACAAATTACCTGTAAAGTGAGTAAAAGAGGTTTGGGTAACTTTTTTGAGGTGTAAGGAACGTTTGGTTAAAGTGAAAAATATCCTGTACCTTGGACAACTTAATATTCGATATTCCATATCTACGTTGAGGGTCTTCCAAAGTGGTGTCGACCCCTTTTGCCCAAATACTGGGCATGCCACATAAATTCCTGTATCTGGTTTGTGGCTTGTGGCCGCCTTTTGTTGTTGGTTGGTTGGCTCAGATGCTGATGATGCTGGCTCCATCTTTACTTGGACTCGGACTGCCTCATATAAACGGAGTGGCAGCGGCGCAACTGCCCCGAAGGTGTAAAACTTGTTGTTGTTGTTGTTGTTGTTGCACACTTTTCAAAACTGCCTGTCAATGCGTGACATTTCATATTTAAGTTATAATCTGCATGCATTACTTTTGGGAACACACAGAGAAAGGCAAAAACAGAGAGTGGGAGAAAGAAAGAGAGAAAGAGAGAGAAGGTTGGAGACGCAAAACATGTATAAATTTAATGGTATACAAAATTAACTGGAGGCTAATTTTCAATAAAACTGACAGCTATGTAAAATGAGGAAAACACACACACACACACCCAAACTGTGTGTGTGTGTGTGTGTGTTCTTTTGTGCTTGACGTGCAGCAAATTGAAATGGAAATGAGTGAAATACAAAACAAACACACACATACAGATGTACAAATAATATTATGTGCTTATGCATGTTAATGTGTGTCGATGTCCGCTTTATAAATTAAACAAAAAGTTAATAAATAGCTTGAAGCGAAGAAGTTGCAATTAATAACGGCATTCTCAACCTCTCTCTCTCTCTCTCGCTCCCTCCTTGCGATTGTCTTTTGTGTCAAACAGTCAACCCACGCAGAAACAGTTGTTCGAAAGCATATCTCTTTCTCTTTCGTTCACCCATTCAGACTGCAGTCTCAGTACAACGTCAAACATGCTGCTCCATACATCAAACCAGTTTCAAGTCTTATCACTGCAAACGCATCTAAATTATCACGAATGCCGGCAGCAGCAGCAGCGGCAGCAGCAGCAGCTGAGCTAAAGCACCGCACAACACACATATGTAAACACAACGAAGTTGCCTCTCTTCCTCTTACTCGCTGCTTACGAACTCATCCTTCGTTTCAATGTTGTCCGCACACGAACATGTTGCGAGCCAGCAGCCTCGGGCCATACTCGAACTCGCTGCAGCTCGAGCGCGCTCAGTTTGGTTCGGTCTGATTTGGAGCTCTGGTGCTGTTGTTGTTGCTGTTGCCTCTACCCTTGCCACTGCCACTGCCAGTGCCTTTGCCTCTTGTCTCTCTCCTGCTGCTGCTGCTTGCTGCTGCTGCTGCTCCTTGGCCGCGGGCTATTCGCTTGTAATTATAATATTTCATCCCAAAAGTAGCTGGCGGGCATCGGCGTCAGTTTCGTTTGCGGCTTGTTGCAGGCTGAAGCACAGGGTGCGACAGGACGGGGCACAGAGGCAACAATGCAGCCAGCCACAACGCCAACAATGATGAATTTTTGAACTTGGCGTGTGGGTTACTTGTACAGTAATGTCTGCCACATAAACGCCACAAACCAGCGAGAGACAAACAAAAAAATATGGTTTATATATATATAGTACATCAGGCTCGTTGCCACAGACTGTGGTCTGTGTGCTGGATTTTGTTGTGGCCTTCGCCGCATGTCCTCAAGCGCTGCGTAGTGCTTGATTGTGTGCCTTGTTGCAAGTTATACCTGTTCTATGGCTCTATCAAAAAATATATATGTATACAAATGTATAGAAAAAAGGATTTCATTCTTATGCTGTTTACATAGAAAAGTGTGTATGTGTGTGTGTGTGGATCAAATTAAATATTGTGGCGCCCCGCACATTGTGGATCGGCCTCGTTATTTATGGACAATAAATTAGGCATCAACAAAACGGGGCAAATGCAGCGCTCGAAGGCGCCAAAAAAATGTAGCTGACACATGGAAATGCAATTCCAAATGCAACACACACAAAATGCTATTTAAGTGCATTGCAAATCCTTGACATGTGCAACCTGCCTGCCACACAGCATTAGAGAGAGGCCGGAGTGGGGGGGACAGGAGGCAGGAGGTGAGGCTGAGGTGTGTGGTTCATTTGTGATAAATTGAGCCGCTAGCCGGCAGCCAAAATCATTTTCATATTGCTAAAATAATGCTTACCTCTTGTGCTTGTTGTTGTTGCTGTTGTTGTTGCAACTGCTGCTTGTGTGTGTCTGCAGATTTTGAGAGTTTTGTTGTAGATGCAACTCGAATTACCGCATCGTTTGCGGCGACATTTAATTAAAATTTTCTTTTAGGCAAATGTCGTGCATATCTAGTTCTCGATTTTAGCCAAAAACTTTATATCCAGTGGGTTGGGGGTAAGTTTATCAGTTTGGCAATTTAGTGGCTTGAAGATAAGTAAGCAGTTAGTGTGCACTTAATACCAACTCAGGGAAATGGCCATTAAAAACCGACGCTTAATGACCACAGTTGCTGCCACAGTTGTTGCCACAGTTGTTGCTGCTGCTGCTGTTATCATAATTGCAATGCTGAATGAAAGGCAGACGGCAACAATAAGAACAATAACCAACAACATGCCACATTGTATGTCGCATTGTGTGTGCCCGCTGTGTGCCAATAATATTACACATACGCCGCATGGGGCAACAATAAGAACACTAGCGACAAGCGCAACGTTTAATTTCCCGTTTTGCTGCTTTTGTTTAACACTAGAACGTCGCATTGAATACAACTAAAGCAAACGGAATAACGGAAGCCAAGCGGGCACCGTTTCCGTGCACCATTCTTAGCCACAAGATGTTGCAGCATAGGTTTTCAGGCAACACGCTGTTAAAAAAAACTGTGAATATGGAAAATCTTTAAGAACAACACTGAAAGTGTTCACTCAAACTGTTAAATACTGTTTTGTTTGGTTTGAGAAATAAATACCTATAGGTTTTCAAACACATACATTTTCTATTCCTTGTGCAATTATGTGCATCATTGAGCAATTGCGAACGGGTTAGAGACAATTTAATTAACACACAGATACACACACAACTGAAGTGGAAGCAACAACAAACGAATTTCGCTATTGTGCATTGAATTCGAAAGTGGCATTCATGCAGAAATTATGCAACCTGTCAGTTGCACAACTAAATCAAAATTGCTTGTTGTTACCGTTTGCTACCGTTTGTGCTAAATAATTGCCACAACTTGATTGAGTCAGATACATATAAATATATTTTTTTTCTGGACCTAACTTTAAAGTCAATTAAAGCCAGCAGAAGGAAAGAAACGAAGGCTTAACTCAAAGTCAAAGTAGAAGTCAGTCAGCTGCAGCTGCAGCTGTTGTTGTTGTAGCCTGCTATTGCCTGTGGCACGCACATTTCAGCCTCAAATAGCTGCTGGCCATGGCAAAAGCAATGGCTAAGCAGCTACAGCAACAACTCAACTAAAAAATAAAAAAAGGAAGCAACAACAACAACAACAACAAGTGCATTTAGTTGCGCCGCACGAAATAGCCGCCAGCTACATACAGAATAGTCACACATACACAAAGACAGTCGCTTTCTATATACAAAGGTTTATGTACAGTTGCCCCTCACACCCCGCCGCTCTACCTCCTTCCTGTTGCGAGCGCTTGCAGGCTTGAAGGAGTTGCGGATGTTGAGGGTGGAGAAGGAGGGTGGCGAGAAAAAGCGTCGCTGCGTGAAAAACTCGAGTTGCCTGTGGCACAAACGCTGCTGCGACGCCGTACGCTTCGGTTTGCTAATGTTGCCCCAGGACCTTACCGCTTTGATGAGCGAGCAGCGAGCAGAGCGGACAGCAGCCGAAGGACGAGGCAAGGACAATGTGGCAGGAGGCGAGATCGGGTGGGTATGTGTGTGTGTGTGTGTGTTTGGGCGACCTGTTAGTGGGTGCTGGTAAAATTGCCTGCGGTTTTGCGCCTGCGCAGCTCAAAGGTAGACAAGACACAAACAACAACAACAGCAACAACAAGAAAAGCATTAAAAAGCCACTGGCCATGTGGCAACATTTCAATCTCCGCTCTGTTATTTGCCAACTAAATCCCCAAAGGGCTAAATTGTATAATTTGTGCGTTTTGGCCAACTTAATAAATAGCATAATTATATATTAAAGTATATATTTTCAGTACATTTATTACATAAAGCTAAGCAGGTAACTGCTGGTAGCAAAAAGAACTAGTTCCTTATGAACCCTAGAATAATATTTATTCAGTTCCGGAATTTGACAACATTTGCACAGCAAATAACAAACAAAATGTGCTTTAAGGAAATGGTTAACTTATTCATTCTAGTGATATTCAGCACTAAGAAAAGCTCAGTAAAGTAATTTTCTATATTTTGTAATATAATTTCTCAAACATTTGTAAGAAAAATGTGGAAAACAGCTAAAGAATGCAAGAAATCAACAAATCCATCCAGCGCTCATGCGCAAGTAGCTGAGCTGTACAGAAATAATACATTTGACTTATCCGATTCGTAAGTCCAACTAAGAAAACAATTTAAATATCTGCTAATAACAACCTTACATTTAGCTCGGGTTCAGGTTGTGCCAATTCAGTTAAAATCACTGCCGATCGCAAGATAATGACCAAGACTGTAGGCAATGTCCTAGATCGTCATGTCCAGGCTAATCTGAACTTACCGGATCTCAAGGAACGTTGCGCCGCTTCAACCAACAAGGAACTTTTTAAGTTGTCAAAGCAATTGAATGATTATGAAACTCAGCAGCCCTGGCAGAATAATGCCAATGTTCAAAACAGAAATGTAGAACAAGCTAACAATCTAAACAAACAAAAACCAACAGTTTCTAGAGCCCGAGAAAAATCAAATAAAACAAATAACACAAATATGTTTAACGACAATTCATCAGCTGGAACTAACTATGAAACAGCTGAAACAGGAAGTCAAACAACTAATGAAGAAGCAACTGAGGTTAGTTAAAGTCACAAACTACTCGAACTTTAACTAATATCCTTTTTCCGTAGAACACCTCAGCTACATGTTTGGAACAGGCAGCTGAGCCTCAACTAGATGCACCGATGTGGCAACAAATACGCTGCCAACATTGCACTAAAATGAATCGAATAGCTCGAAAGATGATACGTATTGGCAATTCTCATGTCTCGTACCTAAACTTGGCCTTTATATTGATTTATTATTTATTTTTTGTACTGGGCGCTTGTGGATTTCTTGTCTATATGCTGAGCTACGATCTCATCGAATATGTCAAGGAGGAATCTCGCTATTTGGCCAAAATGAAAGCGGCTACCTTTGATGCCAAATGCTTTTACTACATTATGCGTCTGCTGAAAGTGCCTATTTTCTAATCTTCCATTGTTTAATCAATACGTTTATTGTTGAATATTTTAAGTGTTGAAAACTCGACGCACACAAATGCGCCAAACGAAATTTTCATTGTTCCAGCGCTTGACCAAATGAAAAACAAACAGTTCACTTTTGTTGTTATCCCAAATAACAGTTAAAACTACAGCAACAATAACAACAACAACGACACTGAAAATAAACCGAAATTGTAAAGTGTTAAAAATAATAAATTATTTCTGTTATTCTAAATGGTATTAGAGAACGTTCATGCATAAATTTAAACCCAAAACGCGAGTGTTAGAAAAATATTACCGCTATCGCAATTGCAATTTTGACCAACGAAATTTTGCAAATTGAAAACGCAATGCCAAATAACAAAGGACACTAAAGTTTGATAGGTTAGAATGGTATTTGAATAGGTTTATAAGATGACATCTGGTGCTTTAATTTCAATCAATCTTTAAGTCATCTTCCCTTGCTTTGAGTTAATTAACGTTAACTCTTTGATGTCCAATCACTTTCAACTCTTTTTTGATACAGAGGAGCTTAGCGACAAATACTTGTTTTCAAGCCCTACAGCAAGCTAATCCTTTAGCCTCAAGGCACTTCACAATTTATACTTGAGTATATGGCACAATTTATATAATTTGAGCCTATTTGAGGTGATGGGTCTGTGGAGGCCATAAATCAAGGTTACTTTCACATTGGCCAGCAACGATAGGCACACTAACAACAAGCCGTCAAGAAGAGACAAGCAAAAAAAAAAAAACCGCCAAGAGACTCCCACAACTGTTGGCCAACATCGAACTTGTTCGTGCTGTTTTTGGCTTCAACGCTGGCTAGGGCGTGCGTGACTATTGTGTGTGTGTGTGTGTGTATTGTTATCACAACAACAGCATCTAAATTATCATGGCCAAAAGGCAAACGCAGTAACAGCAACAACAACAACAGCAACACAGCAACAGCTTACAACGTAAACACAACACAACGAACACAACGAACAATGCGACGCGCAGACGCCGAAACACGAAACATTTTTTACTAATAAATCGCCGCTAGGGAATTTCCCATTGCTCTCTGGCTCCTCATCGTAATACATATTTCACATGAAATGCAGCCGATGACTAGATGAGGGCTGAAACACAGCAGGAAAAAAAAAGATATAAAGACTGAAAAGAAACTCAACTCAAAGTTGATCAAAATGTTAACTCTTTGGTTTTGATTTGTTTTGCAAAAGATTGTAATATTTTATTAAATTTATTCCCAACCCAACTTTGAGTATTCATAAATGAATTAAAAAACTTCACCACCTTATCCTAAAGTTTTGATATTGGCACTTTGGTGGCCTTAAACATTTCTCTTGCCACATTTCGCAGCTGTTTGCCATTGCTGTTGACCGGAATTCTATCCACAAACTGAACACCAGCATGCAACTGTTTGTACTGCACTGTAATACGCCTTGCCACATGATCGATGACCTGCTCCTCACTTAGTTGACTGCCCGGTTTCCGAATGATTAGAGCTCCAGCCGCATCACCATACAACTTATCCCTAATGCCAACCACACAAACTTCCTGCACATCTGGCAACTCTGCGATGACCTGCTCGATCTCATTGGGCGTATAATGCATGGATTTGTACTTTAACAGATCCTTGATGCGATCAACTACATACAACTTATTGTCGTCATCAAAGTAGCCCAGATCTCCGATATGAAACCAGCCCTCAGGGTCCAAGATTTGTGCCGTTTGTGCCGGATTGTTGTAATAGCCATTCCAGCTGTGGTTCTGCTTGACGACCACTTCGCCAATCTCATTGTGACCCAAATTCACACCCTGTTCATTCACAATGCGTGCGCTTACGCCCGGAAACAAGGCACCAACCAAATTCACCTTTTCGGGATTCAAACAGAACGATATGCCATCCGTTTCCGTTGTGCCATAAACACACATAAAGATGGTCGATTCCAGTATCTGCTGTGCCTTTTGGATAACACCCGCTGAGACCCAACCACCGCTGTACGCCACAAACTGTAGACTTGAGAGATTCTCTGCGGTGGCCAGTGAACTGGTGAACAACTCATTTAGCTGCCAGTGCGAAATATACGCGAAATTCAGCTTCCATTTCCTTACGATCTCCACAAATAGCTCCTTACTAAACGGCTGACTACAAACAATGCGTGCTGCTCCATTTACAGTGCAGCTCAGAATACACTTGAGGGCCGTTAACCAATCCAAACTAGCCGTAGTGTAGACAAAATCATTTGTGCCACTAGCGCTGTAATTAAAAAGAGTTTTCTTATTAAGTCTCTATCTCATCTTCATATGGTACTCACGGTGCTATTAGCAACATTTGGGAGTTGGTTAAGGTGACAGCTTTGGGTAATCCTGTTGTGCCTGAGGAGCAGACAATACCAATTGTTTGATCACCGCCATGAACTAGTTTGCAAGGTCTGTCAAATTAGGGTAATAAAATCATTAAGTTTTATCAATAACTAGCAGAACTTACTCATAGCTTTTCTCAGTGTTTGTTGGCTTTAAGAGATCTTCAATATTGGCAACATTCCCAATATGATCGCTCAGTGTTATCAACTTTGGCTTCCAGTCATTTGTTAATGTTTTGATAAGCTCGTAATCACATCCGTCACAGAATATCAGTTTTGGCTTTGTTATCGCATATAGAGCAGCTATAGCAGATGATTCCAGCATTGGATTGACAGCATGAAAGGGTGTTGTATTGAACAAACATCCATACAGCACATAAGTTACATGTATGCCATTCCTCGCTATAATACCCACAATGTCCTCGTGGTTGAGCCCTTCTGCCCTTAAGAATTGTGCTATGCGTGTGGATAAGGTCAAAGTTTCTCCATTGTGAATAACTTGCCCATTGTCATGAGATATCTAAAGCAAAGAAGTTTATTTTACAAGTTCATTATGTGAAATACTTCTAGTTCCATACCTGACATATTGTTGTTGGTTCCTCCTTAAGTGCTTTAAACACAACTTCCCCTACCGATATCTTGGGATCGACAAATAACATTCCTTCTGGACCATGCCAATACTTTTCCTGCTCATTGTAGTATGTCTCGATTAACGACATTTTTAGCGTACTTTATTCGCAAACAGTTAAAAATCAACTAAATGCGCTTGTTGCAACCAGCTGTTAATATTGCATATTTTGGCTGAAGCGAGAGAGATTAGAGTATAATCATAATTGTTGGCTGATAACAATGTATAGATAGATAACGTTTGTGTTTGTTTACTATATGTAGGTGATGGTTTTTTGATATATTGTATGTATGTACTATTGACCGATTAAAATAAATGCCAAACGGAATCGGACTTTTTTAAATGACCTTCAATCATGTATTTTCGATTCTAAGTTCGATAATGATGCGAATTACTTAAACAAGAATAAGTGAGAGTTCAGAATGAGTTCGAAACCGGCTTAAATATTCCCTTGTTCAACCGAGGTCAAGTTTGAATACGCAGACGCAAAGAGTTTGATGTGCTTGAAGGGCTGTTCAATTGAACCTAAGGGCATTCCCATGCACTCACACACACACACACACACACTACTACACCCACATGCGGTTAAATACACACACAAACACACACACACACATATGAAATGTGGGAACTTTTTGGCTCTTAATCAGTTTGCCTTCAAGACAAAACCACATCGCACACAACAAACATACACAAACACACACACACACACACACACACACTGACAAATTGAAACCTATCTTTGGTATTTTGGTCTTTTGTTGTTGTTTTCTTTGAAGCAACAATGCGCCAACAATGAGCCGGAGGCAATCCTTAGTACGGACTACGACGCTCATTTATTTCACAGTCGTGGACAAGATAATCGCCAATGTCCGCTTAGAGGTAGACGACGAAGACGATGTCGACGACGAATAAATGCTTAGGCCCAATACCAAATGGCCACAAATATATATGTAAGTAAGTAGATACATATGTATATGGACTGCAGCTAAAAGTCGTTTCTCGACTCATTTGTGTGGCTTTAGGAAATGTATTTCAATAATTTTCACACGAAAATCAGTTGAATGAAGTCGTTGCTGGTCTTTTCTTTTTCTTCTCGTTTTGTTTTCCTTTCTGCGCCCAAGTCATTTGTATGTCTCTTAAGTCTTAATTTGTGGTGTGGCAACAACAGTACGAAAAGTGTTGCCAGTTGCCAGTTGCCAGTTGCCAAGGAGAACGGCAGCTGGCCATCAGTCAGAGCTCAACTAGCTTCAGTTTCAGAAGCAGGCACATGCAACTGGCTTACACACGCACACCCCATAAACTCAACACACACACACACACACACACAGGAGCGGAACTGTCACAGCATCGTCAAACAGAGAGAGGGAGAGAGAAAGAGAGTTGTGGCACCTTTGGGGCGGCGCCTCACCCGCCACTCTTGGGTTGCAGCTTCAGTTTCTGTTTGAGCTTCAGCTTCATTTGGGTATATCATCGTTGTCATGGGCAACGTTCGTTGCCACGTTCATTGGGGCACTGCTCGGGCACCTCTGGGGCCTGTTTCGCTTGTAATTATAATATTCCAGCCAACCCAAAATGTTGCCACAGGCCAAGCAGCAGCAGCAGCAGCAGCGACCAAGGCAGGAAGATGAAGCGGCGGCGGTGGCGGCGACGTTGTCGTTGTTGTCGTCGTCGTCGTCGTCGTCGTCATTCGGGAACTTTTGTTGCTATAGAACGTAGCTGTGCCGCATGCAACACAATGTCGCCTGAAGACTTTGCGAATGACCTCGAGCGCCACAAATGCTGATTACGTAGAGGCTGCCTCCCATCTCCAGTCTCGTCTCTTTGCCAAAGCCAAAAACAATAGCAAAAAAAAGGAAGGAATATATATAGACGAATCGTGTGTACCCTTTTGGAGCTGCTTACTCTAATCGAGTGATATATTGTAGGTGATAAAGAACCCACTAATAATGATAGTGTGTGTCTGGGAATAAATGTTATAAATGAGCAGACATTTGTTAAAAAGAAAACAAATATATACTATGCCAAAAGGCTTTGCCTTACACAGGGAGAAAAAACAGAATTTGATTTTAGTAAATAGTACTTAAATCAAGTACAAATAGACTGGGGTAAGAGAAAATAAGCTGAAGTAAATTTAGTATGTAATTAAACAAAGTTAAACCTTGCATAATTTAAGATCTACATTCTTAGGTTGATTCTTAGTTGGAAATCATGTTTAATGTTTGTTACTCACTTCATTTTTTCTTTCTGTGCCTTACACATAAATTCTTTCCATGATCAACTTTCTCGCCGATTTGGCTAACTGTTTTCCCTAAAGCTTAAACCACTTGGGAATTATAAGCGTAAGCGTTTAAGAAACTTTCGGTTTGATTTCACAATTGGTTTGGTTATGGATTATGGTATTGTAGGTAACATGCTCGTTGTTATTGCCAGCTGCCCTTATTACAAACAAGAGCTTGCTGATATGCTAAAGCCCTTTGGGTACCTATGGGTTGCAGTGTGTAGGTTGTAGGTTGGTGTAGGAGTTGTAAGGAAGGTGAGTAAACTTTTTTTTTTTTTTTTTGTTGCTGTGACGCCCGCAAGGTCTAGCTGCTGTTGTTGTTGTTGTTGTTGCTGTTGATGTTGTCGTTGTCTCATGCATATTTGCTCTTGCAAGCGTGTGTGTGTGTGTGTGTGTGTGGGGTCGGCCTGTTGTGCGTGTTGTCCATGTTGGTCGGTTTTGGCCATTTACATAGCTTGAGGTATTTCAATTTATTTCATTGTGCTTTTCATATTATTGTATTTGCAATTTTGATTGCAGTTGCCTTTTGACCACTGGCAACATAGACGACCACGACGACGACGACGACGACGACGAGTGAATCCCGATTCCATTTTCAGCCATATGCAAAAATATATATATGTACAATATATCAAAAGCATACCCCTCTACCCCCTTAGGTTTGACTGACAGACAGCGTTGAGTCAATGCAATCAGCGTTGCGATGGATTATTGCATTTTAATTGCAATTTATAGTTGTGCAAAGATTGTATGTGGTTTTTATAACGAAGAAAACTAAACAAAGCTCGTTTAAAATAATATTTTGCCAAGGTTGTATCAACTACAACGATGGCATTAAGCAAATAAATAAACACACACAAAAACATAAACTTCTATGGTTTAATCTCAACAAACAAACAAATGTCAGCTCAAATGTTGGCCTCAAGGCAAATTTTGATTTTTATGCTCATTTTTGAGCTGAATGACTGAGTTATGAATAGGACACAAGTCAGAAAATTATTTTTAAATGTAAAATATTACTTAAAGTGACAGTTAAATGGCACCCAAACAACACAAGCAACTTGTCCATATCAGTTGTTTGCATATTTCCAGCATTAATTACATTCCCATTTCCCATTTGCAACTGTGAACAGTTTACAAACATTTCTCAGCAGCCTCTTAGAATGACAGGCAACTAGTACTAGTTCATTAGAAAACTGTTCAAATTTGAAATGGAAAACCCAAAGAGCAAAAAAAACAATGGAAATAGAAACACAATATGCATCTCTTGTCTTCATTAGCAAAACTCAAAACAGTTCACAAAATACAAATGTCATGTTCAATTTGGAAAAACAGATTTCATATTCTTTCCTTTTTTAATTGCGCCTTGTCCATCAACAACAACAAGAGGCACAACAACAGCAAGCCATGCCTCAACAATTTTCCTGGCAATTGCAAATGGGAAATAGTTCAAATTGAAATCTTAAACTTTGGTAATAAACAATTCGGACTTGGAACAGAAATTGTCAATGTTTTTATTTAATTTTTAAATGAATCGAAAAGCTTTTTGTTCCCCTTTTAAGAAATAAATGCTGAATAGTTTATTTCTTAAACATTTCATTCTATTTCAGCTTCTCAAATTTAATACCTTTGTTCCAAATAAATACAAAAATAAATATATATATATTGACAAGCTGTGCATGCATTTTAAAATAATAGCCAATTTAATCCTCACAAAAAAAAAAAACGTTAAATAAAATAGGAAAATGCTCCTAAATATGTATTTGTAGGAAACATCCTTAGATAGTATTTTTTGCACTAGCTTCCATAAGGCAACACCCACACACCACACACACACACACACATGTGCGGCACGATAAATCAGTTACTCAAACTTGACCAAATACACAACAACAAGAACAACAATAACATCGAATATACGAATGCGAATATTCAAGCATAAATTGCAAACAATAAATAACCGAAAAATTGTAAATAAAGTTGCTTGCAAATATTTCATAAAGTAACAATCAGCTTAGGGCCAAGGAGCAGATGCCAAAAAGCACCAACAACAACAACAACAGCAATAACAGCAACAACAAAAACAACAACAACTATAAGGCTGGAAGCAACGGTAAGGCACCGACACCAAGCGAGGCCAAAAGTATTTGCGACCAACTTAACACACACACACACACACATATATACAAACACACACACACACACACACACTGAATGCAGCACACACCCGCTTATGCTGCCCTCTGCCCCCCGCACCGCACCTTATTCAGTCGGCTCTCTCTCTCTCTCTCGGTTGGTATCGAAAAACCAAAAGTAAAAAGGCCTGCAGCAAATGTTGCAAGCAGCGCCAGATAAGCGGGGCAAGCCAGCGACTGAGGTTGAAACTGAGGCGGTGGCATCGACGCTGGCAGCGTGGCAACTTAACATTTTTCGTATGCAAACAAATTTTATACTTGGCCAATGTTTAAACTCTTCAATTGGCTAAAAGCGCTTTTTTTCTTCATCTGCTTCTTCTTCTTCTTGCCTTTTTTCATAATATTTTTTTGTGCGCTATCTAAATGTGGCACGATTATTGTTATTATTGCTGTTGCTGCCGCTGCTGCCAGATGCATTATATCCACATGAAAAGCGGTCGCGAATGTAAGTTGAATGCATGTGTATTAGAAACTGCAGCAGATGCAGCAGCAGCGGCAGCAGCAACTGCCTCAGGTTAGCAAGTTGCAACGTTAGAAGCACACATACCTTTACCCAATTGTTGGGCTTATAAATAGCAGCCAAGACTTGGTGTTGTTGTTGTTTTTGTTGTTGTCAACGCGTCACTGAAATGCGCTGAAAATAAATAAGAAAATTTTTAAATAATGGATGGACTAAAAGATACCTCTTTCTATCCCAAGTCTAAGCTTCAATCCTAAATTCATATTCCTTTTAAATAAATCAAAAACTGCTGTCTCAAGCACACACTACCCCATTTGGCAATCTATTTAAGCCCTTTATAGGGTATTTATACTATATAACAAGCGCTGGGCTACAATAACTTGGCGGCGGTCATATAAGAACACCCAAGGACTGGCCCCCCAAAGAGCAGACAAAAGCAAAGCAACAACCGCTGGCAACAAACACAAAAAATAAAAGGGGAATACGAACTGAAGAAGAAGAAGAAGAAGAAGATGATGAAGCGGCAGCAACAACAACAAATTGGAATATATAGCTGCTGGCCATAACGGTGTTCATAATAATGATGACGTGGCTCCTCACTGAAAAGAAACATAACGATGAGGCTCTGTTGGCTCTCGTCCTGGCTCTGGTCCTGGCTAAGGACGAGGCATGAGGCAAGGACATAGCCGCAACATAATGAAAACGAAGGGAATTTTCAGCTGCTGCTGCCACTGTGACGCACGAGACCGCAAAATGGCCGACGGCCATTGCAAGTTCTCAAGTGCTTCCGGCTCATAGGTTGCCTACCCACTGGAAGAGGGAAACCGACAAAAGCTCCCCCCCCTGCCCGCTGCTACGCTCCCTCCGAAGTGCTGGCAGCTAGCTTTGGCCGCCAAGCAACCAATATTGTCATGTGGTTTTCTTTGCACTGCGACAACTCCTGCACCGGCTCCGGCTCCTGCTCCTGCTCCATACTGGAGGCGGCAGCACCGGCAACGTCATGGGACGGAAATGAGTCAAGCGTGACATTTGCTCGACGCTGGCGGTTGTCACGCTACGCTGCCTCTACTCCTGCTACTGCTCCTTGCCCTCTATATATATGTATCCTTTCGTCTACATCCCACACACACACACACACACACATGTGTGTTGTGCCGCAAGCTACTCAAAAGGAAACTCCTCGTATAACGCAAATTAAAAAATCCAACTGCCAGAGCCGAGTGCGAGGCAAAGAAAATGTCAAGTAATGGGAAACTAACGGGTAAATATGTGTGAGTGTGTATAAATACCAGCGATTTCTGGGTGCAGCTAAAAGTATGCAACACTTTTTTACCATGTGCAAGTTAGCAGTCAATTTTAATTAGCTTGGCCAAGAACGCACATATTTTGTGGCTTTAATGTGGGGAACACTTTCTTGAAGTATCTAGAACTCAATGCTAATACATATATAAGTCTGATTTGGTAAATTCTCCGAGAAAAGTCTTCAACTAAGT
The DNA here is from genome assembly GCA_018152825.1 of Scaptomyza hsui. Taxonomy (NCBI): domain Eukaryota; kingdom Metazoa; phylum Arthropoda; class Insecta; order Diptera; family Drosophilidae; genus Scaptomyza; species Scaptomyza hsui. The sequence continues at coordinate 11,524,404 of JAECXO010000002.1, forward strand.
TGAGTTCTAAGTTGGCCTTTATTTATTTGTGCCCAGGATATTATTAAACAGGCCACCTTCACAACATCTAGCAACTCAATCTCCCAATGAGGCCAACAAAATGGCCGCCAGCGGGCAACAATTCAACATCAAAACAAATGCATAACAAAAGGTGTAGCACATATCATGCATATTTTGGAGAGTAAAATTGCCGCTAACGCTGCCCAGCCCTCGACCTAACTCCCCACACCCCCCTCCCCCCCAACCACTCCACCTTCTAAACGTACTGTTCAGGCAATGGAAATGAGAATGAGAATGAAATAACTGCCTCTCTCCACCCCCCGCGTCCACCGCAATCAACCTTTGGCAGCGGCTCGCGTTTTTGGCATGCCAGCGGCCAAATATCGATGTAAAGAATTAAAAACATAGGTACACGCATATAGTGGGCGGAGAGGAGGAGGTGGGGTGTAGCGGGCTCCTAAGCTGAGAGCAGATACAATAAAACATGCAAATATGCGCCCAAGGACATTGCAACAGCAACAACAACAACAACAACAACTGAAAGCAGCAACAGACACACTGTTTAAATCCGCCAAAGAACGCAGGCCGAACATCAAACATCACACACACACACACACACACACAGGCGCACATACGTTGTCCTCTGGTGGCGGCATGACCGCAGGTGTATGTGAATGTTGGCGCAAGCGAGGAACAGAGCGGGGGGTGTGCGGAGGTGAAACAGAGAGATACCAAAGGGTACAAAGTTTATTTAGCTTTAGTCTAAATTAAAGGCCTTTGTATATTAAGTAACCACGCGGCGCACACTCCCACACACACACACACACACACACACACACACAGACACACATACATAAATGCAGTGCGATAACAACACAAACACACAAACACACACACACGGTTTACACACATGAATACTTACAGTGTTGAAGTTGTACACATAAAATATGCCGCTGGCCATTCGGGAAACCTCTAAACATACCAAAAATGAAATTTATACAACAGTAAAAATACAAAAAAAAAATTTTATTTCAATGGTGGAACCAAAGGACGCCGCAGGATACACGCTGCGTACCTCACAAACGAGCTGTAAAGTTTTTAGGGTATGCCATGCATGTGTGTGTGTGTTAGTGGGTGGTGTGTGTGTGTGTGTGTGTGTGTGCGTGCTTGAGCAATGTGTGTGTATGCTGTGTCTGTGTCTGCGTTGTGAAAATACTTCGGCCGTATTTTGATTTCATCAAAGCTTTTTTGTGCCCATTACTGGACAGGACACATTTTGCGACAATAAAATATATACTTCCTCTTACGAAAAAAAATTTGCTTGGGGGACGGGAGAGGGTGCGACATTTGTTATCTGTCAGCCACAAAATAGGCTAAGCCCATAAACTGTAAATTGCCATTAAATGTAAACATTGTAAATGTTGATTTCATATCTTGTAAGAAAGTTTAAGGAGAACAGAAAAGCATTTAAAAAAGATATTAAGAAGGTGAAAGGGTTTAAAGCATTTTGAGCAATGTTTTTTCTAAAAAGATTAAAGTCAATTCCTTGAATGTGGTTTGTCTTTTTAACCACAATTTTAGCCATACAAAACACAAAATTCATCAACTTCAAATGCTTATTGCATATTTTAAATGTGAACTCAAAATGAATCAATCTTCCAAATTCCTTTGGGTAGATGGAATGTTTGTCAATTTTACTACAATTTTTTTCGGTGCGTCTCCTTCAAAAAAAAATAAAGAAGAGCCCAAATAAAAGCAGAATGCAGCTGCATTATTATTAACTGCAATCATGTATACGAGTAATATTTACAATTCTCAATATCCATGCAGATTCCAATGAATGGCTTCATAAATGTGACTGCAAAATGTCCACTGCAAGAGCATAAAAACTGATGACTTGCCACATGCAACGTTCTGATCCTTTGGCCCCGCCTTGTGTCCCAATGGTGCCATTTTTTGTTGCGACGGCACAATATTTATATATGTGTATATAAAAATGCATGGGAATTGCCAGCCACGTATATATATTTAAATGCTGTTACACTGATTGACAGCGCACAGTATCAGCGAGGGTTAAATGCGGGTGCACATGTCGTATGAGTAATGTAACGGTTACGTATCACACAAAAATATATGGGCGTTACAGTTACACAATTTAATATAGTGCACATAAAAACCAAGTTTAAAAGCGTATTTAACAATAAAAGAAGCGTAAATAAAATATGCATTTTAATTTTTATGCAAATAACTTATTCAATTCAAAAATTGTATTGTGAGTGTAAACCCAATGCATTATTTACATTAATGTAATGAATAAGTAGGCATTATAAATAATATGCATAAGTTTATGGAATGAACTTAAATGAAGCTCACAACAAAATACCCTTTAGAAGAGAATTGTTTCTTTTTAATATTAGTAATAAATTTAATCTTTTAAAGTCTTAAATCTTTCATTGGCAATTATTACTTAGCAGATTTATCCAACATAAGCATTATGATTGCTTCAAGCTATATAAATTGCAATTAAGTGAACTTTAAACTGAATAAACAAACTTAAATTCAATAAAGTAAGAAGAGGGAGTCGCACAAATGCAAATACTTTTTTGATAAGCTGGCACAAACTCAACAGCCAAAAACAAACAAAGCTTAGAGTTTGCCAACTATTTTTCACGGTATAGATTTTTACACACACATATGTTCATCAATTTTTGATTAGTTTGATATAAATTTTATTTTTGATTTTATTACAAACAATATTTATAAATAACAAATATGTAACGCGACACACAAGAGAAGCGGGACAGGGGGGAAAGGGGTGCGGAAGCGCACTTCACAGCTCGCTGCATGCATTTCTAATGTTGCCGCCGTCTCTGTGTGTGTGTGTGTGTGTGTGGCAGTATTGCTGCGATTTGCATATTTTTAGGCGCAGGCACCAACGCTTTACCTCTTCGTTTGTTGATTTTGATTCTATTAAAGAGAGTGTGTGTGTGTGTGTGTGTGTGTAGTGTATGACCATATAATTTTATAGTCGCACACACAGCTAATCTGCATTTAAATGGAATTTTTAATTATTTTCGTTGCCGCCATTCCACCGCTATCCTTTGACAATCACTGCGTCCGTGGTGTTTGGCTCTAGCTGCCGGCGACAGAGCATTACCAAAGAGCTCTCTCGCTCCAATCCAGACTACAAAATGCCAATGTCCAATGTCCAATAAAATGCAGTTCGATTATTTATATAAAGCTTCAAAATGCTGTTGCTGCTGCGGCTCTGGCTGATGTTGCTGTTGCCGCTTGCCCCAATGCTAAGCGCACTTTAAATTGCCAATCAAAAAGTAGAGCACAACAAGTTAAACTAGTTTAAGTGGCAACGCTCAACTTACAGATACCCTAGTTTGTTATTTCTTCAATCAAATACAATATAATAAAAAGTTGTGATAGTTCCAGGGTATACAAAATATATGCAACAAGCGTAGAGATCGAGAGGGGGAGAGTCAGGTTATCAGCGGGTAAACGCAGCACCTACCAATTTGCCATCAACGGCTAAGCAAATAAGAATATTAATGGTTTTTTCCAGCCATTGCGCAATATTTGTCCCATGCCACCCAAAGCGCTATAAAATACACCTGAGCGAGTTTTCGATTAGAATGAGAGTTGCCCACCCACAAGTGTGTGTGTGTGTGTGTGGTGTGTGTGTATCATGCATAAAATTAAAATGGCGACATTTTACAAAATTGCATTTCATTTATGTAAGCAGTGTGAGAGAGAGCGAGAAAAAAAACGGATTGTAAAGTTGTAATTAACATGCTAATTAATAGTTTGCCGGCAGCTAAATAGCAAATAAAAATGTTGCATAATTTTAGGCTGGATTCATTTTTATACACACACGCTCGCTTATTTGTTTTCTTTATTTTTGTGATACATATTTTAATATTAATTAGTTTTTGGCTGCAGCGACAACAAAGTAAACACAGCAAGTTAATAATTTTTCGAACAACATTGAATTTAAATGATTTGTTAAATCGAACACACGATGGGATAATCGAACACGCGCCACACGACAACCCACAGCCCCAAGGCTCATCTTTCTTTCTAGGAGTGCGGAGAAGGAGGCAGGTGGAAGATGGGATTGAGATTGAGGACAAGCAAGGAATTTTGTCATGCCCGCCGGAAGTGGCTGTAATACATAGCAAGTGGCTATGGCTGTATATGTATATGTAACTGTAATATGGCCAATGGGGAATTTAACGCTCGCCATTCAATTTTCGCTGTTTCTCCGGCTTGACTCCAGCTTTTCTTGTGTTTGGCTATTGCCGCTGCTGCTGATGATGATGATGGTGCTGCTGAGCTGGTTTCCAGCATTCTTGCACGGCTCAACAACGTCGACCAATTGCCCATTGGCGTTTCCTACGAAAATTTTGTTGGCTCATGTTGTTCTTGGCAACGATGTGAACGTGAACCTGGTCCAGGACCTAAACCCTGAACCCTCGACCTAAGGATGTGAATGTGAATGAGAATATGGCAAGCTCCAACTGCAAGTCTCTGTGCTTACCTGTGATTGCTGCACGACTGGCTCAAAAGTTGGCAGCAGCAGCAGCAACAAGAACAACATCAACATAGAAGCCGCAACACACACACACACACACATACAGAGGGAAAGACATGGACGCACTGGCGCTGGCCAAGACCCGAGGGCAACGAAAACGGAAATTAAAAAGTGCAAAAAGAAAACAGCAGAGGAACCTCTAAACCATAGCCATTTCCGCCGTAACCATAACCGTAGCCGTTGCCCTAGCCGTAACCGTAACCAGCTCGGCTTGACTGAATGACTGAATGACTGACTGACTGACTGACTGGCAACAAGATACCAGCACATTACAATGAAACCTGCGGCTACAACTCAAACAAAACTTGCAGTTGTTGCACACACACACACACACACACACACACACACATGCAGACGCATATGAAAACAGGATATCATTTCTGCACTACTCCAGGGTTGACAGTCAGAACCCAATGACGTAGCCGTAGCCTCCCTGGTGCCGATGCTTGTTGGCTGTTGAGCCTTAGCCAGAGTTGAAGGCAAGGACTTGAATGCCAGCATAATGATGCCCTTTTGCAAATCGTAAAAGTCGCTGCCAACGACGTTAGCTCCACTACAACGGCAACGATGACAACCAACTCCCTCCAACTCCCCCTCGTCCTTTTTTTTAGACCCGTCCAATTGCAAATACCGCATGTGTCTAACGGCTGTTCATTCAACCTGCTTCTAACTGTACCACAGAGACAAAGGGGCAGCCTAGCAACGTAAGATTGTGACTTGAATCGGCCACCGACGTGTGCCTCAAAGGTGCACATTAAATTACAAGTAACGTGCCACACTTGTTGCAGTTAACTCTTTGTATTAAACTATGGAAATTGTCTTAAGTTGGCCTTGCCAAGTAATTATTTATTGCCAAATAATGTTGAAGCATACGACGTCATATTTCTACACACAGCAACGAAATCAACTTAAGAATATTTCATAGGTTAATGTTATTTTCTAACTTCTACTTTTCCGTTTTATTAACACAATTCAAGAAACCTGCCAACCTTACTTGAATTCATGAGAATCGAGGAGAAGAATTTTAAATGATTAAAATAACGTACATTATTAACAAAAGCTTGTCAGGTTCTTGATTTGTGTTAATAATGTTCGTTATATTAATATTTTTAAAATCCTTCTACTCGATTCTCATAAATTCAAGTAAGGTTGGCAGGTTTCGTAATTTTTTCTGTGACACGGATTTTGAAAAAGTGATATTTTCTGTCAAATGATTTTTTGCTTTCTCGCTCCCTTTTTGCAACAATTTACTCTTTTCCATCGCTTTCTCTTTTACTCTACATCTACCTTTTACCTCTCTCTCTCTCTCTCTACGTCTTACCTCTTTTCTCCAACTAATCTTCTCACACACTCTCTGTCTCTCAATCTCTCAACTGCTTCTTCAAAGCGATCAGGTACATATCTCAAATACTCTTTCAATCTGTGCTACCAAATTATATGCATATGTATAAGCTAGAATTGCGTTTTTGCCACAGTGCACCATGCTGGCAATGGCTTCTCTAATACGACTTGAGGCAATTTGGCTACAAATGAAAGGAATACTTTATCAAAAGCTAAGGCTAAAATCTCGGCAAACTAAACTCAAGTTGCACTCTGCACTTAACTCCCACATATATGTGGGGGAAGTGCCACAAGAGGCACGCCTTCTTGTGCTCTACTTCTTGCCACGTGACGCGTGGTGGCAACTTCTTAAGGCAGAAGCAGCAGCAGCAACAGGAAAAGCAATTACTTTTTCGTTTAAAATTTTCGTACTTCGTAAACATTTAATTTCCAATTTTAATTTGCTTGAATGCATTGGCACATACACAGAAAAAGAGAGTGAGACGCAATTCGACATCGACACAATGTTCAATATCATTTCGCATATCGCAAATGATTCGTAGAGAGAGTGGGGGAGTGGGAGAGTGGGGTGAAAGGTGAATTGGCTGCCACATGAGCCTGACTATGGCCCAAACTGGCCTGAACTACGTGAGGTTGGCTCGTCGTGGCTCAATGGCTCGTTTTCTCGTTTCTCATTTACATTAAATAAATATTGTACAATTGTATTGAGTGCCAGGCGGCAGTGCCAAAGGTAAAGCCATCCAAATGAGCTCCCAACTTCCAACAGTTGCACCAAAAAGTCCTCTTTACTTTGGCGGCCCAAAACCCCCCTCCACCCCAACATCATCTTACAAAAGGCATCCAGTTACCTGCTCCGGACTCTTTACACACCTCCACACTGGGTAAATATCAGAAAAACGAAAAAAAAAAAAAAAAAAAAAAAGAAACAGAAAACGAAATTGCTTGAAAAATTGTTGCTGTACAATGAATAAAATTGAAACATTTGTAGCATCCCAAGCTTTATGGTAAATGCATGTTGCATGTTATATGCAAATGTACAAACAATATGCGTATCGTTCTTATATTGCAATTTTGCAAAACTATCAAAATATTTCCAGCAATTGCCTCGCTTGCTCTCTGCTTTGCAACACCCTATAAACAAGGTAGAGATCAAAGCGGGCTTTCTGTTTCTGTTCAAGTTTAAGCTAACTATAAGACAAGAACTTATACAGTATCATCTAGTCGAGCATATTCATTTCATTCCCATCAATTTCTGTGTGCACTAATAGATTTTCTTATAGCATACTTTTGTGCTGCACATAAAAATTTGCATAACGTTTTGTATAAAATTAATTTTTTGCCATGTTTTTGCAGTTGAACAGACACACACACACACACACACATTCACATATGTATGTATGTGTTTGCTGCTCAGTGAAATCCTGTGACTTCTGACGTGTTATCGTTATCCTGCCAGACTTCACTGACTCTCGCTCTGTCTGTCTCTCTGTGTTTATAATTTACTTTACTATCTGACAAAAGGATTTTAAAACAATTATTTTAATGTTTTTCGCACACACGAACACACACGTGTGTGTGAAATTGAGTTTTGTGTATGTTTTAAACGACTTTTGCATTTTGTGACTTTTAAATGTAATTTTTCTCTTCATTGCACATTTTTTGGACAAAATTGTATTTAATAAAACTGCATTTTGCCAAATGTAAATACAAATAAATAGACAGTTGAATAAACACGTATGTGTTTTTGTTATTTAACTTTTACAGCTCTTTTTACACTAATTGACAGCACAACATTTTGGCTTTTTTGTGGTATTTGAAGCGTTTAATAAAATTCCTACATATAATATTATCACAGACAATGCAAATTTGATTTAAATGCGTACAAATTATTTACTATTAGACAGTTATTTGAGTTGGCTGTGTCACATTATTTGATATTATTTATTGCAATTTAAACAATTCTATCTGTAAAGTATTTCACAAGCACATCTCACATTGCAACTGACAACAATTGAATGATAAATGATGCAGCTAATTATAAAAGCAAAAATAACTTTACCATTTTTTTTTTTGTTGTCTAGTCGTTTGCCTATGCTAATCTGACAACAACATAAAAAATTGTTATACAACTATAGAACACAGATAACTTCAAGGCGAGACAGCAACAAAGAAACAACAACAGTATTATCAAGATGTGGTTGTGGGTTTGAAAAGTAAGCAAAGTCATTAACATATCGCACCAATGAAAATGCAAATGCAACACAAATTATCCAACGAGTGTCCTAAACAATGTTCTTCTGTCCTGCATGTTGCTGTTGTTGCCTCATTAAAATGCGCTGCCATCTTGCGAAAGTGAAAAATTACCCAGCCCAGGGAGCAAAAGTACGAAGCGAAAGCAACAGAAAGAAAAAAATGAAGTGTGGTCAAAAGGGAAATGGTAAAAAATAAAATAAAGGAGCTTGGCAGACGGCAGCTGAGCCAGAAGCTGCCACAGAAAAAGGTGTTCAGCTAAGTGGCTGCCCCACCCCCTACTCCTCCTCCTGCTCCTCCAGCTCCTCCAGCTCCACCTTGTGGTTGTTGTAGCTTTACGCATTGTTAGCACTTCATAAAACTAAGCTCATAAATATTATGAGCTTATCTTCAGGAGTCCGACGCTGGCTTCAATTGTTTGAATTGTGTAGATTGTGCAAATGGAAATGCATTTGTGTTGCCATTTGGTCAGTTTTATGTTGCGGCATGCTGCGGGTTATTGCCACAACTTAAGCAGCTTCAGCTGCAACATCGCACATCTTCTTGCCACGCCTTGCCTTGCATCGCCTGCCATGTGCAGAGTGTTGTAAATTCACGATTAAGCGTAATTACAGCCCGAAAAAAGTCAACAATGAGGCAAAGGATAACGGCAGCAGCATCTCTCTTTTTTTGACAACGGCGGGGGGTGCGGTGCGGGGTGTAAAATGGCTTAACTTAATTGTCAGTAAGTGTTGCTTAATACCCATTATCTGGTGCGCCACGCCTCTCGCATGTCAGCCGCATAGCCCAAAACTTAATTGTTAGCTTGCCAAAAACTTTTTCCAACAGCCAACAAAAATTCAACGAAGTCAGCTCAAACTCAACTCGACTCAACTTGAGTTGAGTCGACTCGCATTATTAACCCCTTTACTTTTGTTGCTAATTAAAAAACTTTTACGCGCTGCGCACAGAAAGAAAAGTGGCAGAAAAACTGCCAAAGACATGCCCCCGCCCACTTCCGCCTGTCCTTCTCCTTTCGTCTTCGTCGTCGTCGTTGTTTACACAAAAGCAATCATACGCCATGTTGTACGCTGAGTTTCGTCGCTTCACTGTCAACAATACGCGTGTCGTTCAACAGCTTCAAAGATCTCTCTCTCTCCTCCTCTCTGCCCCTCATGCCACACGCCACATCATTGTGCCGAAGTTTCCATTAATTAGATAAAAGTTCTGCCTTTTTCAACCGTACATTGTTAATGTTGCAAGCAACGAGCTGCAAATTATTTGCACACACAACAAAAGTCACAAAAAAAAAGTTTGAAAAAACCCACACACTCTCGCACACTTAAAGTTTGACTTGCCTTTTAGAATATTTATTTATTAGCTATGCATGATCTACCAATTGTTGTTGTTGTTGTTGTTTGGCATGTATCGTAATTACTCTGAGAGTAGATTGTTATTACCCCAATCCTTGAGTTAATTGAGTCGGTTACAAGATATAAAACTACCTCAGGCACTTCCGACCCAAACAAAAAAAAAAAAAAAAGAAAAAGGTTAGCTGCACTCATCAAACTGACTCGAAAAAAATAAACTTGAAGCTATAATTGAAATCTAACTTCAAAATTTTGCTTAATGTGCAGATACAATAACAGTGGCATGGTGTTTAATTTATTTATTTTTTGAGGGGGTTAAGTTGAGGATAAAATCATAAGTCACAATAAACAAAAGGCTTGAAATCCATAATTAATTAATGATTTTTTCGTGCACCTTAAACTATTAACTTCTTAAATCTCATATCACCTTCTTGTTACTATTGTATTTCTCCCCCTTGAAAAAGTTGCCACTGTTTTTGCATCTTATTGAAAAGTTCAAGACTTTATCGGAGCCATGAACAAATATGCCAGAACACAAATTAATTAACCCCTCGTTGTTTTTTTTTCTAGCTGCGCTTCATGCGCTAATCAAGCTGGAAAGGTGCTGAAGAAGGAGAATGAAGGAAGAACAAGAAAAACCGGAAACGACGGAAAAGAAGAAGCAGAAGAAGAAGAGCCACACCAATCAAATTAAAAAAGGGACCGGTAGCACATCAAGTAGACATGCTTAGCATAGATACAAAAACAACAACAACAACAACAACAACATGAACGAGAAAATAAAAAGGAAAGCAAGAAAATTGTAGCTGTTTATAAAACATGAGTTATCTGTGTGTGTCTGTCTTGTGTGTGTGTGTGTGTGTGTGTGTGTGTAGAGAAAAAGCGGAAGATGAATTTTTTAATTTGTGATGTTGCTTCCCGTTTTAATTGTTGTTGACAGACGACTGACTGACAGCGTAATTTACAATCCTTTTCGCCCACTCCCGCCCTCTTGTTTTCTCTTGCCTTCAGATGTGGTCGGATTGAGGGTGAAATTTTAATTAAAGAAATTGCGGTTAATCTCGTTTAAAAAATGTTTCTATCTCACAGAAGATGGCGAAATTGCCTCGGGCAACTGTAATTTTTGTGCTGTGCCGCACACATTTTGTGGCATGTTGGCAACACAACACAATTTTTTGGTTAATTGTTAAATTTCAAGTCTCTTTAACCCACTCATAACCTGTGTGGAATAATTATGTCATTTCTTGCATGACACTTCAAAGCATCAATATTTTAACACCTTCAACGCAGGCGGCCAACAAAATTTGTTTACATTTGCATGTTATTAATGGGATTTATTGTCATGGCTGGCAGACTTAAGGGCAAGTGGGGGCGGGTTTGGGCACTAAGGTACGCATTCTTGTGCATATTTGTCAAAGAAATTGAAGTAATTGCATTTTATGCCATTTGAACATCAATTTGCATACAAATTATGAACAGGAAATTCATATTCAACTCGTACGCACATTGTTTGAGGTAATTACAAACAGTTGAGAATTTTAAGCAAGTGAAAGTGTGTTTGCAAAAATGCTAGCAAACAATCTGTCATCTCTTAAGATCATAGCTCTCTACCTTAAAATCATATTTATGCCATTTCTTGATCACTTAGTACGTAGCTAATAACTAAGTCTGGTCACCCTAAACTTTGATTTTGTTATAATTGACAAAAAGTTGCCATTTCTTACAGTTAGTTGTTAATATATGCAAAGTCTGGTCACCCTTAAGCACTTGCTCACTTCTTTATAGTTTTAAACACACACACACACACACACACCATGCAAGAAGTTAAAGCCCAGATGGAATTGTGATTTTTACGCGCACGCCAATCAGCCAGCAAAGTAAAGGTAAGGTTGGTTGGCATGTGTGTTGTTGTTGTTGTTGTTGTGGGACAACATACTCGTACTGTAAGAAATTAACTTAAAAAGTCATTTTGCAGGCAGACAGCGAGCTGTTGGAGCCAGAGCGAGGATGAGAAAAAAGGATTAATTGCATGAGGAGAGAATGCCGTGGCACGAAGCTGACATCATGAGGAGGATATGGCGATGGCAACACGGCAACACTGAATATCCTGGCTTTTCTATAAGCCATTGACTTGCACATCTGCATCCACATCCGCATCCTTTAGCCAGGACAACACACACACACACAAACACAAGCACACTCATGCAACGGCTGAAGGATGTGCAAGTCGCGCATGTGTGTGTGTGTGTGTGGAGTATTTTTTAATAGTGTTTCGTGTGCCTCTTGGCGTTAATTTATGCCACAAAATCATTTTCTTTTATACTCACAGCCACATGCAAAATAAAAATTAAAACTGAAATATGAAGAAAAGAAAGAAAAAAAAAGCTGAAAGCAACTACACGAGTTGCCTCAACGTACATGCAAATTGCGTTGCAGGGCCCTGAGGCGATGAGACGCAGTTTATGTCAAGTGAAAAATGAGTGCGAACTATGACATGAAATATGAGCGTATACCAAATGCAACACAACACCACCCCTCCCCCAACCCTAACCCTGCCACTGAGTGTTGCAACCAGCATTTATTAGTGCGCTTTGAAAACGAAAATAATATAAGACACAAAAACAAGTTAGCGTGCTTCAAAGTTAAAAAAGCTCGGATAGTAGATATCCTGTATCCTCCAGATTTCTTGCTCTAGTTACAGTGTATGAAAAGAGTATATTGCATATTATTGGTCTACGATTAGCTCATATAGTAACTGAACGAAATTTGAATCGAAACCGAAAACGTAAACAAAAACACACATAAATAACAAAAATGTGAATGTTTCTGAGAAAAAAAGGCAGACTGATAAGCACTTATGTGTATATAGAAAATAGAGATTTTTTTTACTTACTTCTGTGTGTGTCCCAAGTTTTAATTGCGAATTCGTGCAAAAATAAACAATTTAAAATAGTAGTTCAAATCGCAATCGAAAAGTTCACGAATGCAGCCCGCCCGAATCGACTGGGAAGAACCGACAACAAAACTTATGTAATCTAAGACGCAGTTGACTCAATTGAAATATGACAACATATATAGTATATTTAATTAGAATCCATGTAGTGTATATAGTTCTCTTTTCAAGGCCGTCGTTTCATGTTCAAAGTCAGCCCGTTTTCACTGGCATTGGGGGAGGTTGAGTTAATTAAGGAATTTATACAATGTTATTGCACTATATGCAAGTGGAAAGGTTATAGATAGTGATAGTAGTTTAAGTTATCGGAATCTTCCCTGTGTTAACTTTCGATTTATATACACTTATACTCAACGTTTTGCCTTGGCTCAATTCATTCAACTTGCTAAACGTCTAGCACGATTTCATATGTTTCGCCCACTCAACTATAAATAACGAGATGAAATAAACATTTAAACATTTTAGAGCTATGAAATCGCGCCACAACTATAACACTATTATTTATTGAGAGCCAGATACGCGAACGTGCCTCACTTGTCTGATAAATCTTTTCCAATGCGAATGCTTAGCAAGGACGTTTATTTTTAACAGAAACAATATTTATGTGTACAAATTTCAAAATACACTACTTGAAATACGTTTAGAGAGGCACATGGAATATGCGAGAATTAAAATGTTGTCAGCTTGAACCAGTGTTGAACTTGACATTGAAACCCAAATCTGAGAGATACGCTCTATCTCTGTCTATATATATATTATAAGGTTCCTTATATACTTCAACTCAGTCAAGAGATTACGTTTAAGTTAGATCGGAACCAGAGCTCAATCAACACAACAACGGTACAGTCAAGCATTGATGTATAGGACACGTGACAATCGCAAACACAAACACAAACATCAGCCTCATCATCATCATCATCATTTGAAGAGTCAGCTGCCCGTATATCATTCCAGAGAGTGGCAAGCTGATAAGAACCATTTTGAGTGACCTGGTAAGCAACCTTTGTGGCTCTTTTTCTTTTGTTGTTGTCTATGATTCAGCATTCGAACATAAATATATGTGTGCTTACATAATCCAGTCAAATGTTTACACGCACGTCATGTGAGCGCTGAGGAAAGCAATTGTAGCGCAAAACAATAACAGATCACTTTATTTTGGTATTGAACTTTTCATCCAACAATCTTGTGGTTGAAACATTGCTAAAAACAGGCCTTGTTCTCTTTTTTAGCCTGAACTCTTTTCTATAGTTTATGGCTTACATAAACTAATTGTTTCCAGTCATGGACAAGCGTTAAGTGCGGGCGCGTTCTGTTTCGTTAAGGCATGTTAAAACCATTAATAATATTATCACACTAGAAAAACCCAAACAGGCCACAACACTAATTAAAACAGTAATTTATCTAAAATAGTCACGCGCTTTGAAATGCACTTCCATAAAACAAACTAATTGAACTTTATTTAAATGTCTATTTGTCAATTGAAAAGCTTACAAAAAATGAAAGAGTTTCTTCTGGAAAGTTCGCTGATATTGACTACTTTCATTCATCAATTCATTCATTAATTAGTAATCACACTGGTTCCACTGGTTCCAATCATTTAGGCACACTTAGCTCATTAAGAAACAAAACAATAATGCAGCCCTTCCCATTTAGGGCAGTCCGTTAGAATATTGGAAATCAGCTGATATACTCACACCAAAAAACAAATCAATAAATTGGCCATTCAATTGATATTTGTGTCCCAATAGAATGCCAATTAAGCAACTATATAAAACAATAAGTTATGCTGGACTATAAGTTATCCTGTGTAGTAAAACCTTTGCACTCAGTTTGTTAAAAATATTTACAGTTTATTTTTATTACAAAAGTCGAAATATTTTTTTTTTATACACATAAAAATTATTCGTACAATATATAAGTAAAAGTATTATTAAATATAGTCCTACAGTTGACATGTTAAATATTCTCTCAGCGATAACACTAAAACACCAAAACACAGCAAACTTCGCCAGTCTCGCAGTCCGTGCCCGGTCTTTGCAGTCCCTGGTTGCAGTATTCCATGCAGGCTCCCATATGTTGTACACACGGCGCTGGTCTGACCGGCACTGCAACGGTAACGGGATGTTGTTGGAGAGGGAGGTGCACAAACACACACACACACACACACGCAGACGCAGGCACAATAACAGGTGAGTGAAACAGAGACAGAGACAGACGATAATCGTTGTTAGTTGATGGAGAGGGAAAACAAAAAGAAGATGAGAAACAATAGATGAGTACATTAAGTAATACCAATCAATTAATTAATATAGGATAATAATTTATCGGAGTGGAATTTAAAGAGGGTGGGGGGGAGTCGGAAATAAGGTTAGGAATCGCGATAAGCGGTTGGATATCTAACTGTGAGATATATTTTAGAGCGTTATAAGCGAAAAAGCCGTAAAGAATCTTTAGTCAAGTAACAGTACTCACACTCATAGCAACATTCGACACCCAGATGCTGACTGGTGGGACAGAGACCCTTATTGCTTGTGGCCAGATTGCAATCGTCGTTGTGCACACAAAGACCTCCAACCAGAACACACTCACGATCATTTGGAAATACACGCACGCCCTGAATCACTATAAGTTGAAGATAGTAGATACACAGTATATAAAGTTTCATTCATCTCTTGGGCGAAATTCTAACAGACTTACTATAGTTATCGGAACCATTATCGTTCACTTCGTTTGTCTCCGTACCCGCACAGACAAATTGCAGCATTATAGCTGACACCAGGCACAGGCCAAGAAGTTTGCTCGTATTTGACATGTTCTGTTTTGTGTGTTTCTTTTCTATTTATTATTAGTTATGGTATTGAATATTGTCACTGCGTGTTTATTTTGTTCAAAAAGTAATCCACACGATAGCACGGTTTGTGTAGCACTGAGCAAGTCTAAATCCGTTCCAGATGCTTTTCAACGAAAAAATAATTGTTGATGTCGAATAGAAAACCATCAAACGCAACGTTGTTTTGCACAACTCGACGAACGATCGGCAAATGAGGCAAAAGAGGCAATAACATAGCCGCAGCCAGAGAGAGTCACAACAACAACAACAACAACCAGAAAATAGATGTGATGAGCACACAAGAGATGAGCAGAGGAGTAGTTCCGGAGACGGGGGTTGCTTTAACAGATAGTGCTATTGTTGAATTGAATGCGGGCTGAACTGAAACTGAGCGCAGTTCAATTGAAGAGCGTGAGAGAAATTAATAATATTGGCGCGTTTGCAAACCACACACACACACACACACACACATACATGAGGAGGAAAACCCACAACGACGAAGACGACAAGCGGCGCATAAAAGATCAGCCGGCAGTAGTTGGCAAGCAGAAGCAACAGCAACAACAAGATTCAATTGAGGCAACCCCCGGAACCCCGGAACCAAAGAACCAAAACATAATTCATTTGATGTATTCACGCGCTCTGAAAAGCACGCCAATAACTTTAATGAATGGGCCATCGAATATTTAGATTTAAGTGTTATTTATGAGTCTTTTGAATTATTGAACACACTAACGATGAGTGTAATGATGGACAGAGAGCTACCCTGTAAAAAATGCATTCTGTTGCACAACTTTGTGATTGTCTTTTTGGGCATTTCTTTGATTACGAGGTATTTTTGTGTTGCCAACGAAAGGCGCCAGCCCATAAAGTAATCAAGAAGTAAGACTTCTTCGTGATTAACCGCATTTGTCGAGGCGTAACGTGATTTAACTGCATTTAATACAAATGATCTGGTTTCGCTCTGCCCAAAGAATATCTCCATAGTATTGTGTTTCTGTTGTGGAAACAATCTGTAGTTGTTATCAGCTGTTATGAATTTTGAGTGCGTGCTTTCTGTCAGCTGAGTTGAATTTATGTTTTTGGACAACAAATTCAATTTTAGCAATATGTGCAAAGGGAGAAAAGAGTAAGTAAATCATGTGCACGTCATGTGATGCTGTGTCCAGAACGTTCTCAATTAAACGAATGGTAAACAAACAAAAAAAACTTCAAAAAGGCGTTGTAAAAGCTTTTGAGTCATATGGCTTTTATAGGTAAAATAGTTAAGTAAATAGTATGTTTCTTTCACTTAAAAAAAAACTATAAATAAACTTGAACAGCACAATCTTAATCGATTCTGACCATGAGATCTCATAATCAGTGTAGTAAGAACGTTCATTGAAAATCCCCGACTTTAGTAATTTTTACTGATAACACATAAGCACGAGTACTTTTTATGTTGAGCACGTTTATTTTTCAATGGAAAATAAATAGAAAACAACAACTTATTGACGTTGTTTTTTATAAAGAAAAATATTCCATTCTACTTAAACACCTGTCAACGATATTTTATCTACTTGAGATGATCTACTTAAAGCTTTATTGTGTGTTTTTGAGTCATTATTGTGAATTGAGGTTTGTGTGTTAAACAAATAGTTGTGTTAAAGTCAAGACAAATGATTTTAAAAAGCATTTAATGCGTTGCTAAATTCTTGTTCTAGTTTTAGTTTTAAAAATCCGTTTCAAAGTATTCAACTGCGTGTTTACACTTTGGGTAACAATTTCACTGCTTGTTTGCACTGCTTGCTACAACGCGCTTGTGTGCACTGCTTATTATCAGCCCTGGTCCGCACAGCTTGATGAGCTGCTTGCTTCAAATCCGGTACATTTTTTAAACCACAACGTGAATCACTTTTCTCTAAACTCTGTGACGAATAAATTAATAATTTAAATCTCACCCCACGCAAAAAACTAAAGACGTATTTGTCATCACTTAAATGAGATAAAATTGTATACATTTTATTAGGTAACAAAATGTTAAATTAATTGCGAACAAAACATAAATGGACCAGTTTCATAAATATGTAAACATATATTATGTCAATCAGTCTTCTTAAGCAATTCTAATTAACTATCAGTAGGGATTACAACTAAATTACATGACAATTGCTACAATACAATTCATAATAATACATTTTCACACTGCACTACAAAATAAACCGTTATGCGACGACGGCATTTTGAATTTGGCACCAGGTGCACGCACAGCAAATATCACAGAGTTGTTATTTACAGTTATTCGGGGCAAACTATGATGCAACTACTATTTTTGCTCCTTTGGCCGCTCATCAATTGTATAAACGCTGGCTGGAACGGCATTAGGCTCATCATTGGCCTTGTTCTCACTGCTAAACGGTATGACAAAGATGCTCGGCTTTGCCGCATGTTGCATCTTGATAACGGTATCATAGCTGGGCGGCGCAAATTCACTGTACGACGGTGACGGTGTGGGCGGTGCCCTCTGTGTCTCGCTGGACATGGCATTTGCCTGTCTGCCACGCATATCCCGGCAACGGCGATCCGAGCAAGCCATCAGCATAAAGAAGGCGGCAAGTGCCAGAAATGTTGCCACATACCACACAATCGTAATTACATCCATTGCAGTCTGCGATAATTCGTTGCTGGTATCGGGTGCTGTACGTAGATAAAGATAATTGGGATTGTTAGTTCAAGTTTAGATGCAATGACGAAAAAAAAACAAATGCAAGATGAAATTCCCTATTCAAAAAATGTTTAAAAAATAGTTACAATGCCGAAAATGATTAAGACATCACACATTTACTTGTAAAACCTTTAAGTATCAAATTTACGGATCTACTGGAAGTGCATGTCAGACAGATTCCCCCAAAACTGGGACCTAACAATGTGTCATTTGATGACGCAAAATTTTTGATTTACCCCAAACGCGTCAGAGTCTTACGAACACTTGAAATAATAGACTAGCAACATTAAATGATTTTGTATTATTAGAACCTGTTTGTTAACCAGTAGTTATTAAGTTGTAACCTTTGACTGCAAATTGGTTTTAAGCGTTTCAATAGAAAATTCCAGCTTGCAATACTTACGATTTTTATAAACAAATATTCGGCTATTATTATTATCCAATTGTTCGGTAAATAGATCCGTCTCCGTTGTATCGTTAACACGCGTTAGATTATATGGCAGCTGTCGTGCAAGAACGTTCTCCAATGTTAACAGATAGGATTGACCATGTGCCGCGGTCGCGTAGAAACTGAATACTGAAATGGTAAAAATACAAAATGTTATAGAGCCAGGCATTATGGTATTACTGATAAAACAAGAAACCAACCTATATCACACACACACACACACACACACAGCAAAGAAATCACAACGCAGAAATGACGATTTTTTTACTAGACGCGATCACATTGATAAGCTATCAGGTAATTTACCATTGAATATGCTTACTATTATTAACAGGCCATTCCCTGTTTTTTTTTTTTTTTTCATTTTCGAGGCGTGGTGTGCAAATTACAAAGACAAATGTGGCTAGAATTTCTATATATAGCGTAAGATTTAAGGCGAAACTTTTTATGATCCAAGCATTTGTACATTAATCATAATAAAGTGATAAATAATTAAGCAATTTGCTTTTGCCACGACATTTCTCTAGCCAATTTCTGATAACAAATGGCGTCGATTTGTCTGTGGCTAATTTTAACACCTGCTCAATTACTGTTGCTAAAGCACTTAGCTTAAAGTTCAAGTTGCAGCGTTAAAACTTGTTGCGAATAAACAAAAACATATTGTTATTATTGGTTGAGTAGCTGGTTTTTGTTTTATAATAATCTATCTTATGCTGCCGGAACATTCGATGAGTTGGCAATTTCACCATTTATCAATTGTCAAATGAAAAGCGCGTGTTGTCAGCTCCATAAATACCTGTACAGTAAACACTTGTACACATGTACATAGTTATCTTTATTGAATGGCACACGGCACAAAATTTAGATAGAACTTCAATCGTTTTTGTCACATTCGATAACCGCCCATTTTTGTTCTCCATTTTTTATCAGGGCTTACACATATTTATGTTGTCCTAGGCTCTTAAAATGCAGCTGTTGTCCATTTTTGTTTTTTCTTAATGTGATTTTTATTGTGCCACTTAGCTTAGATAAAGTTATTTGTTGTTGCGAAATTGTGTCATGCAAACTGAAAAACTTTTAATTTAACTGCATCTTAAATGTTATTTATTATGACAAATACAGCTTTATCTGTATTCATAGCCCAACCTTGAAGTTCTTAAAATATATGTGACACAATATGATTAGTTGAAACAACATTTTTAGATCTTATTTGTAGAACTCAAGTTCTTAAATTAATACAGATATCATCTTTAAATAAAAAACTTAAAGCCCTGAGTCATATAAACACTAAGTTCAAGTGGCACTTCAACATTCTCAAGCTTTCTGCAGCAGACAACTCAAGATCGATGATCGGTTAAGCTTCAGCCATATCATAAGCTCATTAAACAGCGCTAATTATAGAATGCAAAAGCAAGGAGCGGGCTGATAACACAAAGGGCGAGAACAAGAAAAACAAAATTCCACATAAAACAAAACACAAAAAGAAGCTGAATAAACTGTTAATGGCAATTAATGGCAAATACGTGCTACAGTCAAGTTAGATACTTCAACAAACGGTATTTGACAGTGTGGCAACTGTGCAAATTGTTGCCACATCTGTCTTATCTACTTAAGTGTTTATTTTCTACCTTTTCTCTATTCTCCTTATGATCTCTATCTCTATCTCTTTCTATCCCCCTCAGTCGGGTCAGTGGACGCAATTGGCGGTCACGTGCCGTATACTTGATATGACACAGTCTGGCAGCATTTGAATGCGTAATTTCCATCAGTAATTGTGCTGATTACAACTCGAGTCCAATGCCTTCTTGCCTTCTTGTGTGTGTGTGGTGAAATTAGCATAAGCCGTTGCGAAACGGTTAACCGTTTGGCATGTGATTTACAATGGGTCTTTCAATGCCAATCTCAACAATAGTATATAAATTAAGTTATCTTTGTGTCACACGCTTGAGACGATCCTTATCTTTATCTCTTTACGAACTGGCTTATGGCTGCATTCATAAAACAAACAAAAATAAAGTTAAGTTGCTAAACGCTAAATCAGCCATAAAGCTGTTAAACACGTTAATTGTAATGTAAGCCAAATTTTCTTATCAGCTATGTCGTCACTTGGCAACGAGCGCTCGTTTAGTCCATATATTAAAGCTGATATGATAATGCCAAAAAAAAAAAGGCAAACAAGTTCTTAATGCATTAGCCTGTTACCTTTGATATTTTTGACAGGTTGACTTTGAGCCAACTCAATGCATTATCTAGATATGAACTATTATGGTGAAAAAGGTTTTTGTGACGGAAATTTCCCATGCATGTTCTCAATATGAATAATTTAAGTCAAGTACAAAACTATTTACTCTCATTGGCAATAACAATATTTCAATTCGCATGTAATTTTCAATTGCGACCCAACTACAACAACAATGTGAAAAGGTGCACATAATTCAGATGCATGTGTTAATTTGTTTTTAGTTGCATTATTAAGATTATTATCGTGATCTCAGCTAGTGTAAATTGTTTTTTATTGAGACCTTGTTAATATTTATTTATTTTCTTTAAAGTGTATAGTATAAATTTTATATTTTTTACTCACTTGTAATAATTAGCAACATTGTGTGATCTTTCATTGCTGTCGTCATGTTCGTATAAATTTTAGACAATTTTCAAAACACACGCGTTTTGTTTATTTATAATTTACACAAATTGTATTTGATAACAATAAACCAACGTTTCCGCGTTTTTGCTAAATTTTCAACACAATTGACTGCACAATATTCAATAATATCGTTAAAATTGTGTGTGTGTGTGTAAGAATTTTATTAAAAATAAATGTATATCGTTGACTTTTCAATTGAATTTTTAGCTACACGCGCACAACTTTTTGTTTATTGCTTGGCTAGTACGGAGATCCAGTAACGGTTAATGGTGCCAACCCCCGGCTTCGATTCTCCAAGTTCACTGGCACTCTCGACACAACGTGCTGCGAACCCCGCGAAAAAAAAATTGATCTTTCAGGTTCAGGTTTGTATTGACGACTGAGCGCAGCTCTCCAACCAACTCGAGCTGGTATGGATAGTTAGTCGTCCGTTCCTTCCCACCTTTACTTCCACGGCGTTGCCACCCTCGTGTCTGTTTCGTCTCGCTTTTGCTCGTCGCATGAGTCACACACACTCACACGCACACAGTGACAACAACCGGTTGAGTCGCGATCACAGAGTTTTTTTTTTCTTTCTTTTTTCTATGCTTAAAGTAATTTCAACAATTTGCGTTTTATCAGTGCTGCTGTTACTACGCGTAATACGTCTAATTGCACTGCCGCCACTGACCGAAAGCCCAAACAAATGGCTGAAAGCTTAACAACAACAAAAAACAACGAGAACAAACTGCAGCAAATGTCACAGCCGGCAAAGCAAAAACGCAACTGCATAACAAAATTTCTGAGCAAATCATGCTGGTTTACGTCTGCACACTCACACACACAAGCACGCACGCTCTCTTACACACACACACATAACCTGTTGCAACTGTAATTTATAATTATATACCTGCATATGTGTATTTTGCACCATGATGTTTACGCTTTTGTTGTCTCTCTTCTCTTCTTGTTATTTGCACATTTAATTAATTCTGTTTAAAAATAAAAATGCAGAATGAAAGAAAAAAGTATCTCGCGACATTTTAGCCTGATTGTGAACGTTTTTAGGGCGTGTCCCTCCCAAAAGTATTGATAAGGCCTACACACCCACAGACACGCTAATTTATGTTAACGAGAATAATTAAGTTAGAAGTTGAGGTTCTTTAAATACCCTACAAGTTTGTTACCTGGGACTACCGGTTTATATAGAACCCATAGAACCTCCTTATAAACAATTTCCCACATGCAGACCAAACCGCAGAAAACTCACATGAATTTCATAAATTTTTACGCTCTTGACATCACATAGAAACAATCGAGATTTTGCAGTCAGTCATTTGGTGTCTCATATTTATAGCGTGGAAACAGGTTTCTTGATATCACAAATGATTTTTTATACTGAAAGTGGACGCAGCTTAATTAGCGTCAAACATGCAATTGCGTTCTAAACGAGACGACGATTGTTATCTGGCGTCTGAATTGTTCTAGATAAAGAAAAATATATATGTATGTACAAATCAAATTAATGGCCTGATTACCGATTATGACAAGTGGTAATTAAGGCCAAGTACCCACAATTTGGCGTTTGTGCGATTGAGGTAGTTCAGAAGCTAGCCCTGAGCTTGACCATTACAATGGGGTGCGAAAAACCGTCGGACATTGACTTTAAAGATTAAACGTCTTTAAATTAGTATTGTATGTTTTTTATATTAAATGTAATTGATTTACTTTAACACTGGCGTTAAACTTTATCAAGGCAAGTAGCAAATTTTCGAACTTAAAGATTTGCTTAACATTGGCATTGAACACTTTCAAATATGGTTTGTTAACTTCACTAATAAAGTTCAAGTGTTTGTTTGAAAATGTTGCCAATAAGCGTGACAAATTCGAGGTAACTACAAAAAAAAAATACACTTTCCCTTTACGCACTTAACGAACTTTAAAGCCAAAACACAATATGTGGTTATTGACTTCTTTTTTTGGGGCGAGCTTTAAGCTGAATCATTTGGGTTTTGGGCTGTGTGTCACCATGTGATGAAACCAGTTGCCAGATAATTTGCGTATACGAAATAACCGTAATTTGGTACATCCTCATCAATATCAAAACGGTAATTGCTTAGTTTTAACATTTAGTTGATTTATTAATAGTTAATATACGTATATTTCCAGACAAATTGACCGCTAGTTTTGTATGCATGATCGGGTTTTTTTGTTTAGCTGTTACATATTTCGAGTACATACTGTAGCTTACACAATAACATTTACGCTTATGAGTTTTGCATTTAACAATTGACGACACAAGGCCCGTAATAACATAATTTTTGTCTTTTTTCGATTTCACAAAAGCGTGTTTAATATTTAGTTAACTATAATACAGGTACAACTAGATGGAATGCCGCTAAATGTCGTGGATTACCATACATAATAGTATACAGATAAATATATATATCATTGATTAATACTTATATTACAATTAGTTAAATGGATTCTCCAAATTTGCGCTAACTAGCTTTAGTTGTAGTTTACCTTATAATTGATACAATTTGCATTACTAATTGCAGTGAGATTTCATAAGTGTGTTTTTTGTTTTTTGATTTCTACATATTTGAGATTGATTGGATTGTGTAATACACTACAAATTCTTGAACGGCAGCTTGTACATTGAAAAGGGAAACAAACATATATTCGAAAATACTAATACTAATAAACAAAAAAGTGGTTATATACATAACTGATGGTAAAAAACTTAAAAAGAAGGGTTAATCTCTTAGTTACAAAGTTGAGTTGTTGCTATAGTTGGTTGAACTTGATTTGTTAGCTTTTGAACACATTTACTTAAAGTCTTATTATACATATAAAACAATACTCTTAGTTTTGGCCTAAAGCTAAATCGAATATCGAAAACATAAAATCAGCCCTAACACTATAACGAATGTGCATATTTACATATTTGTAATTATCAACAACAATTATCTAACAAGTAATGGAACTGTTACAACAATTGTGCTGCATTTAACGTGAGTTCGAGTTTTGAGTTTAAATTTTAGTTTGAGTTTCTTTTGTTTTTTCTTCTGTTTTTGGCGCCCACCTTTTCTTTTTGGTTTTCCTGTTCTGGCACAAAGCGGAGCATTTTAATTGAGTGAATAATGCAGCCCTTATCTATCCGGAAAAAGCGATTCGTAGCTAGGCGGCAAATCCTTTGGTGTTCCCGGCTGCTGCTGGTGATGATGATGATCCTGCGAAACTGGCGATAAATCATGTGTGATCACGCTATCAAATGACGTTCCTGGAGGCAAATCAATAGTAGGCACGTCCGACTAAAAAAGACACAAATAAAATATATCAAACACACCAAGACAGCTGTCACACATTGTAGTACATACCCGAACACGTCGCTGATTGAAGCGGGCAGCGGATGCTTCATGTGCGTGCTGTTGCACCGTGATGCAGTTCCAATACTTCCAACAAATCCAAACACAAAAGCCAACACCGAGCATTGTGAATATCAGAGATGTGATTGCCGATATGGCCACATTGGTGGTATCGATTTCCTCCTGTGCAATGGCATCGTGGAAGCAGGTGCCCTCATCGCGACACGGAAACATACAGTTAGTGATATTGTCACGCACAAAGTGCCGGGATATGCAAGAGTATGGATCCTTTGGATTGCACAAAAAATCGCCAGGATATTGGCACTCTGAATGAACAGTTAGGACCATGCGCAGCTCCAGTGGTTCGCCAAATATATGACGATCCCTATCGATAAATATATGCACGTGCACATCTCGATCACGCTGATCGAAGACCAAGCGACCCGCTGGGCCATCGATGGAGATATCGGTGCAAATGCGGTTGCTGGGCGAACGATTTCCACTGGTAAACTGAATGTAATCGATGCACTTTTTCGTCACTGGATCGCTGCGGAACTTTAGTCGCGTGATGAGTGTGTAAATGCCACGAGGCGGACGGTCATTGGTTTGCACCCGGAACTGACAGTCGTATTTGATTCTATTCGCCGAATGACCTCCGCCACCGCTGGGCAGCGTCACATTCCAGGTTTGTGTGATTATCGCTCCGGAGTCGTGATCTTCTGTTAGACGCAGCGTTGGATCGCCACGAAATGGTTTGGCCAGAGTATAGATAAGCTTGTCCGAGCATAGATTATCCTGCAGACGCACCACTTTGTAGGAAACAATTGCAGTTGGCGCATAGCACGCAATTGCAAGCGTCAATCTGAACAGCGACCAAACAGAGTATTTACTCATTGTGTTTTTGTTTATTGGCACGTATGCGCTACGTCCTGCGTGCGTGCTATATGTGCGCTAATGTTAATGCAAACATGCACGTTCGTTTCTTCGTTAATTTTTAGTGTAAGTTCTTTAAAATATATTTGACGAATTTTTTGTTGTTTTGCATCTGGGCCAGGGCTGAAAACTGCCAAGGCTAGCCAGGGCTGCGAAATTCAAAGATAATATCGATGTATCGCCTAAGATTATGTGCCATATCGTTTTCTCAATTCAAAAACAATTGCAGCATTTTTGCCGAGCAAAATAAATACCTTTTTTTCAATTTATTTAAACTTAAAATATTTTATATTCTTTGAATTTGCAGTTCAATATTCCAGCTTTAAGTAAGTTATATCAAAAATACCAAAATTAAAAAATTAGTAACGGCGCACTGTTAAAAGAATTGTAGCAAATGTTAAACCATTGCGAGAACACAGCTGGGTATCGATACCCTATTACATTATTTATTACTAGCCACAAAACTGTTGCAGTTACCCGCACATGGGGGGGCAACATTATAGAAAGTTTCTTTTTAAATAAACGCCGGTTGTTCTTTCTGGCGCAAACACCTCGTCCAGCTTATCCAGCAGTGAATCTCGTCTATCTGCACATAGTAGTTGTCGTTTCCGTAACTACATCGTAACATGACTGTTTGGCGTTTCTCGTCTACTTAAAATCCAGCTGAGCTATTTCTAGTCAACCTTAACTGATGGCCACATCGGACTTTGTACTGGGCGGCCTGGCCTCAGTGGGCGCCACATTCTTCACGAACCCCATCGAGGTCATCAAGACGCGCATCCAGCTGCAGGGCGAGCTAGCGGCAAGGGGCTCCTATGTGGAGCCCTACAAAGGAGTTATGCAGGCATTCATTACAGTAGCTAAAAACGATGGCATAAAGGGTCTGCAAAAGGGCCTCGCACCTGCACTCTACTTTCAATTCATTATCAACTCCTTCAGGTAAGAGTAAATGAAGTAAATACTATAAATGTTGCTTTTAACAAGTTTTCTATTTCATCAGACTGAGCATTTACACAACTGCCATGGAGAAGCATTGGATGCATAATAAAAACGGAGATGTATCCTTTGGATTGGGTCTGTGTTGGGGTGCCATTGGCGGTGTTATTGGGAGCTACTTCTCAAGTCCATTTTTTATGGTAAGTCGCTGTACAGGTGAGAGGCTGTTACATAAAGCATGCCATATAATAAGCAGACAAACTTATCTATATGCTTATACTCGTCTTCTATAAAATATCATTTGTGTCATGTGCCTTTAATTTATATGTCTTTGCATACAATGTGATGATTCCATTCCGGCTTAGATAAGACCACAAATTACATTAGCTTTCAACTAGAGATGGGTGCGTGACGCATTTTTCTAATTGTAATAAGCAATTATAGAAATTGAATTTTTTTTTTTAAATCGAAGTTTCCACATTTCAACATTTTTCATGTTGTAATTTTTAAAAATATGTTACATGTATATAGTTTGCAAGTGTGTGTATGCACTTGTTATTTTTTGGCACATTTCCAAAATAATCAATTTCTTCCATAAACATTTAAAAGCCCATGAAATGTTCAATGTCAAGTTCACTTTATCGTTTTTCGCATTTTTATGTTAAATATTCAATTCTAAATATGCTTTAACTAATATCACGATTTTTCCCTCACACAACTCAGGTTAAAACGCAACTACAATCCCAGGCAGCCAAGGAGATCGCTGTTGGCCATCAACATGCCCACAAGTCGATGAGCAGTGCCCTGCAAGAGATTTACAGGACAGGCGGCATCGTTGGCCTCTGGCGTGGATCACTTTCTGCAATGCCCCGAGCTGCTATTGGATCTGGAGCCCAAATAGCCACCTTTGGCAAAACGAAGACGCTGCTCATTGAATATGATCTGGTCACGCAGAAGACACTCAACTCGTTTTGTTCGGCCCTGATTGCTGGCTCGTTTATGTCGGTGGCCATAACGCCACCGGATGTGATTAGTACGCGTCTGTACAATCAGGGCTTAGATGCGGAGGGTCGGGGTCTTAAATACAAGGGCTATGTGGACTGTATTCTAAAGATCCTGCGTACGGAGGGCATCTATGGTATGTATAAGGGCTTTTGGCCCAACTATCTGCGTATCGCACCACACTCCACCCTAGTGCTGTTGTTCTTTGACGAACTGATCGCATTGCGGGAGAAGTACAATCTTCGGGTCTGAGTTAAATGTACTCACAGCGCCAGAACTAGTCTCAGTGCTGTGTACTAGTCTTCGTTGTCTAATCTTAAGTACAAATTTCGTTAGATAGTTGTTGCTAGTTTTGTTAACAATAAATGCTCACCAAAGAGTACTCCATTCCCTGAATCCAAACTCCCTCAACTCAAAATGTAGCTTAGTATCGATACCTATAATTGTGCCTTAACGAGTGGTTTTTGTTATGTATGGTTAAGATTTGTAGGATGGAATATTGTTTTTAGTTTGCTCAAATCAAAACCTCTCTCAAATACTTAATCATACAAAGTATGGGCTGTTTGCTAAGCTGAAAGTATACCTGTAGTTAGTTAATGTAACTGTGCGATACTTTTATTAAATAAAAATGCGTTATTTTGTTTGTATTTGATATAGTTTTTTAATTTTATATATATAAGCATTTGTAAATGAAAAGCAAGCTTACAAATTTTAATATACCCAGTCATATACTTTTAATGCGTATAGATAAGCCATTAAAAAGCATTGGAAATTGATAAGCTACTTGTTTGGAAAATTTTGAACTGCGCTGCGTGCTTAAATTTGCATCGCTTGAAGTTGGAAGCTGCTAACGCAAAATTGAGCCGTAGTGGCGGTCGTTCGATTATTCGCACTATCGACAGTGTAAACAGAAATCGAAAAACTTAAAGAACATTCATGATACTAGTCGGCAACGCACATTAAATCAACTGCTTTCTGAAATTTATATGTAATAATGGCTGCCCAATTATCATTTGTGACGCAGTTGTTTGAGAACTACAAGGAAACAGTCGACAAATCGCTGCGCGATGCAACTAAACCATGGACAAAACCCTTTGAGATGTTGGAGCAGCGTACTGGCATCGACAGAGCAAAGATATTTTTCGGTGAGTTGTCCTAAGAGTCCAGCCAATAACTTTATTGTCCTTCACAAACGATGAGCATGCCTCAATGACCCCACCGCCCGCCTAATGCATAATACGTGGCTACGCAGAGTGACTAAGAGGAATTTTGTGACACTTATAAATAGCAGCCGCAACCTGTTATAATGTGTAGTAAGGCGTACATGTCATGCGGGCGCCAAAATAGGTGATTATTCGCCAGAGGCTTAATAGTTGTTCACAATTGCTATACTAGAGTAGCAGGCTGCCTTTAATACTGTGTGAATTGCATACTTTTTTCAGCTCCAACTAACAACACACACACACACACACACAATTGGACGCACTCACTCTGCTCTCACTCTCTTCTACACACATATGTACTTGTGTGTAATATTTTTCCATAAACGTTTTGTGTTTTCTTTTGTTTACTTCACATTCAACATCTCTGCGTGTAGTAGCGTAATTTCTGCCCGTTGCGGCGCACATTTTATAACTCCCAGGGGCAATATAAAATTATAGAAACGTACACTTCTAATTAAATAATCCAAAGGCCAAGCTCAGCTTCGACTTTGTGCTTTCGTGGCGTTTTTGTACACGTGTGTGAATAGACTTGGGGTCAGGTGTGCCCACAGCCATACCTGTATGTGTGTGCACATACATGTGTATTAAGTGTGAGTGTTATGTTTTAAAAGCTCAATCGAGATTGTGATAAAAGCCTTTAATGTGGCTTTGGGATTATATGATGGAAATAAAACAAAGACAGGCGGCACGTCGCAATGTCAGAGTTCCAATTGTCTACATAGGCTCAGGTGAGTGAGTTGCCACTGTGTGTACGTATGTGTGTGTGTGTGTTGGAGCTGTATGCGTGAATCAGCGGCGCTTGTTGTTCATCTGTCGGCACCTTCATATCTATCCACGGGTACAGTAGTATAAAGAGCGCGCAATCAATTGGTAGAGACTGTGACGTCACAGACGATAATTCAGTTCGATAAAATTATCAATTATGCGTCTCCAACGTTTGTCCGCTCGGCCGGGCATGTAATGCAACACTGGCCGCTGGGTCTCGAAATCTCTGATCATAGAAAAATTGCATACGTAGTGCAATGTTTGTAATAAGTGTCAACTCATGACAAGAGCTAAAAGGTTAATAATAGCCACACGGGCAAACGGTACGAAGCCTGCAAAAAGGGCAATTGTGTTTGAATTAATCCACATGCAACATCTGCATTCGGAGATCAGAGATCATGGCGTTTGAGTTGTTGGAAGCAAAACTTATTGAGATTTTCCAAGACAATACTATTGTGCGCTATGGTCAGGTTACCTTATATACAAACGATATTTAACAACTTGGTAAAATATTTATTAATCATATTCTTTATATTGTAATTTGCAGGTGCTGTCATATTATGTGCTCTGTATTTGATATTCGGCTATGGCGCTCAGCTCTTGTGCAACATTATTGGCGTCATGTATCCGGCGTATGTGTCCATCCATGCCATTGAGTCCAGCACCAAGTTGGACGACACCAAGTGGCTGACCTACTGGGTCACCTTTGGCATCTTTACGGTTATTGAGTTCTTTTCCCATGTGCTAACCCACATTATACCTTGTTATTGGCTGCTGAAAGTGAGTTTTGTGTTTTTAACTAAACTAGAACAGTTTATTTAATATGGTTTTCCAATTTTGCTCAGTGCGGCTTCCTCATTTGGTGCATGCTGCCCATGGAGAAGAATGGCTCCGTGATCATCTACCACAAGCTAGTGCGACCTTACTTCCTTAAGCATCATGCTTGTAAGTGGTTATTATAGATAATCCATAAATCAAATTCTAAAACTTTACTATTACTTTTTTACAGCCGTTGACAAGATAATCGATGATGGCATGAAGAAGGCCGGCAATGTGCTTAAGAATGATTAAAGATGCAATTCTCACTCACCACATCAATAACTTCCTTAAGCATTTTGTAGCTTCCGCATCCGCTGTAGGGAGACTGTCACGCAAAATTTATTGCTTCTATTCACGGGTTGTTTATTAATTTTTAAATTTGTACTTGATTGTTGTTAGGGCGCATGCCACATGGTTTTCCAAAACCCATAATTAATGATTACTGATTATGATATGATAACATCATGGATTAGATGTGTTTTTAGTGAAATCTCGGCTTGTTACACATAAATTGAAAAAAATCAACGACTATTTATTGAGTACTTTAATTATTAATAATGCAACCCTACGCCGTCTCGGCCTTCTTGGTAGTTTCAGCCTCTGCTGCTGCCGCCGCAGCTGATCTCCGATTGCGCCAGGCGGTCATATAGGTACGCGGATGCACGGGCAGCAATCCGGAGATGCCCAACAGCTCTGCCGCCGGCTCGGACAGGTGAGCACCTTTCCCTAGCCAGAAACGTATGCGTTCTGTGTTGAGAGCTACCAAGCGTTCATTTGACTCGTTCGGCAGGGGATCATAGGAGCCCACTTGCTCAATAACAGGCTGATGTTGGTTCTTGCGGCGCTGTAATTATTGTTTTTATATAAAATAGATAATTGCAACCGTTTTAAATGTCGCACTTACCTCCATAACAACAATGTGATAGAATGGTCGATTGGTACAGCCAAGACGCACAAAGCGAATGATTTTGGCCGAGTGTTTGTAGAAGCGACCAATGCCGCTAGCTGGTGATAAGGACATTTTACTATCAATTCAAAACTTTAACAAAAAGAAAATGTGTTATGAAAACAGACTGAGGTACAGTTCATATCGATAAGTTATCAACGGACTATCGATTAATGGACCATGTAAATGAATAAATCTTAACAACATCCCTTGATTAATAACATCGTTAGTAACAATGCCGCCCTTGAACAGGACATCAACGTAAGGAATCGAAATTCGTGCTGTAAAACGCAGTTGGTTAATTTTAAAAATACTGTGCCAATGCAACTCTGTGTTATGCGCACTGGGTGTGCACACACTGGTCTCTCATGCAAAATGGCGTCAGCAGTCGAACACGAACACTAAGGAATTTTTCAGTGGTGTCTGTGTCTGTGAATTTATATTGGGGGTAAAAAAAACTGTGCATTATTTTGTTTATAAATTTAATTGCAAATACGTCACATTAATACATAGCGCGTACACACACCAACACATATAAATTTATAAGTGCGCTTATCAATGAAACGAATTTGAGGCATCAGCAGCAGCAAGAAGCACGCCAACGCCAACGAAGTGAATTTTTCGAGGGAACGGAAAAAAATGGCGCCCGCCTAGCCACAGAAGCAAGTTGACTTTCTTTTCGGTGTGTGTAGTTCGTCGCCGCACTCGTCGCTCGTTTTCGTCGCATATTTGTCGCGATAAAAAAAAGTGAAAAAAAGAGAGAAATATTGCAAATTGCATCTAAACGCGTCGTTGACGCACAGCAGGAGGCTAGTAGTTTGTACGTGCTTTTGTATAAATACATACATATACATATAATACAAATACAAGCAACAGAAAAGTGCAATTACATTTGCGTTTGGAAATTTTGCGCTTTTTTCTCTTTCGCCTCCCCCCTTTTTCTGCTTTTGCTTCATTATAATGTGCGCTGCACAGAGCAATCCGCCGCCCTTCGGCTACACTTGGGGCTTTGCAGACAACGGCAACCGTGCCGCAGAATCAGTTTTGGAGATATCGCCAAATATTAACTACACTGTCAGTGGGGAATCGGTAAGTGGAGCCTCAAATTTGTATGTATACATAGATTTTCCTTGGTTGCATATTACCAATTTTTTTTTTTTGTATTCCTTTTCATTTGTTTTTCTTACATCGAATGCGAGTGCTTTTGCAAGTGCAAGCTGCTTTACTAAATAACCAATCGACCCAACGAGCTAGCTAGCGGCAAACCCCCCGCCACCCACGTAATAATGTTGCTGTTGCTTTCCCACAGCGAATCGTGTTGTGTCTTCTTACCGCTCTCCCCCTTTGTACGTTGTTGATTCCTTAACAACAGCGCCACATACACACACGCATACTAATTAGTGATGGTCACATGACATGGTCGTGAGGGCAATTATCACGAAAAATATTAAATTCATGTACTCTGTAGACTATACAATATATCAAGGAATATAAATGTAGAATGTTCTTAAGTTTCCAAAAAGAATAGACCATTAAACATTAGTTTATAAAGCTTGTTATAAAAATAATGGTATAATTTTCATTAAATGTAAAATAATCGGCTCTTGGGCGACAAGCCTATATTTCATGCTCCCATCTCTAATACAGATACAGCTACGTCGTTTGCTCGCTCGCTCACTCGCTGGTTTGCCACGCTGTATGTATAAGTGCATCGGCCATATATATGTATACTTACGTAGGTATGCAGGGTTGTACGCGTGTATGTATACATGTACGTCGTACGATATACATACATAAATACGTACGTGAAGGCCCAAATACAAGAAAAAAACAGCTACATATACTTTTATGTAACTGCGTTGGTCATGCGAATGCGAGCGAGTGTGTTAGAATTCTTTTACCATACATCTATACGAAATTTTTTCGTTTCCATTTCATTCGTAAACATTCATAATTTGGTATTTGTAAAAGTTATGCGTACGTATGTTATGTATGTCGTATGCATGTATGTATCTTGTTTTGTCTGTATGAAAACAAACAAAAATACGCACGTTGCGCTGCACACGCGGTGGCAGCTGATTGCAATGTTACTCCCATTCCTCATTCCAATGATAACGACATTTTAATTACATTTACCTATCATATATTAATAATTAAACGTGTGGCGGAGCGAAAGCTACAGTCTCGCTTTGCCAAAAGCAATCGAATGGAAATCGATAAAAATAGGCATTATTTTCTATTAATATAAATAATTTATAGTACATCTATTGCATATTGGTTTTTAATCATATACTTTTGTTTTTTTTTTTTTGTTCATTTTTTTGCGTTCAGTTTGTTTTTGTTCATCAATCTTGTTATACAATTGGCAGTACCTTTTTGCTTTGGCATGAGAGTGCAACCCTATTTCGCTGCATTACTGCCTGCCTCTGCGCACGATTGTGAATACTAAACACACAGACAGCATACACATGCAAAGATGTTTCGTTGTGTTTGAATTCGCCGTGATGTGCTGGCCACCATTTTGTGTGCATGTGTGTGTGTGTCAGTCAGTCAGTCAATTCGCCGTTCGTTGAATATTCAACACAAACACACGCCCAACGCACGCACACCTTTAAAAAAAACGACGCTCTCCCTCTCATTGACGCATACACGCCCAGCTTGCGCGTGATGGTGTGCGTGTGATGCGTGCGTGTGTTTTGATTACACTTGCTTACGTTTTGGCGCTCAACAAACTGTCAAAAGTCCAATTGCACACACAACTCGAACGCAGTGGGGAAAAAAGCGCGCGCTTTGCTGCCATCGTTTGTATGCTATTCTTCTTGTTCTTCTTCTGCTGCTGCTGTCGCTGTCATCACCGCCACCGCCACCGCTGCTTGCTGCTTCCCTTTCATTTGGTATTGTGTTTCTTTTATCAACTGTTGCCCCGCCGCTGCGCAGGTGTAGCGTGTCAATAAGACAAAATGAACAACAACAAGACAAAACAATAAAAACAAGAAAGCTCAACATTAAGCACATATGACTATAAACCAATTGCAGTGGCAACTGTACTTTTTGTACTAATCATTAGCATAGAACTAGTTAAATAACCTAACCAAAAACTATTTTATATTGGACTAATTAAAAAAAAAACACCACTGTTTTGCAAAAGGCGATCAGTGTTGAACAACGCTGAATTAAACATTGCACTTGCATTTCCTGTAATCAGTTCGGTATTTGGGGACAAATCAATCAATCAACCAACCAAACAAAACTAACAACAGACATTGAACAATAAATCAAGCATATCAAAACAAAGAAGAAAATCAAGTTAAAGAATAACTATCATAATAACAACATCCATCATCATTCAAACGTTTATGTGAGAGTTTGTGCCGAGTCCAAGACTGAGTAATAAAACTGAAAAAAACAATGTGTACACACCCATTTTAGATGCCCTATCTGTTATCCACGGATGGATCATTGGCCGTACAAAAGGATGTTAAGGGTGCACTCTCCAGCAATAAGGGCAATGTCGTTCGTCGCATGTTCGTGGTGAACGATTCCTCATTTGCGCCCGGAACACAAAGGTGCGTTTTCAAAAGACAAAATCAAAAAAAAAAAAAAAAAAAAAAAAGTAAACAATAATCCATAAATCAAGTAAAAGCTTTAATGAAGCCCAAGTTTATTTCTGGTCTGCTTCGATGTTGTGTCTCTCTGTTCTTTCTCTATCTCTATCTCTTAATCTATCCATTCACAGAGTAATTACCACAGGCTCCGCATCGACGGTGGTCAAAAAACAGGACTCTGGTCAGCAGGTGTTGAGCATAAATTCGCTCGATAAGAACTGTAAGTGGTTTTGTCGATAACAATTCTGTTTGACAATTCAAATATTAGTGTTGCACGCGTTGTTGATGTGTTGTAATCGATCGTGTGATTATCGATTAATCATTTTGGGACGTTTTATCCTCTCGCTAATCGATTGTTCTCTCTCTCTCTCTCTTTCTCCCTTTCTCCGTCTATCTCTCTCCACTCGCTACTCGCTACTGTCCGCTCGCTCGCTGTAAATTACCACCCCAAAAAAAAAAAAAAAATGTTAAATCCACTTTTTCTTCGTCTGAATCTCTCTCTGTGTCTGTTGTCGCTGTTTGTCGTTCTATTTGTGTATTGCTGTCACTGGCATTATCACCCATAAACCAACCCATCCACCCATCACAATCCTTTCATGCTCTCCACCCACCATCCCCCCCTCACTTCTCATTCACTCACTCACTAACATTTAAATAACGGCGGCGGGCGGCTGTGGCGCATTAGATCTTTTGGTTGATCAGGCAACAGCGGCAGCAGCTGCAGCTGCAGCAGCGGGCGGAGGTGATCCGGGGGCACATCATCATACATTGACAAATGGCAGCATTGTTGATGCCAAAACTGGACAAACTGTATTGACATCGGCGGGCGCTGCGGCGGCCAAGTCGCATTTTAGCTCAATTGGTGCACTGCATCTCACGCAAGAGGAGTGCAATGAGATCCTAATTAAGCGCGCCATTGCAGCCGGCCACGGCCATCACCATCAGACGCACACAATCACCGCTAGCGACGGATCGCACCACCATCATTCGGCGCATGGCGCGACACCAAGTAAGCATCTCAAATCTGTGTTGTGTTTCTCTCCTCCCTCCTCCTACTTCTTCCTCCTACAAATCTCTCCTCAATTTTGCTCTACACTCTCTCTTTGGCACTGGTACTGGTATTCGGTTCTCGTTGCTTTCCCATTGCGTTACAGTTACAGTTACCGTTACCGTTACCGTTACGATTGCATTACGATACTTTTTTTTTTGTTTTTGTTTTTTCTGTTCCTTTTTTCTTTATTTTCGAATAATGCTTTTGATTTTTGTTTTCCTTTGATTTGCATTGAGTTTTTGCGTTAAGTTCGTACTTTTGATTTTCTTTTTTGTGTTTTTCTTCTCTTTTATTTTTGATATCTTCCTTTTGGAAATCCATTTGGTTATTGTTCCGTTGGCGGTGCAACAACACTCTTAGGTGACATACTTCCTGGTATTTCAGTTCAAGTACAGAAAGTAATACAAGGACTCGAAGAGAACGAGGACTCGCAGGGCGACGCACCCAACTTAAAGTTGGAGCCAGGCACATTAGAATTGTCCCCAAAGACCGAACTACAGGAATCAATGCATTTCAGCGAAGTAAGCCCAACATTTATGTTACACATAAAAACACAAATACACACCAAAACATAAAAACAATTACAAACAAAACATATATATATAAAAATCGTATATATAATTTGAACCCCCAAATCGATCAGTAATCAATGTGTCTGTTTCTTTCTTTCTCTATCTCTCTCTCTCTTCATTATTGTGGTTGGAACTTGTAGACCGACGCCACCATCAAAAAGGAGCGCCCGTACAGTTGTGACGAGTGCGGCAAATCCTTTCTGCTCAAACATCATTTGACAACACACGCACGCGTGCACACAGGTGGTTGTTCTTGTTCCTAGCACATAACCCCTCCGACAACGAGCAGGTCTAATCGAATCAGGACTTTCTTTTGCAGGCGAACGACCACACATTTGCACCCATTGCGGTAAGAGTTTTGCACACAAACACTGTCTAAATACGCATCTGCTGTTGCATTCTACGGATCGGCCATATCAGTGTCAAGAGTGCAAGAAGAGTTTTACGCTTAAGCATCATTTGTTAACGCATTCGCGCGTCCATAGCCGCGAGCGGCCATTCGTTTGCCAGGAGTGCGGACGTGCATTTCCCCTCAAGCGTCATCTGGTGACGCACAGTAAATTTCACGCCGGCGAACGTCCCTACGTCTGCGAGGAATGCGGTGAAAGTTTCGCACAGGAAAACCATCTTATTATGCACTCGCGGTAAGTCTTTACAAAATTGAGAAACAGCGCGCAAAACAAATTGATTAATCAATTGAAATTACTTTGC
Organism: Scaptomyza hsui; assembly: GCA_018152825.1. Lineage (NCBI taxonomy): Eukaryota > Metazoa > Arthropoda > Insecta > Diptera > Drosophilidae > Scaptomyza > Scaptomyza hsui. Next base: position 11,561,442 of record JAECXO010000002.1, read on the forward strand.
AGCTTTCATGGTTCATTGAATCCATTTGTTTGTGCTGACTGCGGTGCCTCGTTTCCACGCAAATTTCAACTGGTTAATCACGGACGTATACACGGCAAGATACCACACTCCTGCACAGTTTGTGGCAAAGAATTTCTACAAAAGCGCACACTAGTTTCCCACATGAGGTAGGCGACCTTGTTTGTTTTTTTTTTTGCGTCATCAACTTAAACTCGAGCTAATTTCGTTTGTTTTAGGCGCGTACATACCGGCGAGCAGGCGCATCCCTGCGTGAGCTGTGGCGAAGGCTTCCTCACCAAAGCGGAACTGCATCAGCATGTGCGTGCGGCGCACAATGGCGTCAATCCCAATACAAGCAGCGCTACCATAATAGCCAATCAACAGGTATATGCGAGATCAAGTTATAAGCCAAGCATCAAATTTAATTAAATTGAAACCTAAGCAGATACAGCAACCGCATCATCATCCCGGACATCCGCAGACCATCACCGTTGTCAGCAATCCAGCTAACTCGACGCTGCTCACCGTTTCCACAACCGATGCGAACGGCGTGGCGCGTCCACAATTTGTTTGCCGGTATGTGGTCTATAAATAATTTTACTGGAGGATTTGACTAATAAATTGTACTTGCAGCGAATGTGGCAGCGCCTTTAATAGCCGAGAGGCACTCGCTTTGCACTTGCGACTGCATACGGGCGACAAGAGTCTGATGACCGATTTGTGCGCCTTGACAGCAGCGCTGCCGGGACACTTTTTGAGTACGGCAGGCTTAAATCCGGGCACGGTTGTCACGGCAAATCCGAATCTGGTCGGACAGAGTCCAGTGCCGGTGCAAATCATATCATCGACCGGTCAGGTGATGTCACAGACCACGCTGGTGCAGGCCGCCAATTCGACACATCCGCAAGCGGTTGTCACAGCGGTGCCCACAATGCCCCTACACAGCAACCATAATCTGCAGCACGTCCAGCAGCAACAGCAGCAGCAGCAACATGTTGTCACCGTTTCGCCGGCCAACAAGCCCAAATCGCATTTCTGCGTCAGCTGCGGCAAAGGCTTCGCCGCCAAGCACGGTCTCATGCAGCACAATCGCAGGCATCCAAATGGCGGCTGCACGGTGCGCACCCATGTCTGCGAGTGTGGAAAGGCATTCTTCCAGAAGAATCATCTGATGCTGCATCAGCGCCAGCATTTGGAAACAAAGCCAGCAATATCGCAGCAACAGGTATGCTAAGTGCCCAGCCTAAGTCTAAGTTCCCGACTCTTTTTCCCAGCCCCCCCCACACCTAGTTTTGATTGTTTTTCCAATAAAACATATGCTATAAAGGCTTTTGTGTCGGTCTGTTGAGAACTTAACTATTTTCGGGCTTAACTTCTCTCTCAGTTCTTAATTCTATTCAATATTAACTTAGCTTAAACATTACATAAATCATGCACAACCTTTTGTATTGCGTTATTTAATGTTTTTTTTTTTTTTTTTTGAATAATCAATCTTCCTCTGTAAACCAATACAAATCACAAAATGAAAAAACATTTAAAAACAATCACGAAATGATAATTGCATTACATCTTTTTATATAACTTCGAATACTTGCAGCTTGTTGTACCAACTACTTCTTACTAAAATAAACAAAATAAAATACAATAAACAAATACGATCCAAACGATCAAATGAACAATAATAAATGCTAGAGAAAACTACTTACACACACACGCATAATATTCACATCAAATATTCAAAATTCGTAAACAAAATCTTGTTTGTGTGTGTGTAACTGGCTCCAAATAATTGATAAACCAATAATGAAAAAAACCATATAAAGAAAAATAATAAAATAGATCAAAAATACTACATTACAAAATTCGTTGTAATACGCGTGTACGCAAAAAAGGCTTCGCTGTGCGCGTTTTAGGTGTGTATACAAAACAAAAAACAAAATATTCCAAATTTATGGCTTACTGTCATTAAACAAATATTATATATGTATAGTGCTTACGTCTTATTGTCTTGTGTATTTAGTAATATATGTTATGTATGTCGTTTTTCAACTACTTTCTTTTATTGGTTCTCTTGTGAATTGCGTGTCTTCTGTGCCTGTTTCTTCTCTCTTTTATATCTTTTGTATTTTTGTCAAACTTTTCTCCCGTCTTCTGTTCTAATTTGTATATGTTTTTTACCCTCATTTTCAATCAAAAACTACAACAAAATGATAGCTCCTCTTAACATAATTTTTGATTGAGCTTAATATTAGTTTAGTTTAAACATTTTTTGGTTAATGCATAGAAAGTGAGATTGTGAGTGAGAAAAGTTTCAAGTTCGTGTGATTCTATAAAAAGTTATGCTAATGTTTTGAACTTGCACATTTTTACAGGAGGCCGATGTGCAACAGCAGCAACAACAACAACAGCAACAACAAGCAGCCGCTGCAGCTGCCGCCGCTGGACAACAAGCACAGGTTGAGGTTCAAATATTGCCCGGAGGACATGCCAAGGTCATCAAATATGAGATCTGCCGGAATGTCCTACAGGAGGAGCAGTCGTCCCAACAGCAGCAGCAACAACAACAACAGCAGGGATCGATGCATACGGATTAATGTGAAAGAAAGAAAAAAAATAGTGGAAGCTGATGAACATTATTTTTTTATAAAAGCGCCGTACATTTTTGAGCATTTTTGTTTTTTGTAAATAAACACAGAGCCAATGTGCAATTGCAATTGCGGAAGGCGTTAGATTGCTTCCCACGCAATAACCACAATCCACAACACAAACACACATACATATGTACACCCACCCATGCACACACACACCTATACCTATACATAAATATAAATTACACATGTACACGAACACGCAACAGCTAAAAGTGAAAGAGAGAGATCCTTGAGCATATAATAAGTAATAAGCGATTCCCTTAGTTTGTATTCATTTAGTTATCGTTTAGCTATTAAAAAAGTACACCTAAATAGTTAACTAGCATTACTACCAAACAAATACATAGATACAAACATTTTTACATCAACACAACAATTATACACAATACAAAATTAATATGTAACTATAAACTGTAAACACACTCTCCTGTTACATTTTTTTCGTGATGCCTTGGGTCGCATCTAAAACAAGAACCTCGTCTTAAGTTGCAAAAGTTTTTACCTAAATAATTTCTAAATTGAAACCTTTTTTAAACATAAATTTATGTAAACACACACGTATATAAATAATTATATATATAGATTGCCTAACTGTAAACTGTGTATACATATTAACAAAAGAAATAAATAAGTATAACAACAACTACGTTTAGTTCTAGGCACGCTAATAAATAATAATAATAATAATAAATACGTAAATTAGCAAAGAGCACTCAGCGTCTCGATCATGTTTGTTGGTGGCGTGATCGTGGGCGTTTATGTCCAACACACAGTCGAACATTTCAAGCTTGTAAATAAATAAACAAAAATCAGTAAAGTTAAAGCTGAACATGCAACATGCAACTACAACTAGAACTTAAGTCAATAAAGAAAACAGGTCTAAAACAAAAAGGAAAAACATATTTTATGTAAAGCCGGTTCGATTTGGCGCCCACGCTGTGAGCGAGACTTTGAGTAGGTGCCTGGCACAAAATAACTAAAGAATACTATAACAAGAAAAATTTTGAAAACAGAACAGACAGCAAAAAGCAGTGGGAAAAAGAAAGTTGAAAGCAAAGGAAATATATATATATTTAAACATAAAAATATAGCAATAAGTAACGTTAGTTGTATAACAAAATGGTAGACAACACACACACACACCCACAAATAAAGCAAAAAATAAAGAGCAATTAGTTTATTAGACAGACACACATACAAACAGCCTCACCCACGCAGTTGCAGTTCCATCAATCAATGCACGCTTTTTGTGGCAAAAAAAAAAAAAAATGGAAAAAGAGAAGACGAAAAAAAAACACAAAACAACATTTATTATCAAAATTGTATAAAAAATATATATATATATTATAACAAACAAAAAAACCCTTATACCTTAAACTTAGGAGAGTGCGTTATAAATGAATGCAAGAAAAAGAAAAGTAAATCGATAAAAATAATCCGATAAATAGATGAGCGTAATATTAAGCATATATTTTAATATGTAAGCCTTAAAGAAAATACGACTATGAATAATAAAAACAAGAATGTGTAACTGTAAATATGAATATTTTAAATTAATTATTTTCATATGTGGAGTGTTAAAAGTAATTGGTTAGAAAATATATGTGCTCTTAGCTTAAGAGTTCGGCCCTAAGCCGAGCTCCCAGGGACACTTAAGAGAACCCTCGGCTGGTTGCCAACTCTCTTCACTTTTTTCATTGTTTTGAAGCTTCTATGTATTTCATGCTCAGTGGTCACAAATTATTTGCAAAAAAAAAAGGTGAACAACACAAAAACCGATTAGAAAAATGTATTCTATTTATCAGATAGCGCAACAGTAACCCAAGGCCACACTTTCCATATGAAATTATTGCCAAAAAATGCTGAGCTTTGCACAGTTTCGAGTTGGTCGCCAATGTATTAATAATTTATTAATAGCATTGCTGATTAAACAAACAAACAAAACCATATTCTGTTGTGAGTCAATGAAATTGCATAGTGAATCAGTTGGCTGAGTACAGAGTTCTGTTTAAGCCCATACAGGGAAGATACTGTTGAGCATTCCATGCCTTAGTTTAATTATTATTACCATGTTGTTTTGCTTGGCAAAGCAAACTAGTTTGGCCAAAGCGAGTTCTCTCTCTTCAAGTAAATCGGTCCGTAAAAAATAATATACTCAAGAATTTCACACAGCTTATACATGTAGAATGTTTAGTTAGATAAGATACACGTACAGTTTGTTGTGCGATAAAAAACAGAAATGTTTAGCATTTTTATTAGCTATACCCATTAAGTGAATGTGGAAAGGGTATGAAAGGAAAGAGTTTAACAGGGTATTTCTTAGCTTACTACTTGGATTTTGGGTGTTAATTATCATTTTGACTGTATATAAAAAATAATTAGCGTTAATTTTACATGAAGTCACGAAGCAACTAGCCAAAAACCTTTAAGCCAGACCATATGGCCCATATGAGCTTAAAAAAAGAGCACGTAGCAAATGTTTTTAGCATTCAAAGTGCTTAATATCCGCACTTCTCATTCATAATGTCACTGTTCTCTAATTGCTTATGTTTTCTTGCAGGTAAATTACTAAAGTATTTTAAAGTTTTCTGAAATTATTGTACAAATACGTGCGGCGCTGCAGGGATTATTACATCATTCGAACAGGAGAGAAACGGGCCGTAAATTATGCATGGAATTGTGTGTTTGCCCTAAAAGTGCATTGCCTGACAAGTGTAAGGCCAAAAAATGTTTTGGGCAGCTGCCATATAAGGGTCTGACATGGACTCCTTTACCTTGATATCAGTTTTTTTTTTTCTTTGTTACTCTGACATTAAATTAAAATTAATTGAGCTTGTGAGCAAGTGGCATATAAATTTTCATGTTCGCCTTCATTGCTGAATTTCAATTTCAATTCCATGGAAAATCCGTGACACGGCACAAAAGATGTCATCATCTAACTTCAACAGTGCTTGTTTTGTGGTTGCTCATTAATTGCACAAATATTCGGAATATTCTAAATTGGCAAATGCACCAGATTCCAACTGGTTCCAGTTGTGCATACCATGTTAAAATTTTATACATTTGGGGTTGCTTTAACTGTGCTTTGAATTTGTAATTTTTTGCGACCACAGTGCGACTTTTTTTTATACACTTAAGAGTGTTTGTGTTTTTTCGGCTTTTATTTTAATATCTACTTTGGTTTATGTGTGTGTGTGTTTGTCTTGGGGCAGCAAACAAGTTTTGATTGCTGGCAAGCAAAAAAAAAATATGTCTTGACTGGTGACGTCATAAGTTGAGAGTCGTTTGTGAATTAAGCAACAATTGAATTTAGTTTTCTTGTCTAGATTTTTTGGAGGCCGTATCGTTTAAACCTGGTCTCTCTGTCTGCTATATAGTACATCTATTCTATATATATTATAAGCTGAAAGCTCTTTTTATGGACAAAGCATAAAGTTTTTTATTTTATTATTTGTGCAACACCCACCTAAGGCCGTTATAAATCAATTGAGCAATAAAACTCAGCATCAATTCTCTCTTTCTGATGCATATTTTGAATAAATCTTTGAAGTCTACTGTTATTGGAGCTGAGTTATAAGCACGGATGCGCCCACGTAGCGTTAAGCTAGACATTCGAAAAGTTTATATGCAAAAACTGGCTGCTGACTAATTCTCAGTGTCACATACTACATACATGTATTAACATTTTAATTGTGCATCCATCCGCCAGACACACAACAACGACAACGACGACGACGACGACGACTGTTGGCCAATTTTGGTATGTGCGCTAATTTTGTTTTGGACCGTTCTGGAGATCGGATCGAAGCTCTCGTACGCCGGCGTGTGAGTGAGAAAGGAAGAGCTATGATGGGTAGTGTGAGCGTGAGCAGTAACAAAAAACGCCGCTGGTGATCATCAAGCAGCTGTTTGTTTTGGCCACTTTCGAATTGTTGGTTGTATTGTTTTTATTGGCTTATTGAACTCGCTGCGTGGCAAAAAAAATAATAATAAAATAACAGTCGGCGAGCGTGTCTCCCCAAGTAACCTACGCAATTTACTTTTTGTAACTTTTATACTCTCTAACCACACACACACACACACAGATACACTTGGGCAGCACACATAACTCAAATGGCAACCTACGCGACGACGGCGTCGCTGCTTTGCCTCAGTTCGGTCTGATCTGGCCTGGCTTTTTTGCCTTTTGCGAAGGCGAAGTCGAAGCTCTGTGCGCTCTGCCCTCTCGCTCGCACGCACGCAGCGGCGTGCAAAGCTTCCAACGCTTTGGAGCAAAACCCACGAGCGCTGCTGCTGCCGCTGCTGAGCTGAGCTGCGCTGCGCTGCTTTTTATTTTGGCTGGCATAGCGCAACAGATACGGTCGAAAGCGATTCCAGACAACGGCAACGGTGATCAGTACGTTTTGAGTTGTGCTTCGCGACGGTTGTTGATCTTTTTGACTGCTCCACGAAAACGAATAATATTATGTGCATATACAACGACTTTGCCCAATTGAGCATCTAAGCGAAAACAAAAAAGTCTCTTGTCTCTATCTGTCTAATGTGTGTGTGTGTGTGTGAGTGTTTGTTAAGCTTTTTACGCTCACGCTCCCGCTCCCGCTCCCAGTTCGCATATTTAAGTGTCGCACTCGATGTGTTTTTTTTCTGTCTGTGTGTGCGTGAGCCAGTGCCACCGTTTGTCATTTTCAACTTGAACTGTGGCTCGCCATCTAATAAACACATAGTTAAAAATAAGTATTTACACATTGCGAGACACCAAAAGAGAGAAATATAAAAAAAAAACAAAATAATTCTAATACACACCTAATTGTTAAATGTAGTGCCAGAGAACCAAGCGATAATTGTGATTAATTTACAACGAAAAGCATACGAAAGAAAACTTAAAATAGCATTCATTAATTAAGCAACTGCAACATAATTATTATTCAACGCACATAGTCAGTGATTACCTCATCTGTGTGAAAAATAAGCCAACAAAATGGTATCAAAAAGCAATAAAAAGAAACAAGTGTCGCAGTCGCAGTCGCAGCCGCAGTCGACGCAACCGCAGCCAGCAGACACATCAAGCACAACAACATCAGCATCGGCCTCGGCGACCAAATTAACCAAAAAGCTGGGCCCGAATGCGACGGCAACGTTAACAACAAACACCAGCTCAACATCAATGGAGCATGAATCTGTCTCTTATGGTGGTGGGGCTCCAACTGTGACTGCGGCTGCGCCCAGCAGCTCAGTGGGGCATGCGCAGGGGGAAAGTCTGGTGGCAGCTGCAGCAGCTGGTGGTGGTAAGAGCTACAGTTCCAGCTCGTACACAGCAAAATCTCAATCAAAGTCAGAGCAATCGGAACTTTTTAGCAGCAGCACCAGCAGCAGCACCAGAGCCAAGATCTCTAAAGACTACTCAAATGAGAAGATCATATCATCGATTGATCTGCTCGAAAGTGAGAAAAAGGAACCGGTCTTCTCAGTGCCCATTGAGGTGGTTGAGATGATCGTTGCTCCTAGCGGCAGCAGCGGTCTCGTAATGTCCGCCAGCGGTGGCAGCGTATCCAAAATGTATGCATCGACATCGAAAATGTCGAGCAGCAGCCGCCAGGAGGCAAGCAGCAGCTCCAGTTACTTTGAGTCGACAACCAGTTCGAGCCAGCAGCAGCAACAACGCAAAGCTAACGAAACGCTCATTGCAAGCGAGAGAGAGTCGTCGGCTACCGGTATGACATCATCCTCGTCGCTGTCGAGCAGCAAATATATGGTTGATGTTGCCGAACAGGTTGTCAGCAGCGATAGCAGCAACATCAATACCAGCACAAACACCAGCAACGTCAACAAACAACACAGCACAAACACTAACATCATCAGCGAATCTCAGAGCGTGCCAAAGTCTGCTGTGGGTGTCGTTGATTCGTCATCGTCATCTGCAACGATGACGTCGTTGCGCGAACCGGTCGCGACCACAACAAACACAAAATCGACGTCATCAAAGCTGCGCGCCTCCGATAAACTGGCCACAACAGCTGTTAGCTTTGACGTCGACACCGCAGCGTCATCAACAGCAACAACAACGAAAGCCAAGCAGGTGAGCGAAAGCCAAACCAGCAGCAGCAGCAGCAGCACAAAACAGTCAACGTCCTCAGCGAAGAAGGAGGTGTACGATGTGAAGACGAAGACGTGGAGCGAGTATAGTGATGGCAGCAGCACACATGCCACAAACAAGAAGACACCGACAATTGAGCGTTATGTTAGCAAAGATTCGGATGGCACCACCAAAATCACGTACAAGAAGAAAATCTATGATAGGCGCAACAATCGGTGGCGCGTGGTGGATGAGCGCATTGTGGATAGCAGCAGTGATGTGGGCTATCCTGAAATAGTCGATGATGTCATTAACACAACGACCACAACGTATACGACCAAGGTGTATGACACGAAGCTTGGCAAGTGGACGGTCGTGGACGAGAAATCGTATACAGATACGAAAGCTTTTGTGCCCAACGACATTGCTCGTGAAATCGAGAAAGATAATACCGATGTGGCAAACATAACGACCACCACGGAAGTAACAAAGGTAAGTTTAATTATTTGCTCTATGCGTGGGATATTTAAAAGGTGCGTGTGTGTTCACATTGCGTGTGTAACATACTATGATAGCATTTTTCTTTTTGGGGGTGTGTGTGTGTTGCTTGTGGTGTGCCAACTAATTGGTTATTCTTCTTAGATATTCGATGCAAGCATTAACGATTGGCGAGTTCTCGATGAGAAGGTCCATACGGATGTCATTGAGAAAATTGTGGAGGCACCCAAGAAGACAATATACGTGGATGAGTTTGTGGAAATTGAGAAAAATACATCGATTTCGGAGAACAATGAGAATATCACATTGAATCTGAATGAAACATCGAAACACAAAAATATTACAGAAAATATTTATGATGAAATCGATAATGTGCGCATTGATAAGAAACGCTTAGACGATTCAAAAACCGTAAGTAGTAACACATTAATGTTAACTTTCATCAAGGAAGAATATTTATGATTATGTATTGCAGCGTGGAGTCGATAAAAACAAGAGGACAACAACACAGCATAGTGAGAGGTGTATCTGTGAAATATGTACTTGCGGGTATGTTGTTTTCATTATGTTTCTTAGTGAACTTATATAAAGCTATTTCTTTTGTTAGGCGACATCATTGCTCTACCAGCGCAACAAAAACTACAGAAAGTACGGTTGTTGAAATAGATGGCAAGTATTTTTAGATTATCTTATTGCTGAACTTCCCTTAACCACAACTTTCATTTTATTGACAGATAACGTTGACGAAACTTACACAAGGATACGTACCAACACTTGGTCGAAGAACGATGAAAACATTCCTAAGAAAAATGAAGACATATTTGTAGATTACATAGTTATCAAGAAACCCGAAGACAATTTAACTGTTGGAGGAGAGTTCTTAGCTCCACAGAAAGAGCCTTACAAGCCAGGCGAAAGACGTGAAAAAATCGTTCACACAGACAACCTACGTATGGACGGCGAAATGACATTCGTGGAAAAAGAAGAATATCAATATGTTGTACGTCCTGGATATGTAAAGCCCACTGACAATTTAAAACCAGAAGGTGAATTCTACAGCCCGCAAAAACCTAAATACCAGCCTGGGGACCGCCCAAGTCAAGTTCGTCATCAAGACAATTTACGACCAGAGGGAGAATTTTACGAACCAGAAAAAACTGAATTTCGCCCTGCTGAGCGTCCTACGCAAGTCAGGCCAGAAGACAACTTAAAGCCCGAGGGCGAATTCTACACACCCGATAAGCCCGGCTTTAGACCAGCAGAGAAAAATGAAAGGATCATTAGAAGGGATAACTTACGTTCGGAGGGAGAAATGACGTTTATTGAAAAGGAGGAATACCAATACGTAGTTCGCCCAGACCAGGTTAAGCCCCTAGATAATCTTAAGCCAGAAGGAGACTTCTATAGTCCCGAAAAGCAGAAGTATCAACCAGGCGAACGTCCATCTCAAGTCAGACCAGAAGATAACCTTAGACCCGAAGGCGAATTCTACACACCAGATAAACCAGGATTCAGACCTGCAGAGCGCCCAGTTCAAAAGAAACCAGTTGACAATCTGAAACCAGAAGGGGAGTTTGTTACACCTGATAAGCAGGTTTATCGGCCAGCAGAGAAGAACGAAAGAATAATCCGAACAGATAATTTGCGTTCTGAAGGCGAAATGACGTTTACAGAGAAGGAAGAGTACCAGTATGTGGTTCGCCCAGACCAGGTTAAACCACTGGATAATCTTAAGCCTGAAGGTAAATTCTACAGCCCCGAAAAACTGCAGTATCAACCAGGCGAACGTCCATCTCAAGTCAGACCAGAAGATAACCTTAGACCCGAAGGCGAATTCTACACACCAGATAAACCAGGATTCAAACCTGCAGAGCGTCCAGTGCAAAAGAAACCTGAAGATAACTTGCGTCCGGAAGGAGACTTCTATAGTCCCGAAAAACAGAAGTATCAACCAGGCCAACGTCCATCTCAAGTCAGACCAGAAGATAACCTGAGGCCCGAAGGCGAATTCTACACTCCAGATAAACCAGGATTTAGACCTGCAGAGCGTCCAGTGCAAAAGAAACCTGAAGACAACTTGCGTCCGGAAGGAGACTTCTATAGTCCCGAAAAACAGAAGTATCAACCAGGCGAACGCCCCTCTCAAGTCAGACCTGAAGATAACCTGAGACCCGAAGGTGAATTTTATACTCCAGAAAAACCAGGATTCAGACCTGCAGAGCGCCCAGTTCAAAAGAAACCTGAAGACAACTTGCGTCCAGAAGGAGACTTCTATAGTCCCGAAAAGCAGAAGTATCAACCAGGCGAACGACCATCTCAAGTCAGACCAGAAGATAACCTTAGACCCGAAGGCGAATTCTACACACCAGATAAACCAGGATTCAGACCTGCAGAGCGCCCAGTTCAAAAGAAACCAGTTGACAATCTGAAACCAGAAGGGGAGTTTGCTACACCTGAAAAGCAGATTTATCGGCCAGCAGAGAAGAACGAAAGAATAATCCGAACAGATAATTTGCGTTCTGAAGGCGAAATGACGTTTACAGAGAAGCAAGAGTACCAGTATGTGGTTCGCCCAGACCAGGTTAAACCACTGGATAATCTAAAGCCTGAAGGTAAATTCTACAGCCCCGATAAACAGAAGTATCAACCAGGCGAACGTCCATCTCAAGTCAGACCTGAAGATAACCTGAGGCCCGAAGGCGAATTTTATACTCCAGATAAGCCCGGATACAGACCTGCAGAACGACCGGTTCAAAAGAAACCTGAAGATAACTTGCGTCCGGAAGGAGACTTCTATAGTCCCGAAAAGCAGAAGTATCAACCAGGCGAACGTCCATCTCAAGTCAGACCTGAAGATAACCTGAGGCCCGAAGGCGAATTCTACACACCAGATAAACCAGGATTCAGACCTGCAGAGCGCCCAGTTCAAAAGAAACCAGTGGACAATCTGAAACCAGAAGGAGAGTTTGTTACACCTGAAAAGCAGGTTTATCGGCCAGCAGAGAAGAACGAAAGAATAATCCGAACAGATAATTTGCGTTCTGAAGGCGAAATGACGTTTACAGAGAAGCAAGAGTACCAGTATGTGGTTCGCCCAGACCAGGTTAAACCACTGGATAATCTAAAGCCTGAAGGTAAATTCTACAGCCCCGATAAACAGAAGTATCAACCAGGCGAACGTCCATCTCAAGTCAGACCTGAAGATAACCTGAGGCCCGAAGGCGAATTCTACACACCAGATAAACCAGGATTCAGACCTGCAGAGCGCCCAGTTCAAAAGAAACCTGAAGATAACTTGCGTCCAGAAGGAGACTTCTATAGTCCCGAAAAGCAGAAGTATCAACCAGGCGAACGACCATCTCAAGTCAGACCAGAAGATAACCTCAGGCCCGAAGGCGAATTCTACACTCCAGAAAAACCAGGATTTAGACCTGCAGAGCGCCCAGTTCAAAAGAAACCAGTTGACAATCTGAAACCAGAAGGGGAGTTTGCTACACCTGAAAAGCAGATTTATCGGCCAGCAGAGAAGAACGAAAGGATAATCCGAACAGATAATTTGCGTTCTGAAGGCGAAATGACGTTTACAGAGAAGCAAGAGTACCAGTATGTGGTTCGCCCAGACCAGGTTAAACCACTGGATAATCTTAAGCCTGAAGGTAAATTCTACAGCCCCGAAAAACAGAAGTATCAACCAGGCGAACGTCCATCTCAAGTCAGACCAGAAGATAACCTTGAGACCCGAAGGCGAATTCTACACACCAGATAAACCAGGATTCAAACCTGCAGAGCGTCCAGTGCAAAAGAGACCTGAAGACAACTTGCGTCCGGAAGGAGACTTCTATAGTCCCGAAAAACCGAAGTATCAACCAGGCGAACGACCATCTCAAGTCAGACCAGAAGATAACCTCAGGCCCGAAGGCGAATTCTACACTCCAGAAAAACCAGGATTTAGACCTGCAGAGCGCCCAGTTCAAAAGAAACCAGTTGACAATCTGAAACCAGAAGGGGAGTTTGCTACACCTGAAAAGCAGATTTATCGGCCAGCAGAGAAGAACGAAAGGATAATCCGAACAGATAATTTGCGTTCTGAAGGCGAAATGACGTTTACAGAGAAGCAAGAGTACCAGTATGTGGTTCGCCCAGACCAGGTTAAACCACTGGATAATCTAAAGCCTGAAGGTAAATTCTACAGCCCCGATAAACAGAAGTATCAACCAGGCGAACGTCCATCTCAAGTCAGACCTGAAGATAACCTGAGGCCCGAAGGCGAATTCTACACACCAGATAAACCAGGATTCAGACCTGCAGAGCGCCCAGTTCAAAAGAAACCAGTGGACAATCTGAAACCAGAAGGAGAGTTTGTTACACCTGAAAAGCAGGTTTATCGGCCAGCAGAGAAGAACGAAAGAATAATCCGAAAAGATAATTTGCGTTCTGAAGGCGAAATGACGTTTACAGAGAAGCAAGAGTACCAGTATGTGGTTCGCCCAGACCAGGTTAAACCACTGGATAATCTAAAGCCTGAAGGTAAATTCTACAGCCCCGATAAACAGAAGTATCAACCAGGCGAACGTCCATCTCAAGTCAGACCTGAAGATAACCTGAGGCCCGAAGGCGAATTTTATACTCCAGATAAGCCCGGATACAGACCTGCAGAACGACCAGTTCAAAAGAAACCTGAAGATAACTTGCGTCCAGAAGGAGACTTCTATAGTCCCGAAAAGCAGAAGTATCAACCAGGCGAACGACCATCTCAAGTCAGACCAGAAGATAACCTCAGGCCCGAAGGCGAATTCTACACTCCAGAAAAACCAGGATTTAGACCTGCAGAGCGCCCAGTTCAAAAGAAACCAGTTGACAATCTGAAACCAGAAGGGGAGTTTGCTACACCTGAAAAGCAGATTTATCGGCCAGCAGAGAAGAACGAAAGGATAATCCGAACAGATAATTTGCGTTCTGAAGGCGAAATGACGTTTACAGAGAAGCAAGAGTACCAGTATGTGGTTCGCCCAGACCAGGTTAAACCACTGGATAATCTTAAGCCTGAAGGTAAATTCTACAGCCCCGAAAAACAGAAGTATCAACCAGGCGAACGTCCATCTCAAGTCAGACCAGAAGATAACCTCAGGCCCGAAGGCGAATTCTACACTCCAGAAAAACCAGGATTTAGACCTGCAGCGTCCAGTGCAAAGAGACCTGAAGACAACTTGCGTCCGGAAGGAGACTTCTTAGTCCCGAAAACCAGTATCAACCGGCGAACGACCATCTAAGTCAGACCAGAAGATACTCAGGCCCGAAGGCGAATTCTACACTCCAGAAAAACCAGGATTTAGACCTGCAGAGCGCCCAGTTCAAAAGAAACCAGTTGACAATCTGAAACCAGAAGGGGAGTTTGCTACACCTGAAAAGCAGATTTATCGGCCAGCAGAGAAGAACGAAAGGATAATCCGAACAGATAATTTGCGTTCTGAAGGCGAAATGACGTTTACAGAGAAGCAAGAGTACCAGTATGTGGTTCGCCCAGACCAGGTTAAACCACTGGATAATCTAAAGCCTGAAGGTAAATTCTACAGCCCCGATAAACAGAAGTATCAACCAGGCGAACGTCCATCTCAAGTCAGACCTGAAGATAACCTGAGGCCCGAAGGCGAATTCTACACACCAGATAAACCAGGATTCAGACCTGCAGAGCGCCCAGTTCAAAAGAAACCAGTGGACAATCTGAAACCAGAAGGAGAGTTTGTTACACCTGAAAAGCAGGTTTATCGGCCAGCAGAGAAGAACGAAAGAATAATCCGAAAAGATAATTTGCGTTCTGAAGGCGAAATGACGTTTACAGAGAAGCAAGAGTACCAGTATGTGGTTCGCCCAGACCAGGTTAAACCACTGGATAATCTAAAGCCTGAAGGTAAATTCTACAGCCCCGATAAACAGAAGTATCAACCAGGCGAACGTCCATCTCAAGTCAGACCTGAAGATAACCTGAGGCCCGAAGGCGAATTCTACACACCAGATAAACCAGGATTCAGACCTGCAGAGCGCCCAGTTCAAAAGAAACCAGTGGACAATCTGAAACCAGAAGGAGAGTTTGTTACACCTGAAAAGCAGGTTTATCGGCCAGCAGAGAAGAACGAAAGAATAATCCGAACAGATAATTTGCGTTCTGAAGGCGAAATGACGTTTACAGAGAAGCAAGAGTACCAGTATGTGGTTCGCCCAGACCAGGTTAAACCATTGGATAATCTAAAGCCTGAAGGTAAATTCTACAGCCCCGATAAACAGAAGTATCAACCAGGCGAACGTCCATCTCAAGTCAGACCTGAAGATAACCTGAGGCCCGAAGGCGAATTTTATACTCCAGATAAGCCCGGATACAGACCTGCAGAACGACCAGTTCAAAAGAAACCTGAAGATAACTTGCGTCCAGAAGGAGACTTCTATAGTCCCGAAAAGCAGAAGTATCAACCAGGCGAACGACCATCTCAAGTCAGACCAGAAGATAACCTCAGGCCCGAAGGCGAATTCTACACTCCAGAAAAACCAGGATTTAGACCTGCAGAGCGTCCAGTTCAAAAGAAACCAGTTGACAATCTGAAACCAGAAGGGGAGTTTGCTACACCTGAAAAGCAGATTTATCGGCCAGCAGAGAAGAACGAAAGGATAATCCGAACAGATAATTTGCGTTCTGAAGGCGAAATGACGTTTACAGAGAAGCAAGAGTACCAGTATGTGGTTCGCCCAGACCAGGTTAAACCACTGGATAATCTAAAGCCTGAAGGTAAATTCTACAGCCCCGATAAACAGAAGTATCAACCAGGCGAACGTCCATCTCAAGTCAGACCAGAAGATAACCTTAGGCCCGAAGGCGAATTCTACACACCAGATAAACCAGGATTCAAACCTGCAGAGCGTCCAGTGCAAAAGAGACCTGAAGACAACTTGCGTCCGGAAGGAGACTTCTATAGTCCCGAAAAACCGAAGTATCAACCAGGCGAACGACCATCTCAAGTCAGACCAGAAGATAACCTCAGGCCCGAAGGCGAATTCTACACTCCAGAAAAACCAGGATTTAGACCTGCAGAGCGCCCAGTTCAAAAGAAACCAGTTGACAATCTGAAACCAGAAGGGGAGTTTGCTACACCTGAAAAGCAGATTTATCGGCCAGCAGAGAAGAACGAAAGGATAATCCGAACAGATAATTTGCGTTCTGAAGGCGAAATGACGTTTACAGAGAAGCAAGAGTACCAGTATGTGGTTCGCCCAGACCAGGTTAAACCACTGGATAATCTAAAGCCTGAAGGTAAATTCTACAGCCCCGAAAAACAGAAGTATCAACCAGGCGAACGTCCATCTCAAGTCAGACCAGAAGATAACCTTAGACCCGAAGGCGAATTCTACACACCAGATAAACCAGGATTCAAACCTGCAGAGCGTCCAGTGCAAAAGAGACCTGAAGACAACTTGCGTCCGGAAGGAGACTTCTATAGTCCCGAAAAACCGAAGTATCAACCAGGCGAACGACCATCTCAAGTCAGACCAGAAGATAACCTCAGGCCCGAAGGCGAATTCTACACTCCAGAAAAACCAGGATTTAGACCTGCAGAGCGCCCAGTTCAAAAGAAACCAGTTGACAATCTGAAACCAGAAGGGGAGTTTGCTACACCTGAAAAGCAGATTTATCGGCCAGCAGAGAAGAACGAAAGGATAATCCGAACAGATAATTTGCGTTCTGAAGGCGAAATGACGTTTACAGAGAAGCAAGAGTACCAGTATGTGGTTCGCCCAGACCAGGTTAAACCACTGGATAATCTAAAGCCTGAAGGTAAATTCTACAGCCCCGATAAACAGAAGTATCAACCAGGCGAACGTCCATCTCAAGTCAGACCAGAAGATAACCTGAGACCCGAAGGCGAATTCTACACACCAGATAAGCCAGGATTCAAACCTGCAGAGCGTCCAGTTCAAAAGAAACCAGTGGATAATCTGAAAACAGAAGGGAAGTTTGTTACACCTGAAAAGCAGGCTTATCGGCCAGCAGAGAAGAACGAAAGAATAATCCGAAAAGATAATTTGCGTTCTGAAGGCGAAATGACGTTTACAGAGAAGGAAGAGTACCAGTATGTGGTTCGCCCAGACCAGGTTAAACCACTGGATAATCTTAAGCCTGAAGGTAAATTCTACAGCCCCGAAAAACAGAAGTATCAACCAGGCGAACGTCCATCTCAAGTCAGACCAGAAGATAACCTGAGACCCGAAGGCGAATTCTACACACCAGATAAACCAGGATTCAGACCTGCAGAGCGCCCAGTTCAAAAGAAACCAGTGGACAATCTGAAACCAGAAGGGAAGTTTGTTACACCTGAAAAGCAGGCTTATCGGCCAGCAGAGAAGAACGAAAGAATAATCCGAAAAGATAATTTGCGTTCTGAAGGCGAAATGACGTTTACAGAGAAGGAAGAGTACCAGTATGTGGTTCGCCCAGACCAGGTTAAACCACTGGATAATCTTAAGCCTGAAGGTAAATTCTACAGCCCAGAAATACAGAAGTACAGACCTGGTGAGCGTCCATCACAGGTCAGACCGGAAGATAACCTCAGACCGGAAGGAGAATTCTACACTCCAGAGAAAACAGGTTTTAGGCCCGCAGAGCGCCCAGTGCAGAAGAAACCAGAAGATAACCTACGTCCGGAAGGAAACTTCTATAGCCCTGAAAAACAGAATTATCAACCAGGCGAACGTCCATCTCAAGTTAGACCAGAAGATAACCTGAGACCCGAAGGCGAATTCTACACACCAGATAAGCCAGGATTTAAACCTGCAGAACGTCCAGTTCAAAAGAAACCAGTAGACAATCTGAAACCAGAAGGGAAATTTTCTGCACCTGAAAAGCAAGTGTATCGCCCTGCAGAGAAAAACGAAAGGATAATCAGAAAAGATAATTTGCGTTCTGAAGGAGAAATGACGTTTATAGAGAAGAAGGAGTATCAATATGTAGTTCGCCCTGAACAGGTAAGACCTACAGACAATTTAAAACCTGAAGGCGAGTTTTATAGCCCAGAGAAACCAAAGTTCCGCCCTGGTGAGCGCCCCTCACAAGTGAAACCAGAGGATAACCTAAAACCTGAGGGTGAGTTTTACGCTCCTGAGAAACCTGGCTTTAGGTCTGTTGAAAGACCCAAACAGAAGAAACCCCAAGATAATTTAAAACCTCTGGAAGGTATAATGTATACTCCAGAAAAACCAAAATACCAGCCAGCAGAACGGCCGGAACAAAAGAAGCATGCTGACAATTTAAAGCCTGAAGGTCAAATGTATATTCCAGAAAAAGAATCATTTAAGCCTGCGGAAAAGGTTAAGACAGTTATAAGAAAGGACAACCTAAAAAGCGAGGGCACAATGACGTTTACTAGAAAAGAAGAATACCATCATGTCAAAAGACCCGATCAGGTGAAACCAAGCGATAATTTAAAGACCGAAGGACCATTCTATGCACCCGAAAAATCCACATTTAAGCCAGCGGAACGTCCGATCCAAAAGAAACCCAAAGATAACCTAAGGCCAGAGGGTGAATTTTACAAGAGAACAGATAGAAGTGAAACGGACAGCACAACAATAATTGAGAACGCTAGAAGAGAGCCGGCAAAGAAGCCGGTGGACAATTTGAAGCTCGAAGGCTCCATGAAAGTGACAAGAAAAGATGATTATAAGACAACCACGACAGCCGTCGATAGAGTACAGCGTACACAAAAATACAAACATAACACATCTTCGATCAGTTTGGGAACAGATACTTCCATTCTAAAAACAACAAATCAGATGAACTTTGTATCAGGCAAGGACGCAATTAGGCAAGTGGATTCTGATAGCCAAAAACCAGTCGATGGCTTAATAATTGTTTCAACGAAAAAGGTTACCACTGTTGTCGGTGGTCGGGGTAAAAAAGAACCGGAAACAGAATACGTAAAGCGACCAGCTAAAATAAATGTAGTTGAAAATGTTTCTAGAAATACGACTACGACAAACATCGAAAACACTCAAAACATACACAAAGAAACAACATCTATGCAAAGAAATCTCAATATTCTGGAAAAAACTGCAGTTAACACGGAACAGATCAGGGATTCAACAGCTGATAGCAGTGCTCTCCTGACCTCTACAACAACCAAAAGAAATCAAAACGGCACAGTTACTAACAATGTAACTGGATTGGATGGCTCTACATCACACATCGTCTCAAGCAGTACAGTAACCAGTAAGGTTAATGGTGATTCATCATCTCAGGTTGTCGGTGGTCGTTCAGTAACCGACAATATAACCAACGGCAGTTCAACAACTCGTGTGGTCAGTGGACGGGACAATATAACCGGCGGCAGCTCAACATCTCGTGTGGTTGGTGGTAGTTCTATTCAGACCAACAATGTGACAGGCAGTTCTACTTCCCAAATGAGCTCCTCAAAGCATTTCCATCACAGGAAGAGCGAGTTTCTCGTCAGAAGCTGATGTGTCCAACACCATATTCCATCGCAAGAACGTTTCCAGCGACTCGAATGCCGTCAACAGCAGCCTAACATCAACCGGCAAGATGCAACGCAAGAGTATCCTTAACCTACACGAGCAGCCATCGAGCACCAGCGCTCATTCGAATGATCGCCAGAGCTACAGCAGCCTGCATCGTCAAAATAAGGAGTCAGATTTGAGCACAGGCTACTCCACGGAGCGTCGCAGTTGCAGCATCCACAAGGAAAATAAGGAACATCAAGTTAAAACCTCGTCGTCTACTTCATCCATGTCACGAATTATTTCGGGAGGCGGTGACACCTCCAATGCCAATAGATCAAACCTAGAAAGGTCAACGGTTACACGCACCTATGCATCAGGCGGCATTGATTTTCCATCTCAATCCCAATCGCAGAGCGAACGTCATATGACGCGTCATCGTGGTAGTGGTAATCAACATGTGTCCAGCGGCATTAATTTCTCCTCCTCGTCGTCGTCCTCTCCATACAACGTTCATGGTCAGAGTGAACGTATTGTGACCGCACGTCGAGGCAATCAATCGTCGATTAGTCTGGGAAACGAGAAGTTTACTGGATCCAGTCTTTATAAGAGCGAATATATAACTGCCCCAGCAACAACCTGTGCTGTGCATAAGATTAAACAAGGTGCATTCCAACATACCAGAAGTACACACGATCATAAATTTTATAAAACCTCTAACTAAGTAACACTTGGAATCGTTTGTACGTTTCTTTTGTCGTGTCTTGTCTTCATATCATATCACATAGTGCCTTAAATTCCATGACAATATTTTTTATACAATATATACTCACATAACCAAAAACAAAAATTGAGCTTATAAGATTAACAAATAAAAGCATATCGTTTAAAAAAAAGTGTGTGGATTTTTTAAATAACATAAAGGAGAGTTAATTCAACGTGAGATGATGGTTTTTATTGAGAATTTTTAAAAGATGCTAGTGTCGTTTTTAAAGGCTATTATCGTTTGTATAAGTACAGCAACTGTATAATTAATATCGTTTAAAAAAACGCTTTCAACTATATGTATAAATATTATATGCATGGTATATAAATAATCAATGAGTTCTATCTATTATTTAATAGATTTACATACATCTCAATTTGTATAATGGTTTATTGTTTTCAATCTTTTTTTTTTAATTTTTCCCTCTAAATATATGTATATATATAATATGCGTTCATACAATAAATATCAATAATCTCTTTAATTACTCGTTACTTAAATTAGCTTAGGAGTTTCGTATTTCATGTTTGGAAGACATTTGTTTCGCTTGTTTTGGAAGACTTGCGTTGCATTTCTTATAGACTAAGTTTATCGTTTCTTTTCGTTTTCATTTATCATCATCATAGTCTGCATCTTTGGCATATAATACAATATATTAACTATATAGTTTGGAAGACTTGTGGATGTTTGCCAAAAACGCAGACTATAAAACCCAACAAATTGATATAAGTATAAATAGGTTTACGTGTAAACCAGTTTGATTAGAGGTTTCATTAACTAATCTATAAACAGTTTCGTAACAATGGTACTAAAACGGTTTAAAATGGAAGACCGATTTCGAATGCATTGATTAGGGCATTACCTGAATCGTAGATGCCAATAACGCCGAAGAGCACACCTAGCGATATGATGAAGTAGTCTTTAGCAATTTCCTTTTGGTCGAGCAGATGACCCTTGATTTTGATGTGGAAGTAACAGGGCCAAATAAAGCTCAACATGGTACCCGTAAAGCTGCCAATAAAGCCCATCAGTATCGAAAAGTGTGGTATAAATATGGCCATGAGAACAGTGGATACGATTATACCCACGCGGAAGCCCAATCCCCAGACCTTAAGCTCACCATCTAGGTTCCAGATGGTCGGAAATTTGGTTTTTGGCGGGCCACGGAAGAAATTTCGCTCCAGTAGCTCGCAGGCAGCATAGTATGGCAATGGATAGCTGAGTATGGCCTTGATGACCAGGAAGAAGTTGACCATGCCCTTAAATCCCTGCGAATGCAAATTATTGGTTATCACCTGCTGCGTATCGTTCTGGAAGGTCAGGAAGCAGATGTAACCAAAGCCCGCCTTGAATGCAGCAGCAGATATGTGGGACCAGTCCAACATCCAATCAAACTTGGAACGATCTATCATATTACCCTCGAGGGTGGGCAGAAATATCTGTGAGGTGTACGAGAAGACAATGACGCCCAGCGAAATGGGAAAGTTCTCCATGTCAATGCTCCAGCGTACCTTGGACCAGCCCCAGTCACCTATCTGCAGCAGACAATAGCCCAATATCACCGCATTTATCACAATATGTGACATGGTGCACCAGAAGGATAGCGTGGACACCATTTTCAGTGACTTGAGGAAACCCATGGGCAGCAGAAAGATGCCAATGAACAGCATCCAGGAGCGCGAATCGAACGATCCTTGCGGATAGGTGCCCGCCAACAGATCTCCGCAGACGACAACATATAGGATGCACGTCATCAATAGCTCAATCAGCTGGGCAATGCTAACTGCCCGAGCACCCAACCTGGGACCGAAACACACTTTGGCAATGGCCACATAACTGTCACGTACGCGCACCATCTGACCCGTGGCCGGATCCGGTTCGTAGAGGCACTGCACCAGCACCTTACCCGTATAGCAGCAAATGTGGGCAATGCCCACCATGGCAATGATGGCCCAATATCCGCCGTGCAAGACGGCAAATGGCAGCGATACGATGAACATGCCCTGGATCGCATTTGTCACGTTCCAGGCAGCCTGGAACTCGTCGATTTTGGAGCCGCCGCCACCTTCACCCTCGCACACAAATGAGCTGCCCTCCGAGGCGATGCTGCTTTGCCTAGGAACAAAAAGAAGCAATGAGCAACTGCATCATTGGTTGAATGTGAATGTGTAAACATACCTGAATCCATCGGTTTGCTGATACCTTCCATCGTACTCGTTGCCCACAAAGGATGTGCTCTGGTATTCGGTCTTGTATTCACCCTCACCCCCCGCATCCTCATTGGACCAGCTGCCCGCAGTTCGAAACGGGTTTGAGTTCATCTCTGTGGGCGCTTCGCTGGCATCGCCAACAGCATCACCTCCAGGTGGAAACATGTCGTGACCTTGACCCTGTGCAAAGTTCTGCTGTGGATTGCCTGCGCCACTTGTGCCCGGTGGCTGTTGATAATCCTTGCGCTCTGGAATTGTCTGTCTGGCCGTTTGCACGGCCACATTGAGTATGTTCCTCAATGGTGGCAATGGCACTGCTTTCAATTTCGTTATGAATGACATGTTGTTGTTATTGTTGGCGATTACTACGAGAGAGCTCTCTTTTAAGGTGGGTGGTTGGGTGGTTGATGCGAATGGTGTTTGGTGGTGGTGGTGGTGGGTGGATGACGGCGGCCCCTTTTATCTATCAAGTTGTAGTGCGAATTGTACGGATGCTGAAGCTTATCGATTTTGCTGAATGTTGAAATGTTTTTTGTCGAATTGCGGCTGTTGTTTTCGAATTATTCACATTGGCGAACTTAAATTACGCAACATTTCTAAATATATGTATATTTAACTTAAAAACTTAATTTTCCAAAGATACTTTTTGTGTGGGAATTTTTCGTTTAACAAATTTTCTTATGCAGCGCATAAATGGCGCTCTATGCGAATGCTTTCATCAAAACTTTACACATTTTTTTTAATTTTCGCTCACTTAGCTTAACTGGAACTTTACTTGAAGCTTCACAAGCTGCATCTCTTTTTATGTACAGTTGAAATTATTTGGGAATTGTATTGAATTATTGAAATTTATGTAACGTTTTAAAGAAATCCTTCAGCCCTTCAGCACAGCAGCCAGAAAAGAAAATTTCTTTTCTTCTTTTTTCCATCTACAATCTTACACTGGGGAGCACTGCGCAGTCGCCAGCTGGCAGATGCTGTGTATTGGGTGGACAGTGTGTCAGGTGTCATATGGTTGCAATTGTCAAACTTACGTTCCACACACACCTTACGAGATGATATCGATTTAAGTAAGGATTCAAACACTTAGTTTGAAATGAATACCATTCAAGATTTCATCGCGAATTTCATTTTATTTCAATGCAAGCTAGCTTAAATTTAACATATTTATTTGATAAACATAATAATTATAATAAAGAACTCTATATATAGTACAATCTGTAAAAGGAGGAGCAGGGTAGGATCAATACTTATGCGTACCTAAACCAAGCGCTAAACTCTACATTTTCAAATATAACAAATTTCAAGAGATGCAAAATTCCATCATCAATTACTGTAGCAGGTTTTGCGCACACCCGCCAGAATATTGCTAATCTCATCATCCTTGCGCTGTTGCTGCTGCTGATGCTGTTGCTCGAAGAGCATCTCTCCCACTCCCACGCCCACACCCACCATGCCGGGTGTGGAGTTGCTCGCTGCTGTCAGTGCACCATTAGCTGCAAAGTGATGATGGTGATGATGTGGATGTGGATGCGGATGGGAGTGCGTTAGAGAATGATGATGCTGCTGCTCTGCTGATGGAGGTGCTGCTGGTGGTGGCGGTGGTGCTGCTGTCTGCTGTGGCAGCAATTGTGCACCGGCTCCATTGGTCTCATAGTAGTTGCCATAGTGGAGGTAGCTGCTCTGCATGGGCTGTCCATAGGCGGCGGTTGGAGCTGTTGCCTGCTGGAAGGGCACGGCTAGCTGCAGTGGAAAGGCGGAGTACGGTAACTGGGTGTAGTAGCTGGTGCCCGTTGGTGGTGCTGGTGGCGCCGCCGTCAGCAACATGGCATTGTTATAGGCCTCCGCCTCGTAGTCATCATAGTTCTGATTCGTATCCGGATACTTTGAACACTTCTGTGTGCCATTATTATCCGTTGTCTCCTTGAGCTGATCATAGTCCAGCTGCTCGTTGCTCTGATAGCGCAGAAAATCCTCATATTGCATGCCATACGCATTGGATAGATAATCATTGCTGCAGTTGCTCTCGGCCATGGCTACCGTATAGCTATTAAGATCACTGGGACCGGATGCACTGGAGGTCACTGTCGCTGTGGACATGCTGGAGTTGCTGTTGCACAACTGTTGCTGCTGCTGCTGCTGTTGTTGCTGTTGTTGTTGCTGTTGCAGGGAGTTGCTGGCACGCATGGAGCTGCTGGCATCATCATCATTGGCACTGGACACTGGTGGATAGAAGGTGCCCTTGACGGAGTGTCCATGATCCAGCAGACCACGATTGTTGCACGTCACATACATGCCACGTGCGGCAACAACTGCCACAGAACTGGCCAGCGGATAAGTGGCATACAAACTCGTTTGTTGTTGCTGCTGCTGCTGTTGTTGCTGCTGTTGTTGCTGCTGCTGCTGTGCCTTGGACTTCTCCTCGGCCTTGGCAAGCTTCTCGCTGCGCTGCTTGCTGGCCCGATTTTGTGCAGCCGTTGGCTTCGTTAGCTTCTTGAGCAGCAGGGAGTTGTCGTAGCTGGGATTTGTGGCGCCCGGTGAGGCAGAGAGATTCTCAATCTGTTCCGTGCTATCCGCATTGCTGAAGCAGTCCACGGAACTGGGCGAGAAGCTGGGCTTCAACGGCTGCTCGTACAGTCCGCCCACATTCTGTGGCGTCGAGTTGCGGCTGTCGTCGGTGGGCGTGTTGTAGCTGCCGCTGGTTGCTGTGGCAGACAATGGCGGCGTTGACAGCTTGGGCGTTGCCTTGGAGGCTGCCATTGCTGCCACAGTCTCACCCGACGGCTCTTTGCCCGGCTGAGAAATGGTGCGCAGCTTGGATTGCTTTCGTCTGCGGGGTCGATACTTGTAGTTGGGATGCTCGGTCATGTGTATGACCCGTAAGCGTTCCGCCTCCTCGACATAGGGTCGCCGATCCTGCGGCGTCAAGGAGCGCCACTTTTTGCCTGCAAAGGAAAGTTTAACTTTGGCTTAGACTTAAGTTGTCTCTCGCTTACCTAACATCTTGCTCAGATCGGCATTATGCAGGTCGGGATTCTCGTCGGCCAGCTTCTTGCGCTCGATCTTGGCCCACACCATGAACGCATTCATTGGCCGGCGTATGCGCGACTCTTTGGCACTTTTTGACTGATTACCGCCCGGTCTGTACTTCAAATCGCTGGGCATGGCCTTGTGCCGGTCCAGATAGCCACAATTGGGTGCACATATGTCACCCTTGTAGTCATAGCTCCACATCGACGCCGGCTCAATGGGTGAATGCGATGCTCCACCCACTCCCACTCCACACTCATCGGGTCCACCAACAATCATTCCTGCATGCGGATGTGATAAGAACTTGTTCAGCATTGAAGTGCCGCCTCCTCCGCCACCCAGCAGCGGTATATTGCTGCTGATCAGTGAGGCACTGCCTCCGCCCACACTGTACGCACTGGACACCATCGGTGAGTGGCTGTGACTGTGCACCGAGAGCGCTGCCTCGTTCATGGAGTGCTCATTGTCGTAGCCGGAGCTCTGTATGGCTGGTGAGTGGAGACTGGGTGAGGAGTGCTCGCTGCCCTGTCTCACATGGTAGATGCCATCGCTGGGACTCTCGTGCAGCAGTCGGCCATCCGATGCCAAGTAGCCAACATGTTCCGGATAATCGCTGCCAACGGTTGAGTGGCTGTATTCCGGAGTTCGGGATACGTGCGGATATTTCTTAGCACTGAAATGAGAGAAGGGAAATAAAGGAAAGTCAGTTTGATGATGGGAAGAATGATAATAAAATAAACTTAGTTAATTTTGTATTAAGGATTTATACTTAATCTTGAGAAAGAAAGAAATTCAGTTCCTAATTAGAGCTGGAATCGTTTAAACATGTTTCTCATTGTGTTTATGAGCTACTGTTGAAAATTACGTACGGACAGTCAAAAGAAATGTCGGCAATGTTTCGTCTTATAATGATATTTAAAATCGCCGCTAAATACGTTGACAATTTTCACGTTTGCAAAACACAACAAAATGCAGGAAAAAAGAGGTAAGAAAACGAAAACAAAGGTATAAAGTTTGCGTTTATATCAGACACCAGCGAGCACAGCGAGCATGCCAAAGGAGGATCGAAGAGAGAAGGAAGGGCTGAAAACTGGACCAGAGCAAGCTCAAGAGTCGGCCCTGCAACGTTGCGCTCCTTAATGTCAGTGGACATAAATGTAAATTGGGCGCGTGCAGCTATTGTATTATCAAAGGAGGCCGCACCGCCGCAAAACCCAAGCCAGGGTAAGCAAAGAAGCTGTAGTTGAACGCTGAAAGCTGGAGCAGAAGCTGGAGCTGGAGCTGGAGCTGGGGGCCCCAGACCCTTTATGCATAACTTTTAAAACTTGCGACATATCGACACATTTCAAAGTAATTCGGCTTCCAGGAATTCAAGCTTGGAGCAGCCGCAGCCTCAGCAGCAGCAGCAGCAGCCAAACGAGACAAGTTTAAATATTACCGAAGCTTCAGCCCTGAGACTCTTCTCCCTTAGGGAGAACCCCGAACATTCGACTCCTGTCTCGCGATTTTGCTTGTGTGTGTGTGTGTGTGTGTGTGTGCGTGCCTTTTGGCTCCAGCTCTCGATTTGTTACCGTTTGAATTTATTGCTGCCCACTACACTTTTGGTCTATTGTCTTTAGCTGCCTCGACAGTCTGGCTGTCTTTCTGTCTGACTGTCTGTCTGGCTCCTTTGCCTACCAACTTTGGAGCGAGCAACAAGAGCTCGGCCTAATTGTTAGCTGCAGCCATAGGCTACCTTGGCGCAACTAGGCGCTCTAGTTTTCCAGCTTTCTTTGGCCAAAAGCGCGCGCCCAGAGCCAAACAAAATTCAAGTTAAGGCCCCCAAAAAACCTAAGACACAGAGAGCCTAGAGCCCCCTACAGGCTACACAGGCTATACAGCTGGATAATTTATTGAGGGTTCCTGGTGACATCGTTACGTTTTTGATATTCGGTTGCGGCTGCCGCTCTCGCCGCTGCTGCTGCTAAATACTTTAACCAAAGGCACACAAAATTATGCCGTCCGGATCTGTATGCCTGTCCAACTGTTCGGTCTCTGACTTGGGTCTTGCTTCGGTTTCGCTTTATCCTAAGCGCGCGCTCACGATCCACGACAACAGAGCGGCTTTGGGCTTTTGGCTTTGGGCTTTGGGCATTGGGGCTTAGCCACTGGTCTCAGCGTCTTAGCCATGGCCCTGATTTTAAAATAGGACACATACAGTGGCCGGTAAGTTGGCATTTTTATGCGCGCAAAATGTCAACATCTTTGCAAAATGCCACATATTCCACATTGCGGTCCTCTGTCCACCACTGTCTGTTTGTCTGTCTTCTGTATTTCTCCTCGCTGTGCCTCCTTTATATGCCCTGTCTCCCTGGCCCCCCCTGTCCCTCTGTCCAGTGTCCACTGTCTGCTGTCCAAGTACTGACTCGGTGGACTGTGGCAACAACGTTTTGTTTACGACAACCGCAACGAGGCGACTCTGCTGGTGGCTTCAACTGCGCCGGCAACATGAGGCTGCTGCTGCCGTTGCTGCTAACTTGGCTAACTCACGTCTGCCGCAAAGTAGGCAACTTTGTGCTCTGGGGCCTTTAACAAGCCCCAAACAAAACTTCATTCAGAAGCCGCATTGATCTGGGGGAGAGAGTGTCAGCCCTTTAGCATATTGTGATTCATGTGTCGCTGCGCGAAGACAGTCTTTTAAGTTTTCCTCTCTCTACCCTCTTCCTCTGTACTCTTCCCTATTCGGATTTGCTTACAGTGAAAAAAAGGCGGCGGCGTTTTGTCGCCGTTTTTTTTCTACCAAAGTTTTTAATATTCTGAGTTAATTATGAATCGAATAATCAGATAAAATCTTTAATGAAATCTGCATAATTGTTCCACAACCAAATCCAGTGAAAGTCTCTTAAGGTTTTTTTCCTAATACATATAAAGACTGTCTTACTTGCTGTACTTAAACTCACACGCTCCAAATATGTGGCAAGCATTTGCTTTCAAGTCTGGAGAAAATTCTTAGACTACGAAATAGTCATACATATATTATGCCAGATATCTGGCACGTGTGAACTTTACATCGACTTTGTTATGTGAAACCTGAAGAGTTTAAGGCCATATTATTTATTTCTTTTGCTTTTAAGCTCCCTTGCAAAATAATCATTATTTAATAATTGACTAACCCCAGATGCATCTATTTAAAAATATCTTACTTTTGCAATCTTGCATTTTATTTATAATTCTTAGAATTTCCATTTAAGTTTTATTCATTTCATTAAATATTGCGTACAAATTTAGGTAGCTTTAAAAAATTGCGTCTTACAGATGCTAAAACTGTTTTTTTACCCTTTACAAAAACATCTAAAAAATCTTAGAATATTTATCTCTATCATATTTTATTTTGTATAGCTTAGGCTTAAAATTTTTGGAGTATTTTTTCAACTGTATTTCATTACATCTGTATTTCTCGATTCGCTCCAAAGAATATCTTTCATCTCTGAAGTACCTTTCCGATTTTTAAAGGAAGCTAAAAAGTACCAAAACTTTTCTAGGTGTTTTTTTTTTCGGAGCTTAATTTCCTGGCCACAAAAAGATATTTTTGTCTTGCATTGTGTACTATTAATATTTTTAAAGCTCATTAAAATATGACATATTAAATATCTGACTTGAAGCATTGAAAGCTCACGAACTATGGATATTAAACGGCTTAACTTCTTTTGAAACAAATCTATTTCTTAACTGACATTTTTCTATAGGTAAAAGGTTCCTTAATAAAATTCTTGACTAGCTCATAACATAACTAACTTATTAACTAGGTCTTGTCATTTTTGGCAAGGCATTAATTAAAATGCATCGCATTATTGCCGGCCATATTGGGCTGGTTGATGATGGTTGCTGTTGCTGTTGTTGGTTGCTTGTAAACTTGTGGTAATAAAAGCCATTTTGGTTTTTGCCGTGGTGCCGCACAGAGTGGGTGTGGCCTGCATAAGATGCAGCATCTGCTCTGCTCCATTTGCAGTCTATTGGCTGATGGTGCCAGGCGCCCCAAAACCCGAATACATTTGTTTCCAACTCATTTCACGTTGCCTCTACAAAGCAGCATCACAAAACCAGTCTGGCCCCAGGGACGGCATGGGACGGAACGGGCCGGGCCAAGACCTCAGTGTTGGCTGCTGTTATATGTTGTTGTTTGTTGGTTGTGTGCTGTGTGTTGTTGTTGTTGTGGTGCCAAGGCGACTGCGGCCCAGGTGTGATGTACTGGAATAACTTAACGACGCAGTCGCTACGCATACATATGCATAAGTATGTGCGTGTCGCAGTATCAGTATCAGTGTGTGTGTGTTTGAGTGTGTGTTTATGTAGATGCTGCCTGTTGTTGACCAATAAGCATAAACAGCTTCAGCATCCGGCCCAGCTAACCGCCATCTTAGCGCGTTCGCTTTAATGAACCAACAACAACAGAACAACATGAACAGCTTAAACAAGAAAAGGTAAACGCAGCTACCTGTGCCAATCTCTTGACTGTGGAATGAGAGACGACAAGGAGAGAGAGACAGGCTTGATCTGGTTATATACACATGTGCATATATAAAGATCCACACACTCACATAACTCTGTATATAATTAAACTAATGAAGCCAAGCATTTGGAGCTGCAAGTCTCTCTGGTGGGTCTCTTTAGGGCCCGAACCGATCATCATCCAATCCACGAGAGTGCACTGACAAACCCGAGGCCAAAACGCTGTTGCTGCTGCTGCGAATGAGTTCGGCTAATGAGGTTTACAACCGTCGCCAAAGAAACAACGCCAAGACCCAGTTCTCACACACAAAAGCCATTTTAAGAGCAAGAAAAATGACAGACCCAAGAAAAATGTACTAAAATGTAATGGATTTTATCACGCACATACGACAAACTACAAAAAAAAAAAACTCCCTCACTTAGTTTGTCTTGCATAAAGTACTATGTGCTAGTGCAAGTTTATATAAGTACTATATATTTAAATACAATATATACGGTAAATATATAGCGCTGAATAAATTATTGCTTAGTATTTTTATGAATACTTTAACCCTTTAGTATTAATATATAAACTCCGATTAGTTTTATCTAGGCAATTTTTTGTTTTATCAATTTCCCTTCCAATTAGCTTAAAAATCCATCAAGATTTTAAATTTAAAGCTTTAAAATCCTTATTTTCAATATATCTCTTTGAACCTAATTTATTTTTTTTATTATAGATTTAAATTGTTAATTTTGTTCCACTATACTCATCTTTTAATTAATTAAAGTCTCAGCTTGTAAAGTTAAAAACAAAAACTTTAACACCCATTACAATTTCTATCGTTCATAATTTATTCCATTTTATTATCTTGGAACATATCAACACGTTGTTTAAAGTGAGATTAATAATATTGCACGCTAATTGGCGTATAAATAATGATATAGGGGGTTTATTTAACTTATTAGTTAAGTCTGTAATTAACTTGTCGCCTTCTGATTTATTTATCTATTAGCAAGAAGCATGAAAATGTAATAAAATATAATAATAGTTTGAATTTAACTCTGTGAAAAAGATTTATCCTTTTGTGCTTAATTTGTAAAACCTTGAATAAAATGAAGCTACAACTCGTAAAATGTAATAAGGTTTTTGAAATATGCAAATCACTTGAGATGGAAACTAAAGTTAGCCAGTTTTGAAGTTGGTTAAATTGATGTGTCTAACCATTTGTTGGATTGATTTATCGAGCAACATTAAAACAAAAAGCGAAACTGTTTCGCCATCGCATTTGTCATCTTCCACAGGATGCACAGACAAAAACACAATAAGATTCCCAAATATGTGACAAAATATGTGACAGACTTGTGCAAAAGTATTTCGATCATTTTTCTTAGAAGCCTTAAGGATTTTTTTTTTTGTTAATATATTCCATAAATTTAGAAAAAATCAAGTTATGAAAACACTAAACCGGATGCTTTCTAAGGTTAGTTAAATGTTTGACTATGTTAATCTCATGCATAGCAATCAGAGAGTTTAGATCAAAACTAAATCATTTTAATGAGCGAAACCGCATGGTGACCTCTCTACAGCTTATATACTATGTTTATTTTGTTCATATTTTATGTTTTGCCCTCTTGGGAGTTTTGTTTTCTCAGACTTTCTTAGTGACCAGCAGCAGACGCGTTGTGCTCTTGGTTTACTTTCCACTTGACCAATTTCGAGTCCGAGTCTGAAGCATAAGTTTTTGGAGAGGAGAGTTTGAGTCAAGTCCGCTGGCGGGCTGGCTGGCTGACTGGCTGGTTGTTCTATTCTAACAATTCTACTATAATTCTATTTACATATTCACACAGAATGCACACAGTGAAACGACAAAAGCGGACACACGCATACAAGTGCAAGTGCTTTAACTAGATGTAGATCTCAGTCTGTGTTTCTTTAAGCATAAAAAAATCTAAGCTAACTTTTGTATACATATGTATAAAGTTTGACATTCCCTTCTAGCCGTATCTCTAGTTTTGTATCTGTGTGTGACTAAGTCTTGAAATAGCCCCCCCTTCCGTCATAGACATGCTTAGACTTATATATATATATTTTATATATAGGTGTATCTGGGAGAGCCAGCGACATATACGAGACATCTAGAGAATTTCTTCACCACTACCAGTGCATTTTTCCATTTTTCATTATGGTTATTATCTTGGAAGATATGTATCTTCGCTACGGTTGGATATAATTAAACAGCGAGAAAAAAAATATATGTGTGTTGTTGTTTTTTTTTTTTTTTGTGTTTTTGCATGGGAAAAATGTAAATATTACTTGTAATTTGTTAGCAGATGATGTGGATGTTCGTGATCATATGAGGGTTCCATTTTATACGGCTATAGTACACAGCAACAGCTACGTTTCGTGGTAACGGTGACTCCGACGACGACGACGATGGTTGCAGGTTGCTTGTTGTTGTTGTTGTTGTGGTTCTCGTTGTTGTTGGTGGTGGTGGTGGAGGTTTGTGCTTTGCTTTAGCTTTAGCAGGGCCAGCAGCATTTTGCTTAATGTTGCATTATTCCGTTAGCTTTTTTTTCCCTAAGCGACCGTGCTGGCCGTGGTACCATTTTGCCCAGAGTACCAACAACCAACCATAAATTTGCTCATACGCTGTTGTTGTTGTTGTTGTCTTTTAACTGGCATGTGTGAATTTGTGTCTATTTGTTGTGCGGGTGTGTGTTTGTGTGTTTAATTTGTATTTTAATTTGTGCTAGTTTAAGACCTAACCCACATTAGGCACTTGAAATTTTGCAATGATTTCTTTAACTTTATTTTGCTTGAATTATAAATCACTTTTAGGCACTTATTTTTACTCTTTTTTATATATTCGCACACACATTCCTTTTAAAGGATTTTATTTATTTTATTGCACAACTTTATTTATAGTTTTTGCGGGCCTGTTTGATTTGATTTTTACCGTTGGCAGCTGGTTCTACGATCCCACGTTAGCCAAGATCAAGAGGTTGGCGAAACGCGTTTACGATCACGAAAAGTCTTGCGACGACTAATGAACGTATCTGGTGCTTAAAATCAAGGGCTTCAACATTTCACAAAAACAAAACCGAGAGCGGATTTGCCGTCGCCGTTGCCGTTTCTTTTGTTGTTGTTGTTGCTGCCTTTGGCTCACAAGTTTACAATACACTTGGGAAAATGTACAACACAACGCATTGGCATATAAAACGGAACGGACCTACTACTATGTATGTATGTATATACTACGATTAAAGCAACAGCTATAGATACAACAGATACAGATACACACACACAAGCACAGAGAGATACACAAGCTGCTGTTGTATGTAGATATTTATGATTATAAGCGCAACGCGCAACAGCAGCAGCAGCTGCTGCCGGATGAGAGATTTGGCCAGGCCAAAAAACAACACACTTCAAGTCTGGAGAGACACATGAACCACGCCGATGACAAACCGCAAGCTAACTAACTGCCAACTGCCAAACTGGCAACTAACAACTGGCGAAACTTGGCTTAAACTTAAAGTGTTCAATGTGTTCTCTCCCTAGCGCTCTCTGTGAACTGAACTGAGATCTCCCGACTCCGAGTCGCAGTCGAATGCATAAGGCCAAAAAGCGCACGAGCAAAACCTTTTGCGCAGTCTTTGGCCCAACTAAAAGCTGAGCAGCGGCGACCCCAGAGAGAAACACAGAGAGAGAGATAGAGCGGAGTGTCAGCTGCCCAGCAAAGCGGAACGTGAACGACGCAGGTCTCATTCTGGGGCAAGTGTTCTCAACAGGCAACGTGCGGCAAGTTCTTTTGAATCCACATTGAAACAGTCTTATTTAATATTCCTTCTCGCCGAGTATTTTATTAAACACAAAAAAAAAGTTCCGAACTGAGAGCTAAACTAGCTCCCGCTCTGGCTCCCTTTGCGCTTTCCCCTTCAGCTTATCCAGCAGCTGTCGCATACACAGACACTGTGACATGAAAACCTGTTCTCGGCCTTTTAATGTGTTGTGGGAGAGACGACTTTGCATTTGGTTTGTTTCAATTGGTGGAGGCCCCCAAGTCGCCAGTTGTATTGGTGTGTGTGCCAGCCCCAAATACATGGCTTACACACACACACACTGACACACATACTTATACATACGGCAGAGCATATGCAAATATTGTAATATGCGGAACCTTTGTAGCTACTACTTTTAATAAGTAGTATATTAACTTATCAAATAATCTAACTTTTTAGGGAGTTGTTAAAAAAATAGTTTGGGTTATATGATTAAAATTAAATTTAATAGATTATTAAGTTCGTAAATTTATATATTTTAGCCGTTTTATTAAAATTTTGTTAATCAAGGTTTTTGATTTTATTTTATTTTATTTTTGATATGCAAAAATCATAAAAATAAACTGAGTCCAAACCATTTCTTTTAAATTATTTTGACGAACAATTTTATAATTCTACATTTAAATTAAAGATTTTATTGAATGCAAACCATAATTATTTATTTAAAAAGAAAAACCTGGTTAAACCGAAATCTACAAAACAATTAAAAACTTCTCACAGACATTACAAAACTTATCGTAAAATACATAAGTAAGACAAAACCAATTCTTAAAAGCTATAGAAATATTAATAAAATAAATAAGTAAAGAATATAATATTTTTGATTTTAACCAAAAGATATATTGGAATTTATAAACTAATATGTGAATCTGTATATTAGAGCAAGTATTTATCTTAAGATGTCGAAATATTTAATCATTTTAAACACAAGAATTCTTTAGCGACAAGTTAAAGTTGTCTTACCTAAATAGTGAACTTAATAACCACATTCTTGTCATACTGTTAATGTTCAAGTCATTATTAAACATCTTATCACTGTCTTGCCGTCAATAACAAAATAAGTTGTAGCAAAAAAATTAATATTCAAATAAAGCCATATTTAATTTTTATTTCATTTATCCACCCACTTTTGCATGCAGCCAAAACGCCGACTGATTGGTATCCGCAAAGCGATAAGCTTCTAAATTGCATATTGCAGCAAACTACGGCCAAAAAAGCCAAGCCCAACAACGGATCAACTGCCAATGCACAGGTACTTACCAAAACCAACCCAAAACCAGGTAAAAGTGCATTTGGCCACGCGTAAAACATTAATATACACAAACACACAGGTACACAGATTAAGAAAAAACAAAAAGTCGAAGCACAGAGTTCATAATTAAGCGCCAGAATGCCAGAAACATTGCTTCTCAGTCGGCGACGTGGGTTAGATGCAAAAATATTTGTTTATCATATCGCGATAATTGCCGCCGGCGCTCGCTGGGTCCGTCGATTTATGCCAGGGCTTTGGCCAGCCCAGGCCATCCCAGGACAGAACAGACTGGGCAACAGCCGAACCAAAGAAAAGAGCCAAAGAGTAACAAAAGAAACACACAGCCACACACAAGCGTGTGCCGACCGCCTTTGAGTTGGAGTTGAAGTTGCAGTCAAAGTCGGAGACTGAGCATGAGGATCAAAGCGTGCCTCGGTGGTGGTGGTGGTGGTGGTGGTGGTGGGTTACAAGTTTCAGCTTAATGGTCCAACTGCAACAGCAACAACAACGGCAACCTATGGCCCGATCAGGCTCATCTGCTGCTGCTCCAAAAATGTGGGCGTGTGACACTTGAGGTTGCTATCGCCAGCAAATCTCTGCCTAAATGCAACGTAAGAGGAGAAAAAAAAATACAAATTATTGATAAGCAGATCGCCCGGCCGTTGCACTGTAAGAAATTGAGATGGCCACACAGCCAGACTGTTGATTGCTGGCCATATGATTTTGCTCAGTGTACAAGCCTCAGTGATCGCAAAAGTATCGCTGTAGGTGCAGTTGGCTCTTATCAGAGATGAAGCTCGGCACACGTTGGTCCAGACACAGCCGCTCTGTCTCTGATGTAGTCGTTGAATGAAGCTGCTACAGCACACACATTGATGTTGATTGCTGTCTGCTGTTGGTTTTGCCTCAATGTTTTGGGTTATGTAAGCCAGCGTGATGAGGTCGTTGTGTGTTGTGTGTGCAATACCCGCCTGTAAAAGCAACCGCTGCGGTAGGTTTGAGTAGACTGGCACTTGAATAACTTAAAATATGTCTATATGAGACAAAGGAGTGTATTTAACCACAGGCAACATAATATTTATAGCCTGAATATATGACCACATGTGCAATTACAATTAATTTGTAAATATTTAAGCTAACTGGCAATAGTCAAAAGTTGTAACAGATTATTTTATTTTGAAAATACATCCTCGCGCGTTGGTAGTGCTGTAAAACATAAAAATTTGATATTTTACACCGCTTTGCAGCACCAAATATACTTATCGGTTTTCCGATAGCTGCAACCATCAAAAGAAATCGATGTGAATACAATTTTTTTTCATTCCATCACTAAGTAGGTATGGTGAAGAACGCTCAGTGTCGCGCTCATTTTTCTGCACAAGTTTAATAATTATTGTGTGTTGTTAAGTAAATTAAAAACAAAACTTTTAAGAGTATAACCTATAACAAGTGACAGCCAACATAATGGACTTCGGCGGCATGCAGTCGTTGAGCAACATTTTGGAGCCAGAGGAGCTGCAGCTTGTGCCAGACAAGGTACAAGAAAAACTGACATCCTACATTGAAAAATTTTCTGATGAATACTGCAAGGAAAGAGCTGCTGCTAATCGGCTTGGTAAGTGCATAGTATGAAATAGCATTCCCCTCCTAAGAAATAATTAATGTATAGAAAAAGCCGGCACATGAAAATGAAAAAACATTTGACAAAGCAAAATGGTATCGGTCTGCAGTAAATGTGTACACACTTGCACACATTTACTGCAATTTTCGTTTGTCAAAATTGTTTTTGGTGTAAAAAAAAAATTAGAATTAACGTGGACTGAACATTGTTTAAACAAAGTAGAAACATTCCAAGCATGGATCTCAGTGGTCCACAATCTCTGGCTCAGGTATTTGAGCCGGATGAGCTGCAGCAGCTGCCAACCGGCTTGCAGCACAAACTAAAGTCTTACATTGATGGCTTTTTTGACGAATATTGCAAAGAGCGAGCGGCCGCTAATCGTCTCAGTGAGTAAAGTTGCTGCAGTGATTTGTTGTGAAATTGAAAGGGAATGTTGATAGGTGGCAACTTCTGCATCAATGCATTCCTGATCATAGGGCTGCATTGTCATATGTCAATGTTTTTACACTTTTACTTACAAGCTCTTTTTCTTCTTCCTTTTTTTCTTAAGCTGAAACGGAACAAAAGAATGAAGAATTGCAAAATCAAATTCTTGATAATCAGGTAAAATTCACAAATTTTGAGCAAAATGTGACTGAGCTGCGCACCCAGCTAGATCAAGTGTCCGCTGAACGTGATCAACTGCTAGAATCGGTGAAGACTTACGATCAGAATGCAACCACGCTGCGCAAGGAGAAGCTGTCGTTTGTGGATGAGCGCGACTCGCTGCTCAAGGTGATCGAGCGTCAGAATGGTGAGCTGGAACGCCTAAAACAGGATTTGCAAACGTATCAGAATCAGCTGAAAGGTGCCATCACCGCCAAGTGTGAGGCAATAGCGCGCCTGGATGAGGTGCAGAGCAAGGAGATGTCGCTGGACTTAAAGGAGCGCCGACTGGAAGGTGAGCGTGGCATGCTTCAAAATGAGATTCAGTTGCTGAGCAGTGATTTGAATCGAACCAATGCTGAGCTTCAAAACCTGCGCCGCGACCATAACCTGAACTCCATGCATTTGGAGGTGCGACTCAAGGAGAAGTGTGACGAATTGCAAATAATCCAAGGACAAAATGCCCAGTATTCGAGATCTATTGAGGATCTGAACAAGAAGATCGAGGACATGAACGAGCAAATATTCCAGCACAATGCGGCAACCGAAAAGTATGTAGACACTCTCAAAAAAGAGCTGGACACCAAGGAGAAACTAGTCGCGATTTATAGGAATACCGAAACCGAAAATATCTCCGAGCGCAATGAGCTGCTCCAGGGCATCACGGAGCTGAAGCGCATGGTGAACGAAACCACCGAGCAATACGGTGAGCTGGAGGCTGAATTTATTCAGTGCAAGGAAACACATGCCGAGGAGATCGATGAGCTAAACAAAGCAATTGATGCGCTAAAGACAGAAATTGCACACGCTAACGATCTGCTGAAGGAGGCGCAGGAGCAGACACTGGAGAGCGCCATTTGCCAAATGGCACCAACTGCAGCCGTGGCTAATCGCCTCATGCGCTCGGATATGTCACTTACCGAGCTGTACTCGATGTATGCCAAGAATTCAGAAGAGCTCGAGTCAAAGAATCGGGAGAATGCACAGCTCCAGCTGCAGATGAAGTCCATACTTGAGGAGGTCAACGAGCGGGCGCCTGTCTTCCAAAAGCAAAACGAAGACTTTGGCAAACTGAACGAGGCGCACAACATGCTATTGCAGCAACGCGATGAGCTCGTTTCAAAGATTAAGAGCCTAGAGAGCATGCTCGAGCAGGCTCAGTTTGATGACAAGCGTCACGTCAATGAGAACAAAAAGCTGCGGCAGGCCCAGAGTGATTTGAGTCGCCAAGTTTGTACGCTGCTCGATGAGATCAATTGTCTACGTGCTGGCGTCAGCCGTCCGCGTAAGCAATCCCCAACCGTCATACGCAATGTGAATGATGCCATCAGTCAAAATCTGGTCGAATTTAGTTCGATCGAGGAGCTGCAGTCACAAAATATGCAAATGCTATCCATGATACGTTCGCTAGGCACCGACTTGGAGAATGCCGAAGTCAACAACCATGCACTACAGCTGAAGGTCTGCGAGGAGAACTTGAACAAGGCCACAAAACGGGTGGCCGAATTAGATGAGGAGTTAACTCAAAAAACGAATACAATTGCCGCTCTGATGGCCAAGTGCGAGCACTACAAAAAGCTGTACTTCGATGCCCAAAAGAAACTGGGCGGCCAGATCAAGGACATAGATGAGTCTGCCATGCAAATTGACGACTCCCAGTCGAAGCAGTCAAAGGCTGTTGAGAATGCCGAAAAGCTGGAAGCAGAAGCCAAGCTGGAGCGACGCATACGCAGCCTGGAGCAGCAGCTTGAACTTGAGGCCAGGAAGTATGCAGAGCTGAAGGAAAACTATGAATACTACACGAATGAGAAACGCAAGAATGATGCACTTGTTCAGGAGCAGTTCGATTCGATGCGCAAGGAGGTGCGCGAACTCACCTCCAGCAATTGCAAACTGTCCAACGCCAACGAGTTCCAAATGGAGCAAATGGAGCTGCTACAAAAGGGCATCGGAACATACAAACAGCAGATTGCTGCTCTAGAGGAGCGCACCAAGAACTACGAGAAGACAATCATTAAGCACGAACAGACCATACACATGCTCAAGGATGAGGTGATGACGGCGCATAGCAGACAAGTAGCAGCCGACACTGAGGCGCACAGTTTAAGGCACGAGAATCGTGTTCTCAAGGACACCACGGCACGTCTGCAGGCCGAAAAGGATGGCTACAATCGTGAGCATCAGAATCAGGCGCTGTTGCTTAACAACCTGGAGTTCATCAAGGCCAATCTTGAGCGCTCGGAGACAGAGGGACGTCTGCGTCTGGAGCAGCGCCTTGACGATACAGTGCGTGAATTGGCCGCCCAGCGGCGTCACTTCATGGAGGAGGAGGAGAAATATCGCGAAACTGTGAACGAGTTCAAGCGTCAAACGGAAACGGCGAACAAGTTGAAGGAGGAGGAGCGTCAGCAGGCCGAAAAGTATCATCAGGAACTGATTGCCGTTCGCGAAGAGCTTTCCGCAAAGGTTGCTCAGGTCAATGAGTTGAGCAAGAAACTGCAGGACAGCCTCACCCCATCCAAGAATGAGAATCCCATCACAGCGGCCAATAAAAAGGCGCGCGAATTCGAGCTGCGTTTCGAACAGGCTAAAATTGAAATCGAATACCTCACCAAGGAGGTGGCCAAGGCCAAGGAGCACGGCGATCAATTCTACAAGATGTCTCAATCGGCTGAGAGTGAAATCAAACGCCTGCACGAGATGCACACCGATATTGTGGCCAAGGCCGAGGCAGAGATCAAGAAACTTAAGAGCTCTGAGGCGGAACTGCAGACGCGTATCACCAATCTGGAAGGTGAAGTAATGCTCAGCAACGTGACCAACCAGAGCAAATCTGTCAATCAGTCAGATCAGCTCAAGCAAACCCAGGAGGATGTCAAGACCATACTGGAGAAACTGTCCGAGGCGACTCAATCCATTCGTACGCTGCGTGCCGAAAACGCTACGCTGGCGGAATCCCTTAATGCCGTTGAAGTCAAGTATGGCAATGAAATGGTTATGCACTCGTCTGATATCCAGGAATTGTCCAAATTCAAGGCCGACTTCTTGAAGGTAAGTGTTCCTCCAATCCAAGTACTAATGAATAAATAATAATAATATTTTTATTTCAGGTACAAGATGAACTCAATCAGCTGAAGAATGGCCGCGAATCCCTGCAAAAGGCCCACGATGAGCTGCTGAAGGCAAACGCTGAGATACAGAGCACGCTGCAAAAGGAAATGGAGGAGTCGGAGAAGCGTGTCACTGATCTTAACGCTCTCAATGCCAGTCTGCATGATCAGATCGAGGCGCTGACAACCAAATTGGCAGCACTTACCCAATCTGCGTCGAATATATCGCTCAACGAATCGCAGAGTGAGGCAACCTCCACCATGGACTTGAGCAGCTCAACGGCTGTGGAAGAGATCAAGAACAGTGAGCAGCTGCTGAAGATTATAAAGTTCTTGCGCAAGGAAAAGGATCTGTATGCGGCCAAGCTGGATATAGTAAAGGCAGAGAATGCTCGTCTCGTTTCGGAACACACCCTGCTGCAGAAGAAGGTGGACGAGCTGAACGGTTATCTGAAACAGGAGCGCTCCCGAAGCGAAACCGATGTTGTCTCCGCCTCTCGCCACGAGGCAGTCCTTCGCAAAATTGAAACACTCAATGCCATGACTGACAGCAATCGCATTCTGCGCGAGGAACGCAATGCGTTGACGAAGCGTGTCGCGGAGCTAACGGAGCGTATCAGCAGCGTGGAGAAGGAGCTGTTCCCGCTGCAGTGCGGCAACAAGGAGCTAACCTCGAAGATCGAAGAACTCAATGTGGAGAACACTTCGCTGCGCACCGAGGCCATTAAGTGGCGCCAGCGCGCCAATGCTTTGGTCGAGAAGAGCAACAGGAATCCCGAAGAGTTCAAGCGTCTGCAGGGTGAACGTGAGAATCTTGCCAAGATGCTTACAGCCGAAAAGGATGCCAGCAAGAAGCTGGCCGATGAGATAGCTGCTCTGAAGTCTCGCCTGGAGAATGAGATTCCAGCGCTCAATAGAAATTTGCAGTTGCTGGATGAGGCACGCAAGAAGCAGGCAGAAGAGTCCAGCACGCTGAAGCAATCAAACATACGCCAGGCACAGGAACTTATGGAGCTGAAGAATCGTCTGCTGCAAAAGGAGGAAGCATTACTCAAGGCGCAGGAGGAGAACGAATCCTACAACAAAGCCTCAATGGACAGGGAAGGCAAAGAGGCAATGCTGCGCAAACTGGCCAAGCGATACAAGGACTCCTTCAATGCACTTCAAGCCTCAGTGGAAGCTAATGAAACTTTCGTCGAACTGGAGAAGGTTCGCGGCGAAATGGAAGCGTTGAACAACACCATGCGTATAACCAGGGAACAGCACGAGAAGCTGCAGAAGGAGTACGACGAGCTCAAAGCACGCTCCAGCTTGGAACAGGCGAGCGGTGACTCCAGGCAACGGATTGAACAGCTGCTCCAGGAGCTAACCGTAACCAAATCGGAGCTGACCAACCAGGAGACAGAGCTGGCTGGCACCAAATCAAGCTATGCTGAGACTGTTCAGCGTCTCGAGAAGGAGCTGCAGGATCACATTGCCAGCAACAAGGATATTAATGCGCGCCTTCAGCGCGAAAACGAATCCCTGCACATGCGCATCAATCAGTTGCAGCGTCAACTGGGCAACCAACAGTCCACCAAGCCCTCCACCAGCTCTGTGGGCATGGCCGAGAAGGGCACCATCTCCGAGTCTTCACCGCGCACAGCCAACGTGAAACCCATGTCCGGCTCGGCCACAGTGCAGCAGTCGGCCACGGTGACGCCCTGGCGCGGCGGAGAGACACCTCTGGCCAGCATTCGACCCATATCTGTGCAGAACAGTCGCACTGCAGCCATACTGCCCACCAGTCAGCAGCCAGGCGCAACCACCTCGTCAACCTCAACCTCGACGTCTACTTCATCTGCAACAGCTTCAGCTGCCGGCAGCAGCAGCAGCACTAGCAGCAGCAGCAGCTCCTCCTCCTCCTCAGCTGTGGGCAATACGGCCCTTGTGCCACCCCAGCAGCAGGTGCATACCACTGGCAGTGCCACATTGGAGTCAATGGCCTCCTCGTCACCCACATCGTCGCATACCGATTATATGCCCTCGACAAGCTCCGCTGCGGTTGCCGTTGCTGCCATACCGCCAATGGGAGCCAGTGCAGCTGCCGAGAGCTCTCAGGAGGCGGAGAGTGTACAGCATCCGCAGCAGATTGAAGCTCAGCTCTTTGTTAACAACGCACAGCAGCTGGTGGTTGCTCTTGTCTCGCCACGTGTCGAAGGCTCATCGTCATCGTCCTCGACCAGCACGACCACATCGACGATAACGGTGCCCATTGTTCTGGAAACAAGCAATCAACAACAGCCCAGCACATCGGGCAGCAGCAGCAGCTCCTCCACAGTGGTTAGCAGTCACAGCCGCCACACACCGTCGAGCAGCAATGTGACCACCACCCAAGCCGGTTGCTCTAAGCGTCCACGCGATGTCGAAGGTGATTCGTCCACCAATGCCGAGGAGGGCGTACCAGAAAAAATAGTCAAGCTGGCGAAACGTATGCGTGCACCTATGCATGGTGGGGATTTGTCGGCCGGACATATTGGTGACTCTGGCATGGAT
The DNA here is from genome assembly GCA_018152825.1 of Scaptomyza hsui. NCBI lineage: Eukaryota > Metazoa > Arthropoda > Insecta > Diptera > Drosophilidae > Scaptomyza > Scaptomyza hsui. The sequence goes on from JAECXO010000002.1 coordinate 11,604,643, forward strand.
GTGGATCAGATGCCCACTTCGTCGCAACGTGATCAGGAGGATGAGATTCAGGTCGTTGACTCCGATGATGATGAGGAGGAGGAGGAAGAAGATGTGCTGGGTCCAATTGATGGCGGTGAAGCCGAGCAGGAGGAGGGCTACGAGGACTCTTACGAGCAGGACAACGAGATGGAAGATAACGAAGGCGCCGATGATGCACCCGATCAGCACAACGAAGTGGACGTCGAGCAGATACAAGCGCAGGATCAGTCCGATAGCCAGCTACTCGATAATTCACCTGCCACCGGCTCCACACAGGAGAACAACCAAAGCCAGGCTATAACCAGCGGCAGCGGCGAATCGAATACACTCCAGATGCCACAAGCTGAGGCCAATTGGAAGCAACAGGCGCCCTCAACATCAACAGCTGCAGCGCGTCGCACAGAGAGGTGAGCAAAGTGATTCTTCAAAGCATTACAATTTTTATTCAACCATATTTTTGTAACTACTTGCAGCTCTGTTGGAGATCGTGAGCTCGCCACAAGTATCCAACTTTAGTGAGCAGGCATCTTGCGTGGGGGCTGAGGTCGATGGCACAGCTGTGGCAGAGGCTGCTGCAGCAGCAGATGACGTTGCCGGCACAAGCACAAGTGTTGATTGCACCACAGCTGCCGCCGCTGGGAGCTCACCACCGAAACCAAATGAGGCCGCTGAACAGAGCAGCAGCAGCAGCAGCAGCCAGAGTGCCGAGGCCAAAGACAAGCCGGACGAGGGTGAGACAACGGGAGCAGAGAACATAAGTGAGGCAGATGAAGCATTTGCCGAAGAGACATCATCTGGACAGGCAGAGGAGTCCCAGCAAGGCAGCAATGAAAGCAAGAAATGTGGCAAACTGAAGAGTGAAAAAGCAAACTAAAAATAATTGTACCTTTATTAGATCCCAATGTGGGCACCAGTCAGTCTGTGGAAATGGAAAATCAGGATAGTCCGGCTGAAGGAGTCTCAGAGGACAACGAAGGTGCCGACGGCGTCTCCTCAGAGGGAGAAAAACAGGCCGTTGAAGTTGAGGTAAACAATCATTATTCTCCTGTACAAACAATATTTTTCATATTTTTCTTGTAGCAGGAGGAAGGTCGTGAAGCGGAGGCAACATCACCGTCGGAGAACACACGCTTCCGCAATCTGCGCAGTGCGGTGCCAACACGTCGCGGCGGGCGTTCATTGATGCGCGGAAACAATGCCAATAACAACAACAACAACACAAACAGACCGGCACGCATCGTTTGGCAGCGCGACAACAACAACCAGGGAAATATGCGTAATCATCCGGGTATGCAGGATCACAATAATATGCCCAGCGGCTCACCCAACAGCAATCGCATATTCGCAAATCGTTCACGCGGACGTCGCCCAATGCGTCGTCCAGGACCAAACAACTTCAATGCCGGCGGTGGTGGTTACCCTTAACCGGATGATGGACAGTCTGACACAGGCTGATGACTATAATCCATACTGCTAGCTTATAAGGCTCTAGGCATTTAAGCATAACATTATGATAATACGATACACATTAAATGCTCCATATTACAACACAAATCATTTTGTTACACTTGATGTGTGGTTTTCGTTTTTTGTTTATTTAGTTTTGTAAAACCCTAACTCTGGAAAATGATAGATGTATTGTCATCTAAGATCTTGGGCGCTCCTTCTTCTCCTTGTACAGAGCCAACAGGGAGACGTTGGCTACTTTGACGACCTTGAAACGGACACCGGGAATATCACCGACGGCGTGACCCTTACGACCGAAACCGGCAACCAGGACCTCGTCGTTCTCCTCAATGTAGTTCAAGCTACCGTCACGGGGTACGAATGCGGTAATCTTCTTGCCGTTCTTGATCAGCTGCACCCTCACGCACTTGCGGATGGCAGAGTTGGGCTGTTTGGCTTCAACACCACTGCAAAACAAAATGTACAGATGTTCAAATTATTATTATTTGCTATAGACAGAATTTGAGTCGACCTTAAATATGTATGCACTGGCTGTCGTTACTGCCAATAACTCACAGTATAATCCTGTGATTTGATTTTTAAATAAACAAAACACAAAAGTATACTGCGAGACATCGAAAGTGGTGGCTTAAAAAAAAGTTCACTTGTAAACACTTTAAAAAATATGCATTTGCACTTACACCTTCTCAAGGACAATACCCTTGGCGTGGGAAGCACCACCGAAGGGATTAGCCTTCCATCTGGTTCCCAAATGAGCCTTCTTGTAGTCCTTGTCGGCCCAACGCTGGTCGCGACGGTGGTTCACATGCTTTCTGGCAGTGCGCAGACCTCTTGGTTTGCCTGTAAGTAACAAGAAACATTTCAATTTATTTAACTTTTTATTTAAGCGTATAGACACACACAATCAACACAATGTAAACAAATGGCCAATTTAGCGGCGTCATTTTTAGGTTAGTTTGAATCAGACACAGTGAATTATTTTATATTCGAAAGTTCCCATAAATAACACTTGCATTTATTGCGCTACATGTTCGATTAATGATTAAACATATCATTGAGTTGTTATATTGCACGATTCTTTTTTAATTAATGGATTTTTTGAAGCCAACAAATTGCAGACTTAATTTGCAAGTTTTAATGCTGGTAGTTTTCAACATATTTTAACGCCGGCCAGTTTAAATTCACTTACATTGACTGCTACACAATTGCCTTAGTTCATTTTGCACTCTTTTTAACGACACAATTTGCGTATTTTACACAAAATTCACTCTTTTTAACAACTCACCCATGATTTTCCAACTATCTCAGGCAATGGCGGAAATAAAAGAAAGAGGAAGAGCCGATTTCATCTTCTACACAATGCTTGCAGGGCTGATTATGTGACATCGATATATCGAGATGCCAGCCCTCGTCCGATAGTTTGTAAGACTGCCAACTAGCTGAAGCAACTCTTGCAACTCTGAAAGTGCTGCCCATCAAATAAATTAGTAACTTAACTGTCATTCGAATAGTTGCTACCCTACAATTATTTTAAATAAACACTTTTAACGGTAAGTATATAAGTTCAATTTATTTTTGCTTTCACGATATTAAGCACTATATCTTGTGATGTAATAAGTATGACTTTTTAATCATTAAAAAATACGCCGCAGTGTTTTCTCTGTAGCGCAGCCAAAAATTCATAAACAAACAAGGTATTTCACACAGCCGCATTCATTAAACATTTGCGTTGTTCCCTAGTTCCAATACATTATTTCAATTGTGAAGTGCTCCCGATATACTTCGTGCCATTTGGACTTCTTTCAATATATTTTTATAGAATTTATCATGACTTCTATACGCAAAAAACTGGTTCTGGTTGGCGACGGCGCATGTGGCAAGACCTGCCTATTAACTGTTTTCTGTAAAGACAATTTCCCATTGGATTATGTGCCGACAGTTTTTGAAACATATGTGGCAGATGTAGAAGTTGAAGGATCACAGGTTTGTATAAAACGGCACCCCTTTATGTGAATAAGTTCTGTATGAGCAATGCTGCAAATATTCACCAACAATTGCACGCACTTATTTATATAGACGTAGATGTTGCATGTGTGTATACACTCTGTGTTATTTAGTACACATCTTATTTTTGTACGTGCCTGTGCCAGGGTGGGCCCCAATTTTACTCTCAAGTGTACAAGATCGAATATGCATGATTCATGAATCAAGTTTGCCCGCATTCTCCATTTTTGTTTATAAATGTAGTTCATAAATGGGGCAACATATCAAAATATTTGCCAGAACTAAATAATTTTTTCTAGGTGGAATTGGCGTTGTGGGATACTGCAGGGCAGGAGGACTATGATCGATTGCGTTTGTTAAGCTATCCAGATACGGATGTTATAGTCATGTGTTTCTCAATTGATCTGCCGGACTCTTTGGAGAATATTCAAGATAAATGGATACCAGAGGTGAGACACTTCTGTCCCAATGTGCCTATCATTTTGGTGGGCAACAAACGTGATTTGCGCTACGATCCGGAAACCATAAAGGTCAGCTTACTACAAATTTTAACTTTGGAACTTTTACTAATATGCAGCTTAATATTCTTTACAGGAATTGTCGCTGCAAAAGCAGCAACCCGTTCAAACCGATGAGGGCATGACCATGGCCGAGATTATCAATGCCTATGCATATCTTGAATGCTCTGCCAAAATGCAGGAGGGTGTTCGAGAAGTTTTTGAAACAGCTACAAGAGTTTCCTTGCAGGTTAACAAGAAAACAAGGCGTCCAAGATGCTTTGAATTCCGATGCAAATTATTATAAATTATATGTTTACTTTTTAATTTGTATATTCAAGAATAAAACCATTCACTTCCGCGACCAATTACTCAAAATTCAATTTCCGTTTAAATTATTTTTAGATTGTGTAATGGAAAACTACTGAAATGATTAGAAAGGTATGTGAATTATGAGATATATATTTTATTTGGCCTTTTATTATATCATTTTTACAATAACAGTGTCTAGTAAACATTGAAAATAAATTAATATTCTTATCTGGAATATAATAGCGGACACATCATCGTTAACCATTTTGGGAATTTGTCATTGCAACTAAAAGGTCTTTTTTGTTGTTGCTGCCTTATCAATCATAACTCAAAGTAGCCGAAAAAGGTAATCAACAAGTTGATAGGCATTTGCATTAAGCTCTATCACGTGCTAAATAATACATATTGTTCTGATAATTGTTTAGTCCAAATGCATAATTATAGCACCGAATTTTCGAGAATTGCCCAAAACACAAATTGAAAGTATGCCAGAATATGCGATAAACATTATTCAAAATTCGAGCTCTTATTTTAGAGTTCTTTGTTTCACACATAAAACGTTCGCATGTGCGCACTAAATCATTTGCAAGTTCATAGCACGCTTAATGAATTCCAATTTTCATGATTTGGCACTTTTATTCGGATGCCTGTTTATGTCCAATCATGCCAAGCTCTGATGGGAGCAGTTAACGTTTTGAGCTATTTCATAATTTCTAGCAACAATGTCGAATTATTATGACCATAAAAAAAGAGTTTAACATAGTAGCAGAGGCAAAGATAAACGATAAGCTATTCTCCCAAAAAAAAAAATAAATAAATAGCACGTGAATGAATCTCATTCAATATTCGGATATCGGCTTGTTAGTGGAAAAAGCCACAGTACACATAGTGAATATGCCATAATTACTAACACAAACATAAACACAAACGGACAAACAGGCAAACACGTCCGCCAAAAAAATTCTTTTTGAGAGTTAAAAGAAGTCAAAGAAAATAAGTAACAAAATGAGTAGTCGGCAAAGTCACAGAGAGTGGCGAGGAGCAACGAAATTCGAAGATTTCGGGCAAGAAACACAAACACACACCGCAACTTAGTTGAATTGGTATCGGTATCGAAATCTTTGTATTGCGTATACGTTTTTTTTTTTTTTCTATTTTTTTTTTTTTGGCAGGCCATTTTGTCTGGCAGGCAAAGACGCAAGGCGAAGGCGCGGGCGACTACTCAACAGAGGCGCACATGTCAAAATAGAGGAGAGAGCGATTGAGAGTGTTCTCTTCTTATGCTACGCACAGGCTGCAGTCACACTCACACATGCGCAATGGTGTTTTTTGTTTTTCGTTGCTTTTCGAGACATGGGCAGCACGCCATGTTTTTGTATTTCTGCCGGTAGTTGTTGTAACGTTTTTATATGTTGGCTGAAGCTGGCGCTATTGTTGTTGTTGTTGTTGCTGCTGTTATTGTTGTTGTTTCATTTTCATTCACGACGTTGTATGAACGATAACAACGTAGCCCGAAGGGGACAGGGTGGCGCGGGCGGAGGGTGTGTTTAGCTGTCTGATAATGTGCGTTTACAAGAACGCGCCAACAAGAACGAACAAATACCGAAAGCAAACACAGACTCACACACAGAACCAAACATCAAATACAAACATAACAACTGAGTGTGTGTGTTATTTTTTTGACTTCTCGTGTGGAGGTGCCTTCGTATAGCGAAGCAGCCTGCCGCGTACTGTTTTTGTGCTGCTTGCGTTGTTGTTGTTGTTGTTGTTGCTGCTTGCTGTTTGCTGCTGCTGCTGCTGCTTTCTGCTTTGTGGTTTATACTGCCAACACATTTCCATTTCCCTTTAGTTATCTTTAGTCAGTCGCTCGGATCGGTCGGTAAGCGCGCGATCAATTTGTTTCGAAAATACAACAAGAAAAAAAGCCAAGCGGCGCTGAGAACAGTATAACAAAACAAGCGCCTGAAATAAAAATAAAAAAAAACGGACAACTTAAAAACAGAATAACAACATTTTTTAGAATAATTTAAGAAAACGACTACTTTGTTGAAACGCGTGCCTTTCGCATGCGGAGGCAGGTCGCACATTTCATATGCTACACATATGTACTATTAGAATACATAAATACATATACATATAGGCAGGCATACATTGATACGAATCGGTGCGAACAGCTGCTAAACCGCTACAGATAATCAGATACAGATACATAGACTAGAAGTATTTATAAAGCGCGTTCGCTCTTCGATTCTCCTCCTCTGCTCAGCGTGTTCCGTTCAGTTTCTAAATTGAGGCGCTTTTTTTACAGTTAACTTTCGCTTTTTTCTGTGCCTTCTGTGCGTTTTTTGTTCACGTTTGCTTTCGCTTTCTCGCATTCAGAAATTCTTTGCACTGCCCACGATTGGGGGCCAGAAATAGCCCAAAAAACAACCAGAATACATAAAACAAAATAACACCGCCCAAAATAAAACAGCGCGGGCAACGTTTACCGAAATATTCAACATTCAAATACTCAACGGAATTGAACGCCTCAAACAAATTGAAAGCTGCAACACAGACGCCACCAACAGCCCAAACATACAACACAACACAACACATCAACATCGAGAGGTAAGCAAGCACAACAGGGCTAACACACACACACACACACACATACAGAGAAAGACAGACGCATACATATACAGATGAATGGTTAAAAAAGACTTGGCCTTATGCCTGTGTCACATGACCGCGCCCCTGCAGCCCCTCTCTTTGCTCTACTAGTCGCTTGAGCCGGCCAAAAACTCGTTTTTGGCTAACAGAAATGAATACGTCGCGACGTCTGCCACCAACTTCGATTGAGACCGGCCGGGTTGAACTTAGTCACAATACCTTTTTTAATGTTCTAACTTTAGCACAGCGTTTTTCATATTTTTACTTGGTTTTTTTTTTATGTGGCCGCCGTCTTGTATTATAGATGGTTTTTTGCATGAAGAGCAGACTCATCAGGCCAATACCAGGAATCAGGAACCAGAAACACGTTAACGTTAACGCTTCACACGTAAACGGCTTTTGAGTGCCTTTTATGGGCGCATTTCGCTGACGTTGTTTCCATGTTTCGATGATGTTTTTGTGTTTTTTTTCCGCTTTCTGTTTTTCCCGGTTTTCTCCCCTGAACTTGAGCAACAGAACGGCAGAAAATCAGCTTAAGAATAGATCGATAATAAGCCTGTACTTAAATGAAAAACAAGAAACAGATTGAAACATATACAGATACAGATACAGATACAGATACATTTACCCGCTAGTTATGCAAATGTGAAACTAATCGCCCCGTACCCAGTTTTACTAGCAATTTACCTTTATCTTAATTGCAACCGCAATTATCATGCAAATTTTGTCCATAAAGGAAACTATAAAAATTCTTTTGTTTTATTTTTTTTTTGGGTAAAAGTAAACAAAAAATTCGGCACACCCTTTTTTACCTTTTCTATAAAAAAAAAAAAAAACTGAGCACTGAGTCATCTATTGAAAGCAACATCAAGGTGCCAAAAATATTGACATTTGGTCAAGGCCTTTTTGCCATGTCTTTGATCTCGAAGCGACAGTTTTTTGGGAACCAGTTGCCGGCTAAAAAACTAACTCAAAGTTGATACATTTTTTGATAACTTGCTTAAATCATATAAACAGGAAATGAGCATAGTCGACTTAAAGATACGCTTTACAAATTCAAACCGTTAAAAACTTTTTAAAGTTGGTCTTAGTGAACTTCAGGTCAAAACCTTTTTGAAATAAGTTATATTTTGCATTTTAAAGACTTTATTAAACAAAGCTTTAATCTACAAATATTTAACCCTTGTTGCCAATTGCTAATAAGGATATGACGTAGGTTGAGAAGCATTAGAACTGCAAGTTGCTATAATATATAATATTATAACTGATTCGCAATGCTAACGACCCAAATTGGCTAACGCCTAATTACGTTTTAAGTCAAGACTGTTGTGTGGCATGTTGGCAAATATTTTTGGATTAATTAACAACAAAATCACAACTAGGCTAGATTTTGTTATATCTATAAGTATATATGAGAGTTATTTATGTGTGGTAAACATGTTTTGTGCATTTACAATGCAACAGACTGTCAGTCAGTCATTCATTGCCAAATAAGTGAGGTTTTTCCAAATTCTTGTGGTTATTTCTTGAGGTTTCTATTCATTCATGGCTCTTTATTGTTGGATATGCTTGAGTGCACTTGCGTGTGGAAGCTTTATTTCAAATTGAGTACAATAAATCTTTCCACAGCTTTTGAAAGAAAACAAATAAGTACTATATTTATAAATAACACACAGAGACACTGAGGATTAACGTAAAGCGTTAATCAGTTGGGAAATATTTACATATTTGCTGTTGTTGATTATGTGAGCTGCTGCTCAGCTTCCAGAGCTTGATAACGTTGATAACAGCGCAAAGCGACAAAAATTTTAAATTGCAATTGCAGCTTGTTTTTATGATGTTTAATGAATGTTATCAGATTCGTGAGCGTTTTGGCGCCAATGTCAAAATGGCGGGGTCAAAGCATGCAATATACGATCTGTATATGTATCTGTAAGTCAAGCCAAGTAAATGTATCTGTATCTGTATCTGTATAGTTGTCTGACCAACAAAGACACGTGCAGATAGCCCAATAAATAATAAATTTACTAAAAATCAGTTTCATGATTTCTATGTTGCCCATTGTGCGCCTTTTAATTGCATCATCATCAATAATTGCTGGACTTAGTTGTATTTTCCTATTATTCAAACATGTTAATTGATTTGGAATCGCATGCTCCACTTCCGACAAAAGAGCGCTCGGGTTAGATTCGAGTTCTGTGTTCTGTGTTCTTCTCTAGCAGAGAGTCCGCAACTCGGGCTACGACCATTGATCGCTCCACTAATTGTTCATTGACACGGGCAGTGCCACCACTGAGTTGACAGGCCTTTGTTCATGCCGATAGTGCCGACAACAACAACAACAACAACAACTACAAAAACAAATAGCAACAACAATTACCAAACTGATAAAGTGCGTCCCGCATCTGCTGTGTACCATATATAACAAACATATAAAGAACCTATACATAAAAACATTGTGATATTTAACCAGAAAAAGCTATCTTATGAGTTTCTTACTCTTGCAGACGATTGGACTTTAATCTTGAGATAATAACAATATAGCAATATCAACATTACATTTCACATTAAAGCTGAATTAAATTTAAAAAGCAATATTTTGATTGGAAGGATTTGTGCTCAAAATTCGAATGAAACTTTATAAAAATACTCGATTTACAAACCTTATTCATTCATTCAAAAATATTTTTTTCTGCAAACACATCAGATTAAAATCTTTCAACCGCATCTCTTTATATTTTCAAACTTAAAACACCACATGGCATTTAAAGTTAACAAAATGTTATACTTTGCCTTCTTTCTCCTCTTCTTCTTGACTTCTGTTGCGCATGCGCGACTTACTTCGACTTTGGCTATGATTCAGAGAGACAGTCATTTTTGTGATCTTTGTGCCTTGGGTGAAAGGCCGTTCAATGAACTTAAAGAACAAGCCACAAACAACTATAACAAACCAACAAAAGACAGTAGTTACAAGTGTTTCAATATAATTTGGGCCAACTATAGTGGCGCTGAAGAGTGTGGGCCAAAAAGCAATTGTGTAGCGTATGTGTTTTTCGCCTTATTTGGAAGCCGTCAACAGGTTGTTGGCGTTCCAAAAGCGTCAGCTAATTAATATTTTGAGCATAAAATCGTTTAATGATTGGCTGTACATGTAGCTACAAATTGTTGAGTCTTAAGTTAGTGTGTGTGTGTGTGTGAAGCAGAAGCAAAAGCAGAAGAGAGATGAGGCACATAAGTGTACATATGTTGCATAAATGAGATACACAAACAAACAGATACAGATACAAATAAATGTGTACGCATAGTTATGCTAAAAGGAAAAACCAGCAACAGGAAAAACAACTTGAGAACGCCAGACGACTCTCTCTCTCTCTCTCTCTCTCTCTCTCTCTCTTTCTCTGTCTCATTCTCAGTGCCTATGACCATATGTGTTTACCTATAATATTTATTAATTCAATCGATGGGCATCAATTTAAGAGCCGTCAACAGGCGCAATTGCCACTGACAACTGTTTGTGTGGCTAGCGGGGGAGGTGAGGGCTAGGGAGTGGGTTGGAGGCGTCAGTTGATGGATGGGCGCTGCTGTTTGCACACAGCGGGATTAGCTTACAACCAGTCTAAGGATAACAGCTCAACATGCCACATAATACGAAGAGTGCTCCTACTTCAGTATAAATGACATAAACGTGACGCCGCCGACGCCGCCGAACCCTGCCACAAAGCAAAGCAAATAAAAAATTCGAGCCTGTTGCAGTTGTGAACTCGCATGACTAGCTAAATGCTCTGTAAAGTGTTGCTAAGTGGTGCTTCTATAGTGACTAGTGATTAAACGCTACTTTATCAGCTGATGTGTAATGAAGTGCGAAGAAAATTTGTATTCAAATAATTTAGAATAATATTTTAGAGGTCGATAAGCTTCAATGCAGGTTAGCTATATTTATAATGAGAAATATTAATAGTGTTTATAGGGTATAAAACGATTCAGTTCATTGGAATAATACTAACCGACTGAAAACAAATTGTCGAACTGGGCGCGTCCTCCTGGTTTGCAAGTGGTTTGTAGTACTATGTACAAAACAAAATGGTTCGATTTCGTTCAACAAGTTGACAACGGTCTATTTATAGTATACATAGGGATAGCCAGTTAAGAGTGCGATCCCAGAAGCGGCAACAGAAGCACTTGACCGGCTTCTTCTTGAACTAAGAGAGCTCAGAGTTTGTGTTTGCCACAATGTGCTGAGCCATTTCCTACTACTACTAGACCAGAGCCAGTATTTGGACATAGTACGTAGAAAGCAATCATGAAATACGATACGCGCCAGCAACAAAACAACAAAACAACAAGAACAATAATAATAATATTGCATAATAAACAAAAGTGTAAAGGGTTTCGACGGCGCCTAATCTTCGACTTATTTATGACAGACCATAAACCGTCGACCAATATTCCAATAATCAAGGAAATCAAATTATCGAAAGTCACATGTCAAGTTGCTTACTTAGTTAGTGAGTTCGTTGCCAAGTGGCTTAAATAAATGTATTATCTGGTACTCTGATAGAGCGACAAATCCGTTAAGGCCATCTTATCTGGCACACGCACACTTGGTTGGGTTTGTGGCTAAAGCAAATCTGCACAAATCAATTGATTTATGCCGCTGTCACCCTAACTTCAACGTACTTGTTTAAATATTTGCTAGAGTTTACGAGTCGCTTTTTCGGCAGACAATAAACTATTTACAATCCTCTAATCAGCAACTAATCGTCAGGGTTCTTGAAAAGTTTTAACTTTTGAGGTTGCCATGCAATAAAAACCAAATAACGGAAAACCACAAACAAACAACTGTGCTTGCTAAATACCACAATACATTTCCTTGTGTAGGGCTGCCAAATATTGTGCCTTGTATCAAGTGCTTGTTAATTGTCTTATACAACAAATCTCTGATATCGTAAATCTAACGCTTTTTATCAAAAGAGATATGACCTGAGTACATTTGTATAGCTGGATTATGTGGATTATTTCCAGACATGATTATAGGCGCTTAGTTTGAGGTTTTATATGTTTAATATAAGCCACATCATATTTAACTTTAAATTTAACTTAATCGCTTAAAATATCTTTAAGTTCTCAGACAGCGGAAAAATTTTCTAACACAATGTTGCAGTCCCTTTCAGTTTATGGCAGCTAGAAGCTATCATCCAGTTATGCATTCAGATCCAGATGAGATTAGATAAGGCCAAAAATAAAGAATCAAGGCCGAAAGTTTGTTAGCGGGTGCAAAAGAAAACGAAAAAACACAAAAAAGAAATGCCAAAAGAATGTGTATAGGAAATTTTTTATGCAGTATAATTTGACGGACAACTTGAAAAAAATAATTACTTAAAATACTTTGGGAAAAATATGAAAATATAACTAAACACATATATTATTGCGTTTCTTTAGCGAGTGTTTTTTTTTAAGCAGCTTTTGACGCAGTTGTTCTGGCCATTGTTATTGTTGTTGTTCTCTGCTTGACATTGGCACTGCCGCTGTCATTGAGGTGGGGGAGGGCATTGACGTTTGACACCCGCGCGACCCCCCGCTAATGCCCACCCACCCACACAAACTGATTGACGTCGTTGAGATAAACAAAAGTTGAGCATAGATAAATATATGAAGCTAAAACATATACAAACGCATCATAAATACGCAAGAGAAAAAGACACACGTGACAAATATAATATAGCTTAGTTATAGTATTGAAAATCGAAAGTGTTTCAGTGGGCGTATACGCAATCTGTGTGAAGGTTACGCAAAATACGAAAAAAATAAACTCAAGTGCTGATAAACTTTTGCATAATCATTTCCACAACACACATAATATTAATGAGTTGTACTTTTATTCCCTTTTGTTACAGCTGAAAAATGCCCACGCCAAATATGAGATCGCAGGATGAGCTGGTGGCAGCCAGTGCGCTTGTCTCCAAGCATCCGGATAATAAGCACGAAAACGACGGAAAGAACAATGAGGAGGAGGAGGAGATTGAGACGGCTGCAGTGGTGGTGCCACCGGACAGTGGCTGGGCCTGGGTTGTAATGATTGCCTCCTTCCTCTGCTGCACGGTGATTGATGGCATCGTCTTCTGCTCGGCCATCATACAGGAGGACCTCATGAAAGAGTTCCATGTGAGCAAGTTCTATGTAACCTTCGTTTCCTCGCTGCTCAGTGGCTGCTATCTGATGGCTGGACCCTTTGTCAGTGCTTTGGCCAATCGTTTTGGATTCCGTCCGGTGACAATTGTGGGCGCACTCTTTGCGTCATGCTGCTTTGGCCTTTCCTACTTTGCACCGAGCGTGGAGTTTCTGTTTGTTGTCTATGGTGTGCTGGGCGGCATTGGTTTCTGCATGGTTTATATACCCGCTGTGGTCATCATTGGCTTCTACTTTGAGAAGTGGCGTGCACTGGCAACGGGCGTGGCTCTTTGTGGCTCCGGCGTTGGCACCTTCGTCTTTGCCCCGCTCACCAATATGCTGCTGGAGAAGACCGGCTGGCGCACTACGCTAGCTATCCAGGGAGCTATTATCTTGTCGTGTGCCATCTTTGGCCTCGCCTTCCGTCCCATTCAGCCCATTACTCTGGGTGTCACCGAGGATGGCAGCGTTGTCGACGAGGAGAAGACCAAGCTGAATGGACATGGCAATACGGTGGCTCCCACGCCCCAACTGCATCAGGCTGCCTTTACGAAACCCTTGCCCGAGGGTCGCTTTGCCTACTCCATGCCCAACTCCGCCCACAACACGTATATGGGCGCTTCACAGCGTCATCATTATCCCACGGCTGCTGAGATCTTCAAGGGCATGAACCTGGAGCGTCGTCCATCGGGTCAGGCCAGCAAGGGCACGGAGCTGAAGCAGCTGCGCAAATCGCAGCCAACGACACCAAATGGCGATCCACAGCAGCTGACATTCAATCTGCACAAGGAGCTGACCACTGTGGGTGAGAACGAGGAGGAGGCCGAGAACGATAATCTGTTGGAGACGGAGGCCAAGCCAATTAGCATTCAGGCACGTCGTCACACTGTCTCCGGACGTCGTCCACAGGATCTGGCTAAGCGCGCAGCAGCCGGCGCTCAAGATGGCAGCCACCAGTCGCACTCCTCCTCCCGTCCCATGTACAGAGATGATGCCTTCTTCACCGGCTCCCTGACACGCATCCCACAGTATCAGTCGCAGACTTCGCTGGCCTATCACATGTCCGTCACGAGGTTGCCCACCAAGCAGGATATGCTCGAGGACAGGCAGAAGGGCTGTCGCATCTGCCCGGAGGCAGTGCGTCGCACGCTGTCGACTATGTTGGACACAAGTTTGCTTAAGTCGCCGGCCTTCATGTGCTTGGCCTTCAGCGGCTTCTTGACCATGATGGGCTTCTTTGTGCCATTCTCCTTCCTGCAGGATCGCGCCATGTCCGCTGGCATGTCCAAGGAATCCTCCGTCTCCCTCATCTCTGGCATTGGCATGATCAACACCTTCGCTAGGATCGTCTGCGGCTCCCTCAGTTCCTTCCCCAGTGTCAAGCCGCTGTGGCTCAACAATGTGGCCCTTACCGCTGGTGGCCTGGCCACCATATTCAGTGGCGTTGTCATCAATAGTGCCACCCAGTGGACATTTGTTGTTCTCTTTGGCATTTGCATTGCCTGCTTTTCGGCGCTGCGTTCATTGATTGCTGTTGAACTGATTGGACTTGAAAAGCTGACGAATGCATTCGGTTTCCTGATGCTCTTCCAGGGTCTGGCTGCTACCATTGGTAGTCCCATAGCTGGTGAGTTAAAATGCAACTTTTTAACAGCATTCAATCTCACTATTCATTTGTGTGTTCGCTCTCTTTACTTACAGGCGCTCTTTATGCAGCTACCAATAGCTTTAATGTGGCCTTTTACTTTGCTGGCGGCCTTATCCTACTTTCGGCCTTCCTATGCTATCCATTGACCTGCATATCCAGATGGGAGCAAAAACGCACTGCTCAGAACGAGCCGCTGCCAGCGGCCTAAACGTGTAGATAGATACTAGATTTGAAAGCAGTAACAACCAATTCGACAAACTGGTAAAGTGTTGTAATCGTCTTCTGATATCGACACTGTCTACTATTAAGTGGTTAGTTTAACACTTAATTGACAATCACTCGATGGAAGAACCAGAAGAACAGAAAACAGATAAAGAAGAAAGGGAGACTGCTAGCTGCGGAGCAGCGTGTGAAGCATGTTGTACTTGATGTGTCTTATTTGTCTAGATCTAAATTAAGTAGCCTTAGCCTAAGTGTAATGTTTGTGCCTTTTGCTTTAACGAGTGCCTCGCCTCATAACCCACACACACACACACACATGTAGTATTGATTGATCAATTTGTAACTACACTTTTATATACTAAACCATATATATAACATATACAATCTTAAGTGCTCACCATGTTGTGTGGATCGCTTTGATGGGTGTGCAAAGAAGAAGAAGAAGAAGAAAGAATTCGAAAGATTATGAAATGTTATAATCTAATTTATAGCAGCTGAGCACATGGCTGGGCCACAATTCGACTGCCAATTTAAGAGATGAGGACGTTGCATTTGTTTAATTGATAAGTTCGACTAACTAAACTGTTAGCTACTGCTCCAGACTTGTTACATAGTTTGTATATATGTAAGTTCTAGCTTTAAGTAAACATACAAACCAAACACACACACACACACTGCTGTTGTTGTTGTTGCAGTGAGCCTAAAGGTTATTGCACCTGTAGAATCCAAGCCCAACTCCAATCCGTTGTCACCGACTCTTTGTTAGCTGATTATGAAGAACAAACAAAACGTTGGAACTTCTGGAAAATGCGTTGCTCGTGACTCGTTTAAACACAATATCACACACACTATATAGATGTATACATACTCAAGCAAAGTAAAGCGCGTTTTGCGCTTATGTTTATCAACTACAATATGTAAAACATATTATTATTAAAACTACGATAATGAGAAGAAAAACGAAAGTAAACAAAGCAACACAACAGACTATACAAGTAGATAAACATACATATCTACATATGTATCTATCTAGCTTATTTAACAGTTATACATTTTACAGCAAAAACATTTAAGTGAATTAAAAATTAAAAAAAATATTTTAAAATGTTCGTTTTCTCTTTGCTGTGTTGTGACGCTAATTAGGTTGTTGCATTAGCTAAATTTCCCTTCAGTTAGTTGTGCAGCCTACTTATAGGGGCACACCGGCGATAATGTCCTTGCCGTATTAAAAGTTTACTCTGTAAGAATAACATTTAAGCAAGTAACACTTAGTATAACATACAAACTAACAATCTTTTATTTATTACTCTTTGCTGCACAAAGTAAGCGTAATAACTAAACTGTAAGGAAAATCGTGATTATAAATGTTTTGTTTAGTTTTTGAGCTTAAATTAGAACATTAAATAGATAACGCTGTTGTGTCTTTGGTCATGGCACACCCTCTATATTCTATTTTTCCTGATTCAATGAATTAATGAACTCCTCAAGTTTCTCCTGAATCTGTCGAACTTTAACTGCAAGAAAATGCGATTAGTGTTATAGTACATAAGTGTCGGTGGAATGCACTTACTTAGCTCCTCAGCCAGTTGCACACGTTTGCCCGTGAGCAGATAAGCTTTCCGCTCCTCATCATCGCTGAACTCATCCAGCACCGCCTTGATTTCTTTATCCAGGCGCCGTGCCTCCCGATTAATCACCTGCTGTCGCAGCGCATTGCCCGTCACCTTAATGACCTGTTGTATACGCCAGAAGAGTACCACATCGCTGCAGGAGACCTATGAGAGCAAAATCCAAGATTTTAAACCAAGAAAGGGAAAGAATTCTCTTTGCATACATACCTCACACTCGGTGCCTTGTTGCGTGTAGAGGTAATAAGCCTTGCGACAATCTTTCGCACGTTGCAGCGCCTGGTGCAAGAAGTGTCTAAAAGTAAAGAAATATTAGTTAACTACAGTCATTCAATAGTGGACCACTTACTTTCTGTAGACGGGGAACCACGTTTGACGTATATAATCTGTATCCACTTCCACATTATCTCGCTGCAGATTCTTCCGAACCGTCGTCAGCTCATCGTAGCTAAGCGTGGGCATATGTTTCTACAATGAAAAATATACATTAAAATATGTTTCATGTGAGCTATTATTGTGCTACGCACCGTATCGTTTTTAAGTATTTTGTCCAGTTCACCCTTGACACTGCGTCGCTTTTGCTGATCCTGGGTTATCGATTGCCAGCGCGCAACTCGCGACCACGGTCCGGGTCCAAACATTTGAGACAATGTCTCTTCGGTTTGCACAAGTTTGGTATTGACTGAGTTTTCCAGGAATTTAACAGCTTGATCCCATTCCGATTTGTCATGTACAAAGCGATCTTCTAATGTGTTTAGTTGTATAACACGCAGCATATCAATGGCTTTGTCCTCCCAGCTATGCCGGCGTATGGCTTCGTCGACAACGGCGCCCTTCAGCTGATCGAAGACACCGTCATGGTCATGCGCCTTCTTTGCCCGCTCCATCAGTGATATGAACTCCTGTTGCAGTGCCTCCCAGCCAGCCTCAACCGACTTGGCGGGCAACGCCTGCTCAGCCCATTGCCGCAGCTTGATATCCACCATGGTATTGAAGGAATCTAAAAGAAAATCCAAAGTAAGTCAATTCTAGCGATGCAGTCTTAAAAGGGCATAGAATAGATGGAAAAATGATAAAGTATAGTTAAAAGTTGGCCAGTGCTTTTGGAATTGTAGCTTGAAGTTCTGCTAATTTTAAACAGTTGTTATTCTCGTGTTCATTGATCAAATCAACGCAATTAAATTTAAATATCGGGTTAAACGTGTTCTTTGGCACGATTAGCATTCAATTTCTCTGTATACATATTTTATAAATCTTCAAGTCACACTTTCCGGCAAGTACGCGCCTTATTCGCACATGACTGTGACAAATTATAACAAAAATTAAACTTGCTGAATCACATTTTTGTTTTGGAAACGACTGATTAAACGGTGCTAATGAAATTGGAATTGGGGAAACACATGTTAAAATTTAACGGCATGATTCAATGGAAAGGCTCGAGCTGAATCCGGTTTTGGAACTGAAAACGCGCGTGTGATTCCCACCTAATTTTGATACATATTAATACGTTCCATGCTGACGGAACGAATTAAATTTCCTGCTAAACCTTCTGGCTTCTTAACACACACAAAAACGACACGTTTATGGTGATGGATTGGTTTGATCCTGGGCGTGGCTTACAACATAACACTTATTACTATAAAATATTACTTTGAGAACCTGACTGTGCAGCGGGTAGGTAAATGTTTTCAAACACATAGTTCGATAGTTTCTCCCATAGCTTGATTGAAAGTGCATCATCCCATTTCTTGGCTGAGATCTGTGACAGAGTCACCACTTCGTCCAGTATTTCGCCCTTCGCCTTGTCAAACAGCTCGTCGCGACCAGATTCGCGCAGTCTACAATAACGTTTTGTTATAATTATCAGTTATGATACTTAATACTATCATTCTCGTTTACTCACCTGGGGAAGTTGTTTTTCCACTCGGTTTCTAAATTGAATCTGGTTGCTTTAAATGCATCGGCCTGCTGCTCTATAGTTTCACGCACCATTTTCCAGAAACGATCCGAAACAGCTAAGCTCAGGTTACGGCTAGTCACTTGATGTGGCATGATAACTCCGCGTCGACTGCAAAGTTCAAGAAATGTCGTGTTAAGTAATTGTTTACTACGAGATTTTAATAACTTACTGAAACAGTTTGGAATTCTTGAAAAAGTCTTCCTCGTACTGTCTGATAGCATCTATGCTGTCGTCTTTCCTACCCCGACCAGTGACAACGGCATAATAGCCCAGCGCCTTCATGGGAAACAGTTTGCCCGACAGTATTTTCCTTATTCGTTCAGGATCAGCCAGTTCCTCAGCCAAATCCACCTTAGTGAGTACAAATATTGTGCGACGGCCCAAGGGATCACACTGCATAACTAGATCGGTGACATTGCTGCGCTCCGCATCAACCGAGCCATCCTGAATGCACAGTATTATTGCATTTGGATTGCTCATATAATGCTTGGTCATTTGGTGAATGGAGTCCTTAGTGTCTGATGCCATATCCACTGTCATAGTCTTTAAATAATTAATACGTTAGAAACAAGAAAAACAAATGTCTACAGTAAAATCCATTTACCGAAATAATGCCTGGCAAATCAACCAGGACCATTCGCTGCAATCCAGGACCCTTGACCGTCATGGCAATCACCTCATTGCTCACCGTCTTGCCACCACGGACAGAGGCGCGCATGCGAAACTCCACCTCTCGACGCAGATCAGCCAGATCCGACTCTTTGGTCAGATCGTATTCACGATCATTGTCACGAAACGAAGCCACATGATATGGTCCTTCTGCGAGGGTTACTTTGACTGGAGCACGCGTCATCATTTCGCCGCTGCCACGTGGAAAGATACGCGCCTTGGCAATCGACTCCAGCACAGATGTCTTGCCGCTGCTCTGATCGCCGACAACCACAACACGCGGCAAATGATCGGCCATGGTATAGCCCGTATCATAGCCGGACAATTCGTCCAACACTTCAGAGTACATGTCAATTAATGATTTCTTAATCTTTTTCGCCGAAGTCTTTTTGTTTGTCTTGAGTATTAGATATTGCTGACGCAGCTCACGATTCTCCTTTTCCATTTTCTCCAGTTCCTTTTGGTACTTAATTTGCACATTCATTATTTCAGTTTGCAGCGTTTCCACTTGATTCTGTAGCTTGTCTATAAAATTAAACAAATCAAAAAAGGATTTAAATATTAAACTGCGATTATTGAATTGATTGCCGACTCACCATATTTCTTACGACTTTCGTCCGCGGATATTCCCAGTGCTGCAACAGTTGTCTTTGCTTTAATATCCTCCTTGGCTGCAATAGAGAAAGAGTTTTGATAATTTAAATATTTAAAAAGAAACCAAATAGAGGGTGAACATAAATTCTCTCACTTTAAATGCATTATGTTCAGAAATGTGTGTAACCTACTTTCGACAATTTGATTTCCTTGATAGTCGGCCGCTTCAATTGCATCGTCCAGACGACTGTCGAACCATGAGCGCCACTCCGACAACTTATCTTCGCTCAGCTGTTTAAGCCTCGGATCTACAAGCAAACCCCAATATCATCAATATTTATTCTTAAGCCAATGCTTTGCAAAACAACGCAGCGAATTGTTTTATGGACATTTCTAGTCTTATAATTTTCCTGTTTGTATTTTAACCTTTTGATTATTTGTTGTTGTTAAAAGAAAAATATGTGAAAAATAAAAAACAGCATATGCATCTCTTAGGCAACAGGTATTTAAATAAAAATGCAAGTGCAATTACAAAAAGCAAAAACATAATTTACAAAGTTAAAATGAGTGCAATAAAAAAGTTAGAAACTCTCTTAACCCCCTCATGTCAAATAAAAACTAACTGTTATGGCAATTTAAAGTGAGAGAAAGAGAAGGAAGGGGTATAAATTGCAAACTCACCTATTTCAATGGCATTTTTCACAACGCTGCCGACTTCAATGAGATTCCTTGAGAACTGAC
The DNA here is from genome assembly GCA_018152825.1 of Scaptomyza hsui. Taxonomy (NCBI): domain Eukaryota; kingdom Metazoa; phylum Arthropoda; class Insecta; order Diptera; family Drosophilidae; genus Scaptomyza; species Scaptomyza hsui. The sequence goes on from JAECXO010000002.1 coordinate 11,625,226, forward strand.
TCCATCTTTCACCCTGCGGCAGTGCATCCTCTAACCACTTCATATCGGGCAGCCCATCCTTCCAATCCTCATATTTCTGCACGTGCACAAATGCAATTTGCAAATTATATAACAATGCAAAAAACATGTGTTCTTTTTACATACTTTGCTTAATGAAACTCCACCGCCAATAGCGCCGCCAAGTACAATGTAACGCAGCTTAAGGGCGCCCCTTAGAATCCGCACCACAAGCATGCCATAACCGCGCGAGTGTGGCGGTATTGTCCAGCCTCTCGCTTGGTTGCCACCCAACAAAAACTCTTCGTGGTTGCGGTTGCTGTGCTGCTCCCAACGTCCTCCGGCGGGTCCAGTACGGCGTGTTTGGCTGGTGATGTTGCATAGCGTGGAATGATTGCAGCAAGCAACCTTCGTGGAGTAAACAACTGCTTTTCTCGCCGTTCGCCTGAAAATGCGAATTCGCCAAATTGCAATGAGGCGATGACGAAATCGTTGAATGAAAATTGGCTACCGGCATGTTTTAGCCACGTGCAGTGCTTACCGGTATGTGTTCTGATAGATGCGCAACATTGTCACTTTTTGAGGTTGCAGTTTCCACTTATTTTACTAGACCTATGTCTTTTCTATTATTATTTTCAATTTTTTCTCTACAAAAATGTCATAATAGAGATGTGCGCAAGTCACGTACTTGTTACTTAACACACATATCGAGGAATACCAAGTTACAGCGGTTGCACATCTCTAGCATGTTTAGCCGATACCGATTTAAGGCACAATCGATTTTAGAACCTAATGATAATAGCGCCAAGTTTAAGTCCCAAAGTAAATTACTTAAGCCTTTTATTCTTTTGGGTTTTAAATTTTATTGACTTTATTTGAGTTGGTTCGTACATTGTACTCACACATTATTCGCCATTACATATATTAATTTCGGGAATGCACGAAATCTATTTGTGCGAATGGTGTTTCAAGATTAGGCAATGTTTGTCTCATAAGTAAATGAGTTTAGCATAATGTCAAAAAATGTGCCTTTTTATTGCTAGTTAAAGATTGCATAATAAATTAAATTACGCTACAACTAATATTAAATTTTGTCGCATATGTATTATTTTTTTTTTAGCTTTTCTTTTTTTTTTTTGTAATACATACACGTACATGCATATTTTCTACATATTTTCTACGTTTTTTAAGATTTAGAATGCACTTTGCAGCTATTTATTTAACGGTAACTATGTATTAAGAAAAGTTTACTACTGGAAAATATTTTCCGAGCCTGCGAATTTTCTTCATAGTGACAAAGCATTTAGAGCCGGTAACATTTATTGCTTTGGTAAGGCTTTTATCTTCCAAAATCAAATCGATTTTCTCGATTGAATTTAGATTATAAATATCTTTTGGTGTTTCGTTGGATTTCTTTTTGCTGTTGTTATTATAGTTTCTACTATAAGTGTTGTCATTAAAATATTGCTTTTGCTGAAGCGTTGCTTTGGCTGCATTCAATGTGTTCATAATTTGGTCCGTATTATCGGTATCTGGTATAATTTCAGACTCCTCGTCATATTCATCTTCTTCTTTAGTTTCGGCAACGGAGAATGTGTTTAAATTAAATAATGAATTTCTTTGCTGGATATGTGGTGGATGTTGTTGTTGTTGACTTGGTTCAGCTGCTGCTGCAACTCCGCTGGCTACTTCATTTATATGGCTGCGATGACGCAGCTCGTATTCTTGAGCCTCTGTAATGCGATCCAGGGATTGACTTTCGCGAACCCGCCGTCGACGTGCTGTTGTACTTTCATATACCACTATTTGCTGCTTTTCCTCTTGGGAATGTTTGTCAACATGATCCTTTTGCTGCTTTCTATTCTTTTGTGTGTGAGACTTGCGATTTTCCTCAGATTTATTTGGCTGTAAATGATTTTTAATAAGTAACTTGTTTCAATGGAATTTATATTGCACTTTTACCTCCTTATATTGTCCCTGCTCCTCTTTTTTGCCACCAGAACTGCTATTCGAAATAAAGTTCGCTGCACCGCTATTGGAGCCTGGCGGTGGATACAATTGATCCTGTGAATCGCTAGAGTCGTCGTGCGAATCTCGCCGATGCATGCGAAACCTGATGGGTGTATCGCCAGTAAACTTGTTCATCTTTTTCTTATTGCGTGTCTTTGTATCATCGTCAGATGCCTCTGAGCTGCTGCACGATGGCGTACGTATCTTGTTTAGCTTTGTTCGGCGATGCGTTAGCACCGGATTCTTGCTACTGCTGGGCAACGGCTTCAGCTTGCCAATTTCGAGCTCCCTCAGGCCGCTTATTGTGTCCTCATCTACCTTGACACCTTTTTCCATTTTCTTTAGCTTTTGGGAGAGCGAATCGACCGACACTACAATCTTTGTGCGGGTATTTGTTGGCACTTCGGCTGTTGGGGCTAATGCACAATTGCGCTCCTGCATTGAACGATTGAGGCGTCCATCAGAGATGGACTCGCGTCGCATTGATGCAACTTCTAACTCATTTCCAATGCCGCAACCTTCATTCGACGACTCCTCTTCATCCTCCTCACGCACAATACTGCATTTACGGGTACGCTTATCCTAATGTTGTTTAATATAAAAGTTATCACTGTTTTGTTAATTATATATGCAAAAGTTGACAACTTACGGCTTTGGCATTATCATTGCCAAATTGCGCTGCCGGGGTGACATTTATGCTAACAGGCACAATTACTTTGGGATTTTCCGTTGGACTCGGCTTATCGGCTGAGGGCCTGCGATTTACATCGCCCAGTCTAAATGATAACAATCTATTCATGTATATGTCAAAATATATATATGTATTCTTCTACTCACTTTAGACCCCCCTCAAGCAGTTTTTGTTTGTTTGCCTCCTCTCGTCGTCGACGCAAACGAAGTTCAGCCAGCAAAAAATATGTTGCGGTTATATGATTGTACTTATTTTTATCCAGAGCCCTGCACAAAATTTTTAATTAGTAAAGAGGTAATTATAGTTGACGCTTTCTAAAGCGTTTCTAATTTTGCATATTACTTTAGACTTGCAAATGATATTTTTGCCATTAAAATATGCAAATGAATGATTGTATAATGTATTACAAACGTGTGTTAAGGCAGCTCACCCCATTTCGTTAAATCAGTAAAGTAAAAAAAAGTGCTTAACCCATTATAATGATGTTTCTTATTAGTAAAAGTTCCAATTTGAAAGAGTTGATTGTCTACTTTTGTTTGACTACTTACTGCAGTATCTCTTCCTTGGACGCAATGTTTCCGTTTATCATTTTCTGTATAATAAAGGCGTGATCCTCCTCACTTAGCTGCTCACGGCTCACCAGAGGCAGTGAGTGCTCCACAGAGTCGGGCTCGTCGGTTTGCTTTAGCCAAGCGGATGATGCAAGCTCCTCGACAGTTGCACGCTTCTTTGGATCACGCACCAGCATTGTGGCAATTAAACTGCGACATTCCTGTGTCACGTGCGACGGCACCGTGTACTTGCAATCCATAATCATGGTTAGCGTCTCCGAATCGTTGGCCTTCTCAAACGGTGCCTGGCCACACACCAGCATATACAGTATAACGCCCAGAGACCAAATATCTAACAGATAATATAAATAATTAAACAAAGCTTATCATGCGACACACACACACACACACACATACGCACACGCACAAATTATCACATAGATATACTTACCCACTGCTGGCGCATCGTACGAATCACCCAATAAAATTTCTGGTGCTGAATATGCGAGACTGCCACAGAAAGTCTCCAGTTTTTGGCCAGGCAAAAACTTGTTGCTAAACCCAAAATCCGTCAGCTTGACGAGTCCCAACTTTTCAAAAAACACGACATTCTCTGGCTTCAAGTCCCTGTCGGCGAGCGAATCAAGAAAATGTGTTAAGTCGAATTGCGTAAACATTTTGTCATTTCATTAGCTATTATCTATGCTTACCTATGCACTACGTGCAGCTGATGACAGTACGTGATTGCGCGGAGTATTTGCCGGAAATACTTGCGCGCCAGCTCCTCAGTCAGGCCGGCCTCGTGCTTCATAATATAGTCATAGAGATCGCCGCCATCGCCCAGCTCCAGCACCAGATACAACTTGGTTTGTGTGTCAATCACCTCATAGAGTCGCACCACATTCGGATGCTGCACCAGCTTCATGCAACTGCAGAGATTAAAAATATATACATACATCATACATTTGTACACGCTTTGCAAGCTTACCGAACTTCCTGAAACAAATGCGCCTTGGAGACCTCGTCAAGCTTTAACTTATCAACCACTTTCACTGCCACTTTTGCACCCGTAAACACATGTCGCGCCAGCTTCACCACAGCGAAGTGACCTGAACCCAGCGTTTCCTCTAGATCGTAGAGTCCGGCAATTTTGCCATCGCAGATACCCCCGCCAACCGGTTGCGTTTCCAAGGTCATGATCCTGTTCTTATCTCTGCCACTTGATTGACCCGCTGCACGCTTTAAGTGAGTGCAATTCTCCGCGTTGAACTGAAACCACTAGAAATGCATTTTGTATATATAGTGTAAGTACAGTACTTCAAAACCGCAGGGTACACACATCTTGAAATCTGGTTATTACACACATATATTTCCACTCATAGTTTTTAATTTGATTATGCTGCTAATAATATTGTTGAGCGTTGTCATTCTTTATTCACTATTCTTATTTATCTGATTTCCAATAGGTTAATTTTATGTTTTCACAATTGTGTCCTGTGTACAAGCAGGAGCACCAAATACACTTAAGGAACAGGGCTGTTACACAAGGGGGACGCAATGGGGCAGGGCTGTTGTTACCGTTTTTCAGCAGCCGACGCACGCGAAAACTATAATATTGGATCCATTTCACAGTTTGTTATTGTGCACTGTGCGTTTAAGTTGCCGTTTTAGCTTGCCTTTTCACACAGTTTAATGTTTATCACACAGGAAAAGTACTTATTTTAAACCTTTTGTGTATACTAGAGTTGTATCGAATCGTTCGGAATAAGTTCGATCGAACGACTCACTAAACTGAACGAACCAACTCAGTTCCTGAGGGTAGTTCATTCATGTTGAATTTGTATTGATTTCTGTAGCCCTAAACAAGCAAGCAAATTTAACAGCTAACTAAATTTTCTCTCTCGGGAGCTATAGGAAAAGTACTAGTTGCACACTAAATAACAAACATTAATATATCACTAGTTAATTGTAATGCTATTGTCCGTAAATAGGACGTTTAGTAATTTCCAGTTAACAGCTGTTACTAACAGACTATTAGAATGTTAAGTTTTGCATAAAGAAAACATATGTTTTTGTTTGGGACACATAAACTTAACAAAATTTTGCTTCAATAAAAATAATTTGTTAAATGGAGGAACAAGAGAATCCGTTCGATATGGATAGCTCGAGCTTTGATGCCGATAGATATCTGGAAAGGCTTCTGAAGGACTGCTCGTTAAAGCAGATTATGGACACCGAGGCGGCCGTTGTGAAGGATACCCAAACACTTCACTCAGACATGCAAACGCTTGTGTACGAGAACTACAACAAATTCATTTCGGCCACGGACACCATACGCAAGATGAAAGACGACTTTAAGCAGATGGAGACGGATGTGAATCTTCTCATGACTAAGATGCAGTCAATCACAACATTCAGCGAGCAGATAACGGGTACACTTCAGGGCACACGCTCGCAGCTCTGTCGTCTCTCGGAAAAACACTCGCTGCTGAAACGTCTACAGTTTTTGTCTACACTGCCAGCGAAGCTAAAGTCGCTAATTGAAGAGCAGAACTATGCACAGGCTGTGCAGGATTATCTGCATGCCCAAAAGGTGTTCGCCCAATACGGAAGGCAGCCATCCTTCGATGGTATTCAGCGCGACTGTGATGCTATCATGGCGGATCTGAAGGAGCGTCTGCGTCAGGACTTCCAGAGAGCTGGCAACACAGCACAATCCCTGACAGAAATTGGTGAGCTGCTGCTGCAGCTGGACGAGAAAACTTCTGACTTGGCCAGCGAGATGCTAAGATGTGCTGGAAAGCGGCTGCATGAACAGATTGTCATGCTGCAGGATCAAACAGAGCGCGATATGCTCGAGTTTGTCGACATGGGCATCGATGGCTTCCTCAACGACCTGGCTCTGGTGGTCACCTCCTATTTTGATATGTTTGTTGCCAAGCACTACGAGCACGAACGGTGAGCCTTAAATTTCACTCTTGTTGATTGTCTTGTAAAATATATTTCTTTGCAGCGATGACTTCCAGGAGAATGCTCTGAATGAGTTGAACATCTTTCTCAATGAGAACATTGACAAGTACCTGACGCTGGTACAGGATCGCGTCGAATCGGACATTGGCTTTGGAGATACGCAGGTGATGCTACGCGCTTTGGATCGCTTGCATCGCCGCCTGCAGGCAATGCGCAACATCTGTCGCGGTCTCCAAGTGCAGCGCAACACACTGGAAATTATCATTGCTGCTGCCCATCAGCTCTGTGATGCGCATGGCAAGAGTCTAAGGGATCATTTTGCAGATAGTTTGAGTGCAGTGCGTTTATCGCTGGTATCCGCAAAGAGCGATGGTGCGGCCGGCGTGAATCTTAGCGATCTCATTAGTAATCTCTATGTGGCTATGGTGGAGAAGATCAAGGGTGTGCTGCAAGATTTAATGATCTTCCTGCGCACCGATTGGTCCTTTAACATCAAAGCCGAGCATAAAGGCGCCCTCTGCGTTGAGGGCATCAGGGAGAACCTGCTTATTGGCTTTCTGCGTCACATATCCAAGGTGATGTGTGGCTTTGCAGATGTCTCCAGCTCCAGCCCACCCAACTTGTTGTTGGTGCTATCCAAAACGTGCCTCGAACTGGAGCAGCAGGGCGTCCACATACTGGTAGGTGATCTGACATGGATGTATTAATTAGTGTCATTAATTAGTGTCAACTACTTGCAGATAGCGCTCGTTGATGATCTCTACGAGATTGACTCGGAGAACAGTGCAACGCTCACACACGAAACGGAGATCTGTGCGGAGATGCGTGAAACAGCTCAGTCGCTGCTAGACGCCTATGTGCGACTGCAGGGCACAAATATCTCGCAGATGCTGCGCAAGAGCGTCGAGACGCGCGACTGGCTCAACTGCTTGGAGCCGCGTTCGGTGCGTGCCGTCATGAAACGCGTCGTCGAGGAACTGGGCAGCATTGAGACAGTTGTCGCTGGCCTTTATGAGAGTACTGGCAATGCGGGCTTTCGCACCACGGCCAGCAGCGATTCAAGCCGCAAGACATACTTTAGCAATTTCAATGCGTCTAAGCCGCAGTATCGTTCCAACTGGTCAAACTACACGCCTTCGCAGCTCGAGTCCAGCTATGTATCCAATATACATCGTTTGTTTTCGGAGCGTGTGGACATCTTTACATCCGTGGAGTTTAGCAAGGCGTCTATTATAATGGGCATCATTAAAATTGGACTCAAGGTAGGATATCTAGTCAATTTTAGTGGCATGCTTTAATCTTGAATAACCCATTTGGTAGACCCTGCTGGAATGCGTACGTCTGCGTACCTTTAGCAAATTTGGACTGCAACAGATTCAGGTGGATGCGCACTATCTGCAAATGAATCTCTGGCGCTTTGTCAGCGATGAGAAGTAAGTCAAGATCTTAAGACGATTGCAAAGATATTGAACATTTGAATTTTGCAGCTTGGTTAACTTTCTGCTGGATGAGATTTTGGGCTCTGCGGTACATCGCTGTCTGGAGTCGGTGTTGATGGAACCTAATGCAGTTGAGATTATTTGCGAACGTGGTTAGTACTTAAAATCTCGACATCATATATCTGTGCAACATTCCTAAGTTTAATCTGTGTCTATTTAATTTTGTTACTTGATGCTAGCCTAAGGATTTGACTTAACATATAAATAAACTAATCAAACATAAATATATTAAACAGATTGTCTATTCCGCTGGCTGGGGACTGAGCTGCAGCATAAGCTCAATCTCCTCGCCCTTGAAATCCTCATCGCTGTGTTCCCCCGCCGCCGTAGTCGTCACCAGTATGTTGTGCATCTCCAGCTCACCTTCGGCTTCGCCCGTTGTGATTGTTATCAGACTAGTTTGGGATTTGCTCTCGTTCGCCTCGTCGCCCATGCGTTTTTGCATGCGTGCCTTTCGCGCCTCCTCGAACTCCTTGGGATGACACTTTTTCCGATGTGAATGCTTGTTGGCGTTTGAATTAAACGTCTTTGGGCAGTGCGGACACTTGTAAAGCACCTCGCCTGTATGGGTGGCCATGTGTTCCCTTAAGTTGATGGCTTTTTTAAATTTTTTGTTGCACACACTGCACACATGCACTCGGTCCGTATTGTGTACGTAACTCTGGTGGCTAAGCATGGCGCTGCGATTGGGTGACACCTTGCCGCAGATGTTGCATGTGCACTCCTCCGAGGAGGCATTGTGTCGACGTACATGCTTCTTTAAACTAGTTTTGTTCTTGTGCCATGAACCACAAATATCGCATTGGACCTTCGGCTCTGTGATGCCAGCATGTGTTAGCTGATGGCGCTCAAACGCTGCCGGTCCCCGTATAACTTGAGCACAAATGTCGCACATGGTGCCATAGTCGCCATGCACCATTTTCACATGCGTACACAGTCTTGATACATTGGGAAAACTGAAAAGGCAAGAGAAGGGAAAGAGATTAGTTGGCTTCAAACCAGAAAAACATTGCCTCCTTAAGCTTTATTTATTGAAGCTACATCACATTCGCTCACCGCCTGTCGCAGATGTTGCAGGGAACAGTGCGCTCCTTGTGTATAATACGATGTTGATCCAACAGATACTGCTTGGTATAACGCTTGGGGCAATGCTCGCACATGAACTTCTTCTGCTCATCCGGCTGATGCTTAAGCAGCTCGTGATTGCGCAGGCACTGTTTGTCCGCAAAAGATCGATCACAAAGTGCGCATCTAAAGAAAATTACAGTTTTAGTTTCCACTAAGTAAACTTGATATATCTATTTCTAATTTGTTGTCCGCACTTTACCACTCACTTAAATTTCTCGGGATTTGAGTGGCGATCGATGTGATCGGTGAGAAATGATCGTTTGTAAAACTTTCTGTTGCAGCAGACCGCATAGCCTTTCCGATGATGCACCTGCTTCATGTGTTCGCACAGCTTGCGAAACGTCTCCTGTCCCAAATGACAAACGCTGCAGGTGAGGCGCATATGTTGCGCGATCTTCTCATCAATCTCCTGCATAGATTTCTTGTAGTCCGCATAGCGTTTGTGCTTTGGCAACTCCTCTGCGCCCCTGGGAACGACTTTCTCTGCTTTTGATCTGCCTCGTCGCTTTGCTGGCGCTTTTTTCTCAGGTGGCGGCGATTCATCAACCTGATTGGCTTTGCTTTTAGCACGCGTCGAGCGCGTTTCACGTCGTTCCTGAACAGCTTCTTTTGGCTGTAGCTCTGTTGGCTCCAGCTCTGCTTTAGTGGGCAAGTCTGCAGCTGGCTCGCTTTCTGTTTGTGCCTCCTGGGCCCACACATCATTAAGGAACTGCTCGTTGCTGAACGACGCCGCTGCATCGCTCTCATTGCCGCTAACGTACATCTCCTCAACAGCAGTGTCATCCTGATCCTGACTAAAATCATCTTCCCCATCATGATAGAAGAATTCTTTGGAGTCCTCCAGTGTATCCAGATCCTCCAGATTTGCCTCACAGGCTAGGGGACCCACATTATGCTTCTCTGGTTGCTCACCGCTTTTAATTGAGAAACGTTCGGTGAGGAGGCGATGTGCTTTCTCCACGCTGACATAAAACTCATTAAAGTCACTAACACGCGTCCAGCAGCCCACACAAACGGCCGTCGAGATGGGGTCATCGCTTTTTGGCTACAATTTTCAATTGTTTACAAATGCAAAAGATAAAATGATACAGAGGCGACACTTACCTGAAACCAAAAATATTTGGCCAGCACCGTGGCGATGTTCAGAGACACGCCGACACCGTCGAATATTTGAATGGTGTCGCTGACGCTGTTTAGGCACAGACGGCAAATCATTTTCGTATTTAGTTTTCCATTAAAGTGCTTTAGCAATAATCACAAAATTGTTTTATTAAAAACTAGCTGCATCAAAACATTCTGCTTCTTCTTATTTTGTGTGATATGTGCTATCGAAAAGTAATCGACTGATGTGTGAACTGTCCCGATAACTTCTGTTAAGTGCAAGTTGACTTCTTTTCCAATAGGTGGCGCCAATTAGAATTCAATTCAAAAAGTAGGTAAGGAAGTCTTGATCAGATTTTTGCTAATGAATTTTAAACATAAATAACACAATTTCACTTATATGTTTGGAGAATTTGTAATTTATTAAGATAAAGTTGAATTAATTATTATATAATCATATGTATAACAAAGTTCATGTTGTGTTTCTTGTTTATCATTTGTTGTTTATTATTTTCTGAACTAAATAAGTAATTAATTATATTTAAAATCACAGCAGTCTTTTAATAATAGATTTCTCAATTTGTGTTTAATCAATTTGAACGCATATCGATGGCGCCATTCCTAACCATTAACAAACGAACAAAGTTTACTACATACATAAATGTTATTTTTTAAATTTAACGGAATCAAAGAGCTTACTATATAGTGCTTACGAATATCGGAGCAAAAACTGCATACTAACTACAGACATTACTATCATTGACATTATAATATATATATAAAGAACAAAGTGTTCGAAATCGTAATTGTATCGGATTGCACAGAGTTAAAAATTAGATTCATCTCTTAACTAGAACTACATATTAGATATACATATGTCTGTGATATATAGCTATAGAACGTCTGAAAATCTATGAAAAATTTGCTACTGGAATGCATTTAACATGTTTATAGTTTGAGTCGATTCCACAAAAAGACAATTGTTCAATATTAGATTAAAAACCTGCTGTATGTATGTGTGTGCCTGTGTGTGTAAATATAAGATCGTTTTACGAAGCAAGAAATATATATATATATCTATACTATATAGTATGTACAGCTAAAATCGAAGCAAATGCTCGCCAGTTATATACATGTATGTATATATTATCTAGGTATGAAATTTTCAATACGGTTATATAGTTAGTTAATAAAATTTTGATTAAAGTTTACTAGCTTATAGAATTGAAACGAAGCCTACAAAGAAGTCAAATAACAATCGAAATACATTATAAATGTATAGTAATATATATATATATATATGCGTGTATATCGGACGTTAGTTTTGAGTTGCTAATGTTATTTGTCCGATCGTTTGATTTTTTTCTAGATATTAAAGAACACTCACACACAGTTAGACACACATACATATTGATACAGTTTACATAATATGTATGTTTATGTCGTACATATCGGCTTAAATCACAGCTACGCAAAGTTTATAGGCAAGGCGAGTCATATTTTGTTTTTTCTGTTAACATTCAGGATACAGGACACACACACACACACACAAAACAAAGCTTTCGAGACAGTCCTGCTGCCTGCCAGGCTGTTTAGCCCGCCACCTGTTGCATGGTTATGGTACTAATGAGCTGCTGACAAATCTTTCCATACTCAAACTGATCCCCCGAGATGCGTCGCAGCTTGATGCCCTTGCCAGCGCCATGATGATCCCGACTGCGTCCCTCGCACACCTGCACCTCAATCTGCAGACCACCAGAGTACTCCAGACTGAGATTGGTGGTCGGTTCGCCATATCCGGACACATTGCAGGCAGCTGCTGCCACACTGGCCGCAGTGGCAGCATTGGGCATTGCCTCACTGGAGGCATTGGAGGCGCTGCTGTGTCGCGATTCGGCGCCGCTATCCTCGGAGCTAATGCTGCCCTTGTGCAGCACAAAGCCCTTGGGCGGCATGGTCGAATCGATTGTTTGCTTGACCATCTCGAGGATGCGCGTAGAGTCCAGATTGGAGCATTCTTGCGGCAGTGGCACCTCGTAGCACATCTCGTCGGACATGCGACGCGAATCACACATGGAGTCTGGAGTCAGATGACCGCATTCGGTGTGATCCCCCATTTCGGAATGTGAGTCGGACTTGAAACCGGAGCTGGCCGAAGGTTCCTGGCACGATGGCGACAGGTTATTGGAATCGTTGCTTAGCGAATCGTCGGAGAAGCCCAGGGATTTATCACTGCCACGTCTGTGCGCATCCGAGTTACCCGATCCATGGCTTCCATGGCAACTGGGTCCAGCATGGGTGGAGGAGCTGTTCTCACAGTCCAAGCTGGCCTTGCGTCCAATTCCTCGCGTTATCGAAGGCATATCGCTGCTGGGCTCCGCGATGATCAGGCCCTGTGAGTTAAAGCGTACTGGGATTAGAGTTAGGAAGTCAATTAGATTTCGAGAATAGAAGTAAGAGGAAAAGCAAACGAAGAAACCAATTTGGCATCAAGCTCACCTGCAGTGACATAATGGGCGTATGCGGTTCCAGAGAGTCCTCGCTGTCCCGACTGTTGTCCGAGGAGAGGGCCACCAGCGTAATCTCACTGCCCTGGACATCGGTGAGGCAGATCTGTGGCGTTATGCCGCCCGTGCAGCCGGCATAGGGTGTTCCCGTGCTGATGGTGTGACACATCTGCCCGTTGCCATTCTCCTCCTGGATGATGCACAGATTGGGTGATGCCGGCGGCGTGGGCACAACGCGCACCGGCTGTGCCGGCGACAGATTCAATGGCTTCAGATCATAATACGCCGCCGTGGGCATAAACCAATTGGGCGTGGCATAATCGGCAGCTGCCTGATCACCGGGACTGCACACATCCATGGATAGATCGAGGGGCTGCTGAGCGGCACCCTCGCTGGCAGCAGAGGTGCCACGCGTTATGGAACCACCGCCACTCCCAGTGCTCAGCACAGAGATGCCCTTGGTGATCTGATGCAGTGGCGATGTGGCGCCCGCATTCACATTCACAATGGGATTAAAGGGTCCAGTGCCCGGCAAATACGGATTCGGATTGGGTGAGCAACTGCCGCTGAAGCCACTCCCACTGTGGCTGGTAGCAATGCTTGTACAGTTGCTGTACACGGGCGATTGGCAGCCGCTGCTGTTGTTGGAATTGCTGGCACCCAAGTTGATGCTACTAAACTGACCCACCAGATGCTGTGGTTGCAGTGGCAAAGTCAATGCCACAGCTGCCGCAGCCGCCGGCTGATACTGATAGCCACAGATGGGCTGGCCGAACATCTGCTTGGCGGAGGTGAGCGAGGTGTTCGGACCGTGTGGCAGCATCAGCGGCGATACACTGCAACTGTACATGGGCTGCTGATGCAGCTGCTGTTGCTGCAGATGCGACTGATCCAGGTGACCGCCACTCACCGCTGAACCGCTGGCCGCATGTGCCGCCAGGCCCAGCTGCGTGGCCAGATCAATGGGCACCACGTTCGATGAGATTATCTTGTTGGCAATTTCGAAGCTGACCCGCTGCTCCTTGACCAAACGATCCAGCGCTGGCATCAGACTCTTAATGGCCTCCGGCGGCACCTCGATGTCGTGTCCGCGACGCAGGGCCAGCTGCAGATTCGTTGGTTTGCCATGAATGGGTGAGGCTGGATTGGAGAGAAATTAAATTAGTTTTCATATTCTTTGGAAGAGTATCTTTCTTCACTTTAAGCGCATTGATTTTGCTTACCGGGCAGACTGATCGAATTTTCTAAAAGCGGCGGACTGGGTGCAACCAAAAAATTTCTCTGTGCGATACCTTTTTGCAGGGATTGGCATTCCTGCAGCGGTCCCTGGAACTGCGAACGTGAGCCCTCCGAGGCACGACGCACAGGACTGTAGCGTCCTATGGTCGCTAAGTGTTAACCCAGATGAAGAGAGTAAAAGATGAAGAAAAAGAAAACATGGCAAAATTAGTTAAAACTCTTTTAGAAAAACAAATCGACTTTTGGAGCTCTTTGCGCAAAACGAAAAATGCGGCCAAAATGAAGAAATAAAGAGAGAAATTGTTAAATTAAAAAAACTTACCACCCTCCTGCACCGTGGGCAGCTTACAGTGGGTGGCGCGATAGGCGCGCCGATTGTTGGCCGCCGTTGCGGGCGCCACAACAAGTGGCACAGAGTTGCTGCTGCCAGCGCTGGCCGCACTCATCGGCAGACCAAAAATGGGCGCATTAGGCGGCGATTGACTCAACGATTTGAGCGTGGGTGGCAAATAGTCGCGATTCATGCGAGATTCAACTTCGCGTATGAGCTCAGGGCAAATGACTGAGCGGACAGACGCATGGTAAGTGTATTTGGGGGGAAAGGGTATTCAAGCGAGCAGCAGCAGCAGCAGTTGGTAGTTGTTGTTGTTGTTGTTGAGCAGGCGGCGATTTAGCGTTAAACAAAATAATCCACAATAACAAATAAATCATAAAACGAAATACAAACAAAAGTACAACACAAATTAAATTAAATAAAAATTATAAGCAAAAATTAAAACTACAAAATATTATGAAGTTAAAGGTTAAAAGGCACTAAATTATAATATTAATTTAAGGCGTGCTTGTAAAAAGCTAGGCAACTACAATTTTATAATATTAGCTAAACTAAATTAAGCGCTTTTGGTATTAGAGGATAAAAGCCAATGCTTTAAGGATTAAAATAAATAAATATTTTTTAAGGAGTTGAGAACCTCATCGGTAAGAAATATAACTTATCGCTTAACAGTTTCTGTCAATTCTTAAACTCTTTTGGCTCTCCTACAATTTAACATAAAATCCGAATTATTTCAAACAATATTTAAGAAACTTTTGATGTACAGAAACGTATGTTAAGTTTGTCTAATATTAATTTCCTTTTTGATAAAAGTGTTATCTTTTATCCTTCTCACTTATTACTCGACACACGCCTTACATATTATAGTTAATATACATTCTATTGATCTTTTTAAAACATGCTTTACAGGAACCGTACCTGGCGGGCGTTCCGTAACGGTTAACAAGCCGGTACGACGGGTGCGCATATTGCCACCACCGGAAGCACTGCTGCCAGTTTGGGTTTGTGCTTGGCCACCGGCTGGCACTTGCATGTGGCCCAGTTCGCCGGGATTGTGGCTAACGGAGAGATCCTCAGTGCATCCAACCGTATGGCGTTTAACACCACCGCGCTTCTGCATGTACCTGAGGATTCAGAGAGGAAAACCTTAGTAAAAAACATGAATGATTAAGAATAGGAGCCAATCCTGCCTTTGTATTTCCTCGCTGCACTCCTCGCCACTGTTTTCGGGACAGCAGTTGAGTTGTACCGTCGACTGTTCACTGAGGGGTGAGAGTTCCTGTGGAAGAGGGGCGGCCTGGAGGCTTTGTGTGATGTAGTAGCTAGCGGTGTCCATTTGTTGTGCGGCTGGTGCAACACCACTGCTGCCCGCCGATATGCTGGCGGGATAATAGATGTGCAGATTGGCGCCACCATCGGAAGCACGACGTCCAAAAGAACCTGCCGAAAGGAGAGCGGTGAAAAATCAGTAACTAAATCAGTAAGGAAAAAGCCGTAGAAAATACTTACTGGCACCCATGACAACTGGTGGCTTTAGCAAATGCTGATCCTTAATGGTTAAATTGTGCAATGGTTGATTCTGCAGCATGGGCAGATTCATGGGATACGCTTGGGCGGGATCGTTGCACTGCGGCGCACACTTGAAGTCAATGGGCGGCACATGAGGATTGGCCAATGCCTGCTCATGTGCCACATCGCCCGGTCCGACTGTGTGACGGCGTGTGTTCGCTCCAGAGACGCCACCCGCAGTGGCGCTCAAATGTTGCGGATTGACAGGGTGCTAAGGGAGGTGAAGAAAGGATTAGATTAAGGTTACAACAAGCAGATGGAGTCACTTCCAAACTCACCTCATTGGGTCGCGCCAGGCACTCCAGCTCTATATCACCAAACTTCTCCAAATCGACGCCAACATCGGCACACCAACCAAATCCTAAAGCTGAACTGGAGGCATTTGCATTGCTGAGCGGACTGAGACGATCGAGGGATTCCTGCTTGACGGGCTCGGAGCGATCCACGATGCCGGTGGTGATGCTTGTCTTGCGTGATCTCGAGTACGCCAGGTTCGCATGGTGCTGCAGTCTTTGGTTTTCGCGTCGCTTCTGCAGCAGCTTGTCCTGCAGCAGATTATATATGGCATAGATGTTATCGAAACGTTGCTCATGCACCGACTGCGCAATCATATCCGCCGTCAATCCGGGCAGCTGCAGCATGTGCGTCATGACCACGGCATCCAGTTGGGGAGCCGATAGATCCACACTATCTGCACCCGACAGCGAGGTTGTGGAGCTGGCCAGGGAGGAGCTGGACTGTAGGCTTGTGGAAGCACCAAAGGGCAACGGTATGCCATCCAGACGCACTTCCTCCTGCTGCAGTTCCGCCTGCCAATCGCTTAGCCAGCGATGTTTGATAATCTGTTTGATGGTATAACGTCGATCTGGCTCCACAACAAGCATGTTCCTTATCAAATGCTCACATTCTGCAATGAGGAACATTAGCGAGGGTAGCGAGGAAAGTTGAGGAATTACTCACCCTGCGACATAAAGAAGGGTATCCGGAATTTGCCCAGCACAACGCGACTCTTGAGCTCCAATATGGTCTTGCCATCGAAGGGTAGAGCGCCACAGACGAGCGCATAGAGCACAACACCCAAACTCCAGATATCCGATTTGGGTCCATCATATTCCAGACCCTGAAACACTTCAGGTGCCGCATAGGGCGGTGAGCCGCACCACGTTCTCAACAGACTGCCCTCCTCATAGTGATTGCTAAAGCCAAAATCCGCCAGCTACAAAGAGATACATATTTATTAGAGTGTTCTGTTTAAACGAATCTCCGCTCACCTTTATGTTCATGTCCTTGTCGAGCAGCACGTTCTCCGCCTTGAGATCACGATGCACCACACCACGCAAATGACAATAGTGCACCGCCGAGATGAGCTGTGTGAAGACACGTGCCGCTTCCGGCTCCTTCATGCGTCCGTTGGCCACCAGATGATCAAAGATCTCACCGTTGGGCGCATACTCTGTCACCAGATAGATCATGGACTGGGATTCCATCACCTCATAGAGGCGTGTGATGTGCGGATGACGCAGCGATTTCAGTATGGATATCTCACGGAACGTCTTGCTCAGGTATTCCTCGTTGAGGCATGTCTTATCAATGATCTTGATGGCCACCTGCAATTAAAATTCCCGAACAAGCAGGAAGCAAGAAGGTCGCATTAGTCAACAACGATACAGCAAAAATTTCGGATGTGGATGCGAATTTGTTACTTGGGTTCGGTTTCGAAGGTGAACGAACCAGTTGGCAAAAAGGAGAATGCGACAATTGACAAAGCGAGCGAGAGATCTTAAGAAATTCAAGCTGTGTGGGCTGAAAAATCATCTCTCTCTTTTTCTTTGTCTCTCAGTGTTATTTAAACGGTAATCAGAGCAAGTAACAATGAATAAATTTTAAGCACTGATAATCGCACAAAAAATACTCTTTACGCTTTGAAAAGTAAGGTCCTTGGGTATAGAAAAGATATTGGTTTATTGCTTTATACATGTAAACAAAATAATTTATTTTTCACTATCAAATAAATTTTTAACGATCACGCTAATATTTTTATTGAAAAATATTTAATATCTTACATTACATAGTCACACAACTTTTTGTAAGAGTATGCACAAAAAAAAAAAGAAACGAGAGAAAAGAAAAGATAAACGTGTCTCGCGTTGTTTCTGTTATTGCTGTTGCTGGGGGTCAGGTGGTAGGTGGCGCACTGTCTGCGCCGTAGCAACAACAACAACAACAAGAGCACGTAGAAGAAGAAGAATAACAGCCATAATAGCAACAACAAAAACAACCGCAACAAACACGACGACAACAACGCCAAAGATGGCGCGAGTGTTAAATTCTGTGTGTGGTTGTATATTATGTGAAATGATAATGATGCTGATGATGATGACGACGCGAGAGAGCGAGAGAGGGGGTAAGCGGTAGGGCAATGTAGGACGGCGTGAGGGTAGCCAAGACAAGACAAGACGAGACGAGACCAGAAGAAGATGAAAAAAAAACACAAACATTCTTAACACACGATTTTTGTCGTCTATTTATTTGCTTGTGAACGTTTTTTTTTTTTTTGCCAAGCATTTCAATAATAATTTAACAACAACCAAAAGAAAAAACTCAAATAATTAACAATCAAGCGTTAGCGTAATGAGCGCAAGCGAGAGGCAAACATATAAAGTATTAAGTGGAAAGTGAGACAGAACATAGTAGGTAGATCATTTGCTCTTGCTTATACAATGACAGCAACAACAACAACAACAACAACAGTAATAAAAATAGTAATAATCGTCAATAATAATCATCATGATGATCCCCACACCGGTTTTTGATTTGTTGTTGTTCTTGTTGGGTTTTTTAAACAAATTTTTGTTTTGTGGTTGATTCTTTTTTTTTTGGCTTTAAATCAAATGCAGTAAATAATTAGCATACAAACATTCGAAAAGGACGAAAAACCAATTTGTGACATTTGTCGTATACGTAATACCTTTTTGCATATCACTTTCAAATTGTACTCAAATTTGACAATTATTATTGCAGAAGATTTGTAATAAATTATTTAAATACACTTTACAACTCAATAATGTCTCACTTAAAAGTTAGTAATAAAGTTATTACGCCCACCCTCCCCCAAAATAAAAAAACCATGGCCAAAGGTATCACAACAAATGTCGTTTGTCAGCCAACACAATACAATAAAACAAGAAAAACATCGACAGTAAAATTGTGTGGCGGAAAATGGCATTGCCACGTGCCATTTTGACCTTTTGGCGCGAATGCGATGAACCTTAAGAGAACCAGAAACCAGCTCGTAAATGAGACATTCAAAGTAAACGAAACAACAACAACAACAGCAGAAATGTCACATTTGGAAATCCTTCGAAGTAAAAGACAAAAAAAAATGCCAAGGCTCGTTGCTTGGCGCACGTCCAAACATATTGATTTAAAGGCGCAAGGACTGAAGAAGAAGGATACGAAACAAACAAAAAAGGCCAATTGCTAAAATTCTATGTAAATATTCTGAGTCACGTTTCACATTTTTATTTAATTAAAGTTGTGAGTTTATTTCTTTAAATGCTACCCTTCCACACAAAGCCATTATCCTGCTCCAACTTTTCGTACTCCTGCCGCAGCTGTTCCAGCTCCTTGGCATTGTTAACGTTTAATCTTTCCAGCTGGCCATTGAGTCCAATGATGCGTTCCCGCACCGCATTCACCGTGCACTGGGTGAGACGTTCAGGACGAAAGACATCCTCCTTGAGGCTGTTCATATAGTGCCACATGTCCTGCAGCTGGTTACGTTTCTCCACGTGATGCTTGCCACGTTTCTCGTCCAGTTCCAGCTTGAGCCGATCAATGTCATTGATGAGACCGGCTACTTTGTTGCCATCCTCGCCTCCGCCACCCCCCACTCCCCCCCCCACACACCCCTCAAGGTCAGTGTCGTCGAGAAAATTGCTGGCATTGAGCTTGACTTGATTGCATTCGAGATACTTTTGCTGCGCCTTCAGTCGCATCAGTTCGCACAGAATGCTTGTGGGCGTGGCCGTTGTTGCCTTCTTCTTCTTCTTGTTGTTCATCTGTGAGGCACGCAGCGGTTTAGGGGGCGCCGGGGGGCACGTCGCAGCCTTGGCTGCTTTCTCAGACATGTGACTCGTTGCACAATGCGAAAATTTTGAGTCCTTGCAACTAGCGCTTTTGTTAGTGTTGCTATTTACACGCGGTAATCAAACGTGTGTTGCCAACCCAACCCCCGCCTCACACCGCCTCACACCCCCTCCTTCTGCAACACCCCGCAATTGGTCGTGTTTAATCAATAGTCGGCGCCTTCTGCGTTCCGCTCCTGTCTTAATATGTAAAGGGGCTGCTGCAATTGATGCTCTCTCTCTCTCTCTCCGCTCGCTCTCTTTTGTTCACACTCTCTCTTAACCCCTTGTTGGGGGCGCGTAATTATGCCAAGGGTCGGTAAACTTTATTTGGGTTCAGGTGTGGACGGCATGTTAAAAATTTTCTAATTATTTCAACAATGGAATATCGATTTGGAGAGAAAATTTACATTGCATGGCCTACTTATGAACATGAACATGTTACGACAGGTTCTTGGACTTTAACCTAAAAACAAAAAAAAAAAAAAAAAAGGGGTGCGTTAGTCCTCACAGCTGTGACTTGTGTACTGATAAATCATTAATAGAAAGTATTTCCCCACTTGAGGTTTTTGTTTGTTTCTCGATGAAAAAAACAAAAGATAAACTCACAACTCGCAATAATGTTTCACTTATACATATGTACATGTATATTTAAATAGAGAACGCGTGCGTAAGTGGGAGAGAGCGAGCGAGAGAGTGCACGTGATTGATTCGCAAATTGTTGCGTTGTTTACGTAGTTGTTGCTGTTCTTGTTGTTCTTGTTGTTAATTTACGACTGGGAGCGTTTTGATAACGCGCGCGCTTGTTATCATATGAACGCGAATGTTTATCTAGTGTGCGTCGCAGACGAAAGACAAATTCAAGCGCGAATAAACAATAAATTAGTTAGATAAACACACCAAGCTGAACCACGCACATATCCTATGAAAAGTGTTGTTGTGGACCATATAAACTGCTTTGAAAAGCAGTGCACTGCTTGCAAGGAAGATCCCAAGGAAATTACCCAAATCTCCTGCGATCTGTGTAATCTTACAAGCAGTGCACTGCTTGAAAAACAGTTCATAGCACATTTATAACGGCCAATTACAGGGTATTTAAGCTGTTGAGCGTCAACCAACGTTATCAGACACACGCAGGCCATAAGCTCGTGCGACAGAGACAACAAACCAAAGTGGGTCCAACAATTAACAAAAAAAGAAAACAAATTAAATAATATAAAAGGTAAAAAAAACCGCCAGACAGCTAAAAGACGCAAAAAAAAGAAGAAAAGAAGAGAGAAAAAGCCGCGAAATAGTTAATGGAAAAGTAAATAAAAAATTTTAAACGATTTGGTCAGCCATGCGTCTGAGTCGTAAAGTAACGTTGAAGATATATATGTATGTATTTCTGCTCTGATCTGTGAGTGGTCAACAAGTTTTTTTTTTTTTTTTGGTATTTTCACTGTCTCCATCTCATCGTGGCCAGACAGCGTGAGCTCAAGTTAAATATTTGGCCATACCAAATGATCAATCAAAGTTGCCTCAGTGCGCAACGGGAGCGATTATTATTATTTAAGAGGAAAAAAAATCATTTGAACACTTTTCGTCAAAAAAAAATCGGTTTATAGCCGCCTGGTGCTAGTGCATCAATTGGAGCGTTAATAGTTGCCAGGGTATCTATCTCTAAGTATTCAAGCACGTGCCAGAAGTTTTAATAAAGAATTTCGATGATTGAGCGACGATTCAATTAAGATAACAAATATTTACAGAAATCAAACAGTCAAGAAAGAAATCAACACCTTTTTAATTAAAAGAAAAGAGTTTGACAAGAAAAATAGATAAAAAAAAACTGCCCAAGTGCATTGTGTTATCTCAAAAGGTCATTTGTTAGTAGATTTTTAAAAGCCTTACTTTTCTGATCTTGATTTGGCTTCTAGTTTAACACTTAAACTCCTTTTTAAAATTTAAAAAATGATTTCTTTACTTAAAATTTAAATTCCTATCCAAAACAATTTTTTAAAACTAAACAAACATATTTTTAAGATCAATAAACTCTGAACTTTATCAAAAAGTTAAACAAAGTCAAGGAAATCGTCAATATTGTTTTTTTGACATATCTATAAAGAACCGCCTAAGTTACTTAAGAATTGTTTGCAGTGGATTTTTTTTTTTTTTAAATGTTGCCTAAGCCTAATAATCACATAAATTCTTATCGATGTTGTTTGTACGTACATGATGTTTTATAATGTATGCACATATTGTACTTGTTGCCCATTGACTATTGATAATAGTAATAATTATTGTCGAAATGCGCTTGGCAGATAAGCTAAAGCTATGGGGCAATAATTATAATAACAATAATCCACTCAACATCCATATAGTATTTGTACATTGCATTTGTCACACACACACACAAGTCCATTGTGAATGTTAAATAAGATAAGTGAGTGCGAGTGGACCTTGAAATTGACAAACAGCTGTGGTCGCGCTCTTTCTCTTTCTTATCACCTTTTATATACTATATGTGTATGTGTATATTGGGGAAAACAAAAAAGAACCGAACTGTAAACAGCAAACAGAGCACAGCAACAACGAAAACATATGATGAAAAACAAAAATCAAATAAAATACAGTAAAAATTAATCAAATATGCGCGTCATACTAAATTTTTCATATAACCCAAGCGCCATTTTGAATTGAAGGCACGTGCTGTACTCAGCATTAGTTTCGTTCACTGAGAAGATGAATCTCTCCATAGTGAGGTGTGTGTGTGTGTGTGCCTTTTGGAGACTACAAACTGTTGACAGTTATTTTATGTTTGCACAGTAGTCGCTTGTCAATTATGCATATAACGAGCAAGTTCTGTGTTTGGCCTACAAATTTGCACTTTACTCTATTGTTGTGATAAACTATTAAAGCGCGCATTGTTGTTGTTGTTGTTGTTTGTGTTCCAGTTTATGTTTTTGTTTCTGTTATTCTACAGTTGTGTCACTTGGCAGGCCCAATTATCAGTAAATGCAAATGCAACTGTGACAGCTGTGTTAATGTTTCATTTCTCTCTGTGTATGTGTGTGTTTTTTTCTTGTCTGGTGCTTTTGCCCTCAGCCCACGACGCCCGTTGCCCTGCTGAAGGTGACTCATTATCACTACTAGCTGTTGTTGTTGTTGTTGTTGAAGAAGCAGCTGTAAAATGCATTCGAAATTTCTACAATTGAGAATGCTGAGCAATTGTCAGTCAGCTGATGGAGCACAAGTAGCAAATGCTGTTGATGTCTTTGCTATGACTATGTGATACCCTATATACTATTCTAGTTTTATTAAAATCTTAAGATCTTATTTTTAAACATTTTTACTGATAACTTTGTGCGGAAATTGTCGCAAATATTTGTAAATGCAAATTACATTTAACAGCAGCAACGCCTGAGATGATCTTAAAAGGAACAAAAAAAAAAACACAGTTAATTACTTCCTCATACAGAGCGAGAGAAAGACAAAGTAAGCAAGATGCCATTAGCAGGTCTGAAGAGCTCTAAAATTGACGACAGACAGATCAAGAATGAGAGAGAGAGAAAGAGAGCACGATGCGTTTCAATTAGCATCATCTGATCTGTGAGCCGAACTCAGACGACAGCAGCTGCTCCATGCGCCACAATTGAAAGCAAACAAAACACACAAAAAAAAAAAAAAAAAACTTCTGAATGCTGATGCCAATTCTCCACATGCCTGGCAAATATGTATATTGTCAATAAGTTGTGTAAATAATAGAGTATACTACGCGCACATATTTACGCGGCAATAAACAAAACAACAAAAGAACAATAATCACTAAAATCAATTTGATTAAACCAAATGCGCGGCCTAACGGCACAAAAAAAAATGAGAGAGAAGAAAAAATTAAGGTAAATAAATTTTGATTCGCAACTCGATGAAAATAAAGACATATATTTAAACTGAAACAGTTTTTATGTTTTTAGTATGCCACGTGTAAAAAGGCAATTGCTTCCTTAATGTAATAATAAAACATTGTAGGGTCACACTGAAATTTATGTAATTTACAATCAGTCTGAGTTCTAAGTCAAGATTTGGTTATATAACACAGCTTTTGTTTCTGTATTAGTGCTGTGTCGTTCGCGAACGAACGAACAAAAAAGAACTATTCACTGAAGTGAACGAACTGAATAAGTTCATCTTCATCGTTCTTTTCTGTTCAGTTGCTCAATTTAGATCATTAGATCACCTTTTGTGCCTTAAATATTTTCAATTACAAACTACAAATAAAAATTAATTTATAAAGTTATTCATTTATAATTGTGGCATGTTATACCGCATAAATAAAGATCAAACAAAAATGATCAAATTAGGGAACAAAATCGAACGAGCAAAAAGAACGACCTAGTTCACTAATTGAAAACGAACGAACGAACTAGTTCAGCAATTTGAACGATGTTTACCCAACACTATTTTGTATAATGTTTATCTAATTAACTAATAGAAATCCTTAAGATTCATTGCACAACTCACCTTTGTCTTGGTCACAATATTTGTGGCAAGCTTGACAACAGCAAAGTTGCCCTTGCCAATTGTCTTCTCCAGCTCATAGTATCCGACTCGGAGCAATTTGTCCACGGATATTTTGCTAGTCGATGGCACTTTGTAGTTTTGTGGCGTTGATGTGGAGGCGGCCATTGCAAAGGATGTTTTTTTTTTTTTTAACTAGTTCTCCTTTTTGGGTTGATGTTGTTGTTGTTGTTGCTGCTGCAGTAATTGCCTCCTATTCGTTGTTGTTGTTGTTGTCAACGCAGGAAGTTCACTTAAGATGCATTTTCTTTTGTTTGCCAAGCTTGAATTCATTTGCTATTCATGCCCGCTGCTGCTGGCGGCGCAGACACATACACAGTAAACACAATTACACAAACACAGTTACAGATTAAAAGAGAGAGTGGCAGCGATAAGAGTGTGCGACAGAGAGAGATAGAGACGAGACGAGACGAGCAGCAGCGCCGCCAGCAAAAATATTTAATTCGATTCGAGCTTAAATTGAATTGTTGCAATTACGAGCGCGTTCTGACTGCGTCTGAGAGCATGTGGCGGCTCTCACTGATTCCGCGGAGGAGTAGGATGGGGATGAGGTCAACGGCAGCTGTCTCGACGTCGCTATGGCTGCTCCTGCTCCTGCTGCTCCTCGCGTTGCCAACTGGGCCATTTGGCGGGGCCACGTGGCCAGTGCAGCGAACACGTGACGCAGACTCCTTTTTTTTTTTGGTGTTTTGTTTTTTCCGTAGTTAGGGTCACACTTTTATGTTCACTTCACTTTAGTTTGTTGTTATTCGTTTAGTTGTTGTTGTCGTTGTTCGCTGCTGCTGCTGTGATTGCAAGCGAAGAAGAAGAAGAAAAAGTAATTAAAAGTAATTCACATTTGGTATTTGACCTTCGCTTTTATCGCTGTTGCGGCTGCTAGGAAAGCTATAAAAATTGCCAAATATAAGAATCTCTGTTGTATTTAGAATCCTTATGTCAACAAACTGCATGAGACGACAACTTTTTGCTAGCACTGTGCAATGGAAACAAAACCTGTGTCTGCTACCTCTCTCACTCACACATCGTCTTGTAAGATGATCGCCTGGCGAAGCTGGCTTCTCCTTCAGCTACATAAGCTACATATATAAGCTACGTGCATTGTGACCACGACAAAACTTAATGGGTTAATGTACAGCATCAAGGTCGCGTGGCCAGACACACACACACACACAAACGTATCGCAAGTGTGCAAGTGAGATAGAGTGAGGTACAGAGTT
This sequence comes from Scaptomyza hsui, assembly GCA_018152825.1. Classification (NCBI taxonomy): domain Eukaryota; kingdom Metazoa; phylum Arthropoda; class Insecta; order Diptera; family Drosophilidae; genus Scaptomyza; species Scaptomyza hsui. The sequence continues at coordinate 11,650,723 of JAECXO010000002.1, forward strand.
GAGTGGTGATGTTTGTTGGAGCACTGTTCAAGTCAACAAATTATTATTGAAATCAATTTAAAGCAGAAACACACAAGTAGCAAGAGGAAGCAGCGCAGGCACAGAATTCTAATGCCAATTGAAACACGCTGTAAAAAGCTGAAGATCAAAAGGGAATGCACAAATATAACCTAAAAACGGTCTCAATAATGGAAAGAGCTGCCTGCCTTCTCACATTACAAAGCTCTCAGGGTCTTCTGTTAATTACTCACATTACCCCACGCACTTTAAACACCCCATTGTGATTACGTTACAGAGTATAACAACACATACACACAAACACAAGTACGCACACAATTTGTAAACATTTTGTTGGTGTGAAAGAGCAACGGCAGCTGTGAGCAACAATGCAAAAGCGATTTTTAAGTGGTTTTCTTTAGATATTTAATTTGCACATTTTCACGTTTCTTGAACATTTCACGGCAAATAAGGAAAACGAAAACAAAAACCAACAAAATTATTAAAAATACCAATTGAAAATGCTTTTTGCTTTGTTGTTTATTTATTAAGCAAACAAAAGACACAAAACAGTTGCAGGCGAGCGTGTGTGTGTAAAGAAAGAAGGTGTGTGAAGGAGAGCAGAAGCGCAGACGAAGCGCTCACAAGTCAATGTCAATGTACAAAAATCAACAGACTGCGACAGAGTACGACTGCCCAGCTAATGGATGCGGCCACGCCGACGACCTGTGCCTGGAAGCACCGAATCAAAGCTGAATGAACTTCCAAATTGGAAGCGATTTTTGAAGCTGGGCGCAAAGCTTGTGACACATTCCAACGCACGCACGCACGCACAGAGAGTTTGAGAGAGATGAGGAAAGAGAAAGGGAGAGAGTTCCGAATGATGCGAAAGCGAAGCCAGCTGTAAAAGACGTCACAAGGCATCGGCGAAATTAAGACGAAAAATCTTCGGGCATTGCGGCAATGTGTGCTATAAACTCATTCACAATTGGCTAATGGGTGGTTGGTTGGTTGGTTGGGCAGGCTGGTTGCAGCAACAACAAACGTAGAGCGATAGCTTTATGTTTAATTAAAAGTGTTGTGAAAATAAGCAATTTCTATTTAAGTGCAATTAATTTAATTGGTATAGATCAGTAAACACAACAGTAACTTCAAGACTTCCTGATCTAAACTTTTGCCAAGCACTGTAGGCAAACAAACATACAGACATATGTACATGTATGTATGTATGTATGCCATATCTGTTGGGGTTTGCTGATAACTAAGGCAAGCGCACCGCAGTAGTTGCCCGATTGTTGTTGTACTCGCACTCGTGCCCTCTGTGGCTGTTTTTGTTGCTGCTGTCTGCCTGCCCGCTTCTTGAAACAACAACAAAAACGACAGCAAAATCAGAAAAAGCAAAAAGCGAGAATGATTAAAAAAGCAAAAACAATAACGACAGCATAACAAAAGAAAACAAAAAGAAACAACAAAAGTCGCGCGCGCACCAAATGAAAAAAAAAAAATAAATAACAAAAACATACATACAAGTAAAGTAAATGAGCCAACAAATAAAAGAGCAGAAAAAACAAAAGCTAGAGAACGCGACTTCAACTTACACAGCAGCCAGACACTGGCAGAGACAACAACAGCCACTACAACAACCGCAACAAAAACAAAAACAACAGCAATCGCAGCCCAGAAGCGCCAAGCGCCAACGCCAGCGCTCAGAGCAGAAGGCAAATACAAAATGAAAGAGCAAAAGCAGCAGCAACGCTTATACGTATGTACAATGTACATATGTATGTTGTTAGTGAGTGTGTGTGTGTTTGTCGTCGGCGGGGGCGCAGCAACAGTTACGGGGCAGACAGGTTGCTGTGTGCGTGTGTTAGTGAGCTTGTATGTAATATACAAAGATATACATAGGTGTGTGTTTGAGTGTAGGTTCAAGGAGTCAAGGAAATTCGCAAAACAACAGCAAAAATTACAATTTTGAAGCAGCATGGTGACAATTACAACACATACACACACACACACACACACACACACACACTCAGCATGTTTGTATAGGACGTTGTGTGTGTGGGGCGAAAACGAAACTTGTCGAGGTCGAGCATACAAACCACTCAAATAAAATGTACATATATGTATGTATGCACTTGCTCACACCAACAAGATTCAAGAGAGGGAGAAAGCACATATTCAATTGATAACGGAGCAAAGTAGCAAAAAATTCAAACGCAAGGTGTCCAATTAGACCACTCAACAGCAATTAGCTTTTCTTATTTGCGTTTTACTGGAGTTACTGACGTTCGCACTAGCGCGCGCACACACAACACACACACATACACTCTTCAACACACGCGCGCGCTCGCATATACACAGGGCAGCGCGCACACTCACACACGCACGCATGTATACAAATATGTATATGTAGCTATGCAATCGAAAAACGTCACGACTTCCAAGTGGAAAAGCGTCCGTAGTTTTTTTTTTTGCCGTCATTTTGGCTGCTAGCTGCAAATGTTGCCCGCAACTGCAGCATAATTGCCATTCATGAATGCTTTTTGCTTCCGCATGTCTCCACATGCACGCTCACGCAGTGACAAAAATCATGTGAGAAATTACATACAAGTACTACATTTGTAGGTAATTTTGTGTACATATGTATGTAATTCAAATTTAGTGCCGCTGTCAATGCAGCTCTCCTACTCTTGCTCACTTTGTTGTTTTTCACATTTCCAGCAGCCGCAGCCACAATAACAAAAGCAATTCAAATATGAAACACTTTGTTTAATCTTTGTCTCATTTAATTTGCTTTTTTACTTTGCTTACACATTGCGTTTGCTTTCTATCTTTTAAATTATTAGTACTTTTTTTTATTTGTCGCCACAGATTTCTTTTCACGTTGAATTTGTGTTACATATATATTAATTCTTTTTCTTATCACTTGTGCCTTGTTGTTGTTGCCTTTTTGGCTTTTGTTGCTAGTTGTGTTTTGCTGCCGTCGCATGCACTGAACTTGAACGCGTGGGCGTAGCATGCGACGCGATTTATATTATCAAGAGTGCCTTTTGCTTTTGGCTATTGGAATTTTTTCATATTGTTTAAGTGGCGATTCTTATACGACAACTGCGAGTAGCGCGGCCCACCTGCTCACGAATCAAAAACTCGGCACCAACTGATTGGCATTATTCTCTTTTTCACACACATACTACGCATATCAGCGCTAGCACTCTCTTGCTCGCACACTGCCAGAGAACATGGCATGGCAGCGTTGACTTTTTTTTTGGTCGATAACGTTTAGGCTCGATAGCTGTGGAGTATTTCTGTTAAGTGGTGGAACTATCGCAAGCGAACTGTTAAAAATATCCTCTATTGGTCTGGGCTGCCAACTTATTCTTAAGATTATTAATATTGAGAAGAGGCGCGTAGTTTGAAAATTATATTTATTGACGACAGTTACATGTTTTTTATATAATTAGTTCTGGATTCCCAATCGCAAAGTAGAAAAGCGCCTAAAAATATATATATATAGAAAGTGAGATTCCAATTGATAAAATACTTACATATAAAAATGCATATTCTCAAAAATTCCACTGACACATGCTACAACATACGGGCCAGGTGTCTAGCAAGTGGCGTTAAATATGGCTTGCGGCACATTCTAGATTCAGCATTTGTTGCTTTCTTTTTTAAAACGCTAGCTCGTTCCTCTCTGACCAACGTTATCGGCGCCACTCGTGCCTCACACCAATAAGGATTAGCTCTTTTCACCAAGTAACTGCTGTCTAAATGCAGGTTACTCAAAAGCCTTGCCACACAACCGACATTTACCATTTTCGGGGCTCTACAATTGTGTTCAGTGGATACAAAATTTTGTAATGTACATACAAATTTACTGTTTACCGTTCGAATACAAAATCTTACTGAACCAAATAAATTTGAGTGCTGCTAATTCTCAGCCCAGGTTTGAGTTTAAATTGCGCGCCAACTTAGTAGTAAAAAAAAAACCCAAACTGCAAATAACATTTCCTTCCACTAAAACTCTCAACATCTCTGTGAGAGTGTGACAGAGCGTCCATTCGAAGTTGGAAGTTGCGCTGGAAGTGAAACAGCAATGAATGAAAGTGCTTCCATTGAACCGGCAAAAGTCGCAAAAAACTAGAAAAAAGAAAACTAAAGCACGCATGTGGGAGGGGTGCCTGAAAGTGTGCGTGACGTCAGCTGTAAAAGCTCTGCTGCAATGGATGAACACTGAAAGCTTTACGTACGTAAGCTAGATGCTGGATGCGGTGACCTTTGCTTCATACGTCAGCCTTTCTAGCTAACACGCAACTTAAACGAATCAGATATGAAAATAGCCAAAATGCTTTCACAGTAATTAGGGGTATTCCAAATTTTTAATGTCAACTGTTTTTTCCAAAAATATATTTTGATCCAAAAATACTTCAAATTCCCAAACAAAATAAAATTAAATTTGAAAGCTTATATTCCAAAAGAATGGTGCGACGTGGTGCTGTTTTGGGCGGCTTGACCAACCACCTATCCCTGACAGGTTGCCAGCCATTTATGGGTCCTCACACACCGCAGCCTAATATGCTTTCTCCGATGTACCTCAATATGGCCGCTGATCCTGGCCAGCCGCCGGACTATAACGGCCACCGGTTCAACCGTCAGCCACGCCATGTAATGAAATTCCAGTCGCAGCGTGGTAATTTTGGAAATGCCACGTGGTGCTGTTCCAGTGAGCAGGTGCTCACAGACAGCACACTGAAGTCAACAACGGCAACAAGCGATACATCGCTATGTCTGAAGAAACAAATCAAGCGACAGCAACAATTGCAGGAAATGCATAAGCGAATGCAACAGCAACTGCAGCGGCGATGGCAGCAACAGCTATGGCAAAAACAGAGAAACGCTTTTAGGCCATTTAACTTTGGCAAATGCGCAAACACTTCGATTACGTTTGGTAACGAAATCGTTACTGCATCTGAATTTGAAGGACCACGGGAATCTACACCACAGCAACCTGCAGGCAAACAAACACACAAAAGTCTGCAGCAGCACATTAATGCTGCTGATTTCAACTATGTTAAGCTGGCCAAACAAATGTCCGTTGATAGCGTGGAGCTGCCTAATCAGGTGGTTAACAATGCTCCACAACAAGCGGATCAAGCCACATTAAACTCGGCGACGCAGGTGTTAAATAATCTGGCTGCGGACATTGATTGTAACTTGCAGAAGATACACAAGATCTTGGACAAGGATTTGCCAAGGGCTGCAATAAATCAGTGCGGCCATGGAAATTTTAGGTGTCTGGCAGCGCTGCCAAAGTTCACGCAGCAAATGGAACCAAAAGCGTTCCAGCAGCAGTGCAGCCCTGAATATTTTCAGAGTCGACCAGCACAGCAAATGGATACAAATACACTCCAACAACAGCAACAGTGCTACCCTGAATATTTTAGGAATGCGGTTAAACAAATGGAAACAAATACATTCCAGCAGCAGCAGCAGCAGTGCTGCCCTGAATATATTCAGAGTCCGGCAGCGCTGCAGGATCCAGAGTTGGCAATCAATTTAAAGTTTGCACAACAAATGGAAGCGAATTCATTTCAGCAGCAGCAGCAGCAGCAACAGGAGCAAAACCAGGAGCAACAACAGGAGCAACTGCAGCAGCAACAGCAACAGCAGCAACAACAACAGCAGCAACAACAACAGCATCAGCTTCAGCAGCAGTGCAGCCCTGAAGCGAGCTCTCAAGCCCAAGATCAGAATGTGACCTTTACGTCCGCACAGTTCGCGCTCCTACAAAAGTTACTGAATAGTGGCGATCAGCAGCTAAGGGAATCGAAAGCAGAACCGCATACCGAAACAATAATCACTCAAAAAAAGTGTCGCAACCACAAACGACAGTTAAATCTTAGTAAATTTCTCAAGGAAAAAAATCTGCAAGGCTCTGAGCTAAATCCTTTGTGGAACTCCTTGACACAGCTAGTAACGCATATAAACGAAACAAACAAGCCAAATACGGAACGCCTAAGAGCTGGCTCCGGCGACGACCGAAATAAGCAGTATTCTGTCTATTTGTTGGTCACATCTGAGGAGGACGAAGCGGAGAGACCCATGGAGTACAGCGGAAATAAACTCCTTCAGGAGTCACAACAAAAACTGCAACTACCCAATCGCAAAAGAAAACGCGTCTCAACGAAGAGTCCGCGCACTGAAATTCCCTCCACTTATTCCATGCCCGAGCGACGACCGCTCCATTGGCCCAAGTATATGCGCATCAAGAGTCGGGATCAATACAAAAAGCCCAAGAACAGTCGTAAGCGTCCCCGACGCTATGCCAGCGTAGATCGCGGCGCATGGCTTACACAACCAGCAGTCCTTAATGGCCTCACGAGAGGACACAACTGCTTGCTTGCACCCAGGAAGCATCCTTCCAATAGCAACTATGGCTCTTGGTATCCCATACATCGTTCATAAGATCACAGCTTAGTTAAAGTCATTGCTAAGGGCTTTAAATATGTTCTGCTCTTATTTGGCGATCTATGCAATACCTATTGTATATATATTTATTGTATATATGTACACAAACCCGTAAATCTCACAAATTGTTTTTTCATTTTTCATTATGTAATACTGTTGAAATAAAATTTGCATTAACTCAAGTTTGCAAAATGTTTTCTTTAAGAAACTCAGTAATGAGAGTTTTTTTTTTTTTTTAACAAACCCCTCAGCTTCTATACATAGTTTAGCATTAACTTTATCCTTAGCCCATCGCAGTTGCTTTGTTCTACTTGGTAATTGTCATTGTATTTTAAAATTTATAGATTTATTGTGTTAACACTAGCTTACAGCAAATTATGTAAGCTAAACCTTTTAATTGGACTGATACTGCAACTTAGGGCCCGAATGGCTAATACAGATAAGACGCCCTACCAGCTAGGCGTAAGCGTAGTGTCTCCCAGAAGTAAAGAGGATTGCATCGTCTTGGACTTTACGTTAGATAAGCTACAGAAGTTGGAACAGGGGACGTACCACGACACAAACTTGGTTTCGAATTTGATTGCCAGCGATTGCAGTTCCACAGAGCTACATCGTGTTGAGCCCAGATGGATGTTGCATTCAACAAAATCAAGTAGAGAGATTGGTGGAATGGGGCACTGTAGAAAAGTTTCAGGAAAGATTAAAGGCAATCAAAATGAAGGTTCTTCTCGATCAGCTTCCGCAGGTCGCGCCGAGCAACGTCATGAGCAACGTCGCGAGCCACGTCACGAGCCACATCACGAGTCACGTCTCGAGCCACGTCACCAACAACGCTCCCCAACTTATAGCGATCGCTCAAGGCCGCATTGCGACTCAAACTGTCCAGCCCGTAGCGGAAGGCAGTATTCCACGGAACACTCGGAGCCACACACTCAAACCCAATCACCTCAAGCTCGCTTTGCAAAACCCTCAACATCTTTTGGCGCATGCTCATCTTGTTACAGTGGGGTACCAGAAACCGGCGCATCATTGCAAAATTGTTGTGACCTTTGCAAAGCCCCAGGTCCGTCCGTACAGCCTAAGCCAAAAAAGCACAAGGCCATCCCAACACCCCAATGTCCTCCCCAGAATTGCTGCGAATCATGCTTTGAAGCGCCTTTAAAACCACAACAGTGCGATTACTGCAGCCAGCCGATGGAACCAAGACCACAAAATAAACCGCCGCCTCAACAGTCCGATTATTTTGAAAATCCCAGCAAAGATCAGCGGAGAGATTATCGGAGCGAAGATACGAACGAGTGCTACAAATGTAGGTGTGAGCCGCAACCTATGCCACAGAAACAGCAATCTGGCCGCTGCGAAGGTTGCTACGAGCCCAGACCCCAACCGCAGCCTCGTCCCCCTCGCCCGGAGCGTGAAGTGCCTGCGACGCCCATACCTACGACAATGACATCAGATTACATAAAGCACAGGGACTTTCGACCGATGTCGTTTCGCAATCTGTTGGTGGTCAAGTCGAAAGGTTGCTTTAAAGAGTGCTCCACACAAGGTGGTAAGAAAAAGCGTGAAGTGACACCTCCATCACAGTCGACAGTTGACAGTAACTGCCAACGTACCAAATGTCCTCAACGAGCACGTATCGATGACTACCAAGCAGCAGCTTTAAGTCGACAAGGTCCCCAACAACCAGAGGAAGACGACTACCGAGCAGCATCTTTGAGTCGACACGGTCGCCAGCAACCCCAAAAACTAGAGGAAGACGACTACCGAGCAGCACCTGTAAGTCGACACGGTCGCCAGCAACCCCAACAACCAGAGGAAGAGGACTACCGAGCAGCATCTTTAAGTCGACACGGTCGCCAGCAACACAAACAACCAGAGGAAGGCCGCAAGTTTCCCTCAGATTACAAATCTCCGACCGATCCTATCTGCAGGTGTACCAGGCATGTGAAACCACCCTTGCCGAAGCCGAAAGAAAGATCGCTTCAGCCCATGCAAACTTACTATGATGTTAACGAGCAGCCCAGACAATGTCCACGCAGAGATCAGGTGGAAAGAGTAACGTGTCCGGCTTATGATGCACATCGATTAATAAATAACCATCAGCGCAGTAATTATATGCCACAGATGTTTTACAACGCAACTCAGTTTGCAGTGAAGCAGTTATCACGTTTCAGGAAGGGCAAATACGTACATGGCGTAAGTTTAACAATTTTTGCTATCCATAACTTCTAATTGAAGCTATTGTTATCTTTTCAGGTTACACCTAAGGTCAAGCCGAGTAGCAAGCTCAACAGTCAGGGTCAGTTAGATGAGCGCCCCAGCGATACACCCACAGTTGCCGGCAGGGTCGAAGAATCTCCTGGACCGTCAAGGCTTAGCAAGCGACTCACTTATCGGTGTCACGGTGGATCCACAAGCTTTAAAACTAGGAGTAGAAGTAATCAGCTGATACGCAGCAGAACTACGACAATTTCACAGACCAGCAGAGGGCAGACATCAGTGCGAGGCAATAGAACGTCCAGTCAATCCCAATCCCTGAATCGCTCCTCGCCAGTCACACGGCTACGGCCAGCAGTGAGGAAGAACCCAGCACCCGCAGCACGACGGGATAAAATAAAAAAACAAATTTCAACGACTTCTAGTCCTTCAAGAACTAGATTGCAACCTCACAGTAGCTATAGTATGACAGCTAGGAATCTCCGAGTCAAAACTTCAGCTCAAGCACCCGCAGCACGACGGGATAAAATAAAAAATCAAATTGCAACGACTTCTAGTCCTTCTAGGGCTAGATTGCAACCTCACAGTAGCTATAGTATGACAGCTAGGAATCTCCGAGTCAAAACTTCAGCTCAAGCAACCGCAGCACGACGGGATAAAATAAAAAATCAAATTTCAACGACTTCTAGTCCTTCTAGGGCTAGATTGCAACCTCACAGTAGCTATAGTATGACAGCTAGGAATCTCCGAGTCAAAACTTCAGCTCAAGCACCCGCAGCACGACGGGATAAAATCAAAAATCAAATTTCAACGACTTCTAGTCCTTCTAGGGCTAGATTGCAACCTCACAGTAGCTATAGTATGACAGCTAGGAGTCTCCGAGTCAAAACTTCAGTTCAAGGAAAACCCCAAGCAAGCAAAGTAAAATTTTTAAGACGCGAACAGCCGCACACAAGCACTACAAAGCAAGAAAGACCAGGAGTCAGCAGAGCAACCGGGGAGAGACGAGAAACCCTTCAAGTAAATGGTTCATGTCAGAAAAGACCCGCAGAAAGCAGAGGACCAACAGAAAGACTTCAGTATCTAAGAGAATATACTGCCGAGCAGGAAAGAATCTTTTCAAGAATGTTTCCTGAAAGCCGTGGGCAAACATATTTCACAAACTCCATACAAGCTCCAATACAACATCCAGCTTTGTCATTTTCAGGCCCTACCTACTACGAACGACCGCATAAGAAGCCTAGCGAAAAGTATATCACAACACAGCGGCCGATATATATTCCAAGACGTCGAGGTAAATCTCACTCCCCTGACCCGAATGATAGTTCGCACCACCGTGGTAGCCTTCTGACAATGCGCAATGCTTACCTAAACGAGCCACCCCGTAGCAGCAATCAAACTGAGATTCAAACACAAGGTCCTTTGTTGACAGGTGCTAAAAGTATGCCGAGACCCCAAACGCATAAGAGATCCATATCAAAGGGTTTGGCTTCAGTGGTCCCCAGCAAATGGCACTGTATGCGTAAATTAAATAAGTTAATTTCCCGTAATCCCATTGTGGATCCGACTCAAGGACAGCATGCAAGTCGCGATGACAGGAACTTAGGGTGGACATTTTTACAATAGTGCATAGCCAACGCTGTCAGTTGGGAACATTCGAAATTTGTACAATCATGACACATTTTGGAATCAAAACACTTGTAAGCCACTGCAAAGACTTGAATGCGTCTGGAGAAAGACATAACAAAATCAAATGCAAGAGGCTTAAACGCTCAGCGGACTTGAGGCGGGATGACAACTACTCAGAAGCGTCAAAAGATAAGTTAAAGACCTGTAAAGAAAACCCTTCCCCAGTACGTGAAATCAAACCTATCGTACCCGTTGTCAGAAGTCAGTTTGTGCTCGGAAAGGTGAACAGCAGCAACGATTGTAAGCCGACAAGCATAAGTTGGAATTTTCCTAGACCCATGGCTGCCACCCGACCAAAACTCCTAAGACCCGCGGCCGGTTCGTGTCAGCTGTGTCCCTTGTGTGGGCAACAGAATATGTCCACAGACCTGGCAGACTGTAATCAAAGTGGATGTTGCGACACGTGCAATGACAAGCTCCAAGAAGCTCTGGAAAACTTGAAGGGTCTGCCGACCTCAATGGAACAGACACAATGGCAAAACCGAGAATCAAAGGAAATGCCAAGGCAGAATTTCAATCCAGCTCCTGCTGGAAAACCTAATGAATCGCCGCACTTTAGCATTGTTGTGCTGCAGGACGGTGATAATGGTGCTTTGATAGATCAACTAACTGCAGCCTTGTCGAGAGGTTGTCCCACGAGTAATACGCAACCAACTACTCAACACAATAACAGTTACTCTAACGATTACAACAGTGATTATAGGTAAGCAAATCACTATAAAATATTCAACTTTCATAGGAACTAAGAAATTCCTTTAAAAGAACTTCACGGACCAACGAAATGAGTTACAGCCGTTACCCTAAGGAACAAATCCCTTATGACGATAATCAAAAGTACAGCTACAAATACGCAAGCCAACAGAACAATCGTAAGTGTTGAAAATCAACAGAAGTAAACCCGTTTTGAATGAATTTATTCTTTGAATATTGTCAGCTCCTGAAGAGAATGTTTGGAGGGGAGGTGATGACTGTGATAATCCTACTCAGCAAAGTTATCGCAGTTCCTTTCCAGAGCCAACCCCATGGAGAAGTAAAGAAAGCAGAGATTATCCTATTCGTCAAAGTAAACGTAAGTAAAAGCTAATCCATTTTATCATATTTATCAAGCTCATGTTGCAAGTTAATTTGGTGTAGGAAAACAACACGCTTGCAGAGGAAGCTGTAATCGCTCAACTAATACAGATTCAATTCCAACGAAGATTGCTAGGAAAGGCGCTGATGGCATGGATTATATTCGGCCATCTAACAGTAAGACTAAAGAAAACTTTATTATAATTAAAACTTTCAGTAAATACTAACAACTTAGATTCAAGCAATGCCTCTATGCGGATATGCCAATGTACAGGGGAGAGAGTCAATGAGAGTCCAAAAAGTCAAAATTATTCAAATAATGCCTATGGAAATCAAATGGAACAAAAGCAAGGCAGGTAAATCCGCATTTATAATGTTCTTTAATTTTTTTCAATAGTGTTTATTCCATAGGGGTTACTGAAGTCAATGATCAGAGTGTTAAGTCTGGTCCCCCTGTCTGCACCTGTAACTGTGAATACTGCCGGCAGGGTCAAGAGGTGCAGGGTAGAATATTATGTCTAATTGCTCAAGCCTTGGAGTTATTTCTTAAGAAACAAACGGCATGTGATGATGATGATGATCCACCAACTGATGAACCACCAACTGAAAGCAAACCTAAAACAAGGAAAACAAAGTCAAACAAGTCCAAGTCGAGAACTTCCATAAATACCAATGATTCTGCAAAATCAACAACCGCAAAAACTCCAGCTACGTTTAAAGAAAAATCGAAGGAAAAATCTCAAGCACAGACTACGGGGAAACCCAGGGAAAACCCCCGGGCTGCAGGCAAAAGTCAAAAATTCTTTTTGCCTGAATCAAACGCATGTCCTTCATCTAGCAACTGCCAGGAAGATAATGCAACCTCCAAACAACCGTGCTGCAATGGATCACGCAAAAAATCCCCAGCTCCCCCCAAACAGCCTGTTGCAAATAATGGAGCTGCCACCCAATCAAAGGCAACTACCGGTGGTTGCCAATGCTTGAAATACTTGAATCGCTTTGGTGGCGGTGATGGAAGAATTCGTCCGGGTTGCGGATGCTTCCATTCAGCTGTTCACTATCGACCCGGTATGATGCAGTTTCAGCCCAACTATAGGATCCGAAACAATGGAGAAGTTGTACGCCGTAGTCTCATTCGAACCGCAGCAGGAACAACGTTTCATGAAAGTCCGCACAACTTAGATATACCTTTTGGATGTCCTTGCAACAATCAGTTTTGGCATTGAGTGCACAAATTATGCATTATATAGATCGCATGGAGTAATACTTATAGATATGAAATGCGAACATATAATGCATAATTTTGTAACAGCCGTGCGGTGGCTTTTAAAATTCCTAGAAAAATTTTCCGTTTATATCAAATTAAATTGTCAGAGCAAGTAGTCTAATAAAACCGGTAATGCACAAGGTATGTCTGGTTTTTTCTTTGTAAAGGAATATTCCAGCTACTTATTTGCTAAAGGATTTTGCATATTGCTACTTCCGCTTCCGTTTCCGTCTGGTCCAGATTAACTTCTTAGCGGCGCAAATCAAACAGGGACAAACAATTAACGCCACAGGCGTTTCCTCATCACCATTCCGACCAGGCGCAAAGTCACTAATCACCAACAATATTTTGAAGAAGAAACTGGCATTAGGAAGAGTAGAATGTACCTGTGTCTTAGGATTGGGACACAGGGACGTGTTCGTACAATGGGCGCGTTGAGCTGTTTCCTGCACTGCCTGTGCACATTTTCACACTGCGGACGAGCATCTAATTGCCTACTGGCCACATGTCCTGCTGCGTAAGGACGGAAAAAAATGTTAATTGCAGCCTATTTTCCACACACATGCACACACAAACACAGAACAGCCTAACAGCGGCAGCAGGACATCCTTTTTCCTTGTTTTTGTTGTTTGCCAACATTTGTTTTTACAAAAACAGCCCTCTCTCTATCTCTCTCGCTCTCGCTCTCTCTCTTATTCGGTTATTCGATTCTCTGTTTGTGTACAATGTACGCGCCTTTGCACCGTTTCCGCTCATCATTCGTAAATTTTACGGTCTCGGGCCATGCAGCAACAGATGATGTGTGTACCCCCCGACCCCGACCCCGTACCTTGGCTTAAGCCCATGTGCTGTGTAAGTAAGTAATACAGGATGCATTTGTGCAGGAAGTGCAATTGTTCGATCTTGAGCAAATGTTTGCGAAACGTGTTCGTTCGTGTGCGTAGAAAATGTATGCATATAAATCTATTTGTTGTGCATGCTTCTTAGGTAGTTAGAGATCTTAGTTAAGGGTTCTTTTTTTTGGAACTAAAAAACACTGAACTACCTTGACACCTTCATTCATATTTTTATCATTTCTATTCAACAACTTAAGTGATCTAATTCCACCCACCTTTATCATCATCCATTCAGTTATCTGATGACAGGTTCTTCCGCTCATTTCGTAACTCGATAAACTTTACATGCGCTACCTTCATCGGTCACAATTGCCAAACAATGAATCCTCAGTTCTTTAAATGCCTCATCTTTACAACAATTTGTGAGCTTTACTTTTCGGGTTGTTGTTGTTGTTGTTGTTGTTGTTGCTGTTGCTGTTGATTGTTCTTGGGCATGTTGTGGGTTTACTTGGGAAACAAACCATTTACGTGACACATTTCTGAGCTCTTATTGTTATTATTGTTGTTGTTGTTGTAGTTTGCCGTTAATCAGATTCACGGCACATTTCTACACTGCGTTCTTCTTTCTTCATTGTTATCATTTGAAAATGCCTTAATCCGAATTTATGAAATGAAAGCGGAAGTCTGTGCGGCTTGTTTCCCATTGTGCCCACCACTACTATCTCCCTCTCTCTCTCTATCGGCATCTTCTTTCTTTATCTGATCTCTGGCATGGGGGTTTCTCCGTTTACGTTTACGTTTTTTCTGTGTGGCATTTGAATGTCTTCAGAATCTGTTGTTTTGGTTTCTTTTTACGAGCGTTTTTTTTCAGCTTTAGTTTTACGGTTACTTCGTTTCGCTTCTGGAGCGATTGATTTGTACGTTTCTTTTTAGCTGCTACTGTCTCCATGGAGCTCCACCAGAATTGGTGTTAATGACCGTTTTTTCCAGATTTTATGAGCTCAGCTGCCAACATTAGATGACAGACGAGATTCTCGACGTAGTATTTATGACGAACTAACAAATTACCGCAAGTTTGTGAAACTAGTCTATCAGGAACTAGTAAGAAACCCACCCAACTCCCCTATTTTATATAATCCCTCCAAATTGTAACACGTTTCGTTATGTATTTTCAAGAAAAACGCTGAAAACTTTTATGACACATCTGTGTTTATTGATTTATAGTCCGGGAAAGTGCCAATAAAACTAAGCCCACAGCCCTGCCTAGTGGAAATTTTGTCCTCTCCCCTCCTAAGCACAACAAGACAAGATCATAAAATTCACTTTACTGTATATTTTTGGTGCACTTTTAATGACTTGAACGGTCTTAGTACTATATAAGAAATTTACTTTAAGCCATAAATCGTTTAGGCGAGGGTGTCTTCAGTCTGCCGTCTGCACAAACAGATCTTTAACTATATATAGGAACCCACACAGACAAAGACAAACACAAACGAATATTTTTGGTACTTATGATAACATTTGATTGTGGGGGCATCCCTAAAACTATATTTGGAACTTGATATATGGACGGCACACGCCCCTATTTTCAAATGCCAGCTGCAATATATCGCTGCCTTGACAAACGCCTAATAGAAGTTTAAGGGGAGAAGAGTTTGATGAGTTTTTGAACGAAATTTGTTAGATTAAATACAGCTGGTGCTTGAAATGTCTTCAACAAAGCTTAAACTAAGAAATCTTTGGTTATTTCTTTCCCAAAAACCTATAGTTCTTACAATCTCAAAGAAATTACCTTGCACTAATAAAAAATCTAGTTTTGCCTATTGAGAATTATAGGAATGAAATTACTGAAGTCGATTTTGTGTGTTACTTGACAAAAAAGTGTTTTTTAATTCCTTTAAGTTATACTACTTAAATCAAAAATGGATTTAAAGTTTTTCAAGCTGTATTTTAGAACAGTTTGTATATTTATCTCTTTACGGTCGGTTTTTTAAAGCAACTGTTCCCATCTCGCTTCACTTATTACAAAACTTGGAACAGAGTATTACGCTGTCGTGCTCAAAAGTTAGTTTATTTTATAGATTATTTTTTCCATATCGGGATCGTGACAAGCGTTCACTTCCTTTTGCCTTTTGCCTTGCCGCATTTATTGAATTATGCGTTAACACACACACAGTTACCTGTAATTGAAAATAAACACGCTAAGCAAATAGAACAACTCAGAAATGTATGGAAAAATAAAAATGCAAAATATTAACGCACAAACTACACAAAGTCACGTACCAGAAAGGAATAGAGAATTTACTTGCAGCGCCCTAAGCAAACATCCTTTTTGCCCAAATGCCGCTTGTCTGGCTTCCTGTCTGATGCTTATCATGTGTGAGCCAAAAGAATGTTGGCATTTACATTTATGCATTGTATTTGGCCATGACAATGGCAAAAATAGCAATTGGAGGCAGCACAGCAGCTGGACGACAGGATGACAGACTCACAGGGATTAACTGTAACTGCAGCAGGATGTGTGTGGAAAACAATTGAGCCATGTGAATAGTTTTAAATCAGCTGGCCAAGATCTGGACACGCATCGTCTATAACCATTAGGCTGAGAGAAGACGCCGCGTATCAATTAGGCGGGCAATTAAAGCACTTAATTTATTTGGTCTTCGATCGATGTGATTGATAAACAAAGCCATTAGAAGGCAGGCGTACGAAATGCGAGCAGGCTTCAAAGCAGACAGGCGACAGGACGAGTGCAAGAAGCAGACATGAGATAAAGATACAGAAAATAAGACAAAGGTGCAATCTTAAGTGAAAAATACCCAATAGCAATAATTGCGTAGCTGCCTGCTTAGATAATTTCATTGGAAATGCAGCAGAGGCAGCAGCTGTTACTGCAATTTGAACTGAATGTAACAGGACGCACGTCCTGCGGCTGCCGCGTGCCTTGTGCAACCAACAGAGGCGCGTCTCGGTTTCTTTTACTGAACTTTCCACTGAACTCAAGATAAAAGGCTGCGTAATTCGAGTATTCCACTTCACGCTTGTCTATAAATATAATATGAAAGGATTCTGGCACTTAACTATTTCAAACATATGCTGCAGGATCAGATGAAATAAACCTCAAATAGATACTCAAATAAATGATCCTTTTTTGGGCTGTCACTTTGAAAAGGAAGTCGCGCATTGAAACATTCAAAAATTCTAATTCGTAGCAGCCCGCTAAAGGAAAAGGGATTTCCTGTAATTACACTCGTCGTCTAGGCAGCGTAATTAGTCAACACACACACACATATATACATACATACGGCACGTGATTGCTACCGAAAATAGTTGTTGGCATTGCTTATTGAATCGCTTATTAATATGGACAAAAGATATTTCAATGAAAGTTAAGTGCGACTTGATAAATTGTTGACTGTCAACGACACAAGGAAATGGAAAGGGAATGGGAAAAAAGGAAAGAAAGATTAATGTGAAATTCGAATAATGTCATTTGTGGAAGAAGCCAATAAAAACAGTACTGTGAAAGGTTCAAAGTTTAAAGAAGTGTAGAGACATTGTAATTAGAAGTAAAAATGGGAAGAAAAGAGGGATGCAAATGTTAAAACTGAAAAATGCTTCAAAACTAAATTCTGTAGGTACTTTAAGTTTAAGCTAAGATATGAGAATCATCAAAGTTAAGTCTTAAGTACTCTTTTTAAAACCAGCTGCCTATGAGTAAGATTTGTATCTCAATCAATTGTTTCCAGACTACAAAAACTATAAAGATTACATGAAACAAACATAAATCGATGCACCTTTTCAAGTCCATGAGCTAAGCGATTTAATTTCTAACAATGCGGGTTCGACATTCATTGAATCAGAAAACCAACGATTAGTTTTGTGTCCTTGTCAAACAAAAAGACCGAAAAATGTGTCCACTATTGTCAGCTAGACAGATAGAAAGGTAAGCAGCACAGGGAGCAATTATTTGTGAGTAGATATTATATAAGATTAAAAAAAAACAAAACATATTTCTAAAAATAAAATTTAAATTCAATAAATATTTAAGCATTATATACATAAACTTTCAGTTATTTGAATCTACAATCTACCAACCAATTTTTACCAGTGTAACGAGAGCGTAAAAGAGCTCATTTCTGATAGCGAACGAGAGAGAAAGAGAACGAACTCAGTTGAGAGAGTCGGAGAGCGTGACTGACTGAGGCAACAAAACCCGATGCACGGCAACGATCGCAATCAGTTGAGAACGTGAAGTGCGCGTGCACAGAACGCAGATACATAGATACGCAGATACACAGTATACTATTTGTGCTGAATTACGCAGATACGGCTCGTACGCAATAACAACAACAACAACAGCAAATTGCAGCTGCAAACTGGAATTTTGTGTTAAGTGAACAAACAAAAACTAAAGAAACTTGAGGCTGAAAAAAACAACAACCGCTGCAACAATTTGAAATAAACTTTCGAAATCCCAAGCTAAGCACATAGAAAAGTAGTTCAGAGCGCGAAAAATACTTAAGCGCCAGCTGTTTGCAACTGTGAGATACATTTTGTATGTGCAAATTGTGAAATCCGTACACATAGCAAATACATAAGCCCCTCGCCCTGTGCACACAAGTGAAAACATAGATAGATAGAGGGAAAGAGAGAGAAGCGATAGCAGGAGAAAACAGTCAAAAGCTAAGCGAAAGCGAGTGCAATTTCTATTTTTCGCGAAAACAAAAAGAGAAAAACACATATTTATACATATATATTATATATATTGTATATTAAATATTCAGCGACAACAACTGAAATTGCATTGGCAATTCCGTGCAGGAAGTTCCATAAACAAAAGAAATTCATAAACAAATTACAAACAAGCAATCACGTCTATATAAATATATATATATACACACCGGATGTCGTCGGTTTGAAAACATATATATAAAAACGTTTCAACAATCACAGCGCCTAGAGGAAACTTTTGGATTAACTTTCATTAACTAGGTAAGTAAAAATAAGTTTTAACTTTAACATTCATTAAGAGCCAAATGAAGGTTTCATTAACAACAACAACGACAACTGTTTTCGGCCAAGTTGTTTTTTGTTGTTTAAAGTTTAAGCGGCTTGTTTGACATGTTGAAGAATGCGCTCTCAATTTTGTTTTGAATTTTGCCTTGTACTCTGCTTCGTTTTCTGTCTTTTTCTCGTATTGTGACTTGCTAATTGACCTCCAAAAGGTGCTTCGTAATTTTATACGTATATATATTATGTTTGTTCAAGCTGAAAAACCATTTAAATTAACATAAACGAAACCTTTAACAACAATATTTTAAAAGATTGAAAGTTATATATGACATATACTACCAGCTTAGCTTTAGGGTCAAACGATGAGTTACCTTGAGTTAGGATCGTGATTTTAAAAGAGAGAAGGTTTGCTCGATGAGATTGATAGATATGATTTGTTGTATATAGGGGCATATGTAGCTGCAATATGTTAGATTATTATTGTTCATATCAAGGTTGCTTCAAAGCATTTGTATTGCTTTCAGTTAATCAGTTGGTTCATTCATAACAAATTATCAAGCAATTATACTTGGTAGATAAATGTGTTTACTGAATGAAATACTTTTTTTGATTGTACCTGTATCAGTAAACACGTTGTCTAGTGCGACTTTTTGTTATTTCTTTCATCAAGAAATTCTTGTGTATTTTAATACTTTTAAAGTCAGTTTCAGTTCAAGAATTTCAAGGCTTTCTTTTGTGAAGATCAGATAAGTTGTATGCTAATTATTTAAACTAAAGATAAGCAGCTTCTTAATTGAAACTGTATACATAGTAAGGGTGAGTAACTGCAAGTCAAGAAATACAATCTCTTTATACACTGTTGCCAATTCTTCGCTTTTAGCCAGCCCTTTGGAGACATTCACTATTCAGCCTGGCTTAGACTCAATGTGCAGTTTGCCGTGACCGAAAAATGTTTACAGTTTGGGTAGCTGGCATGAATTATGAATTGTGGCTAACAAAACAGAATTGTCAAGAGAATAACAGTTGAGAACAAAACAGAAAACCACAAGACAAAGCGACACACACTCGAAATACCAAAGACGGCAGCTGCAAAACATTCAAAACAGCAACAAAAACTATAGAAGAAGAGCGCAGCAGTAAAGCCAGTCAAGCGAATATCAAGAGAGTGAGAAAGAGAGAATGGCATTAAATGCATTTTGGGCGCTTTGTTTCCCAAGTTTCTTTTGTTGTTGTTGCTGTTGTTGCCCGCATATTGTAAATGCGCGCGCATGCGCAAAGGATGTGGCCAAGTCGGCGAGGTTCTGTAATCTCTCTCTCTCTCGTTTTGCAGCTGCTGCTTAAAGAAAAAACGCACCTGGCCACACACAACAATAAAAACAGTTCTTAATTAAATTCTGTTGTAGACTCTAACTTTTGCTGTCTCACATTTTTACACTGCTCTAAAGAGGTTGAAGGAGTTGATAAGGTTGGTGAACTGGCTGACTATGCATACAAAGGAATAACTTAGAGGTTCAGAATAAGTAAAATTTTTAAGCCGTATCTTTTCTACCCTAAATCACTTATCATAACATTGTTAGAGTATTACACAGTCGTTTCCACCATTTCGAACATTCTAACTTACTTTCTGCTCGCTGTGCTGATTCAGAAATGCTGTTGACCCACTAAAGGAAATAACAAACTCATGACATTTCGTCTTTACGTTTGGTTTTTTAAATACATTTTATAGATAATAGCGTACCACTCAATATTTTCCCAAGGTGGAGGTCTAAAATCAAATGTCGAGAGTTCTTTTTCTGATAAGCATTTTCAGTGCACGTCGCACTTCCCGTTTCCTGCTGCATAGGGGGAAACCCACCTGAACGTTATTTTGACTGATGTTCTTGCAACAGCTTGTTAAATTGTTTCTCCGTGTTTTCTCTATGACGCGTGTCTTGGTGGCTGTCGCATCTTGCAACGCGCTTCATTGACCGCGACACGTGTGGGGCGTGAAAAGAGACAGCCAGCCAGCAGACGCGACATCATCAAAGCATTTTAATTTCCAACTAAATATTTACAAGAACAGAACTCACTCGAAATGCATTTGGCGCCATTTGCTTTATAACGAGGAAAAGTCGTCACACATCCGTCCATCAACTGTGTGCACTCTCTCTCCCTATCCAGTGCAGGGAAATGATGAATGGCGGCAGTCTCTTCCCCACCCTCACCCTCTCGACGCCCTCGCTGCTGTTTTGCGCTTTTGCAGACGTCAGGCAGACGTCGCGACAGCGTTACATGATTTGTAATATCAGCAAACATGTACACGAATATATATACATATACGTATATATGCATACCTCGTAGCAACATCATCAACTGGGAATCCGGTTTGTTGTTGTTGCAAAAACAGTGTTTATTTATAAACAATATTCAGCAGATTATCATCTGTCGTCTGCCAGCGTTGTCTACTTTTGTTGTCTGCTCTGTTTAAAGTTTATTTGCCTTGAATCTTGGCCAAAAAAAAATTTGGCAATTTATTAACTCATTTAAATGCATAGCTTTACTTAAAAATACACTTTAACCTTAAAGTAAATTTATTGCTTAATTTAATAAGCGAGTCGCTTGTTTCAAGTCACTTTTCCACTTGGTTGACCCATAAGACAAAACTCTTCAGCTGGAAATTCTAACAAAATTCTCAGCAAACAAACAAACAGAAGCAAAAGCAAAAGCAACGGCAGCAAATTGATTTAGGAGGAAGCGCATAATTTAGCATTTCGTGTGCGCTTGGTAGGCCGCAAAGGCAATGTATCTATGAGATACATTCGTTCTCAGATACTAAGAGCAACAAGAACTGTTTGAAATTGTAATCAAATTAATGGCAGCTCGCAAATTTACATAGTCGCTGTGTTTTCCATTTGTCAGCCAAACTAAATAAACTAGTCAAGAGTTTAGAATCGTTAGTGATGACTTAAAGATGCCCTGTCTAAATTTAAGTATTAGTAGTGGAAAAAGAATCAGAAGTAAGTATTATTCAAAGGAAGATAGATTCTTACAATCAAAATCTTCTTGTTACATACCCAAGCTTAACGTCATGCACACCTTCTAAAAGTTAGCCTACAGGGTATTTTAAATCTGAATGCGAAATTGAGCAAAAGATTTAAGATGCTTTGGCAAAAGTTCGCGGTAGATGAGTTCTTTCACAAAAACGGAAGCGACCTGCAGATAAAGATGGGAGGCGTCAACAGACAAAAAAAAAAAAAAAAACACAGCAAAGTCTCAAATACATATATACACATGTGTTTAAGTGTGTGTGTGTGTGTGTGGGGAGCAAATTACGCACTTAAAGTGCTCGCCAAATGACAGGAAACGCGTCATTTTTTCGAACTTCAAATTACGATTTTACGTTTCGTCGTTTTTCGTTGCTGATGCCGTTGTTGGCGTTGTTGTTGTTGCTGTCTGTGCACACTTGAAGAAGCAAAGTCAATGTGTGTCTTTGTGTGTGTGTTTGTGTGTGTCAGTGTTTATATAGTAGCTGCCACTAAGTAGCAACAACAGCAACAACAACAACAACAAACGACACAGTGCAAAGTGCAGACGTCAACGTAATTAAAACTGGCGCAATTGCATTTTGTAGCCAGAGCTCTGGCAGAGTATCTGCAAGTTGTCGTCATAAATGAGTGTGAGAGTGTGTGTTGTGTGTGTGTCAGAGTTTCCTTTTTGTGCATCCTGTGCGCGGGCGTAGGCGGATATGCGCACATTGCACAGACTTCCTGTCATTGACTCTGACTAGTAACAGAATACCATTTCCTATACACAAGCCGAAGACAAAGATTCAGTATTTAAGGGCACGTGCTGTATAGTTTTTGTTGACAAAATTCAACACAAGAATCAATCAGACAAACAGACATACAGATAGTTAAATAGAACCTGAAGTTTGTGTGGGTTAATGATTGAACGGATGCGTGGCAGACAACAGTGCAGCCTTTTCTTTTTTTGGTAATTGATATCTACAGTTGATCCTCCTGCCATGTTTTACGTGCTGACAGCTTAATCTCCACCCTGTTGGGTGGTCTTCATATTTCAACACTAAATTGATATCATTAATTTTCGTATATTTAGACCGCCTGATGTTTCAGACGCAGCGTTTGATATGCAAATGTTTATCGCTTATCGAAATGTTTATCGTTAAGCTCGCACACAAATCGAACCTTTGTGTTAATGACATGGCTCTTCTTCTTCTTCATTTTTGAAATGTTTATGGCATCCGCTGCACTGAGTCATCCCAAAAAAAGAACAGACTGATAGCATTAATTGTGTCGTGGGTTGCCCCGAGACCTGTTCGGAACATGGCTTGATGCTCAATTTATATGTTAATAACATTTTCACAGACTCCACACACACACAAATGAATAAATAAACAAACATGAGCCCAACAAGTGGCACTTGGGGCAGGCATTGTGTGTGGCTTCCTGGACAACGAAGGGGTTTTCAGTTTTCCATATTTGTAGATTCATTTGATTTGTTTACGCCCGTCGAATTCGTAGTTCGTGGGAAATAACTCAATGTGCTGGCAATGAACTGAAGGGAATACTGTGTATAATTAAATATTGCTGCCAACTTTGATTCCTTCTTGGCTTCGTTTTACGCACTTCCTTTGACGGAAGCACTTGAAACGAGTTCCGGAAAACTATTAACGCGCTCGCAAATGACAAATGGGCTAACTTAAGGGTTCTCTGTTCCCCTTTTTGGCTACTTACGCTCGTTGTGTGTGTGTGTGAAATGAAATCTCAGTTGGTGGTTGTACAGTGTACACCCTCCCCTCCCGCGGCGACGGCTTCCGTTTGCCCTTCGACAAAACTTTGTTAAAACTTTAGCGGCGGATGTTTTGCTTGTCATTTGCCATTTTTAATTTCCATGCCCATTCGCAATCACATTCGCATTCGAACAGCGCTTTTTCGCCTTTTGTTGTGCTCGCCATATTCGCTGCTCGCCAATTCGCCGCCGTCGCCTTCGCCTACAGTCTTTGTTTTTGTGTTTTTTGCTAATTGTTTCCGCTCGCCGCATTTGCTTCTTGATTGTTATCGTAATCGATGCCATATTCCGGTTTAGCACTTGCGTTTCTATGTCAGCCAACAACAAAACGATTTAAGCCAAGCTGAACTGAACAGTCAGCAAATACAAATATGTGGGCCAATTATTTTAATGTGGCCATGGCTGACACTCGATTGGTTTGTTGTTGTCCCATTGTTGTTGTAGTTGTTGTTATCGATATGACAGCCGCGTAATGATTATTCAGCGCTTCCTTTCGCGTGTTGACCCGCCTCGCCCCGCCCCATTCCGCACACTCACATCCGTACGTCCCATTTTTCGATGGCAACAAGGTCAGATTTAATTTTGCGCTACAATAACAACAAAAAATATCATTGAAAGCATAACAACAGAAAATGAACAGCCAGAACGCGTCATGGTGAAATTTGAATACCCTTACCATAAAAACTATATCAAAAAAAAAATCCATAGCTTAAGTACTTCAAACTTAAGAGCCTCAAACACTTGAAGCTAAAGTTTTTTCTAAATATAACAAACCTTATGACTAAGTTTAAATGCCTCGCTTTGTCTGATTAAAAAGCGCAGAAATCAAATTGCACGTCGTACAATGCGGCGTATGCGTATTATTGTTGCCGTTGACGCGATTAAACAATTGTCCGGTTGTGAAAGCATTTCCGCCACTTGACTTCTGTACATGCAACGCCTCCCCAATTCCGCTAATGAGTCACTTCCATTAATCAGCGTCATTTTTTCTATCAATCCATTTGCAGCTCTCTGTTCCTGTGTTTGTGTGTGTGTGTGTGGCAGCTGAACGATGCAAGCCGTGGAGGCCAGTTACCCGAAATACGCCGGACGCGTGCCGCCGCTGGATCTGTCGCAGGTCAATGCCAATCAGGATCAGCTGCAGCTGCAACAGCTGTGGGCCAACAATGCGGCCGCTGCAATGAAGCGTCATCATCCCTACCAGATGCTGGACAAGTGTCGTGGCGGTGTGGCACTGCTCAGCGATGATAACAACAACAACAGCATTGCCACCGGCCAGACAAGTCACACTAACCTGCTGCATCCCATGGGCTCCGATGGCTTGCCCCTTGATCCGCGCGACTGGACGCGAGCCGATGTCTGGAAGTGGCTCATCAACATGGCTGTCTCCGAGGGTCTGGAGGTGACGCCCGAGCTGCCACAGAAGTTCCCCATGAACGGCAAGGCCCTGTGCCTCATGAGCCTGGACATGTATCTGTGCCGGGTGCCCGTCGGTGGCAAGATGCTCTATCGTGATTTTCGTGTGCGACTCGCTCGCGCCATGGCCCTGCTCTCCTAGCTTGGCAGCTGGAGGACTTCTCTCCCTTTGAGTGAATCACCTAATCAGGTTGTACATATACATAGTATATATATATAGATAGCACCTATGGCTAACTTCGTTTATAAGTTTTAGTTGTACATCTTAGCTTTTAATGCATTTGTTTTATTCGCTTAAGTAATCGAAGTTTGCCTTGCCTCCCCCCAAAAAAAATGTACAGAGTGCGGGGCAAATACTTCAAATGCTGTCCTATTAGTTTCATAAGTTGCATCTAATGAAAATATATAAAATGAAATTTTATCAAATGAAGTTTAAAAAGAGATGTAAAAATGGTTTCTTCTTTTTTTTTTTTTTTTTTAGAGGTTTTTGAGTGGTTTGTGAGAGGTTTACATTGATTTCAGAAGGAACTTGGATTGGGTAAGTTTTTCTAAGGGTTAAATTGGAGTGATAAATGTGAAAGATATGTGCTATCAATAAATAAGATTCTTCAATATCTTGATATCATGGAAGCAACCAAAGTAAGAAAGAAAATCTTTTCCGCATTCAGCTGATTTATCAGACTGATTTAGCTGCTCCATTTATCTGATTGCTCAAGTATTTAAAGAAGATTGATGGATTACAATCTGTCCATTTATATATCTGCTCAACATCTTAGTACTAAATCTTTTTGGAGTGCATATTCTTTGGCCACTTTCTAAACAATTTCGAAATGTGAATGGGCACAAGTTAAGCGTTCTTTAGTTTGTGTTTTATGTGCTGTTTATGGCATGAGTCACAAACATACATACATATGTACACTAAAAGAACTACAAAGAGACCCATTGACATGTTGAATACGTTCGCCCAATTAGCACATCATTAAGGTTAAACGAGAAATGCTCTCAGTTTAAATACAGATGGAGACTGGCGCTGCAGACTTTAACCCCCAAGAACAGAGAGAAAAAAAAAGAAAAGAAAACGAACTCAATGGAAGTGCAATAAACTGTTTGTTATTGTTGGCCCAGAGGGAGAAGAAGTTAATGTTAACATTTGTAAATGTTTATTTTTAGAGAGGCAGCGTGATTTATGGGAACTCAGTTTGTTAATTATAAAGTAAAGAATATTTAAGGTTAGGTAACCCAAAATTAAGCCACAAAAGGGTTGCTCTTGGATAATTTTACGGTTTGGCTCTTCTATTTTCATTTTTGCGAATAATAGTTGAACAATTATGACAACAACAATAGCAACAAGGTAATGAAAATCAACAGCGGTAACCAAATAGAACCCAAGCACAGAAAGAGATAGAGAGAAAGATAGAGAGAGAGAGAAAGAGAGAGGGAGAGGTAGCTAGAGATAGATGCTGATTCAAGCGCTTCATCCGCCCGTGCATCCGCTCGTTTCGTTTTTCTATGAATGAGAATACAACTATACAGATACAGATACAGATACATCGCACACAGATACAGATACTATTCGCTGTCTCTTCCTGTATGCCTTCCTCCCCCGCCCGCTGCTCCCTTTGGGCTCATTGTCGCTGCTGTTGTAACTTTGGAACTTTGCATTTAGTGCAGTTTTATAAATTTGTCTGTTTTCTGTTTTTAATTCTCTCTTTAGTTGAGCATCCGGGATGTTGCTTTGTGCACACTCACAAACACAAGCACAGAGCGCCGGCCTAAAAGGTAAAGGAAGTGAGACAAATGGGCCAGCAGTGGCAACAACAACAACAACAACAAGTACTTTGTTAGTGTACCTTTCACAGCTACTACCTTGTAATATGAAACAGATGTTGTGGCCAAGCAAAACACAATTCTTAAGAACCAGAGAGACCATTCAGACAGCCGACCTGCCACATGCCACATGCCGCATGTGCCACACGGCACAACAAACAGCTGACGCCCTTTGCCGGCACTGAATTTTACAAATAACATATTGACACAAGTGCAAAACTATCAAACAGACCGGAGATCGAAATAAATGCGGGAAATTCCTTGTTGTTGGAATGTTTGATGGGTAATTTGTATGCCAGCTGTCTATAAGGGAGAGGGAAATTTTGGTTTGGGTGAAGCTTTAACAAATTGTAAAAATCCTTACAAAATAATACATAATAAGCAAAATTAAAAGGGGTTCAAGTATCAGCATTTCCGGGCTATGAAGCCGACTTTTACATAATTAAGCAATCGTTTCTAAACTTGCAATCAAAAAGAAAGATCTACTTTTCAATCAATCAATCAATTTGTAATCTCTGGCTTTTTGTTTTTCTATGTCTGCGAATGCGCTTAGCAAAACAAAATCGGCTAACGTGAATAAATCGTCGAAATGACCGGAAAAATATAGAGTCGAGAGTGTAGTAGGAAATGCCGCTTATGTAAAGTAGAATATCCGCCGGCATCGTTGGCATCGTTGGGGCAATGCCGACGACCGATCGCGACCCGAACGCCGTCGAACTCTCCGAACGGAAGGCGAGGTGCGAAAAACAATAAAAGCCGAACGGAAGTGGAAGCGAGTGACGGTTCCGTACAATCGTCATCATCATCACCACCATCGACGTCATAACAATCATTTGGAGCTACTGGACTTTTAAGCGTTGCCACAGATTTTGCCAATTTGTTTGAAAATGGGCTTTTCCCCCGGTTTTTCCGGCCATTTACCGCTTTCTTGTGTGCCCGAAATTCGTATCGGAAATGACTTAACTAAAAATGAATTCAATTCGGTGGCTCAAGTGGTTGAAGCTCTGACAATTCAGAACAGAACAGAACTTTCCACAAAAAAAATAACAAACTCTAAACGAAAAACCAACATTGCCTTAGGGGCAGGGCAGCGGTTGCGGGGAGCGGGGAACGGGTGTTGTGCAATTGAGAGTCTTGGAGCAGTCGTCTTTTTTAATTAGTTCATTGGCAGCAGCGGGTTGGGCGCGATATTTCCCACGAACTCTGAAATCGACAGGGTAAACAAATGAAATGAATCAACAAATATGAAGAAAAAACATGTAAGGGGTGTTTAAGTTAGGAGAGTAGTACTAGAAAATACCCTGTACTTTCAAATCTTTTCCCAAAAAGAGAATAGGGAGAGAGAGTAAGAGAAAGTGGGATACAGAGAGAGAGGGAAAGGAAGTTTAAGACAGAGAAAGAAGAGCAAAAATTTGATTATGCCTTTACACACAGCTCTTAAAGTATATAATACCCGCTTAACAACACCAGGGTATACAGGGTATGTTTTTAAAAATGAGCAATGAAAACTCTTAGCTCTGCCCCGCTGTGGAGCCACACACAAAGACAGAGAACGCCCGCTTGGAAGCTGTTTGCCTCAAACTTAAGTCACTTGTTCAACGGGTTGCAAGTTTTTTTTGTATTTTTGTTTTTTGTTTATGTGGAGTTTAGGGAAATTGTTTGAACATGCTGTGGCATTAACATACGAATTGATCACTTCGAAAATGTCCACTTGCAACGAGGCAAGCAACCCACGTCACGATAAAAGCTATCAGTACGTATGTCTTCCATTTGGTGACTCAGTCAGCGGATATCATAAATAAAGTCCAAGTCTAGCTGAGACACGATTTGTGAGGCATATCATTAGCACACGGATCAGTAAAGTATAGCGTGTTCAATTCAAGTCGATTAACAATTAACTTTTTTTTCGAAATTTCCATTTCAAATGGAGCTAAACTTCAGGGGGCTGCTCTGCGGGTGCTGCACTTTAAAAGAGACTCTTGACCACATTGATTATTTCATTTCGAATCTTTGGATTGCGACCACCCGTTCAGTTAGTCTATGTCTTTGTCTATGAGGCAACTGGGGGGCATTTAGATACATTGGCAACTTCCGGCCCGCATTAGATGGAAGGCAATAAAATGCTTTGAGAGTGCAGCCAGCACTTGGCCCCAAAATGGAGCACTTGAAGTTCAGTGGGTTTCTCACGCCCACGCTGCGGCCAGATTGCCATGAGAAGGGAAAAGCCAAAAGCTGTGTGAAATGTGTTTTCAAGAAAACGCAA
This sequence comes from Scaptomyza hsui, assembly GCA_018152825.1. Lineage (NCBI taxonomy): Eukaryota > Metazoa > Arthropoda > Insecta > Diptera > Drosophilidae > Scaptomyza > Scaptomyza hsui. The sequence goes on from JAECXO010000002.1 coordinate 11,679,584, forward strand.
AGAGCCGTAAGACAAAGGCAACAAGCGGGCGGGGTAAACTGAAACTGTCACTGACATTGCCACAGTGAGAAAAATGAGAAAGACAGAGAGAAAGAGAGAGAGAGAGAGAGCACATTATGCATATCGTTGAGTGAACTGAACACAAACAACAACAAGAAGTTCATGGGAACAAAACTCAGCGGTTTAATGTAGTCAAGTGTTAAGAACCCAAACGCCTTCCTCTTTCTCCCCCTCTTCACTGCATCATCTTCATCCATCTTCAGCTTCATTGTTTCGAGGTTCTTCTGTTTTTCGTGGGCACAAGTGCAGAGCACCGAGTTAAGAATATCATAAATAATGCTTGTAATAATATATAACATGTGTGTGAAATAAGTGAGATTTTTTTTTCTTCAGTTTTTGGGTGTCATTAAAGATCTGTGGTTTCAGTGACACGATTTTTTAAGTACAGCTTTAGTTAGGTCCGTAAAGTGTTGAAGGCATTTGATTTTGATTGGGTAGATTTGTAGAACTAGTTAGATAAGATGATAATGTTTTCTAAACACGCAACCTTTACTAACACTATAGGTTCAAATTTAACAGATCTCTTACTTTGTCAAATTTGGATTGATTTTTGAAAGCAAACGTGTCTTAGAAATGATTTAACATCTAGAGAAATGCAACAATAATAAAAGAAAACCTATGTTTTGAAATATTTTTACTTTTCTTCTCGTAGGTATTTGTTTTCTACACCAAGTAAACAATTTCAATTATTCCCTCACCCTTTTTGTACTTCACGCTATTCGATTCTAGCCACATGTTTATGTCTATTCTTCTGTCATAAATAAGCCTTTTTGAGTCCAATTATGTTGATGGTCAGCCATGCATTTATAAATTGTATATATAAATAAATAATCATAAAGGGAATAAAGTAACTACACAACAATGTTAATAATGATTACCGTGTGGGCGTCTTCATCACTTTCCATTTTATTTTCTGTGGTCGCCTCGATTCGTGTTTGTGGCATTCAATTTGATTGACACTCGGCGCGTTGCACGTTCTTTGCTGCTTGCCGCCAGCATACCCAAATCGAATTGTGGCTAGAAATAGTAGGCTAGAAGGGAGCTGGAGAGCTACTTGGTGACTTTTTGTGTCTGCGACTTGTCTGCTGAATGTCGAATGCCAAACGTCAACGTCTGCGGGACTTCCGTTTCCTGCGCATAAATTTTAATGAGCCAGGGACCGAGCGACAAAATATCAATTGAATGTGAGTAAGCAAAAAAAACAGCATAATAAATACGAAAATGAAGCAGTTGCAACTGGCCAGCCTTGACTTTGGGCAACAAAGTCATGGCAAATGTTGGCCAATAAATAAGCAGCCAGTTAACCAGTTTCTTTTCTTTTTTGCCAACTCAGGTGAAAACTGAACGAGGAAAAGCAAAATCAAAAGGCAACGGCGAAAGGCAAAAAACAACAAAAATAAAATTCATACAAAATGCATTTTGGATGCGGCTTTTACTTGCTTTCCCGAGCGTTAAATTTACAAATATGCGAAAAACTTAAAACGGGCTAAGAGAAAGGTAAGATTAAGACGAATGCGATGTACTCTTAATGGAAAAATAAATATTGTAGCTAAGATCATTTAACATATAGTTTTGATGTTTTTCTTTCGTAAGTAAGAATAGTTAGTTCTTAAAGGATTGTAAGATTGTAAAAGTTCTCCTACAACACGTTACACACTCTAGGACAAAACTACAAAGCCCATTACAAGAGTATACAAAAAATTGCAATCGAAACTAGTTTTTCTGGTTCGGCGCATGGCCAGCAACTAATACAACAATAACAACAACAACGATAGCGATGGACTCTCCTGTGATAACAACAATTGCAATTGCTGGCTGGCGCATGCGCAACTTTGGCGACTGGAGACTCGCGAGACTTGCGAGACTTGTGAGACATTTCAGGAATGTTAATTGCGCAAAGAAATAAGAAGAAGCAGAAGCAGACTGAAGGCAAAAAAGACACAGTGCACAGTGAGAACATATCGCGTGATTGTGATGAATATAATGGCACAAAGATGGGTGTCTCAGTCCCCACATAAGTACTACATAGTATATATGATACCATAATTATGAAAGGCGTTTCGCGGCTCGCTGGCCTGTAAACCTAGACAGGGCTCAGGGATGGGTGGGAGAGAGGGGCAGCAAAATAAACAAAGGCATTAGCAGAGCAAAAAATAAAGAATCGTAGTACACGCTGCTCGTATTATAAGTCGTCGACATTCTTGCACTTCTTTGCGAAGGAAAATGAGCCAGCACAAATACTTGCTAGAAGCAGGCAGCAAAATAGAATTAGAGTCTTGTATCTGTATCTGTATCTTTAGCTGTTGTTGTTGTTGTGCTACGTCTGTCTTTGGCGTGTTCGTTGCTGTTCATTGCAAAAAGAACAAGACTAGTCTAGTTGGGAGTGACAGACTGGGGAGATAGCCTGTACGTGGAGAGCTTGAGTCAATGCTATGAAAAATGATTTTTTCTTACTTTTAAATATTTTAAATTAAAGCTCGCGCCTCTAGGTTAGAGTGCCTTTATGAACGATAATTAAAACTCGATACTTATCGACATGTTGACCTTTAGTAAATCACACAAAATAAGGGCATTCCTTTACATTACAACATTTCGCATCTTTAAAATCGACGCATACCCTTTATTGTTACTTTGAATGATATAGAAGCAACAACACAGACTTGGGGTCTTGGGTGTTTGGTCGCAGTCAGTGGAGCGAGCAAAGGCATACGGAAGCCATAAGCTGCACGCTGTTGCTGCTACTTCTACTTGTGCTGCTGCTCTCAACGACCAACGTCTGGAAGATTTCTCTGCTCATGTTTCGGCATTTTGCGTGCTGGGCTGTTGAACCCGTGGTGGAGAGGCGCTGGAGCGTAAGCAAAAGGTGGTCGGCCCTGTTATGGGGCCATCTGGAATGCAGAGTGCAAACAGATTGATCGTAAACATGCCCAAGGATGCAAGGAGCAGACAAATCAATCACACAGCTGCAAAAATTATGAAACCTTCATGCGTGCAAATCACCCAAAATTACAGGAAGCTAAAGGAGAATGAGAGCACTTGCCGAAAATCATTCAATTATGTTTTGAACATGCCACAGGCAACCACAACAACGGCATCGGCAACAACAACAAGGATCTTTCCTATCAGAATGCACATCTGCATCAATAAGGGGCGTGTGCACTGGCAACAATTACGCAAGCAGCTTGGGATTAAAACCATGAGCACTTGTTGTTCCATTTAAGGTCAGCCAGTTGGTTATTTATGAAAGGATGTGAAGCAGTTGATCTGCTGGTGGTGCCCTCAAATCAGCGTAAGCAAATGGGGTCACGCCCCTTCAGGGCATTTAATCAAAATATAGGTTGCAGATGCAAATTTTAAATTGGGCCGCACAAATTGCGCTCATTTATCGAATACACTCAGTTGCTGATTTAACAGCAACAGTTTTGAGCTTAACAGCACACTGTTAACTTAACATTTCAGAACTTCTATCGCGCCATCGAATATTTATCGACTAGTTATTGAACCGACCCAACACAGCTGCGCGACATTTTTCTCAGAAAATGCGTGTAACGTAAACAAAGCGCAATTAAAACAAAGAATAAACCAAGTCAATACACTTCAAGCAAATGAGTTACGAGTCATACCTGCACTCCCTCAACTCGACCCTACAGGCCTTCGCCCTACAAGTTGAACACTTCACTGGCGTCGCTCTGCAAGCTGTCGTCCAATTTCGCAGCGAATTTGATACACTAACTGGTGACTGGCACTGGCAGAGTCCCATCGAGTTTACGGCATTGCAAGCCACACTACTTAAAGTGCTGCTGGTACTGCTGCTCGGTACGGGAGTGCTGATTGGGTGGTCGTGGAGCGTCTACGGTCAAGTGATCACCGAGAAGTTTGTCAGGCCAAGTTAGTAAAATTAAAAAAAATATATATTCTTGATCATGCTGCTAAACAACAATTAAATGCATACCGTTTCAGGCACTTTAAAGGAAATAGAAGAGCTTAAATTATCTGTGGCCAAATTAAAGTTGCCCAAGGAGCACTCACCCAGAATCTAAGCATGTCCAAAATCAAGCGTTTCTTTTCGAAGAAAAAGGAGGAGGCGGCCTTTAAGGCAGGTATGTTTAATGGTTTTACTTTAATAAAACTATTGATTCTTACAGCTAAGACTAGGCGGCGGCATGGGCGAGGGTCATAAGCTGAATGCACCCAAACCGGAGCCATCTACCAGCAGCTCCAAGCGCAAAGGAGATGTCTACGTGCCGCCCAAGCGGAACGAGTTGAGCCATGAGGCACGCGCCGCTGCAGCTGCAGCCTTGTCGCGTATCGAACGTAAAGATTCGAGGGATTTCAACACCTCCCTGGCGGCCATCAAGGCGCAGGCTAAACGGGAACTGGAAGCCGAGCGTCGTCAGAAGGAGGAGTTGGCCTCAAGTGCGAGTAGTTCGACGGGAACTGCTGCATCAAGCAGCGGAAACACTTCCGAGAATAGGAATCTTGCTTGTCAGGGCGTCTTCTTTCGCTGTCCGCTTATCAGCGAGGAGGTGCTGCCCAAGAAGGAATGGAAGATTAAAATCAAGGAGTTTCTCTACCAGCAGCTGGAGATTGAACGAGGTCTGACTGCCTGTTTGATAATACAGAATTGCAATGTAAAGGAACGGGCAGATGATTGCATTGCCACGCTGACCAAGTATCTGGAGAACATCATCAAGAATCCCGAGGAGGAGAAGTTCTGCAAGATACGCATGTCCAACAAGATCTTCAGCGAGAAGGTGCGCTACGTGGATGGCGCCTTGGATGTGCTCTTTGCTGCCGGCTTTACTGAAGTAACAATGGACGATGAGCCCTTCCTCTTGTGGACTAACGAACAAATGGAAGAGGGTCTCGATTTGGCCACCCTAGTGGATGCTCTTAATAGCTCAGAGCCTATACATCTAGAATTGGATCGCAATATTAAAGTGCTTTTGCCATCGCAAGCACGTCGCGTCGTTCTACCCGATGATTTCTACCGCATCTCGCCGGAGGAGATCAAGCGGGAGCAAAAGCTGCGTGCCGAGGCCATGGAGAGCGCCCAAATGCTTAAGACCAAAGCGATGCGGGAGCGTGAGGAGCAGCGTAATTTACGATTGTATCGCTACTCTTTGGTCAGAGTCAAGTTTCCCAATGGTTTGTTTATACAGGTGAGCTGAAAGTCTGACTATTATTGTATATCCTTCATACTATATTTTAAACATTTTTAGGGCACTTTCAATGTTTATGAAAAGATATCCGATATATTTGAATTTGTGCAATCTTGTCTAGCGGAGGAATCCCTCGAATTTAATTTGGTCGCCACCAGCGAAGGCAAGTTCAGCGAGGAAGACTTGGATAAAACTTTATATGACTGCAAGTGAGTTTTACAACAACGCCATAAGATTCTTTGCATATAATAATACAATATATAATCAATTACAGACTCATTCCAAACATTCTGCTTCTATTTACTGCGCCGGCAATCCCAAGTCAGGTTGCAGCTGATGTTAACTTCTTGAAAGAAGACTTGTTAATGCTGGTGCAGTCCATGTAGAAGTCTTATATAGATGTATATTTTTCTATTCAACAGTCGATAATCTACCACGGCAGCACTATATTAACCTATGTCGCCACTTAATCTATGGCCCGTTTTAAGTTATAAATATGTTGTTATTATTTATTGCTATCTATTCAAATATAGGCACATGTTTCGAAATCAAATTAAATGGTGTAATAACTTATCAATGTGCTACATATTTTATTAAAAAAAAAAAAGGCTATGCTGTGAATGTTATTTTAGAGCCCCTGTTAGTTTTCCGTTAGCTAACAGCTGATAACGCAAAATTGAGTCGCCTGAAGTTGGCTGCACCAAAGTAGTCGCCTGACCGCCACAATTAATGGACAGCAACAGCTGTTTAGTAATGCGGTCACACATCGCCGCACAGAACTGTTTAACGTGATATTGCAGCTAACAAATAAAAATTAGCCAATTTAAATGTGACTATGAGCTTAAGATGCAAAGTGTAATTGGTGCTGCGAAAGGTGAACGTGAATATATACGAATTTATTAGTGATATGCAAAAACGCAGGTGAGTCATACCGCACAAAAACAACAAACAATAACAAAAGCACACAACGCTTTGTTTTTAATGCAATATGTTTAGGTATGTGTGTGTGGGTGGCCAAAGGGTCCTCAAATTTTATAACTTTTTAATAAGTGCTGGCTGGTTAAGTGCGTGGGTGAGCATTAATAATGACTGCTTCCGAGTTTATTGCGTGCAGCAGCGATCGCTCATTACCAAATTTATTTGGGTAAACAACGAACCGTAATTTGTTATGCATTGTCAATTAAGGCAAAAGGGCGTCCCTTTATTAAGCTAACTAGGCAGCCCTGCAATGTTGCAGATGTGGGCCACCAAATGACCCAACAACGAAACACACACACACACGCACACATAGTGAGTTGCATTTGTGTTTAATGAATCCATTTCGCCGCACTGGGTTGCATTACAGCAACGGTAAAAGATGCCTTCAATTGCTGCTTCCTCCAACAGGCAGGCAGGCTAGCAGTCAGGCAATTTGGCGCAAATCTTTCAAGCCCAGGGCAAGTTGATCTTGGGAAAAGTAAATAGCGAAAAAAATCCAACTGAAACTTAATGAATCTTTTGTGTTTGCGGCTGCAGCGACTGCAACATTGCCAGCTAAATTAAATCGAACGACGGCCCGCAATCGACCGCCAAATCGAAAACTTTGAGCACAAAAAAGAGTCAAGACACGCAGCCAGCCAGGCTTCTTGGCCATCGCATAAATTGGCCTGAACCAACATTTTCTTTGCTAGCTGGCCGGGCTGGCTGTTTGCCTGGCCCATTGTTGCCGCTACTTATTATGGCCATGGGATCTGGGCCTTGACCACAGATACTAAGAGAAAGAAAGAGATGGCAGATACTAAGTTCAGTTTGGGGTTCGAGTGCGTGAGATATGCATTATTTATCTAACGAAAAAAATGTTACTCATTTCTGCGAGCAGCTTTTTCTCTCCACTTCCTGGACACTGAGGTATTTTTAATGCTCAATTACTCAGGGTGAAGGGGTATATATTGGAGACTTGTGATTTGAAATAAAGTGTAAAGTTTAATCTGCCGATAAAGTATCGATACCTTGCAGCTTAAATCGATACTTGAAAAGCTTTCTTTTCTAACTATTTAATTCTAATTTAAGCAGCGTATTAGCCAGTCTTGAACACTTAGCTGCAAAATTCCTGCTTGTTAAGCATCTTCTTGTTGAGATAGAGAAATTGAGCCTTAACTATTTAGGACATTCTCAGGCCGACGCCGACGCCACCGCTGCTGCTGCTGCTGCTGCACGTGCCACAGAGTCGCGCTGATCTCAACCTTTTGGCCCAGTGGCGCATCGCTGTGGCGCTGATTGAACGATTCGGCCAAAAAAGATCATCACCTGTGTGCTCAGGTCCGCTGCTGGCCAATGCTGCCGATGATGATGTTGATGAGGTGCAAATTGTTGCTGCCATCAAATTGCAAATCAACAACAACAACAACAGCAACAACAAACATTTCCTCGTACTGCCGCCGCCCCCTCACAGCCTTCCATTTCATTGAAAATTGTTTACTCAACTTCGCTGCCTGCTGCCTGCTAAATTGCAAATCGAATCTCAGAGCCTCTGACGCCTGACGCCTTGATTTGTTTTTGCGGTTGTTTTGCCACACAAAAAACCACAAAGCAACAGCAGCAGCAGCAACAACAACAACAACAACAGTGGTAGTTGAAATAAGAGCCTCAATTTCGAGCGCGCCCTTTAAACAAGCGTTTAGTCTGCGCGCCAGCCCCCCTCCCTTCCCCTTCCCACCGCTCGCTACCATCGACTTTGCCACCTCGTGACCCGTTCCCAGTGCCCCGAAATTGATGTTGTTGTTACTGTGTAATGGTTAAATCGGTTAGAACCAAACCCCAACTGAACCGACACGCAAGCGCCCTCCATTTACATATTTCTGCCTGCATTTGAACTCTGAACTCTTATTTTTTCCCCCACCTTCCTCGCTGAGTTAATACAAAATAGCAGCGTTAAGTTCCGTAACTTGCAACATTTCGTAGAGCAGCGGTGGCAGCTGCCTCAGCCATAGAACAAAAACGGAAATACTCTGCGGCCTGTCACAAAGCAACAACAAGCAAAAACAAAACAAAAGAAACCCTTTTGCTTTAATTAACACTTTTGAACTTGACAAGAGTCACAAAAGAACAAAGAACAATCAATAGAGATGGGTGTAATGGATACTATACTACTATCGATAATTCTAGTTCTATCTGTTATTGTCACCTGAACATGTCCCTTCTCTGCGATTCTCATGAATTCAAGTAGGGCTTAAGGATTTTGTTATTATCTCCTTCTTTCTCTCACTCTCTTTATCTCCCTCTGATTTTTTCTTTACTCTTGCTTAATTCCTAGTAAGTCTTACAGATATTATTGCTTTTTATGATGCTTTTATGTACTTTACTTTCTTTATATCTTCTTTAAGATTCACTTCTACGCACCCATCTCTAAAACAAAACACAACAACACCAACAAATTAAGTCAAAAGATGATTTGTAATCAAGAATAAGAACTTCCGGTCAACATTGTTTTTATTTCATCTCTTGCCTCATTGAACGAATTAAATGCTGTGTTCATTTTATGAATGAATGAAAAATCTTGTCATCGTCGTTGCCCCCTTTTTCAACTCTTCTCCCCCCCTCTCTCGATCGCGACCAATTAGCGCAATCATTGTGAATGTGGATGCCACCAAGTGCTGTAAATCGCAACGAGTTTCTACCCCCGCCCCCGCCCCCGCCTAGACAATTGCGCAGCAAGCATGGAAAGAGAAAAATCTACGCAAAAGTTCACAGCTTGATAAGATTAATTGACTGCATCAATAGTACCCCTGCCCAGCCTCAAGCCCCTCTCCCCTCCTGCCTGCTGCAGTCAATTTCAAATACATTTGCAATTTGTCAAATTTGGTAGCAGAGAGAGCAGATAAATTAATTTCGGCATCGATTTGATCGCTTGTCTCCTGGCCATTTTGCATGCGAGCCTCATTTGCTTGTTGGCCAAAAGAAAAAAAAAAAAAATACTTACTACCAACTGCAATGTTGGCTGGCTTTTGGCCATTGTAAATGTGCTTTAATGACCATTGGTCAGCAAATCTCATTTGTTGTCGCTGCCGACATGGACTCCAAGACATGGACCGCCTGCTGACACACACACACACACACACACATACACACATTCAAGGCTGGTTGCCAAATAGTCGTAAGTTGTGTACCTGCCCCAAACGAAAATAATGACCACTGTCCACATGGTGCACATTTGCACATATTTTGCCCATTTTCCTACATAGTTTCCTTACCGATTTTCATCTTTATCTACCATCACACCTCCCCCCCCCCTACCCCTTCCCCTTCCCCTCCTCCGACTATTTGCATTTTCAACACCAAAAAAGCGCTTGTAAAAAAAAGTAAACTTTACACTTGGCTTAAGTCCAACTTGGTCGTCAGTTGAAAAATGACATTACAAATTGCGCACATTTGTCTAATTAAATCCCTGCTCCAATAACCAACAGAAAGAGACAGCAAGAGTGAGAGAGGGATAGAGAGTTAGATCTTAGATTACAATCTCACAGCGGTGCGTAATGGCTTTGGTCAGTTGGGGTCTACACAATTTTCCCTCTCTCCCCCCCTCTCTATCCATCCCTGTTCAGTTGGCAATTGTTCAGGTGGCAGCTTGCTGAAAATGTGCTTAAATTTTGATTAGTTTGCTGGCTGATGATAAAAATTGAAGTAGCTGTTTTTTTTTTTTTTGGTTACAAATTTATTGTGATTACTGGATAGTATCTTCTTTTTCTCTAAAGTTGCTGTTTAAAGCCTGTTGATTGCAAATAATGTTTTAATTTATTAGTTACATAAGTTTGATATACATATGATTTCAAAATTAAAATATATGTGAACATGGTTTTTAATTATTAAATTATTATTTATTTTAGTAAGTTTTATGTTTTATTTGCCAGTATATTTTTGAGCTTAGTAGAAAATACCAACTTGTAAATTTAAAGGAAAAGAATAATATAATAATAATAATTTATTTAAACTGCATTTTGCATATTTAATATTTAACTGACAGAAAAAAATACTTTGATCCCTTTAAAATCACATTTAAATTTTTTTCTGAGCGAATAATTTTTTCCTCACAAGACCTAAAAATAAAAAGCTTAAAATACTAATTACCCATGGCAAAATTGAGCTTTTAATGTTAGTTCGTGTTCTCCCAACTTTTAATTTAATCCCTAAGCACTCTAAATGACCGTCTAATATCGATTGAATTATAGTTTATTTTGCCCCCCTCACTTCGACTGTGCCTGACTCTTCATAATTCCCAAAATAGGGGCTCAAGAGTTTTAAGTGGCCCTCGCTGTGGCATATTTAGTTGTACGCTTCGCTTGTACATAAAATGTTTGTGGCTGACCAATTAGAATCCATCGAGTGGCCAACGAAAGCTGCTGGCCAAATGCAACCCTAAACGCTGGACGCTGGGCGACCACAAAATACACGAATGACCACAAAAGAACAACAACAATAACAACACTGCACCAGCATCTTATAAAATTAAGCAAAAAATATAAAAAATAAAATAATATTAAGCCAAAACGACAACGAAGCTAAAACTGAACTGCAGCTTCACTCAACGAACGAATTTGACTCGTGTGCTGCTATCAGCTGCCTGATGGGATTTCCACTCAGTTTATTTGACTCAACTGATAAGAGCACGTGTTGCTGCATGTCGCCATCTCTTTTGCGCATGCAATGCAATGCAATGCGCTTTGAAGCTTCAGGCTTACTTCAAGTTTTTCACTCAGCTGGCAAGGCTGCCAGAAAGTTCCAGACTTGGAGCCTTTTAAAAAGATGTGGTGTACATTTACACCGAAAAAATATGTTAGGGGAACTCGACATATATTTAATTAAATTCTTTATTTATTTATTTATTTTAAATTTAAAACTAAATCAATTATTTAGCTGACACTGTCCATTTGACCATGTGTGTTGTGCGAGTGTAACAGACTTAAGCCGTTCCACTGGTCAAAGCAGGCAGGCATGAGTGCGATAGCCAAAAAGATGAGAGAGTTTGAGAGTGGGAGAGCGCAGTTGTGGCTGTTGTGGAGTTGCCTACTCATTATATTTGCCGGCAGCAGCAAGCATGCGCTCTCTGTCTGACCAGTTGTGACTGGGGCGCAGGCGGCGCTGGCGCTGACTCTTGGCTCTTTTATACGCCAGCAGCGTCGACGCCGACGCCAACTCGACTTGAGCTTCAGTTGCGCACTCAATGCTCAATGCTCAGTCGTAGCCTCAGTCTCAGTCGCAGTCGTCTATCGAGCTCAGTCCGGTTTTGGAGCCCAACGTTGAGCGCGACTCGCGGATTGCAGTTTTGCTTGCATTAATTGTTGTTGTTGCTGTTGTTGCTTTTATTGTTAATGTCTTGTCTTGTTGTTGCCTGACAAATCCCATTTCCCATAAATATCACGAGTGCGTCTGTCTGTGTGCATGCGAAAAATTAAATAGCCGACGGCTCGCCAGTGAAATTTGTGTGCGACTTAAAAAGAATTACAAACACAAAAAAAACAAACAAACAGATGCTGCTTAAAACATACAAAAAGTGATCAAAAACTGAACAAGAATTAAACGTAAGTTGATCTTTTTATGATTTATTTTTATGCTGAAATGAGATAAGACAGCAGCTTCCCTTAAAAAAAATTAAAAGTGGGCTCAAGACGCATATTTTTTCAGATCTGATTTCGAGGTTTTAAAATTTAAATATTTCTTATCGCTTAAATACATACAGACAGCCACACATGGAGAGATCATAAAAAATTGGAATTTGTATATTTTCTTTTTAGAATCAGTCGTCGTTGGCACTGATAACAAAAATTTCAAAATTCGTTGCTTGAGCAATCGCTTAGAGCTGATAAGTTAGTGCGAGAGAGATATTTTGGAATATTTTTGAGTTTTGAGTTTAGCTTTGGGGCTTTCCCAATGCCTTTTTATTAATAATGCTTGCCACAAAGCCTGCCAACTGGCAACTTACAACGAAATCATGTACAAGTGATTAAATTAATTAATGATATAGACACTGCGCAATAATGTACACGCACACACACAAAAAAAGAGTCGCCAGAGTCGACTCCTTCGTATCTATCTTCTGCTCCTCTGTTCTTCCTGTTCTGCACCGCATGATGCTGGACGATCTTCTACGGGCTGTCTGGGTGGATAGCTCTGTGTGTGTGTTTGTTTGTGTGTGGAGCTCAGAAGGCGCACAGATCGTTGTCTTAACTTGTCGTACACGATGTCTTATACGTGTAGCAACAATTTATTTCGCTGCCCAAATGCCCCGATCCCATCCAAATCGATAAACATCCGCAGCTCTCTCAAGCGACGGCAACTCCTCATCCACGGCGATCAATCAAAAATGCATCCCTATGCTCAATATTAGCTAGCTAAAAATAATACACAAAGACGATCTTATCTTTATTTGGTACTTGTCTCTGGGGGACAAGTTCTACTGTTGTCGTTTTGAGTTACTTAGATTAGATTTTAAAATCAAAGTTTTCCTCATTTTTTAATATTTTCTATTGTTCAATCTAACTTTTGTACTAATAATCCTCTACTTCTATATTCAGGAACAACAGCTTGCTTTTTCACTATCGTAAATACGATACAGAAAACTTTACATTCTGTCCTTCTTTAAACACTATCGTAAATAAAATACAGAAAATTTAACACTCTGTCATCCTTTATTTTCCTATCGTTAATACGATACAAAAAACGACGTTCAACTTAAATTTCACTGTTAGAAAAAATTCCCTAGTTTACTTAACCCTCCGTTTACCGCATGGGTCCAGCCAGACCCATTTCGAGGATTCATGCCATACAAGGATAGATATAAGGACTTTAAAATTTCTATACTTCGGTTTACCACATGGGTCTAGCCAGACCCCTATACATTTTGTATGGAATAGCATACAAAATCATGCATTTTGATGATGCTGTGTGGTTTTTTATTGATACTAAGTTTATTCAAAATGTCAAATATCATTTCTTAGCATTGTGATAGCTTGAAGTTGAATTTGCACGGCGAATTTGATATTTTCGATATTTGCGAGATTTACAACAGTTATACATATATATTTATAATGACTGATGAATTGGAATTATTTATAATACGCGTGGACAAAGTTTGAGCGCAAACTTCGAATTGAGATTGGCAACGGCTTTACAGAATGACATCCAAATTAATCCTGAAGAGGCCATTGATATATTCGATGAAGACGATGGTGACATTGCGTCGGATATAGAAACGGATTGAACAAAACGAAATTTTGGAAATTGCTCAAATATTTTTGTTTTAAGTGTAATAGCGATACTAAATAATATAATATATTATAAATATTTCAAAAGCATTGAATTTGTAAGCCGTACTTAGGTCTAAATAATAAAAACTCGAAATAAGGCCTACCTGCATTTTTTTTCTACCCTTATTTTTCTGACTTTTATTAGTTTTTTCTTCGTTAAAACAAAGTCAGAGAGCGTTGATATAAAAATGTGAAGCCCTATGATATGTAAAAGTCACGCCAAAACGCAAAAATTCGCATTAATTTATCTGGCCAGACCCATGTGGTAAACGGAAGGTTATCGAAACATGCGGTAAACGGAGGGTTGAAGCTAAAATTAGCGAAATTATAAAAAAAATATAAATACTGTTTATCAGCATTGTTATTATTTATTAGACATGTGTTATTCATAATTATTGTTTAATTCACATACATATATACAGCTATAATGCTTATCAGTATCAATAAAGTAGCGAATTTGTTGGAAAATAAAATAAAGAATATATAGGCACGCCTTATAATCTCTATATATATATTGGAATCTTTTATTGATGAGTCAGTTTCGTACACATATATATTTCTATACATATCATATGACATACAATTAGTTTTGAGTTAAAACTCCATTAGAGAAAACAGCTTTTAACAGTTCGTTTGGTTCGCACTTTGGTTGTTAAGATCTTTTATGACTCGAGTAATTAGTTTTTAACTTTAGACTATATACATATATGTATGTGTGTATTTCGAAGATGTTTTATGGTGCAGCTGCCCTCAACTAGAGATGTTTTTTCTCTCGCGTTTTATGTGCCGCCACATAGACAAAGGGAGGGGAAAAGGGCTAGGAGGATGCTATTAAAACTGAGTTTACGCGCGAAAATAACTGTGTTTTTTTTTGTATTTCCACCTAATATCTGTGTCCAAAGTGCTAATTGAAGCATCTTGTCTCCTAGTCTTCTCTACTAGAGTTAAGACGCGGGTCAAAGTTCTTTGTGTGTGTGTGTGGCTTTGTTTATAGTCTTGTTTTTGCTTAAACAGTCAAGGGGGGAAGGGGAGAGGGGGTAGAGAGGGGTCTGTCCAACTGACTGACGACAAGTGCCTACTACACCTCTTTCAGGTAAACTGTCAAACTTTGGAGATTGTTGTCCGGCCATGTTTACAGTCTTCGATGTCGAATTAATTAAACTAACTTGCAACCCCATTCAAGCTAACAACCTACATGTGTGTGTGCACCTCAATTTGTACTTTTCAAAAGCTAAAATCTACCTCTGTAACCTGAGGCCATTGAATGGTCACTCATCAGTTGTCCTTGGGCCAAGCCAACAAGGCAAAAAAGGACATAATCGCCCATAACATCTTTCACTAAAGCTGAGACATTGTTCAGCCTTTTGTTATGTTTAAGTTGGATTTTGAGTGAAGCAGACAAATTAATAACTTTCTTCTCGGTTGAATAAAACTATAAAAGTGCTTAAAGTTTATTAAGTAATTTTACTATCCGTTTTGTTAGCCAATTCTTGAAAGAGCCAATTCAAAAGTGAAAATGTTTAAGAAGATATTATTTGAGATTTTTCTAAAATCATACCTTGTTTAAATTTTTTATATTCCACGATAGTCTCTTACTTTCTTTTATTAATTCTTTTAGCTGACTTCAAATCCTCAAACTCCTTACTCCATTTTACAGGATATCTTTTAATCACTTACTCTTAACTCTAAAACACTCTGAATTACTTTTATTCGCAACAAGCTCAAATGAAATTTAATTTCCTGCATAGATGTATGCATATATAAAGGGGTCAGATGTTGGATAAAGCTCACATCAGCCCTCAACTCCTCCCCCCTTTGCCTACATGGCATCCTTGTGTAGGAGCTGCTGCTGCAGACAAAGTGTTTGGTGGCCATTGATTGGAATATTCATTGAATAGTTTTTAAGCTGATTTATTTGCCATTGTGTGTGTGTGCTGTCGACAATTTAATAAATATTTAATTTCAACGCTGCTTCTAAATCCGCACACACTAACATAAAAGATTCAATCAACCGAAGATGACCGGGTGAAGCGTGCACCTTCAACATAACGATGATGATAATGATGTTGCATTCAGGTATTATTATTAATATAAAAGACACACCGACAACGTTGTCGTAATTTGCAAAACGCACAAACGCTTCCCATAAATCAAGTGGGCAGCAGAGGGGAAGAGGGAGTTAGTCTCTGGTAAACCTGTTGTACTTGGGAGATGGTAGCCTATTCAGATCAAATGGAGCACAACGTTCCCCTTTTGGCCATATTTCACCTGGCGAATCATAAAAACGTATTCAGCTTTTCAGTATGTGGCTTTTATTCAGCTTTATTCATGCTGCTGTCTTTGTCAGTGCACCCCAAAATCCAAAGCCACAGACGTCAACTGCTATCAATCTCAGGTGAAACGAAGCCAGCATTGCCTTCTATATATTCCCCCCTTCTATACCCTTTGCTCTATTAGATAGCTTCGTAGCGCTCAAAGGAAAGCGCCCGTCGCAATAGATCGCACATTGCAGATAGAGGCGTGCCTGCCACTCCACTCCACTCCACTCTCCCACCCCTCCCACACAATGCCTCTCTTTACAGCAGGCAAAACTGACGACGATTCTAATGGAATAGCAAATACTCTATAAAAGACTTCGTATACACATTAATGTTTTTCTATCGTTAGCACGATACAGAAAACTTAAAACTCTATCGTTTTTTTTTGCTATCGTAAGTACGATACAGAAAACTTTACACTCTGTCAATATTTATTTACGATACAGAAAACTTTACATTTTGTCATCCTTTTTTTTAATTTCGTAAATACGATACAGAAATCATTACACTCTGCCATTCTTTATTTACTATCGTAAATACGATATAGAAAAGATTGTTCTTAAAAATGTGTATCGTAAAAAAAGATTCGGCAGCTCACACAGATAAGTAGCCTCAAATCATTATTTGTATGCAATATCTTAAAAAACATTGCTACAACATCGCGTTCTACAACTTCCCCTTTCCAGTCCGCGCTGTTCTCCGTCGTGTGGCATAAGTGATGGCATTCCTTTGATTAGAGTATACAAAAGCAGAAAATCAAACAATGCGCTGCAATTTTCAAGCCACAAAGGATGAAACGCATATGGCCCAAGAAGAGGAGGACAAGATCGCAGCTTGCAGCTCGAAGCTCGAATCTCTCAACTTGCAGTTACCAATTCGCAGTTTTTCCGTTTTCGCATTGCAGCAAGTTGCAAGTTGCGAGCTGAGCGCCTTTAGCTGTTGTTGTTCAGAGTTTGTTATAAATTATAGTGCCGCATGCGGAATGGAATATGCCTCAGAGGCGGGGGCACTCTATAGAGTGAAACTTGGGCGGCTATAAAAACAAACCTTGCCGCCCCCGCACGTAGCACAAACTGTGCCTCTCTCTCGATCTCTCTCTCTGACTGCGCTTGCCGTTGGCTGGTAAATATTTTACAGTGTACCGCTATAAAATTTGGTATTCCAAGACGCCACACACTGCTGCCGCAACTGTGGCTCCAACTGAGGCTGCTGTGGGGCTGCCATTACCACGTTGTAGGCATGTTGTAAATGCCAGCCCGATCTCTGTGAATGCTGTGCATGTTGCACTCGTGTGTGTGTGTTGGTGTGTGTTGTCTTGGCCATAAAAATACAGAAATGAGCCCACGTTTAACATGGCGCATTTTCATTTGCTGTCGGCGCATCAGACAACCAAAAACTTGGGCTTAAACCAACAACAAATCGCATAGCGAAATCTGCAAGGCAAAAAAACAGCTCTCATAAAAATATGTTTGGCTTTTATTACTATTACCCCCTCTTATTTTTTAATTATTCCAAATTGTAGCAAATTTGTTTGCTAATTGTTAGGAAACTTTGAATGTGCGCTTATTAATTAGATGTTGCAGAAACTTAAGTTGTTTTGAGGGTTCTTTAATGGAGTTGTTAGAATGATCATTCACATGAAGTTAAGTAATAAAATTAAACTTTCAAAGGTTCCTGTATGAGATACAATAGTTTAGTTTCAGTTTATTCAGATAACTAAATCGTTGTTCGCTTAAGGGTTTTTTATATGCACTACCTTATTCTGTTTGTTCTTTAGCCGCATTTAAAAAAGCAAACCAATCGTTGTTAAGTATGTCATATTAACGGCAGCTCGCGACATTATTTGATGAGTGCCAACAACTGCAGCAGCAACCCACGCCATGCAGAGGGAGAAGTTTAAAGAAGCAAAAAAAAAAGAGAGAAGCAAACGGCAGACAAACAAAGCTCCGCAGTTGTCAGGCAAAGGCAAAGGCAAAGACAACAAATGCGACTCTGTGCTATGCTAATTACTGGACATGACGGCAGCGAACGCCTTTTGGAAACAACAACAGGAACAACAACAAACAAACAAGCGAACGACGAACGACGACCGACGGACCCATGTGAACAAAAGGCGCAAAACGTTTTTACGCACACTCCACACACATACACACACACATACACAGAAGAGTTGCAAAGCAGAGTCGCATTTGCATTTGCATAAGCAGCCATAAACTTAGCAGCAACCACACAACAACAAAAAGCTCGCGATCGCCGTAATATGAAAAGATATGTACTATGTGTACTTAGCGATCATTTTGTTTTTGTGTATATGCAAAAAACCTTTGCTCTTCTGGGTATTTGTGTGTTTGTTAAATGCGCACTGTAAAAGCACATTTCCTTATTTAGCAGGAAGCTTGCGAAACGCGCAAATCAAATGTTTTAAATGGTACTTAAACATTTTAAGTGCTTGTAATAGTGTCGCCTGTAGTGGAATTAAAAGTGCAACACAGGGTTGCATTTCTAATTTCCAGTAGAGTGTTGAGCTACAGCTTCCTCTTATTAGTTACATTCTCAAGTTACTAATTATATGTATTTTCTGATTTGAGTAGAATTGAGAAATGTTTGTCAAACTCATTAAAACGGTGCTTAGTTTATTTTTATAGCTAGCTTATACTAATATTATTGTCTTGGCTAAAGTCCATAGGAATTGTGTATACGTGTACTTAGTAATTAAAATTCCTATGGAATAAAACAAATAATTGACCGATCGAATTCATATGTTATTAAGTCATGTGTGTAAACTTGTCGACAGATTCTTTTTTACACTCCTCAATTAAAGAACGTTGAACTAATAATAAGTTAGTAATGTTATATATTTAGAAATAAGATTGTTCTAGATTCAAGTGTATGATTAAAAAGTTTGATAGTTCAGGTATTCGTCAAAGTTATAGAAACCTGCTAATATTATGTTCCTTGTTCTTATTATAATCCCTATAATCACATTGATTTCCGCTTTAAATTTTCTTCCAATTGCACAGTTAATAAATTCCTATCACAGCTGTTCTAGTTACCAATCCGTTCGTTTCTTCTTCCCCCCTCGAACTCAACACATCATTTCGCACAATTGTATTTGGGGTGATGACAGTGATGATGAATTCTTCACGTTCAGGCATCGCAAACATCATTAATCATCGGGCGTTGGTCGCTCCATAGAAGAACGATCGTTGAATTGTACTCATCGAGCTGCGGGTGAGCATTAGTTAGCTACCTGCCCCGCCCCGCCCCGTCCCGCTCCACTTCCTCCTCAATTCATGCCAATTCTAATTAGAGCTATTCAATAATCCCCGACTTTTAAACCAGTTTTAATTGTCTGGCTACTTATGCATTAAATGGCCAAAAAAAAGATGACATTGTGTCCACGACAGCAGCAACTAAAAAAAAAACATAACATGACCAGAAATGTCAACTACAATTTTTCTCCTCGTTTTGTTTTTTGTCCTTATAATAAAACAAATTTCTGTAAAGTCGAACACGAATCCGAAACTTTCGTTTTTCATTTGAAGTCTTGTTCAAATAAGAAATAAGCTGGCTAAGAAAAGGTAGCCAAAGACTCACGATATTTGCGTGCCATAGCAAAAATTGAATGGAAGTCAATTGGCAGTCACGTTTAACTCCTTCGCCAGTGCGCCAGTGCCACAAAAGGCCGCAAGCATCCAATACCCCAAGGCGGGCACCCCAAACTCTGGTCAAATTAAATTGTCAGTCGTCGTTTGGTGCCCAAATAAAAACAGCGAACACAAAAAATGGTTTAAGGAGCATTTCGTTTTCCTTCCTTTGGAGTTAAGATGAACAAGCAATGAAATGCTTTTCGAAACGCTTAGGTTTTTCCCCCCCAAAGAAAGAAAGAAAAAAAAAAAACATTTCCCAATAAGTGCACAATTTTATGGCCATGAAATGTGTACAAAACAATGACAACGACAACTGCCGCAACAACCACAACAACTGCAACTGACAACAGCAGCAACAACTGACAACTGCAAAAGACGGAGGACAAAACGAAAAAATCACGAACCCGGAAGCCACAGCCTTTACTTTACTTTGTTTCAGATCTCTTCTCTGTCTCTCTCTCACTGGCTAAGGGTTACTCTTAACTTCTCTTCTCGGTTCTTCTCTTTTTGTTGCCTAGTAGGGAGATGTTTATAGAGGAAACTTAAGAATAGGTAGATCTCAGGCTCTGCTTTCTTTATTTAAGGATTGCAATGTACTTAACTTTTTCAGAGGATCTCCGAATTCCTTTTCCCATTTCTTCTTTCATTGCAACCCTCGTTCTCGCTTCCAATTTCCTTTCCCATTTGAGGAACCTAAGTTGCTTGTTTCCTTCTTTTAACATAACAGTTGTTAAAATTAATTCTTCTGTTATTGCAACCCTCGTTCTCGCGCTCCTCATCTGTTTTATTCTCTTCTCTCTTCTTCCTCTTGGGGTATCACATGTGCGAGACATTTGTTGTTGTTGTTTTTGGTCTTCAATTTCTTCATTTTCTACGTCCAAACAACCGCCCACCGACACCGCATAGAAGGAGGTAGAGGAAGAAGGTACCTCCAAAAGCCAAGAACCGGTCGCTGCAAAATTTGTTCGCGCTTGTTGACAATTGTCGTGTAAGGGCCCATAAAGAATTTGAAATGTGCAGTGCTCATGTTAGGCTGGACAATGGACAACCACAAGAAGAAGAACCAGGTGAAGGCGAACGAGGAGTACCGGCAGAAGAACGAGAAGGTGTTGGAGGAGGAGGGGAGGAGGAGGAAAGGTAGAGTGTAGTACAACATGACGTTTGGCCAACGGCAGCCGCATTGTATGTCCGACTCTGGGTGTAAATTACTTTAGCACAACACAAGACAACGGCCAAAAGACGATCCATTCAGTTTGGCCAAGTTGCCAGTTGCCAGTTGCCAGTTGGCCAGGTTGTCAGTTGGGGCAGGTTGGCAGTTGCCAGTTGGCAGTCGTGGAGTCGTCAAAGTCGGCAATCAATCATGTGGCCAAGTGGCAAGCAAGAATGCCAATGGAACCTGTTCCGATTGGTCCACAGTGCCATAGTTTATTATTATTATTGCTGTTGTTGTAGTAGTTGTTGTTGTTGTTGTTGTTGTACAACACTGTTGCTATCAGTGTTAAATCTACAAGATCATTTTCTCAGCGCTACGGGTCTGTGCTACAACGGCTATAACCCATAATTTGTGATTGTTATAAAGTCGAACAGGCCAATCTTGACTCGAGCCGAACCAACCAGTCAATCAGAGAGAGAGAGCGTCCCAGGTCTCCGTCTCCGTCTCCATCTCCGTCTTGGCTTGGTAATAGACTCGTCGCACGCGTAATGAATTGAAACGTTTCTGATCGTTATGATCGTTGTTGTTGTTGTGCAGTTAAAGCTGCAGCTTGACGTTGAATGTTGCCAGCTAGCCATCGATCATTTTTGTTTTTGTTTTTTTCTACATTGCACTTCAGTTGAATTTCGGGCTTTGATACCTTGCTATAGAGTATCTCTCTCTATTACTGTTGCTTCTCAGAACTTCAAGTGGGCCATTGTCTATGTGTGTGTGTGTGTGTGTTTGATTTCTTCCTGTTATGCAGTTGATTTACTAAGCTTAGAAATGAACAAAGTGTTGACAGGGCGACGCGTTCAAGTCACAAACTGTGATTGCCATGGAAGGTGATTACTTTACTACTATATGAATTGTATGATTTGTTGCCTGTCTAAACCGATGGTTAGCTACTGGATTTAATTAAACAGGAAGAGATAGCGTTTCCTTGGAACTGAGATTGATTGTCAACTCAAAAGTTAATAGTTTTGTTAATAAAAGTAATGAAGAAGTAGTGAATGGGTGAGGAAAGAAGCTATGAATGGTAGTGGACTTTTATTAAAAAAAAACCTAGAATCTCAGGTTTTGAAACCGAATTCAATCCCAAACATATAGTAAATACTTTAAGATTTCTAGTAGTTATCCTCGAATTTCATTCCAAAGTTTCCCCGTGACTTTCCTTATAGTGTTTAGTTTTGGGTTTTTGCCGTGATAATGATGATGATGATGATGACAAGAAGTCACTATTTTAGCTCATCTCTCATTTGTGCGACGTTTTGGCCACATTGGCCATATCAAACCTACTGAATCTGGTAAGAAGTGGAAAGCTGTGGCACGAATTGACTGCCACAACAGACCAGACCTCAAACTAGGAGACCAAAAGACCGACCGCCCAGCGGCAAACTGAATGTTGACTGTTGACTGCTTGCTGTCTGCCAATAGGTCTTCGATTTTGGTTTGGTTTTTTGTTTTGGCTTTTGCTTTTTCGGTTTTTGGCTTATCTATCAAACAAAAGCTCTCCCAGCTAGTCAATTGTCATAGGGTCAGGAAGAGAGAGGGAGAGAGAGATTGAATTGGATCATACTATAGGTATTATACAATAGTTGTTTCTCTATCCAAAAAATATATAATAAACTTAAAGTTTCTCTCTCTTTCTTAGGTCCTTTCCGTTCCTTTTTGTCTACGCGCGCCTATCGCGAACTGTCATCATTTTCAAATTATTTCTCGTTGAATATCTAATCAAGATTCATGCATGATCGCGGCTAAATTGCTTCCAGCCAAGACACATAAACCCAGCGAAACAACAGCAACAACAACAATGCATAATGCAACAAGCTGAGCTGAGCTGAGCTGAGCTGGGCTCAGGAACGTGCAACAGCGCACCGGCAACATGCCCCCAAAAAGTTCAGACGCTGCCTTTCGGTTGCCTCACTTGAATTTTTTTTTGGTTGTTGTGTTTTTTTGTTAGCATTGTTTTTCTTTTTTTTTTTTTTTTTGCTGGCTTGGTGCAGTTAATAGTGTTGTTATTGTAGGCCAATTTCTAGCTATGTTTTTTTTTTCGTTCTTTGAGGGAGTTCTTGGACCAGTTTGTGCTTTTGTTTATTCTGCAGGCATCTTCAAAACAGGAATTAGCCTCTTGCGAATTTTCACTTGCTTGTAATGCTTATGACTTGTTGTTGTTGTTGCTGTTGTTGTTGTTGTCGCTGTTGTAATTGCACACTCATATACAAATGTGTGTGTACTTGAACTTTAACTCATCTTTATTTTGCTTAATTGAAACTAGACAGTGTCTCGTGTAGGTAAATATGTAACTCAATTACACACACACAATGCTTGTTGACGACGACTTGAAGTCAATTGCACCCAGGCTACTTAAATTGACTCATGAATGCATGTAGTATTGTCAATTGCATGCAGAACAGGGTGTTCCAAGTGTACAGGTTAGCAGGCTGTTTTAGCTAAATAAATTTCCCTTTAAGTTCTATGTTAGTTTTAACAGCCGACTATAATTTCCCTTAAGGTTAGTTCAGTGTTTTGCTGTTAAATAAATGTTTTGCCTTCAATTTAATTTAATTTTGATGAAATGCCAATGAAACTCTCTTTTCTATAGAAATATTTAACTCTTTTATAGTTTGTTCATTAGACTCCACTTAAAGTTGTTCATTACTCACTCTCTATTATTCTTCTAAGATCTATTTCCTAGATGCTGGTTTGCCAAGTGCTTGTTAATGACATTTTTATTAAATTATCTAAAGTGTCGCGCTCTTTTCGCTGCCTCGTTAATTTGATATTTGTTGGCTTGCGGCTGCGGCTTGTGGCTGCGGCTTGTGGCTTGTGGTGGTGTCAGTTTATTGCCTGATTGTGTTTGCCACTTAATTGTTATTAACTTTCGTGTGACATTTGTGACTTTTGGTGTGCCATCAATTGACGCCCCACACAACTAACTGTAAATCACACACACACACACACACACACACACACACGCAGCTAATTGTTGACCCAAAATTGGCCTCGGAAATTGTATTTATTAGATTTATTACAAATCGCCAGTTGTTGTTGTTGGGCCAGGGACAAAAGCGCCACAGCTGTCAATTGTGGGCGTGTCAATGCGTTTCACTTCCTCCACCCCCTGCTGAGCAGCCAATTTCGATCGTAAAGTATATATCTTTGAATAATATACGAGTACAATATAATTTCGCCTGCAGCAACAGCAATGACATTTTTATTTCGCATTTCGCGAAAGGGACTCCGCAAAAAAAAATATTTACGAGCCTGGTCAGAAGCAGCTTCAGCAGCAGCAGCGGCCAAAACAGCCGGAAGACTGAAGAATAAGAGAACGAGTTGTGCAATTCTAAGCGAGGTGGGAAACGATGTGGGAATGTCTCGCCCCATCTCGCTCTCTCCCTTTTGGTTCGTTTACAGTGACCGTATTTTAAATACCTTTTACAGAAAGGGTATAACATTATTTGAAGTGAAGAAGTTGGGAATTTTATTTTACTTTCCATAGTTAAATTTTTGTTCAGGAAGCTTTGAATTTCATTTTTGTTTCGTTTTTCAAGATACTTTCTTGTCAACAACTGTTAGAAAATATATTTATATATACTATTTCATAATAACATTATACAAACAATCTTTTGGAAATTGAACTCTTTAATGATCTTACTTATCCCATAACTTATGCAAAATCTTACATAATCTTAATAGGTACAAGTGTTCTTTATCACAATATATTCATCACAAATACCTCATAGGGTATTTAATCTGCAATACTCTTCCCAAAGAAAACTTGAGCATTCTTGTTGTACACCCGCCTTTAAAAATGATTATCAAGCATGCAAATCTTTGGCTGCCATCTTCGTGGCAAACTTGCATCGTAAATTGATTTTTATGCTTCTGTTGTCTGGCAAGAGGAAAAATAAAGAAAAAATAAAAGATTGTGGCCAAGTCAAATAATGGAAACCTCCTCTCTCTTACATATATTTTTTAGCTGGGTGCTGCTGCTACTCGTCTTAAGGGGCAACAACAACAACTGCACGTAATTGAAATTGAAGCAGGCAAGAAACCTTTGCGTAACTAGACCAAGACCAAGACCCAGACCCAGACCCGGATCCGACCCGAGTCCAAGCCGAACAGAATGGTGCTTGTGCTAAATGGTGTGCTGCAGGATGACTGCCCCATGGACACAAACAGTTTGTTCCTGCAACATCCCGTCTACAGAGATTATGCCCAGCAGCTGCACTCCATACAGGCCAAGTCTGTGGGACCAGTGGGTCTGCTCTATGTGGGACAGCGGGAGTTGGCCGCTGCTGCTCCGCATGACAAGAACATCAACATCATTGGTGCAGACGATGCCACCACCTGTATTATAATTGTTGTACGCCACTCGGGTGAGTTTCCTCTTCTTCTTCTTCTTCAGAGCCCGTAAATTGGCTTCGTTTTGCCTCGTTAAAATGTGTTAACCTTTTTCTTGTGTTTCTTAGGTTCTGGTGCTGTGGCTTTGGCGCATTTTGATGGCAGCGGTGTGGATGAGGCCGTTTGCACAATGGTGTCGCGTGTCCAGGAGCTGGCACTTGGTTATCCGGAAGGACGCATTGAATTGCAGCTAATTGGTGGCTATCGGGATGCGCAAGGCTATGGCGAGGATGTTTTCTACAGCATTATGCGTGAGTGCCTTAGAATGTTATTGCTATTTATGTTATTTAACATTGAACTCTCTGTTACAGAATCATTCCACAAGCATCATCTTGAAATCGATTTGACGCAGGCCTGCGTCGGCGAGCTGAACACAATGCTGCGCGGCGAGATCAATTGTCCCATTATATATGGTGTGGGCGTTAACATCAAGACTGGCGAAATCTTTCCAGCCTCGTTTCCGGACAGAGGACCCGATCGACAGTTGCGCGATGCGCGCATCTTTATGGGCGCCCAAACGGTTCGTGTTCAACATAAAATATCTGTCAAGTGCAGTTTAAAACTATTTGTATTTCCTTTTCGAAACAGGTGTTGGATGTGTATGACTCCACGCTGGGCATGCTGCGCATTGGACCCTTCAACTATGATCCATTGCGTGGCGCCGACTTGTGGCTGTCACAGACAGATGAGTTTCTGCTGCAACATTTGTCCTCCAGTCCCGACGTGGAGCCGCCGCATTTTGCGCCCCATGTGCGTATCCTACACACACACACACACACACACTGTGTGAGAGCTTTAACTGAATGTGTTTCCTCCTTCTCCTTCGTTTTAGATGCGTGCCACCATTCGATTTATACAGGAGAACCAGTTTCCCGCTGTCACCGTCTTCAGGGATAATCGACCCCGTTATTATAGACGCGACGATGCCACGGGCTGCTGGGTTTTGGTTAGATATTAAAGCTTAATTTAGTTTGTTTAGTTGTTACGCAATGTAGTAGTGAAAACGTTTTACTTTCAATCACTCTTCCAATACATCTACTATATGTATGTATGTACATCACATAAGAGCTGATGTTGAGAATCAGTTGTAAATTGGTGCATGTGTTAATTATCGTTTCTCTACTTTCTAACAATTTAATCGCTGCTTCTGCTTACAATTTACAATTTACAATTTATTTGCAATTTAATTGTTGAGTTTAATTGTTTTTGGCTGTAATTGCAATACATGCCTTATTTATGTACTCGATTAGCAATAATTCCATTTGCTTTTGTGTTTTTAGCCTGTGTATCGAGTCTTGTATTGCATATCTCAAATATCAAACACATATATATTCTCTTTAATTATATAGATTCTAGATTGAGTTCGGATATATAGAGAACAACTTTGGAATGCGCCTTATTAATGGATCTGAAAGTTTAAAATAAATGAAAACGATATATTATTATGTATGCATATATGTATATATACCTATATGTAATTCTTATTAACAGAATTGAAACGAAATATTTAAAAAGATGAAGAGATTCTTAGCAAAATATATAAATATATATTATACACATGTAAACGAACATTTTAATGCAATCATTTTAGTTTTTAAATTGTAAACTGTAATCAAAACTTAAAGAAATTAAAAATGGCTTGGCTATTCCTAAATACATACCACAAAAATGAAGTTTCCAATGCGTTTTATTATACCTTCTCAGAAACAAATAAATTTAAAAACCAAATGCAACCAAAAACCCGCCAAAAATAAACTGAAACTGCTGTTGTTGTTATCTGTTAACGCAATGTTAGGCTCCTGTTAAATTACAGAGCTGCTCCTCTTTACTGCATTTTGTTTGTAGCTAAGCCTGGTCACTCTGTTTCGTTACTTATCGTACAATCGATTCGCTAAAAAATCGACAGTCGTGTCGTCGTTGTCTCGGGCTGAGTTACTGGGTGGGCAAGTGTAACAAAAATTTCGAATTAAAACTTATTTCGCATTGATTAATTTGCTTTATGATATAACTACTACAACTGCAACGCGTTGCGCCTGCAACACAAGTACTTTTGGAGGACTACAAACAACTGAAAAGACTGAAAATTAAACGATTTCTAATCACACTCTAAGACTTTCTATTTACTACATCCACGAAGTAACATCACATTGCTGACAGCCAGCCATAGGAAAAACGCTCAACAGCTCAAATCATTAAAAAAGTGTGCCAAAGCCAGCCCGCCGTCCATTTCGCAAGCCACACGGCAGAATAAGAAATCAGCATAAAAACAAATAAGAATTCGCACTAATACAAAAGACCAAAGCGGATCAGAGAAAAAATTCAATCGGCTGGGCGCTTTAGCGACTGTTGAAGAATATTGATGCACGCAAGAGACGTGCGGAGAGGCACGGGCGTTTTTTCCGAGTTTCGCTGTGGACAACGACGACGACAACGTAAGTAGTTTGGAATTTGTTAATTACTGTCTTTTTTTTCTCGTAGAAACATAAAAGTAGAACGAGAATTATGTGTGTGTGTGGAAACAACGATAACATACACGTACGCACATTTACCTATATTCTTGGAATATAATTTTAGCATGAAGCAGGTCATGTTTACAGTTATTTCCCGTGCATTTTGACATAGAGTTGTCAACGTGTGCCAAAATTAAAAAAAAGAACAATCTGCGCTTGCATTAACGGTTATCTCTCAATAAACCTGCATTAATACTGTATGTAAATATGTATATGTGTGTGGGTGAAATCGAAACTGAAGCTTGCTAAAAATTTAATTTGGTGACAATTGAAAAATATTGTGCGCTGCATATTAAACGACTATTTTACACAACGCTATTTGGATGTAGTTAATATGTGTGAATGCAAACAATATTTAATAATATTTCATTTGTATTAACATTTCTTCTTATTGCAGCGATAAAACATTAGTAATATGAACGGCATGACGCCATTGAATGGCAGCGCACCTAGCGTTGATTTGTACATCACGCACGTGGATCATGTGGGTCCCTATCTGAAGATATACGGTCAGGTCAATCGGGATGCAGCCAGACTAGTCATCCAGCGTTTGGAGAAGTTGGTGCTTGCGTGCTTTTCCATCACCCCGAGTTGGTCGGTGGAACGCCAAAAGACACTACTAGTTCCCGGCCTATTATGTATGCTCAAGCGGCAAAATGGCGCCGCACCCGGCGATTTGGAGTATATGCGAACCCGTGTGCTCAGCGCTGACGTTGATGCCAACAAGCAGTCAAGCGAAAGCAGCAACCAAATGAGCGTTGAGATTGAGTTTCTTGATTACGGCTACAAGCGTAACGTGAGCAGTTATGATGTGAGTGTTTGATATTGAAATTCCGCAGCTATCATGTAAACTGATATCGTTTATTATTGTTACATACAGCTGCTCTTCTTAAAAGAACCGAAGCGACTGCAGAGCATTCCAATTCTCTTGTCGCAGTACATTGTACTGGGAATCTGTTCGGAATGGAATCAAAGCGAGCTGGATACTGTGAATCAGCTAATGGTTAATCAAGTGGTCAACATCGAGGTGGATCCCGAACAAATATGTGACCAAAAGTTTGCCAGCGTACGCTGGAAGGAGTTCAAACTCAACGAATTTCTTGTGGAACAGAGGCAAATTGGCGCACCCATTGCCAAAGAGCTTATAATGGAGCACTGCAAGAAAATGTGGAAAGGCTCACCAAACTCCTCTCTCATTGAGTACAACAACAACAACTTACAGAGCCCTGGCAGCTCCTCAAAAACGCCCACAGACTTGGCGCGCGAACATTTTGCGGCACGCTTCTCAGTCTCCGCTCGACTCGACGTGCATCGCAATATGGCCACACCCACAACGCCGCCCAGACCGCTGAATTCGGCGGCAAACGAATACACACCACCCAAGCATCTGCAGGAGCAGCAGCCGCAGGTGGTGCAACGGCCTACACAAATGGTGATGCCTTCGCCCTTGGCCAATTTGGTATGATACTGAGAATTTAGTATATATAATATTCGCTTATTCCAATTTATTTACAGACAAATGTCCAGCCAAGCAGCAACCAGAAGTCCGCATTTGTAGCGGCTAATAATCATTTAGGATACAATACACAACGTGCCAATTATGAAACTTCCGAGCCATCGTCGGGTCTGTTGCCAACGCACAATGTCTTCACGCCCAAAACTAGTCCCAGGCCACTGAACATGTATTACAATGTGCGCCTCAATAATCCTAATCCCATGCAGCCGCAAATGCCGCTGATGCAGCTGCCCAATCAGCCAGCGTTGAACTATGCGCCCGCACCACGTTACGCACTAACACAACCACCACCGGCAGGGGCAGCTGCAGCTGCAGCGGCACAGTTGCAACAGCCCGTCATTCCGGCCTTTCGCACCAGCAGTCTGACAGTGGGTTTGACCTACGATGTCTATGTGAGCTTTGTCGAGAACGGACCGTATTTGTTTTGGGTGCAGTTGAAGAGCGCTGAGAATGATCTGAATGCCATGATGAGCCAGATCGAGCATATGCGTCTGCAGACGCTCAGTCGGTTTCCGGGCGTGGGCACTGCATGTGTGGCGCGTTTCTCCGAGGATGGCAATTGTTATCGTGCCTTAGTCAGCGCCGTCTATGGCCAGAGATACCGTGTTGTCTATGTGGATTATGGCAATTCGGAAATGGTGGCGCTGACCGATCTCTATCAGATACCCCAGGAACTGTTGCAAATCAAACCTTTTGCCTTTCGCTTTGCCCTAGCCGGTGCCAAGGATCTTGGCGCCATCGATGAGAGCATGAAGCGCATCTTTAAAAACTCGGCCCTATATATCAACTTTCAGCTGACGGTGCAGGCGGCAGAGAGTGTGGGATCCATGCAAACCTGCCAGCTGATGCATAATGTAAGTAAATGTTTATACCAAATGCAACATAAGTATTTTAAACAATATTTTTTACAGGGCAACAGCATGCTGGAGGTGCTTAAGAAGCTACAGAACTCGCGTCAGGCTTACGCCAAAGCGGAGCAGCTGCAAAACGAAGATGTTGTTGAAATACGTTACATTGATTCGCCAAGCAATTTCTACGTGCAGAAAGTAAACAATGTGAAGCAATTTGAACAGCTAATGGACGAGATGTTTGCCTACTATAACATCCATCAAGTGGTACCCGATCAACTCATCCTGGGCGCCCCATGTGTGGTCAAATGTGATCAGGAATGGTATCGCGCTGAGCTGCTGCGTGTGGATGATTCCACCATCATAGTGCGTCACGTGGACTTTGGCTACGAGCAGCATGTGAAACATCATTTGATTGGCATCATTGCGGAGAAGCATCTAATGATGCCACGTCAGGCAATCAAGTGCTGTCTCAAAGGTTTCGAGAACAGCGAGATGAGCCTGGACAAGATTACCGATCAGTTTGAGATGCTTGCCGAGGAATCAAACATTCGCCGACGCACGTTCAGTGTGCGTGTCTTTCGCATTGAACCCGATGGCCTTAATGTGGTCAACTTGCTGGCCAAGAATCTGAATGTGATGAAAAAGCTCTACAAGCTTTCCATGCCCTTCGAGCAGTATCTAACACTGGAGAAGGGTCAATTCAATGCGAATGTGACACGCGCCGAGTCCACAACATCCGATGCAGTGCCCATGCAGCTGGAGAAGGGTCAAGTGCTCAACTCGACGACCGTTGAAAGTGAGGATCGCATGCAGATGCAGAAGCAAAAAAAGAATGGCAACAATACCAGCAACGACTGGGACAAGCACAGTTCAGCCTCAGCCAGCTCCAAGGACACTCAATCGCAACAGAGCGGCGCCAAGCGTCCACATCATCAACAACAACAACAACAGCAGCAGCAGCCGGCACGCCCAGAGCGAAATGGCCCAGATGGCGGCAATTTGGTTCGACGCAGTCGCGATGCTCGCCTTGACTCGAGCTTTGAGAGCCAGAGCACTAGCAGCTACACCAGCGGCATGGGCTCACCACGCAAAGGCAATCGCCAGAACGGACGCAATCGCACAGATTCGCCACGTCTGCAAAACGGAGGCAAACTGGAGGCCAATAAAAATACGTAAGTACTTGCATATATACCAGTTGGATTTGTTAGTTAATTAAAAATTTCTGTTGTAGACGCTTCGCCAACAACCAATCACCACGCAAGGATCAAGCACAGCAGCAACAGCAGCAGTCACAGCGCAATCAACGCTCACAGAATGCACCGCAGGGCTTTGCACAGAAGCCGCAACGTCAAAAGTCCACACTGGATGGCAGCGCTGGATCGAAGCGCTCCAGTGGTGTGGAGAGTGATGCCACCTCCAATACGGAGACATCACCTAAAGCTATGCCCACGCCCGAACCAGAGAAATATGTGCCGCTGGATAGGGCATTTGTGGTGCAGGATATTAAAACGCCCACCAAGGAGGCAGCTAGTCTGTCCTGGTGGGTATCGCCATTCCAATTCTACGTAGTGCCAAAGTCCCTAGCTTCCAAATACGAGAGTCTGTTGCGCGAGATGCGACAGTTCTATCGCCAGAAGCCACATCAGCCGCTCCAACTGAAAGTCGGCTCCAGTGTTGTGGTGCGCCAGCGCAAGGATAATTCAATAATGCGCGGCACAGTTGTTGCCTGCAACCACATGGTGCGCAAGTATCGCATCTTTTGTGTGGATGCGGGCAATCTATTGACCGTTAGCTCCGAGGACGTCTGGCAGCTGGAGCAGCGTTTTGCCGAGCCACCTTGTCTAGCGTTGCGCTGCAGCTTTGACGGAGTTGTGACCAACTATGATCATTTGTATATTGTGGATCGCATGGAGAAATTTGTGCCAGCAAATGCTAAAGTTGAATGCGAGCTGAAATCCAAACAGAACAACAACTCAACAACCACTTATATTGTTAAGATGCTGGTAAATGGCGCCTCTCTGCGCGATACCCTAATCAAAGCACAGTTCCTTACCGAGGTGGCAGAGCGTGAGTCCAACAGCAAGTTCTCCTTATACAATCTCAACTAATCTCTCTTTCCCATTTTACAGAGGTGCGCGTTAATCTTTTGGCTGGTCAGCAGGTGCGTGGCAAGTTCACTTCCATCCGGGATATGACCAACTTTAAGATACAACTGGAGAGCTGCAGCGATGTAAACTTTTTGTGCAGCTACGATGATACTAAATTTGTCAAGTCCAATCAGGAGATGGCCAAACCCTTCAAGGAGCACTATGAGGGCAAATCCTATGCTCTAAATATCAAACATGTTTGCGAAAACAATATGTGAGTGCAGGATATCTTTCAAATGCCAGTTGAACTTATGTTTTTTTTTGTTTTTTTTTGCAGCATTCACTTGCGTCCCGTCATGCCGCTTTTTAAGGAGGAGCGCAGCGCCTTCATTTGCGGCTATCCCGTACTGGTAAATAGCTTTAAGGCCCTTGTTGTTTACACGGCCAAATCGTATCGCATTTTTGTACAACCCAGCGATGTGGAGACAGGCATGAAACAGTTGCTTGATGATATGTTCGAGTTTTACTCAAAGAAAGGTAAGCAGAAAACTAAAATATAAACGAACAATGTAAATAAGAAAATTCATATATTACAGGAAAACAATTGCGTAAAATTGAAAAGGACCAAATATGTGCGGCACTAAGCGCCGACGGAAATTGGTATCGTGCACGCATCTTGGCCAAGGATGGCAAGGGCGCACGTCTGGATGTGCTCTACATTGACTATGGCAACTCGGAACAGTTGGCGCGCGAGCAACTCAAGCAGCTGGAGGAGAAGTTCTATGTAAACAAAAGCTGCTATGCAGTTGAAATCAATTTACCCTTTGGTCGCATCAACAACGACGAGAAACTAAAAGCACGCCTCGCCAGCATGCTGGATGAGCAGGTGGTCACAGTGAAGCCCATTGAGACAAGACGCAATCATCTCATTGCCGATGTGTTGCTGCCCAATGGCAAGGACAGTGTGCTGGACACGCTGAAGGCAGAGAAACTAATTGCTGGCAGAGATATTGATTATATGCGCAAGCAGCTGGACAAGGAAAAGCCACACATATACGAGTACATTGAGTGCGTCGATCTGACCATCGATGATGATGACGAACAGCAGCAGCAGCAGCAACAGCAACGTAAAGCCAAATCATCAAACTCGGCAAGCAGTTCGCCCAAGGCCAAGAAGCCACAGCAGCCCCAACAGCAGGAGGTGAAGGAATCCAAGCGCAACAAACAGCCTGAGCCAGTGGCACCAGCAGCACCAGCAGCTCCAGCAGTTGCTCCGCAAGCTGAAATCAAGAACGTGGAGCCAGTGCCCATTGACATAGTGCCAGAGCCGCTGCCTGCTCCAGAGATTGAGGCAAGTGCTGCTCCTGCAGTCTCACCTACGCCAACACCAACACCAACTGCAGTGGCTGTCACACCTCCACCTGATCCCTACAAGCACATGGAAAAGGCCAGGCTGAGCCATTGCGATAATCCCGCCCATTTCTATGTGCACACCATGGACGCGCTGCCCAAGCTCAAGCGTCTCACCGAGAACCTAATGATTGTGTCACCCTCGTTGCCCCAGTTGACGGACGTTGTCAATGGCGCCGAGTGCATCTCCATGTACTCGATGGACAAGTGTTGGTATCGTGCCAAAATCCTCGATGCCGAGCTGATGGTGCTGCAGTTCATTGACTATGGCAACACCGATTGTGTCTCGGATGCCAAGGAGATTAAGCAGAGCATGGGCACCCAAACGGAGCCACTATGTCTGCCCTTTGCCCTGCCCATTGCGCCCAAGGGCACCCTGGAGTGGCCGGATGCAGCCAATGGTATTTTCAACGATTCCTTCGACAAGCTGCTGCACTTTGAGTATTTGACACACGGCGATTGCCAGACGCGCAGCTTTGTCAATCTCTACATCGAGGGCGTCGATGTGGCCAAGAAGCTGATTGAAGATGGCTTTGCCAAGCCACTGGAGTACGTCAGCAGTGGCAGCAGTTGTTACATATCCCATTCGAACAGCATCTCCGACTTCTATCTGCAGCTGGAGAGCGATTCCAAGGCCCTGGAGCTGATCGAACTGTATTTGGGCGATGCGGAGCAGCAGCTGCGTCCGCTCGAGCGTTTTGAGAAGGGCAGCATTGTGGCGGCACTCTTCGATGACGATGGACTCTTCTATCGGGCGGAGCTACTGCGTCAGCTGCCCGATTCACGCTACGAGGTGCGTTTCATTGATTACGGCAACACGTCCACGACAGCCAAGTGTCTGCTGCTCACGGAGCAGATAGCCAGTGTGCCCTGTTTGTCCAAGCGTTGCTCACTGCAGCTGCCCGAGGATTATGTGGAGTGGTCCCAGCAGGCTGAGAGCAAATTTACCGAGCTCACCGGCGAGGGTGAATTGGTATTCACCACACAATTGCTGCAACCGGGACTGGATCATGTCTTGATCCACCTGCTGCTGGACGAGGTGAATGTCTTGGATCAATTGTTGCCCCTCTGCACACGTAAGCAGCCCAAGTTGGAGGCACCAGTTGCTGCTGCAGCCACAACCGAATCCAGTGCTGATCCCGTCAACCTTACGGCTGTTGTTACCCACGTGAATACACCCACTAGCTTCTATCTGCAGTTTGACTCGGACATTCAGCTCGTGGACAGCATCAGCGAGCAACTCAACTCGGAGAATGCCAATCTGCAGACCAAGATGAATATTGGCCAGCTGGGTGAACTGTGCGTTGCTCAATTCACCGACGATAATGAGTACTATCGTGCACGGGTCTTGGAACAGCTGCCAAGCCTGCTAGCCCTGCAATATCGTGTTCTCTTCATTGACTACGGCAATCAGACGCTGGTGGAGAAACTATTTTTGCTGCCTGCGGAGCTGGCCAAAATTAAACCACTCGCAGCTCTACATGCTCTGGAATCGAGTGCCAACTTTCTGAAGTATCCCAAGGAATCACGTGAAGCGCTGGACGCACTCGTCGACAGCTGCAACGGTGAGGTGGCCGTGGAGTTTGTTAATAAGTCGGCACAGCCTCCGGTGGTCCGTTTGAGGACCATGGATAAACATGCCATTAACATACATGAGCAGCTGCAGAAGTTGCTTAATGCGGTTCAACTTCAGCATTGCAATAAGAAGGAGTGCATCATCTCGCATGGCAACTCGCCCAAGAGTTTCTATGTGCATCTCAAGAAGCACTCGGCCAAGCTGGAACGCATTGCCAAGGAATTGCAGGCCCTGAAAGTGGAAGAGCTGATGCAGATCACAGGTGTTAGCGAGAAATTGATTGGCATCTGCTATGCCCCAGAGGATGATTGCTTCTATCGCTGCTGCATTCGTGAAGTTTTGCCCAACGGAAGCATGGATGTCTCTCTCCTGGAAAACGGTGGCACTCTGATCACTCAAGAAGTTTACGCCATGCCAAGTGAGTTCATGGACTTACCGCTGGAAATACCAATGCACTGCCAGCTGAATAAAATACCACAGAACGTGCCCGATGATAAGCTGGAGGAGGCCTTCGCCTCTCTATTGGAGAAGCACTTTGGTGAGGTCTACGAGCTGGTCGGTGACTTCGAGGAGAACTCCAAGACACAGCAGATTGTGCAACTGCGCGTCAACTATAAGGACTTTGCCGAGGAACTGGCCAGCACTTTGGCTGGAGTGCAGCAACCACTCGAGGTGGTGCTGCACAATTGCATTGTGGTGCAGTTCGACAATGCCAAGTCGTTCTATGTGCAAATGGAACAGGATGTGCCGGCCCTCGAACAGATGACCGACAAAATGCTCGATGCCGAGGAGAACTTTGAACCCTTCACCCAGCTGGCAGTGGGTGCCCTCTGTGTGGCCAAATTTCCCGAGGATGAGGTCTTCTATCGCGCCCAGATAGTCAAGCTACTCGATGAGGGCAAGTGCGAGGTGCACTTCATCGATTTTGGCAACAATGCCATCACCAGTGAGTTCCGTCAACTGCCCGAGGATCTGGCCAAGGCACCGCGCTACAGCAAGCACTGTGAACTGGAGAGCGCCAGCATTGCCAAGTGTGATGTGGCCGCCTTGGGTGCGTTTATCGATACACGTTTCTCGGAGACATTCCAGCTGGAGATACTCACCACCAATGAGGAGACGCACGTGGTGCGTCTTTTCTATCAGAACTCCAACATAAGCGAGCAGCTGCGTCTACAGAAACAATCTTAGAGAAAGGAATCCTTTTTGCTGAACATATTAAGTCCATCCGTCAAGCTAGGCGTTGAGAGGCATGCGATTAGAGAAATAATGCTAGAAGCATTCTCTTACACACACACACACCTTTTACACACACACACACACACACACTCAAGCATATTTGCAATATATAAATGCAAAAAAGATTGTGATTAATTTTTTGGCTAACATATATCTGTTGTATTACATAATTAAGTTGGAACAAGTTAAACTTATTCTATACCGGGAAGGAACAAAGAATTGTAAAAGTTCTTCATTTTTGCTATATATGTTTATATATACTATATAGCCAGCAAGCTTCATTGATTTTTCATGGAAAACCAAATTGGAAGCTCATGTATAATTTGTAACTTATTAATGAAAAGGAGAAAAGCAGAAAAAAACGAATACATTTGTATAAGAAAAATCGAAAAAAAAAAAAACGAAAAACAAAAAAAAAATCAATTGCATAAAACAAATCGAAAATGTGCAATTAAAAAAAATTTGTGAAAAACGTTAAGAAGCAAATCTTACTAAAGAAAACTTGTTAAATCAAAAGGCAAAAAAACGAATAATTGCTCAATTATAACACGTAAACACTTTTAAAGCAATTTCTATATAATCAAAACTCCCTCAAGAGGAGATTGTGGGCGGGTTTAATTTATAATGATATAATACATACTTTTGTTTTACAATTACTTACTCTATTTTCTCTATATTTTCAATGTTTATGACTTTTGTTTGCTCAATTAATTAAAAAAAATGAAGTGAAATATAACAATTATCATTTGTAATTCTTAACATTCAAATTAATAACATTAAAAGAAAAGAAATCAAAAATCACATTTGAAGCAAAGACTAAAAACTAATGGAATATAAAAAATAATGAAAAGTCATATTTTTCTACCATTTCTTTTTCGTGTTGTAAACAAAATAAAAATATAATAAAAAGAAAAACCACAAAAGAAATTGTTTGAAATTTACCTGTAAATACAATTATTCATGCTACCTGGACACAGGTACTAGTTATTTGGTTAAAGGGAAATGCCCGAAATAAATTAGGGTATGCCAACAACTTCTATTTGGTTAGGGTATTATCGGCTGTCTTCTTTGCAGCCATGAACTCTTTCAACACAAATTGAAAATTGACTTTTTGTTTGACAACTGTCAGTTGTGAGAAGACTATTTTTTAAGGTCTTAATAAATTAGAACGTTGTTGATAAGAAATCTGATTGCATAAGCTGAAGTTCCAGTCTTATCTGCCTTCTTTTTTAAGTGTAATTAGAGTGAGGGCAGATTTTTGAAGACGTGATAACTTCATTATATCAAAAATGCTGCTGGGTTGACATTGTCATCGAATACAGTCTCGATTTGTTAGCACTTGATGGCTAATTGAATCTGGTACTGGGCTGCAGAAAAAAACAACAACAACAACAGAGTAATATAGCTGTCGAAATCTGAGGCACAAACCGAGCGTTTCAATTCAATTCCAGGCACAGTGGGCTGCAAGCACATTTGTATATCAGTTTCCATTGTTATCAACGCGACTGGCACAACTGCACTCAGAGAGAAAGAGAGAGAACGAAAGAGAGAGTAAAATTTTCATTTTTAGTTTTTCAATTTCACCAACGATCAACGCTGCCCAACAACCCGACCAACACCCCTCTCTTGATCAACAAACGGCCTGCATTATCGTCGCCTCGTCGTTGTTGCTTTATCAACAACATTGTTTTCGGCTTTTCCAAACCGAAAGGCATCCGAGTAACGAGCACCGATCGCAGTTCGCGGTTCGTCTCTCAGCGTTTGCTTCAATTCCAAGTCTGCGGTTGAATTGAACGGGTCGGTTCCGGTGTTCTCGATCAGTTCCGTCGCTACACAAAAATAACAACAACAGCAATAACAACGACGAAAAATAAATTCGTGTTAATTGAAATACGACGAAAAGAATTTCTGTAAAACCAAAAATATATATTTCTTGATGATCCTATAAAGTGCAATTTAAAAACTGTGAAGTGAAATAAAAATATATATAAAATGTGTTTCCGGACAGTTAACTTTTTAAAGGATAACGCGTATTAAATGGGACTATATTACAATTATTGGATTACCTAAGAGGTAAGTCGGAAACCTACTAAAGCATTTGTTATTTTCAGCCTTATCTGGGTTAGTTAGGGTTATCGTTAGTAAAAGATTATAATATATATGAATATTGCGTAGAACATTGTTGTTGTCTTTGAATCTAATCAGAATACTTTTAACACTGAGTTTTCAGTCAGTTTTAGTCGGTTTGACCCAAAGTTAAGCTCCTCTGCACACAGCATAATGAGATAAAAACAGTTAAATTGATTTCAATTGAGTGAAGAGACAGAGACGGAAAACTCTGCGAGAATTGCTTGAAATTTAAAGTGGAGGCGGACTTATAAAAAAAACCTCTGTGACAGGGTGGTTCTTAAAGTACTCAAGCGTTTTATGTCACATGGGAAATATTTGAAAAATAACAGTTATAACAGTAATAACAGTCATCCTATAAAATTTAAGTTGAATACACTCATACAGCAGGTGGAGGATAAGATTATTTGGTAAGTTTTAATTGGCTTTGATATGAAATATGTTTCACTATCTTAAGGTGATCTAGATAATCTCTTAGCAACAAAGCTCTAAGAACTATGAATCAGTTTGAGGACTCACCTCGTAGATGATGCACTGAAAGTAGTTAAGAAGAAACAGAGCTTGTAATTTGTAGAGCAATCACCTTGCATAGAGCGAGGCACCTGCCTTATCGTCCGTTTGGCGCTTAATCTTTATAATTACACATATGCCAGCTATATAAGCTGTAAATGTTCGAGAGTGTCGTTAAAGGTGAGCGTAAAACACTTGAAAACGAAAGAATTTTAATTTACTTTTCTATTTTGAATTGTTCTCCAGTAGAATGATTTATTGCTTATATTTAAAATATTTGCAATCTTTTATTCTGCTTATTTTTCTAATTTACTTCTCCTTGAGTTTATTCTTTAGAAGTTCCCACAGTTCTTTTTTGCTCTACTTGCAAAAATTGGTTAACTTCAAATTGCAAAATTATTAGTCAGGTTTTTTCTTCTTAGCTTCTTTAAACTTTGCATATGACACATTTATGTAAACATAGATATATATATATTGTGTAAATTTTTTTTCATTCTTTAGTTAGCTCTTCAATTAGACCAATCGAGAATGGCATTGGTCAGTTTTTCTGCTTAAGCAGCACATTTTTTTTTAACGTACTTGGAAATTCATTGTTTTTCTTTTCATTTCTGTTGAGCACCGACTCTGAAAGGGAACGTTTTCTTGATTGTGTTTAATTGAAATAAATGGGCAATGTTTTTATTACAGTTGTTGTTGCATTCAATTAATTTCATGCTGCCTTAACTTCGTCATCATTGTTTCCCTTTTTTGGGGACTGCTATCTGAAAAAACAAAGAATTTCATTACTCCGATAAAAAGCATAGAGTACATAAATGTTGTGCACTTGACGTACTTTGATAAGATTCAGTTTCGTTAAAGTGTTGCAGTAGTTAAAAGCAAATAATATCTGGGATTTTATTCTCCCCTCTTGTATTGTATTGTTTCAACACTGAAAGTCTAAACAAATAAATCTTTATCAAACACACACAAAGGAAAAAAAAATGAAAATAAATCTTTCCAACACAGCACACCTGTTAAGGGGGGGAGAACGAGAGGAACACACAAACACACACATTTATAACATCTCGTAACGCCCACAAAGTGTGACAAGAGGAATCATAAGAGCACATAAATCCATTCACAAATGTTTAGAATGTTATTAAAATATTTGAAACTAATTTAAAGTTTCTTTCCTTCCTCTCGCTGTTTTTTTTATACGTTTTTTTTTTATAGTTTTCTTTTACTGATCCCATAATCGCTTGCTTAACATCTGTACAGATAAATAATATTCCATACATATTTATCATTAGCCAGGCCGTAATCCATTGCCTGACACATCTATATGAAACATTTTTTCCCTGCATTGTTTGTTCGTTTCAGTTTTTGGCCTCTTGATAAATATAAATAAATATCATGCTACAAATGCAGCCAAAGTGGAAAAAGCATAAATTCGATTTCTGAATTCAATATTTGAGTATTAAAGGCGTGAACGTATATGGCCCATTTGTGGGGAGGGGTGGAAGGGAGCGGTGGGAGGTTGGCCGGATGAAGCGGCTGTATCTGATCTGTTTTTATGGCCATAGATTTTTCCATTTTCCATGTCGAGCATTAGCCCTTTTTTATTGCCAATTTCATCGAATTTAAATCCAACAAATGTCTGCCACACACCAAAAAACACCCCACAGACATAGAAAATAATAAAAATACACGAATATTTGAATTGGTTTATTAAGCCAAAAATGAATAAAAATTGTATTTCGTTTTCTGTGTGTGCCATAAGTTTGCAGTTGCCTGTTTGTCTTCTAGTTTTTAAATTTTAATTTAAATTTTGAACAAAAAAAAAACATGTATTTATAGCCAGAACTCATTGTTGCGGTCGCTTTTTTTCTCTTTCTTTCTGTGTGTGTCGAAATGTGTGGAAATCACTTTAATATATATTTTTCGCCGATTCGGCAGGCTTCTCTAATGACAGAGGTACACCGCACAGTGGGTGACAGAAGTTAGGGTATTTGTTAGTCATATAAAAGTAGAATATATATAGCTGGCACTGTTTGTGCACACACATTCCTTAACTCTTTGTCAATTGGAGCAAATGATTTTCTGGACATATTCCAAATAGCTGTATTTGCAGCTTTTACAAGGAAATTAAAATTACTCGCTTCTATTATTGTCCAAAACGCGTCATTTAATATTACTTGGCCAATACTCGGAACGGTTGTGATACAACAATGTACGATTTCTCAACATTTTATTATTGATTGGTTAAAGGCGCTTTGTTGCCTTGTCTGTTATCGGTTATAGGGCGACATTAAAGCCATGCATTATTGTTTCGAGACTTGAAATGGCTTGCCATATGTCTTATTGTGCTCAAAACGGATTTTCATATCGATAAATATGTTTGTGTGATTGTACATCCATCATGCAACCGCGTTAAGTTCTGGGCAAATAGGCCAACGAACGCCATTTTTTTTTCTTTGATTTCAAAGTGGATTGCGTCTGCTGGCCATAAGTCAATATTTCTAAATGATATTTATCAAAACTTGAGATATCCTATACCTTATTGTGAAACTAATATGCCCCATTAAAAGACCCTTCTTTATAATTTAAAAACAGGCTGACATTCTTCAGACTGAACTTGAGACTTAATAATAATCAAACTCAAATAAATGCACTGCAATTATTATAGATGTAATTTGAAAAATATCTGAGCACATTTGTGTAACTGATATTTTTGTTTGTGAAATTATAGAAGAAAAGCACAACAAATTAGTCATAAACAAAGCATTTTGTAATCACGCAACTGTTGTGCAACCAAAACTCCAAATTGGCACGTGCATTTTCCAAAACTGAAAAACGAAACGAAAAAAACACACAAAAGAAACTAAAGAGGAGAACCATTTGTCGATTGCATGTCTTCCCCCAATTGCACTGCAATGGGGCGTGACAGCAACATAAACAATTGTGAAAAGTGCAAGCTAAACTTTTATTTGTGTTGTTTTCATATCAACATATATTTTTTGAAAAACCATTTCTCACATATGGCATTCGATTATCAATGGAAAATTCTTATTGGTTGTGGTT
Source organism: Scaptomyza hsui (assembly GCA_018152825.1). Classification (NCBI taxonomy): domain Eukaryota; kingdom Metazoa; phylum Arthropoda; class Insecta; order Diptera; family Drosophilidae; genus Scaptomyza; species Scaptomyza hsui. The sequence goes on from JAECXO010000002.1 coordinate 11,721,535, forward strand.
TTTGGCAATTAATCAACTTACAGTTTGATCTTCAATAATTTTCCTTCCTTTTTGGCAAAGTGCTTTTCGAATTTTGACACGTTCCATAAAAGAAGAATGCCTTGATATAGTGTATGATTTATGGCTGCGTAGCTCGCTTTCTGTTTGATGTTGTATCAAGAGATATATAATAAATTTCGGCAGTAACGATAAGATAATAGACAATGAAAGCCCAAAAGTAAAAGAAATAACTAAGACTCTTCTAATTCGGATGACACCAAGGCAGTGAGAGTGAGTCAGTTTTTGCTTTATATTTAGCAGGTGGTTTTTTTTTTCGGATTTTTCATTGACGAATTTGACTGAAAAAGAATTGCATATTGTAAATGTGTATAACTCCATCATGATATTTCTACAAAAGCATACAGACCCCTTGACACTGAGTGAAAGCCTAACAATAGCAAAAGCAGTACTGTGGCGTATACGTAATATGCGAACGCACATCACTCATACGCTGCATTGACCCAAGTTACATGGCGGCTTTTATATTTAGTCGCTTGTATTTGTATTTTCGTTTTGTTTTGTGCATAGTTCACAACTAATTCAATTTATTGCCGCGCCCACTCACCCACCAACCGCCCCTTTTCGCAGCGCAGTTGCGCTTGATTGAATGCTTTAAAAAACGTAGCCACAACAACAACAACAACAATGCCCAACACTGACCCAACTTGGGGGCTGATCCTCAATGGCGCGGCATTGATCTTGTAATTTCGTTAATTCGAAAATAATTGTTTTCATTGGGCTCGTGTTTTTTTTTCGTTGTTTTGTTGGTCAGTGTAGGTGTGTGTGTATATTTAGTTTTATTTATTATTTTGATAGTCCGTCAGGAAAATAAACACCCAAACACCAACGAAAAGATTTAAAAGGCGCTATTGATGTTATTTTCTATATCTATCTTTCTCTTTTCACAGCATGGAGCTGCGTTGCCTGCTTTTAAACTTTATCTACATATCCGTTGTGAATGCAATGCTGGCCTTTGGCTCCTCGGGTCAGGATGAGCGTCGCTGCTCGTATGGACGCATTGAGAAACTGATGCGCATACGTTGCTACAATATGGACCTCAAAGAGGTGCCCCAAAACCTCAAGACGTCTGTCGAGGTAAGTAATTATTGGATTAGTGTATTTAAATTCCGACCTGGTGGAAACAAACAAAAGCAGAGGTCAATTTGTGCCAATAAAAATCTCATGACCCAAACTTAATTCGTGTCTCATATCCCCAACCCCAACATTCACACACACACATACACACAACAACACTCAATTGAGCTTAATTAAAGCATAAAGAAGTTCACTTGTTGCATGGCATAAATATGCCACTGTAAAAAGCGACATGAATATGAATATATATATGTATCTTTAGTTAAAATACAGTTATGCAAACTATCTATAAATTCACAATTCAAAACTCACTTAAGCAGTTTCAGTGCATGACTCGACAGTTTACTTTTTAAACAATTATAATTTTGAGAATTAAAGTCATAACTTTTTTCGTTACCAGGTACTGGACTTATCGTACAATCGCATTAGGAAGCTCAAAAGTAGCTCGTTCCAGCGGTACTCAGATGTTAAGTTTTTAATGCTGTATGAGAACATGATCTTATCGGTGGAGCCGGGCACGTTTGCACCCCTCACCTCCCTACAGGTGAGCAATTGCAAATTCAATTACTGTCAGCAATTAACTAACTAACTCAACTCACTGTCGATTTACAGGAAATTGATCTATCGAATAATGGTCTGACAACGATTCCCATGGAACTGTTCTCGTTGCCCAGGCTGCGTAATCTCTATGTGGACAGCAATGATCTGCGAGAACTGCATCAAGATCTACAAACGTTGGAGAAACCAATACAAGCACCGTTGGAGTACCTGAATGTGGCCAATTGTGAACTGGAGGATATACCCGATTTGGGCCTATTGCCAAGTAAGTGAATTTAGTAAAGTTTCAAACCTAAAACCTAAGCTTAAGTAATTTTTAATCAGCGATATCTTTGTTGTTTCTTGACCGATTTCGATGAAGTTTTTACAGACAATCAATCAAAATGATAGATTTAATTATTATCATGAGTATTGACACCTTGTATTAACATTTTGTGTAACTTTCTAAAGATCTTTGGCAGCTCAATGCCTCCGTGAATCCTCTCCGGAGCTTCAACATTGACAAACTGGCGAATTTGTGCCATTTGAGGGTCATTGATCTGTCGAAAACACAGATCAGCACCTGCGACTGCCAGCAAGTGACGAATCATCTAATGACACTGGGCGCCAATCCAAAATTTGTGCCCGTCTGCATGGGTAAGTTGAAGTTCTGCAGCCAGCTGCAGCCTTTTGGGCTAATTTTGGCATTTGACCAAGTTTCTAATTCCATATTTACATTTATAGAGGCGCTAGACAACGATGTGTGTCCACTGCCCTACAATCGCACTGTGGACTCGGAAACGTTTCGCAGTTGTTTGACCAGCGCTGAATTGGCCGAAACGAGAAGTCTTTGGCTCTTTGGGGCGGGCTGCTTCGGAGGCGTTACTTTGGTGCTGCTAGGTAAGCCAAAGATCAACAATTAATATTTTTGCTTACTAACTGTATCTCCTCCCTTACAGTTTTTTGCTATTGCATTTACAGATGGCGGAAGAAGCGCGCCAATCGACGTTTGAGTCAATCGATAGCAAATCGTAAACGATTTGTGATATCGCCGCGTAATACGATTAATAATCGTTTGGATGATGAGCCCCTGCACTGTGATACTGCCTCAGCATGACCATAATTAGCACATAGTCTTAAGTATTATCTAGTGGCCAGTAATTTATTAGCTTAGTTCTAGTTGCCTGACTTAATATGTAGCTTTACTTATTTTAGATAATATATATATAAACTTAGAAAATCAACAGACTACCTATCGAATTGCCATGTACAAGAAGAAGTACCAAAAATATTGTAGTTTGCTCATTCATTACTTTTCTACTTATATAGTTTAAGTGTAACTTGAGCTAATCGAAAAGGTGCCTTAAGCCATAAGCAAGAAACCATCCAAAAAATATATACATATACAAAGATGACAATAATTTTAAATAAACAATACTGCCAAAAAAAAACTCTTAAGCCTTATTAAATAAAATCAAAAACATCATATATTTTAAAACTGATTTAATGTATTGCCTCTCCTCTGACTTAAGCTTCATACAAATTGGTTTGAAGCTATGCTAAGCACTTATATCTTTAAGAAATATTCATTGCATACTTTTGAGCAGCAATAAATATTCTTTGCAGGGCCGCCTAAAGCTATGTAGACATTTTTACGACTATTTATCTGGCACATTAATGGTAGCCTATAACTGATTAGCTTATAATCTTGTTTACCTAAGTTGTAATATTTTCTGCTACCCTAAGTTTTATTGGGGTGCTTATCGAACTAACGTTTGATGTAAGCATGAAGAATCATGTCCACCCTAAGCAGGTAAAAATAACAGTGCGAAACTACTTTATGGCTATTTGCAGTCGCATTGATAACAATTGGCACTAATCCAAGCTATAGAATTGTTCAGATAAGACCAACTATTTGTTATTTATTAATGCCATAAAAAATGCAACAAGTTTAAATACCTTTGCAGTGTTTGACTTTGCACGTGAGAAGCTCGCTCTTAAAAAGCTTTCGCTCTTAATAAACAAAGAGAGAGTATTTATCAAACTTTCTTGTTTGCTTTCGCATACATTCGCACCTTTGCTCTCATGCCGGCGAACGACGGCGATAGAGAAGAAAACGGCAACAACAGAAATGAAATTCAAGCAAGCATATAATGCAAAATTCAGTTTTGGCGCCTTCCTCATCGACTTGCTTATGCCCTCGTCTCCCGTAACAGTTTTGTGGTTGCTGCCTGACGGCCAGCGACAACGATGACTGCGACGCCAGCAGCAGCAGCAGCCCCCCACGTACACACCTATGTATGTTTATTACCCACGGCAGCGTCGCCGTCGTCGTCGACGTCGCCAGCGCATCATCGTGCGCACTTTTCATTTACTCGAGACGTCGAGGCATTCAGTTCAGTTTCTCGTCGTCGCTCGTGGTAGGCAGAACAGCCAAACGCAGAACCCTCCGCAAGGCAACTCAGACAACCGACTCGCTCTCGTCACTATAGTGTGTGTGAAAGCTTAACGGGCACGCCCCACCCACCACCACCGCCGTATACATCATCCCCCGGAACGCAATAAAACGCGAAGGACTCGTTCCGCGTGTTTCTCGCAGTGTTTATTTCAATTATTAACTAACATACAAACCAAATCAAAATGAGCAGTAAGTTTATTCAACAAAAGCAGCCGCCAAACAAAAAAGAAGTTACCACAGATCAAAAAAAAAAAAGAAACTCAAATGAAAAGAGAGTCTGTGCGTGTGTGTGTGTGTGTGTGTGTGAGTGTATGTGCATATTATGCATGGCTGCTGGTCCAAGTTCTTGAGTTGAGTGAAGTCGCTGGGCGACTGCAGCTCTGCTCTGTTTTCTTTATCGCAATTAATAATAGTAATAATAATAAAACAAAAGCCGCAAACAAATTGCATTCTCATATTTCATAACGCACGAGGGCCGCATTCCGCATACAAAACATGCAGATAATGTTTCATACATATGTACCTGTTATTTCAATTCTTTCGTGGACATGTGCTTTCTTTTAGTTGGGGGGCCAGGCAAATTGCGGCGACGACCTTTACTGACCTTCAATAGCATTTGCCTAGCCGCTGACTGTGCCTGTGCGTGTGTGCATGTTTGTGTGTGTGTGTGCATGCAGAGCATTTAGATTTCGAACAGAAAGCGCACTAGTAAAAGAAAAAGTAATAAAAACAACACATGTGCTACGTCAGTTGTTTGTTTATGAAAACTATGCGCGAATTCGCCTTTCGACAAATGTTGACACACTGATAACGGTTGTTACGTGAGCTTTAGCGCCGCCAGCGCGATAGAAAAAGAGCGGACTTCGGCTTAAGAGCGACAGAGAGAAAGCTATGCGCTCAAATGCATTCCAAAGGTTTGCCATGAAAAGTGAGCCAGGCGAAGTTTGTGTGTGAGAGAGAGCGTGTGGTGAAGGTCAGTGCCAGTTTTATTTGTCACTTGGTATTGATTAGGTACAAGCTGTGACCTATAAATAGACCCACAAAAACTAGCTTTACGTAGTAAGCGCCAGGCAGCAGTCAAGTCAAGCCTTATCACTCAGATTAGGATTTCCGCATTTAAACGCCCCTATAATTATTTTAAGCTGCATTTTCCTTGTCATCTTCACAAGCGCGTCATCTTTTAAAATTTTAAATGCATGAATTGACTTTATATACTTATAATCACATTCTATATAGCACACAAAATATTGTATATAGATCTGCTAATTATAGACACCATTATATATATAAAGTGGCAGAGAATAATTATGACCGTCGACAGGCGCTAACAATACTCAGTGGGATTTCAAAATGTTTCGAGAAAGAACTTTTCCACAGCTGCCCACAAACGCCCACAATGTTTGGCAGAAAATTAAATGAAAATGCCAAAGATACAATACAAAATATATATGCATATATATATATACTCTTGTTTCTGTATCTCTGCCCGCATAAATCATAAGACAAATAAAAAACTTGCTTGAATGCTTCTCCAGCAAAGAGCAAAAAGCAAAGAGCTCCCTTGCTGCGATTTGTGATTAAATTTCTAAAAATGTATCTGCATGCAGCAGCAGCAGCAGCAGCAACCGAAGCAGAAGCAGCATTTTCTTGTCGCGCTACAATTTCATTTCACATTTTCTGGCTATTTTTAGTATTCTCTGGCTGTTCCTTAGTGCGAAACACACTACGCATATATACACACATCCATCAGATACATATATGTCTGTATATCTGGCAGATACATACGCTTCCTCGGTTCGGCGCATAACTCGTTTTGGGTGCTGGCATTGCATTCGCGAATGATTTTTTGCCGGTTGCCAGATGCCAGTCGTCCGTTCATTGCTTGCCAGACGCCGGCTGCAACAAATGTGGCGTTTTATGTTTGGCATTGGCGGCGATGCATAAACTGGTTTCCGTTTGTGGCAACTCTGGCTGTACTCAGTTCAGTCACTGCAATTATGCACTACATTCCATTCATAAGCTTCGCTCATTCAAAACGCACCTACAGGTCATCATGGGAGGGGTGGGAGAAAAAGCTACGCCTCATTGAGCAATAACCGTTTTTTTTTCTTGTTGTTGTTGTCAGCTTTCAGCTGGGCTCGACCTTTTTGTGCTGCAAGTTTATCAGCTTGTTTTATTGTGTTCCCGTCATACGCAGCTGATAAAGAGAAATTGAGGGTGAAAGGGCGAGCTTTTGTTTGCATGCTAAGAGAGCAGTGAGCTTTGTTTGAGCTGAGAGTCAGTTGTAAGCAGCTGAGCGAGCTTTTGTTACACTGCGCATAATTTCTTGATGGTGTTTTTCCATGCATTGACAAACAGCTGCAACATTTCGTTAAGTAGCTATAAGTATTTTTAAGATTTTTTACGGCACGTTTACTTTGACATTTGGACAATTTCGACAGTTTTCTGTGATATATAAGACACAAAAGTGTTGTTTATTTAATTTAAATCGCAATTTATGATGCCATTTGGTTTGTTTTAGACAAATTCCTTTTGATTTTTTATATATTATTGTGACACATGATTATTTAAGTTGTTGTTGTTGTTTGTGCTCGTATCCGGTAAGTCACGAAGTTATTAAAAACCATTCTAGTTTCGCCAAGTAAATGATTTCATTTTTATTTTAGGCACAACAGCTCATTGCACATAAAAACCAAAAATAAATAACATTTAAAAAGAAAATCCACAAAAAATGACAAAAAGAAAAAGAAAACAACAAAACCCACACACAAAACATCCATTAAATCCGTCAAATACATTTTGTATATGAGAGCGCCACCTGTCGGACGGTGGCATTGGCTGTCACCAATGCATTCAGCTGCTGCTAAGCTCGCAGTGCCTACGTTTCCATCCGCACCGTAACCCGAATGCGAATGCGTAGCACAGAAGGTAGTTGTTGTTGAAGAAATTCATCTTCTGTTTTCTTTTGTTGTATTCTACATCTAAACGCTTCTCTAATGCTGAATAAGCCAAACCGATTATTTAGCAAACAAACAAACCCCAAAAACCAAATCGAACTAATTATGAATTTAACACAACTAAATTTAGTTGCAGCTCTCACAAACATGTACAAAGAATCTTTTGATTGTAGCATTAATTTTCCAATAAAATATTTGTACATAATCAAATTGAAAATAAATTTTATAATTTTTCTACCATAACTTTAATGATGATTTTTATTTACGATAAATCTGCATGTTTATTTATCTAATTTTTATTTATTTATTAATATGTAATATATTATATTTAAGTTGAGATTTATACTCTAGATGCTTTGGGATCAATAGAAAATTTTTGTAAATATTTTTGAAGAGTTGGGTGGGATTTGTGTCAGTGTCTTGATTTTAAAAGTCTGCACTCAACAAAATAATATGTATAATATAAAAATGTATATGGAAACATACTCAAACTAAATTCTTCAGAACATTAAAGAGGTTGTTTAACACCCAGTGCATATAATCCATAGCCATAGATAATAATTAGTCAACGTCGACGCTAATGCTTTAATGTGCAAATAAAATTGAATTTCAATGTGGAAAGTAGATGTTTTATGGCTTAAATATGTATATATGCTGTATCTATCTACGCTATCTAACTAAATGCCAACAACGCAAAATATAATTTGCTTAGCGCCTGAGAAATGTTTCTGCTGCAAACAAAATAGCCTAAATGGGGCGCATATAAACCCAAATAATCGACACATTGCCAAAAACGCTGCATGCGACCGCCGCGTGCCCCGCCCACTAAAGATGTTGACGCAGATGCTCAAGCAAAAAATCGCGTATCTATATATACAATACATATACTTGTGCTGCCTGTTTATTTATAATCCATAAATTGCTTTCTGCGAATATTCTGAATGCCAAACTAATAAGAACAAAAAATAATAAAAAAAAAATGCAAAATGGAAAAATTGTGAAAAACTTGTCGCTATGACCAAGCTGCTGCAATTGTTGTAAATGTATCTATATATCTTTATATATGTGTCTGTGTAACTCACTTGAATGTATTTCTAGCACTTGAATCAGATATACTATTTTATGTTCTTTTTTCCTTCTCCTCTGCAGAGTTCGCTTGGGTTACTTTGACCACAAATGATACGTACTCGCTGGGCGCCTTGGTGCTGGCACATTCTCTGAAGCGTGCCGGTACCGCACACCAGTTGGCTGTGCTGGTGACGCCCACCGTGTCGGAGGCGATGCGCAACAGACTGAAGGAGGTGTACAATGTTGTACAAGAGGTGAATGTGCTGGACTCACAGGATGCCGCCAATTTGGCCCTGCTCAAACGTCCCGAACTGGGCGTCACCTTCACAAAGCTTCACTGCTGGCGTCTCGTCCAGTTCGAGAAGTGCGTCTTCCTCGATGCCGATACACTGGTAACTGGATTAACATTAAATAGATGAGTGGAATACTTATCAGTACTGCTTTTTCTTTCAGGTTCTGAAAAACTGCGATGAGCTGTTTGAGCGTGAGGAACTCTCCGCTGCTCCCGATGTCAGCTGGCCAGATTGCTTCAACTCGGGCGTCTTTGTCTTCACACCCAATGTGGAGACCTTCAACAAGATCACAGAGTATGCCATTGAACATGGCAGCTTCGATGGCGGTGATCAGGGTCTGCTGAATCAGTACTTTGGCGATTGGTCGACCGCAGATATTAAGAAGCATTTGCCTTTTGTCTACAATGTGACTGCCTATGCTTCCTACTGTTACTTGCCCGCATTCAAACAGTAAGTAATAACTTTTCCAACCCTAGAAGAAGATTTTTATAGAGCTCCAAGAAAATTCTCTGAAAAGTTCCTGAGCAGGAGACTTAAAGCACTCTTGAAGGAAATTTTTCTAAAGGGAGATTATGTTTAAAAGAAATAGGAAATATTGCTAGAAACAGATTTTCATAAAAATTTCTAGAAAAATAAGGAGGGAGATTTCTAAGAAACATGAGAGGAAGATTTCAGATTTAAACTCAAGGGTAACAGAAATATTTCCTTAAAGATTTACATCATACCTTTACTTATTTTTTTTTTCCTATCCCTTTCAGGTTCAGAGATAAAATAAAGATTTTGCATTTTGCTGGCAAACTGAAGCCCTGGTTAATACAGTTCAATTCGGAGACTAAGACCGCTGCCACGCCCAACGATTACGCCCATGCCCAAGACCTCATCCAGCACTGGTGGACCATCTTCTGTGATAATGTGCATGAGGGTCTCAGCGACACAATGGTAAGTGAACTATTGAATAATGCCTTCCAGCTCACACACAAGATTTCCAGTTATCAAAGTTGTTCTATATTTAAATTCTTGAGAGTTTCGTTTCGTTTCTGACTCGTCCAACAACTAAAAAAAACTTAACCAAAAAACCTGTCGTTTTAACCCCATAATTTTGCTGCTCTGCAATTGCTATTGGTAACGTAAAGCATAAAACGCCGGATAATACCGATATTGCTAGTGATAAAAATACCGATAGAAGCGTTCCAAGCGAGGTAAGCTGATCCATAACCAGCGCACACATACATATATATAGAACGCACAAATGTAGTTATGAGGCGAGGGTCACTTTAAATATTTATTTATCTGTGAATTATTCATATTGACGCACATTGTATATATGCGATATTTATTTATTTTCAAACACAAACACACACACAAAATGTAAATAACAGAACAAAATTGTTGCATTCGATTTATTTAGCACTTTCAATGACCTCGTTTATAGTTTATTTTTTCTTCATCTTCTTTTGAACACTTTTGTTTTCTTTTCGAGCATTTCTTTAAAGTTTTTCTGTGACAAGAACCACACCCCCCTCCAAATGGCCTAACTATTTTCTCTTGCTCGCTTTCGTTTTCCCAGACAGACATTTTCATTAAGTGGAGTCTTTATTTTGTATTTGTATTCCTTCTTCTATTGTTTTTTTTATTTTTTATTTTTTTTTACCACGTATGTCTTTGTCTATTAATGTATGTGTGTCTCAGTGTGAGTGTTGTGTGTCTGTTTTTTGTGTTTTCCTCGAATCTGCATCGATTTGGCCAAATGCCAACGGAATGTTTAGTTAGCGACGTCAATAAATTGAAATGATCCAAATGGCATGCAATTTAGCATTGCCAATTTACTGAGGCGTCTTTTATTCTCCTTCTTTTTAAAATAATTAGTTTGAGAAACAAAAGAGAAACGATGTATTATATTAAAATTAAAGCTAAAATGTTGTTCTTCCCACTTTTTGTATGTTCGTTGAGTTTTCCTACCTTTATTTGGCTTTCTTGTAGTTTTTTTTTTAGCTCTTATTATTTTATGCTTTTATTTTTTTTTAAATTTTGATTTTTAATTTTTATCATGCGCTATTCAATAAAACTATTGCTCGAAATCACCAAAATCAGTATCTTAACCTAAACATAACGCACTCGGCGGTCAACACTGATTACTATAATGATATGGATAGATATTACAATCAGCAACAACAACAACAACAGCAACAAGAAAAGCCAGCACAACAGCAATATGTGCCGCATGTTCGTGAATATCGTGATCCCTGGGCAGATTACTATGAGCAAGTGGAGCGACAGCAAAACGAACAAAATGAACCACAAACTGAATGCGTATCAGAAATCGTCCATGAACCTTCTCAAAATGGAAATCCAATTGAGATTTTCAATGAAACGCAAGTGCATGACACTCCGAGGAGAAGATGGAGCCACAATGATGCATACAGACCCACATCACCAATGCCATTCCAACAAGAAACACTGCCACCTCAACCACAACCAGCACAAGAACCACCCTCCTCCACTGCCACTGAAGTCTTCCAACCCATAGATGTAAATTGCAATACAGCCCACCTTGAACACCAACCAGAACCAGAACCAGAACACCACCCCGAACACCATCACCACCACCCCGCACAAACCACCTCAGACCAACCAACAACACAAAATGACGATGTTGCCGATGCTGCTGAGGTAAACACAAAAAAAAAAAAAAAAACTGATATGCGGGCTCAACCTCAACCTCAACCACAATTCACCATCCACAACCACACACACACACGAATAAAAAGAACCAGCCTCACCTGGTCCAATATCCTGATTTAATGTCATGCTCATTGGTTTGTCTTCCCTTCTCTCACTTTGTCGCGTCTCTCGTCTCTCGTCTTTCGTCTCTTGTCTCTCGTGCTTCGTCTTTGGTTTGTTGTCCTGCGTCTCTTGACTTTCGTTTGTTGTCCTGCGTCTATCTGGTGTCTAGTTTAGTTTTGGCATTGTGCAGCTGCCCCAAAGCTGTTGTGCTTTGCTTTTAGCCCATTTGCATGTCCATTTTCACATTGTTACCATTGTTTATCATCATGTTGACACCTCTTGCCTTGTGAGTTGTTGTTGCTGCTGCTGCTGCTCCTAATTTATTGATACTGCTCAAAGCTCATTAGCTTCACCCCTTTTTATAGCCAGGTGCCTAAAAAGGTCTGTGTGTGTTTCTCATTTTGTCATTAGCTGCACCTGGCAGTTGCAGTTGCATTTGCATCTTAATATCATTTATATTGTTGTTTATTACACACACAAATACACACACACTTACACACGAAAAACACTTCATCTTCATAGTAATCTGCCAGATGGGGTTTTTTTCTCTTTTAGTTTTGAAAGGACATGCGGTGAAATATGTCTGTCTGTTGCCAGCCAGCAGCTTGCAGCAACATGAAAAGCTCGCAGCACACATTTTAATGATTTATGATCTGTTTTTGACTAGCAATTTTTGTTGTGTCATATTAATCATACGCCATGTACTTTAAAACATAACTAACACTTGAATACAAAATATATGAATACTTAATATTGTAATTAGCATGCACTTGTGTACCTAACAATTTTCGTTGTATCAATGTTCAGAAACTTAAACTACACATCGATAAAACGAGCTACTTTAGTTTGTTAACTGTATTTAATGGCAGCACTTTGTGTATATGTTTTATGTTACGTTTTTGTCTTCTGGCACATTTTTTTAAAACTTTTGTTGCATACTTTCAGGCTGGTCTTGCTGGCGCATTGGCACAGCTGCGTATTGGCGTACAGCGCACACCCGAACAGGAGCACTACGAGAATCTGATGCGTCGCCAGTGTTGGGAATCGGGACAAGTGGACTATGCGGGCGCCGATGCGTTTGACAACATCTGGAAGAAGATCACACAGACGCTGGAACAGAAGCCCGAAAAGGATGCGGAGGCGGAGGCGGACCAATCTGGTAGTTCTTAGATACAAAATATATACTGATACATATATAGTGAACAAAAGAACAAATCGTTCATCGTTTTGTTGTGCCCATTGACCAACACGTTCAACTAGCACAACACACACACACACACACACACTCAGACACACACAAACACACACCTGTGCCAAGATTTTGACTCTTCAAAACGGTTGAAATAAAAAATTATAACCAAGTGCTGTCAAGTGTCATATTTAATTGCAACACACTTATACACAGACACACCCACACCCACCCACCTACACACACACCCATACGGTGGCCTTGTTAGCAGCAGTGGCTCTTATCATAAGTGAAAAAAAACATATATATATATATATATATGTATGTTTATATAAACGCACAGAAATTTTTAATTAAGTTTTCAAATTAAACTTTTTTTACACTCGTCGTTGCCCTCACTGACTGCTCTACACATATGTATGGGTTTGTGTATGTGTAAACGACACACTTGGCATTTAGCTTTCAATTTTATACACTCAACGCACACTCATGTACACACAGATCCTTGGCACAACACAACACTTGGCTCAGCCACAAAACTTTTACACTTCATTGTATTTTAATTGAAAATTTTTGTACTTTTTTGCTCTCTTGAGTCTTAACCGATTTGTGGTTTTTACTTTCATAGTCCATCTGCATAAGACCCCAAAAACTCGTCTCATCAACTATATTATTTTTTCCCCCTCTTTTTAATGAAAAAACTGTGTGTATAAAGAAAAATAATAATAAATGAAAATTAAAGACTAACTTGAAAATGTTGCGTGTGTGTGTTTGTTTGTGTTTAATTGTTTGTGTTTGTAAATTTCCCAACAAAACGAGTTGAACGTCAACCTTTCACAGCTATAAAAACTCTTTCTTATATACCTTTATGTTGTAATTTACATTGAAATATTGTCTATAAAATATTTATTCAAGAACACAACACAAAACAAAAACTCTTCGTTTATCCCAAAAACTGTTGAAAATGTGCATTTTTATTCTAGTTGTAAGCTATCCGTGTCGTTTATCATTTAATTATCTTTTCTCAGTTAAGTTTATTTCTATCTATTGTTTTCAGTTGTTCACTTTTAAGTTTTTGAACCATAACACAAAAACAATACAAGTTTTAAGTTAAGTTTCATAGCTGGGGGCCATAATCAAACAATCAGTTTCAATCATTAGTTGTATATCAACTTCAAGCACAACTTTATGTTCAGATTAGCTGGAAGCATTTTCAACTAGCGTCAATCATTAATATTATGGACCATCATGCACAATTCTATGCTTCAATCATCGTCAATCATCACAATCAGCAACTGCAACTCATTTCATGCTTAGCAATGGACTTTCCAGTAAAAAACCAACTACCATTTTGCAGATAACGATAACACGCTAGGCTATAACCAATTGCTAACTAAAACCGCTGCCGAGCTGTTGCACCAAACTAAGCCGCAACCTACAAATGCCTCCAGCTCAAGTTCAAGTTTAGCCACTAACCAGGAATCAAGCTTCCAACCTCCAACTAACGCACAGAAATCCATCGAGAGCAATGCAACCGCAGCAACCTCAACGACACCACAACGTGTTCAGTCATCAACGCAGACGCAATCAATGTCGACACAACCGCAACACATCCTGATGCAACAACAACAGGCGACTTCAGCGCCCACAAAGCCCAGCCGCCAGAGGGCGTCGCGTAAGTTTAAATAACAATTACTGCAGCTGCTGTTTCACTACAGCTGCATGCCGCAACTGTCAGCAAAGATGCGGCCCTCCCTGCTCCGACTGACCTTTCAACTGGACAACGAAACCCAGCCGGAACCCGTGCATGTCTAAGCCTAAGTACAACCCAAACAAAAGTACAAAATGCTGTAAAAAATTGCTTCGAAGATTTAATATAAAGAATTTACCAAAATGCGCCTTAGATAAAACTAATTTGCAATATCTTAGCATAGGATTTTTTTCTAATCTAATATGTATAAATTAAAGTGCTTGCTATACGAAAATACACACACACACACACAGAGAACTGTCAAGTCTTGAGTGGTTCCGCAACGAATTTACAATTATAAACAATTTATGAACAAATCACACTACTTACACACACTTCCCCCGAAGAGCTCCTGACCTCCGCCGACATTGAGGATGGCAAAGTCGAGTTCGACAAGGCCACCGGTGCCAGCACCAAGTACAAGCTGATCGATGGTGGCTACGAGATGATCACCACGACACCCCAGCCAAATGGTACGGTCAAGACCCAGGTGAGAACCTTCTGGGATCCCAAGCCCGTCAGCGAGGAAGACCTGGCCAAGGAGCAGGCAAACAAGAAGATCATCAAGCAGCGTCTGGGCAAGGAGATACGTATCGATGACAAGACCACCATGCTGACCCGCGCCATCGAGGGTGGCTACGAGGAGGTGTACACCACCATCAATGAGGATGGAACACGCAGCATGCGCACCAAGACCTTCTACGACTCGGTGCCAACGGAAGTCAATGAGAACACCAGCACCAAGGTCAACAAGACCAAGAAGAATGTGACCCGTAAGTCATCGGTGGACTCTACCGACTCCACAGAGTCATCCTCCCGTCGCATCGTCCAGAAGATGCAGAAGAATGTCGTCCAGAACTCGAACGATTCGCAGTCCAACTATCGCGAGGACACCACCGTCGAGGAGACGCGTCGCGTTAGCCAGAACATTGAGATCACCGAAAACAATCGTACGGTGCGCAAGAATTCCCTGCAGGAGCAGAGCATCAAGGCCGTCACTCAGAGCACCAGTGAGGGTGGCAAGAAGAAGAAGAAGCCAAAGTCATCGGCACCACCACCACCAGCGGACTTTGTCCAGAACGATAGCACCACCGTGGCCTCGAAGCGTGTGCCCGGCGGTGTTGAGTACACCTACTCCACGGAGCTGGAGTCGGGCAAGACCATTACCACCTCGAAGACCGTCTACGAGGAGGAGGAAGTCGAGCTCACCGAGGAGGAGATCAAGCAGTACAAGAAGACGCTCAAGGATGCTGAGAAGCACAAGAACGTGACCAGCACCAAGAAACTCAAGTCCGAGTCGGGCACCAAGAAGATCGTCCCATCCGAGAACCCTGGTGATGTCACTACCGTTGAGACCATCAAGATTCAGGGAGGTACCGAATACCACTACACCACTGTGACCTCTGAGGGTATTGTGAAGAAGGCGGTGAAGACTGTCTTCGATCCGGTGCCCACCTCGAAAGTGAATCCCGATGATACCGACGAGGAGGAGATCATTGAGGAGTACGAGGAGGAGATCATTGAGCCCGGAGACAAGATTGTCAAGACCATTGAGACTGTGAAGCAGTTGCCTCACAAGTTCGAAGGTAAATATCTATATAAACTTTATAGTTTCTCCCAATACTTAATCAATTGATATATTTTCCACAGAGGAAGTGACCATCACCCATGAGAAGAAGGAAAAGAAGGTAAAGAAGACCATGGTCATAAGCCAGTAGAGAGCGCACGGCACAACCAATACACACAAACACAAACACACTTACACAAACAATACTCTCACACAAACGCTAGCTTTTGTATTTGGATTAGAAGTTTTGGATATTATGAGTACCCCTAATACTATGTATTTCAGCGCCCAGTTCAAATAGCTGTCGCTGGTCTTTGTACGCTTTTCGTAAGCTTTGTTCTAAATTATTTTGGCAGCTATTTATTGCCCTGAAGCGAATTGAGAATCTAAATTATTTGTAAAATGTTTACACAACACTGAAAATTGTATTACAAATTTAAACTAAATATAGCACACTTTTGTTTATCAATAAAATCGTTTTGAGTTACTAAAAATGTACATGAATTAATCTCTAATGACGCTTAGACTTTGGCTTGATAGATTTCTTAGTAGATTTAAAGCTACGACAAATAACTAAAAGTCCCAAAATGGGTAAAATTACAAGGGCTAAGGCAATGCCAATGATGTCGAGTAGATAAAACTGATAGAAAGGCATGTTTACAGCCTCTGATACTATATGAGGTGCTCCACGATGCTCAATCACATAATTGATCCAAAACATGGCCGTATCCATCGCACTCAGAGGTCGATCCCGGAAGACGTGAGAGGCTCGCTTCATATTATCCATGTACTTGGGATTCTCCAGTAGCTCGGTAAGGGAATACCGGAGCTCCTCCTCGGTCACAGTGCGATAATCGACGGAAAGGGCATAACCTGCAGCCTTGCCTTTGTTGATATTAAGGTACTGATCAGCAAAGACAGGCATTCCAAGTACGGGAACACCACGATAAACAGCTTCCTGAGTACCGAAAAGACCGCCATGAGATATGAAGACCTTAACATTAGGATGGGCCAGAATATCGCTTTGGGGCATCCACTCCTGGATCATCACATTATCTGGCATATTTGCGAACTTGTCACTTTCGAATTTCCACAGGATTCGTTGTTTCATGCTCCTAAATACATCGAAGAATATCTTCAGTTTCTCTGGCGGGAAATCAGCGCTGCGAACCTGTGAACCTATTAAGGAAAATGAAGGTCAAGATCTCGGTAGAAATATTGACAGTTAAATCTTACCCAGACTAAAGTAGATGGCTCCATGCTCAGCTTCATCCAAGAACTTTTGCATTTTGGGTGGCAATGGCTGTGGTTCCTTTATGTGTAGTCCACCCACTTGAATCATGTTGAAGGATAAGGGCCTAGGAGCCTCTAGGGGCATGTACGTATTTAGCAATATAACAGATATATTTCGCTCCATTTCCCTGATACTTGGCAGCTTGTCAAAGTGCTTGGAGAAGTGTCTCTGCAGTATCTCATCCTGGGCAGGATAGTACTTAAATGTGCGCATTAGTTCTTCAGCCAGCGAGCAGTAAACATTGTCAATACGTTCCATGAGCGACATACGATCTGTGTAGGGTTTCCATCCATGTGCCACATAGGACCACGGCGTGACAATGCCCACCAACGAACTCATATAGTTGGCAAAAGTAAAGGTGAATACGTTAACCACAGGTATTTGATAAAGATGACCCAAAAGAAGGGCGCCCTCATTATAGAACTGCTCGACCAGAAGTAAATCATATTTGTCGACTTTGTCCTTGGCATGAATTAGCTTCAACACTTCCGGCTGCTCGAAGGCAAAGTCTGTGCTGCCCAAACCCAGGGCATGGTACATCTTGATGGTTGTCACAGTAGAAATATCTGTCAGTTCCACCACTGAATTAACCTTGGCCGTTTTAAGAACTGCAGAAAAGATTATTTATAAATAGTAAAGACTTGAGGGGATTTTTCAATACCTACCTACGGGCCAGAAGTCGAACATGGGAATAAGAATTTCTTTATAATTTGGTCCCAAGTTCTCCTTGGCCAGTGAGAAAGCTGTAATGAATGTCACTTCGTGTCCTCGGTGCACCAGTTCCCTTACTATAGCATTTGTCATCATCAAATGACTTCTGCCAGGAAAGAAAAAGGCTGCCAGAATTCTTGATCCTGCTCCAATCTCCAAGTTCTGCAGCGCCACAAGGCAAAGCAGTAGACATTTAAAGGCACTCTTCAGTTGCTGTAGGTCAAGTTGATAAGATAATTAAAAAGTGTACTTGATCTACGTAACCACAATTCATATTTGGCTCATATCTAATCTCTGTATAAAAAGTTCCACAAACTTTGAGTTCGCTGTCAACTGTTTGTTTCTACACACGTGTTTCTTATCTCTCGAGTTTGACTCATTGTTCGCGTCTGCAAACAATACTTATAATTCTAATCTTGAGTTTTATATGTGTTTTTGTTTGTTGGAAGTACTAAACATTCTTTAAAACGTTATTTTAGTTAGATAAGATGATGACTTTATCGTTCGTTTTGTTATTTTTGTGCCAATCGTTTTATTGTAATTAAATGTTTTCCACTTAAGTATCTATAAAACTTATTTAAGTTTACTCTTGATTTTAATTTTTGAAATTTCAGCATGACTCAACATTTTTTTCAGGTTTGAGAGCTTCTATTTGGCACATTTAATAGGTTTAATTTGTAAACACACCATTTTTCGACTCTCCGTTTTTCGTTGTTGCTCTGTCAAACTAACCAAACAACCGATTCCCGCAACGATTTACAAACGACTGAGGCTCAACCGGCATTTGGTCATTGATTTAAGTCAAATTATCAGTAAGTTTGTGATTATTTAAGACCTGAGAATTTCAACACAGTGTGAAAACATTCTGGCAAGATCGAAAGATGGTGTTATATATGTGAAAGAGGAAGACTTTCAGGTTAAAAAGAACGTTTAAAGATTTATTGCTACTAATTAAAATTAATTTAGCACACTTCTGTTTATCAATTAAAGATAATGAGTTATAAATTACAAATGGAAAGTTTTCTAATGGCGTTTAGACTTTGGTTTTGGCTTCTTGGCAGAGGTAAATTTGCGACAAATGAGTATCAGACCCAAAATTGGAAGAAGGATTATGGCCAATGCAATGCCAACGATATCCAGCAGATAAAACTTGTACCAGGGCATATTAACACCCTCTGATATCATATGAGGTGCTCCACGATGCTCAACAACGTAATTAATCCAGAACATGGCCGTATCCATTCCACTCAAAGGTCTATCACGGAAGACGCGAGAGAAACGTTTCATGTTATCCATGTACTTGGGATTTTCCAGAAGTTCGGTGAGGGAATACCGGAGCTCCTCCTCAGTCACAGTGCGATAGTTCACGCCAAGAGCATAACCAGCTAGCTTGCCCTTTCTAATGTTCAGATTTTGATCGGCGTAGATGGGCATTCCAAGTACGGGAACACCGTGGTATACTGCTTCCTGAGTACCGAAAAGACCGCCATGGGAGATGAAGACCTTAACATTAGGATGGGCCAGAATATCGTTTTGAGGCATCCACTTCTGAACCATCACATTGGACGGCATATTCGGAAAGCTATCATCCTCGAACTTCCAAAGGATTCGCTGCTTCATGTTTCTGAACACATCAAGGAATATCTTCAACTTCTCTGGGGGCAAATCAGCACTGCGAACCTGCGATCCTGTTAAGAAACTTGTTAGTCACTGTCAAAGTATGAAGTTGCTAATGAACCTTACCTAAACTAAAGTAGATGGCTCCATGCTTAGCATCATCCAAGAACTTTTGAATATTGGATGGCAAAGGTTGTGCTGGCTGAATGTGAAGTCCTCCCACTGGAATCATGTTGAATGAAACGGGTCTTGGTGCTTCCAGGGGCATATAGGTATTCAGCAGAAGCGCAGATATATTGCTCTCCAGCTGCTTAATAGTTGGCAAATCCTTAAACTGCTTTGAGAAGTGTCTCTGCAGTATTTCATCCTGTGTAGGATAAAACCAAAACCTTCGCATAACTTCCTCTACCAAGCAGATGTAAACATTATCGATGCGTTCCATGAGCGTCATGCGATCTGAATAGGGTTTCCATCCATGGGGAACATAGGACCAGGGCGTAACAATGCCCACCATTTGACTCAAGTAGTTGGCAAAGCCAAAGGTACTTATGGTAATGATTGGTATCTGGTACAGATGACCGAGGAAGAGAGCGCCCTCATTGAAGAACTGCTCTGCGAGGAGTAAATCATATTTGCCAACCTTGTCCTTGGCATTTATGAACTTCAGCACCTCCTTTTGTTCGAATGCAAAGCTTGTACTCTCCAAGCCCATCACATAAGCCATCCTGATGAACGTGACCGTGGAGACATCTGTCATGTCCAGCGCTGACTTTGCATTTGTCATGCTAAGGACTATCAATAATAACTTATAAGTATCGGATTAGTGTTCGGATTAGTGCAGTACTTACTTGGCTTCCAAATATTATATTGAGGAATCAAAACCTCTGTATAATTCGCACCCAAGTTCTCCTTGGCCAGAGAGAATGGTGTGATGAAGGTCACCTCATGTCCACGCTTCACTAGTTCCCTGATAATGGCATTTGTCATCATAAAATGACTCTTGCCGGGAAAGAAGAATGGAGCTAGAATTCGGTATCCCTCGCCAAACTCCACATGTTGTAGCGCCACAAGGCCCAACAACAAGAACTTAAATGCACTCTGCGGTTGCTGTAGGTCAAGTTGATAAGAAAGTGGTATTAGCAGCTGTTACTTGTTAAAAAATTATTGTTCCTATCTTATCTTTATAGGAACTTTCTAAAATCGCCCCTTGCTACCACCTGTTTGTATACTTTGTGTTGGTTCAGTAATCAGTCTTATCTGTCTGTTAGATTGCGTGCCTTTTCATGCGATTCGTTTATTCGTTTACGTGCTTGAAATCATTATCTATAATTTAAATTAATAAATTGGCGCGTGTGGTAAAAAATAGCAAAACCAATATATGTCTAGATGGTGTCATAAAACTATGCAAATACATAAATAGTGTATATTTGTATTCACATCACTTGTTTCGTCAAAGTAGAAAACACATTAATATACGAGAAGTAAACTTAACGTTTGCTCATAAGAGGTAAGAGAGAACGTTTGCATAAGCTTATTTATAACAAAGGGAGAAAAGAGAGAAGTAAATGTTTGTAAACATATGCGAAAAATCAAGAAAAAAGAAGCGCCAAACAATCGTTTAAAAACATTTGATAATGTGAATGATGAACCTTTGGCTTGTTTTTGCTGTTATGCAAGTCTACAAAGGGTCATTAGGTGTCTTTGATTATGTCTAAAAACCAGTTTTGTTTTTTCGGTGCTATGAAATATTCACTAATGCTTTTAATATTCAAACTTTAAGAGAAAACTATTTTTAAACACTTTTATCAATCTTGTTGCGTAGTGCTCTAGCACATTCTTATGAATAATTCAATTTATTTTAGTTATTTATTGCATTTGATTAATTGATGTACACACCATATTGAGATCACACACTGTTTTACGATTCTAACGCGACCGATTCGCGTCGCGATTCACAAACGACTGAAACGCTACCGGCATCGGCACAACTATATATGTATACATTCAGTCTATTGACAAACATATCAGCAGAGCGTCTATTATGAAATTCGGTAAGCGTGATTTTTGTATGTATTATGTAATTACATGTAAACTTGCCCTGTGGACATGAAAGCGGCTAAGTTAGATGGTTTGATTATAATAAATATAGATATCATATACGTGCACTGATCAAAAAAACACCAGTTGGATTACTAAAGTGTTATTGAATGGTTCTTTGTCAAAATATTTTTCGAGTATTGGAATAAGAAATAAGCACATAATATACGTAAGGTATTTGCTAGTAAAGTACTTTATTCAAAACAACTTTTTTTTTAAACAGATGAGTCTTTGGGCTTACAAAGGGGTGAAAATAAACTCATGCTAAATTTTTGTATCACTGAGAACAAAAACTGATTAACTGAACTCAAAGCTTAATTATTTTAACAAGAATAGATGACTGTATAAATTTATTCAAACTATTTAAAACTTAATATTAAAAATTTTAACTAAATATCTAATGACGTTTTGCCTTTGGCTTTGGTTTCTTAGTTGAGGTAAATTTGCGATAAATCAGGATAAGTCCCAAAATAGGCAAGAGAACAAGTGCCAAGGCGATGCCAACGATATCCAGCAGATAAAACTGGTACCAAGGCATTCTAACACCCTGTGCTATCATATGAGGGGCTCCACGATGCTCAATCACATAATTGATCCAGAACATGGCCGTATCCATAGCACTCAAGGGTCGATCCCGGAAGACACTTGAGAAACGTTTCATAGTATCCATGTATTTGGGATTTTCCAGTAGTTCGGTAAGGGAATACCGGAGCTCCTCCTCTGTAACTGTACGGTGATCTACACCGAGAGCGTAGCCAGCAAGCTTGCCCTTTCTAATGTTCAGGTTCTGATCGGCAAAGAGAGGCATTCCAAGCACAGGAATACCATGGTATACTGCCTCCTGGGTACCGAAGAGACCTCCGTGGGAGATGAAGACCTTAACATTGGGATGAGCCAGAATATCGTTTTGGGGCATCCATTTCTGAACCATCACATTAGCTGGCATATCCGGTAGCTTATCGTCTTCAAATTTCCACAAGACTCGCTGCTTCATGCTCCTGAACACATTTAGGAATATCTTCACCTTCTCCGGGGGCAAATCAGCACTGCGCGCCTGTGTACCTATTAAGAAACTTGTTAAGCGTGGTCAACAAGGAAAATCCTGAAGGTTAAAACTTACCCAAGCTAAAGTAGATAGCTCCATGTTTAGCTTCATCTAAGAACTTTTGTATATTTGCAGGCAAAGGCTGCGCTGGCTGAATGTGAAGTCCTCCCACTGGAATCATGTTGAATGCGTAGGGTCTGGGACTCTCCAGAGGCATATATGTATTAAGTAACAGAGCAGATATATTGCTCTCAAGTTGCTTAATGGTTGGCAAATCTTTAAACTGCTTGCCGAAGTGTCTCTGGAGTATTTCATTCTGTTCTGGGTAGTACCAGAACCGTCGCATCACTTCCTCCATTAACGATATATAGACATTATCGATACGTTCCATGAGCGTCATACGATCTGAGTAGGGCTTCCAGCCGTGTGGAACATAGGACCAGGGCGTAACAAGGCCAACCAGGGAACTAAGGTAGTTGGCAGTGCCGAAAGTAGTAACGGTGATCATTGGTATTTTATACAGATGACCGAGGAAGAGGGCGCCCTCATGGAAGAATTGCTCTGCAATGAGTAAATCATATTTGCCAACCTTGTTCTTGGCATTTATGACCTCAAGCACCTCTTTCTGTTCGAATGCAAAGCTTGTGCTCTCCAATCCCATAACATAGGCCATCTTAATAAAGGTTGCCGTGGGGAGATCCGTCATGTCCAGCGCTGACTTAGCATTCGTCATTCGTAGAACTGTAAAGGAGAATTCATGAGTACTTTTTTGTGGTTCGGGATAGTGTTGAACTTACTTGGCTCCCAGATATTATATTGAGGAATCAGAACCTCTGTATAATTCGATCCTAAATTCTCCTTGGCCAAGGAGAAAGGAGTAATGAAGGTCACCTCATGACCACGCTTTACAAGTTCCCTGATAAGCGCATTTGTTATCATAAAATGACTCTTTGCGGGAAAGAAGAATGGAGCTAAAATCCGGTATCCCTCTCCAAACTCCACATGTTGAAGTGCCACAAGGCTTAGGAGTAGAAACTTAAATGCACTCTGCGGTTGCTGTAGGTCAAGTTGATGAAAAAAAGTATAGTACGTATTATTTATATATCACTTGACACTATCTTATCTTGTTGTGAACAAAACAATCGTTTGTGAATAAGGAAGTAGATGAAGCACTTAACAAACTTTTGAAACTTTTGCTTGTGTATTGTGTAATGAAAATATATTTTAAGGAATATAAATCAAAATACAATGTATAAAAATAATTTTTTGAGGTACACACCATATTGAGATCACACACTCTTCCTAATACGCTTTTAAAGCTACCGATTCGCTTCGCGATTTTAGAACAACTGAGACACTACTGGCATCGGCACTTCTATATATTTCAATTGGCTATAAATACAGTTATTAGACAACTTATCAGCAATGCGTCTGTTGTGAAATTCAGTAAGTGTGTTCGTTGTGTTATGTGTGTGAATATACCCTGCGGTATAAGAGTTGTTTGGCTTGCTTGTAAAAAAGATACAACTCAAGCTATCTGTAAAATATTTATTAAAGATAAATATCTTTTCAAATATGCTAACAATTAATAAGTAAAATGATTACACAGTATCAGAAAGTCGGCCAATTTGCCCACTATTGCTGTAAAATCAAACAATCAAACAAGTATTTGATAAAGAAACGTTAGAAAAGTATTTGATAAAGAAACTACAACTACAATATGCATGTGGTATTTACTAGAAGAGAACCTTCTGTTTACTTTTGTTTTGTTGGGATTGATGACTCTTCAGTTTTACAAACGTGCAACTTGTAATATAATCGTATTCATATGTATGTGTTCAAATTACACTTAATCAAACTAATTGACGCGCAACAAAAAGTGAATTACATATACAAGTATACAGTATATACAATTAATAGTTTACTAATTTATTGCTTTTTGATTTTCTTGTGCTGTTTATCGCTGCCTCTCAACAAACGGATGGCCAGGAGCAGCAGAAGGACACAAGTCAAGGCAATAGCTGCCACAAAGGCAATCACATCAAGCAGATAGAATTGATACCACTTGAGATCGAGTCCAGCCGAACGCATATGCGGTGCGCCCTTGTGCCTAATCACATACTCAATCCAGTAGACGGCACTCTTGCGTGGCTCCATGGGACGATCGCGGAAGATACGCGAGACGCGTTGCACCTGCTCCTGGTAGCTAGCATTGTGGATGAGCTGCAGCAGCGAGTGCCGCAGAATCTCCTCCGTAATTGACTGGAAGTGCAAGCTGATCGCATAGCCACCCAGCACAGCTTTGTTCATGTTGAGGTGCTGTATTAAACCAAGATGATTTAAAGAGGGTTAAGTTAGAGAGGATTTTAAGTCGCCTTACCTGATCACAGTAGAAGGGCATGCCCAACATGGGCACTGCATAATGAACACCCTCCTGAGTGCCAAAGAGTCCACCATGTGTGATGAACACTTTGACATTGGGATGTGCCAAGATGTCCGCCTGTGGCAACCACTTGCGTACCATCACATTCTCCGGCAGCTGACCAATGGAATCATCCTCAAACTTCCACAGCACGCGCTGCTTCAGAGAGCCAAAGACGTGCAGAAAGAGACGCAGCATGTGCGCTGGCATCTCCTTGCTCTGCACATTGCTGCCTGAAACGAGAGAGAGAGAGAGAGGGAGAGGGAAAGTTGAGCATAACCTCAATCACATAGCTGTAAACTACTTACCCAGACTAAAGAAGATGGCGCCATCTGTTGCCGCATCGAGAAAACTTTGCATATCTGCGGGCAATCTTTTAGGTGGATAGATATGCATGCCACCCACTGGCACCATAGCATCCACAGTGGGACGTGCCGTTGTCAGCGGTGCGTGACTGTTTAAGAGCATCACCGAGATATGTGTCTCCATCTGCTTGACCTTGGGCACCTCAGCTAAAACATTGCCAAAGTGCTGCTGCGTAAGGGCATCCATCTTGGGAAAGTAGTTGTACAGGCGATCTAAATCCTCGTACAGTGAAGCATAGGTGTTGCCCACCCGCTCCATGAAGGACATGCGATCGGTGTAGGGCATAAAGCCGTGCGGCACAAAAGACCAGGGTGTTATCAGGCCCATCATTTGACTCATGTGATTCTCATAGCCCAAAGTGCTGGTGGTGACAATGGGTATGTTGTATTTGTAGGCCAGGGCCAGGAAGGCTTCCTGATAGAACTGCTCCGCTAACAGCAGATCAAAAACTCCTTCGGTTTGAGTGGCATGAATCAATTGCTGAACTTTGGGCTGTTTTAATGCATGCTCTGTGGTCTTCAATCCAATTATCTCAAGCATTTTGAGAAAATCATGGTTTTTCATGCGCGTCAAGTCAAACAGATGTTGAACACCAAAGTTAAGCTTCACTGTGAATAGCAATATCAGTTGTGGAATAACCCAAAACCTTTTTCTACTCACCATCATGCCAGAAATCATAGACTGGCTCTATCAACAATTCTGTGTAGTTGCTGCCCAACTTCTGGGCTTCCAAAGAAAAGGCTGCTATCATTGTGACCTGATGTCCACTCTCGACGAGTTCCCTCATCAGCGCCGTGTGCATCATGTAATGACTCTTGCCTGCATTTTGTCTCTGACTTTAACACACATGAGTTAATCCACTGTAAATTCTGCTTACCTGGAAACGCATACACAGCTAATATCTTGGCACCACCCACTGGTTGGGTTTGAGGCAGTGCGCCCAGCACAGAGCACAACAAAACAAATTGAAGTGCTTGCAGTTTCATTGCAGGAGGAACGCTGTGTGAGTATTCAATGGTTTTAGCTCTGTGGCTTAATGAATGAGTATGCTCAGCTAATATTTGAGTAGCCTATCAATTAGGTTCAAGCACGTTTCGCACTGTCACATCAGTTGAATCTTCAATTCTAATTTATTATAGTAAACAAATGGATTTCAACTTGAGTACACTTTGTTGTTGTCTATACTGTATGCTGCTCTCTATTTTGTATTTTATTTGGTTTAACGATTTCCGAGCAACTGAGGAGCAGGGCAGCCGTTTCGCGTCGATATTCACAGATGAATGAGACGCTGCCGGCTTTGCTACTTTCATTAAAAATACGTTGTTCAGTTTTTGTTTTCGTCGTTTATTTATTTGATATACCCTATATTCAGTCAGCTTGTCAGTCGTAGCCAAAAGAATTAAATTGACAATTTAAAACTAAGAAACCTATCAGCTTGCAAACTTATCAATGAATCAATCTACGATTCGGTTGACTATAAGTTAAATATAATATGGGTCAGATCACAATACAGGGTACTTTTAACTAGCACATACCCTCCTAGATCTTCTTAATAATAGTGACTTGACAAAAAACAAGTTTTTTTTTAAAGATTAGAGCTTATTTTTTTTTTAAAACTTACTTGTTTGATCAATTGCTGCTGTCAGTTGAATATTGGCTTGAGATGTGGTTTTAAAAAAATATTTTACGACGTTAGTATCCAAATTTAATTATAATAGCCGTATTATAATACCAAAACAGAACTCAGACACGCTTTGTAATTATTCCTTAATTAGCTCATGCGTTTATTTTAAATTCAAAGATAATTAGACTACTGTAGTTAGTTAATTTTTAATTGCATATGTTAATTATGTCATACACATGTAATTTATATACACGTACAGTGGACGCCCACAAATAAGAACTCTCGGAAATAAGAATCATCCAGACAGTTGATTAACCTATATTATATTAGAAGACATCTGTATCTGAACACTACTCAATCACTGCTCAAAAAATGTTTATGTTGTAGTAGTTCATAATATAAATAATTAATCCTGTATCGCCAGTTTCTAAAAATCAAAAACCCATTTACAAAATATACACATCTTACAATGAAAAGCATAGGCTTAATTTTGTACTTATTTTTAAGCGCTTAATTGAAGTGCAGCCAATAAGAAACAACAAACGAGCTCAAAACAAACTGAGCTTAATTCTGAGCCAAAAGCGCACAGTTGAGCCGCTCTCAAACGTTCTTTGCTCAAGTGCATTCAACGTGTGCTCTCCCGCTCAACTGAACGAGTGAAAATATATGCTGCAGTACTCAGCTGCTATTCCTGCTCGCCTGGTACTTGCAGTTAAATAACGCCACCATTTTTGGTGTTGGTGCTTGTAAAATACTGCTGGTACTGCATTCACAACTTATCCTTCTGCAAGTACCAGGCGAACAGAATCAGCAGCAAGGACCCGAGACGATTTTCAAATGGCATTCTCTTGTGCTGACCTTGTCCGATCTGGCTGATTTTTTGCTTATTTAAAATTTGAGAAAAACTTCCAGAAATTAAAACTTTTCAGAAATCAGAACTGCTCCAGAAACAAACTGGTTCAAATTTGCGAGCATCCAAAAAATTGCTAAAGGGTATTATTAAAGTGTGACACGCTTTGTATATGTATTCCGTAAATGTTAATTAGCTCAAGCTTTGTTTTAAAATTCGACCACAATTAGAGTTCTGTAATTAATGCGTGCTCTAAGTTTGTTTTAATTGCACACTGCTTAATGTGTTTGACATGTCATACATATAACACTTTTGTTGTTTTTTTTTATTTTTTAACTTTAGGTCTTTACGGATGGCTGAAATAGGTTTAAAGTAGAACATATATTAATAACAGTTGTTTAATTTGTTTGGTTGCCTCTCTTATAGATATTTTACCTTTTTTGGAATAAGGAATGAAAAGTATGCAAAATGCATAGCATACTCTTGGGCTGCACAAAATAATGAAACTATTGGGCCCCTGATTATAAAGGTCACATATTGGAAAGCGTGCTTTTAGGGCGAACAATAAAATTGGTGGCATACTGAGACAAATTTAGTTCAGAATAAAAACTGCAACCTTGCCATATACATAGTTAGATATATTTCAGAGCCAGAGCTTTCCCCACTCCCTTCTTCATTAAAAAACGTTTTTTTTTTTATTTTCCAATGTAATTTATTGTATGTTTTGATTTGTATATTTTGTTGTTTATTTGTTAACGCTAGGAGTAGGTGGTAGGCAATTAGGCAATTACATATACATAGTTGTATATTAAGTATTTATATATATTTTAATATATAAACTAAAATTTATTGTATTAAGAATTGTAATTTAATAACGAAGCTGCGTTTTTAGTCATACATAGGTAGTAAGTACTGTACATTAGGCAATATTAACGATTATTAAATATTTAATTGAAGGTCGTTTGTCGCTTTATACAATTACAAAAATCACATGCGATTTGTTTTCGAGTGTGTGTGTGTGTGTCTAAAATGTGTGTGTTATGTATAATTTAATGAAATTTTGTTCGTATTAAATGTAGAATTTGTAGCAACTTCAAAGTGTTGCAGGCATTTAACAAGCTCGTCGTTAAACCACAAAGTGCATTTCGTATTTAAAAATTCATTTTCAATTTGCAACAAATTTCTTTTTTTTAGTTTTAGTTATGCACAAAGTTTAAGCAATTTGTGGTGAGGCTGTTGGGGCGGCTGGATAGCTAGGATTAGGGTGAGATGGGTTGTGTATGCATGTATTGCTTAAGTTATTAGTCTAGGCCTTAATCTAAGGGTTGGTCGGTCTTGGGGGCTTAAGTGAAATCCAA
Source organism: Scaptomyza hsui (assembly GCA_018152825.1). NCBI lineage: Eukaryota > Metazoa > Arthropoda > Insecta > Diptera > Drosophilidae > Scaptomyza > Scaptomyza hsui. The sequence continues at coordinate 11,750,656 of JAECXO010000002.1, forward strand.
TTTATTGTTGTAGCAGCCTGCCATAATGCCAGGACACCAGCTAATTGTGGCTAGTGCGCCTGGCTTGGCCTTTGTGATGAATGGCTGTGATGCCGCTGGCATTTTAGCTAAAGTTGGCAAATGTTGCACATTTCAAAATGGCTTGCCTCACGTGCAACGAACACTAACACACGACTAGCCATATGGAATGCCATACAGCAAGTGTGTGTGTGTGTGTGTGTATAATAATGTGTATATATTTTATTGAGTGCGCCTGGTTTCCTTCATGTGGCTTTTTCAAACAAAACAGAAAAAAGTAAACAGGAAAGAAAAACATGGTGATAAATAATGCCAGCTCATAACTAAAAGGCCCATTTGGTCCTGCGGTTCCACGGCCGTTGCCGTTGCCGTTGCTGCCACTGCTGGTGGCACGTGCTTGGAATCTTGCCACTGCTCAGATATACTTGGATATATAACGCTTCTGCACAAGTCGCCCAGCCTTGCGCTTAAGTATGGTAAAGCGTATTAACTGCTAATCGCTAAAATGCGGCGACTGCGGCGGCACGCGAGGATAGAGCTGGCGAGGAGGAGGAGGAGGAGAAAACAGATACAGATAACTGATTAGCTGACAACTCTAACAGATGGCAACTCTAGTTACTTACCCCCAACAGATTGCGTGGCACGTAGCCCTCCTCGCCGTTGGCATTCCTTGCCCACCACCATTCATTCTCCGAGTCGTCGCCCTTCCTCAACACGATCAGCGGCTCATTCACATGGAAACTCAATTCGTCCGTGTTCTGAGCCTCGTAGGAGAATACGGCGTAGACATCACCATTGTGTAGTATGCCAAGCTTCTCTTGTATGCCTGCAAGAAGTTATTTACCAACTGTTTTAGAGGTCACTACAATGTAGTACTTACTGTACAGGTACTCGGAGCAGCCATCGAAGCCCTCCTCATCCTCCTCGCACTTCTCCGCCGGCGTCTCGTGATCGGAGAGCGTTGAGGCAAACAAACAAGCGCCGCTCTCCACCAGAAACTTGACCATGTTGAGATTATTGCAGCTGGCGGCACAATGCAAGGGAGTCCAACCATCCGAATCCTGAGCATTCACATCGCAGCCAAATTGTACAAGGAATCTAAAGTGGATTAAGGAGGTTCTTTTTATAAGATCTTTCATTTGGTAAGTTTTAAAAACTCACTTGACTATGTCAAAGTGTCCGGCACAGATGGCATTGTGTAGAGCTGTTATGCCCTCATCGTTGGCAGCACTGGGATTGGCCACCTGCATTGCAGTCTTCTTCACCAGCTCCAGTTCACCTTCCAAACTGGCGTCCAGCAGCAATGCCAAAGGATCAAAACTCACTCGTCTAGCTAGTTTCGGTTTGCTTGCCGTGCGTTCCTTGAGATTGCTGCTATGGCTGTTGTTGTTGCTATTGCTGCTGTTGTTGTTGTTGGTTTCCGTTTGACTGCTCATGCGATCCGGTTCATCGACACTGGAGCTGCTCTGCGAGTTGCTGTTGGGCGAGTGTTGTGGTGAATCTTGCCTCACCTCCGGTTGTGGCCTCGGTGCTTCGAGCTTGCGTGGCAGCAACTGTTGCTGCTGTGGTCCAGGCTTGGAGCTGGAGATGCTGGGAGCTGCCTTTAAACGTGGCGGCTGCTCAAAGATGGGCTGCTTGCGTATGGTAAGCGGCTTGGCCTTGATGGGCAAGTTGTCGTTGATGTTCAGCGATTGTAGACCAAATGTTGCTGTCGTTGAAGTGGCAACACTTGACGTTGATGTTGTTGCTGTTGTTGTGGCGGTGCCACTGCTGCTGCTGCTGCTGTGGTCGCTCTCCGTGGGCGACATCTTGCTGGGCTTGGGCGGCAACGCAGGTCGCGGATCAGCTGCTGTGACCACGTTGGGCGCCACGCGATTTACTTTCGGGCTGTATGTTATCATTTTGGGTATGGCGCTGCTGCTGCTGCTGTTGCTCATTGATGTGGGCGCCACGCTGCTGATGGGCTTGCGTGGTGGCACTGCCACTTGTTGCTTGTTGTTGTTGTTGTTGTTGGCTGCCAGATTCGAGACGGCTATGGCCACAGATTTGCTAACTGCCCCAAGGGGCATGCTGTGCACGGTTAGTTGCTGTTGTGTATTGCGCTCCGAGAGCGTCTCGCTTGTCACAGCAATCTCATTCTTCTTCGCCTGCTCCTGTGCATCCTTGGCCACCTGCTGATTGAGCTTGTTGATGAGCGCGGAGGCGGAGGCGGAGGCAGAGCTGCTGCTGCTGATTGATATGCTCTTGGGTATTTTACTGACAGCTGTTGTTGGCGTTGTGCTTGTCGCGGATGTTGCTGCTGCTGCTGTTGTCGCAGCTGTGGCCTCAGCAACACTTGCTGCTGCTGCTGCTGCCGCTGCCGCTGCTGCCTCTCTGTCCCGCTTCTTGGGTCCCACTTCCGCATAAATATGCGTGGTGCTATCCATGGCCTCGTTTTGCGCCTGTTTGCGCATCTGTTCCGCATCCGATTTGGCTGCTGCTGCCGAGAGCAACTTCTTGGCCAACTTGGACTCATCGCTCTCGCTGCTGCTTCCAGGCGCCGCATTACTTCCACCAGGATAATAGCTCTGTCCCGGCGCCAACTTCACGTGGTTGCTGTGACTCAGATCCTGAATGAGCTGATTCTGTTGATTGGTGTTGGCCGTTGCTGCTGCATGCTTCATCATGTTGCCCCCCGCACTCAGGTAGCTGGCCGTCGATGTGATCGTTGACTTCTGTGGCGTGTGTATGAAGGGTTCGACGGCTGCAACATTGACGCCGCTGCTGCCACGCACAATCGAACGTTCGGCGGCACGACCTGCGGCAGCAGCAGCAGCAGCTGCTGCCAGCTGATTGACCTGCTTCTGCAACAGTTGCTGCTTCAGGGCAGCAACGCCACCATGCTTGGTAAGGTTGGAGGCAGGTGGCGGGGGTTTACGTTGCTGTTGTTGTTGTTGTTGCTGTTGTTGAGCAGCCGCAGCAGCAGCCGTTGCTGCCAGCAACTGTGCGGATTGCACGTGCAACTGTTGTTGCTGTGCAGCTGTTTGTTGTTGCTGCTGCTGCTGCTGTTGTTGCTGTTGCTGCTGTTGCTGCTGCAACTGCTGCTGTAGTTGCTGTTGTTGTAACTGCTGTTGTTGTTGCTGTTGTTGTTGCTGCTGTTGCTGCTGTTGTTGCTGCTGGTGATGCGTGTTGGCCTGCTTCTTGCGCTGCAGGCGTGTCTGTAATTCATAGATGCGTTGATCCACCGAACGGAGTTCCGCTTGACGCTGTTGCAACGCCTCGCGTTGCATGTGCAAGCGTGCATCCTGCTGCAAGGATAACTGATTGCGATACTAGAAGCGAATATTAGAGAGAGCGGAAAAGAACAAAAGAGAGTAAATGAAAATGCCGGAAGTGCTTAAGTACACTGAGGAAACAGAGGTCATAACGCAAAAATGTTTCATTTCTTACAAGAGGGAGTTCTTTCTGTCAGTGTATAATCTTTCTGCTTCCTGCTTACCATCAATTCGCGTCGCAACTTCTCCAGCTCCCTGGATGCTTGGGGCGGCAGCGCTTGGGCAGCGCCCGTTTGTCCTGTTGCGGCTAATAAATTGACCGGACATCGTCTGTCGCGTCGCAATTCCTCCAGTTGACGGGTGAGTGCCTCCACCTTAGCGACGGCCAGACTGAGCTCCTTCTCCTTTTCGCTAAAGAGCGCACGAATTGAGTCCAAGTCATTGCCTAAGCACAAAAAGTTAAACGGATTAGCTGCCATAACTCAAGGATACGCTGAAAACCGCCCAAAACCCGCCCTCCCCTCCTACACCCGACCTACGACCTCTAATGAAGTTGGCGCGCACTTGGCAGCTAATTGAAGATGGTAGGATACGAATCTCATGAAAGAGTCGCAGCTTAAATACACTTATAAGTTGTAGGAAACCATAAGCTAGCGAGAATGGCATTTTTTTTTTCCTATGACAAATAGGATAAGTTTTGTGTCAGAGGAAAGAGGAAACTGCGAGTAGAGAAAAACGGACATTGACAAATGTTCAAAGTGTGTCCTCTCTGTGACAATTTTTCTTTTATGGTATAGCTGGCAGGAATTAATTTCCTTATCGATGGTGACCAGAAACGAAATATGTATATATTATATTCAATTAGAATACAGAAATTACTTTTCTAATGTCTAACAACTTTCCAGGTGTTTCTAACTATTTTCATGTTAAACCCTTTGTATTAATCATTAGCATATTTCTCACACAACATAGCGCATATTTCCGTTGAATTGTCACACATGGCCGCAAGGGCCATCTAAATGGTTATCCTTTGGCGGCTGCTGTCTGAACTAATTATCGTTTCGACAAGGCGAAACTGAAACCTCATTAACATAACATTGTAGCCAGGCCAACGTTGAGGTAAGAGATTGTGTGTGTGTTGTGGCATAAATCGCCAATGCCAGCGAGGCGAACAAGGACATCAACAAGGATAACATCTTTGGCAGGCGAGACTCAAGAGTCAACCAACTAAACCCAACCCAACCACCTAACCACCCACAGGCAATCATAAAGGACAACAAAGTGCCACACACACATACATAAATTAAAGTCACACACACACACACACACACACACTCAAGGTAGCACCACTCAACACGATTTGAACACATGTTAATCCCGGACACCCTTCACACACACACACACTACTAAAATGCGCGCACGCGGTGCTGCACATGCGGTGCTTAACTCAATTGGACTCATCTTCACTTTGTAGTTGCCCCCCTCCTCACCCCCTCACCCCCTCACCCCTCACATACTTACTCAGTGTTACATTGTAGGTCTTCTGTAGATCCACTTGACCCCGCAACGCTCGCAAGCGTCGCAGCTTGGACTCCTGCGCCTCCACCCGCTCCCTCAGACGTCGCAGCCGTTCACCCTCGGCGCTGGCCACCGCACTGCGCACCTCCTGCGATTTGAGGAAGCGCAAGCGTTGCTCCTTTGTGGCCAGCAGCTGGTGCTGGCTGTCGATTTGTTGCTGCTGTCGCAGTGCCATCGCCCTCAACTCGGCTGACGTCAGCCTGCTGGGCACCTGCACAACGAGAAACGAGAAAGAAGAATGAAGGATGTGTGTAAGTGGGTGGGATTAGTGGATTATACTATATACGTATGTATGTATGGATGAAGGTGTATGGTCATAGACTAAAGTAGGGTATAAGTGTTAACGTCTGTCTTGTGGGTGTGTGTACAGATCGTTAGAGATTCAGCTGTGAGATAAGCCGCTCCAAGCTGCTTCCTTCTCCCTCTGCTCGCCCTTCGTGTCAATGGCGTCAAAGTGAAAATGAAATTTCCACAATTTATAAACGTTATCTGCAATCGTTACCTTCCACTCAACTCAACTCAAGTCAAGTCAAGTCAGGTTGTCAACATCTTCGTCTGCTCCTGGACCTCTTCGTGGTCTTGGTCACGGTCATGGCCTGTTGGCCCTCGTTGTTGTTGCCATAAATCAAGTTATGTTTATGTGTGTATGTGTGAAAAATGAAAGCTAATTTGCTACCTTTTTATATTTTTGCGGGCCTAGCGGAAAAACTCGTAAAAAAAAATAGAATGAAAATATAGCTTAGAATAACAAAAGAGACGTTCGCATAAATAGATTAAAGTTCTGGACTTCTGGACTCCCAATCGTACACTGAGCATAAAACAAGCTGCTGTTAGACTATTTTGTGGACATAAAACATAAGAACTGAAGACAACAATCGAAAACAATATCAATAACTCGTATATATGCCTTTCTCGCAGTGTAATTGATGGTCTACTGATTTACTTACGTTAAGCTTCGGCTCGGATGTCACCACCATTCTTGTGGGACTTTGGGAACCAGCGCTGGCAATACCACTGACATTGCCACTGCCACCGTTGCCTCTGCTGCTAAGCGGGGCCCTCGAGGCGGGCATCATGGAGGCGGGGGGCATTTTGGGCAGATTGCCCGACACGGGCCGACACACGCAGGTTAGCATCGTCTCAATAAAGCTCAACTCTTTTCGATTATTTTTTTACTTTCTGTAACTCTGTTGCACGTTCGGTTTTTCGTGCCGCTTTTTCACTTTTGCTTCGGTTTTTGTTTTTGCCTTGATTTACTTAAAAATGCACTTGCTGCTGTAATATTTATACGTGTGCGGCATGCGGCACATGTCCTTCGTTCGCTCTGCGACTTTTCGTTATGTATATTACTTTCGGCTGCATCTGGTGTTGGTGTTGCAAGCAAATTTGTTTTTATTGTTGCAGAAAATATAACGAACGTAGCCATGACTTGAAAAGCAGACCCCCCCCCCTTCCCCTTCCCCTTACACCCGCACATTTGCAACACCAGTCGCATCACACGGCCCACCCCCCGCAGCGATATCACCCGCAGTATGCGACCAGCTGCCATCGCTGTGTACTCGTTAATGGATTTTCAATTCAGTTCCTGATTGAAAGCATACTTTGTGCACACACTGTATATACTAGTAGCAGTGTCAGTGTGTGTGTGTGTGTGTGTAATAGTTGGTGTTGTCATGCAAGTGTTGGGTTGTCATTGGCAACGGGCAAAGCGTCAACAGCCGTGACAACAACAGGCGCTCCATGGGGCGGCAGTCAGCGCCCCTCGCACAACAACACGACAACCATAACAATTAAGACTCCCTGCTCCCTGCTCCCTGCTTGGTAGGCATGACCCTAAGCATACCCTGTAAATGGTGCTGAGCAGCAATAAGCAATCTGATATAAGATCATAATTCCATCTTCAAAAAAGTTTGCTGCATTCATTTTAAGGCTGTCAAACAAAGTTTATTTCTCTTTTTTTATTGCTTTCTTCTTTCACTACTCCGTTGTTAAGTCATAACGCTTGAGTAAATAAAGCCAGAAAGCGGAAATTGAAAAGCACTTAAACGTTAAACTCACTTTCAATGACTTTAAAAAAACTTTAAAGAGTTTGTTAATGAAGTTTATCACAAAAAAGCAATTACTAAATTAAATCGGATGGTCAATTTATAAAGTTTATGTACAGTTTAAATGGTAAACAACGACCTAAAAGTATGCAGCATAAAATGCAACTCTTTCTCCCTTTTCTACCCTTTGTTGCTGCAGCCAAACACAACTTTTCACATCCTTTTTCCTGTTTTTTTTTTCTTTAACTGCTGCTTAGTTGCTGCGTTATGCTAAGTTTATGGCTGCGACTCTGCTGTATATAGGGCATATCCATAACACAATGGCCGTTAAGTTAACGGCACAGTTGCGTGTACATAATCACTCGCACTTGCACACAACAACAACACGAAAATGAAAAAAAGAACCCGAATAATAGAGTGGGGCAAATAGTGGTTAATGCAAGTCAAATAGTTAAAAGCGACGCCACACACTAAAAACGTTGCGCCCAGCTATAAAAAAAAAGAAGAGGAAGAAGAGGAGGAGGGAAGGGGAGAAGGCCACACCCACACCACACACACACACACACACAAATAGAAAGGGGCAACTAAACACTGGGCAAACAACAAAATGTCGTCATGTGTTTTGTGTTGGCAAATGGAAACCGAATGCGACTGCGACTAACAAGAGAAAAGCAACAGTAGGGGGAGGGGTGTGGAGGGGAGTATGGTGAAGATACGGTTTCCTGACTGAAATGTCTGTCTATGTCTGTGTGTGTGTGTGTGTTGTTGCTGCGCGACGTGTCAACAGCTGGCGAAGGCTGGCGATGTTGCACAATTGGCTTTGGTCACACCAGCGAGCACCCGTTCATGTATATTGATGGGGCGAGCAGCAGGAAACGACAGGATGTCAAGGAGAGAGAGAGAGGGTAGAGAGGGTAGGGGAGGAAGTCAACGAGTCAACTGATCAATGGCAGCAACCGAAATTGCATTTTACAAGGCATTTCTTCGTAGATGTACGTACTCAATTTATGGCGCTTTTATGTCTAATATAAGGACACACACACACACACTCACACACACACACACACACACGGAGAGAGTGTATAGCTACAAATCAGGTTAAAAGCGTTGAGGAACACAACCTTGGATTTTGTAGCAATTTGATTGATTGATTCATTGCCAGAGAATGAGAGTATTGCAGTCCATTTTTGATTGGTATTATGTTTCACAATTCGTACTTGCCCCCCACCCAACCTCTGCCCGCAACTGTCAACCAATATATAATCCAATCGACAAACTCAAGTTAACTTTGTTGGGGGCGACAGCTTCCAATATTGGGTTTTGTGTGACTACGAATTGGATAAAAAGGAAATATTTTGGTTGCGCATATTTTCCAATTAACAAACTTTGTCATAATAACTCTCGCTGGCATTTCGATCATGCAGCATGGAATGTGCCTCAAGCATTCATTTGTGCCTTGCACAAGAGCTCGTACGACAGGAGAGGGGGGGGGGGGGTGGGGGGCGTTGCCGGGGGCTAGTGGTGTGTAAGTTAAGCAAAACTTTAGCCAAGGAATTTCAAACATTTTCGCTGGCGCAGCGCCACAAAAGAAAAAATGTTTCGAGGGGTGCTTTGGTGGGGAGGGCAAGACTTAAAGATACTCTGTTGGAAAAGTCTTTAAGCCTTTCGATCATTTAGTCGACAAATCGGTAAGAAGATTAAGTCAGGTTAGACTTTTCTTTTAAACTTTGTTATAGTAGAGACTTAAATTTCATTACTCCCTTTCAACTTATTTAAGCTGGGTATAGGAAAAAACGCAACTATTTATGTTGCACAGCGTGGTAAGTGGCAGTGGCAGGGTGCAAGAAGAAGGGTTAGTGGCACAGCCAATATAATTGTACATTGAAAGACGTCCACAGTGCCGTTGGCGTTCTGCTGTCGTCATTGCCATTGTGTTTGTAGTTGTTGCTGTTGCTGTTTGAGCAACAAGCATTTTATTGATTTTAGCCCTTTTAGCAACACCCGCCGGGCACGTCTAGCCAGTGAGTAAAAAGAGGGAGAGAATAGGGAATGGAGGGGGGTGGGGGGTAGAGAGGGGTCCACTTCCCGACCTCAGGGCAGGCATCGCGTGCGCTCACGTTTATTGCTAATTTTTCTGTATATTTCCCAGCGCATTTTTTTGTGTCGTTTGCCGGGTTTCTTTCTGTATTCTTTTTTTTCTATGTTTTTTTTTGCTTATTTTATATTCTCTCTCTTTTGGCATACCCTTACAATACGGTTGAGGTATTAACAATTCTGTCATATTTAAATATTTGCCATACAATTAAATGAGTTGATTTTGTTTACTTCAGCTTGTTTCTATGGCAGTTGCAGTTTGATTGCTTCTTGAGTTATTCGATTTGTTTTCGAGCTGCACAACGAACCAAAGTTGAATCGATATGTGAAAGCTAAGAAAAGCAAATTAGATTTAGGTGTTCTTTGAAACGAAACGTGATGTTGCAAGTTGTTTTTTTATTTCTACTAAGTAGTTAAGGCTACTTAAACTGCAGATGTATTATGAATGTTTAGAATAAAAATCACAATCTAAACTTTGCATAACTTGACAAGGGATTCAAATAAATCGAGTGATGAATGCTTCGAACGTGCTTTAATATCATTATCGAATATCCAACTAAAGCCAATCTAAATATTATTAATGTGTTTTTGCTATTCCAGAAAGCGAAAGAGATAGAGAGAGAGAGAGAGCATCTGCACGTCCTTATGCTGCAATTGATTTGCTGTTCATTCTAGTTGAAATGTCGCGCTGTTAAGTTTTAAAAGTTGCTGACGCTGCTGCGTCCTAGCTGCTGCTGCATTGTAGTTGTAGCTGTCGCTGTCACGTCCTTGCTGCACATTTTGAAATCGATTACAAACAGGATATGCAGTGCGGAAGTGTGTTTTTTATGAGCAGCGAGGGGCAGCAGGCAATGGCAGCAGGACAGAAGGCAGCAGTAGATAACAGACAGCAGACATCAAACTGAAGGCGATTAGCAAGCTGCAGCTGGAGGGGCATGTTGCAGGTGTGGCAAGGGGGAGCGTAGAGAGCTTGCACCCTGCGGTGCTTTGTAGTTTAATGAATTTCCATGTCATCGAAAGGGAGATTCAACATGAAGGACTAGCCGCAACTTGGCCAATTTGTGTGCAACAATGCGAGGCAGCGAACGGAGCTCATCTGACCTCTCTCTCTTGGTGGTGCGACACGGGATCACAGTTCACTTGGTTTGTGGGTCGCTTACACAACACACACACACACTTCCCGAGCCTCCCGCCCAGCTGTTACTTCTTATCCTGTGCGAAAAACGGCTTGTTCCAAGTGGTTTCAGTTCTGAGTTCTGAGTGGCTTTTGCTGTGCAAAACTTTTGCACACTCATGTGTTGTATGGTTTGGTGGTTTCCTGGCTGGGTGGTTGGGGTGGTTTAGCTTAAGTCGTCGCTCACGCAAAGCCTTCTCACTGGCCTTTAAGAAGGGGAGTCAACTTAATGTTACTCAATGTTTGGTTGATGTCCGCACAGAAATTGCCAAAGCAAAGAGGGGCTGAGGGGTAGAGGGGCAGAGGGCAAACTGCGGTTGGCGGTTTTAGGTTTCGGTTGCTGCTTAGGAGGTTTATTTTTTTTTTTTTCTCGGACCCAGGACGTGTCGTAATTTCTTCTGTTGGCGATTTTCATTGACGTTTCTTTCTTTGCCTTTCAGTTTCGAGTATGCTTTTTTTTTGCTTTTGGTTTTCGCGTGGCAAACGCTTAACACTCCACAAAGTTGCGAGTTGAAGCAATTTTACGCAACAGTAATTAAAGCGCAGCAGCTCAAAGAGGGGCAGAGAGAGGGGAGGGGTAAAGAGTAGGCTTACACGTGAGCGGTGCCAGGTCAGTGAGTTTGTGTTTGTGTGTGTGTGTGTGTTTTTAATTTTGGGTGGCAGCCGCAGCAGTAAAAGCGAATTAAAACGCGCCTCAAGGTCGCACACAATTGAATTTGAAACGGTAATTAGGGGCAGCAAATGAAATGCGCTCTTAAACTCTCTCTCGAACTCTCGAACTGTGTATAAATTACACTTGAAATGAGCTCAATACAGCTTAATAATACGCTTTTCACATTGACTCATTGATGGATCCTGTAGAAATGCAATTCATGCGTTAAATGAAAATGTGTATGATAAATGCATTAATTCAGATAAGTTAAAACTGTGTTTATATTCAACTTCAGTTACTGATGAGTTTGATAAAAACTGCAAATTAAACCAAAGCATATGCTTTTGAATTTTAATTTCAATTTTACAGCACTCGAACAAAAAAATGCAAATTAATTTATTATCATCCATTAGGAGCACAAAAAACGCCAAAGAAGAAAAAAAATACATTTGCAAAACGATTTGCGTTAATTAAGTGAGTAGAAATAATATTTTTGTTTGTGTGGCAATTAAATTGGGCAGCGATTTTTAATTATAATAGTTGAAGTTTTAATTTAAATGCGCCATTTTTTCTTTCTCGAATTCGCGTTGCTCAATAATTGACGTTAAAGTAATAAACATATTAAATAATAAAAATGTACGTTCAGATTGAATATGAACGAACACACAACAGAGAAAAATCACGTAAATAATCTACTGCGAAATGTATATAGTAATATTTTTTTTTTTTTTTGAGCTGTTGTGAGCCCTTGTGATTCACCATGTTATTGGTTGTTATTGCTCTGTGTTGCACGTGGCGTATGCGCATTAAAAATTGATGTGCCTGGTTTTTATTTCTGTCCGACACTGATTATGTACGTAACGTGGACAGCCAAATGGCCAACAGTGTGCAAGACCGGACAATGGTTGGCAATTATTCAAACATGAGAAAGAAGTTGCTTCCTTGGCAGTCTCTGATTGCTGACAAATAATAGTTCCAATTTCCAAAAGGCAAGTGCGCGATATTAGCCTGCATATTTGAGTTGTTAACTTTACTGATTGCCAGCGCCTCCTTTTTGGCCCTAAACGACGGCCTCGTCGCCAGCTGTGTGTGTTCAGACAAAATGACTGTTCAAACTTTTCACAGTTGTAATTATTATAAATAAATGAAGCGCAATTTGGTAAACAGAGACGGCCGTTTGGGAATTTTGTTGGCTGTTGTTGTTGCTTGATTTTCTCGTTTGCCTTCAAAGCTTAAGGCCTTGCCCTACAGGTTTTAGCCTTGGCATGTCCTTTGCTACTAGGACACTTGACTGTTGTCTCTTTGACTGAATGTCTACTTTTGGTTGACACTTACTTTGACCAGAAGTTGTCTATTAAAAGGGTATAAAGAAATAAACCATAGCATACTTTTAAGCAATAGCGTTAATGTTAAATACTACTGAGAACTTATTCTTACAAAGTTTTATGTTGAAGAATAGCCCATTAGCTCACTTTACTTAGACAAGTTAAACAACCTTAACTCTTACCATTTTCTGGTTTATTATAAACATTGACAAACGCCCGTATTTGAACAGTTGTTCATTTGCAGCACATTGTCCTAAAAAGTAGGATTTTTGGTAATAGAAAAAATAAGAACATAAAACTGAGCCCGCCCCAAAATCAGCAGGACATGAACTGAAATTAGAACGTTGCCTCAGAACATATATGACAGCTCTTTCCACCCTCTGCTTTCCCTCTCTCTCTCTCTCTCTGCTTATGACAATTATTTAAATGTCAACTTCCCATGCTCATAGTTTCTTTTGTGGGTCGATAACAAATGGTAATTTTCAGCGCACACACACATAAAATAGTAGTGTATATATAGTATGTATAAAGCAGGCCCATGGGGTAATTTGTAGGCCAACATAAATTATACAGAAAAAGCCTTTTTAACTTATTTAAATGTGTAGCTCTTAAATACATTGTATAGAGTTATGCAGCATGCACATTTGTGGCAATTAAACTATTAGATTTGAAAGTGAGAGTCGACAATTAAGATATGCAAAGATAAATCATACAGCTTTGGGGCATGTTGCACACAATTTGCCGCATTCTTATCAAGCAAGCTCAAGCTTAAATTGCACTCTGATGAGTCTGAGCATTGAATTAGCCAGTTTCACAATTTGTTTGCTACTGGTGAAAAAGAAAAACACAATTTTTGGTATTTTAAATGCAATTTTCTTTCCGGTCGACTTTTATTTATATTTTCCATTTGTGTAGCTTGTTATTGCTGTAGTTCTTTTGGACAACTTGCACAAGTTGTGTGCATTGAGTAAAAGGATTTATGTAAAATAATAATAAAACACACAGAGAAAACCAAATGTCTGGACACATAATGGACAGCAAAAGCTATTACGAGTTGGGGTTTCTTAAGTGCTGTCTGTGGCAGCCATTGAACATTTATTAACTTGACCTTGACGGACAGACAGCTTTTGAACTGCTCGGCTACTCAGCTTAGGTATTCTTGGTGTAAAGTGCTTGAGTCAAATGCTAATTACAAACTTGGCCACAATCTGTTTACTGACAATCAATCTCATGAGCAAAGTAGATGCAGAGTTCAATGGAACAATGGAGAGATTAAGGGTTTCTAGAGGGCAAAAGAAGGAAGTTCTTAATTTCAACTGTATTTTTATGTGTTGAAGTCATTTCAATGTAATTTAAATCTGATAAAACATTGTAGCATTTAAGTATATTAACATATATATCACTTTCCTCTGCATTGCAAGGTTGCATTTAACATGGAACTGTTAACATCACTTCCACTGTTAACTTACTGTTACATCACGATCACTTTTATGTTAAAGTGGTTTCTTTTCTGTTTAGTTACACACTCGTTGGCTTTATTCATGTAATTTTTTAAGTGAAACTTTTACTTTGTAATTGCCTAATAAGATTACCCAGCAATCAGCAACTTTCAACCTTTTAATACATACTCTCAATCACTGTTAATTGTAACAGCTTAACTGCCGCTCTTCGACGGCATTAAATGGTACTGAACAACTTTAACTGCCTTGCGATTGAGTTTACATAAAACTAACGCGTAACCCATTCAAAAGTTTTTCAACATGTAAAACGCTTTGTAGCACAAACACGTCGACTTAATATAGCCATTTCGATGGTTTGTTTGTGTGTTGTTTGTTTGTAAGTGGAAGAGAAAGAGCAGCAGGAGCAGGCACAATAAGAGCTCAAATGTTTAGCTTGCTGCTTGATTAAAACAACATTTACGCAACAATCCACAAAACAATGAACAGAATAGAACAGAAAACCGAAAACCAAGCAAACAGCTGCAGGCAAACAAAACAGCAAGAGATAAACCCACACAGAGAGAAAGAGTTGCGTATGTGTGTGCTTGGGGAATCGCGCACAGAGATTCATTTATTGAACTCAACCACTTGGCAACAACAACAATTGAACTCTTTTGTGCAGCTTCAGGCAATAACAATAAATACGACAACGAGAACGACAACAGGCAAAGAACAAATGGGGCAACTGGCATTTATTGTATGTGTAATTCAAAATCAATCAATATCACGCATACGCCATGTAACGCTTACAAAAATCACTTACACGCACAGAAGCTCAACTTGCTCTGTCTGTCTCTTTCTTTCTTTCATCTGCTTAGCGCCTATTTAATTAAGTTAATGTAGTTAAATCTGCTTAAGCAAATATTTTCAGCTGCTCGGCTCTGCGGCGATTCAACACAATGCAAAGGAGATAAAATTGCCTCCCCCTCTGGCACACTGCTCCCCCGAAGCAAAAGCAAGTCAAAAGGCGCACACAAAAGGCATTCATTACATAGACAACAAACTCGGTAGCCCAAGCGAACAAAACTTTTTTTCCATCGACTCGGCGACATAAAACTGAAGCTGACTCAGTAGAAGCTGGAATCCTTAGATGAAGCTGGCAACTCTGCCATGCCGAGAGTCATTAATATTAAGTAATCGTGAAGGATGCTCTCTCTGGTGTGTAATACGTTGGGTGGGTGGGTTTCCTTCTTTCTGGTTTTGCCTACTTGGCTAACTGGTGCTAACCTGTTCACTGAACAGTTCATGAACCCCTCCAAAAGCTCCCATCGGCCATTGGTCAATGCCAAGTGACCGTGAGTGACCAAAAGTGTCTGTCCCCTGGTCGTAAATTCACTTGCCACACACACACACACACCCATACTAACACACACTATCACACCCTCTCAAGAAAAACAGTTATGAAGTGAGCATTTCAGGCGCCCACTTGGAATGCCCCACAATGGACAGATTAGTGAAGTGCTAAGAGTTCAAATGTGTTTGGGACCCCAAATATACGATTTGAACCCTAACCTAAACTAACGGTAGGAGAGCTTTCAGAGCAAACTCTGATCCTAATTCCATCCGTTGAGCGTATTGTAATTGCAACTTCTTAAGTGTGTGCCTAAGTGTGTGTGAGTGTGTGTGAGTGTGCTTGGGTGTCAACAAAAGCAGTCAATTATGAAGTAATCGAAAGCAACACTGTTCTGAATTGGTAATCGGTAGGGTGTGAAAAAGTGTGGGTTAAGAATTAAGATTATCGATATGTTTGTTATTAAAAATATTGACGTTTTAATTACACAATCGATTACCATGAATCTAAGTAGACAAATTTTATCGATAACACGTGAAGACTGCTGAGAATGCAAAATAAAATACTTATATATTTATCGGTATGGATAAAAATGTACAATCGATCTTTAAGATAGCTCAGAAAAGTTTTTGATGGAAGACTTTTTTGTTCATCGATACCTACAGCTATCGATAATTATCATATTAGCTTCAAATTATGTATATATATATGAAGACTGCATGGCAATCGATATACATTAGAAACTTGATCGATACCGATACTCTTTTTGCAACCCTCTTCGACGATAACAACATGTGCTGTCAAGGCCAATGACCGACAGCTTTGAAGGTCCAGCACCTTCCTTGTCCTTGTGGGAATGATGTAATTAACCGGCTACCTTAAAACTTTTTTCATTACGAGCCTTGTTCGTTTTAGGGAGGGGGAAGGGGAGGGGGTCGACGGTATGTTGCTTCAACAAAATGGCAAATGGTTAAAATTTATGAGCCAAAGATATGAGAAAATGGTGCACATACATATATATAAATGGAGGTACGTAGATATTCCTTTTGGCCAGCTTCTTGGGACCAACTCGAAAAAAGCACACATAAACAAACAGAAAGAGAAGGGAAGAGAGTGAAAGAGAGCGCAGCATATGAATGTTGTAGAGTGGCATTTAACACAATTTGAGGCAGCTGCTCGTTTTTATTTTTAATCTGAGTAAACTTGCCTTAACAAAAAAAAATTCACTTTTCGGGGAGAGAGAGGAAAGGGATGAAGCAGATGGACCGAAATGGATTGGAGCAAACTGAGCTGAGCCGGCATTCCTTCAGTTTGAGTCCAGGAAAATTGCACATTAAGCTTAATTAAGAAATTCATTGGCGTCGTCCCGAATATGGATGTGATGTACTGCTTGCTAATGGCCAACATTTAAAGCCTGGCCAGCAAAGCCAGCAATGTTCTTAACTGTAAACAGCAAAACTGTAAACTGTAATTCCCCTCCGAGCCCCCCCAAAAACTCAAAAAGGACATCAACTGTGCACAAAGTGAGCGAGCGAAAGAGCAAGAAAACATTTTTGAAAATAGTTTTGCCCACTTTTGATTGCCTGCGGTGCCTGCTGCCAACAACAGCAACAACAACAACTACAGCAGCAACTACAACAACAATTGCAAAATGTAAATAGAATTGTGGCAGCTTTGGGGCCAACTTAAAGCTCTACCTGCCACTGCTGCTTCCCAGTGGCTCAATGGACATGAACGTTGCACATTTAACAAATTAAAATGCAGCCCTTACTTGGAAGGCATGAAATAATAACTCTCTTGCTTCTTCTGTTACCTTAACAATAGAAAGAAGGCCTTATTGCGAAGGCATGAAACAAAAACTCAAGAGTATCGAATACCTTTTTTCCTGCCTTTTTCTGTTACCTTAACAGCTTGGGTTCATTTATAACTTTCTTGCTTGCAAGTTTGTTGCATATTTAATCTATTTATCTTAAGTACTTAACATAAATGACTTTATGCACTTTTTTTTTGTGTTGCTCTCCAACAAAAGTGTCCCAATGGTGGCATGCACCATGCACTGATGCAGTCAAGTGAGCGTGAAAAGCAGACGCTGCAAATGGCCAAGGTTGCAAGTTGGTGCGTTGATCAGGTGAGTGCGTTGGGGCATTATCCAGTTAGTTGCCTCCAGCTGCAATTCACGAACTTAGTTTCGTAAACACATACAAAAGAAGAAAACATAATTTATGCAGTTGCAGCAGCAGGCAGAAGGGTGCAAGAGAAAGGGTTTAGGTCAGCGAATGACCTTATCGCAGCTTCCCGCACAAGCGATAAACAAAAGCTAAGCGACTAAAACCCAAACCCAACCCACCCCCCCCCACCCCCTCGACCCAAGTTGATTTGTTGTCTCTGTAATGCAGGCCAAAAGTTTGCTGGCCAGGTTTTTCCATCCAAGTCGACGGGGCGTATGAGCGCTAAATAAGTGCGTTTGCAAAAGGGTTGAGGGGCTGAGGGGGGGAGAGGTAGAGCGAAAGTATCTGCGGCATGGCTGCAACTGAAAATTGCGCTCATTAAGCCGTAATTCAGGCCAAACGCAGGGGGACGCGTGGCACGTTGCACGTTCCACGCTGCTATTCTATGATTGCATTCAAAAAGATAGAAAGGGAGAGAGAAAGAAAAAAAGTCAGCAAGAAATCTGTACAAATTGCATAGGCAGAAGGGGGATTGAGGTTGTGTGTGTGACGACGTGTTACAATATTGATTTAAATGTCATAAACACCCAAAAGTAGCACACACACACATAGGCAGAGAGAGAGACACGGCAAGTGGCACATCCGTTAAGATACTTTGAATGTTTTTAGAGATACAACGAAGCGGAAGCCAAGTCAAGAAGAAGGCGATGGAAAAACAAACAAGCCGGCACGTTGTTGTCAACAAGGTGTGTGTGTGTTCGTGGGTGTGTGTGTGTGGCACACTAATGTGTGTAATATGCCACACACGTAGCCAACTATTAACTCAAATGACAGGCTGACCAAACCGCAAATGAAAACTGAGTCCTAGCGGGATCGTAAATATCACAAAACAACAAGAACAACGAAGAGGGAAAAAAGGAAGAGCAACAGTCGGAAAAAAAAACCTGAACGCTTCCTTGTCATTTGTAACAGATGCGGGCGCTTCTCCGGCCACAATTGACTACATGCTGCTCCGGAGGCAGAGCCTGCCTGTGGTAATTGGTGGCGCCACGCACAGCAAATGCTGTGATATTGCAAACACACACATATACTATAGTACTTATGTATATAATCTATATAAAAGGCCTGCTATCGCTCCCGCCTTCCCTCCACCCCCGCTTAAAAAACAACCCCCGCCCCTCCAGCATGCTGGCTTTTACATTCGTGGCCCGTAATTGCGAGCAAAGATAAGCGCTTTATTACCGATTCACTGGCTTTTATCGCATTTTAATAACTCACGAAAATGCGGCCACGAATTGCACGTTACGTTGCCGTTTGCCGTTACGTTTCGCGCTTACGTTCGACGTTCGCCGTTACGTTACGTACGCTAAAGTGTTGCCTATCGCGCTGCGCTACGTTCTGTCGTCGGCGCCAAGCAATGCACAACTGAAAACTGAAAGCAATGAACAGAACTGAACGCGTCGGCGATTGCTTCAGCTTTGAACGCTTTCGCTGTGTCACACCATCGCCTGCTGCTACCGAAAGCCGAACGCGTGCCGAACACGACACGACGAAGTTAACGAAGCCGAAGCGCAGCGCACGAAAGACTGCAGCTGTTTAGCAGCAGGGGGAGTTGTGGGGGGGGGGGGGTCTCTTGCTCACTTGCATTTGGCAAATGCTAAGGATGGGACAAAAGGCGCGGAAATGCGTGCGCTAGCTGTGCACAGTGGTATGTGTGTGTGTGTGTGTGTGGCATAAATCTAATTGGCAGACTAATTAGGGTAAAATAAGTTATTCAACTTAAAGCTTAAAATAGCTGTTGATATTTTGTATATATTAACAAGTATAAATAATTCTTTTCTCAAGGAGTAAACTTTGCTTACCCAATTTTCTGTCCATCAATAACAATTTAAATCAACTTTCTTTCCACTTCTCTTCATTAACAGCTCCATTATGTAATTACACTATTACAAACACAATTATGTAGATAATGCTGTAACTATTACCCCCAAAAAAAAGTCTAATTGCAAAAAAAGCACGCCCATTAACAGTTTTAAATCTACAAAAAGTTTTTGCCGAAAGTATACAAGTTTTTTTTGTTTGGGTGTTTTCAAAAAGTTAATTGCAATGTTCTGCTGTTACACCCACACACACACACACACACACCCACACTAGTGTAGCTGCTGTGTCTTGTGGCACAACTAATCAAGTTTACTTTAGGCGTATTGCCAGCTCAAGCAGGCAAATTGAATAGCAACAAATGAACAGTATGCCATGTTGCTGCTGCTGTCTAGTTTCTAATTTTCTTTTTTATTACACTTTCTAGCTTTAATTGGGTGCCACTGTGCGTAGGAGGGAGAGGGGGGCAGGCTGTCTGTCTGTTCAAATTAGTTGCCTGCTAGCACGTTTGTCATTTTTGCAGCCTGCAAACTAAGCTAAGCTCATTCTTTTCATTTATATTGTGAGGGAGTGTGTGTGGGTGTGTGTGTGTGTGTCTGAGTGTGTTGAGTGTCGCCATAAACTCCAATGCAAGTGGCTTGCCTTCTGCCAGCTTGCAATTGCAGCAAATCATTGCCGACTTTTGTGCGCACATACATATGTATTTACGCCAAAGAGTCGAGACGGTTGACTGGCAGCTGCTGCTTCTACTGTTGCCGCGTGGGCGTATAGAGAGACAAAGACCCAAAGGCAGACAACAACCTGTCACGGCGACAGCGAACAGAATGTGACATTAGCTCGTCGTCAGGTCAACTAACACACACACACACACATGTGTGTGTCTCTGTCTGTGTGTCCTAGCTGTAGTTAGTACTTCTTCACCTCCTGCTGCTGCTGCTGTTCATGGCCTCTAAAACAAATGGCAAAGTTGTTCAGCTCGCGATTCTATTTGTAATACCCTGCAATCATTACTTGAAAGGGTGTTTTGAGGAAAGAAAGAAGTCACTTCTGTAAACTCATATCTATGAACTCAATTGCAGGCTATCTACTAGTCGTTCACTCCCTACTAGAACGAACATTCGTTTTATTTTGCCGCATGGGGTGCTTTCTGTTTAGGCTGTGTGTGTGTGTGTGTGTGTGTGTGTGTGTGTGTGTGTGTTGTACATATGTCTTTTTTGCAAATTAATTTATAAACACAATTGACATTGAGCTAAAATGTAAATATGCCGTTGAGAATGAGTGGCTCGGTTGGTTCTGTGCCTTGCATTAAAATTTCAAGCGACTCTCATCTGCATGTGTGTGTGTGTGTGTGTGTGTGTGTGTGTGTGTGCGTGACCCCATAACTGTAACTGTAACTGTAACTGTGTGTGTATCTTTGCTTTGTATGCCTGCTGTTTCTGGTTATATTTGTCTTTTGCCATGTTTTAGCATTTATTTGGCCAACAACAACAACAACACGCAAGCGAATGTTGCACTTAAGGAAATAAGAAATGTACCTACCACCCACCCCCACCCCCTCTCTGTGGCATGCTAGGAAGTTGTAGCAGGACAATGTTACTAGCGGGGTTAAGCACTACTTAGTTCAGCTTTCCGGTCCGACAACAACTCTAATGTCAATTCGTTTCACATGTGTGTGTGTGTGTGTGTGCAACATGTTGCGTATGCGTCTAACTGTAAATGTCAAAACTGTTGTTTGACTAATTTTGCAAACTTTTGTGCCGCACCCCTTTAGACAGAAACAGACAGAAACAGACAGAGACAGAGAGTTTGGCCAGTTGCTGCATGCTGCATGTTGCATGAGTTGCAATTAGTGAACTGCCAGAAAATTGGATGGCAAACCTGAAGCGTTAAGCTTGCAACGTGCAACTTGACAGCAACTGCACCTATTGTCGTTATGAACCGTATCTCTCTCTCTCTCCCTCTCTCTCTCTCTCTCGTTAATTAACTAACATAGTTCTACGAGATTCTCACTCTTGCCACAATTTTGCCTTGTGTGTGTGTGTGTGTGTCTTTATTTTGATTAATTAAAAATGTAGCAATTAAAGTGGTTTTGAGTATGAGACTCATTTTTCTCTAAGGCAACTTTGTGCAAACACTATGCTCAATTTTGTGCATAGCTTTTTTTTCATAAATGTTTTAACAAGCTATTCAATTTCATGAGGAAAAGTTTTTGGCCATCAAACTAAAAGTCAAAGTACCAAAAATGTTTTAATCAGTTTAAGAGAAACGTAAACATTTTAATATACTTTTATAATAATAAAAGACCATACTCTTCGTACTTTAAAATAGCACAATTTGCAAGTAGTTTATGTCCTAAGCTAAACTTAATTTTTAGCTGCCCGCAAAAGTATGCAACAGACTATAAAAGAAATCAATTTGATAATCCCCAAAGCGCATTTTATACCATGTATGCATGTAGTAGTGTAGTCGTAGGACGCAGTAAGCACCATTAAGAAGACTTTGGCTAAAAGGAAACGGACTGCTAGCAAAACATAATCGTAAAATTTCACTGTAATCCCGCTCGAGCCAAA
Source organism: Scaptomyza hsui (assembly GCA_018152825.1). Lineage (NCBI taxonomy): Eukaryota > Metazoa > Arthropoda > Insecta > Diptera > Drosophilidae > Scaptomyza > Scaptomyza hsui. Next base: position 11,772,202 of record JAECXO010000002.1, read on the forward strand.
CTCACATTTTTCGGGTAGCGCGCGAAGCGCAACTTTTGCTTACTTGCTAAACGGTTATTAACTTTCTCGTATGTGTCGCCACATGGAAAAACTTTTCCCCACACCCACCCTCACCCTCCACCAGCATGCTGCTGAAAGCCACTGCAACAACAACAACAACAGCAACAATGACGGGCAACTTTATTACTAAATACAGTCATATAAATTCGTATGTTTACACCACGAAACGTGACGCAAAACGGAGGCGCTTGCGGTGTTCCTGTGTGTGTGTGTGTGGGTTGGAGGAGGCGTGTGTGTGCCCGGAACAACAACAACAACAACAAACAACCTGTCGTTGACTTTCAAACTGATTTGCAATTTTAGAAAGAAGTTGCGCCTGGGTGGAAAAAAGCACGAAACTTGAAGCCGACGAGCAGTCTGAGAGGATTACCATGCAGAGGCATGCAACACCAACAACAACAACAACAACAACATTTTCAGGTATGTGCTCCCCATCAACATCATCATCATCTTCATCCACAAACCACAAAATATGCTGACTGCCTTAAAGTTGAGGGCTGTTTGTTGTTGTTGTTGTTGTTGTTGTTGTTGTTGTGTCCTGTGCGTGTGTGTGTGTATGCGTGCGTTTTGTGTCCTTTGTCTGCGTGTCGCGTTTTTTGTTGTTGTTCTGACCTTTTTGCGTTAAACAACAACAACAACAACAAAAAACAAAAATTGTAAAACTCATTTACATAACAATTACCCAAACGTTGCGAACCTTTTGTAAACTGACGCCCCCGCCCCCCTTCCTCCCACCATCCCCCCTCAAAAATGTGTGGTTTTGGCTTAGTTTCTATATCCGTTGTTGTTGTTGTTGTTGTTGGCGTCACATGTTGCGTTTTTTGCTGGCTACCTAGAGCCAGAAGAAAGAAAGAAAAAAAATAGCTGTTTGGGTAACCCTTTTATGCTAGACTGGCGCCACCTGGCGGCGTCATTCAGTCAGCTCAGGCTTCATTCTATTTTAAATTGCTTTCCAACCTTCCCTTCCCTTTCTCTACACCTCCCCTCCTCCCCCTAGCAGTCAGTGTGTCAGTTGCATTCTCCTAAATTGCTTTAACAGCTGTCACGGCGTCATTTAATGTCCTTTTTTGTTTTGTTGCGGCTTCAATTCTGAGTCTGTTTGTCTCTCTCTCTCTCTCTCTCTCTGTCTGTTTGTCAGTTTGTTCGTTTAGTTTGATATATGAACTGCATCGCACTTACAATTTCATCCAAAGTGTTCGCCGGCTCCTTCATACCATGACGTTAGAAGAGTCAGCCAATCTGCAAATGACAAAAGACGAGAGAAATGAAACCAAAACGCAAAGCAAAAGTAAGCACGAGAAATGCAAATATGCCATAGACAATAAAAACAACAGGAGTTGGCTACCAGCAAGCCGAGGCTGAAATGCTCTATAAGGAAACATATATATAAGAAATATTAAGTATACGCACACACTAAAATAAACTATTAACTTAATTAACTGTAAGATCTGTTAGATTAAATCTTTTTAGTATTGGTTAAATACAAATATAAAAGATATCTTTAGTATTTCCATATTCAAAAAGGTTTAATAAACTAATTTCAGATAAAACTAAATGCGTTTATGAAGTAATAAACTGAAAATTCTATTAAAAAGCTTTCCTATCTCATTTCATACTTAATTTCTCTAAATTTAAGCTCCTTTTTTTCATAACGTTACATATTCAAAGACAAAGTAAAAACACTTTTGTAGCTAGTGTATAATAAACAAACAAACAATCATTAGACATATGAGACGGTTGGCAGCACAGGTTACAGTTATGTGGTCCTTTGTGTGTGTGTGTGTGTGTGTGTGACTATTTGTATAGCTGCAATGTGTGTGTGTGTGTGTGTGTGTGTGTGTGTGTGTGAGAGTTTGCTTGGCAAATATATATAACAAGGCCACACAATTTAAATTTGTATTTCCATTTGGCTCGCTTTTGTGTGTGCCTCGACTTGGTTTGTGTGTGTGTCAGTGTGTGTGTGTGTGTGTGTGTTGGTTTGGCTTGTGGCTGCTAACAATGCAGAAAAAAGCAAACACACACACACACACACAGACACATGTGACCCAAACTGCCTTATCAATTTCCAGCACTTGCCGCATTAAAAAAAAACCCTGAAACACATATTAAAGTATTTTTTTTTTTTTTGGGTCTCCCTCTCTCTTTCTCTCGCTGTCTTTTCTATCTCTTTCTTTCATGCAGACTCTTTTATTTGACTTATTTAGTTGAAGCTCAACTCGACAGAAGAAAAAAAAACCGCAAAATTCCTTATTAAAATGTTTGCCCAAGTCCTTCGTCATTTGCATTTTCACTCATTGTCCTTTGCCTCTTTACCCCAACCGCTCTTCCTCTCCTCCTCCTCCTGCCACTTCCTCGCCCTATCTTCCAGCTGCTGCTGTTCTTGCTAGACAAGGTTTATTTTCTTTAAATTGATTGCCACATAAATTTCATGTAATCTAATAAAATTTGAATTGTCGTTGTCGTAAATGTCAAACACACACACACACTCACCCACACACACGTAGAATCACTTACACACACATTCACACACACACATATCGCTTTCAATTCCTGTCACAATTGCACAAGTCCAGGGTCCTTGTCAGCAAGGACAAGGATACTTCCACTTCGACTGCTCAATGACTGAGCATTCTTTGCCACGCCCACTTTGGCACACTTCTGTGGGCGCCACCTCTCGCTCGCACTCTCTTGAAATGCTGATGAAGTTTCAACTTTGAACGAGCGATAAGCTAATCAAATTAATTCAACTTAAAACTTGGCAAGCGAATTTGCAACAAATTAATGTTATTTCATGGCTTCTTAAACTTGACACTGTGGTCGACCCCCCCCGCTCTCCGTCTCTTGCCCTGTAATCCCCCCCCGCCCAAAACAGTTCAACGTAATTCATTTCTGATTGGAAGTTTCCTGTCAGCATTTTCTACTCTTTTTTTTTGCCTTCTTGTAAACTGAGTGAAAAGTTTTCTGCCTGGCTTAAAGTGAGGCCAGCCTGTAGGTGTGTGTGTGTGTGTGTGTGTGTTGTGCGTGTGTGGATAAAAATATATAGACTCCATATCGCATAAGTGTGCGACAAAGAAGAAGAGGAAGAAGAGAAGTAAACAATAAAGTTGAAAATTCACTTGAGACTGAAAAGAAAAAGAAAAAAAGTAGAAGGAAATTGGTTGTTACTTCTTCTCCCTCGCCCCTGGAGAGATTCTGATCAACAAACAAACAACAACAACAACAAGAACACCAGTTTGACAAAGTAGATCAATGCGGATTTGCGTCTATCAAATATATAATATATATACTCGCATGCAAATTGTGCGGCAGACCCGCATTTGATTTTTTCTCCTCTACTTTTTGTTGCTCCTTGGAGCTCGTTTATTGGCACAAAAGTTTTGCCATTCTTTTGTTGGCCCGGTGGTGAGGGGGGTGGGCGCTACTTTTAATGGCCAAACAAGCTAATCAACTCAATAAGCCCCTTAAGGCTGTGTGTGTGTGTGTGTGTTGTGCCTTTGTGGCGTATGCGTTATATTTAAATATTTCGCTGCTGCTGCAAGCTATTGTACAAAAATTTGTACAGCACGTTTCGCATCTCAATGCTTCAATGCAATCGAAATATATAAATGCTGTGGGGAAACAGAAAACAGAATAATAAAAAACTAGCAACTGCCGCAATGCCAAACGTGTCAAATGCATAAAAATCAAAATTCACACACACAGAGCATGCATGCAACCAAAAAAAAAAAAAACTAGAACAAAAATAAGTAAAAGAGTTGCTGTCAAAAGTTCATATTGACTAACAGATGCGCTTTCTTTTTTTTTTTTTTTAAAGTGTTTTAGAGGGGTTTATTCAAAGAATATAAATTTTTAAAATATTGAAACAAAAGTTCATCAATTAAAAAAAATTAAATAAATTCGAACTATGAAAAATATATAATTTTTCTTAATGATTTTAAACTGTTTTCTGTATTTCTAATAAGCTATAGGATTAGAAAAAAAATAATAAAATGTTATTCCCTTATTTTTCTCACCTTTATGTGCCTTACTAACAATTTAATATACCTCTTAATACACCAAAAAATATAACAGCGTATTTCTTGCATAGAAAACGATGCGCATGCAAAATTCTGCACGATATTATTTCGCATAACGCAAACCGAGAACAACACTTGAAAATTCATGTGGTGGAGACAAGGGGGAGTAGGAGTAGTTAGGGGTAGTCGTTACCATAGAGATAAATTCGGCAAACACCCGCACATCCTTAACTAAAAAGGAGTTCAAACAACACTCAGAACAACATGCTCAGCAATCATTGAACCGAATGAAACCACAGTTATCGTTTAATTTTGGGGTGTAGTATATAAAAGACAGTAACAATAACAAACCGCGAGTGCAATAACAATAACAAACAATTTACGACCACAAAATTGTTGTTATTGTATCTAAGCTTTTGTTGGTTTTTAGCTTTTGACTGAAAAGTTATCCGTATTTGGCAACTGTTTATTATTATGCACATTATTATCCGGTATTCGTTTTTGTTTTCACTACAGCTAAAAGAGACAAATTGAAGGGTAGAATGACAGGGGGGGAGGCGGTAAAGTGGAGGGGAGGGTAGGGGAAGCCGCTTAAATGCACATTCAGCATATATCAAATTGCATTTCCGTTGCAAGAATTAAATACAGAGAGAGAGAGAGAGAGAAACGGACACAAAAGACAAACTGAAATGCATTTTTAATGATTGTATAAATATTTTAAATCAAATATTTGAAATTCAATTTGAAAACAATTTACAATTTACGCCACAATAAATTTGGATACAGTATATGCCGCCAACTATTTCAATAACTTGCACATAATTAAATTTTAATGCGGAATGTCTTCTTTTTGATAGTTATACTCTTTTGTTGTGGGGTATATTGGTTAATTAGTTTATATAATTAATGAATTGTAAGGCTTAATTATTATTATATAGTATTTTTCTACTGAGATAAAATATTATTAATATATTCTCTAAAATTTCAGATACAAATTTTAGTCTTTCTTTGTAACTTTCTTAAATAAAGAAAAATGTTAAAAATATGTCAAATAAAATGATTTTTTCTCTAAATACGTATAATCTTTAATCCGTCTAATCTACACCTTTGCAAGATATATGTCAAAGGTATAAAACATATATATGTATGAAGTGGAGGGGAGAAGGGGGATCGCGGCAATGGCAGGCCTCAAAATTGTGTGTTTGCATTTTGGCAAATGCCGACGGGGAACCAAAATGCCTAACTATGTGTGTGTGTGTGTGTGTGTGTTAGTTTTGGAGCACATGTCAAATGCAGAACATCAGCTTGGGGATAGAGAGAGAGAGAGAGAGATAGAGGAAGCAACAACAGTAATAGCTAAACATGAGCGTGAATTTAACACCTGCTGCTGTTGTTGTTGTGTGGCAGCAACAAAACTAATTAAAATACCTGTGGCAGCAATGAAAACTAAACCAACAACAACAACAACTTCTGTGTGTGTTGTATTATCGATAAGAGCACGTTCCGTTGCAATGCACTTTGCCGATAGATATAGTATATATTTAACTGCTGTATCTGTGTGTGTGTGTGTGTGTGTGTGTGTGTGTTGTGTTGTGTGTGTGTGTGTGTGTGGATAAAGACAGGCAACATGCATACACACACGCTTCAGCAAACAACAATTGGCATTGTTCTCTGTCCAAAGGTGGCAGCAAAGGGGAGGGGGAGGGGGGCGGTAACTGTTTGCCATCTCAATTATTTGCGTGTTAAGCATGTGAGGTTAACACAACAAATGTGCGGTAAAGACAACAAAACTATCTCGCTAAAGATACAACACTCAGATACAGATACACGCAGACAGAGATACAGATACAGATACAATGCTCAATAATTAGAAGCATCGAACTGTGGACAGGCGAAAGCCATTTGTTAGAAATGCCAACAAACAGGGAGGGAGGGAGTGAGTGAGAGAGAAGAACAGAAATTATGGCAATGAGTTGTTTCCGGAACAGACGCGAGGGGGGGAGTAAAGGGGGGAAGTTAAACACAACTTTGTGCGCCATAAATCAATAGAGCCGCTGACAGCTTTGTCAATGCTTATATGAATGCACACACACACACACACACACTCGAAGTCTTGAAGACGCAAAAGCCTCAAAACATTAAGTATACGCCGGGTGCCTAAATTCGATACGCTTCAATTGTCGCCTTCAGCCTACTCCAACCCTCCCCCCCCCCCCCACTCTTGTGAAGGTCATCAATAAGTGGCTGTTGTTGCTTTCTGCATTAGCTGCTGCTGTCAGAAATGAAAAGCATTTTCCACGCTGCCACTTTTCATTATTCGTCGAAAGCTTTTTTCAAAAAAAAAAAAAAAACACAAAAAAAAATTTGGCAATTTGTACAAATTACTCAAGCGCCTGGCTTCGTTCGATTTGCTTTATTAAATCCAAAAAAAAAAAGCAAATGAAAAAAAACAAGCGTTAAATAAAATAAAATTCTAAAGCCAACACCCGCAACCCCCCTCTTCCCCTCTGCCCCACAAGAATTGTCAGGCGCGCGCCCATCATTCAAAATGTTTTTTTTTTGGCGCCCTAAAAAAAATTCAATTTAATAAAAAAAAAACCTGCTCGCTGTTTGGCTTTTAACCTCCAACCCCCCCTGCTCTCCCCTTGGCAGCCTGGTTGAATTGTTAGCCTGGCCAAAAATTGTTGGCCATGTTCAAATAATAATGCAAATTGTTTTGCAAATGAAATTATATAATGAATTTTGGTACGCTCGAAAGTTTTATTGTTCGAAACAACAACGGATGAAATAACTTACAGCGAGCGAGACAGAGAGCGAGAGATAGAAAGGGAGAGGGAGAGGGATTTAAGCAGATAAGCTGCGTGGAAAAAAGGGCAAACAACGGCGCTTATCAATTAAGATAAATACGCAAGTGATAAAAATAAACTTTTAATTTTGTTCAGCTTCTCAAATTGCAGCAATTAAAAATATATATATGCTCAAAATAATATTATTTTGGTTGAGTGGCACAATTCAGGCAAAGCAATTAAAATTGATTGAAGGGGGCGTGGCAGTAAATAAACATAATTAATATAATTATGCAGCATATTTGGTTGCATAGCAATAGAAAGCTATGCATGAATGGGTTTACAACTGGCTAGAGCTTCTATTTGGCGAATACTGACTGATTGTCATCAAAGTAGACCTCAAACGGTAAGAGCTAAAAGCTTGCAATTTTTACTAAACACAGACGTAATGCTCTAGGTGTGTATTTAGAAATGGTTTTGTGATATTGCAACTGTACGGTGTTTAAATTAAGGGTCAAAGTTCATGGTGAAACTAAGACAAATCCTTTTAATAAACCTTCATACACCTTAAATAGTTTTAGTTTCTCACATTTAAGGCTCATTTTATTCCAAGTATCAGCAATAAATAACATGTTCTGTCTCTTTCTAGTGCCATGGCAACCCTACTCAAGGCAATCTGGTGTGTATATATTATCATTTTGGTGGCAACGCTGTCACAAACATGGCACAAACACTAAAAATACTAGTTGATAGCCCGACCAGATGGCAATTTCCCCCCTCCCCACCCCCTCCACCACCGTACAATCAACCTCAAAATCAACGGCTAAAGATACAGTTCCATTAGCAGGCAGTAAAATATGTAAATGCTTTGGCAAATAAATCGCAGTCGACATTTGACAAGCGTTGCCAGAGACAAAAAAAAAAAAAAAAAAAAAAAAGAAGAAGAAGAGAGCGCGACATTTTCCGTGTAATGCGAAAAGGTAACTGTGAAATCCATCAGTTGTTGTTGTTGTTGTTGGAACCAAGCCACCAGAGAGTGGTTACCCCTCCCCCCCCCCCCCCCACCATTGATGAGTTGCGATTACACACATAAATACGCAATTCGCTTAAGTACGCAGCTTCTCTTCATCTCTCTCTCTATCTCTTTCCCACTCCTTCTTTCGTTCGTTTCGATTTTCGCGGTCGCTGTTTGTTGTTGTTGTTGTTGTTGCTGCTGTTATTGTTAGTGTTACGGCAGAGTTACCGCAACGAAAAAAGTGAGAGGAGGAGGAGCAGGAGGGGAGGAGGGGAGGAGCTCCCCACATATGCGCACACAATTTGCAATTCAATGTGAATGCTCTCTGCCCCCTACCCTCCTTCCCCTTCGACCACTTAGCAGCAGGCACCCAACACACACACACACACACACACACACACAGCAGAGAGAAAGTCAACAATAATGCGAATTGATGAAGCGTGAAGGATTTGAGGCAATTGCCGGTTGAGGATTCCTCTGCATATTCCATATCGCAAATACACACACACAGGTCAGGGAGAGAGGGAGAGGGGGAGAGAGGAAGGGAGAAGCATAATAATCATCACTAAATATATATCCGGATAAATGCAGGTCAAATGGTAGAGTTGCGGATTTTAATTTTAAATTGCAATTAAATTTTGGCATTGGAATATTCTCTGCTCTGCTGCAAATAATCAGCTTTAGATTAAAGCACGAACATTTAATTGATGGACTAAGCAATATCCTGTAATGAGCTATTGTAGGGTATTGAAAGGGTACTTAAGTAAAAACAACTATTTTTTAATAAATAAACTTTCAACTTTTTCTAAAAAATATGACCTGTTTTTTTATATATATATGACACACAAAATCGAATTCTAAGCCCCAATTACAATATTTATTCAAGTGCAATATTCAAATATTCAAAAAAAATAGATTATTAATTGAAATATTGATTGTAAATCAAATCAAAATATATATCAAAATTTCAATTGGTTTGTCAAAAAGGGTGCAGAAATGGTGGGGTCCACTTGCAACGTGTGGCAGCAAACAAATACAGTTACAATTACACTATCTATACAAACGAAATTGAACAAAGCAACCAACAAAAAAAAAAAAAAAAAGGAAAAACTAAAATTGCGTTGTCAGTGAAAATGAAATTCTAAAGCACTTATCTGCGAGTGTGTGTGTGTGTGAGTGTGTGTGTGTGTGTGTGGGCGTTGTTGGGTGGGCGTGGCAGCAAGCCAAACTCTTTTGTCGCTGCATAATCCAGTGAACAGTAAACTTTGATTCTCTTTTACACAACAACACAAAAAGTGGAACAAAAAATTTGCATATTTTAAAGAGTCGGCAAAGAGGGTGGCAAGGGGGTGGCAAGGGGGTGGAGAGGGGCGTGGTGTGTATATTGCCAAATAAACATGTTTCCTCTGGCGGTTTTTGGCACTGTTTAACGCATATAATAAATATTTGCAAAGCGCATTTAAGTCTGCGGCTGCACAATAAAAATAAATATGCACAAAAGAGGAAGCAGCAAACTGGGCCAAGAAGCACACAAGAGCCAGAGGTGGGGGTAGGGTAGGGGGTGGGGGTGGCACAGACATAATAATAATAAATATTCAGTTCAGTTTTTTGGGTGCTGCCTTCTTTGTATTTGTGTATTTGTGTGAATGAAAACTGCGATATGAATGAAAATGAATGTATGAAGAACACACACAACACACACACACACACACTCATTGCACTCTATATAGGTGTGTGTGTGTGTGTGTGTGTGTGTGTGTAAGCCGCACCCGCAAGTAAGTAAGCCAAATCCGAATGAACAGGGATTTGCATTCATAAAATATATCGCATCCAAGGCAGACATTTCTCCCCCCCTTTCACCTTTCTTCCCTTTCTCCGTAGCCAGCAGGTAAGAAAATGGAGGCCAAATGGAGTGAATGTGTCCCTCCCTCCCTATCATGTGTGTGTGTGTGTTTGGAGTATTTTGTTGAATTATGCAAATCGCAAGCATGAAAAACAAATATTAAACTTTTTCATAAAAGATTCAAAAATTAAATAAAATGCCACAAAAGACATAAAAACCAAACGCTGACTCGAACACACACACACACACACACATTCTCGTTTTGTGTGTGGCCGTGACAGAAAAAAAAATAGGAAAGCACACCGAAGTTTAAATGTCCTTGTGGAACTTTTGTGCACAAAACTTACAATAAATCATGAAAATTTGAATTTTTTTTAAAGAACAAAACGACTTTTTTTCTTAAGGAACTTTTCCTAAAACTCGTTACTATGTAAATAACTATTAGCCTGATTCTATTACAGTAATAAAATATAATAATGTTACATTTGACTAGGAATGTACATTCTTTTGGAATTACAGAATGGATTGACAGAAAATTGTACATGCAAATTAGTAAAATTCTTGTGGATTGTTATGTTAACAAGCTGCTATTAGATTCTGTTAAATGAATGTACGTTTAACAGTGAAATCATTCACATTTATATTCAATTTACATATAAGAAATGTAACAAATTTTCTTAAGCTTTTACCTAGATCTTTATTAATATTTATTTGATTGTATTTTACATATGTAAGTACATGTGGAATACCCTAACTAAACAAACACCTCCCCCCCCCCCCATGTCCTACACCCCCGCGCACATATGGACAAAAGTTGGAAGCCAAAAAAAATAGAGAGTAAGCAAAATACAAAACGAGAACTTTGTTTTTGCAAACGGAAAATTAAAACGCCAGGGAAAGGAGTGGAATGGGGGCGGGGGTGAGGGGCAACTGGGCGCGGCTGCATATATCATGCGCAACTAGTTGTAGTGTGTGTGTGTGTGTGTGTGCTTTGGGCCCAGTTCATATATGTAAACAAGGCCCGAAACAAAAAAAAACAGCCTATGAAAGCCAACTTTAAATAAAATCTCGCACGGTTCGTTTAAAACATGGCCAAAAAAGCAAGCGAATTGGCAAAAACAGTGCCCCTCCCCCACCCCCTTTCCACCCTCCATTTTATGATGTTAAAAAAAAAAAAACAAATTAAAAAAGACTGTCAACTTTCCAGGCAAAACAAGTTTGGAAAATTTCGAATAGTGGGCGTTGTTGTTGTTGTTGTTTTGTTGTGCCACGCCTTCATGTTGAGGTTGACTTTTAGTTTCCGTTTTTTGTTTTTTGGTTACAGTTTCATTTTCATTTTCAGTTTCATTTGCCTGTCAGCCCAAAACCAAAACCAAAACCAAAACTTTTGTCTCCGTTCGTCCTCATTAGAATTCACAGCATGTGGCTTTTTTTTTATGCTTTCTTCTTCTTTTTTTGTTGTCTATTTTGTGGTGGCAGCTTTTTTTTTTTGTTTTTGAGCCAATGTTCAATTGAGTTTTGGCAGCGATTTTGCTTTTAGTTGTCAAAATACACAAAAGTTTAGAGGTACTTAAGTTGTACTTAGTTTAAGTTATAAACAAAATTATAAATTTAAGTTTCTCTTATGATTTTTACTTTCCCCAACTTGTTATAATTTAATATACAAAATTCAGCCCAGTTACATATAAACATGTAATTAAAACCAAGGTACTTAATATTTAAATACATTTGTTTCATTGTTTAACAAAAATGCAAAAGTTCCAAAAATTCAAATTTCACACGAATAAAGTAAATTAGCATGAATAAAAAAGAGGTTCTCAAAAGAATTTTAAATGAGAGTTAGGGTAAAAGAAGCACACCGGATCTTTATCTCCCTTTCCCTCTCCCTCTTCCTATTTAACTGCACCTTGAAAGCTTTGAAAAAATGCCAAAAAAAAAAAAAAAAACCGAAGTTCATTAAACCGCACTTCAAACACTGTGACGTCATAAACGGCAAATTATTCTCACGGTACGGAAACTCAACTCAAACCAAACTCGAACTCAGCTCAAACGGAGCGTGATGAATGTGTTTGGGGCAACAAAAGAGTTACTGACCTCACATTACATGCAGCAAAATACAAACTACACAAAAAAAAACGAAAAAAACGTGAAGGTTCATCAACTCCTCTTTATTTTCGGTAACGAAATTGTGGGAGAGCAGAAAAAAAAAGTTTAACGAAACATTCCAGGTGCAGTTACGGGGGAGAGGTGAAAGAGAGAGATACTCAACAGCATTCAACTTGCAATCAAGCTGTGAATATGTGTGTGTGTGTGTGTGCCTAAAGTTCATTTCAATGCTTCACTTTTCGCACTTTTCGTTTTCGTTGCGATGCCGACGCGGACGCTGACGCTGACGCTGACAGCGCTGTCCAGGGCGCTGGAATTTCTAAAATAAAACACATACAGAAGAACAACAACAACAAAAAGGCAGCGATCCAACCAAAGTTGAAATGACGCGCAGTTGTTGTTGTTTTTGTGTTACTGCTTTGCCTAGCATTCCTGTTATTGTCAACGCCAACGTCAGCGTCGCAGTCGACGCTGTAATTGGAATGTAGCGTCGGCGCAACTTCGTCACAGGCGCAGCCGCAGCCGTCGCACGACATACGAAAAACTGGCCCTGTAACTTTTGAAAGCTCTCTTGTTGTTGTTGTTGCTCAAAGCGTGGTTTGGAACATGTTTTTGAGCGCTGCTGCTGCTGTTGTTTTGTGTTGGGAAGCTGCGTGAGTGTTTGTGTGTGTGTGTGTGTGAATGTGTGTGGGTTTTGGGGATGCTTTCTGTGGACTGTGTGGAAGCCAAACCGGAATGTGGCTCATTCAGTGAAAAGACGAAAGCGTTGACTTAGTTGATCGCTGTTTCAGTTGTTGTTGTTGTTGTTGTTGCTGTCGTAACTGGAAGCCACTGGCCGGCAATCTATGCAGCAGCAGCAGCAGCAGTAGAGGCAGAGGCAGCAGCGACAGCGGCAGAGAATTGTCGTTATTGTTGTTGCTTGTTTTTCTGGTTTGGCATTCGCGCTCAATTGCGCCAGATTTGCGTTTTTTGTTGTTGCTGCTTTAGCTGCTGCTGCTGCGACTGCGCCACGCTTCATTTCTTGCGCTATTGAGGCTTGGCTTCCACACTTGGAAACTGAAGCTGACCAAAAATATATACATATATGTATATATATATTTTTCTGTCGTACAGTTTTGCAGCCGCCAATTGGCGACATGAGCATCGTAGTTGTTGTTGTTGTTGTTTTTGCTATTGCATTCAAGAAAAAAAAGCTCAAGGAAAAAATAAAATCACACAGTAAGCGAGAGAGAGATAGATAGAGAGAGCGAGAGGGGTGGGGAGAGAGGTGGGCAAATAATGGTGATGGCGTGCGGAAAAAGAATCACGTTTATACCGTTTTGTAAACTGATTTTTCTATGTTGGCTAACTGCTAGCTGCTAGCTGGCTCCTCTGCAGCTCATTGCCTTCTTTTTCAAGTGCAATTTTCATTGTTGCTGCTTCTATTATGTACAGACAGACAGACACACACACATACATACATACATACAGACAAACTCACGGCAGACCACGCTCATTAAATATTTTTCGCTGTCGAATTTTCGTAGCCGTTTATATGTATGTATGTATGTCTGTGTGTGTGTGTTCAAGTTCGACGCTCATCTTTTGCTCACCTTGTCTGCACCTTGCGCTGCTGTGGATTCCGTTGTTGTTGTTGTTGTTGTTGGTTTGCTGTTATTATTATTTTCGTTTTATGCTGCTGCACTTAAGTAACTTTTTCACTTTTGCTTTATCACGCAGCTACTTATGTATATTTGCATTCTTTTGCTGGACGCTCATTAAATTCACATTGAAGACGGCTGCCTTGCTGCCTTTTTGCTGCTTTGTAATTAAATTGAATATACACACAAACACAAAAAGAAGCACTTATACACGGGCAAAACAGTAAAGAGCGGCGTACACACACACACACAGACACACGCAACGTTCGACAGTTTCTTCGTTCGCTGGGAAAACACGTCCGCAGACAGGTAAATGCGCTGAACAACTGACGCTCGCTTCTCAATGGCTTTTGAGTTTTGGGCCGCTTACTCTCTGACTCACACTCTCTTTCTCGCTCTGCCGCGCTACCTACCAAACTCCAGCTCTGACTTCGGCTTGCGCTCATGCTGACATCTCTCTCGGCTAAGCAGCGCGTCTCGCTCGCACCTGCGCACCCGTCCACTCAACGTCGATCGGCAAAAGTTCGTTACAGCCAAGAACACTTTTGAATTTTTACCTGTGACGCCGCACACTGCTTGCGCGAGCAACCCAACCGCTCTTCCAATCTCTCTCTCGAGTGTTACGCTCTTGCGCTCAGTGTGTTTACCTGCCGCCTGCCGTTTATCTATGTAGTCGAGTGCCTGGAAATTAGCTGAGTTCTCTCTGCACAGACAATTGCTTTGTATGTGCGTTTGTACATATGTGTATTTGAGTATGAGTGGGTGTTGTTGTTTGCTTATGGTGGGTACACAACAACAGTGTAGCCATGGCAACGGAGGGTTTGGTTTGATGTTGTTAAGTGTAATTATTATAACATTAAGCTTTAACATGCTGTGTATATTAAGTTATTATGTTAATTTAGTTAAGGTTGCTAGAATGAAATATTTTTATTTCACTTGCTTATTACCAATTCCAAAAGTAACTGCCATTTTGTATTAGATTGCAAACAGTAGTCGCCAGATGGCGCCAAAGGCTTATCAATGCCACGAACCACTTGCAGTTTGGCTACCACTGTGTCTGTGCTAAAAACTCTAGCTACAGTTTCAGAAGCACTGCGTTTGATTCTTATTTAAGCTGTTTATAAGATTTGATTAACGTTAAGGAATGTAATAACTGGCTAATTACGTCTTTTATTTTTCTGCATACCTTTTCTTCTTTATAGTGCTGCCAGATGTCGTAAAAAGGTCTTAAAATCAGATTAGCAAGCCACAATCAGTGCCTCTTAAACTGCCGCAATGACTTGCTTAACGACTGCAAGTCTGAGAAAAGGTGCATAAATCTGTCAAATTATCCCAAAACACACACACACACACACACACATATGTGAACATATATCAACCGCAAATAAGCTAAAAAAAAAATGTCGGAAAAAATTTCGTCATAAAAGCGATTTAACAACCGAATAAGCAAACCACAAAAATTGTGAATGGCAATTGCCATCGTTTTCCCCCCTCCTACCAACTCCCTACCCCTCTCTCTCTCCTCCCCTCAACCGGAAATGATGCCGACACAAAGCATAAAACAAAAACAAAAAGAGAAAAAAAATACCGACAACAACAAAAAATGAAATTCCAGCGCAAAGCTTTGATAGTCCTGCTTTCTAACTTCCTCCCCCCCACTCAACCCTCAGGGAAGTTCCTCGCCCCCACCCCACCCTTTACAATGGAGCCCTCCTTTCAGCTGGCAGCGTTTTTATGGTCCATCAGCAGACGCCTAATGCCGGCAATTAAAATAAACGGCAGCAAAGATGCCGCCAAAAGCAGAGGCAGAGGTTGGATGGAGATTGGCATAGGACTAGGAAGCATTGTGGCGAGGAGACCCTTCGTCAGTTGCAGGCCTCCAGGCACTCTCTCTCTCTCTCTCTCACCCGCTCTCTCCCTAAGCTCCATTCTTGAGTCTCGAGTGGTTTAGCTTCAGCTGCTTCCAGGCGTCCCTTAACAAATGTGCGTTTAATGAAATTTTTATTCAATCAGCGCAGCGGCGGCTTTTAACGGTGCCTAAAACAAGCATACACACACACACACATACATACTATACATACAAACACGCAGACAAAAATCATAGATAGATGGAAAGGCAGGCAGAGTGAGACGGCGAGAGTGAGATGTACAGTTAGAGAGCAGTTGGAAGTGGAAAGTGGGAAAGAGAGTGTTTAGTGACAACCTGTTGATGTGTGCTCACTCCTTCACACATATGTATATATTTGAATGACGTATGTGTTAGTTTGATGTGTGACGAAAAAGGTTTAAATAACAATAAAACGCTTGAAGCGAATAATACTAGAAGTTTAAGTAGGTGGAAAATGAGCTTATTTGAATTGAATTTTACATGATACATTTAATCAGCCGAGCTTTTGAATGAGCTTAACAACGATTTATATCATCAAGTAAAATGTTTTAAATTTATTTTGCATTACTTGCATGGTATATTATAATGGTTGAAAGCTTCTTTTTATATTTTTCAAAGCTTCAATACGCTTTTTGATCACCTTGTTTTATATTCATTTGAGCTCGCTTTAAGTTTTCAAAAGCAATTTTAAACATTTTTGTACTGAGCTCTCAAATCAATGACTTTTTATCAAGCCCAAACTCATGTATTCTTGCAACAAAGTTGTTGCAAGAAGCTTTCACGTGCTTTCTTAGAGTTTCATTAAAAACGTTTCCGGCTTAATATAAGCTTACTTTGTTAGCATATATTCCTTAACAAATTCCGATTAACTTCCATGGCTTTGGCCAACATTTCTCATATGCCTTCAGATATACGTACACCATTAGCATTTAGATAGATTTTGTGGCAAGAACAGCCCCACCCCAAAAACATTGCCACATTCGGCAACAAACAAAAAACCAACTGTAGAGCTATTGTCATTTATTCATGATGTCACTTGGTGGCTTTTAATATATACATTTATATATTCTGTGTTTCCTTGATTTTTCGCTTAATTTTCATCATTATATTTTCGAGTGCCTTGCGGCTCCAATTAGACACTGTGGTTATCCTCTCCCCCCCTCCTCTGAAACCAGGGAAACCGCGAAGTGAAATAAAAAGTCTTTTGGATACAAATTTTTGCAGCTGAGACTTTTCAGAGACACATTTTCATTCATTTCTCTCCCTCTCTCTCTCTCTCTCTCTCTCTCTTTTCTCGTTTCTCATTAAAGTTGGCGGTAAACCGACTTCACTTCCTTGCCTTTCAATTAATTTCACGAGGGTTGAGGGGGGTGGGGCGGGGTTTCCTGCATCTGTTTGCCAACAGGTGCGTATTACATTTGCATAGATTAAACGGATTTTTTGGGGGGCGGCGGAAGGGGACGAAGTTGTTCAGCTGTTTGTTCAGCTCAAAGGCGGAGAGTGAAAACTTGGCTTAATTAAAAAGTTTATACAACATTTACATAAATTTAAATTGCGCTCAAATCTGCGTTGGCCAAATTGTGTGCCATCAAAGTGGCCAATAGCCAGCAATTAAAGCGGCTTAAACAGATAAAACAGCTTACCGAAAAAGAAGGTCAAGAAGTCAACAGAAAATCACATTTACCTGGCTCCAGAGAGAAAACAAACAAAAACATGTTAATGCGGGTTTTATCACTGCCAAATATTGATCGCAACTTTCTTTTGGCCAAAAACACATAAGAGGAAAAGCAGCTAAAACGAAGACAGCCGGATAACTGAGGCGTCTGACATTTGGGTCAAGTAAATCAATTGACAGCTTTTACCAACTTTTCACAAGCCACAAGAACAACAAAAGCAGCTAAACAAATAATAGTGAAGATGGCTTTCAATTGACTGACTAGATAGATATCCTGTTTGAGTGTATGAACATGAAAAAGGTTTGAGAAGCATTTGTCAAAACTAAATAGAAGTTTGAAATCTATATCAAATTTCTCTCTAGAAACTTTTAAGCTACCCTCTTCATGCATTTGTTGTTTCTACAGGGTATCACACTGTCCAATAAGGCTCTTCAGCCCATCACCTGGGTTTGGCCTATAAATAAATCATGGCCTATGATAATATGACACACACACCCCCACACACACACACACACACACACACACATACGATACCAGGAATCGCAAACACTTTGATAAGATATGCGTCAGGCATTTTCACACGTAGCACACCAATCCCCTCTCCCTTTACCCTTTCCCTTTCTCTATCCTCGTTCTTGGGGCAAGCTCATGACAGCGTTTGACTTATTGTCAAGTTTTGGTTTTGCTTACATGCCACACACACACACACAACACACACACACACTAATGACAGTTCGCATGCTTAATCATAATAGAATATGACATATTGTTGCATGCCACTCTATTGGCCGCACCACGTGGCGTATACGTAACGCCAAAGCTTCTTGCTGTGATTAATCAAAATAGCCATCGCTTGTGGCTTTTAAACGAGTTTTGGCTGCCATTTAAAACATTATTTGTTGGCCACAAAAGGCACTTAAGACTTTGTTGCAAGATTTGAGACGTGTGTAATTAAATTATGGAAAATATACATAATATTGTTTGTATGGGCTTCAAATTGATGACAAAGTATGGAAAAGGCTTTTGGGAAAGCTTATTCGGTATGGAAATGCTTCTAATTGACTAACTGACTGATTGCTATCAAGGCACAGTGCAAAATATAAGACATAGTGAACTAAGTTCTTCTGGAAATTATAAAATATGAATCGTAGGTGACAGCTAAGGTTGACATCATCAGCTTTCAGTGTTGTAAAAGGGTTAAAAGGGAAAAGAATGTGGAAATTTTCCAAAAATTACTTAAAAAGTATTTGTAGCTTTTTTTTACAGCCCACTTAAAAGCGCATTTTCTTTTCAGTTAGCACAGTAAATTGGCTCGTTAGCTAATTCGTGTTTGTGGTTCATTAAAAAAGAAAAGTGCTGTTAACAACTGCATTAAACATATGCAACACTTTAGATTTGGGTCACTGATTACATGGCGTATGAGTAATGCGCTAAAAACAAAGTACAAATCATGTTCAACATTTATATAAAAACTAAACAAAATAGATATCAAACGATAAATATATATGCTATGAGCAATGGTTAATCCCAGTGAGAGAGAGCAGCAACTAATAAATATAAAAAAGAATGCGAACATATGTAGTCTATGTCTAGTATGTATATAAATAATAAATGGGTGTCAGCATTTTTTGGCTCATAAACAGGCCAAAAATGAAATGAAAATCAAAAGGCTGCACAACAAAACAGAATAGAAAGACAAATGCCCAAGCAGCTGTAACAAACAGTTGCAACAAAACACACACAAAAGAGCAGCAACAACAAACAAACAGCCTAAGCAGTAAAAACAACAACAACAACAACAACAGCAGCAATAAGCCAAAAACAAAAGCCAGATCCAGAAAGCTTAAGCTTTTAACAATGACGTCTCGCTGTCGCATCGAACAAATAAAAAGCTTTTCGGTGTCGTCATCGAACATGTTGCAACTGAGACTGAGGAGAGTCTCTCAGACCGAAGTCGGCACAATTTCCATTCACTTCAAACACTCGACGGCGCTGGCACGAAACGGACGCGAACGCGCAAATCGGAACGTTCGTAACGGTAAAACAAGCACACCGAAATTATAAGAAAACGGACATTGGCCTTTCGCGCCAAACGGCAAAAGGCCGCAAAACTTGGTGGAAAAACAATAAAAAAAACAAAATAAAATAGCAAAAAAAAAAAAAAAAAAAAAAAGGAAATTAAAAATACCTATATCTAAAAGTAATCAAAAATAATATATTTATCATAATTCAAACAAAAAAAAAACCCTCTCCAAGATTAATAAAATAATAATAAAGAAATACAACAAGTGCTTAAGTATCTATATACAAAGTGATACAGTGTGTGATTTGTGTGTGTGTGTGTGTTAATAAAAATTATCGACCAAATACAAAAAAAAATAAAGAACCCGCCGCTCATTTTCCGGCCCCGCGGGCACATTAACTTTTCCCCGATTATGTTTTTTTTTGTTGTTGTTGTTATTTTTATTTCCTATGGATATTGACCAACCAAACGGCGACGCTTATTAACTGAGGCTAAAACAAAAGGCTAAAACAGGTTGGTTATTTTTTAAGCCTTTGTTCAATAACTTGAGAAAATGTCAGTTGAAGAATTTTTTGATTTCTTTTGCCGTTTATTTACTTTGTGCCCCTTTGATTTGTTTGCCTTTCCACACACACACAATTTTCCTTTGGACGTTTATCCAGTTTTCCGCTTAAATTCATTTGCTGATTTTGGGATAATCAGGCCCTTCAGCTCCTTCGAGTCCTTTAACGAATACGCATCGTAAAATGGGAACGCTCATACGCAACGTTGGCCTCCTGCCCTCTTTTGGAGCTGCTTTGTTTTTAGGCCATGCCCAGTGGGAGACTTGAAACATTAAATATTCCAGGACATTGGCAGGCGAGTTTATTGCAACGTTTGAAGGGCTAAGGCCTGGCTTGGATCTGGAGCTGGAGCTGGAGCTGGAGTTGGTTGGTTGGCATCGTTTGTTTTACGCTCCGACCAAATGCCAAGTAAATAAATACATTTCGCAATGATTATTTCTGTTGTAAAGCGTTTCCACATTCCTTCGGGTGCCATAAACCACTTGACAGCACCGAAAGCAGCTCCAGGGAGAGGGGGGAGGAGAGGAGGAGACCCAAGGAACTCTGCCTCAATTGCAATCAATTTTAATACATTTTTAAAGTCAGCGAGGGGTGAGGAAACCTAGTCAAACATTGCCAAGGCGTTGAGGTGCAAAAGAAATTTGAGTGTTGTAAATTGAAGTGTATTTTATGTAAGTTGATTGGATAAGAAGATTATTGAAAATTGTGCACTAGGGACTACATCTTTTATTGACATTGCGAGATCCTTCTAACTGAACTGTTAGTTAAACTTCAATTAATGCTGATTTTTTATCTTCGCAGTTAGCTTTCTTCATTTTTTTTTAGCTGCAATCAAAGCTTTTGTGCTGTGTTATTTTTATTGGTAACTATACTTTGCAATCTGACTTCTCTTTAAATGTTTTCTCTTCGCTCTGGTAACGATGTCAATTTTTTTTAACAGCAACATTATATCCTTGGCTATAAAGTGGGTTGCATATCCGTCATGTCAAAGGAAACGGAGCATTTTATGTGAGACGATGTCGTTGATTTTCACTTCTTCCTCATCCTTGTTGTCCTTTATCACTGTCTCATTATGCAAACTTTAATATCAACATTCTTACATATATAAACTGATCAAATTCTGTTGTTTTGTTGATTTAAGTGTAAAGTAATAATAAAAGGAAGTTAAGTGACATAAGTCTTTTGTCTGTAAAGAGTAAAAATGAGTAAAAAGTTGCAACTAAAAGTATGCTACACAATATATTTTATCAGGACATTTCAACTTTGCAGCTGAAATACATCAATTATTGATATATTTTTACACAGTACACTAATAAATAAATACTTCGACACTATCTAAACTAACTTCTTCTTTTATTTCAAACAAAATCCTTGAAGCGCATAGCGAATCAAATTCCTTTGGGGTAAAGTCAGTCAAAGTCCGTCTATCACCCACTTAGATTTCCGCACGTTGACACCACAATTACAAATCCCAAAAACACAACAAACAGCTGCACTGCGTCATTTGAGGCGCATTTGCCACGCTTTCTGCTCATTGCCTTGCTAGGGGAGCGCGGGGAGGGCAGGGGAGGGCAATTAAACTAAAATGGCAATTGGCACGCGACTTCGGACTCATGGAACATGGCCACAATCACCACAACCACGGCGGCGACCACGCCCACGCAGTAACCTGGTGCTGTGTCGCCTTTGTGGCATGTGGCAAGTTGGCAGTTTGGCAAGTGGAGTTTGCTTTTATGCCAAATCAAATTTGCCAACTAATTCCATTTGGGGGCTGGAGCCAATTGAGCCACTAATAATTGTCTGGCATAATGAAATTCGTATGCATTTTGCCTTGGGGCAAGTTTCGGGGCTTGCCACCCCAACCCCTACCCACCTTCAAAAATTTGCGATTCAATTAAAATCTGCATTGGCCACAAAGCGGGTTGACAACACAGACAGGTACACAACGTTTAAGCCTGGCCAACAGCATGTTTGTTGTTGTTAGTAGCTGTTACCCAACCATGTTTCTAGGAAGACACTAAAAGCCTCAACACGACTGCAACAGGAAGTTGCAGCTGCCAACGCATATGCCACTGGAATGAGCTGGATGAGCTGGGTTACGTAATGGGAGCTGTGTGTGGCGAATTTTGTAGTAGTCACTTCTCGCGACATTGTGGTGCCGAAAATTCAGCTACCGCCGTTTTAAAGTGGTTTACCAAACATACCCTGTAAGCATAGAACGAAAGGGAATCATAGAAGGGGCTATAACAAAGTTGTTTTGAAGGGAACTTATCAAAAGATCTGTTTTTTTTTTAGAATATTAGAATATTTAATCAAATCGATCAACTTTCAAAAGAAACACAAAAGAAATTGTAGATTGAAATTTATTTCAGTACTTTACTTGTTTTTTTAAAGAGCTCAGTTTAAAAAGTATCTAAAGATAAGGGATATCTTATAGTCCTCTATTCACACCTAGATCACCCTTGGCTGCTGTGCTGTTGTCTTTTGTAGTTGACACTGCCTGCCAGTAACCAGTAAGTTCTCCCCCTCCACCTCTCCACCCCTCTCTGCTCCTGACTCTATGCCCATCTCTGGAGTGTTGCTCGCCTGGGCGTGACTACGTTTTGTGTATGACAAGTTCCGTAGCTTCACTTTGAACTATGTTTGCACTGCCTCTTGTTGTGTGTAGGTAAACTGTGAATGGGTGTGTGTGTGTGTGTGTGTGTAAGAGTGTGTAAGTTTCAAGTGAGGAAGCTCTCGACTTACTGTGTATAAAACGTGACTGGGGCAAAGACTTATAACAATTTCCGCTGCACAGCCTCAAAAACGAAAGAAAAGAATAGAAAAAAAAAACTAACCGAATGTTTAGACAGCCGCAGGGGGCTTGGGACAAGATGGAAAAGAAGACAGGACATTTTATTTGCATCATTGTAAGAAGTTTACATGCAAAAATCGTAGCTAGAAATTTTTCTGCAGTCTGCAACTCGAAATAAATTTGTTTTACACAAAAAACACAAAGTACTACTATATTTTATAAAAGTTTTTGTATGCTATATACATGTATGTGTTTAGTATTTATTTACGCAGCTCTAGTTTCTGGCCCTTTGCCATTTTTTTGCTTAGGCGCCTCATGGACGGCTGTATCTACTATTTTTCACATTTTGTTTTTCAGCTTCAATTTTAACTTGGCCGCAAAATGCATAATTGGTATGGGTTGCCAGTTCTCGCGAGGCTTAGCGGTTGTCCATAAAATAAAATTCACTACACACACACACACACACACACACACAAACACACACCGACACAAAGTGGCAACAACTAATCCATTTAATCGATAAACCATTTAAACTGACAGCCGTCCACGCTGAGGGAGTAACAAATGCAATTTTCAAAACATATGTAAGTTCTTTCTACTTCTCTTTCATTCACTTGCTTTCTCTTTCTGTTTGAGGCACACAATCTCTGACAGTCGCTGGCAATATTTCTCAGCGCTTTTTTATAGAATTAAATGTGAAAAACAAATAACGAAAAATACTTCAAAACCAAAAATGCGTTTAAAATAAAGTGATAAGAGGTTTTATTCCTGTGATTTCTGTATATGAATTATGAATATGTTAATGACTTGTAAACAAGATTTTAATGAAAATTACTTACAAAATAACGTTAAATAAGAAACACATTTAATTTCTAACAAGGCTTTAAGCTGTCTTAAAGCATTGACAAATCAAACAAATAAGAGCAGAGTATTATTGTTGACACAAACGTGAGGCAAGTATGTGTCGAAATCAGACGCAGCAAAGAACTCTTAACATATGCTTGGCAAAAGCTAAGAAATACTCAAGATAGATAAACACACACACACACACACAGCACACACACACACACTAACACACACAACTCGAGGGTGCCGCGAGAAAGCAAGAAAGAATGATGAAGAAAGAAATTCCAATTTATTTTGTACTCAAGTTAATTATGACATACGAACATTAACACAGATTTCACAAAGGATATGGGAATGTGAATTGTGGGACTAATCAGGAAGAGGGTGACTGAGGGGAGGGGTGTGTTTTGCGGTGCTGTCAAAAAAACTAAAGTGAAGTGTATTTTTTTTTTGTGTGTGCGAAAACATCTGGTGCCCGTCGGCATTAAGTCAGAGTGAAATTGAAAATAAAACAAGGAACGCTTTTCATTTCTGTATGTGCGCCTTGAAGTATGCTGCTTAAAATATGCACTGTAATACAGGATAAACAGAGAAGCAAAGAGAGAGCGAGAGAGGGAGAGGGGGAAGTACAGACACCCCTACTGTACATGTGTCATAATCAACGTAAAAGACGTTAAGTTTAAACTAAGCAGACGCCAATTTGAGCTTCGTTGTTATTGTTGTTGTAGCCTTTTGTCTGTTGTTGCCCCCGAGTCGATTTGTGCAGCGTTTTGGAAAATCTTTGACAAAAATAACATTTAGCCCCGACATTCGCTTTTGCTCCTTTTTATCCACATCGATTTATTGAGCACATAAACAAGCGGAATAAAGCTGCAACTTGAGTTGGGTTTGACTTTTTTTATGGTGAGGATATACAAGGTTTTAAATGGGAAGCGATAGCTAAAATGTTTTGTAAGCTTCAATTAAGTATATATTTTTAGGTATAGAATAGCTTTTGAGAATCTTTTCAGAATAGTTTTATGATAATATTCCAAACTAAAGCGTTTATTTTGTTATTCAGATTTTTTTTCTCTTCCCCTTTTAATGTGAATCATGTCGCAGACAAAACACACGCCCACACATAGGAATATTTCACACACTGAAAAATATTCCCATAAATTCTAGACATTTTCCAGTGTGTTTGTTTATCACTTTGCTCTTGTTGACCGCTGGCTTAGGCAGCCAGCCATTGGGAAATGCAAATAATGTGATTATGTCACAGAACAGATCAACGAACATCGCATAATACTATATACATCTATTTAAAACTAAATGCCGCGTGTCTCTCTTCAGTTTTGTATTCTTGATATTTCTAAATATTTTCGTTTGCAATTATGATTCCCAAACGCCGCGCGGCCTGTCAAAACTAAATGCATGGAAATTTATTTGGGCATCACAATTTGTTTGCACAGAAAAAAAAAAAAAGGAAAGAAAAGAAACAACGAAATAATAAATAATCATAATGCGGATGACAAAAACAGCAGAGCAGTGGCAAAGTAGAGAAGCAACAGAAGCCACACAAATAACTTGCGGCTGTCTACGGGGCGTATGTGTAATAAAAATTTGTTGGCACAGATGCTCTTAACGAAACCGCTAACGAACAGCCGCAATGATAATGATAATGTTAATGATAATAAGCATGTTAGAGGAAGAATAATATCGCAGAAAGGAAAACCAACCACAACAATAAGCCTGCGGGGGATGGGAGGGGAGTGGGGTGAGGGGGAAACTGAACAGCATCCTGACCTTTTGTAACAATGCCCTGTGGGTGTGTCTCTCTTTCTCTCTCTCTCTCCACCCTTTCCTTACGCGCTAGCCATTGGAATTAATTTTATCGCCAGCATGCAACAGGTGTGTATGAGTGTGTGCGGGTGTCCAGGTGTGTGTGTGTGTGTGTGTGTGAGTGAGTGTGTGTGTGGCCATGAGAAAACAAACGACAAACGCCCTTCAACAAGAGCAGCAACAGTTCAGGCAAAAGAACATTGTAACATAACATGAACCGACTTGTACGCGGCAAGCACACACACGCAACAACAACAACAACAACAACTACAACTAAACACAACAACAGCAAGAACAATATGGATGACCTGTGAAATGACAAAAACAAGAATGTCATTGAGTAAGCATCTCCTGTGTGCTGCTAAGAAAATATATATATTGTATTCAACATGTTGATGCTACAATATTAAGTGAAAAAAATAACATGTTGCAACAAAATAGTAGTTGCTCTTGAAGTGTAAGCGAATGTTAAGGATGTCAAGACGACTTAAAGCAGACTTAAAGAGCATTTGACTTTTAAGCTGGGACTTGAAACCAAATAAGTATGCTTTAAAAAATATTGAATTCCCCATTTAGAAGTCCGACTTTTAGTTGCTCTTAAATAAATAGCTGGCAGGACAACAGGTGAACAGGTGTCACAGGCTCTTCACACACACTCACACACACACATATACACACATGGCAAGAACACTCTGTTAGCCAAAAGCTATTTGGCATGGGAAGACCACAGACCAGATATCGGGCGGCACTTATCGGCTTTTGTCTGGTTTATCTGCGGCAGCAACAATGATAAAAAAAAATATATATATATATCACCCCACGCAACGTATAAGTATGTGTGTGTTGCTGATAACTTAAGTTGCCTGGAATCGGGCACAGCTGTCAACGATGTGCAACGATGTGTGTAAACGTTGTTGTTGTCTCTGTCGTTGTGTATTGTGTGTGGCAGCTGCCGCTTCAATGAGCTGCTGTTGCTGCTCCTAACTTCGATAGGTGGGCTGATTAACCAATATTTATACATACGTGTGTGTGGCCAAATATTTGAGTTGGCATCAAATTTATGTTAATAGACCGCCAACCAATTTTGTCGATTTTTGTTTTCACATAAATGTGAACCGAAAAAAAAACCCTAAACGCACCATGTGGCGCCATAAAGCCAACGAAATATGTCTCCCACATGTGAAAGTCTATTGAAAGACAAGCTTCCAAGTCTACCCCCCTCTCTCCTGGGGCCAATCAAGTCGAGTCGTTGCTTTGTCGGGCAATTAGATGCTTCCCTCAGCTGACCATTGTTGTTGTTGTTGTTGTTGTTGCTTAGGCCTGTGGCATGATTTGAATGCAAACGAGACAGCAGCTGCTGTTGGCGTCTCCATCTGCAACAGTTTCATGCACGAGTGAATAGGACAGTTGCTGGACCCCGTCCCTTTTGTTATACCCTAGCAAAAGGACATTCTAATTTGTCAGTCAAAAAGTTGTCTCTAAGTCTATTAATTGTATGTTCTAATCGAATTCGTTTTACAAACTATCTGTAGCAAGATCACTTCCAGATCATGTTTTGTG
This sequence comes from Scaptomyza hsui, assembly GCA_018152825.1. NCBI lineage: Eukaryota > Metazoa > Arthropoda > Insecta > Diptera > Drosophilidae > Scaptomyza > Scaptomyza hsui. The sequence goes on from JAECXO010000002.1 coordinate 11,798,839, forward strand.
TTAACAGTTGTGAGGGCATATAAAATTCGACTTACCCAAGATCCTCTCCCGCCTCAATTGCGATGCATCGCTGAACATTTGGTACATGGCAAATCAAGCGTTAAGTCACCAGATGACAATGCCTTGAGAGTATCAAGAAACCCTTTTTTTTGTGCTTGTCTGCTTATCGTTCAAGACCCAAGTTCTTCATTCTTTTGGGTCGCCATGTTTAAAGGGTTCTTTCTATTGTATTTTGTGTTTTGTATAAAGCATACGCAGCGTGTGACGCTCATAAAGTTTTTGTGCATTATTTACCTACTTACGGGTCCTTTGTGTGCTTTAGCTAAGCTAAGCAACTTGTCCCTCCCTCTGAAAAGCGCCACCAGCTGGCAGAAAGTCAAGGCAAATAATGCGCGTTCTCTTAATTATTTACGTTTTAATCATTCCAAAATAAAAAACGTTAATTGCTACAAAACGTTGCAGGAAACAGCAACAAAAGAAGCAGTTAAAGAGCAAGCAAGCGTCTTGACTTTCAATTGCGTTTCTGGGAAAACTTCTTGAAAAAGTTTCAGAAGCAGCCAAAAGGTGAACTGTTTATACACATTAAGTCAGTTTAAAATATGGCCAAGTTATAGGTGTAAGGAATCTTCTTACTTTACTTAGCTGCAGGAAAGAACAACTGTACCTACCAATCTAAATGCAACCTCCAATGGCGCGCTTAGCTGACAGCTCGTTAAAATGTTTGCCAGCGACAGATTCAGATTCAGTGGGCAGCATCTTGCAACTGATGTGGCACGCCCCAAATTGCACTTCGTTGAAAGAGGAACAACAAACAACAGCCAACAGCTGACAGCTAGCTGACTTTGAAACGTAATTCGATTATGCAAAACTAGAGAGAGAGAGTAGGTCAGAAAAGAAGTGGGAGGAGGAGAGAGAGAGGGGCACATAATGATGCATGTCTTAGTAAAGCTGCGAGCCTAAACAGATTACAAATATGTTTTGATTGCCATAAATGATGAAGACTTGATGGCTATCATCATCATCATCATTATTATGTAAAATGTCTCTCCATAAATTCAATTTGCTTAAGGCCTTAAGGGAAATTGGCTTAAAGCAAGCTTAGAAATGCGATTCGTTTTCTAATAGCAATTAGTGTCAATTAAACTGCAGAACTCTCTTCTCTCTCTCTCCCCTCACCTTTTACAGTTGCAACATCGTTTGCCACTTGTGGCACTTCAGATCGACGCGCAGCTCGCTTATTTACAACATTAATTGTGAAATGTTTTTTAGAGTGTAACGAGAAAGTTGCGTTTCGTCGGCCACGCAATGCGGATGATGCAAGAAAAATCCGAGCACATGGGCAAAAGAAAGCAAAACATATCCAAAGAAACTGAAATGTGTATTTTTAGAACATTGAAATACGTGATTAAACAATCGGACACACTTAAGCACTCTCGCAACCACATGATATGAGAAAAAAAAACACAAACAAATCAGCTGGTGTGTATTATTAATACTCAAGAGTTCAGACAACAGCATGAAAAGTCGATTTGCCAAACGAAAGAGTTAGTGACGCAATCCAAATGTGTGTGTGTTTTTGTGTAAAGACCATGAATAATTGGAGTTGTGCTTTATTGGAAAAGAATGTCGTTAAGAAACAGTATGAGGAAATTCTTTGAACAAACTTGAGCTTAGAAAGTTGTAATGGTATAAAGGAAAACATAAAAATTTAGTTTGTAGAAGTAATAAAACCACAGGCATCCAAAGATAAAAAAGAAACTCATGAAGGTAATATTTTATAATGATTCTTTTCGGAAAAGTTAAAAATTTCTTTAAGAAAGATTGGAAATAGTTCCTAAAGTTGTGTTACTTTTAATTGTGTGAGCGATATAAAAAAAATTTGAAATAGATGTGTAATCGAAATTATCGTTGAATAAATACACATGTCAATAGCATGTTAAAATACTGAATATTTGTTAATTACTGCAAAGTTCACTTGACTTCGAGTCTGCATAATTACAATTAATTAAATTATTAGAAATTGCTTTCAGCACTGTATGTAAAAAGTTTTTGGTGTTGTTCACTTAATTAACGAAGTTTGTAATTATGTAAAAGATAATTTATTGATTTGCCTGCTGCATAACCAGCACAAATGGCACATTAACTAGCCAGTATCGAAACAATTTTCACCCTCACCTCCCCCTTTTCTGGATGCGTGATTTTCCACGCCAAAACGTTCGGACTGTGTGTGACCCAGTTTCGTGGGACTTGTGAAAGGCGAAACAGGTTTAAAAATAAAATGCGAGCGGTGGGAAGGGGAGGGTGGACGCAAGTGTTTAATAGCGAAAAAGTGAAATGAAAAATCACACAGCAAATTATGTTGCATGTTGTTACACACATAGAAATTTCACATTATTTTTCAGTTTTCACATGCGTTGTTTATTTTTAAAAACGAATCTGGCCAAGCAAGATAAAATTATAAATAGTTTATGCGCTTTCACGCTTTTATATTTTCTGTTGTTGTTGTTTATTTGCAGCGCACCGCAAAAACTCAGTTATGCACACAAGAGTGCAACCACAACAACAACCACATAGCTTTATCTAGAAATTGAAGCACCAGAAGCACCCAAAAAAAAAACAAAAACAAAATGGTCGACGACATTTCACCCATGCATCATCGGATGCAGAAAAAGACGCGCAGCGCCTCGATATGTGCGACAGGCGCCAGCATCGAAACCGTTATCCACAATATGCCCTCGGGCAGTGCCACGCCCGAGGGCGGGACTCCAGGCTATAGACGTCGTCGTCCCGCCACCCGATCCCAAAGTGCACGCATCACTTCAGGCGCCAGATCGGTAAGTAACAAGAAACCACGACACCATTAATTAGCTGATCAATTAGTTAGCTGCTTAGCAAATTAAATGCTTGCTTGCTTCATTAAGCTTTCACATTTTAGTAGCGAGAACTGTAATAAAGATTGCTCGACACACTTTTCACTTTATGACCAACTAAAAATACTTGTAAAAAGATATTCTAGCTACTTCTTGTATATGAGATTTTATCACGCGATTCTCTCTAGTCTCTTCTCTTCGTGTGCTATAAAAGCTGCTTGCTGTTGGCCGTAATTGCTTTATAAATAACTGCACAGCTTGGGTTAAAGTGAAATTTGATATACACCCTGCTGCAAAGGAAGTTCACCGAAAAAATGTTGTTGTTGCTTGCAACTGAAAAGTGCTGCAGGGGCAGGCAGCAGTTCAGTGGACTCGATTTTCGTGCAATTCGGATTTGTGTGTTTGTAGTTAGTGGCGTGCCACACAGCGTGTCATTAACATGCAAATATTTCTGTGTTTATTTGTAAATAGCAGCGGAAACACTTCAGTTCATGGTGCAACATGGAAAGTAGGACCCATTAGAGACGGACTGAGTGCATAGATCATTTGTTGGACAAAATCACGATCGCGTCCAGGCGTTCTACCAGATGAACAATCTCGCAGCGTTGCCAGACGCGCGTTTAACATATTCATGCGGTACTCATGCTCCACATCAGTATTCACATCAGCATCGGAAGCAATTGAATCGTCTCTTGTTTTTGTCATCCTGGAAATGCGACGACGACAGCGATTAGTCCGGGCACGCTTTTGCGCATCCTTAACCTTATCGATGGCCAGGACCTCAGTGTTTGCTCGGGTATTCGAGCATGGCTGGGTAGGACGCAGGTTGTGGCAGTAGCTGAGATTGTGCAACAAGTACTCCTCGAACTCCTCGCAGTTCTGTATCATCTTCGTGTAGCTCACCAGCGCATCCATATCACCCGGATCCAGCAGACGTGAACCACAATCCAGCTTCAGATAATGACTGTAGAAGTAGTTGAACAACTCCTCGACCAGTGTCAAAAAGAACTGGATGGGCTTGTGGAAGGCATCGCCCACTATAAACGGAGTCTCCTCATTCATGTCCAGCTTTTGGAACTCGCGTCGAAAGGCTTGCAGATGCAAGCGTATGCCACTAACGCCGCGACTAATGGCCAGATTGGAGCCCACTATGATTTGATAGTGCAACTGATACTTGGTATTTATCAGATCATCGGCATCCACTCTGCACGGCTGCGGTTCTCTACAAAATACTCCAGCCTTGTTGCAGAACTCATGCGTCAGCGGATATAGCTTCTCGGCAGCCATGCGCTGCAGCTCCAGTTCCTTGAGCCATTCCTTGAAGTACACCCTATACGCCTCGTCCAGCAACAGCAAGTTCTCCAGCACACTAAGCTCCACGCCCTCATGGTGATGATGTACTTTGCTCAACACTGGACCCAGTGGAGCTCTCCCCAGCAGCGAATAGCTGCTTGGAGTCATGCGACATGCGGTTATGCGACGCTCCGTCATTCTAACGATTTAAATTTGAGAGTTTTTCTATCAAAATGTTTGAAGTATGTAGCAAGTTTCTGTGGCACAGCTTATGTGATTATTATTTCGAGGCTTAAACACAAAAGTAGCTAGCTGTGATTTCTTTTCAACTTCAAACAGGCTAAAAATAAATGCACCTAAAATTAAAAATACTTCAAAAAATTCTTCTGCTTTTTGTGCTTTAAATAGATTACCTTTTGAATGTATATAAACAGGTTTTTTTTCTTCATAAGCACAACTTATTTTATCAGATAAAAAGTTTACAAAAACTAAATGTAAACAAGTGCTGAACTTAATTAAAAATATCATTCAGTTATTGACAGTTTAAAGAGTTAGCTGCATATTAACTTCTTTAATAAAGAACAGCTATTCAAAACCGTTATCGAATTCTATAGTTTTTAATAATAAAAAACTTTTTCTTTGTTAGCAGCTTTTGCGTTGATATCATTTTGCAATATTATTAATCGATTTGGCGCCAAATGTTCGCAGCAAAGCTTAGCTCTTTTATAGCGAAATCGGAACAGTGCCCAAGGGAAGTGTTACTATCAATGTGTGTGTGTGTGTGTGTGTTTTGGCCAAGAGGCAGGACAACAGTTTGACAGTTTGCCGCAGGCAGACAGGAGAAAGAAGAGGCATTGAGTTGCATGTCAAAACAGAACCTGATACGGCAGCCAAACTCGTGCCGCAAGCTCTCACAATCTAGTAAAGCGTGCCACGCGCCATTTAAGATCCTTGCATATTGTTGCCCAAATGGGGGGGACACTTTTGTGTCATTTAAGCTGCGTCCTCCTAAACCCTCCCCCCCACAATGACTCCTGTTATCAGCTCCATCTGCATTTTGATTGAGCGACTGTGTGTGCGAGTGTGTGTGTGTGTGTGTGTGTTTGGGAGTGCGAATTGAATTATATCCTGGGGCTAAATTCAATTTAGGATGCGTTGTCGCACAAAGGCAACATCACGTGTATCAAATGTGTTAAAGGACGCGGCACACACACGGCGTATACTTGATGCCACGCACTAAGCTAAATAAAATATACAGTAAGCTGCTTGATAATCAGAAAAACAATATGTAATTTTTAATATTACAAAATAAATTGCTTAAGGGGCGAAATATTTTTCGGCTTAATCAACAGTTGCAAAAATAAGCCGAAAACATTCTGCTGAAAGTTAAAAAATGCTGAAATGCTTGAAATTGTTTTAAAACATTTTTGCAAAAGGTAAAAATGCCACGCAGTTATTTAAAATTGTTGAAAACTCACGCTTTTAAAATTAACACAAATTCTCCCAAGGAAGGGAACATTTTGTTGTAAATTCCTTAGCATACTTTTCTGCGAGTGCAGCGAGTGTCGTTGTCCTTGTGTGTCCTGCTGCTGTGTCCTGCCATCATTATTACACAGAAATTGTGCAGCAGACTTAAAGCTAAAAATGTCAATGATGCGCGCTGCAAATGGCAAATTTACGACAATGTGGCAAAGAACTTTTTCTGTCTTTTCACTCCTCGAAAAAAGTACACACATGCCACACACTGGGGGCGGCACTGTCTTATGGGAGTGGCGTACATCACCATAGTGAAAATGAGTTTTTTATTTTTGTTTCTTACTTGTGCGTAACTTTTAGCTAACACGATATCATAATAAGTACACAGAAGAAGTTTAATGAGGATGTGGAATGGGTGAATAGATAAGATAGGATGCGTAGAAGGGAAGGATGTGAGGGGGAGAGACAGCAATGACATCCTACGACTCGTTCAAAGAGTGGCAAAACAGGATAAGTAGTACTACATAAGCAAAAGAATAAAGGAATGCAAAATTGCAACAAAGAAAACACATTTCAAGAATAATAACACAGAAAAAACAAGTAAAGTAGCATGTAGAAAAGAGTACAAAGAACTTTTATTTAAAAATTTAAGATGAGTCTTGCCAAGAATTTATTTCAATATCACATGTCTTAAAACAGTCAAGCTTAACAATATAGTTCAACCACATGTAAGCTCACAGATTAGAAATGAAAATACGCATTTAAGTGTCTCAATATTTGTGCACCATATGAGAGCCGCAAACGAAATATATATTAACAGCCAGGCGCACTGACAGAGTAAAAGGCAATGCCCCAGGGACTAATTGGGAATTAAGCAGATATAAATTGAAGACAAGCTAAAAGGACACGAACCGCACTAAGACGATGACGTAGAAGAAGATGGCGATGGAGACGACAGTTGGCCCGGATCAAACGCACAAAAGCCGGATGTAATTAATTTTGCGCCAGCAAGTTGAACTAAGTGAAGACATGCTGCATCCGGCAATGACACCCAAAGAGAGAAAAAAAATACATAACCTAACCTATATAAGGATATGTACTATATATGAGACCACATGCAACAATATTTGATTAAGTCCGAAAAAAAAACCCGCAAAATATGGCACAAGAGCAGCAATTACGGGTCACGCGAGCTGCCGCTGAGCTCCGTTGAGTTGTTTGCAGCTACGGGGGGTGCCATAAAAAAAGGGGGAGGGTGGTCTCACCACAAAATAAACAGACAGAACCTTGGCTAATGGCCGTAGCCAACCACCCTCACACTCACTCGCACTTGGTCAACACTCAGCGTGGCCCAAATCCGCCAGACACTTGACGGCTGATGGCAGCAGCACGTAAGCAACGCTTCCGGCCAGCTCAGCTCTCAGCTGGTGTGTGTGAAAGCCACAAAGTGAGCGTCGGGGAGCTGGCTAACAAAGTTCTCATACGTCGTTGCTTAAAGTTTTTTTCACACCAAATGAAGCGGAACAGGTGCAAATAAAGAGTGAGAGACTGATAAATAAGTTTTCGTTACGTTGTCAACACTGTCTGAAAAGGATTTAGATGCTCACACTTTGGACATGCGTTTAAAAACAAAAGCAACACTGATTGCCATTTGAGTGGCATTAAAAAAACAAACAAACAAAAAACTAACTGATTTACTTGACGGAAAAGGCAACCCTGAAAGTATGCACTGCTTTTGTACTTAAGCTTTAAACATTTATCTGGCGATAAGAGCTGAAGAAAAGAACTTTGAACATTTATAAATATCTGTGTTTCTGTTGTCTATATGTATGTAAATCAATACACATGTAGGTTCATATATCAGACCTGAGAGTATCTCATAGAGAACCCTTTTTTTCTCAAGCACCCTTATTTGATAACCTTGACATTTCAACACCCAACTTGTAACTGTGCTTTTTTTCTTTCTGCTTCTGTGAGCTAATCAGCCTGAAACGTCGCCTGAATGCTGTGCCAAGTTTGCATCAGTGCTTCTTCGGTTGCAAACAAATGCAACTTGATTTGTGTTTGACATTTTGCAATTTAATTTCTTAGTCTGCAACTGAGCATAAATCAAAGTCTTATAGCCTTGTGTGTCCTTTGGCTTGCAGCTCTTGATTGATGATTCCACTGGTGATGTTCTTACGACCAGATTAAGTATACGCCACTTGGCCTTAAGCTAAGCCATTACAACATGCATTCGGACCATTTCTCTCTAGTACCTCTGTCTATCTGTCTTTATTGCAGGTACGTCGCCGCACACAGGCACAACAGCAGCAGCAGCAACAACAAACGTTGCAGGACACACGCTCCTATTGCAACAGTGAGCCGCGTCTGAGCGAAACGGAGACGCCACCGCAGCGACGCAAGCTCTCACAGCGTCACAGGCCGCAGCAACACGGTGAGTGTAAGCTCTTTTTAATGAGCCTCGAGGCAATCAACAAAAAGAACAAATTAGCCACATTTAATGACAGCTTAAGCTTGTTTTGGCCAAATTGAGCACAGCAGGCGGCCCAACTAAAAGTTGTCAATAAACATTATGACAACAGTATATTAATAAAGATCAACTCTCTATCATTTAAAGTTTTATCGTATCTATTAATTTTATAAGTATCTATCAGCAATGATAGATTTTCGTATAAAGTTGATTTAATTAACACTTTTAGTCCTGTTGAAGCGTTGAACTTAACCATTGACCCACTTTTTGTACGGCGCACAGTAATTCAAAATAAAAAACACTGAAGGTACTTAAAGTAACTACACACCCTTTTCCGCCCTTTGTCACCCCCATATGCCCCAACCCTTAATTTCCTGAAAATCTGTGTCAGGCAGGCAAACAACAAAAGCAACAAATCGAAAAAAAAAACGCCTACAAAGGGGGAAAAAACTTGACATTTACGGCCAATGAAAAAAAAAAATAAAAATGAGAGCTGTCAACATGATTGAATTCACGAATAATATATACCCTATCCGATAAGATAATTAAATGGGTGACGTAAGTAGCTGTCAAAGAAGTGTGTAGATTAAAACGTAATCGACCATCATAATCAACTAATAGTATAAGCATTTAGTTAACTTTATAAGCAATCAATAACTTTCAATAAATCTCTTTAACAGCTCCAAGTTGAGCTTTGTTGAGTTTGTCGAACAATTTTGCAACTCAAACTTTTAGCTCAATAGTTTGTTTATGCTACAAAATAGTTTTGCCTCTGACTGCTGCAATGAAAACTAAATGAAATAGTTTGGAAATATATTATGACAGCATAAGAAGAATTGAATAAGTTATGAATTCAACAGAATTTAAATATGCTGACTTAAAGTTCTTTATAATCAAGACTTAACTGAACCGAAATACTTTTATTGTAACACAAATTTATATTTTATTCTGCTTCACATGAAAAATGTGCAACGAGTGGAAAACGTTGATTGCAAATGCAATTGAAATAAGAGAGAGATTAATTTAATTTCATACATTTTGCAGGGCATAGAAAATCGAACGCCTTTCTGGACGTGCCCACAATGAACATGCATCACCTGAGAGTGAACGATGACGACGAGGATGTGGATCGCCTGCGCACATTCAGTGCATCCAAAGGAGGTAAGTAAGGCAGAGCAAAAGAGAAAGTGAGGAATGAGATGAAGGGTGGGGATATAAATAACAGGTACAAAAGGCTTCTTAGCCGCATTTATTAATTTCAAAATTGAAAATCAACAAAAGCGCCTCAAGGGAGTAGATGGAAGGGATTAGATTTTATAATGGGAACACACACACACACACACATGCAGCTGAGGTATTATGTACAGGAAGGAGTCTGACAGCTGTTTCTGGCCATTTGGCATGAAATTTTTGTCTGAAGAGGAACTTATGGAACTTGTGGAAATCTCAAAAGGTTGCTGCTCTCTGCTTGCGGCAAAAGGATATCAGTGTCCTTTTAGTGCCACTTAAGATAGGCGCACACACACACCAAATACGTTCATATTGTAGTCGTATGTAGTTACAACTAAATGACATTCATATATATTTGTGTCACGTTATTGTTAAACATACGCAACGTGGGACAAATGAAACCTAAACCCAAACGACAACTTTGGCCTGAGAGTGTGTATGCGTGTCTTTGCATGCATAAATGCATGTAGACTTTAAGTACGTGTTTAAGCTTAACAGCCACACACACCCTGACACACACACACACTTAGCTAGTCTTGACACCAAGTTCTTTGTTTTTGGCCCTAACCGAGGGTTTAATGCATTTTCTAAGTAGAAGGCAGCTTTGGGGTAGAGTTTCATATTTTTAAGTGTTGGTTTTAGTTTCTGATGTCTGTTTTTGTTGGGAAATATATTTGTGTATGTGAATTTCGTTATCCTAACTGACTGATTGACTGACTGCTATCAACGCACAGTCCAAAAAGTAAGAGATCTAATTTATTTGCGAAACTATTCTGTAAAGATCATAAGTTACTATTATGTTTGAATATCTCTAAAAATTACCTGTAAGCTTGTTAGTTTTGAGATCAAAGATTACTAAGCCTTTCATATACACAAGAAAGGGTATTCAAGTACCGCTAGCAAACTCAAATTGACACTTTGTAACTGACTGCGACTGTCGCCTGCTCTTTACATATGTACATACTTCGAATACATACATGCATGAATTTGAGTTGAGTACGTTAAATCGTTCAGACTGTAGACTGTTGCAGGGCGGGGTGGGGAATATCTTTCAAATGGCATATGAAACGCGCTGCTGCATATTAAAATTCAATGAAGTTCCAGCGTTTACTCAGCTAAATTGCTTTCAAATACAAGTAAATGTGTCTACATGTGTGCACAAGTAGTTAACTCTAAAGCTGTGTGCATGTGTGTGTGTAAGTGTGTGTTGTGTGGCATCCTTGCGGTTATGTTGGGTGAGTCATGCGCACAAAATTTAATTAAACTTAATACGCAGTCGATTTAAGTCGAGTCGAGTCGTCAAAGCGTAAACCAAGCAAAATCCCATCAATTATGTTTACAGTTTGAATTTAAACAAAAAAAAGTATCTGCAAAATTGAGGAATACAAAAAAAGAAAGAAACTCAGGAAAATAAATTGTATAAATGTGTGTGCGTGTGAAAGGGGCAGGCAAAGTGATTAATTGAAATTTGCTGGCGTGCGTTGGCCGTCATGAAAATTGAAATGAAAAGCAGCCCCAAAGCGATCACAACACGTATGTGGGAGTGTGCGTGTGTGGGAGTGTGTGTAATTATTGCTGCGCCTGAGATTGAAATGGGGTGTAAATACTGTACGCAGGTTGCATGCAACACAGTGCCTCGTTATGTTGACGCCTCGCAGTGTGTAAATTGAATTATAACTGAATGCTCGGACAACGCACAATTCGCCCACAATATGACTATGGACGTTTAAGAGGGGGGATGTGTGGGTGTGTGTGTGGGTGTGTGTATGTCCAAATCGACACAAACAAGTTAGATGAGTCTGTAGCTGGCCTTGCAGCTGGCACAACTCAATTGGCTTCATCTCAACCAAATTGGTCTATTTATAAACATTATAGCTATGAAAACCACAAGTCGACTCATTTAATAGCCTAAACTTTGTTCGTAGGGTATTCAAAATAGACAATTCTCTGAGTCTGATACTTACACATATGATATATCATATATCTATGGCTAGCTTTATAGCTAGTCTTCGTTTAACAAACACAAACATTATTTTCTACATTTTATCTTTCTGTATATACACTGCAGACTATAATTACAAGATATAAATAGCAGAAATGCCACAAAACAATTGAAATTTTCTTAGCCAGTTCCAGACCTTGAAAGCGTGCAATTCCCAAAAACAATCCATGTGCAAAATCTCGTGCAACACTCGTCGAACTCTAAATCAATCGGCAAATAAATACAAAAATTTATTTTCCTAAGCAGTTATTCATTATTAAAAAATTCTCAAAAACAATGCGAAAAATGCTAAAAATAATAATTCAAAGACACATCAAACAGACAAAGAAAAATGCAAAACAAATGTTGCGTTGATTGAGCTGAAAGAAAGACTAAAGAAAATAGAAAGCAATTTTTGTTTATGTTGCGGCGTTATGAGTTAGCCAGAATTCGACTACTTTCGCAGAGTTCATCTAGCTTAATGCTAAACATAAACTTGGCCATAAACTTGGTAGGAACAAACACACACAACACTTTATGATTTGCTTTTTGGCCAAATGGGCAAGCTAAAATTAAACATTCGGCATTTGTGCAAATATTTATTGTAACGAAACAAAACAAAAATCACAAAGAAAACAATTGTTTCAAAGCAAAAATTTTATTGCTAGCCGTTTTCACCTTTTTTCTGCTTCACCTCCCCTGCAACAGCAAACAAAAATTCAACTGAGAATTATTTCAAAATTGCAATTGTGAATTTCTATAAATTGCCACCCAGCCAGGCGCTTTATGGCTTTCCAATGATGACGGCCGCACACACAACCAACACCCACACCACCCCCATCACACCCCTCTGTAAGCCTGAAACATTTGTAGATGTTTATGGCTATTTTCGCAATTAATTCAATTTACACAATTAATGACCGCAGCGTTTGATGGCGTACAAAATCTCTGATGAATTTCAAAAAAGAACGCCAGGCATTGCCGAAAATGCAATAAACCAGACCACAAATCTATCTTATGACATTTAAATGTTTACAAATACGAAATATAAAAATAATGTAAACACAAATCACATTTTTCGTTGTAAGCACATAATTAAGTTTAAGCCATTTGTATTTGTAAAAGGTTGTTTGCATTTTACCTTTTTGTTTAAATATACAGAAAATAAACCTAGAAAATCTATTAAAATGAATGTAGAGTGCTTTAATTTAGATTGCTTAAACTGCAACCACACAAAATAATCATTATTGAATATAGTATTTAACATTTAAGCTTCACAATTTTGGTTTTTGTGGCTGTACAATTGAAATATACAATTAGAATTGCAAAAACTGCCTACCTCAATGTGCTTGGCGAAAAATTTATAGGTAAGCCTTTAGAATACATTTTTAGCTAGTGAATTTTTAAATTTAAAAGCCAGCAACCAATCTTCCTGTTTGCTGCCGATTTGGCAGCTGCACAAAAACAAAAACCAACTAGACCACGAAAATAAAGAAAGAAAGGGCTGCAAAAAGCTGCCAGCATGTTTGCCATACTAAAACCAGCCACAAACAGTAGGATAATTGTGGAAGGGGAAGGGATAAAGGATAGACAGCTGAAACAAAAGATAGATTAAGCATTGTTTTGTTGCTTTCTGTTTGTGTGTGTGTGTGTGCTATGTGTGTGAGCTGCATTTTGTATCCTGCGGCTGCTGGCAACTGCAATTTTTTGCCAGGCGCAACGTGGCGTATGAGCAACACATGGCGCCTGATTGCCCATACGCCGCGTTGGCTCCAACGACCTAAAAACACATAGTCTGCGTTGCATTCCAAATTTTTATACACTGTTAATGAGATCTCAAGAGTATATAGGTTAAGGGCTACGTGAAAAGAGATCCTAAATTATAGAACAGAGCATATTCTAGTCAACTACTGATTTGTAACTAATAGTGTACCTGCCCAAAAAATGTTGTTGCAGGCATCATCAATCGCGGCGACTCGTTTCGCAGGCGTCGCTCGAGGAGCAACAGTCTGGCACCTGTGAGTCCCATGCATCCTCGCAACGCGATGGCCGCCTTAAATGGCGGTGGCGGCGGGGGCAGTAGTCTGGGTCTGGGCGGCAACTACAATCACGGTGGCAGCAGCAATGGCTTCAATGACAACTCGGGCCAGGACAACCATCAGCCGGTGGAGTTCTATCGCGTCGAGATGCTCGGCTCCCAGGGTGTGGGCAAACAGGCGTTAGTCTCACAGTTTCGCACCTCGGATTGCATCAATGCGTACGATGGGCCAGGTAAGAGTGCTCCCTCCTGCTGTCACATATAGTTAAAAAGACTAATCACTTGACTGTTAACCCCTGCAGAGTGCGATGAGGCTGAGCAGAACGTTTCAATTATTTTAAATGGCACCGAGTCGGAGCTAAAGTTTCTTACGGGCAATCCGGAGAGCAAGGTAAGACACAAGACACAAAAGCACAAATGATCCATTTGTCAACGTGTACGAGGAATAAACATACACAGGGGTGAGATAATGTAGATACAGTGGGAGAAAAACAGGACTATCGAAGTAAACGTAAATTTCTTACATAAGTTTTTACCCTTAGCAAAGTTTCAAACCAAAAATATTCATATAGCTTAGAATTATTGTAAAAATTCTTACATTTTCTCAGTGCATGCCCAACATTAGTACCTTTTTGTCCTTTAGGGCAGCTTCTGCCGCATTTGTGTCCTCAGTTCTGTATGCGCCGCGAGTAAACAAGCGACTATTTGTTTGTTGTTTGTTTGTGTCTTGCGTAATTGTTGTTGAATATTTCATGATTAAGTTTGGGGCTGCCCGCAACTAACAAGACAAGTGATGAGATTTGTCTTATTTGAAACTGAATTAATTGCAAATGTAAAACGAAAGTGCAACTTAAAGTGTGCAAAAGTTTTGGCCACTAATTAAGCCACACAATTTTGGTCTGCACAAAAGCGAATCTTAGAATGAGTCGAAATATTAAAACCCGCAGCAAACAATGGCGAAAGAACATTACCAAAAACTGCCAGTTGCACAAAGTGTGGAAGGAGCGGAAAGAGGAAAGGTTGCCACTATAAGTTTGGATGCTGTTGTGGCATGCAACCAGCTGTTACATTGCCTGCATACCGAAGTACCGTTAATTACGAGTGGAAGTCTCTGTTGCCCTGAAATAAGGGCCAACGGGCTGCTTCTTTATGCCAGCTGTCTTCAGGTATTCTAAGTAACAACGCTAAGCTTCTCAGGTGCATAAAAAGAAGAAGAAAAAAACTAAAAACAAAAATAAAGTTATGAGTATGCGCAATAACTGACTTTGATATACCTGCACTAAGTTTTTGTGGGTTGTGAATAGTTCAAAGATTATGGAAATATCTTAGTAATGAAACAAAAGGTCAACTTGCTAAGTTTTAAATAACATTACAACCTTTTATGAAGCATAAATTGTAATATATTTCATAATTAAATCTGTTGTGAATAGCAACGCAAATGAAAACAAAACAATTAAAAAGTTTACAACACAATTAAATCAAGCCAAAGAGAATAAGAGGCTTGTTGTTTTCGGTTTGTACTTGAAAAATAATTTTAATTGAATGCAAAGCAAATATGTTAGTTGCAGGTAACAACAGTATAACAGTAAAAGCTTTAACATATTTATGATATTTCTAACGAAACTGCAATATTTCAAAACCGTTTTGTACACAAATCTTGTAAATTGAGCAGATCATTCAAAACTGTTATGACATGTTCACAGAAGATGATAGATGGACAGCAATATGCAATTATGAAATACATACATACATAGAAGAGCTTCTTCTAGCCAATACACGAGCGTCGGTTTTAAGCGGGGGAGTGTAAGGGCGACGTATGAAAACACACACACAAAAATGGCAAAGACCAACAAATGCTGAGCAAATTTTTGCAATAAATACAATAAGAACAACAATAACAAGCATAGCGGCGATAAACATGCAATCGAAATGCCAAATTGCTGGCCAAATGCCAAATGACCAGCAAGAAGCCCAACGGAAAAAGGGGAAAGCGGTCAACAAGGGGGCAGCTATGACGGCGTATGTATACGCTATACGGTGGCAGAGAAGGGTATCCCGAGGCGTGTGTATATATGTATGTATAAGGGAACGACGCGAGACTTTGGCGCACAAACAATAATGGCGACGATTAAGGCGACAGAGAAAGCGAACCAGGAACCGGGTGAACGGAGGGGGAAAGGGAATCGCTTGCAGCGCTGACAAACAAAAGGGAAATGTGGCAACAATTTATCCCCAATGCTGGACAGAGTGACAAAGAAAGCGCAGCGTATTAAAGCATTGCGTTCAGCTGGCAAAAGTTGAAAGTTGAAAGAACAAATAATCAACAGCAACGGAAAAATTGTTGGCTAAACTTTTAAGGTGAATGCACACAAGCGTGCCGTGTCAATCATAAACACCTATGCCACACACACACACACACACACACACACACACATACTCGAACACATTCTGTGTCAGATACACTTGCAGACGTAACGTGCGATGTTGGCAATCGTAAATTCCTGCCAAAATGCCGGATGTGCCTGGCGTTGCTTTATGGCTGCCTTCTAACCAACCAGAGTAACAACAAATAATAACGTGGCCAAAAGCTGCAAAAATGCAGAGTCACTTCCGTCACAACCCACTTGCAACGCCTGTCTGTGGCGCCTCAAAGAATATGTGTGAACAATGTACATAAGAATAAGCAGTTGAACTGGCTTAAATTTGGCTTAAACTGAGAGTTTAGCAACTGTAGACTTTTCGGTGTAGTATTTGTAGTTATCAATAAGTATCAGTCAGGTTGATAGAAGTATCAGTAACAATTATAACATTTTTAAAGCTTGTGTCTTTTTAAAGATTTTACTGCCCAGTCTTCACTTTAAAATGTATTTCAACTAAATAAAAAGAAACTCAACAATATGGCTGTGGTCTAAATTTCTGAAAATACTTAAACTTTAAACAAGCTCGTAAAAGTATAGTAAAAAAAAGTTTTCAAGCACTTGGTTGTCCCAAACTTGACTTTTTGTTGCACTTAAGAGCGCACCACAAAGCTATCAAAAATGCACAACAACAGTTAATTTGGACGCCATGAAAAACAGCAACAGAGAAAACCAGCTGCATTTAGAGTAACATTGTTAATATCATTAAAAGTCGGACTGTAAACTCTTTTTTTTGGACACAGAAAGCAATACAGCTGCAACATTGTTGCCTCGATATGGTTCCAAGTGGCAATCATTTTTAATTTTAACGAGCATTTAAGCAAAGCAAAGGCTCTGTGTGGCAGGTGGCACTTATTGGCATTGCATGCTGCTATGCCATTAGGCAAAAAACTTTAAAGTTTAAACTGAAAATACGAGCCGCTTAAAACATTTAAGAGTTGGCAAACTTGTTGAATTAATGGGAAACTTTTCTTTTCGTTAGGAGGAACTGGAGCAGGCGGATGCATTTCTGGTCGTCTACTCCTGCATTGACAAGGAGTCATTTACGCGAGCCAAACAAATCTTATCGCGTTTGCAGGACATGGACCTGCTGCGTCATCGACCCACCATTTTGGTGGCCAACAAAATTGATTTGGCCAGATCACGCGCCGTCTCTGCGCAGGGTAAGTTAATGCCCCTTGAACAAACTGCAATGCGTGACTTTTGACCATCATTTTGTCCCAATTTGTAGATGGCAAGTGTGTGGCATGCACCTTTGGCGCCAAGTTCATTGAGGTATCCGTGGGCATTAACCATAACTGTGATGAGCTCCTCGCTGGCACTTTGACCCAGATACGTCTGAAGAAGGATCACAATCTATTGCAGGTGGGTTTTTTACTTATTAAACTGAATGTTTCTATTTAGATTTGGTGGTAGACCTACTGCAAAAACATAGATGTTACGAGCGTCCAGTTCCAGTTAGTTGATGTTGGTTGTTTAAAGGGTTCAACTTTCTGCATTCTTCTATGACATCATTTGCTATCGCTCTTTCTGTCTTTTTCTCTCGCTTTTCATACTGTTTTCTTCATTTTTATATGTACCATTTTCTTTATGTGTGTAATCGCTTTCGCAGCTAAATCCGAAAAAGTCTAAAGACAAAACTAAATTTAAAGATAACAAAGACAAGCACGTAGAGACTGTAGAAACTGATAAATGTCTGAAACTGACTGATCTTAAGGCCGACGATGCGGTAGTGGTAAGTAATACCAGTCACAAAGCTAAGACAAATTCAACTATATACAACCCTTGTTTCAAACCCTTTAAATGTGTATATTGTTTACCCCTAACTTGCATGCTTCAGAAAAAAGTCTCCCAAATAATTGTTTTCCTGGTAAAAATATATGTATATCTTAAAACTTGTATTTATGCCCTGTTCTTTGCCAAGTTGAAAAACTTCTGTGCTCTCCTGCCAAGTCACGCAGAAATGCATATTCCACATAGTTTTCCCATTTTGTAGGGTTGCCAAAAAACCAAAATGTGTCAAATAAACAAAAATTATTCACAGTTTTATGTTAACGTTTGCTGTTTCCCCATACTTAATATTGCTGTTTTCACCCAGTTTGCACTAACCCAACCAATCCAACCAACGTTTAACGAGCTATATATATGAAGTTCTCCATCCTTGCTGCAATTTGAGAGAATATCTGTTAAAATATGCAATCGCTTTCAGGGTCCCAGGGACGGCAGCTCACCGGCGCATTGGTATAAGAGTAGGAGTGTGATGTTGGCCAGCATGAAGGCGCGACAGATGCTCACCTGGATACTGGGCAAGGAGGACTCCAAGTTCAAGCACTGCGAAAACTTGCAGGTGCTTTAAGTATAAGATGTCAAAAGCAAGCTCAAAGAAAAACACCAAAAACATAATACTTAAAGTTATACAAGAATATATAAATATAGTAAATGTAATTGTAATCGTAATTCTATGTTCAAAACAGTATGTGTATATTTCCTTAACCCGCAAAACAGAACCAAAACAACAAATAATAATACAAAACCTAACCTTAAAACGTAAACAGGTTTCGATGTTTCGATAACCGATAACACAGTAGCGAGCGCCTGTTTGTGTTAGCAGAAATGTCCAAAAATTTGCATTATTAAAGCCTGATAATCAAAAATTAAATCAAATTTAATCAAAAAAAAAGAAGAAATCAAATTAAGGGAACCAAGCAAATGCAACAAATACTATACCTAAAGAGGAAAACTATGAATACTAATTTAGGTGTCTAAAAACTTTTCTAAGCTTTGAGCAAAAGTCAACTTTCATATTTTTTCCATAAACTGTTTAGCAGAGATTTAACTATTTACAAAATCCGCAAGTTGCCCTATATATATACCATATATGAATGTAACGAGTTTTTTTTATATAAGATTTATATGTGTAGTATTTGAAAGTGTAGAAAACTCTAAGAAAATCCAAAGAAATTTTTAGCAGGACTTAAGATTTAATCAGAGAAGTTAGTTAGAAACTGAACTTTATTTAGGAACTGTCAGTAATGTTTAGTAATAGTTTCCAATACAATTTAAATGAGATTTGTGTGTGTGTGTTTAAATTCTTGGTGTCTTCCGTATAATTTTATGTATATACTATTCAAATGAATATTGAAATGCATTGCAATGTAAGGAATTTGAGTGTCATCCACAGCGAAAAGCGCAATGTGGATTAAAGCACAAACAATAATATACAAATATGTAAATTAGAAACTATCCATTTAGAATTGAGTATATGTATGAATGTATCTAAGCCTAATCACATGTGGATATTTTCAAAAACAAAAGCTCTACCATATAATATGTGTAAAAACTTGAATAAACTATGTATTTAAATGTTAAATAATCAATTTAAAGAGTGTTTAACTATTTCACTTTAGATATAAACTTTTACTTCGCTAACTTTACAGGCTAAGATTTTGGTATAAAACGCAAAAACAATGTGATAATGATGTAAGTTAATGAAGCTGATGAGTTGCGTAAACTAAACTTAACTAAACTAAGTTCATTTGCAAGTTTGCAAAGTTTTCAGCCAAACTGTTGTTGCTGTGGATTCTTCACCTGTCTGGCAACTTCGGCGCGATAACGGAACAGTGGCCGAAATACATTAATCTCAGCCAGCTCCATATCATCAGCAGCTGTATCCTCATATTCAAACTGCTCCACGGCACGGCGCAATCTGCTTAATGTCTGTTCAAATTTGTAGAGTTGCTCAAACTGTTGATGTTCCGGCACTGGATACTCTATAATTGCTTCAGTCTCTGCTGTCAGTCTTTGGCTCTGGGGATGTGCACAAATCAATTTTAAAGCAAGAAAGCACGCGAGTAGTTGCCAAATTTGCTAAAGATAAAATATAAAAAACTTATTAGAGCTTATTTAATAAATATTTACTTGTCTTACTCACCTTCATTGTCTTTTTTTTTTGTTGTTGTTGTAGGTGTAAGGTTTTAAGTTTAACAATGCGAGATTATTCTTTTTAATAATTGTTAGCTGCTTGACTGTGATATTATTAATGTGTCTCTAGCAATACTCAACATTGCGTTTTATACAATTGAGAAATTGTTTTGCAGAGGTGCAGCTAGCTTTAATTAACACCTTGCTTGGTTCTAATTGCTCATACTGTTTTTCACATGTAAAAACTATTGCATTTTTTTCTACAAAATTAGCAAGTCTCTAGTGCTATAGTACAGTTGAGAAATCAGAGCATTTTCAACTGTTGTCGAGTCATGTGAACTATATTGTACTTTACCAATTTTAATTTTTGTCACAGCAAACATAGCTGACTAATTGTTGTTACAGCGTTTTGTGTTATTATTTTAGCCGGTCGCGTGTCCGCTTCGTAATTAGCGCATGATCTTAACAGGTAGTGGGAACTATTGTTACTAAGCTGTCAAATCAAATAAGTGAAAATACGACGTTAATAACTCAATAAATCAATATACGTGGTTACTTAAATTGCTTAACAAAAAACCATTTGAACTTGAAATTTAACTACGAGCGGGAAATGTGATTATGGATTTTTAAATAAATATAAGCCAAACTTTCACATGGTTGTGTGAAATATATTTTGGTTTTACTGTTTCAGCATATTCGCTCAGATGTAATTTGAGCGCGGCGCCAAACATTATTTTTAATCTGCTCCTCACCGATCACTTAATCGAGAAATCACCGCAGACTATCGTTATCGATGCTAACAGCTGAGCTCATTTGGCTCATTAACAGTTCCATTTTGAGTACAACAGCATACTCAACAGTCTATTTTGCAGATACTCACTCAGTTTTGTGAGTCTCTCGATTGAACAAATTGCGAACGATTCGATACAACTCTAGATGTGCTACGCTCTTGTGTTTATTTGTTTAATGCTCGTTTAACGGTACAGTAAATAATAATAAAAGTAATTGATTTGAACAGTCAGCGTGCAAGCGTTGCCTTAAAGACGTTAACAGTTTGCCGACACACATGCAAAAATAGCAGCTAAATGTCAACGTCTAACAACAAACAAAGACATTTTTATCATTAAACAAACAACTACATACGTTGCAGTTTCATATATCTTCTTTTATGCCAGCGCAACAAAAGTTGTATTTAATAATTTGTGATACCGAATATCGCTGCCGGGTGATTCAGTTTATTTGGACACTTTGTTTTGCTGCGGAGCTCGACTGACAACATATGTTCGTTTGTGTATCGTATGTGTGTTGTGTGTGTATATGAGGGTTCTGTTTGTATGCGCGAAAAACTTGCATATGTATTTGTGCTGAAAAAAATATCTAAGATAAGGGCAAACGAATTTCTTCAATCGCAACTTCGTAGGAAACAAATTACCAGATAGCCTTCACTCCGCAACTAACCGCAAGCGGGGTAGCCCACTGCTGCGGGGTATCTTTTGCCTTTGCCGCATCAGCACAACAGTCAGCGCTACCTGTTGATGTACACGCAAAATTACCTGCGTTTTGTGTTTGTTTTTTTTTTTTATTTTTACAGCGCAACGTTGGAATTAAGTAGCTAGACAACCTGCCTCGCCTTGTCGCTTTGTGCCAGTAGATGAGACCGCCAGCGTCGAGAACGCGCAAAATGAGTAACAACTACAATGATATACCCATTGGTATACGAGTCCTGCAGAGCCTCTCGCGGCACTGTCCTCGTTTCCATGCACGAAAGGAACTATGGTATGAAGTTTTGACCTAAATAAAAATAAAACCTCAAAATGATGTATCTATAATGTGTCTTTTTACTTTTCTGCAGCTACAAAATGTCCATATTTCTGCTCACATTCCTTGCCTACGCCTGCTATCACATGTCGCGCAAACCAATCTCTGTGGTCAAATCCGTGCTCCATGGCAATTGCTCAAATACGTTAGGAACGCTGCACGAGGCAGCCGATTGTGGCTATGCGCCCTTTGGTAAGTTGCTTTGGTAGCGCATTCAAACAGAAAGTAGCTAACAAACCAATCTTACAGATGGCCCCGATTCAAAGACGCTCTTCGGCATGTTGGACTCTGCGTTTCTCTTCTCCTATGCCATTGCCATGTTCATGTCCGGTTTCATAGCGGAGCGCGTCTCGCTGCGCTATTTTCTGTCCATTGGCATGATCATGACGGGCATCTTCACCTATTTGTTTGGTCTGGCACGCACCTCCAATATACACAGCCTGACGTATTTCATCTTTGTGCAAATCTTTGCTGGCATATTCCAGACCACTGGCTGGCCAGGCGTCGTTACGCTGGTGGGTCGCTGGTTTGGCAAGGAGAAGCGTGGTCTAATCTTTGGCATTTGGAACAGTCATACATCGATTGGCAATATTCTGGGCACTCTCATAGCAGCACACTATGTAGAAACGGATTGGGCATTATCCTTTGTGGTGCCTGGCATTATAATTGGTGCTGTGGGATTTTTGCTCTTTCTCTTTCTGGTCGATCAACCGGAGATTGTGGGCTGTTATCCTCAGCATGCCGCAGCACAGGAGCGTCGCGTTGCCAATGAATCCGATGCAGATAACGATGATGATGAGGAACAGGCACGCCACAGCGAAGCCGTGAGTATTTCTACTCATTTTATATCAAATCCAGCTCGCTTTTTGATCTCTTAAATTAAACACGAATCAATCAAAATTTGGCGTACGCTCGCGCAGTTATATGGTCATTCCGGTTATGCTGATCACCAAACCGTAAGTGCTATGCATCCAAACGTTCCGTTGTTACTTTTCCCCACGTGTGTCGTACGCTTTTGTGTTTTTGGTGCGCTTTAGTAGCATATACTACCTATAGTTATCTGTATGTTATTGCTTTCTACTCTTTGTTAATTGATTATACTTTACTGCAGGATCAAGTCAGCTATCGACCAGCGCCTACGGAACGCACACCCATACTGTCACGTCAGGCATCCAGGGAACGTCCTGCAGCTGGGCGACCCATCAGCCTGGTAGATGCACTCCACATACCCGGCGTTGTGGAGTTCTCACTCTGCCTGTTCTTCACCAAGCTGGTTAGCTACACTTTTATGTACTGGCTGCCGCTATACATACAGTCTTCCAGTGAGTAAAACACATCTATCTTACACAATATTTTATACTTAATAATCGCTTTTGTTTACAGGCACCTTGGGACCAACGCTGTCCGCTGATCTCTCCACGCTTTTCGATGTTGGCGGCATTTTGGGCGCTATTGCCGCTGGCTATGTATCTGATCTGACTGGCATGTCGGCCACAGTTTGCACAGTGATGTTGTTTTTTGCATCGCCTATTGTAAGTTTTAATCTTGTTTGCTCAAGTCAGATGTTTATTAACTTTCTGTTCGTTTTATAGTTGTTAATGTATCAACAATATGGCGCATTGTCGGTATCAATTAGCATACTGCTGCTCATCTTTGTGGGCATCTTTGTGAATGGACCGTACGCGTTAATCACCACCTCGGTGAGTGCGGAACTCGGCCAGCACAGCTCGCTGGAGGGCAACTCGAATGCGCTGGCCACTGTTACCGCTATTATCGATGGCACGGGATCCATAGGAGCGGCAGTGGGTCCGCTGTTAGCTGGTTTCATCTCCAGTCACAGTTGGCAGAATGTCTTCTACATGCTCATCGTGGCAGATATTATTGCAATGGTGCTGCTCATGCGTCTGGTGATCAAGGAGTGCTCCACGCTGCGCCGCTCTACGACCCGCATACGCATTGAATAGCAGCAGGCCCTTTAATTTGTGTTTAACTGAATTTAAATATCATAATGTAAATAGTGCATGACAACTGCCCCCATCTGAGTGTGTTTTGTGCATGTGCATTAGCTATTTTAATGTTACACTATTTCTATAAGTGCATATCAGTTGTTTTAACCTATATGATTAGTTAAATCGTAACTCGGTTTTTATATAGCTATAAATACTTAATGTGTATCGCACTAGGAAACCCAAATCTATATACCATAATTATTGTATGTATTCATATATATATATATCAACATATTTTTTATACCATTGTGTGTGTATATCAGAGTCTCCTCGTTTTAAGTGCCGAAACCTATATAGTCTAGAAATATTATATGTATAGCATATTTACACTGCTTTGTAAATACAGATTTTGTACACTTTTGGTACCAATAAACTACAAACAGCATTGTTAATATATAAAATTCTAATTAAATACGTTTATTAATATCGCTTTTTTTTTTACTAAAAACCCATCGTAGGGATATTACACTTTTAACTTGCTTAACATAAGCCTCAGGATTGCGTACAATTCTATGCTTATTTTATAACTAGAGTCCACCTATAGATATGGCGCTGAAATGGCGAAAGCTAACAACTTATCACAACATATGCAATGAATTCAAATCTAAATCAAGACAACCATAAATAATTTTAAAAACTTCTACAAACGTTGCACGCAACGCCTCACAATCTTGGCCTTGTGCTGGCACAGCAGCCGCAGCAGAAAGATGATAAGCAGCAGGCTAACTCCATAGCCCACATAGAGAACGGCGCGCTTGCGACGCCTCCAACGCTGATAATCGTTCCAGGATACATAGCGATTCCGGAACTGTGGCGGCAGCTCGAATTTACTGCGGCGCGGAAAGAACGACAGATAGAAAGTCCTCGAGCAGATGACGCACCAGCTCGTTATCCTCGCTACGCTTCGCATCCAGATTGTCGTTGATGCAGTTGAACTTGCGCGGATTACGACGCATGCGATCCAAAGCCTCCACAACCTCCGTGAGGTTCGAGGTAAGCATCATGAAGTTGCTGTGCGAGGCGCGCTTGGGACTCACATGGAAGCGATACTTGGGACGCACACCAAAGTTGGCGCTCAAAGCCTCAGCGAGCAATGGACAACGATAGACGAGCTCCCTGGTGATTGTTGGCTGCAAGGAAAATAGATTAATAAAAGATGTAGGCAATTGTTAAGAAAGGAGCATGTACCAAATTAGAGTCCTCGTAGCGTTCGTACACCAAGGTGGAGTGAACAATTTTATTGAGGCTGTCATAGTGTTGCATGCCACGCGTACAATTCTGAACAACCTCTTCGAAGTAACGCATTGCCGACCAGTCTAACGGAGGGGGATAAATGCGTGTTAGACAGGTGCGCACCTCACGATCCGACCAGGTGCCCGAGCCATCCGTATCGAACTCATCAAAGATCTGCTCCACGCCCATATTCTTCATTTCACTCATCAGAAACGAATAGTAGGCAAAGGCAAATTGCAGATCGGTGGCTGCACGGAAGCGCTGATGGGCTGTCTGGAGCACCTGTTGCTGGAAGCGTTGCTGCATATCGTCCACAATGTCGCGCTCGATAAGGAAGCCCACGTGGGCCAGCACATGGCGTGCCTTAAAGCCGTAGACGCGATTTAGCAGCATATTGGTGGCGATTAGTGAGTGCGAGTAAATATCTGTGGAGGATTTGAAGTCCTCCTTGTGCAGCAGCTGGCTGGAGCTGGTGCTGCTACTTAGTGCGCCGCTGGCATCCAGCTCGGGATTAAGAGATTTCAGTTTGTCCTTGTTGAAGCGCTCCACAATGCGTCGCAGCTCCTGCAGCGTGGATACATTTTTATGCCTCATCAGCTCCTTGAAGTTGGCAGAGCTGCTCTTAAACAACTTCTGCAGTCCCATGTTAGGGAACTTGTGAACGGGCACGTGGCCTACTGGAAATGGAGGCGGTGCGGCCGGCTGATCTGCCACCTCATGCAGTTCCTCGTGCAGCTCGGGTGGACCACTTTCGCTGCAGTCGCCGCCATCGTACTGGCAGGCGTCTATGTTGCAATGGCGATCACAGGCACCATCGCCAATATACGTCCAGGGGCAGTCGAGGGCACAGTCTGGCACCATCCAGGCCTGATAAACGCGCACACCTTCCGCCTCCGTATACAAATCCTCCGGATAAAGCGGAGAGCCCAAAAAGATATCGTCATTGAGATAGAGAAAACGTTTGGAAAGGTTTGGTATGCGATGCAGAAATGTCTCAATCGCTGCGCTCGAAAATGTGGGCAGTTGCTGTGGATCGGGTGCGAGAAGCTCGTGCGGCACAACCGTCACCCGCTCATAATTCAGATCCAACCAGCTGGGTAACTGGCCATTGGTAACGATGTACACATGTCGTATCCAGTTGGCATGCTTCTCCAGCGAGCGCAGTGAATACTTGAGCTCGTTTTTGTCGTCGAAACGGGATGGATCATAGCTGGGATCATAGCGGCGAATGGACTCGATGAAATCCGGATCTGATCCGTTCACCCACGTATAAACTGCATCGATGGGCGCACAGCGTTTATCTCTATTGTAGTTACTCCCCGGGTCATTGGTCGTCGTCGACAGCAGCTGTTGTCCGACCAGCCAGATAATTATAGCGAGAGCTCCAAATATCGCCAACAATGCTAACTTTCGGCGTGACTGCATCTTAAGCCGGTAGATTTTTTCAATTGTACGCCGCATCCGCCGATGCCAGCGGCGTCGCAGACGCATTGCGTATTCTTTTATAGCTCTACATTTCTACACATTCTGTGTATCATGATCGTAGTGCACAAAAAACGACCCGAATTCACAAAAAACAATAAGAGATTGATTTTGACTTGGCCAATAATTAGTGATGGTCTGATTTGCTTATGAAAAGATTGTAGCCTGATAAATGCATGATGCAGCAACTATCGATATAAATTGCTTGATTCAAAAATTAGCGTGCAAAAAGTGCACCATTCAAAATGCAAAGTTCATAATGATAACGAAATAGTCTTAAGCAGTATTAATTTTTTTACACAACATCAAGAGATTTTATATATTTTTCAAAAAACCGCCAAGGTGCATTGCTTCTTCTTTCAAGGGTGACCAACGGATGATTAGCTCGCTGTGACTGTCATAAATTATCGACTTATCGCATTCGCTATCGGTCAGCTGGTAAACCATCACATGACCCGTCATATGAAAACTTTTTCACTCTGACAGCGCAAATCGACATCGGGCCGTGCAAATCGAAAACTTTTTACACATTTTTCGTTTGTAGTTTTTGTTAATTTTTGGTTGGTTTACCTTAACACTTGTGTTCTATTATGTTCAATTGTTGATTTTACTTTTGTTTCGTTTTGGTTTGATTAATGTAGTGCGTCCACAAAGCGACCCAATCAACGAAATGTTGTGGAAATCGCTGATTGCGTTGTGCGTCATTGGAGTCGCCTTGGCGGAGCAGACGCCCGTTTTCCTATGGGGCGCCAACAGGTGGGTCTTTCTACTATTACGTACAACAAGTTGCAGCTTAATAACGTGTGTACTTCTATTAGCCCAACGAAACCATCGCTCCGCACAGTGCCGCAAGCAGAGTTTCAAGAGCAGTTGGCGACGTTGCTGAAAGATCACATGGTTGTGGCCTTCGAGGAAAATGGTGTAAGTACTATAAACCCATGTGTTAATCGCTCGCAAGCCAACTTGCATTGCATAAGCTGGTGATTTTAAAGTTTTACAAAATTACGCACAATATTAAAAATGTAAAATTTTCCTAATATTTTTTCTTCAGCTCAGCAGCAAAGACTTTTTGTGCTCAAATGATGAAACACAGTCGTGCTACGCCCAGCTGCAGAGTGTTAGCCCCAAGACCTACTACACCAGCGTTGAGAACCCCACCGAGGCACTGCGTGCTGCTGCCCTGAAACGTGAGCACAACAGCGTTGATGCCACTGGAAAGCTGTCGAGTCCCGTCAAGTGCGAAGTCGGCACAGCGCACTTTGTGTCATTCGAGGAGGCCGCCGAGACACGTGCTGCCACTCTGCAGTCACATGGTAAGCAATTGACCACACCTTAGTCACTGCCACTCTTGACTAGTATCTTTCATTCCATTTCTAATATACAACAGACTCGGCTATTGCTGCTATCAGCAAGCAGTTGGACTGCAAGGTTGCTTATCTGTACATGGCTGCCCCACATACTGCACCCACTGTGCAGCGTCGCGTGCGTCGTTGGACTGCATCGGATCAGGGCTTCGAAAGATTCCCCTCAGGCAACCAGTTTCAGATTGCCTTTACGAAGGTTATGTACAATGCTGATATCGTTACGGTCACCGGCATATCCATTGTCAATGGAACCTCCCCTTCCAAGTTCAGTGTCACACTGGCCGCGACCTCGGGCAAGGCAATCACCTTTGACATCAGCTATAGCAGCGTCGATGGTTACTTTACGTTAGGAAATGCTGCGTATGGCGGTCAGCCTCTTCGCACACCCGGTGTGAATGCACCTACATCATTCTCCTATGCCTGCGGCAATGCCACCTGGTATTCGCCAACCGTTAATGGTGTTACCAACAAGCTGTCGTTTAACTCGCTCCAGCTGCAGGCACCATTCAATCCTAGTACCAAGGAAGACTTCGCCTTTGGTGATTCCTGGGATTGTGTTGGCTTCGTAACGCCTGGCATTCTGATGGGTCTGTTTGTCATTGTTATTCTGCTGGTGATTGTCTTCCTCGGCCTGTGCTGGATGATGGATATCAAGACAATGGATCGCTTCGATGATCCCAAGGGCAAGACTATTACGATCAATGCCAGCGCTGATTAAGCATTGCATTAATTCACTGTTTTCTCTTTTTAATTTTCTGCATCGTTCAATGCACATTATTTCAATATTCATTCCTTACCTTCAGCCTATACATAATATGGTAATCAATACAAATACTTACGAAAAATATTGTTAACTACAACCAAACAAAGAAAAAAAAAAATCAAAAAATTAGGAAATTAGTGCTCACAATTTATAAGTCATAAATTTGTACAATTTAAGCCCACAAAGGTGAAGTTGCAAAGGGGCAGGTACGCTCAGCATCAAATTCCAACACTTTATACACGTCTTTCCTGCCCCTTTTGCCCTCACCTTTGCGGCCGTTAAATTGCTTAATAATATGTTACATTTTTGCGATTGCTTGCAACGACTTTTTGAGCTGCTATGCCGCTGCATTTTCTGACAATTGTATGCAGTATTTTGTTTAAGTTAAAGTTGTAAAAACGAAGAAATGCACAAAACTACTTATTAAAGGCGCACAGCTACTGTGTCTATTTGTGTGTGTGTAGAAATGTGTGTGTTTATATGCAATTGTTTAATTTTAAGTGTTTTTTATTTGTCAGTATGCGAACATTTGTAATTTATGCCCATGTATGATAATATATCAAATATGTACAACCCACTGGTTTCGAAACATGTTTATTCAAAACCCGAGCTCCCAAATAAAGTTTTTCAATTGTTTTACAAACATACCAAAACAACAACAACAACAAACACTATGTATATCGTATCGACTTAATTGAATTCCCACTCTTGCCAGCACGGCCAAAAACTCATAAATACAAATCAAAAGTTTTATGAAAATTTATTGAGTTGCCACTTGCCGCATGCCACATACTACATGTGCCTGCACATACTATCTGCTGTGGCTGCCTCTACATCACATAAGGATTAAAGATACATATATATAACTTGTGTCTACTATATAGTAATTTGTGCGTGTGTGTGTGTGTGTGTTGCTGGCTGATTGTTTGCAAAAACTTTCAAGTCGAAAATAGTTTTACAGAAACACTTCACGCTTGGCTTCTTCCCCATTGAGCGTTCCTTCATTCTTTCTGACCTGCAGCCTTTCATTAAGTTGTTTAGCCGGATGCTCCAGAAGCATTGTTTATGACATTTTAATCTCTTGTTTATCCGCTTGACTTTACGCCCAGTGTCAGCAAAGTGCCCACCCACACACTGGTCAAGGTTTCCGCTTCTGTCGTCTCTGCTAGACTGTTAGATGATCTGGAACTGACTTCTTCTAATAGTTTAGTCAAACTTGATATCTAAGCTATGGAAAAACTCAATGTACCGTACTATTTAATATTTATTCTTGCAACTCCTTTAAACTAGCACAACTTGCCAAGCTTGATGGCTATATCGCTTTAGAAAAAGTTGCGTTTTGCCCCACTGATATATAAATTTGCATAAAGTTTGCATACCCTACATCTGCTGGGTATAATAAAGCGTTAGCGTCGTCTGTGTGCAACGGAAGCTTAAAAGTATGCTACATCTGCGTCAGTTCACTTGCTGCCCGTCCGTCCGTCCGTCTGTCCACGCTAAAAGGATGCAGTTGAGTGCACCAAGCGACTGCCGCTTAGCAGTAGTTTTTCTTTCTCTCTCTCTCGTGTTTTTGTTGCCCTCGAAACAGGTCAGTGCGTCATGCACGCCAAATGAGCATATGAAGCCCGCACGCGTCACCCTCTCCGGGTTCATAAAACACTGGGAGTGGGGTTAGTTAGTTGGCTGGCCAAAAACTTGTGCCAGCAACTTGCGTTGCCAAACAAAAGTCGCCCCCCTTTGTCCCCTGCTCTTTAACAGCTGCCGGCTGTGCTTGGGCTATGAAAAACAGTAATTATGCATAAGTCAACACGCGGCGCAGCGTGGCGGCATTCGTAATGAACTCCACTCAAAGCCAAACGAGCACTTTACCCCCTACCCTCCACCTTCTCCTCCTTACACGCCCAATCCAGTTGCTTCATTACGCGCCAAGTTCAAAAGTTTTTGGCTGCCGAAAATGTCACCAACTGCAGAATCGCCAGCAAACAAACACAAAATAAAGCGAAAAAACACATAAATGAAGAAAACTTGCTTCAAAACTTTTGCAAATAGCCAAAGAGAAGCCAACTGGCAACTATGTACATATATATATATATGTATGTATGTATGTGTAGACAGTGCTTGCTCCAAAATTGGAACTTTTAGAAATTACAATCATCATCTGGATTAAATTTACATAATTTCATTTTAAATTTATATTTTTAGAATCGTTTGAAACATTTTCGTCAATTTTAAAGCTAATCTTTTAACCTAAATTGCTGTTAACTGAAGTACAAAAGATTTTGCATCAAAATAGGTACTCACCAAAAAATAACCGCAGCGTTCCAATTAGCGAGCGTGCACTGTTGCTGCTGTTTGCTGAATGCGTCGTAGAAGTTACCCGGGGTAACCAGTTGAAGCTGCTTGCCACAAATGCCCTGCTGTGCCGCAGCCGCAGGCTTGTAATAAACACAGCGTGGCAACAAATTGCAGCATTAGAAAAGAGGAACAGAGAGAGAGAGAGAGAGAGAGGGAGGGAGAGGGAAACTGCGTAGTGGAGTCAACAGTTTGGAACATGTGTTTTATTCGACTGTCGCTTAATGCAC
Organism: Scaptomyza hsui; assembly: GCA_018152825.1. Lineage (NCBI taxonomy): Eukaryota > Metazoa > Arthropoda > Insecta > Diptera > Drosophilidae > Scaptomyza > Scaptomyza hsui. The sequence continues at coordinate 11,829,789 of JAECXO010000002.1, forward strand.
CTAAATGCAGTTACCACCCAAAAAACACCAAAACTTTTTGCGAGCTGCAAATTGTCATTAAGTTGACCACATGCCCAAGTTGCATTCAAAGGGGGGTGAGGTAGGGTGTTAGGGTTAGGTGCAAGGGCAAATCATTAGCGCTGCCAAAGCTCAAGTTAAACAATGAAAATCGCCAGCAGGGCAGCAGCCTCAGTTAATGATGGAATTTCTCTCCATCTCTGTCTGTGTCTGTTATTCTATCTGTGTTTTTAGCCTAATCCACACAGAGGAGCACTGAGCACTGAGCACTGAGCTGAAGAGCTGAGCTGCTTATCTGCTCTCTAAGTGGTTGCGGCCGTCTATTGTGCATGGATGCGGGCCATGTTTAACTAATATACACTGGCACAGATAGAGTTCGAGTGGCACTAGGAGTGGATCTGGCCCTGGATGTGGTGGTGGATGTGGTTGTGTGGGTCTATGGCGTAGCCCTAATGAAGTCATTTGTGTCTAGGCAGCGCTGAAAGCTGCTTCCTGTGCGGATTGCAATGTTTGCGGGCAAACGTGCACGGTGGAAAAGTGTAGATATTTTAGTTTTAGTTGAAGAGAACTTAAGAGACGTTTAATGCTATCCTTTTCGAGTCAGGCTTTAAGTCTTTGAAACCAATATTAAAACTTTTCCACCTTTAAATACTTATGAATATTTGACTACATTTACTCATTTCCTTATCAATTATTTTCTTACTTTTCTAACCATTTTAACAATTTCTCAAGATGTTCAGGCAGTTTTATTCTTGTGCCTGTGTTAAAGTTTTATAATTGGGTTTATATTCAAAATGTATTTCTAAGTGAGATAGATTCTAAATACTAATTTAGGAGTTGACTTTATCAGATTTTGCAAAATTTACAATATACCAAAGCTGCCAAACCCTGCTCAAAAGGCTTGGTCGAAACCACTAAGCCAAAGGGCAAGTCTCTACCTCTCTCTATCTCTATCTCTATCTCTATCTCTCCCTGGATGCACATTGGTCAGCCCAGGCGGACATAAATTAATTAGTTGTCATTTTTAACAATTGAGCGTGACAAGGCACACACAAGGCACAACGGATATCATGTTCTGAGAGAGAGGAAGAGAGCAGACTCTGACAAATGATGTTGGCGCTGTGTGACGTGTGACAGATAAGTGCCGAAAAAGGTTTACAACTTTTGCCAAATGCCATTTATTATTGATGTCGTTTCCTCTTTGCCAGCAGCTAAATGTGTACAAATGAAAGTTGTTTCTGAGTTTCCAACTCCAGAACAATTAGGCGCATTACGTATACGACAGCGCAGCCAGATAACGTGACAAGCCACAAATCAACATGCATTTCACTCTGTACTCAGTTTTTGAAAATGCAGTTTTGTTTACTTCACCGCTGCATTTAATCTAAAATATAAATAAACAAGGGAAGAAGCTTTGCCGCAAGTAAATAGTACTTGCAGTATCATTTGCATAGGTTGCTTGGCAACTGAGTAAAATCTAAGGAAAATTGAATGCTTCAGGCAAGTGGAAAACAAATCCCAAGATTAGTATCTAAAGCTAAGCCAAGGCGTTGAATAGCCAACAGCAATGCGAGCCAATTAGTTGAATGGGGACTTAACTTCAACATAATAGGTTCTAAGCCAACAGAGAGAGAGAGAGAGGGGAGAGGGGAGAGAGAAAAGGAAGTTGCATATGAAAAGCTGCCAACTCTTGCGGGTTTCGGTTTGGTCAACCGCTGCCAGAGCTGCTTTGGGCCAAACTTAAATCAAATGCCAAGAAAGCCAAGTGCAGGGCTAATTGAAAGAAAAGGGGGAGGTGGAGACTGAGGAGCAGGTTTCAGTTGGCAAGTATTTGATATGGCATATTTGCCGTTAGAGTGCATTAAGCTAAGATGGCCAAAATTTATGGCAAGTAGGCCAAAAGCCAAATAAAAGAAAGCGAAAATGGCAAGTCAAAGAAAGTCAAAGCCAAAGCCGATTAGACGCTTAGCATGTAAGACAGCAAAAGGTAGGTAAAGAGAGAGGGAGTGGGAGAAGAGAGAGTAAGAGAGAAGCAAACATTGTCAAGCCAAATGTGCAAATAAATCGCAATTCAGCCTGTAAATACACACACATATATATACATATACCTACATATATTGACACACATGCGGGCACAGATCGAGTGCATTTTTATGTAAATATACCAAGTATCTCGCTATTTACATACACCACACACAAACACACACACACACTTTACATACATGTATGCATGAAAGCAAAGTGAAAATGCGTAAAAAGCCGACACCAAAACTGTTATTTGCATAGCCTCCTTTCTATTTTTTTTTTTGGGGTCCTGGCACTGTTTCGTCCTGGCACTGAATGCCATTTAAGGAGGAGAGCTCTTCTCTTTTTGCCTTTCGATTCCAAAGTTTGCTTGTTTTCGCTTTTCATTTTCTATTTACGGCTTGACAGACAAACACACAGAAAAAGAGAGATGAAGACATCATCGTCACGTTGCTGTTAAACCCAAAACCAGAAAACATGCTTGTAACTGTGGCTTGACTAGCTACATACCCCAACACACACAACCCCCCCTTTTACCACCCGATGCAGCTCGCTCAGCCATGTGTTATTGATTGAGATTGAGCCCAAACACGGCCTGAACTGATTGAAGCAAGGAGCGGGCGAAGGAACATGTGTTTGCAAATCATATATTCAATATTTTGTCGGCTACAGCAACAGACAGATAGCGTCTACACTGAGAGAAGAAGAGGTAGCAGATTTTCACAACATTTCTTTGAAACGTAAAGTTTAGTTTACAGTGTAAAGTACTCTTTGCCCCCTGCGTTGAACCCTGCTGCAGTTGTTGTACTTACATTTGATTGCATTTGCCCAACCCAAACTTGAACTTTGCTTGTTTGTTAGGGGTGGACCTTTCGCGCGTTTGTTTGCCAAAAATGTTGTTCCCCACCCTCCCCTTAAACTTTTGCAACTTAATCATTGTGCGAGGAGGAGAGGACTGGTTACAGTGTCGTCCAGGCCAGGCAGCCACGTGCCAGAGCCATCTGTTGTTGGGAACTGGCAACAGCTTGGGAACCTTCCTGCTTTTTGCACACACAATATTGTTGTTGTTTTTGGGGGTAAAGTTTTCACATTAAAAGCGTTTCATGCCAGCAAATTGTGAAATGAGTTTTTAGGCACACGCATTTTCTTACACTTTACACTGTTCAACGTCTTCTTCTTCCTCGTCTTGGTCTTGATTTTTATTCATTTTGCTAAAAGGTGGCAGTCAAAAAGGGAAAGTTGCAATGCATGGGGCGTGGCCTTTTAGCAAGTTTGCGCCCTGTTCCCATATTTTTTTTATTGAAATTGAAAACAAAACAATATTCTAAATAGCTGTCTGGCCAAACGCAACACAAAACTAACCACATTTCTGCTGGCTCCATTTGTTCGACATTTAGTTTTACAATTTTACAGCTTGCATGTTTGAATTGAACGGAATTCAAAGCCGTACAAGTGCTAGCCAAATTGTGCATAAATCTGACGAAAGCTTCTTATAAAAAACGTTGGCCAACTTTCTCTACCCAAAAATAAAATTTAAAAGCCCTTAAGTTGCGTATTCATCTTTAAAGTTGGTAAGAAGAAAAACATTCTAGGCAAGTTGCTCTATGAAAATCTTCTTAAGATTAATGTAGTTAAGGAGAGATATTTAACACTCATAGTAACCTCAAATATACCAAAGTAAATTAAAGCGTTCATATTTGGTACATTTTCGAGCAGCTTTAAGTAAACTCCTTTAAAGCGTCTTGTTTATCCGGAGCTAAGCTACTGCAGCATTTAGTTCTTGGATGTGAAAACTTTGAAGATGAGCATTTTGTATTTTGCTATAGAGCTGCAGATATTGCAGATATTTGTATAAATAGAGAAATAGCAGCAACAAAAGCAATCGCAGCTCAGCTGCCTTGTCAGCTTTGTATGAAGTTGTAGTTGGATTGTGCTATTATATGGCTCTTGCTGGTTGGTAAAGCTCGTACCATGTGCATTTTGTCGTCGTGTCTGCCACACACTTTTGTCGCATTTTCCACTTGCTTGCAAACAAACACAGCACACATATATACATACTTTAGCGAAGAGGTAAAAGAACCAACGCCATTGTCAATTTTTATATGAAAATGACCAAGCATCATATTGGTGTATCAGTGTGTAAGTGAGTGTGTGAAGAAGTGTTGAACAATATTGTTTGTAACTGTGACTGGGAACAAAGCTAAAATTTGTATGTTAAGAGTTATGAGTTTGATTAAAGTTCAGGTTTAAAAATTTCAAAATAGCTAAATATACTTCAAGAAGCAGCTCTTAAAACACTTAAGTGTTATATTTGCCTAATAAAACTCTTAAATAATTGTCACTGTTCCCATCAAGTAACAATATTTCTCAACTCTATTGCTCTGTATTGTTGCTGCTGTTGCTTTTGTGTTGCTGTTGCAGCCTGAGTTGATGCTTCTGCTGTTGCTGCTGCTGCTGCTTGTTCATGCTGCTCAATTCCAGTTAAGAGATAAAATTTTTATGACATCACTTTTCTTTTTCATTATTTATTTGACCGAACAACGTTGGATGCTGCTGCTCCCGTTGTTGCTGTTGCTGTTGCTGTTACCCCTGACAATCCGCTGCAAATGATGAGCAACGGCGCCTTGGGAGTTTATGAACTTTATGTTTATTGAAGCCATAAATTGGTAGTGCATATGGCTGTTGTTTGCTATGGCCACGCTCGCGTATACGTAACATATATTACATACACGTACATGTTGTCTAAAAATTGTTCATGACTTGATGATTTTTTCGCTCGATAGCCATTACATTATTAATAACGCTCTAGATAAGCTAAACAATATTTAGGCTGCAACAAATTGCAATTAGTTGGCCTTTGTGTGCACAAATTAAGCTTTTAAATTATGCGATCAGATTTTAAATTTCATGAAAAACTGCATAATTTATGGCAATATAAATACGTCAGGGTAAATAGTTCTATATATAAAGTTAAATGCTGCACTTATTTTGTAATAACTGCTACAAAGAGTTAAAGAATCAACGAATTGAGTAAACCTTTTTGGAAATTACACTTTAATAAACTATATTTAATTAAACAGTGCACTTTTAAAGCGCTTCTATACTTGCACTGTGCAAATTGAGACCTTGGCATTAGTTATTGACTTTTGGTCGTGCGTTTCTTCATTGCAGTATGGATTACCTAAATGCGTCACAAAAAATATAAAAATATAGTTTTTATCAAAGCTGTAAATATTTTGGCCGGAAAATACACAAATATCTGCAACAAATCACATATAAAATCAACAAAAACTTATTTAAGTCAAATAAAACTCGATTTCTGCGAATTTATGGCCATAAATCAAATGCATGTGAAAACTGCAAACAATGATTGCATCTGGCATAAGCTAAAAATAATAAAGGAAATATAAGCGATATAGAATTCATTAATATTTCCATGAAAAAAAGGTAACTTAATTTAAAACAATCAAAATGTCAATTTGGTTAACAGACTTTTAACATTGCAAGAAAAGTGAATAGAATCCACTTTAGACTTCTACAATTTAACAGTTTAAATTAAAGTTTTTAAATAATTTGTTATGAGAAGTGAAATTTAAATTAAAAATGAAACTGATTTGCAATTATACTTTCAGAAATACATTTGAAAAATATAAAATGAGCAGCTAGATAATCTGGCACAATTTAGGCTTCCTAATTAGTTTAAAATTGCAATTAGTTTGCATGTAAAAACAAAATTGCTCAAACTATGAATTTAAATTATACAATCAGATGTGAAAAACATGCAAGAGCCATATACATAAATATGACATGACTCAATCACTCAATTAGCAAATTGCAAAATGAAGCTGACAGCTTTAATAATTTTTACCTTATTTCTGTTAAAAGCCAAGTTAGCAAGGAGTTGGGTAAGCATCAGAAATGGTTAAGTAACAGCTGTTGCTTAAAGCTTATTTGATCCCAAAGGTGCAGCATGCCTTCTCTGCAAGAATTATGAGAGATTTAAGCCATTGGATGCAGAGGAAGAGAGGGTAAGTATAGATTTTTGAAATGTTTGAGCTGTAAATGGTTCACTCAATGGAACTGTACAAATACTTGATAACATGGATGCCTGGAATTATCAAATGTCTTTTGAATTTCAACATGTCAAACTATGCTACTCTCCGTACCCATGATGAACGTCTGCACAGCAACCATTTATGGGCAAACAATGTCCTTTGCCACAGGTATCTAACTATGTTAAGAACATGTTGATTAACAGCAATAACTGGCCGAATATAATGGCCATTGGTGGACTTAAAATCACAATGCGTTCTTATAGGAAGCGAAAAGTTGTAGGCGGCTTTAGATTATCCTTTGATGTGGAACGCAGGATTTTGAAAAATTAAATGATTTTCCATTGTTGCACATTAAATCACATAATTTGTCGTGTTTTCAAATCCAACAAATAACCATGCAATATATCAAGGCTTTTAAATCCATTTGTTATAAATGTGTATTTGTTGTTGGTGTTTTGGCAAATACTTGAAAATCTGCAAATTTCCGCAAATGGATCACATTAAAATACACTAAAAACCCATTAAATTCGAATAAAATCCCATTTTTGTGTGCATTTAATGTCATAAATCACAAAATTTCACAGCACATGCATTAGAGGACCGCACAAAAACACACACACACACACATACATGTGTGTATGAATACATACACATGAAGCTGGGGCTTAGTTGCTGCCGACAAAAGCCAAACAATGCGAATTGTGCGTTGTTTGTCGCCAGTTTTTCGAGCCTGTATCCAACAGCAGCAGCAGCAGCAGCATTGTGAACAAAATGTATCTGCTTAGGTTTGGTCCCGGCTTCCAATTTCTGACCCAAACTGGCTTCAATACCAGCACTCTTTTAGCCAAAATGGAGCATTTTAAGCCTATCTAATCGTTTAAAAATGTAAGGATTAAAAGCTAAATATTACTAAAATAATTTAAGTATAAGGTTTGTGATAAGTTTTGAATTAGTTAACACATTAAAAACAATTAAAGAAGGGTTTGTGAATTTGTTAAATTGCTGTTTGTGGAATTTTAGGATAACAGAGACTGTTAAAAATATTAAAGGATCAGTACTTGAAGCTGTTGGTAATTATCAACAACATGTTAAAAATGTTTAAGGATCGTTGCTGAGAGCTACAAGTTAACAGAATTTGTTTTAGATAGTTTACCAGCTAAGAGATTTACATAAAAATTATAAGAAAGATTATAATAATGAGTTAGAGTTATATGAAATATCAACTACTCTGTATTTTCTCTAAAGTATTTCAATAGGTGAAGGTATTTTATAGTCGTATAACCAAAACGCTTGCTCTGCTTTTGCTATTTTGTCTGGGAATGGATTTGTGTGTGTTGTTGGATGCTTGTGATTTTTCATGCAAATGCAGAATGTCCTTTTTTTGTTGCTGGCTTCGGCTTTGTGTAGCTTGGTGTTTTGTTTTGCGGTCGCAAGGCATTTAAATGCCGCACATTAATGCAATCCAGGCTGGATTTGTGAAAAGGCCGTATTCATTGGGCAATAAAATCGAAAAATACCAAAACACAATCAACAAATAGATAAATGTATGTAGATATATACATACATGTGATTTTGTGTCTGTGGGTTTTTTGTGACAATAAACAAATTTCCGCACAGACGAGACGAAATTTGTCAGTCGCCAATTTCATTGCCATTTTATTTTGGTTGGCCAATTTGTGTGGTGGTCAGCTCAGACGATTGTTGACGGGGTCCAAATGGGTCCAAATTGTAATGCAATGGCTCATAATTAATTGATTTGACAGGCAGGCAAAAAAAAAAGTCAAAGCCCAAAAGCCAACAACAACAGTGTTGAGTGTGTGAGTTTGGGTGTGTTTGGTGGACAGAAAACACATGTTTGTAACCTGGCACTCAAAACGAAGCAAGCTGTCATAAAAGCAACAAAACAGAAAAAGGAATGCTTAAAACAAAAGGCAAACTCTCTGTGGAAGAACTGGAAGAACTCAGTTAACCAAAGCGCATAAATGTAAGGAGCTGCTGTTCGTGTTCCTGTTGCAGCTCATGTTTGCCAGCAGCCAAGGAGACCAGACAGATATATAGTTTGGCAACAACAAGCACAAAACACTTTGCCAGCAATCAGGTACCAGCACTAGCAATGCACAGTGGGATCAAAGTCACTGTTGAGCTCAAAGTTTATCCTCTTGCAGAAGAATCTAGTTAAAATCCAAGCTAAGTGTTCCTCTACAATTCGTGAAATATTATAGAATGAAAAAATTAAGGTGCTAAGTCTCTCCGTTTAAGCTGTACTTTGATAGCAATCAGTCACTCTATTGGAAAAAGTCTTGTTTCATACATAGGACAACAAAAAACACACTCTTTTTGTGATGAACGATTATGTTTCAACTTATTTAAAACATTTTCGAAATTTGCATGGTTTCTCAGGTATATGTTCCACTGTGCGACGGTGGCAGAAGCAACAATAAAAGTGAAAAGCGCACTCTGGGCATAGCATTGGCAAATGCTTTAAACGTGTCGCTCCCTCTTCTCTGTCTGTCTGTCTTCTCTCTCTCTCCTTTTTGTCTGTATTTCTGTTTGTCTGCCATGTTGAAGTAACTCCCGTTCCCCTACCTCAACGTTTCTCCTTACTGCAGTCTATAGTGCTAAAGTTGGCCATATTTTTGGTGCCATCCTGGCATATTGTTTTCTACCTTCTACCTTTGCTCTGTATCGCAGAGACATGTGTTATTTGGTATCCAAAAACTACCTACCTCTACTTCAAGCTGCTTATTTGGCTGCCCTATGAATAATGGCACATTGGCATTGCCTGCCTGCCTGCCTTTCAGCTTATTGTGTGAATTATTAGCGCTGTGTGTATTAAAATGCAGCTCAAGCTAATGCACACACAAACACACACAGTCAGTCTACACGGCGTATGTGCAATGTATGTGATTTACAAGCCAAAACTACTCGACGGTGGCATTTATGGCCACAAGAGTGTTTAACAGTTAACTGCAAAGCCCAACGACCAGCTGGCCAAGGCAATGCTGCGTAAGCCAATAATAGCATACCATAACAAATGCGTCTACGTTTTATATGTATGTGTATGTTGTGTGTGTGTATATTGCCTGAATGCATTAAGAGACAATCTGTGGCTTGAAATTGTGTATAGAGTCTTTGTGGCTGGAGTTGAACTTAAAGGCATATAAAATTGGCTTAATATATTAATTGTTTAATCGTTGGGAAGTTATCTGCAAATTTAATTGCGTAGCTAAAACAGTTAACAAGCATTTAAAAAGGGTATTTTAGCCAGGAATAAGTCATCAGTAATAAAAATTTATTTTATGAGGTGAAAATAAATATATTTGCTTACTATATAAACAAAGTACTTGCACTACTCCAAATTAAAGCTATTTAATCAATATAAAATTGGTCGCTTAATAAAGTAAAATATTCATAAATCCACAGAACAAAGATAAGTTTGGTTTGTTTTCATTGGCATATCGCAAAATGTTTACATTGCGTATACGAAATTCATCAGTTATAAATCAGGGAAATTCTTCTCTATTTTTTTTATGCATTTATCGAAGCGTACAATTTGATATTCAATATTCAATAACTTCAATAACCAAAGCGAATGTTTGAAAATACATATATAACGTATGTGTTTGTAGATGTATAAATTCTGCATGATTTAAACATGTCACGTAGTAGATGAGTAGAAGAGCAACTGTTCTGAATATCTGTATAAGCTTTCATCTATAAGAGTGTACACATTTACTATGCATATTAATTTACAAACATTTAATAAGCGGTATTAAGTACAATGCTTAAAGCTGCATTGGAATTTTTAATGAGACAAACTGACTGAGTGAGTGATTGTTGTTGTTGACTGTTTACAGTTTGCTGAAGCCATAATTAAATTCCTGATGCGACAACAAACCAGGTAGTATATATGAAACGAGGTCAATACTGCTGCTGATAAGAAATCAACATCTTCAGCCTGTTAACGTTGCGTATGCGTAATGTAATTGATGACTTGTGTTGTGTGTGTGTGTGTGTGTGTGCAGTGACCTGCATTGCTGTCAGTCTGCTTGAGCAGGCGTTGCCAGCATGCCATGCCATGCCAGGCAGCAACAACAACGAACAGGAAACGGATGCAAAAACTGTGACACAGGAAACGCCGTTGTCGGACGGCGAATGGCAGAAGTAGAATGGGCAACTGCAACTGAAAACTGGCAACAATTAAAGCGATAAAAGTGCAAAAATGTTGCACATTGCAGCAGCGTTAATCAGCAGCAGATGCGGATATGAGTAGCTCCAGAGCAACATTTCCAGCCGGGCTGAATGGCAATTTAAGGCCACTTGGCAAAAGTCTGAGAGCACATGTAATGAGCGCACTTGGAATGCAGTGCAGTGCCCAAAAGAGGCCAACACACGCAAACACACACATCATGACACACATTCAAGCAAAATGGCAGAGAGGCTTTTAAGTTTTATTCCTTTTCTGTTTTCTTTTTTCGTTTTTGGTTAATTTAAGCATTTAATTGACTGGCCAAAAGTGAGATGGTCCAGGTGAAATGTACGTTGCCTGATTGAGCTAATGGACGAGCATTTTACGATTTTACAAGCACAGCAGAGTGTCCAGTCTACACAGTAGATACTGTACAGTAGTGTATGTGTGGGGGTGTTGGCGCTTAGTCTGTCTGGCAGCCAGCCACTTAATTAAGTGCATTTGGCTTTGATGTGCACCACATCGCAGAAACCAGCTTTATCTCTCTCTCTCTCTCTCTACAACCACGTAATTCAATTTTATAGATGCAAGCCAATCAGGTTGCTCAACTTTAGCTAGCTGCCTCAGCTGTAAGATGGGCCACAAAATTGTGTCTTAAAAGTAGCCACAGAATAAATCTCAAATTGCAAATTGTTTTAGAGAGGGAGAATAAAGTGAGAAAAGAGGGAGAAAGGGTGTTATTGAGAATTGCGAGAGAGATTTACCTAACAATAACTTCTTTCATAATCAAATGCTACTAAAAACCAAAAATACCGTTAGCCCTTACTTGAATTAAAGAGAATCGTGTTGAAAGAGTCATTAAGTTTTGTTAAAAGTCGTTAAGTTTCATTAAAAGTCGTTGAGCTTTTATAGTGTCGTTAAGATTTGTTAAGTTTCGTTAAGACTGCAAGATGGAGTAGCTCCTTGCATCAAGGAATAAGATATCCCTCTCAAGGAAGGTGGCTATATAAGAAACCATATTATGTACAACAATGTTACCTTTATATCACACACATATAAACAAGCCCTACTTAAAACCATTATAAAGCCCACCCCTCACTTAAATTCATAAAAATCGAGGAGGAGGGTACTCGAGCAGAGGTGAATAATATTTTGATTTCAATACCACAAGAACTTTACCTTAACATCACTCACTTTATAAACAAACGCTACTCAAAAACCATAATATTCTATCGACCATACTTAAATTCATGAGAATCGAGGAGAAAGCCACAGCCCGATAATATCAATGATTATCTGAAGTAATCCACAACAACTTCATTTAAATATCACTTCCTCCATGAGCAATCGCTACCAAAAACCATTAAATCGGCAACCCCTTACTTGAATTCATGAGAATCGAGGAGGAGGCCATCAACACTAGAGTTAATGATTTTCAAAGCTATACCACAACAAATTAACTCGTGACGTGTGCCATGAAGCATAATGTATGCGAAGCATTGGCATTTTAATGTGTATACATTACCATAGCATACATTGCGGCGCCCAATGCAATCAAAAGCCATTTGGAGGTGCATCAACAACAGTGGCAAAAAAGCTGCGAAATGCGAAAATCCCAAATGCAAATGCAGTTAACCAGTGAGCTGCCGAGTCGTTTCACTTATCCATTAGGTGCGTTTAGCCTGATAAATAGTCCGAACTATGAAGGAGAGTGAGAGAGAGAGAAAGCGAGAGAGAAACAGCAAAAACTGGCCACAAAAGCCAGCTCCAGTTCAGATTTTTCTTTTTTTTTTTGCCTTTCATGGTATTCGCGTTTGCCACACATTAGCGTTAGCTGAAGTAAGCCAAAGGCTGCCAGTGCAGTGCCACTGGAAAAGCTGACCAAATGCTGTCTGAGTTTTGTGCTGTGAATTGGGTCAAGCGCCAGCCACAAAACGGGGCAAGCAATCGCAGTGGCGGCAATGGCGGCAACGGCAGCAATGGTTCCCAGCGTCTGACCAGCGAGGCATGCATTTTAATTGCAAATTTTCGCAGGCGGGCATAAAAGAGTGGAGGTCTGCGAATAATTTATTTGAGGCGCTTAGCACGAGATTAACGGTAAATGTAACTCAACCAACGAACCGGAAATGGATTACGTAGCAGCAGGAAGTAGAAAGTCACACGTAATTTAATATCACGCTGGCAATTTACGAGCTGCTGCTGCAAAACCAACACACACACACACACAGAGCCAAAGAGCAAAAGGGAAAGAGCGAGAGGGGGGGAGGTTGTTATAGACTGAGAGTGGATGGCTTGTGGTTTAATGGGAGGGGGTGGTTGGTTAGGTAATTGCATCTGTCGTAAGCGAATGCAATTGGCAATAGAATTTAAGTTGCCGCAACGACAGCTAAGCACTTTAAATTCTAGCCAAATTGACAGCATGTTGCCAACGGCAGCCAAGCGAGTGGGTCATATTTACACACACACACACGAGTCCACTGATGCGAATGCTCTATGGCAGCTGCCAAGCGACGTTCCATTCCGCCTTTCCACCGCGAAATCTTTTTTTTGCTAACAGCGTTTCGGGGGCAACCTTAATTGGCTTTGAGGCAAATGTGTTTCAAATCTGATTTCACAAACAAGCTGCGAAATTCTTAAATTCTCCATCTAAATCACACTTTACTCATTCCAACATTTGTGCGCATTAGCCAGCCGCATGTTGACAAATTCTAGCTGCTTGAGTGATTAGCTTAATGCTTTTAATTTGACCTTTGCCCTTTTATTGCTGTTTGCCCTGTTAATAACACACAAAAGAACAGCGTGAACAGCAGTTACTAACAATTATGTGCAGCATACAAATGCCATTGTTTTTTAGACTTACACCACTTACATATACAGATACTGAAAAACATAACCACTTCCACATCCGCTTGTCAGAAATTTACGTTTTGCTGTTCCGGAAATACTCTACAGCAAGAATTTCAATTAGGAAATGTACAACATGAGCATAACATAGACCTTATATTAGAGTTATCATAACGATCAAATACCAGATATGGCATCCAACGTCATAGTTTAAGTGAAAAATACACTCATATTTCTTGCTGTAATATTGTACAACCGATTTCTCTTCTAAATTTTAATGCACCCTAAAACTGGTAACTGTTAAATGCCAACGATCATTAATCAGTGTCACAGCAGGTAGCTTCTAGTCGATCACTGTCCACAGCTTGCATTCTTGCATGTTATTAATGTAAACAACAAAAGCAAAGAACAAAAACATTTTACTAGTTTCAATTTTTACACAATAATAGTATTTGTAATAAATAAACGAGTGCATAAACTTTTTATGCCGGGCACTGAACCAATTTTTAAATGCCCACCCAAACAAAAACACATAGCACTAAAATGGACGACTGCTGCTGCAGTCATGCGTTACCCGCTGGGCAGCCATAATTGTTTTTTTTGAAGTGTCCGTCGGCTAGACTTTATTTATTGTTCGTCTCACACACAGTCGTCCAACAAATGGACAGCGGTTTTAGAAAGAGAGAGAACGAGTTTTTGCTGCTGCTTTTGACCGCGAGTTCAGCCACAGCAGCTTTGTTTGTTTGTTTGTTTTGTTTGGCGTTGTCGTTGTCGTTGCAGCTGCAGTTGTTGCTTCTGTTTTGACAATTTGATTGACTTTTTGGCTTTGAATTGATTCACTTGACGTATGCAAATCCTTTAACACTGCACACAGATACAGAGACAGAGATAGATAGATAGAGAGAGAGAGAGAGAGAGAGAGAGAGAGTAGTTGATGCATTTACCGTTGGCAAATTTGCAACGCATGACAAAAATTTGCATGCTATAGTACGTCAACCTGACAAACTGCCAACTACACTCGGCCCCGCCCACTCGCGCCCACCTTGCGGCAACTAATAAACGCAGCGAAACGCAACTTTGACAACTTTTTTTCAAATGGCGGCTGAAATTGAGTGCCGTTTGTTGAACAGCTGAAAACTTATGAAACTTGTTTGCCAAACAACAATAAAATAAATTGCGCAAAGTGCCAACAAAAGTTGTGGTCCTGCCCCCACACCTCTCCCCCTACCTTGTCTGGCAGCCAAGCTGCCAACTCGTGTCAATTGTCATTTGTGCTTGTTCTTCTTTGCTTTCTTAGCCTTTGTCTTTGTCTCTTGTTGCCTGCAATTGCTATGATTTTATTGGTTTTCTTGTTGCTGTTGTTGTTGTTGCGCCTGCTGTTATGCTTATTATTTATATTACTCGGGCACAGCAGGAGCTACTTGCGTAGGTGTAAGGATATTTGATTTGCCTGCTGCCATTTTATGAAGTGCGCACAGCGAGTTTTACAATTTTGTTTCCCCATTCCTTTTATTTTGTGTAAGAACTCACTGAGCTGTAAGCAACAAACAGGAAGTTGAATTTACGTTATGAGCACTTATGCCAGCTGCAATTTAACATAACTGAATACCACACGAAAATAAATATATATAATGCTTAAAGCCAAACACTGGCACGCACAATTTACATATCAATGAGCTGGTTGGCTTACAAATTATTGTTATACATTCATTTATTCATGCCACTACAAACATATATATTATTATGTGCCACAATGCCACATTATTTGCTGTGTCATTAACATGTTTATTCACTTTAATTATGTGCACATAAAAATGTCCTCACTGAGAATGCAATTGTTTTCTGCAATTCTGATCTGCTGCTGTTCACTAATGTAAGCTTAACAGGCAGCTTTTAGCATGGATCACAACCTTTCAAGTTACGATCCACTATGTTAGTAGACGTGCTTTACCGCTGTTAAGTTAACCGAATTTCTTAATTGCACTATCAATTATTTGTGCTTGTTGATAGTTTGCTAACCAACATGACAATATTCAGCTCTTAAACTTTGCCATTGCAATCTGAAGTAGATTTTCTATTATTCTTGCATATTGATATCAAAAATAACAATGTATTCCTTCAAGCAGCTGCTTCCCTTTATTTCCCTTCTATTTTTTCTATGAACTATGGGTTAGCAAGAAAAGTGTCCGCTTGCCAGTTGGCGTTCTTTCTTCTTTTTCTACTACTGCTGCTGGCTTTCATCTCTTATTACATTGTGTAAAAATGCAAAGTACTTGTCTGGGTTTCAGTTCGGTTTCAGTTCCTCCTCCTTGCCTCTTTTTGTACTGGTCACAGTCCGAACATAAGAAGTTAGATTGCTGCAGTTGAAACTGTTGCTGAAAGTCGCCAAGTCTTCGCTTGCAATAAATATTTATGAAAAATTATTAAATATACATATATATATTCTTTGAGTTGTTTTGCATTTTTTGGGGTTCGAGTGTTGCGTTTTAATCTAAATGTTAATTCGCACAAAATGAATCAGTTAAGAGACGCAAGGCGGCAAATGCGGCGTATGCGTAATGCGCCAAATTGAATTCGTTGAGTGTGTGTGTGTGAATTAATTGTAGCGCCGCCTTACAAAATGCTCCTTAAGGAGCAATTGCCAGCTAAAGTTAAAGTACTTCTGTGGTGCCTCAACAGCTTAAATAAAATATGCAAAACTTTTCAACATTGAAAGTCTGAAATCTTTTAGTTTTTGCCTTAAAGCTGCTGGAGTCAAAGAGCAGAGGTGTTGGATTTCTATTGAAGCAGCGAAACCACAAGTTAATTACATGTCAAACTTGCTTTGTAGTTCCAAAACCAAATGTCAAAGCATTGCGCATTACGCATACGCCGCGTTGCAAAATTAGCAGTCAATCAGCCTAACAATTATGAACGGACAGGCAGCAGCAGCAGCATCAGATGCGACTGACACACACACACACACACTTAATTTATGGCTCATGAGCTGTAATTAAGGCGGTCGGTCATTCGCAATGCGTTTGCACTTTGAGAGGCTGTGCCTTTGACGCAACAACAAATTGAAATAAATTGCCAAAAGCTCCGACATCGGATCTCATATGCAGCCTGCGCTAACGAGCAGCAAAGCAGGCGGCAGACAGTCAAGAATAAAACGATATATAGTGCAGTCGAGACACAGGCTGTGGCATGTAAAACAAGGCCAGGCAACACACACAATTTGACACATTAATCAAATATGAAACGCCAGTTGGCATCATTAATAATTCTCTCTCTTCTTCAGTCTGTCATGTTTTATTTAACCCAAAACTAAACAATTGATAGAAATTCGACAATTCGATAAAAGGTAAGCCAAGAACTCGGCCTTGGGATTACAGCTGCTGTTGTTTTCTATGCTGATTGATGATAACGAATGTTGAATGAATAATTGTTGCCTACTTTCAAGCTGACTCAATCCAATACCAATATCATCTCTCTAACGTTTGTTCGCCTTTGGCAACACATTTCAATTTAGTTGCTGTTAGTTGTGTACATTCATAAACCATATTCATATGTCAACATTTATGAGTGGGAATAGTTTAATATGTATGTATGTCATGCCCAATAAAGTTGCCTGCGGAAATTTGTCAACTATGCGGCTGGAATAATGTGCGCAACTTTAAAACAAGCGAATTGTGCGAATAAATGGCATAGATAACTTTATGGCCACCAGTGCACTTTGTCTAACCCATCAACTGACACACACACACACACACACACCCGCATAGAGAGACACAATGACAAAGTGGAGGTCGTTGCAGAGGGGCCAAATGTAGTTAGCCTTCGGCTTTGGCATGCATTTAACATCAGCTGGGTGCAGGGGGTGTGGGGGGCGTTTTGGCCAAACTCGTGATGCCATTGCAGCTTTGGCTTCTTTTTTTTCCGTACCCTAATTCCCAAAGGGTGCAAGAGGTGTGTTGGGCTTTTCGTGATGTCTATCTAAACATCCATCTGCATAGTTTTAGAGTAATTGCTTTAGTGTCACAGTTTCAGAGTCACTTAACTTATCATACAGAAATGTCAGCTGCAAGGTAGGTTTTTAGTTCTTATAGAGTATCTCAAAGTCGCTCACACACCAAGGCAACATTTCTGCTTGCTTTGTGTATGTGTGTATGTGTGTGTGTGTGTGTGTGTGTGATGTCGCTTTGAGCGGCATTCAGTGCTACGTGACATGCATAGCTCATTGGTCTTGGCCTGAGCATTGGCCAGAAAATATTGCAGTTGTGATATGTTTAAGCTGCAAGGCGTCAAGGATTAAGAGCAGCAGTTGAGTACAAGGGGGCGTGGCTAATTCCTGTGCACATCCTGCGCATTTAACGCTGTGGCAAGTGCAAAAAAGTTTCCGCTGAGGTGCTAATGAAAATTGCGCAACTTTTGCGCAAATCACGCGATGCAACCAAAAATGGGAAAATGCAAATTCAGCTAATTGTTTGGTAGATTGTGTGGCTGAATGTGTGTGTGTGGGCGTGGCATATCTCGCCCATTTAGTTAAGTTTCAAACAAAAGCCGAGCTAATTAGTCCAAATATATTTGGCAACGCTTTAAGACAATTAAAGCTTGTGTGCGGCTGCCAAATGTGCTTTTTATGTTGTACGCAGAAAAGGCTCTCTGGTGTATTAATTTTTCTTATTATTTTTTTTTGGGTAACAAGCAAAACCAATTTGCAACAGTCGTAGCAGTAACAGTAGATGTGGCAACAACATGAAGAGCACAGTTAATTTTAATTACGCACATGGCAGTTAATGTTGCGACACGGCGTCTCAATTTAGACACCTTTTTGGGTGGCGCCTCCACAACCGCCTCCGTCACGCCCCCTGGCAAAACACAGCACATAACACTCTCACACACACACACAGTTGTGCACAAAATTGCCATTAAATGTGGCAAAAAAGGCGTGTGGGTGCGTATGTGTGTGTGTGCCAAAATGAATAAACGACAATGGCTTTCGTGGCCATGTGTGTAGAAGTGCGTGAATGTGTGTGTATGTGCGTCAATCGTTTCATTCAAAGAATGGCGCTTCTGGCAGCCAAAGGTAAAAGAACAAAACAAATTAATTTTGCCCAGCTGTGTGTGTGTTTGTGTGTGTGTGTGGCCAGGTCTACTTTGTGTTTATGACTATGTACATTGCTAAAGCCCCAAGCACAATTGTTACGCACTCAACTTAACTCACACACAAAATACACACACACTACACACAGACGACACACTCATTCACACTCACTTGCAAGCTGACACAAACATAGACTTGAGCAGAGTGCACAGATGCGTGTAAGCAAATGGTTTATTATAGCCCTCCAGGCTTTAATTCGTCTCTTGTATCATAAAGACTGAAAATGCATATGTAGAGGTTTGAGTAAGAGAGGAGACGGAGTCGAAGACGGAGAGGGGAAGAGTGAGATAATGATGTGAAGCTATAAACGAAATATTTGACTTTCATTTGCTGATTGATATAAAATCTAAAAAGTTTATTTTAAATTTCATTTCTTACCATATACTTACGGACTTTTAAATGTAGAATTAACAGACTTCCTTTGCCTAGTGATTATTCAAGTTACTTGTTTTTTTTTAGCTCAATATTCAAGTTTTAAAAGATATAAACAGCTCTAAATACACGGAAAGGAAATCATTATAAAACTCATAATACAAATCCTGAAATTCAGCTACAAAACTAGACACTTCTTTCCAAGATTATCAAGTTGTCGTAAACAACAATTGCTTTTGTAGCGTATCAATATTGCCACAATGCCACACTGCTTCTCTTTGTACTCGCCTCGTTTTGGCATTCCTTTGGCATTTTGAAGCCGGGCATTAGGACCGTGTTTAGGCACCCAACAACGTTGTTATTGTTGCTACTGTTGTTGGCTTTGGCAAATGAAATATGTATTTCCTTGGCACACATTTGCGCGTTAGCCCAAAATTGCTTTTGTGTTCTCGCAATTGCGACTGCGAATGTAAGCTTTGTGTGACTGCAACAGAATTTTCTGGCGGATATTAAAGTAAAGCTGAAAGAAGAAGGGATAAGGGTGTAGGGTGACCCAGGTAAAACAATCATAAATGCATTGGCAATTTTTAAATTGCAATTTACACATACTATATATATACTTGTACATATACATACATTATTTATATGGCTTTTATTTAAAAGTTAGTTGCCTCGCCTTTTTCATTTTTTCTCGTACATTTCATTTCTCTTGCTTAACTTGTATTTTATTAGAGGGATATGACTTTTCGCTTGCACCTAACTAACTAACCAATCAATCAATCCTTAAATCAATCAATCAACTTTCTCTTATATACCATA
Source organism: Scaptomyza hsui (assembly GCA_018152825.1). Classification (NCBI taxonomy): domain Eukaryota; kingdom Metazoa; phylum Arthropoda; class Insecta; order Diptera; family Drosophilidae; genus Scaptomyza; species Scaptomyza hsui. Next base: position 11,849,257 of record JAECXO010000002.1, read on the forward strand.
AGTGGTGTATATATGTACTATATGTGTTTTTATAAGAAGTTTAACTGTATTGTAACTGTTGATTATAGATATTAGTTTTCTGACATTGCAAGCAATAAAATTGGAGTATTATCATTGGAATAAATCAGAAAAAAAGTTTATAAGTTTTACAAATATTTTTTGCATTAACATTTTTTAACGTTTTATATTTCATTATGTTACATATTCATTTGTCATAAAGTTTCTCAGGTTTTGTCATGTTTATCTTTCATTTAGCACTTTTAGAACAACTTTCTCTCCTTTGAAATACATTGAAATTGTTTTAAGTGGGCCTAGAAAAGCTTTGAAAAAGATAGCGAGTGATTTAATTAGGGCCAATATTTAAAATAAATTATTCAATAATTATTATGTTAATTAATTTTGATACCTGTCTCTCTCTCTTACTAAGTTAATCTAAATATCACTCGGGTTGTTGTTATTTTGGTTTTGAATTTTGGAATTTTTTCTTTTCGGTTCGTAATACTAAATGTCGGCCTGCCAACTCGAGCAAAAGTCACTGCCATCTACACCTCCTCGTAGCTGCGACACTTGGGCAAGGGGCCGGACCATCGGCCATCTGGTTGGCATTTTGGCCGCTCGGGCGGACCCGTGGTATGGTCCTCGTTCGTCTGGATCTGGATGAAGCCGGGCCGACACTGGACGCTCAGATAGTCGCCCGCATCGTAGTTGAATTTGAGCGGTGCGATTAGACCGTTGGGCGGGTCTCCCGGATAGGGGCACTGCGATTTGCCTGAGCGAGATGGAGCATTGATGCATAGTGGATGGATCATTTTGGATGCATGCAGTAGAGATGATGAGTGTGAAACGTGATCGGTATCGGGTATCGTGATCGGTTATCGATATCAGTTGTAGTGGTATCGTTATACAGCGGAAATATAACACAAGTTAGTACATTAATTCAATTGCTATAGATTGTGAGTGGGCCCACTTTGGAGAAGATGTACGCAAGGAATCGCAGCGTATGTGCATTATATGTGCATATTTTTTTGTATTTTGTTTTTTTGATCAGTTGTCTACTTACAAAATGGCGGCGAGTGCGACCAGAACCCGTTCTCCGTGCATATGATGCTCGACTCGCCGACCAGAGTGTGACCATCGTTGCAGCTAAATGTGACCAAAGCGCCAACGGTTAAACGCCTCTGGCTCAAACTGGTGCCCCCAACGCGTCCATTTAACGGCGCCACGGGCATAACGCATTGAATGACTGCGTAGAGGGGGAGGGAGAAGAATTTTAAGAAGGGGAAAATTATGAGTAGGAAAATGTTGTTAAAAGAGATCTAATATTTGGTTGGTTACACAAAGAATAATGCTTGCGTTATGGAAGAATAGTTTAGTTGAGAATAGTTAAACGTTTTGTTAGAAAAGTTAAACTTTGCGTTTAGCTTTACTCTGACCTCTGGCAAAAGCTTAGATTTTCATCCAGAACGCAAACATTTTTCTTTAGTTATAAAATGTTATCAAAGCTTCACTTAAAACCTCTTTAACATTCATTCTTTAAAACTTGACATTATTATTAGATTAATAAGTCAAATACATGTAATTTAAAAATGCCACTTGAAAAGCTTTTGAGTTTTGTATGCGTTTTAAATGAAATATAATTTACTTCAGGACTACAACAAGTGGATACTTAAAGGCAATTAGGCAAGTAACCATGTTTATTGGCCAGACACACTTGAATAGCTTTTAGGGTGAGCCAAACTTACCTTTGCAGCGTGGAACTGGGCCACTCCAGACGCCCGTCGGCTCACAGTCGAGCAGCGCCGGTCCGGTCAGTTTGAAGCCCCATTGGCATTTGAACACCGCCCGCCCCCATGCCGATGTATTCAGCTCGATTAGACTGAGATGCGGATCATCCAAAATGAGCCGGGGACACTGTATGGGATGGCATGTTGGCGACGGCGATGACCAATTGCCGGAGGCCAGGCAGGTGGCATTCCATGCACCATCCAGCCTAAAGCCCTCGGGGCACTCATACAACGCTCGTTGGCCCAATCTATTGCCCTCGAGCCTCAGCCTGAGCGGCGCCATCGGTTCCGTTAGCTGCGGGCACGTCGAAGTGGCCACCACCACCGCAATGCTGTTTGTCAAACCGCGCGGTGATGTGCATGTAAATGTTCCCGAATCATTGTTCTCAATATTCTTGATGCTCAAACGATAACGAACGGCCTTCTCCTCACCAGCAGGTGACCAGCCTATAAAAAGGGAGGAAATACAAATAGTTGTAGAGTTCTTGACATAAACTAAAAATAAAAATACCTTTAATAGAACCTAAAAGCGGAAAGTTAATAAAGGGATTTGAAAAGGGATTTAAAAAGGGAAATGAAAAGGGATTTCGATGGGGATTTTATCTGTTTCTTAACACTAAGCCCTATCGGAACCTCACCTGTTGTGTACTGCATATACCAGCTGGTCCAGCTCCATTCGGGTGTGCCACGGACACGCGGATACATGCAATCCATTTGAACGGTACTATGAGGTGGAACGGCCATCACACCGGAAGGCTCAAAGGAATGCGAGCCGTTGAAGATCTTGATGCGTATGGATGGAGCACTGTCCTCCGAGTAGTTGGTCAGCACCGTGGTGGGCACACAGCTGGGCATGCGTGGTGCCCAGAGGCCGTTGGAGCAGAGTACTCGGGATTCGCCCAACAACTTGTAGATGCCCAGCTCCTGGCAGCGTGCCTGCAGCGAGTGGCCATGCGGCAGATCCCAGCCAACGTTCTGCAGCAGGCAGGATAAGTGTAGGAATGGGGGCAATGATGGTTAACAGAGGCGAGTGAAGAGAAGCAGTTGTGCAGGCATTGGAAATGGTTGATTACAAATTAAATTTTTTAGCGTGCAGTGCGTGAATTAAAAGAGAGAAGAGAGAGAGAGAGAGAGAGAGAGAGAGCGAGAGAAAGAGAAAGAGAGAGACAAAAGTACAAAAAAGATATGTGTTAGACTTATTAACAAGCTGTTAACACAAGTTTCGTTTAGAGGCGCGCTCTTTAGGCGTGGGCGTGGCCTAGGGCGTGCTGGCCGTGCAGTTTCCATAGTGTGATGTCGGTGTAATTGGCTGTAAATGTACCTTTGAGTGTGTGAGTGTGTGAGAAAGTGTGTGTGTCTTGTTTTAGACGCTGCCCAATGGTCAATGCTAAAGCCGTGCATAGAAAAATTGTCATAGTCAAAAGCGAAAATCGGACCCACTATTTGGGCAGAAACTACTTGAAGTAAGAAGGTGTTTGAGAGTTAGTGTGAGTGTGTGTAAATACACTGAGACTAAATGTAGTTAAGCTATCAAAATTACTATTATGTTATTTAATTTTAATATTTTATCTATCTTAACAACTTATCTGTTTCCCTTGTTTTCCACTTTTGCTTTCTACAAAAAACGCTTGATTTTATCAATGTTAGGAGAAAATCTATCATTTAAGAAGAGTTTTTAAGTTTTGCATTTTATTTACACAAACTTTTTTATGACCTACAATAGATCAAACCTGTTACAGCGTTGAAATTACTTAATCATAAAAATATTTGAATTAAAACCAGCTGCAAATACTGAAATATTTATTTTTCCATTTTTTAAAAAACTATTTTACTACTCAGCTATTTATTTATACTTTAATTTGCTAACAAAACACTTAAAAGAAAAAGAAAAAAAGACACTTTAAGGCTTTCCTAAAATTAATCAAATAAAAAGAATCTATAGCCTACCTAACAGGGTTTTCTTTAAAAGAATAGGATGAAATAAGCTACATACTTGTTACCTTTATTAATTAAACTAAAGGCTGTGCCTGACACTTATAACTTTTATCAGTATTAAAACAACACCCCTTACTTTCCTCAGTGTATTTAGTGTGTTTGTTTGTGCTTTTATCTGGATGGTTTCTCCATCAGAGAGTTGTGTGTATGTTTGTTCTACATGTGTGAGCAAATATGCATAGATATGAATATCAAGGTACATGTGTTTATGACTACGACGAGGATGAGGTAGACGATGACGAGTACGTAACGTCAAAGATGGCCACTCACAATTTCTGTGTTTGAGAGAAGTGTCGATTTGGATAAGCGGGTTTTACGCCAGCCGCGATTTGGTGGTATCGGTGTCTGCAAGAGAGAGAGATCAAAGAGTACCAAAAATACAGAGACTTGTGGCTGCACAGAGCAGATGCAGATGCAGGATGCAAAGTTGGTTTTTTTATTTTTTATATAGTTTTATTTTAGGATGACGCTGGGCAAATTGTTGTTGTTTGTGCGGCTGATATCGATACAAAAGATGATGGAGAAATTGAGCGAGACAAGAGAAAAGAGAGAGAGAGAGAGAGAGAGAGAGAGAGAGATAGAACGAGCGAGACAGAGACAGAGCGAAAGAGAGAGAAAGATATAGAGACAGGACGCAGTCGAAATTGAGTTGAGCACTCACAAGGACGATGCCTTCAATAGCTTTTATGGAGAGACAGAAAGTAACTGCTTTGTGTGTACGTGAGTGTGTGTGAGTGGGTGCCTTTGTATGTGTGTGTGTGTGCGTTTTGCTGTAGTGTGTGTGGTGCATATAGTGGTTGGTTAGTTGTTGGCTTGGCTTTAATATAGCTCCTGGCACGACTGGCTGACGGCTTTTGCCTGCCTGTCATCACTTACCACGGAGATGTTGCGATAGCTGAGCAGCAGATGAGTCGGAATGCGATTGACATGGCAGCTTTTGTATAGTGGCTGAAACTTCACGTTGCCGTTGTCATCTACAGATAAAGATGTCACACACAGAGATCAGCAACAGTTCAACAAAAGAGTATCATGTTTATTACTGCAGTTATGCACATGATGAATTCATGGAATATCATTTACAGAAGTACTAATGAATTTAATTAATGCAACAAGGCATGTTTGAGGTTAAGCTGTGTCGCAGCCAACTTCACGTACAGCGTTGCATTTTTTGAATAACTGTTGATGGTTAATTAAGCATAATTTAATGATTTTTTTTATCAATACTTAATGAATAACTGTAGCATAAATGCAGTAAAATTTTCATATTTGTATATATAGTTACTTAAAAAATAAAAGCTTATTAAAATGTTGAAATGAAACAACTGGATTGTTGTTGGTGCTGCTATTTTAGTGTGCTGATTGTGTTGTCTTTATTATACGAGTCTCTACTGTAATGACATGTTACGTATTCGTATTTGTATTCGTATTGCTATTGTATAATTAACATTCCATTGTTTGTGCGCATATACATATATCTAATATGTGTGTTGTATGTATGTGTTGGTGTTGCTTGTGGTATGTTGCGAGGGTAGATGGCGCTCACTTACCCTCCTCATTGGTGGCACACAATGGCCCCACCCACTTGCCCTTGACACAACGTATCTTGCAGAGGCGTCGATCGCCCATGGGCCCAATTTCGCCGGGAAAACGAATCTCGGAGACTTCGGTAAACTGTTGCAATATGTCAATCTCTTCCTCCTCCTCCTCATCCTCATCGAACTCGGCGTCCTCGGTGTGCATCGGTGAATAGCCTGTCTCCTCATCATAGATGCCTGAATAGGGGCGAAATCGGAACAGAATAGGTGAGGGCGTTATGAAATGGGCAAATGTAAAATGCTAAGAAAAAGGAAACGGGTTGAAAAGGTGTTTGACTGACAGAGAGAGAGAGAGAGATAGATATAGAGATAGAGATAGAGAAAGAGAGAAAGAGAGAGAGAGAGCAAGTAGAGCAAGCAACTAATGAGCTGTTGTTATGGGGTCGATATGAGGAACGAGAAGCGACAGGTTGAATGTAAAGTGAATGAATGCCAATGTGAATGAGCTTTGAATGCTCAACGAGGGGGGAGAGAGAACATCTTCAACCCCACCACACCCTTACCCCTTATCTAGCTGTTATCCGATGCTCAAGAGCTCTTTTCAATGGTTTGAAGTGGCCAACGGCTTTAGAAAGCTGTCTGTGCGTAAAAAGCTGTCCCGCACAAGATGTGTCTAAGACGTAGCATCAGCATCATCAAAATCAGCTTCAACTCTTGAGCACACACATTAAGCCGCAAAGAGAGAAAACCGCACAGAACGTGCGAAAAGTGCTGCCGGGCACGAGAAACTTCAATGGGCCAACTTAAGGTTGTTAGATATGCATTAAAAGCGTCACGGAAATGGAGTGAGACAACACATTCAGAAAAAGAGAGATGTCGGGGGTGGGTGCTATGGCCACTTAACAGGATACAACTTCATTTCAGAACGAGGCGTCAAAAAAAAGACAACAGTAAAAATGAAACCAAACGAAACGAAGTGAAAAGGCAAAAGATAACATGAAAGATAATATTATGCGAGCATGAGAGTCGAGCTCCGCTGATAGACCCCCCAAGTACCCAAAGTAACCAAAGTCAGCCAACCCAGAACCCAAAGTCCGGTTCCCACACTCTCTTATCCAATCCCAAGTGGCCAGGCTAATAGAAAAATGCAAACGGACAAAAGCAGCTGAATCAAAGTAAACAAAAGAAGCACCACAAAGAGCCAGGCAGTCTCTTACACAAAAAAAAAAAGTGAAAGAAAAGGCAACAAAACAAGAAATGAAAAGGCATAAACAAGAATGAGTTGTTATATACAAGTTGTTGAAGTTTAAATACTCTATTTAATCGATTGATAAAATTTTGCTGATTAAATTAAATAAACTCTATTTTAAAATGGCGATTGCGATGAGAGTTTTTAAACCTCTTTTAACAGAAAACAACTTTTAAGTAGAGAGTTCGTTAGAGGTTTAATGGATATTGATTAAGTTCTCCGGTGCCGATTGAATTTCTGTCAAAATATAAAATGCATTAGAAAATAATTAGCTTTTGAGTAAAGGCAAGGTATTGTTAGGTTCAATTCAGATTTTATATACATATGAAATAAAATTATTTGAAATTATTAAAATTTTTTGCAAAACTCAAAAGCAACTTATAAAACCACTTTCAAAGGGTATAAAAAGCATTCAAAGATATTGTCCCTCGTCAAAAGGAACAAACAGATGACAAGGCTAACCACGACAAAGTATGGGAGATTTTAGAGCGAGAGATAGAGAGTTAAAGAGAGAGAGAGTGCTGATGATGAGTTAAGTTTGAAAGCAATAGAAGCATGTTAATGAGAGAGAGAGAGAGCTGAGGGTGAGGGGCGAGTTGAGGCGATTTATGACTGGACTCCAGGTTGAAACCCATTTTGGACTTCACACTGCGATTAGCTTTTCAAAACGATTTATGTACTATGTAACAATGTAGTCGTTTTTGCTGTGTACTCCACTCTCCTCCAGGTGTCTCTTGTCTGTGTTTTTGTGTGTGTTTTCGTGTGTGTGTGTGTGTGTGTGTTGTGTGTGTGTGTGAGCATTACACAGACGGACAGACAGACAACGAGACAGCGACAGCGGCTTTCACAATATTTATTTGTATGGGGCACTGTGGCGATGCCAGTGTCTGGCCGCTATGTTAAATGCTTTTTGGTTGCTTACCCTTGTCCTTGCGACTGGTGGTCTTGGAGCTGGAATCGCCGCCACCTTTTGGGCGGCTCAGTGCACCCGTGGTCTTGCCCGACTTGCGCTTTACACGTTGCAGGGCCACTGCTGCACTGCTCGACTGATTGCCACCAACAGCATTGGCATCGTCTCCAACCTCCACCTCCACCTCCAACTGCCCAACATCGCCTTTGGCATCGGAGTCTGTGGAGTTGCTGCTACTGCTGCGACGACGACGATGCCAATGATGCGGTTCCATGTCACGCTGGTCGAGCTCAGCAGCGTGACTGTCACCGCGTCGACGATGATGTTCCTGCTCCTTCTCAGGTTCCTGCTCCTCGTCTAGATGCTGTGCCGGCTGCTTATCGAATTGTTGTTCTCCGCCCTGTCTAGCTTTGAGCTTGGCCAACAGCTTGATGCACTTCTCACTGCTGCCATCTGCGAGGCATTTAGTCAAGCGTGCCTTCTGCTTCAGCCGATGCAGCTTGGCCCTTAGCTGACGATTGGGTTCCCTAGACTTGAGTATGTCCGCAACGTGCACATAGTAGACATCACCCTCGGCGGCCAATTTGCTGCCGGCCCAACGATCCGTGTCTGGCGAGGCATCCACGTCGTGCAGGATGGCATGACGCTTGTAGCGAATGCCACGCCCACGTCCGGTCTGACCGTTCTCGTTCTCCAGGCGACGACGTCGACCGGAACCGGTGCGATGCTTCTTGTTCTGTTTGCGATTGGCATTCAAGCGCCTGCGGGTCGCATCATCCAACTCTGCGCCATGCAACTCATCGTCCTCATCATCGATATCGGTGTCGTCCACGAGACTGGCTGCCGCATCGCCTGCATGCAGCTCGTGATGGTCATCATCATCGCCGAAATCCACCGAATAGGGATTCACAATGGCCGCATGATTCTCTTTGGGTGCATGCATCTTGTCGACAAACTCCACATCGGCTGTGGTAAAGTCCTCCGGCAGATAAACCTGCGTTGTCTCAAACTTCGCATACGGCTGCTCCGTTGTCATTTCCGGTTTGACAATGGTGAAGCGCACATCCGGCGCCCGGCAGCCCGGCGATGCATCTGCAAACGAAACGACAAACGGAGAGACAGAAAGAGTAAGTAAATAGTAAGTTAAGGGAGAGAGAGTTGGGAAGGGCTAAGAAGTAGCTGAGCTGAGCTGAACTTTTGCCATAAATATTTCATATATGATCTAATTTAATAACTTGGCAACTTTGACTGACTTTGAAGTGCAATCGAAATTGCAAATTTCCAATATACATTGGCATTTGGCATTTCCGCATAGCAAAGCACACACACACACACACACCACATACAACCACATACACACACATACGCACAAATGCACACTCACAAGTTTCAATTTGCAATGAGCAAAGTCATGCAAGCATTTTCCGTTTCCCATTTTATATTGCAGTCAACCCAAATGGCGTTCTTGCCTTTGGCTTTTCCTTTTTATACCCTGCTCTTAAAGAAAGAGTACTTAAGAAGAGTTAAACTAAGTTTAAGCTAACATCTCTTATGTTTTAATGTAGAAAGATTCGTTGTAACACAAAAAACTCTTTAATCAACCCTCTTTTAGGCATCTTAAAACTTAATAAAGGGCATCTTCCAGTCAGTTAAACCCTTTTGTTATTGTTGCTTATGTACATATTTGTTATTGTTGAGTTGGCAGTGATAGAAAGTAGGTCAACTACAATGATAAGGAGCTAAATTGCATTCGACGCTTTTAATTTATGTAATTCAATTGCCAATTAGCCAGTAGCAACTGTAAAATGCAAAATGCAATTGTAAAAACAGCAAAGCAAAGCAAAAATGTTGCCAACACAAAGTGCGAACGAACTCTTAAATGCAGCTCATTTAATTAGGGTCTGGTAATGCTGTTAACAATAGCACTGCACTGAGAGTTAAGAGAAAAAGTACGAGTAATGAAAACTACAACTTATTGAAAGAGTGCCACTTTAATTGAGCTTTGGGAATGCAGAGCGAAAAGAACTCAAATTACTTATATTGTAATTGGTTTTGTTTGTTTGACAACAACTAAGTAATATTTTCAGTTGGGATTCAATTCTTTCAATTTAAGTTCTGTGCTGCTGACAGCCACAAAACAATTATTAAAATTAAAATGAAATTGATTGTATGATATGATAAAGAAAATAGTAAATAGTAAAGCTTTTATTTTGCCAATATGATTTGAAAGTGTTTATAAACATTTAGTTACTCAATTGACAACGAAATAAAAATAAAAAATGTTTAGTCATGATGACTGAGCAAATAAAAAACAAATGTATAACGATGAAAATTCATTTTCATATCTAAACTGCGTCTAAAACAGCTGTTCACGATTTGTAAGGTCTACGAGTTTATTTAGATTAGATTAACCTGCTCCAATAATCATAAATAATTACAGTAACAACAGTTATAATTACTGTAAAAATCACTTGTTTGTGGGCGTGACAGATTAAACCCATATAAAATAAACTATATATAGATATTCTAATCTACATATATGCTAGACAGAATAAAACAACGAGCCACTAAACACAGAAACCGGTTCAAACAATGTTATCGCAATGTTTTTACTACTGCCTGAGATAATGACTAATGCCAGGGTCTACAATGAGAACGCTTCAATAATTTTCTAAATGCTCTGTGTTGTTTTAGTCTTCGTATAACAGTTGAATCGAGCGGACTTCAAAATGTGCTTCTTGTTGATCGGTTTGGGTATACTTTTCTTCTGGCTATATAGGCTTAATAAGGACTACTATGTGTTGGCCTTCTTTGCCAAGAGAGTGAGAACCAAAGATGGTCGTCCCATAGAGACTCTGGCTCCTATTGCCGAGGGGCGCACAATCTTTGGCAATTGCTTCGATTTATATGGCAAAAATGATGGTGGGTAGAATCGGACAACTATATATGATTTAATGTAACTTTTACTTCCCTTGCAGCTGAGGTATTTGAGGATATGAGCATTAGAGCTAGAAAAATGGGTCGCAGCTTTTTGGAATATGGTATGGGTGTGCCCATTTATAATATAATTGATGCGGATAACTTTGAGCTCATACTAAATGATCAGAATCTCATAACCAAAAGTCTGGTCTATGAATTTCTTCATCCAGCTTTGCGCACTGGTTTATTAACATCCACAGGTATAAAAACTACTAAATACTTAAAATGGAAATAAAGTTGGATTTAACTTTACAATTTGCAGATAAGAAATGGCATATGAGACGCAAGATGTTAACGCCAACATTTCATTTCAATATCTTAGGACAATTTGAGGAGATTTTCAAGTGAGTTTTTCACACCACAAAACTTGAACTGATATTAATTTATCTCTTCGATAACAGAGCTGAAAGTCTCAAGTTTGTTGAGCAGTTCAAAGGTCAAGCGGAGAGTTCTATCTCGCTAAGTGAACTCATTCCAAGATTTACGCTCAACAGCATTTGTGGTAGGTCTGATATAGTGTGTATTGACTGTAGCTAACCTGAATTTATCAACATTCAGAGACTGCCATGGGCGTTAAACTGGATGATATGGCTGCCAAGGGTGATAACTATCGCATTAACTTCAGCATGATTGAGAAAACCTTTATCAAACGTCTGAGTAATCCACTCTTATGGAACAACACGATCTACAATCTATTTGGTGCCAGTGCGGATGCACCCTTTCTCAATGGAGTGCATGAATTCTCTAGTGAAATCATAGCCAAAAGGCGAAAGATACTGGAAAACAACTTAAAGGAGCGAAAGGAAACTCAACAAGCAGATGATGATATGTAAGTTAAGTTGATAGAAAAGTGAGCTACGAATCTAAACTTCCAAACTCCAGTTACATCAACAAGAAGCAACGCTTTGCCATGCTGGATACTCTAATCTTAGCTGAGAAGGATGGCTTAATTGACCATGAGGGCATTTGTGAGGAAGTGGATACTCTGATGTTTGAGGGTTTTGATACCACATCTATGGGTTTGATCTTCGGACTGATGAACATGTCCTTATATGCGGATAAACAGGAGAAGTGCTATCAGGAGATCAGTGAACACATAGCTGGTAAGTAGCTGAGAGAAACCTTAAAGTTGCAACTAAACCGTAACTATCTCTGTATTTCAGACGACTTCAGCAACTTGGACATCAATCAGTTGTCTAAGCTCAAGTATCTCGAGTGTTTTGTCAAGGAAACGATGCGCCTGTTTCCCTCCGTGCCCATCATGGGCCGCAAGACAGTGCGTGAAACGGAGCTGGCTAATGGTTTAATACTGCCAGCTGGCACTCAGATCACACTGCATGTCTTTGAGCTGCATCGCAGTCCCAAATACTGGGACGCACCCGAAGAGTTTCAACCTGAACGCTTTCTGCCCGAAAACATCAAGGATCGTCATACTTATGCCTATGTGCCATTTAGTGCAGGACAACGCAATTGTATAGGTAAGTATGTTTAACTTCTTTGTTTAAGCTTTACTTATTTATGTACTTTACAGGTCAAAAGTATGCCATGCTGGAAATGAAAACTTTGCTTATTGTTGTACTTAAGAAGTTTAAGATTTTGCCCCTCGTTGATCCCAAGGACTTTACTTTTCACGTTGGCATAACGCTGCGTTGTAAAAATAATATTAAAGTGAAGCTAGTCAAGCGTGTTTAGACAGTGAACTCAGTTGAACATTAAGAAAACTTTTACGCTTAAGATTAGCGAACTTTTAAAGTTGTACAGATTTCTAAAAGATATTATATTGTTTTAATTGTTATACAAAAAAATAACTTATTTTCAAATTCACAATTAAGTTGCTTTATTCTCAGAATTTTTTCAGTTTTCTTTTAAGACCAAGCTTTCTTTTCATTCTATAATTATAGCACAAAGCACTCTTCCAACAAAAGCTTTCAATCTTCCAAATTGTATCAATGTTGTGGGCGTATAAAGACATAAGACATTTTCCATTTACCAACTCTTTCAGAATGTGGTACATTATTAATTTGTTAAATATCAAGGCAGTCTATATTCAAGTTGGCAGCTGGGAAGTACACTTAAAACAACGCCCAGCAAGTAGTAGTCCCTTTGGGCTGATAATCGCTGGCAATGGGCCACTGCTGAAGTTATAGTTGGTAGTTGGGAGCTGCTTGCTGCTCTATAAATCATTCATGCACAGCGAAGCAAAAGTAGTTTTCCCACAATGAACAAGTCTGGCAGCTGGAGCTGGAGCCTTTATGCAAAACACGCATACTGTAGAGTCTGTTCGGGTTTTGGCTGAAGCCAAGTCGTTGCAGGGATTCGAGTCATCTTTATCCTTTAGCGCATACATTGCACATAATATGCCAGGCACTTCGGGAACGTGGGGGGACGGGGCGTGGAAGCTTTTTGTGTCTTGGGCGGACTTTTTGTCATTTGGGTTTTACTTTATTTTTTTCTAGCTTGCTTGCTAGCTGGTGCATTTGTCGCTTTTGATTTTGACAGTTCGTTACTCGGTTATACCATTTGCATGCATAATGCAAGGCAGGAAGGCAGGGGGGAGGGGCAGGAAAAGGAACAGGATGGCAGCAGGACTAGAGGAATTCAGGCCAGCAGAAAAGACATTCTACACTCTATGCATGTGTGCAACAACATCATCATTATGATTATCAAAAGATCATCATCATCAGCTGCTCATCTTCGTCTCGCTTTAAGATTTATGGCACAAAAAGAGAGAGAAAAGCTGAAGGACATTTTTAGTTGCCATTTGGCTTATTGCAGATTCCTAGCTAGCTGCGCTTTTTCTTCATTTTCCTTAAACCCTTTTCTCTCTTCTCCCCAGTGTTAGCAAAAAATGCCATTTGGCAATGCGATTCGAGTTCTTCATGCAAATTAAATTCCAGCTGCTGCAGCTGCTGCAATTTGTGTGTATATGTGTGTGTGTGTGTATTTGTATTTGTGTTGGTCAAATATTTTAGTTGAGCGAAATGGAAAGTGCTTGCTTGTAACTGCTGTTGTAACTGCTGCTGTTGCTGCTGCCACAAAAAAAGTTAACCCTGCAAACAACACCTGTGTCAACATGCACACACACACACACACACACACCAAAAAAGGAATCTACCCAGCTCTTCTCAACCAACTTAATTTTCTGGCATCGCACAAACTGCGCAATTGGCCACGTAGCATCCGCGTCGTAACGAAAATCAACTGCGTCGCAGCTTTTTACTATTTTCTCTTCTCTTCTCTCTTTTTTTTTGGCAATGAGATCATCAGCAACAGCATTCAGAAGGCTCATCAGATGCGACGATGATAACCAAAACGAACAAGAGCTGCCTGACGAGAGTAACTGACTTGAAAGTATCTCTTAAAAAGTCTTTAAAACTTTTTTCATAGCTACTCATAAGTAAGAAAAATATAAATGTGCAGTAAAAATATTTTTGTTGGTATCAGATGCATTTTTAATGGGTTCCAGGATTCTTAATATTTCTTTAAGTTTAGGTAATTGAATTTTTCCTTTTAAAGACTTTTAATCTTAAGCAAAAAGTTCTTACGGTAATGTTTTTCAAAAAAATATGATTTTCAAGTTGAGTCAAAATTGTCATTTATAAAAACCATTATTAAATACCATAAAATAGATTTGTTTCTTATAATCTTTTGGTGTCAAATATTCGTTTAACAATCCTATACAATAATCTTTGTTTTGTATTGAGACAAGTTCGAGCTCTAAAATTTTTTTATTGAAGTAAGACCCTTAATCATTTTTTTTTTTTTGTCTTACATATTAAATCCCTCCATCAGGCCCTTTCTTCACTCACTTTCAATAGCAACAGGGTATTGAAAAGGAGCGAAAAAAATTAATTACTTTATGCGCATCTGGTTTTGCGTAACAAATTGCGTGTGACAGCAGCCGCAACAACAACAACAGCAGACAATAACGTTGAGCGTCGAGAGCACTTTTTGCAAAAAGAGAACCTTGAACCCCTTTGCCCTTAGCTTGTGTTTACACTAACACCCCCCCCTTCATCCTCTCCCGTATGCTATTAATATCTATTAAGCAGCCCTCGGTCTGCTGCCATACTTCATTAAATGCTTTCATGCAATCTTCACTGTGTGTGTGTGTGTGTGTGTGTGTTGATTCTGATTGGGATTAAGGTTTGGCCAACAGGCCTTCTCGTCGTTTTGATTGCCTCTGTGCCATAACGTTGCTCAACTGTGATTGCAGCGGGATGGGGCAGGTTTGTGTGTGTGTGTGTGTGTGTTCAGCTACAGTCAACGCTGAGCACGTGAAATATTTCATTTGCTGCGAGTTATTTGCTGAGCGCTTTGACGTTGCCTTTGTTTTCGCCAAACTCGGTTAACTGTATTTAGTGCCAGGTATTTTTACTTTGTCAACATATTTGCAACACAAACCCGTAAATATTGACGATTAAGCTCTTTGTAAAACTAACTTGAACGTTAGTCAAAGGGAAGTTATTAAATTTCCAGTTTAAGTCTAAAACCTAGAGGTATCAAAATCTGCCAGATATTTTTTACCACTAACTTACTGAAGTTCAAGTAACTCAACAAGCGCCTGTAGTTTTCTCAAAAATTCAACTCTAAAGCTTAAAAATCTTTTCACAATAAGCTCCAAGTTTTATCATATTTTTTTTAAGATGAAAGTCTAATACTTTTTAAGAACATTTCTTTGTCAGTTAACAAGGATATTCAGCATTCGTTCTAAACAACAGAAGGCTCATAATTTATATTGTGTGTGTGTGCGTGATTATCGTTTTCGGGGCATGAAAGTCATTTAACAAAGTGGCTCTGTCGCCGTTCAAGCATCAATAACTGAGCTGGCCAACAACAGGCTATCATTCTAACGTTCAAACAGACCCACAAATGCCATTTTGGCCATATTTATTGTGTGTGTGTGCCTTTTTGGAAATGAAGGTCAGCTTGAAGCAAAACTCACCTGGCTCCGATGTGGTTGTGGTCTCCACGGCTGGCGGCTCTGTGTTGGCCTGGCTCTTATCGAGCACCAGCAGCAATATGGTCAAGGATATTAAAGCCCAGAGTGGCTTATGACGCATACGTAGCCAGGACCACATGTTGGGCCCCCGCAACGTAAAAAAAAAACGATACAATAACAAAGTGTCAATGTTGGTAACAGTTAACGGTTTGTTGTAAGTCAACAACACACACACACACACACGAAACACGATCAATGTGTGCCAATCAATTGACTGACATTGAGAGAGACCGGAAATACTCGAAACTTGCCTCTGGGTAAGGGGCAAGGATTTTGTTTTGTTTGGTATTCGCCTTTTGTTGCGTCTTTAAACCGCTTACGGGCTGCACTTTAAAGTTTTGTTGTTGCGTTGTTGCTGCCGTCGCTCAATGCCAGCTACAGTTACATGCAACAACAACAGCAAATATAAAAGTAACGACTTTGTTACCACAACGACGAAACACTTCACACGCTGCCTTCAATGGCGCAAAAATAGAAATCCACTTTTACCCAACTGCAGCACAACTCAAACACAACTACACACACACACACACACACGTCCACACTCTCTGACGTGTGTATATATAAAATTTTTGGGCAATATGCCAAGTCACTTTAAGTTTTTCACTTTTATTTTCACTGAAGATTTGTCGTCCGTTTCAAGTTTAGTTCCAGGTTTTAATTTTCCACTGCTGCTTGCAACTGAGGGGCTGCTGACAAAATGCGTCGCTGCGTTTGTGAAACGTCCTTTTTATACTGCCACAGCATCGTTGGATTCGGCGCAACACATTCGGCAAAACTGAACGAAGCTAACGATACGAACTCAAAGGATAAACTTCGTCTTCGTCTGCTTCGTCCTTTAGTGCTGCTGCTGTCACGTGCATTTTGCCGGTAAATCGCGTGTGTTTTTGTTTTGATTTGCTTTGCTCTGTGTGTGTGTGTGTGTGTGTGTGTTTTTCCTGCTTTCGCTTTTCTCCATGTACACAACCTTGCAGCTTGCAGCACGTAGCAAGCGCTTAAAATTGCGCGCATTCCGTTTATATTCCCTCTTGGCAATCTTGGCTACAAATGAAGTTTGCTTTGCTTGTGGCTGCCACATTTGATCAGCTAAGAAGCACACACGCACACACTATTCAATGCTATCAATTGAATCCTTAGATAATGCGTTGGATTGAGCTTGTCAACATCTATGCAGCATTCAAGGCAAACAACACGCAATTGCACTTAACAAGCTAATCAATACATTTGAAGATTAAATACAAAGCCAGATTACCTAAAATACATTCTCTGATTAGTTGCTCTGCTTAGCAAATTTTCGCAAAGCCATAAGCTGGCCATTAGCTAACCAAGATTAACCCCATATTTAGTGCAATTTCAATCAATGTCATCTTATCATTGCCGCATAAGCAACCACATCAATCTGTATTGCATGTGGAAAGATTGCTCCTAAAAGTAGGCAATGAATTTAGCAAGTAACAGAATACGGGTTTCGGGTGAAGTGAAGTGAAGTGAAGTGAAGTGAGTTGAAGGGTAGGGGGGAATGCGGTGATTTGAGCACTTGAGCATTGCGGTCAACACATAAACGAGTGCCAGTGTTGGCCAGCCTGACATCCTTGGCCACTAATTACGTAAATGAATTCTGTGGCAAGCACCAAGTAGCAGCCCTTGTGCCGTGCAACATTTCCGGGTTGCTGCTGATAAATGTTTGTCTCGCACTGGACAAACTGAGGACCCAACACACAATGCTGTCTGGCTGAGTTCCTGCCACTTGCCACTTGCCACTTTCCACTTGCTACTCTTGCAACTTTCTGCTGGTTGCATTGAACATTTTGCTGAAATGCGAAACGCGCTCAACTCCAGTCAAGTGGAAAATGAAAACCGATGTTGTTGTTATTGCAATTGACAACTGTTATTGTCGTTGTGGTTGTTGTTGTTGCTTCAAGAACGTTGTCTTGCTTGTGCATTTGTGCTGCACACTGTAAATTCAATTGTGCCGCATTATCTGTATAATTTGTTGCAAACTCCACATTTTTGTTGTCAGCTGCTTCGAATACATTTTCCTGTTATTTGCTTCAATGAACTCTCAAGCTTAACACACACATTCACATGTTTGTATTCATGTTTCGACATGTTTGCCAAAAACACAACACATAAATTCAATTTGCAAAAGATTTAATATCCACAAAGTTCGCAATGCCAATAAACCAAAATTAATCATGCTAATAATTGATTCTGTCATCTTTGCCCAAATACAATTATTATTATAAATTTATGCTTGCATTTTGACTGCAAATTTTCAAATAAACAAACTATTTGCATATTATATATTTTGTTGATGCATCAGCTGCATAAATCATTTTGTCGAATGACAATCAATCTAATTACACAGTGGCATTATATGTCTATAAAGATAATGGGCTCTGACATTTACGTTGAATGCATGTTATTTTCACAAGTTTTTCGTAGAAAATTACTTTGTTATTTATATATTTAAAGACTTTTCACTTACAGCTCATATTCCCAATGAAAATTTAATAAAGTTTTCGTAAATGTAATCAGATAATAATTAATGCTTGGTTAACAGCTTAAATACAAAATGAAAGCGCATTTGCAATGTAATTAAAATGAAGGCATCGACGGCCAAAATAAATTGCTTGAGGTTCGAAATAAAACGAATCGAAATGAAATCGACTCAAATCACTTGCAATGGGAGCAATCGTATAATTAAATCAATTGCAGACTTTCCCTCCGAATGAGACAGACAATGAGTCTGACTGTCTGACTGACTCAGCAAGGGAGGAAAAAGTTGCATTTGCCACCAAAAATCTTGTCGTGTCATGCAATTATCGAGTTTTAATGAAATTTCGCGCACAGTCATACAAATCCATTAGAACAACCAAAACTAACAAACAAACAAACAAAAAAAAAAAAACTAGTCAAAAAAAAGAAATTGCGTAAGCTGTGGAAAACCGCCAAGTAACTGACTGAATGGCTAGCTGGTAGCTTCTAATTACCCAGGAACACTGGATAGAATAGTTAATTGCATTGCCAATGATGCGGCAAAATCATTTTGACGCTCAGCCAGACAACGTGGAGGGGGGCGGGCAAAGGACCAGCCAAAAGGCCATTAAGTCATTAGGGGCGCTTAAATTGTCATTAAAGTTGTTGAAAAGGAATTTCATGAGCTTGAATAACTTTCTCTTTCCTCTGCTTTCGATACAAATGTGTGTGGCAAATTGAATGCAGCACAAAGCAAAAGCGAAAACTTTTTGCAGCTGCTGTTGCGTAATTAGGCCATATTTGCGAAATTTTGAATTGCAAATGACATTAGAACCAAATTGTTTGGCCAAGTAAAAGTTTACAGTCAGCCAAAATGCTTAACGAGTTTAGCGCAGCCAACTTCTCTGTGTGTGTGTGTGTAAATTAAATAAAACATTAATTGCTTGCTTGCGTCACGTAATCTGCCACATTCGGCATCGCAGTCAACGGAGAGAAAAAAGAAGGAAGGAAGAAGCAAAATAAAACCAGGCCACAGCGACACGTTCTGCCAATAAATCTCAATTGATCCCCGCGGTGCTGTTGCAAAAAAGTTCAATTAAAAGTCTCCCCCGCGGCATGCCTCAAAGTGGCCAAGAGCAAACAACGTGTCAGCTTGCAACTGTTCCACACACACACACACACATACGAACACACACAACTGTTGCCAGCAAATATGCTAAGTGGCCAAATGTGCACACACATTTGCAGGCACTGTGCTGCTGCATGCTCCTGTGGGAGCAACAGACAGCTAACGAGCCAAATGACCCTCATTGTTTCACTACACATTCAGCTCTCACAGGTGGTGGCATTGTGTGTGGCAAGCAAGGAAGTAAACAAGGAAGCAAAAAAAGTGTAGCACAGTTATTAGCGCGCCATTAAAGTTTATTGAGCCGCATGCAGTTTTAATTAAAGCCAAAGCAATAAAAAACAATGCGCGAACAGTGCAAATGAGCATGCCACTAATGACACCAGTTGAAAGTAAACTTTTTATAGTTATTTAGCTATTTTACTTTTTGCTTGAAGTGAACTTAAATAAGTTGGGTTTACAGAAACCTGGTCATCTGGCTTTTTTGCTTGCCACATTCGACTGGTGTCATTGCAACGTAATTGAATATTGTGCACACCCAAGCACACAGCTGGCACATACACACAATCAACAGAAAGCCATAAACGCTCACATTTTGGCTGCTGAAATGGTTATGACTACGAGTTCATCCAACTGACCAGCACAAATTTGCCATTTCATGAACGTACACATCAAACGTGTGTGTGTGTGTGTGTGTTGTCTGCGTGGTTGGATAAGCGAACAGCAAGTGCAAATAATATTATGCTTAACTGCACGCACGCACATGCCAGCACACAGTCAAAGACAGAGATGAAGTCGGAAGCGGCTAAGGACAACACGCATCAAACTTTGCCTGGCCAAACAGCATTAAGTAACCGCACGTACGCACAAACAGGACAACTATGTGTGTGTGTGTGTGGGTGTGTGAGTAATTGTAATAACTGTTGTTCCGTATCGTTTGTCGTAAAGCTAGCCTTGTTTGCCACTGTAATTGCCCAGACAATGCCTGTGCTACTCCTGCTCCTGGCACTGCCATTGACAAGTTCAATAATGGCCATCGACCGCAACATCTGGTTTAGTTAGCTGGCAGCTTTGCAGTCGTCGGTTCCTGGTTATGGTCTAGGTTTCAGTTTCAGTTGCAGCCAGCAGCCTGCCTGTGTTTGCCTGCAGGTAGTCGAGCGCCTAATTGAATAGCCTTTCGGCTGGAACAGCATGCTTGTGGCTACACCGTAACATTAACCATGACAGTTGAGAGCTCCAAACCCTAACCTTGCCAAAAAACTTACTTATCGCAGGACATACACACCCATAAATTGAAGATAAGAAAGAGGGAGAGACTGCGAGACTTACTTCCTTGGATTAATATGCTGCTGGCGCACATGTGCAAATCGCTGGCTGCCAAACCCTTATCACATGCCCGGACTTCCGGGCAACACACACACACCCCAACACACACACACAAGCAGCCCTTTTTTTGGTTTTGCTTTTGCATAACTGCTTTGCATGCATATCGTGGCCCATTCTCTCTCTCTCGAGCTAACTGCATCTATTTAGCATAATTTGTTGTCTTGTCTTCTGTTCTTGCCTCTTTTTTGTTGTCGTCTGCAACGTCTGCTATAGTTTTTTTTTGCTTTGAGTGGGAGTCCGGGCAGTCAAGTGTCAAGTGGCCAAGTTGCGCAGTTTGTTGAGACAAAGGCAATGTCTGGCTTTTTCTATTTCTTATAGATTTTTTGAGCAGCAATTGAAATTTATTTGCGCTGTGCAAAATAACAAAAAACACTTTAGGAAGGTTAAAAAGTATTAAAATTGTTTTTGTTGTTCGACTCTAAAACAAAAAACCAAGTATGCTTTGTGTTTTTTTTTTTCAAAAATTGAATATGTGGATTTTAAAATGAACAAGCCACATTCATTCCAGAATCGTTAGCAGCCAGAGCTAAGCTACTTTTAAATAATATTTTTTTTTGAAAAAAAGTTTCCAAATATTTTTTTTTCAATTTTTTCATTTTTATTATCTAAAGTTTTACGAAAAGCAAACGAAAAGCAAAAAAACCGTAAATTTAAATAAAGCGCCACCTGCAAGATTGTTGACATTGTACAACACTGCCAGCAAGTTGTCAGCGCAATAAAATCAGCTGTTCGACAATTTTACACTCAGCTGCTGCCGGCTTTTTGTGGACAAGACACAGAAATGAATATAACCTCAGGACAGATAGTACATAGAAGCAAAAGCCGCAGTGCGGGTTTTAGTGTGGTAAGTAAATGAGCGATTTTCCTTAAACGTTGTAAACAAGACTTTTCTATATAACTTGCAGATTTTAAGTTCCTTTAATTTAAAAACTGAAATGCGCATTGGGGCAAGGATACTTTATAGAATTTTAAAAGGTGGTAAGTATAGTACCAGTTATTATGACAACTTATAAGTAATGTCAATGTTAAACTTGCAGAGCTGAAATATAGCAAGATAAAGGCCAAGTCCACGGACGGTGTGTTTTATTACACCGCAGAAAACGATGATAAGCAACAATTGATATTTATATGCATATCACTCATCGATAATGTTGACTTTGAGGCTATTAATGCTGTGCAAGGAAAACTGCCAAACGGAATTGTTTATTTGGCCCTTGTTGATCGAATGGGTGATGTACTGTACTACAATGCTTCGGAAGGATTAATTGAAAAGATTAAGAACGAGTATACCGTACAGAAAGGAAACCCACAGCTCGTGAAACTTTATCAAAACCTCGATGGCGAAACTGATTAAAACAACTTATATTAAATAGCGATAGATACATTTATTCAAAATCATATCATTGTTGCATAAATAACAATTATGTGCATAGCCACGAGGAAAGGCAAATCTTTACACTCTTCAATACCATTCAAATTCGCTGCCCTGCATCCATCAACTACACAAACATCCAAACAATCCTAATAAATGTGACCTCGGACTATGCACATAATAAATAAAAATAGAACTCATATTTATAATCGTAATTGTAATATAATTATCATGACATTAATGTAACTTAGGTCTAGATTTCAATTATTGAATACTACAACTTAAATACAATACAAACTAAAAATTACATTAAATATATAGCATATATATCTTAAGTGTATTAACAATCTGAATTGCATGCAATTGAGAATACCAAAAATCGATTTTACATATTTCTTTGCGTGACATTTCTCAAAAAATGTTCTTATTTTTGTTGTTTTTTAAAGCGTGCGCCGCATACAAACAAGTCATTTTCAATAAGAAATTCGCATTAAATGTTTTAAAAAAAATTTAAAAAATGCTCAAAGCAATACAGTTTTTATGTTTGTTTCGTTTTAAAGTACAATAATAAATAACAAATGTATAAGCATGTATGTATATAATTTTTAAAAATAATTAAAATAATATTTCAACTCGGGCAATGGGGCTGAGGAGTTGGCAGAAATATTTTGTTGTATGTGTTTTTTTTTTTATGTATAAATGAGCTCGTTCAATTGTATTATATTTATATGTATAATTTATATATATATATAAAGTATATGTATTATTATTTAGAGTGCATAGAATATTATGACTTGTTTCATTTGTTCTGTCAACATTTTGAATGTGATTTGTATGTTTAATATGAAAATACATGCATGTGTTTGTTTCTTTGTTTATTTTTGCCCTAAAACTTTTCTACTGGCGCTTGTAAAATAGCTGTGTATACATATCTCCTTTTCAGTTTTCAACAATCATCTATAAAATATAGAACCTGGCTTGCGAAAAACAAAAAAAATCTGTCCAAAAAATCTCTACAACAATTATGTTTAAGGCTTTCCAAAGATTCGTCAGACTCTTTTTTGATTTAGAATCAACCAACCGAAACACAATTTAACATTTCCTTTTTTTTCATAAGTTCGTTTGCAATGTACAATGATGATAATTATATGATAATGAGATAAATGGGTGTACTATATGAATTGGATGGATGACTGTTTACGATGTATGATTGATGTAGCAGGGCTTTACACATATATGTAGAATATTCTAGGCATTTTTGTTTAATGCTTCGCTGAGCAACATGCACAAGGTTTTACTACTATACTACTATTTATATATATGTATTGTGGGTTTAAATCCTTCGATTCATGTGGCTAACAACAACAACTCGCTGCACATGTGTAAAAGCAATATTCAACATAGATCTCTTAGCATTATTGAGCTTGGCGCATTAACACCAATCGGCCGTGTATGAAAAGTCTTGGAAGAGCAACTGCTCGTCGTTGGACAAGTGTCGCGGTTCCTTTGGCGGCGTCAACTGCGCCTTCTCCGATGTGAACTCCTCATCAAAGTTGGAGACATCCTCCAAATGGTTCTGCAAGGCAAGGAAAACAGTTTTAGATGGAGGTTTGTATAATATTCGGAGTTAAACTTACAATTGTGGGCACAAATGGTGGCTTGACCTTGCGCAACAGCAAATCATCCCAAACGATGGAGCGGAAGAACGCCTGCTTCTTAACATCCTCAGCATCGCGCTCCGATGAGCCCAGACGACGTTCCGGATTCTTACGCAGCAGCTGTACAAGAGTATCAATAAAGAAATATAAGTTCAATGAAACTAGGAAATCTATTCGGAAGCACTTACCCGACGCATGACGGCTATGGCCTCCAGTGAAAGGAAACGCGGATAGCGCACCTCATCATTAACAATCGAATCAAAGACTTCCTCCTCATCATCGCCAGGGAAAGGTGACTGTAAAACTCAAGCCATTGAGCAAACCATTCAATTATATGAGAACTCATTTAGTTACCTCTCCCACCAACATCTCAAAGATGAGCACACCCAGTCCCCACCAATCAACGGCACGTGTATATGATGTCTCCGTGAGCACCTCGGGCGCCAAGAACTCGGGCGTACCGCAGAAGGTGCCAGTGCGATCACCAAAGCCCATGCCCTCCTTGCAGAGACCAAAGTCAGCAATCTTGACATAACCATCCGTATCCAGCAGCAAGTTGTCCAGCTTCAGATCACGATAGATGATCTTGTTCTCATGCAGATACTGCAGTCCAAGCACCACACATGCCGCATAGAACACGGCACGTGGCTCCAAGAACACATCGGTGTGAATGTGCATCATAAGATCACCGCCAGCAGCATATTCCATAACAAAGCAGACGTGTTGCTAAAAGGTAAAGGAGAAGGAAGTTCGTAAATGTACAATATATAACATAGAGTTCAAAGAGTTCTTACCTCCGTTTGGAAGCACGAATACAAATTGACTAAGAACGGATGACGCATTGCATTGGCCACCTCAAAGATGCGCTTCTCGCTGAGCAACGATTCCACCTCATCCCGGGCAATGATGTCGCCCTTCTTGAGAGCCTTGATGGCATAGTATTGATTGTTGCTGCGCAGCTGCGACAATATCACCTTGCCAAAGTGTCCGCGTCCCAGCACGCTCAGCAGCCGGAAGTTGTCCATGGACAGCATGCCGGCATTGGGTGGTGCTGGGCCGTAGCCGGCGCTGGGTTCCCTGTACTGCAAGCCGCGTGCCACATTGCGGCGTCCGCTGGTGGAGGCAGCCGAGGCAGCTGCCACAGCCGCACTTGCACCCGCTGCCGTTGCCTTCGCCACATTCAGCTCATATTGATTGGCATAGATGGGTTGTTGGTGTTGTTGTTGTTGTGGCTGTTGTTGTTGTTGTTGTTTGTCCTGTCGCTGTGCAGGCTGTGGGAATTGTGGTGCAAGGCTATTGCCATAAATGGTGGGTGTGGCTGGTTCCTGTATAATGGGTGAGGATTGCACAAAGGGCAACTGTTGTTGTTGTTGCTGCTGCTGCTGCTGTGTTCCAACATAAAGCTTGCCCAGCTGTGGTATGACCTGGGAGGATCAAAAAAGATATGTTAATATATTTGAATATTTTCTTAATAATGTTCTTTTGTTGTTAGTTTGTGGTATGCAACTGGAAAGCTCTGAATAATTGTTGTGTGTTTTACCTCATCGAGTGGTTTAATGCACTCAACCGTTTCAATCAAAACACTTTCAATGGCTATTGTCTCCTTGGCAGCGTCCTCAATGGTCGTGGTTGATGTCTCAATGGGTTCGATGGTAATATGTACAAGATTGATTTTAGCCTGCAAGAGTTTCTATTTGAACTTTAAATCAAAAATGGAACAAAAAACACTGAGAGAATAACAGAAACACATACAGGTGCAGTGGTTAATGTTGCTGTTGCGATTGCTGTTCTTGGTGGCAGCAACAGTTGCTGTTGCTGTTGCTGAAACTGATGAAATTGTTGCTGTTGCTGCTTATGTTGCAGCTGCAAGGCACAAACTTGACGCACGAGCTGTGCAAATGTTTGAAATGTTAGCAATAACATGGCGCTAAGACATTGCCAATAGATCGATTGGCTAACAACAACTGCCAAAGTCATGACCAAAAGGCCAAGAAGAGGGTCTAGAAATTGCCAAAGAAACCGAACGAATCGGCAAGGCGCAGCAAATCTGCTTAGCACTATATAGTACATATAGTATATATATATAATGTACTTAAACATCGTGAAATCGCATTAAAAAGGAAAGAAATAAAGCAACAAGAAAACGCTGACGCAACGTGTGCGGGGGGAGGAGGCAGGACACACACAAATAGAGACAAATAGAGAACAAACATAGAAACATACAGGGTGACACGTTACAAAGACAATTTTACTGGCACGTGAAATATGATTTGTGTTGTTGCTTATTTCCCCCTGTTATAAACTTGTCTATTTTGCGAACACTTAACTCGTCTCATTAAGCATTCATTTTGCACACGTTATTTAGCCTAAAGTGTTGCGGTTGCTGCCAAAAATTAATATGTGTGACATTGATATTTTTTTGTGGGTGGAGTATATACGCTAGACACAATATTACCTAAATTTTCGATATTATTGAGTATATAGTTCTTGATTAATGTGATATATATTTCAGTGTACTAACGTGGAAGACTAACTAAAGGGTATCTTCTAGTCTATAGCCCATACAAATATATATTTATTTAGTGTAATATTAAAAACGCATATTATTAACACAACACAGACATTATTCAGAGCTTTCGTTGTGTTTAAATACTTACAAAAACTAATACAGTTAAAGCTGCGCTTTTTAATAAGTGCCAAAACTATCTATTAACATTGAAATAACAGTTGCTGTTAGCTGAACTACAGGTGCAAATGGCATTGCTGTTAATAACATTTTTAGTTAACATTCAAAAACTACAGGTGCAAATTGTGTGACTGTTAATGAGCTGTTGCTGTTATGTTAAATTACAGGGTGCACGCGATATGTAAAAAAAATGTAGTTATGTTAAAGAGGGGAAATTTTAGTGCAGGACTTTCGAAACAATAACACAATAAAAAACATTAACAGAACACCAAATTAACACAAGAACTGCAAATAGCAGCTTCAAAACAGAACTCAATTAACAGAGAGACAAATAAAAAAAACCAAACCAAAACAAATGAAAAGAAAAATAAAACCTCCTAACCTCCACACAGAAACGATCGGCACTGGAACTGTGACTGGAGAGCAGCCCAACGTTGTTGTTGCTGTTGTACAAATACTGATCATCATCATCCTCGGGATACTCAACCAGTGGCGATGCCGGCAACGGTTCCTCATCCTCCCGACAACCGCCCAGGATCACCACTGGCGGCAGGGTCAGCACTGGACGATGCAGCTGCTGCTCCACCGCCGATATGGTGCCCGGAACGGGTGGAGGAGCTGTTGTTGGCCTCTCGGGCAGCTGGAACTGAAATGGTTTGCGTATTGGTAAGGAGAGCTCGCTAGCGCTTTGTGGCCTTAATTGTTGTTGCGGTTGCTGTTGTTGTTGTTGGCGATGTTGGTTGGTTAGTTGCGGTTCAGGGGGCGTGACAGGCATAACGGTCTCTATCTGCATTATGTGCAGAGCTGCGGTACGATTGATAGGATTCTCCGTCAACCTCTCGAGCAGCTCCTGCTCCAGTTGCAGCTGCTCCTTGGGCCAGCCGGGTGATGGCAGGCGACGCAGCGTGTTTGGATGCGACTCCATTTCGGAGAGGAAATCAAATTCATGTAATGCATCCTGCAACTGTCGTCATGACAGGACACGCACAAACACGCATAAGCAAAGCACAAAGCAAACAGCAGGCAAGTAGTGGAGATTTGAAGAGTGTGGAAGAGAGGAGAGAGCAGACGAAAAATAATGGGTTTGGGGGGAGAATAAGAACACACGCGATTGTCGTCGAAAGATGGTTTAAGCGTGCCGCATAGAGGACAAAGACAGGCGACAGACGAAGACGAAGACGAAGAGAGAAAGAGCGAAAGAATGAAAGCAAGTAAGACAAAGAGAGATAATGTGCAATGGAAAGGTGAAAAGTTGAAGAGATGAAAATGTGATATAAGGCATACAGAACAAGAAAAGTATCTAAGTATAAGCAATGTGCGAATAGGTTCAGAAAATGATGTTGATAGGAGCTGGAAATCCTACATAAGAAGCTGGTAGGATAATTTCTACCCTACAATCTAACAAACTAACTGAAGGTCTAATATTAAAAAACCTATCTTAAAGGTGAAATTATCAAGGCGTTCAGAATTTAATTAAAGCTTTGGTATTTGAAACTAGCTCTAAGTGTTTAAAAACTGGAAACTAATAAATATCCTTTTAGGCTTTCGATATAATTTAAAACTACTGAATAAAAAAGATTTATATACTAGCTAAATATTATAAATTCTTTAGAACTCCCTCGGTTCAATGTTTTTCAACGTCGACTTAGTTCTGTATGGAGTTTTGGGGTAGAGCTATACTGAAAGATATATACAAAACGGAAGAGCAAAATATAATAACCAACACCAAAGCATAAAAGTTGAATG
Organism: Scaptomyza hsui; assembly: GCA_018152825.1. Lineage (NCBI taxonomy): Eukaryota > Metazoa > Arthropoda > Insecta > Diptera > Drosophilidae > Scaptomyza > Scaptomyza hsui. The sequence continues at coordinate 11,877,163 of JAECXO010000002.1, forward strand.
GAATGAATGAATACATATAATGTATGTAATAGGAATGTATGTATGTACAGAATAATGAGCAGCTCTGGCAATAGGCACAACGATCAAAAAATCAGCTACAGAGAATATATGTATATATACAGCTATATAGATATTTGTATAGGTAGAGTAGTGTGTGTTTGCTATACAGTTGCCAGAAAGAGAAAGTCTAAAAATCCTTACCTCTTGATCCAGTACGGGCGTAACGGCTTTGAGGACAGGCGGCGGTGGCGGTGCTGTTGTGGGTGCTGCAGTGCGTCCGGGTGGCGTCTTGCCGGGCATTTGCAAGCTAAGTGAATTGGGCCGAGCCGAGTTGGCGGCCTGCGGTGGCGTCTCCGGTGGCAGCACACTGATGCCCTGCATGTGCAGGGAGAGAGGACGCAGGCCACTCAAGCCACTCGAGCCGGGATCGGGATACTCGCCCGGTGTTTCCACGTGCTCGTGCAGACCCGCCTCCGGATCGAACTCCATGTTCTGGGCCTGCTCCCCGGGTGAATACGGTTCCGGTTCGATGGCCAGCGCATCCGAGGAAGGTGTCCTCGAGATGGGAGACTCGGAGCCGCGAGAGGCAGCGCTGCTGGGCAGCGGGGAGGTGCCACGTCCTGTGGCAGCAGCTGTTGGGGCATTGTTGCCGGTGCCCAAGTGGACGTGGTTGGGAGCATTACGCTTGAGCAGACGACCCCAGGTGGCCACATTGATGTTCATCTGTTTGGCACGCGGTATATTCTTGGCCTGCTGTCGATTGAAGATCATGCGCTGGCGACGCAGCTTGGGCTTCTGGGAGATCATGGGGTTGAGAAACTTGACCTCGGCAAAGAGCAGACCCTGCGGTTCCAGCTGTAACGCCATGCCGTGACGCACATCGTCAATGAACTCCTCGAGGCGGAGCACCTTGACGGCGCACAGGGAACGCCAGTCGCGCCAATAGACACCAATCTCCAGTTCACGGGAACGATCTAGATCGATGGAGAAGCGTTGATCCCAGGCCTGCTGTGAGCAGGGCTTCCAGGAGGTCTGACCCACGGTGATATTGTCCAGTTTGATGGCCGCCATGATCTCAATCGAAGTCTCATCTTTGACCGAGTAGCTCTTGGAGCTGCTGCGCGAGGTGACGCCCTTGACAAAGCTGCGCAAATCACCGGGACTGGAGCTATTATCCTTGTCGCGTCGCGAACGTCCGGGCACATCCTCCAGCAGATCCTGACAGCCCATCAGACGCACCTCCAACTTGCCCGTGACACTGGCACAACGTCCCATCGACGATACTGATTGATACGCCTTGCCACCAAATAATCCTCCCTGTCCGCTCTGCAGCGATGTGTAATGCACAGGAGCTGGCGATGTCGACTGTTGAACTATTTGCAGCTCCTGCTTGAGCAGCTGGGCGGTGGGCGAGTCAGCGGGCAGCTCCTGGCGACGCAGCTCCAAGGAGTAGCGCAAGAGATCTAATTTACGCGATGATTCCGACAAGCGACCGTGTGCCTAAAAAGAGGAACAGAAGTGAACTTTAGTGATAGGTTTTAATAGGAGTTATAAGAGGTCATTTAAAACAGGTTTTATTTTGTGTTTTACAAGCTAATAATTTATTAATTTTACAAGTTTATTACATAGAAGACATTAAACTGATTCAGCGCACATTTGGTTTGTGTGAGGAACATATTGAACAATATATAAACTTAAGTCTAATGTTGAGAGGGCACAGCTATAGGTTCGATCGGTGTGGGTTTTAGGGTTTGGTTGGGGGACGGTTATTTGAAGTTGTGTTGTGTTGTGTTAAATGCAAAGCTAAGAAAATGTCAAAGTAAATATAAAAACCATTGCAGAGCTCAAGGTCCTATCATGTAAATGTATAGGTCCTCAAGGTCCGCATAGGTTCTTCCTTAAGGCAACGGACGTCGCAGTGGAGGACGTTCTCCCAGCGAGAAGGCGCGTCCACGCAGCTGGAAACGTTCGGCCAGCCAACGCTGACAGCTCTCGCAGAGACAGTTGGGATTCTTGGTAGGTCCGACATGATGACCTGGTTTCCGCATGGCAACCACTTGACCAAAGCGACGTGCCTTCTCCAAATGCTCGTGCGTATAACCGGAAACGACGGTAGAGGTTTCACTGGCGATGCTGGGACTGTCGCGCGAGATGTCAAAGCGACGTGCGGGTTGCGGCGAGGGCGCTGTGGTTGCAGTGCCAAAGGTGGTGGCCGAGGTGGTGCTGGGTGGTGCCTCGCTGCCACAACGCAGCACCACCGTGCTGGCCGCCGAGAGCAGCTGGGGCGAGCTGCGCTCCGAGGATGGAGTGCCTGGAGCCGCTTGGACGCTGAGATTGTCACGCGCCTCGCTCTTCCAGCGATAGCCGGGATGCAGGCGCTTGAAGGGATCGATGGGAGCTGCTGTTATAACTGGTGCCGATTGTGGCGGTGGCTCTGGACTGGCGGGTGGACCAAAGAACTGTAGGAAACCGGGACGATTGCGTCCCACAGAGAGCTGCTGCAGCTGACGTCCTGGATAGGTATTGTAGCCCACATTGAAATCGGAGAAGCCATCGGATTCGGAGGGCAGAGTATCGCTGCGTTGAAAGGAGTTGCGTTGCGACTGCACCTCCGTTATGGTTGTCAGGGGATGTGGGGAGATCGAGGCAGGCTGCTGCACTTGCTCCGTGGAGTGTTGACGTGACCAGAGACGCTCCATTTGACGAATCCTCACACGATCCAACGAGTTCTCATAGTCGAAACTATCGGATTTGGTGATTTGTGCACAGGCTGGTAGATTAGGTGTGTCCAGCTCATCCGTATCCTTCCAGGAGGTGTCCAGACAGTCACCCGCCAAGACGCTAGAGATGCTGCTGCATGTGGCATCCCTGGGCATGGTGGAGCGCGAAGAGTTGGGATAGGCGCTGCTGCTCTGTGTCTCATCGCTGGGCTGCCGCATGTATTTCTGGCGAAGATTGGCCAGCTTGACGGCACGCTGATCCCCAATGTGCTTGCGAAAGAGCAGCTGCTTGGACTCGTTCACCTCCTCCGCCGTACTACACTTGGTTATGGCGTGACCAAGATTGAGTTTCTGCTCCTCCGCCTGCTGCTGCTGCTGCTCCTGCTTTAGTTGGGGTGATCTCTGTGCCAGTCGGCGTGGCAAGGCGCCGCCCGAGATGCGTTGATGCCGCAGCCGCATCTGTTCATTATCCAGCACCGTTTGTGGCGTGGAATTCGAGTCCAGTTCATAATGATACTGTTGCTCATTGCTGCTGTCCGAGTCGTTGTTGTTGTTGCTACTGCTGCTTGCCTCCGCATCCGCCTGCTCATCCTGCTCATCGCCCTCGGATCCGGTGCAATAGACATCAATGTGCACCGTGCGTGGCTTCTTCTCGCCCAGATTGGGCAGACGTGGCGATGTTCCCGATGTATTGGACAGCGGTGGTATCCGTGGCAATGAAGCCGACTTAAATGTGGACGAAGGCGTTATGGGCGTGGTCGCTGTAGGCGTGGGCGAATAGGTGGGCTGTGTGGCATAGTGAAAAGTTGAAGTTAAATTCAGCTTGTTGCAAGTTTATATTTCACTTACCACATAGTTGTTCGCCTCCTCCGCTTGCCGCCTGCTAGCAAAGTTCATCAGCGCCTCCGTGGTTGCCCTGCGCTGCTCGTAGGCGGGCCGACGCCTCTCCTTCCGCTCCTCCGTATCGCTTGTCTGGGAGTAGGCATCGCGCAGCTGTTGCGCTCGCACCTTGCTGTGATACACAAAGGGTTCATTTGTGGTCTCCAACTGTTGCTGTGGCAGAAAGTCTGCCACGGCGGAGACAACAATGTTGCAGGTGCTGCGACAACGTGTGCCACAAAGCTGTGCCGTAACCCCCTCAGGTGGTTGGGTGGTTGCTCCTGTTGCTCCTGTTTGTTGGTGTCTGGAGGCTTGCGGACTGCCGAAAGCTGAATCCGCATAGGTTGTGGCCGAGGAGTTGGTGCTACGAAAGCTTGTGGCAGCTGTTGCCTGTGGAAAGTTCTGAAAAATTTACTAAATGTTCTTCGATTGTTTTCCCACTTTTACTCACCTTCTCTGGTTCCGTTTCTGGCTCCTGTGTAGGCGTGCACAATTTGTATACCACACGCACCGGGTGAACTGGTTCCAGTGAGCTGAACTCACGTTGAACTGGTTCGCCGGCACGTGCAAATGTCAATTGGGCACGAACTGTCCATTCAGCAGTTAGTTCATGCGGCAATGGAACTGTTTGCTCCTCCCCACGATTATTAGTGTTATTGTTAACACTGCTGCTCATGACGCTTCGAACCTTACTAGGCACACATGTTGTTTGTTGCTTCAAGGTGACGCCTTTGATGGGCGTGATCGTGGGCGGCGTTTAGTTTTTATATACAACACACGATCTGTATATATTTATTCTTTCTTATAGATTATGCTAAAAATATCGTACACAAAACGTTGTTGCTCTTGATACGCGTTTGGCAAACACTAAAACATTGCGAGGGCGGTTTTACAAGTTGGCGTAGAAATCAGTGGGAAAGAGTTTACAACACAATTGAAACAAATTTATGGCCAATACAATATTCAAATTAAAACACAATTCAAAGCTTTCTTTGTTTTTATGAATATTTAAAAAAAAAAACCTATTAGAAATCATTTATATCACCTATTATTTAATGCAAGCTTTCTTTAATCTTGTAGCAGTTTTAAAAACCCATTCAAATTCTAATAAAAATGGCCTTGTTATAAAAAAAACAATATGTTTATTTAAATGAGTTTTATATCTAACACCATGATAAAGAAAGTCATAAAAAATGTTTTCTTTAAAAGAAATCATCCATTTGTTTGAGAAATGTTGACAATTAAAGCAATTAGTTGATTATTTATGGCCTCAAATTCAAAACTATAGCTAAAAAACGCACCGGAAAATGGCTAAAAATAAATTGCATAGATCATTGCAAACATAAAATATGTTTTCTAATAATCTTTTAAGCATGACGTATGCATCAAATCTAACTGAATCATCAAATATTCTAAATATACCTTTTGCCAATTAAGAAATCAAAGAAAAACTGAGACAAGATTAATTGATTTCCTTAAGAATACTTGAAACTAATACAAAATTAGTTTATTTTTTTAAAACCACCCTCGTCATGATATTTGTTAGCCTTTTGATACTTTTAATTATAATCTTTATATTTTTTTCATTGTTTTTTTTTCACTTTTATATTATTTTTAGCTTCATTTAGACACGCACGAAACAAAAACACTTTCGTTTTTATATTTTTTTCTATTCACTTGGCGTGTAAAATTTTGTGTTTCTAATTTTATGTGCATTTATTTATAAGTTCTCTCGCGTTGCTGTTGTTGTAAAGTATTAAAAATCCGCAAGATGACCCCAAAATCCAAATCCACGCACAAAAATAAAATGCAGCTCGTTAACAAGAAGCGGAAATATTAAAAGCACAAAAACAAACATTACGCAATTTACTCAGTAAACTATAAAATTGCACAAAAACACACGTTGCGTATGCGTAATGTACTTTATTTTAATTCAAGTGAATGTCTCTTTCTATTTATTCACATGTGCATAAAGTTTAGCCCGTAAACAAAAAACACACTAATTATTTACAAACTTTATAAAGTTATTTAATTAAAAAACAAACAAAAAATGCGCAAAAAAAAAGAAAGAAAGAAAACGCAAAAGAGGCGCGTCGCACGTAGCCCAAACGGCATCTGAACTCAAACTGAAAACGGCGTGAAAATTCGCTAGAGAAAAACCAAATTTTCCGCAGGCAGTCACAAAATGTGGCTGCGCTCTCTTAAAAATATTCACATATTGATGTATGTGTGTAGAAACTCTATATATGCTCAGCGCATAGTTCTATTAATGTTTAGCACAAAACGGACAAACGAGCAGAAGGGCATTTGGCTTCGGCTTCGCTTCTGTTTATCGCCCAATAAAAACCTAACCCCAAACCCCATTCAAAACATTCGGAATAACATCTGTTGCCGGTCGTTTGCATCTGTGTTTATGTCAAAAACAAAAAAAAGAAGAAAGAAAGAATCTCAAAAACTGCACTCTAGCTAACATTCCAGCCCACAACACTTCCCCCTCTAAAATTCGGGACGTGGTATTTTAAAACAAATAAATATGGCACGTTCTATTTGACTATTTTCTAAATGGGCCAAATCTTCTTCTTTTTGAAGTAAAGCAAACAAAACCGTCAAGCATCAGCTGCAGATACATATAAATCACAAGTGTGTGGCGACAACAAGGCAATCATCAACATGCATACATATGTATCTGTCCATGCAACAGGAAGTCGTTGCAACAAAAGGGAAACGTGAGATACTTTCAAGAGTTTTTGAAGATTTTTCGAATGGAGAATTGAATACTCTAACATGAGCTACTATTTTAGTGTATTTAATGTAAAGCTTGAAGTTGCTCTTTTTATGTTGAAAAGTAATCAAGAACAATGCAAAGGAGTTAAGCTCTATATAATTCAAGAACTTTTAAAATTAGACAAAGGGAAACTGTCAATATAACTTTCTTGAGTTTAGAGTTAGAGATATACAAGACTTTTCTAACCAGATACCTTAAAAAATATCATTCAACTCAGATTCATTTAAGAACTAACCAAACTGTTTACACTAACAAATATACCCTTCCTTTAAAAATAAAATTTTGTATTCTAGGGCTCGCTGTCTGTCTCCGTACAATAATTAATTTTGAAATTCTTTGCATATTACCCTGAATAAGTATCTTTTGCAAGAACTCTGTGGCAAGTAAATTAATGAGGCGACAGTTAGCACTTAAAAATAAAATAAAAATCGAAAAAAAATACAAAAAATAAAGCAAAATGAGAATGAAAAATTGAAATATTTTTGAGAACAGCCGCGTAATTAGCCTCGTTTTTGCCTTGTGGCAAACGTGTCGTATGCTCAACGCAAAAGGCAACGCATGTGCACATGAATCATACGCCGTGTGGCACACGCCACAAGAAGCTGCTCTCTTTTTGACATTTGCACTCACTTTTTTCACTTGTTTTATTTTTTTGGGGCAGGCACAGGCGAGAACTTTTTCGGCCCGCCCCCGCGCGCTTTTTTTCTTACCTGGCCCGTGGCCAGATCTAAGTATCTAGGCTAATTGAATTAATGCTAAGTAGCTGAGGAGCTGAGGTACTCACCTCTTGCAGCGCCTTTTTGTCTGGTGCACGATTGGCCGTTTGCAGGGTGCGTATAACATTCTTGGCACCATCCACAACGGCAGCTTCGATGCGCAAACGATGACGCAGCTCCTCAATGCGCTCCTCCAGCGTCGTCTCCAGGCTTTGGGGTTGCATGTTGCCACCAATGCCCCCGCCGCCGCCGCCGACGCCACCTACTCCACCACCCAGAATGCCATGCTCATCGGTTAGCAGGCGTGCAGCTTTCATGCGATCCGCCTGCTCACGATTCTGTTTGACTTTGATGATCCGCAAGCGCAGAAACTCAATCTTGGCCTTCGAATCCGCGAGCATCTGATGCGCCTCCGCGAGCAGTTTCTTGTCGCAACCGATGCCCAGGGATTGGATCATGTTCTCGGCGCCCGCCTTCACCTTCATCTCGATCTGCAGCTGCTTCTCCAGCGAGGCCAGCACCTTGTCATTGGGCGTGGCAGGTGCACCACCGCCAGCCATCGCATTGTTGCCACCCAAACCGCCGGCAAACTGTGCCGCACCGCTGCCATCAAAGGTAAAGGCAATTGAATCTATAAGAAAGTAATGGGAATACAGATTAAATACTAATAGAGGGTATCTTATAGTCTTGTCCTTGCTCTCTACTTGTTAGTTGCAATCACTTTTAATAGCTTCAACACACAGCTGGCAACAAATCGTTTAAGCTGCCACATGCAGTGTCAAAGGTCAAGGGGTCATGTGTCTAGTGTCCACACCGGGCTATAATTGTGATTAATGCAGAGTAGAATCCACAGAGTTCGCTTCACCCACGTGCGACCTTTTGACACCTGCTTTGTTTACACTTTGTGTGTGTGTGAGGGTTGTAATCATGCACCATGCAGCTGTGGCAAGGTGTGTTGTATCACTTTAATGATGCTTACACGATGGCACATTTAATTTTGTGCAGTATAATTAAGAACGTTTGGAATGGAAAGAAAGTTATAAAAGGAATCTGTTATATGTATTATTTTATAGATAGCATAATATCTATGCATTGAAGAAAAAAGCGTCATGAAATGTTTGTTGCACTTTGTTGGCAGCTGGCTGACAAACATGTCAATCAAGTCAACAACAGATGGAAACTCATGAAAGCTTTCAACACACACACAACAACAACAATGCAGAGATGCTAAAAGAGATGTTCATGATGTTGATGCAGTTGTTGTTGCAGTTGTGGCAGCTTGTTGTTGTTGTTGTTGTTGCTGTCTGCAGCCAAACACGGAAGAGCAGAAACCAAAACGTTTAACAGTCACATTCAGCTAAAGCTAAAAATATTTTATGCCACTTGTGTCAATAGTTAAAATAGAAAAGAACAAAACAAAGTAAGTGTTAGACTATGAGATACTGTGTAATGAAAAGATACTTCATCTTTATCTTAGATATAATATTAGGTCTACAGAAACCCTTTTCTAACTCTTTCTAGCTGTTTACTTTGAGTATACCCTATAACTGCCTAACCAGGGTATAAACAATATAAAAAACATTAAGCACATGTGTTTTTTAGTGTAAGTGTTAGACTATGAGATACTGTGTAATGAAAAGATACTTCATCTTTATCTTAGATATAATATTGGGTCCACAGAAACCCTTTTCAAACTCTTTCAACTGTTTACTTTGAGTATACCCTATAACTACCTAACCAGGGTATGAACAATATAAAAAACATTAAGCACATGTGTTTTTTAGTGGCGGTAGATACGACTAGAAAGAGAGTAAACGATAAACGCACAACTATTTCGCGCCTGTTAATGTAAAAGAACACGCAAAGCGAGTAAAAGATACTAAAGTGTACAGATACAGATACAGATGCATAACGAGCACAGACAGTTGACAGGTTTGCGTGACAAACGCTCGTAAACTGCTTCGTTTTTTTTATTTTCTTGGCGGTAAGTTGTGTAATCTTCCTCTTACCTTGACCATTGCTGTTGACCGCTGTGTTGGCGGATGTTAGCAATATTTGACTCTCCAGTTCCTGGAGCTCGGATTTGAGTTCGGCTAGCTTGGATTTGCTCTTCTTGACCAGGACGGCAACGTCGCTGAGGGAGCGACGATCCTTGGCCACTTCACGTAACTTTTCGGCGCCCTCTTTGATCTTTAGCTCCTTGCGTATCTCCCGGCGAATGGCCTCCTTGATCTCCTCGAGCCGTATGGACATACAGCTCTCGGGCAGATTCTCTGTGAAGCCATATTTATGACTGAGCTCATACAGTACAGGATGTTTGATGTATTCGCCCTGTTTAAAGGAGAGAGAGGAAAGAGAATAAATTAGTAATGCTTTGTTAAGTTGGGGGATTTCCCCATTTTTATCTGTACCGTATCTGAATAGAAAAGTCCCTCTGTGGGTGACTCAAAATTCGAGACGAGACGATTCCACAATTTTGAGGCACTCGCTCGACGCCTGATGGAAGACTTTGTTGCCGTATTGCGGGGCAGGGTGCTACATTTACGCGAGTTGGCATCCCTGGCAGAGGAGGGGGAGGGGGAGGGGGTGGTAAGCTCCTCTTTGGGTCGCGGGCTTAACATGCTACGTATTCTTTTGACCAAATTCGACATTTTCGTTTGAATTTTGAACCTTTTTCCTTTTTTCTTACACGTAATAAATGTTTTTGTTGTTCAAGTTTGTGACCAGTTCATGGTAATTAGAAGACTTGTTTTTGGCCTTCTCACGCTGCCAGTTATCAAGAAACAGTTAACAAGAAAAAGAGGAAACAAACATTGTCACATTGCATTGCGATGTGTGAGAAAGTTAACAAGAAGTTGATAACAATAAACAATTGTGCTCTCTTCGATACAAGTTTCTATTCAATTATAATGCAAATTAAAAAGTTCTAATCAATATCAAGTGGCAAACAATTTCTAACACAACTTTCACGGCATTCACAATTTGGATTCCATTGAAAAAAGTTATTGAATACTTTGGCCTAAATATAAACTTCAATGAAATATTTATTGAAAAGGTAATTGTGGAAGTTTTTACTTACTAAAAAAGGTAAACTCTAAAGAAAGAAAAAAACGATAATAATCGATAATGCTTTGAATAATTCTTTCCTCATTTTAAGCTTCAAACTAATGAAGAAAACATGGAAAATGTTTACACGTTGAAAGAATAAATCGATAAGTTATCGATAAACCGAAAAAGTAATAATTTGAGTATAACTGGCTTATAAACAAAGTAAATATTTCTATGAAAACAAACAGGAAACTTGACGCTTAGCTAACGATAGGTTTTATCTGAAATTTATCTTAACGAAAACTAAACTTTTGTTTATATCAAAAACGTTTTGAGGGCCAAAACATGGCACCATAAATATGTACGCACGTCTGATAAAAAGTAAACTATATATCGCATGACTGCGAAAATAACATAAATAAAATATATGTACAGGAAACTAAGTATATAAATACAAAGCTTTTGTTTACTTTTAGCACAACTTACAAAATAAGCAATGGATATTTTGTAACATTATAAAGTGTAGATCGAATTGTGAACTGTTTTTGTTGCAATCGATGTATAAACTGAACTTGACTCATGCCAATTAGCCCAATAAGTTGGCCAACAGCGCGCACAGCAGCTGTCAGTTGGCCATATATTGTATATTGAGTGTGTGTGAGAATTTCTCCACGCCCAAATGTAGAATGATTTTTAGAAAAGAGTTTTGAAAGAAAACTCTTATATTTTAGAACTTATAAAATGAACTATTTTCAGGGACGGCAAAAGACTGCGCAACGTTTTCTTATCAGCAACATTTTTATAGATAACATTTTTAAGCACACTCGTTTGTTTATTCACACACACACACACACACACACACACACACACTTTGAACTGTAGCCAAGATATGCTAAAAATGCAAAAAATATTTTCTGTGCTTTATCACATGCTTTAGCCGTTGCTTAATATATATATTTAGATATCTTCATTGTATTCCGAATATATTTCACAATTTAATTCAACAACTTGTTGCAAACGCTTTTTTTTGTTGTTTTTTTTTGTGTGTTTTTCCGCTACCCGCAGCACGCCGCAACTATCGAAGTTCGAGTGAAGTTAACGTCATTCTCCTGTGTAATAAATGTGCTCGTCTCGACCCGAACCACACCTCGTGGGTGGGCCGATTAATAACGAAGTCTCACACACACTTATACACAGGTGATTCACGATGTAAGCACAACTGGTTTCGGTTCACTTTTTGATAACAGAAACGCAGCTGACCGAACGCATCAGACAGACAGACGGACAGACAGACGGACGGACACTGATTGCATTTCCAGTTACATACATCGAGATTGTTGCACGGAAACCTCGTTCAATTATCTAGGCGGCAATACCTAAATACCTTGAAACTTGAATGACTTAACTAATGGCGAGGGAATTAGGAAATGATTACTTCAACTAATGACAAAGCTATTGCAGTTTTATTGCCAAGAGAATTAACAAACTTAAGATGTTATACTTAATCATGGGTTTTATTTTAGTGACAGATAAATTGTAAAACTTTTTATCTTTAAATTTATGGAGATATTTAATCTTAAAAAAAACCTTTCAAATCATGTTCAGTAAGTTTAAGTCACACTCAAACTAATAATTAAACATTAAAACTTTTCTATTTAAAGCTAAGCTAATTTAGATAGTCATTTATAAGCTCATAACATTATCATTATGCTCATAATAACAGACTCCACTTTAATTTGTTTCTATTTTTATGCACTTTTCTTTTGCCATTTCGATTGCAAAAGCAAAGCAGAAAAAAAACTCCTGGGAACATTTTTTTCACCGAGTCTGAGAGTATGTGAAATTATAGCGGCTTAGTCTCGCATTCTTCTCTATTTATAAGAAAGAAAATGAGAAAAAAGCCAACAACATCTTGATGATAATGGGACCGTTGGGAATTGCATAACGCAATTGCAGAAAGCCAAAGTTAATATAAAAAAAACTACTTGCAATAAAAAAAACTGACACAACATTCGCAACGAATACCTGAATAATCAGCATAATATGCGATATATAGCGATGTGCAACAAAGAGACAAAAGAAAGATACGAATACAGCAAGTAGTAAGTAATAAGTAATCTCCGTTCCAGTCTCCAGACCAAGTTCCAGTCTCATCATGATGACAGTTTGCTTTCTGTCTGAGAAAGTTTGCAAAAACGTTGCAGGCACATTTTGAGAACTGGCGGAGAAAGGGCGGAAAAGGGGGAAGATGAAACGGAAATGGAAATGGAGGCGGTTTGTGTACTGAAATGCAGCCAGGGGAAGGGAGGGGGAAGTGGAGGAGATGTGGGAGGTGGCAATGCTGACGTCGTTTAGTAGATTTTTGTGGCTTTCTTTTGACGCAGTCTCCATTCTGACATTTGTGTGTGTTTGTGTGTGTGGGCTGACTGAGAGAAAGAATGATGTGAAGAAAGAGTAAAGAGTCTGCGAAAAACAACCCACGTTTAATTAATGAAGCAAATATATGAGTTAATGAACACAAAGAACAACTGCCAAATACCCTTCAATAGAATATTGAGAATAAGTATAAAAAATCAAAATCACTTCAATGCACTTTTGAAATATTTGTTGCTTTTTTTTTCTTGTTTTTGGAAACATTAAAAAGAAGAATATTAACAACTTTTATATACCCTAAAGAGTTAAACTGGAAACTTAACTTTACTAAACTAAAATTCTTATAAACAAAATATTTAAATATAGTTTTCATTGTTAAAAGAAAACTTAAACTTTATTTATAGAATATTTATAGCTAGATTTCTAGATTTCAATTTCGTCCCAATTTCTTCATACCCCAACTGAAAAACACTATATTTACAGGGTATTTCATACGGACATGACTCAAGTAAGCAAATTTCGCGCGTGCTATCTGCGCTTCATATTCTTATACACATAAACACACACACACACACAACAAAAAATATATAATGCCGTGTGGAATGCGATTAACTCACACACAATAATGCTATATACAAGAGAGAGAGAGAGAGAGAGAGTGAGGGGGGAGAGTGGGAGGGAGAGAGAAATACATACGTGTAAATATCCTTTGAGACGTGAGCGCAAATCCTTGAGAAAAACCATGTTCATAGTGAGTGCCATACTTAATATGCTTATATGTATATACACTTGACTTTGATACCCTACAATTGATTGAGACGCGGCATAGCCTCAAAAATCAGTCTTTCCTTTTTTCTGTATACTTTCTATATTCAATATTCATTTTCCAAATCGAATGCGCGACGCAAAAAAAACGCAAAAATCACGACGACAAAACTGCCAGAAAAAAGTATGCGATTTTATATATATATATTCTTTGTGTTAGGAAGGCGCGACACTTTTTCTCTTGCGAATCCAAATGAAATGAAAATGATGGGAGAAAATGTCAAGGCGCTGCTCGCGGCAGGGCGAAAACTGCAATGGAAAAACGCTCGAGGCAGTCAAGCGATTAGAAAGCTTTTCATTTTAAGCGCAAAAATTACGGAAAAACAAATCATTTTCCCCTGTGCATGTTTTGCTATTTTCTTGGTATTTTTTTTTGTTTTTTTGTATTTCGGTATGCAAGCGAGAGCAGCAGATACATTTGCAAGAGATACATTTGTAGATACAGCTGTACAGATACATATACAAATTAATTGCTTTGGTGTTTATCTCATAGATACGTTTGTATCTGACAGATACGCGCATATACAAGTCTTTCTCGCTCGCAACTGGAAACATTTCTTGTCGCCGCAAAATTTTCGTTTTTCTTTTCGTTTTGGCAAAATGCTTTTTAATGAAAAAAAAAAAAGATATGAACGCCCGCAAGATCTTTTAAGATTGTTTTTTTTTGCACTTCTTGTCATTTACCTGCAAGAGAAGAAAGAAGAAAATATACATTAGTTGAGTGTGTCAAAGTCAGGCGAGGGTTGCTTAATGAGATTAACTTAAAGAAATCTAATGAGTTCAAAGTACGAATAAAAATAGTAAAAATCTAAAGAATTTAACAGAAGTCTGTTAAGCTCTTACCGCAGACTGTTAAGCTCTTACAGTAGTCTGTTAAGCTCTAACTGCAGTCATGTTAACTACATTAGGCAACTGTAAATCAATTTTGTGCAAAAAAACTATATGATTAATATTCAGATGCTGATGACTTGGCTACTTGGCTTTATATTTTTTCTGCCTCCTGGCAATTAATAACAGGCAATATCTAAATGTTGCCGCCCGCTTTGATGTTGTGACAACAAAAAAAAAAACAACAGCAACAGCAATTAAGAAAGAGAGAGAAACAGTTTGTACATGAAAGTGATGCGATTTCTAATCGGTCATTTGCCCGAGATTGTGTTGTTGTTGTTGTTGTTTCTGTTGTTGCCCACACTTTAAGTTATTATTATTCATTGCTCAGACAACAAACACAACAACACAACAGGAACAAGCAACAGCAGCACACGCAACACACACATTGAAAAATTTCAATCAAAACAAGGTCGTTGTTGTTTTTTTTTATAAAAATAATATCAGCACACACAACTACAACTACACAACTTTAACAAGCTATATAGTTCAGCCCACGCAATTCCGACACTATCGCATCAAGTGTTTTTATTATTTTTTTTGTGGGGGATTTTTCAAATACGTTTTTCTCACTTTAAACACAAACACAAGTCAAATGTTTGTATACAATTTGTTACTTTTAAAAAAACGCAGAGCAAACTGACCATTTATGTACAGCAACAAAAAACACACAACAGAAAACAACAACAATAAACTGTTTCGCATTTTTGGTCAGTAAAAATAACAACAAAAAAAAGAATACAAAATGAAATACTAAAAAACGCCTAAACAATGTTTTGTTTTCATTTTTGTGCAATTTGTTTTCAGGTGCAACTTTTTTTTTTTTTTTGTTATTTTTAGCATCTTTAAACTTTTTTGGTATTTTTTAAATCAAAACAGATGAACATTTAAAAGCGATTTTTGTATTATATTAAATGCCTTTTTAAGAGAAGTAATATTAAATACTCTTCTCAAAGTTTTAGTGTATTTAAAATTCGACCAACAATAACAATGTGTTAAAATCTTGTTTTTTTTATTTCGCGCCGCTTTTGATGTTAACCAAATGTGAATTTCTGTTTGCATTACAAAAAGGCATCCAATCGAGAATGAGTTTTTCATGTGTTTATAATCAATTTACGATTATGAGATTCTCCCAACTATGGACAACACACACACACACACACACACACACAACCTGATTATTATGGGGTGTTGTATTCATATTGATGATAAATATGTTTAAGTTAGGTTAGTGACAACTGAGCTGTCAACGCATTTGTAATTTGAGTTGCCGCAACTTAAAAGGGGGGTGGGAGGGGGTCTAGGTGCCGTCTGGAGTGGTGGCAAAGTGGGTTGTGGGCGTGACCCAGTCCCATAGTCTGAGTAGCATTAAAGCCATAGAAAATAAGCGACAGCAACAACAACAACCACAAGGTGTTTAGTAATTTGTATTTTTGCGTATTCAGCACATGCAACAATTGAAAATTGGGTTAAGCCGCCGCCGTAAAAATACATACACGTTAAAAACGTAAGCGTAAGGTAAGAAGAAACAAAAATAAATAAAAAGCCAACGCAGCAAAAATGGGACAAAATTAGAACAGAAACTGAAGAAGCAGCAACAAATTGAAAATCGATATCATGCTGTCTCTTTTTGTTTTTTGGTTCGTTATTTAGGTGCCTGGTCTCGAATTTTTAATTGATTGTCACTTGATTTTCACTTTTTATAAACGTTCAAAGATGGCAAAGAAATCAACAAACGAAAAAAAAAAAATACTAAAAGAGAAATGGAATTTCACCCAAGCGGTATTTATGGTTTTTGGTTGTTATTTTGTTTTCTTGAGTCTGAGTCTTTAACTGTTTGTTGCTGTGCGCGGTTTTTGTTTTTAGTCTTAATTATTATTAAAGACGAAGCTGTGAACAAGCTGTAAAATAAATGGCCCAAATCGAGTCGAAGCGTTTAGCAACTTACGTTTCACAAGCGGCTAATCCCAAAGTGTTTCAAGAGAAACGGGCAAAATTCGACAATTTTTGGGGCGTTGTTCCACCAAAAAGGACATTGACACTGTCCATAAAAGCACACTCACATTCACAAACTTGGCTCAAACGGCGAGCATTTTATGCGTCACCGTGAAAAATGCACACATTTGGAGGAGACACCGCGAAATTTATGCAATTGCCTGTCATACACACGACTTTCACGACACGACGCGACGCGACGCGATGCTTCACGCAAAAACAAAAAAAAACAATAACAAATGTTGACAAAATGCGTTTGAGCGTAGTGCGGAAGCAACGACGACCGGCTTTAAAGGCGTCTAAAACCGAACTGAAACGAAACTCCAAAGCTCAACGTTGCCGTAGCAGCAGCAGCAGCAGCAGCTGAGCGAGCTGAGCATGCGCGAGCGTAAGGTAGTGAGAGCGCAGCTTACACACTAATACAACCATACGTGGTCGCATTGATGGCAGGTAAACATAACTTGGTGAGAGCAGAAGAGCGAAGCACCGTTGCATGGAGAGAGCATGGCTTGCACACAAACACAGGCGAAAGTGGAGCGAGCGCAGCTGCAGTGAAGAAAGCAAAGTCAAAGCGCTCCCTGCATGCTTCAATGAATGGTTGTGTTTGGACGTTGACGTTGACGTCGACGCTGGCTAAGCCGCCTTTGTTAATTGGCCTGCGCGTGCGCCAGCTTCTATACAAGTGTTGTTGTTGTTATTATTATAATTCTTGGTTTTTTTTGTAGGTTTTTCTTTTGGCATGCTGCTTCTAAGCTGCGCTTTGGCTGCTGTTGTTGTTGAGTGGCTTTTATTGTGCCAGTTCTTAGAATTGTACAGCTATGTTTGATTAACATTTCTTGGTGCTCGTTGTTGGTGTCTTCTTTTGACTTGTTTTTTGGGTTAACATTTTTCCCTGCATCTGCTTTGTTGGCCACTATTATGAAACTGTCACACATTTAAGGCCCCATACAACTAGATCTTTTGTTTATTATAACATCCATTTCGATGAGATAAGCCAAATATACAAAAAGCTGTCGAAACGGGCTAGAAAGAAAGAAAGAAAATGCCGCAAGTCGCAGCATGGCGCCGCTACTTTTAGAATCGTGACTTTCTCTGTCACCTGATGAACCCAAAAACCATAGACTACCAACCGAAAAATCCCTCTAAAAAAAACCCTCATTGTAAAGATACCAAAAGAAAATAAAAGGGTTGGAAGCCTCATAAATGCCAATGACGAGTGTCTGACTAATTAGATATGGGTGCATCACCCTATTTATATGTACATGAAATGGCCAAAAGCCCTGACGTTGGCTAATAGTTGACTAAATATCAAGGCAAAGCATTGAAAATTAGTATTCGCATTGGCTTTAGCCTGGTATCTAATCTATAATCATGAATATTATTTATAACAGTTATTCAACATGACGAGACATTATCTTTGGGCAAACAACGGGATTCATTTCCTAGTGCCAAACAAGCGCCAGCTTATCAACAATTTATTAACATGAACTAGAACATAAACCAGGGCATTAACATTGGCTTAACATAGGCAGCAAAATTACAGCTGCACAAAAGCTGCTAGATATGAAAGTTCATGACAGTCAAAAGAAGACATCGCAAAGGAAAATAAATTGCAATAAAACGGTACAAAGTGACCACAACAACAAATGTGACATTTAACGAGTTTGTTGCGTCTTTTACGAGTCAATAAACGGAAATTGCCAACGAGCCAAGCCAAAAACCGTCAACAGCAAACCAAAACCGGATGTCGTATGTGCCACAAGCCAAACAGGGCGAATGTCCAATGCCAAGTGCAGCAGCAGCAGCAGAGCAGCAGCTGATAAGCTCCAAAACGCCAAGAGCGAAAAAGTTTTTCATGTTGATTGGCTTTTCAGTTGAAGTCGTTACTGTTGTTGTTGTTGTTGTTGTCTTTTCCGGCTGAGATGCGTCATGCAACTAGCCGCAAAACCCACGCGTCTTTTTGAGGTTGACAAACTCGATGTCGCCACGCAATAAACCAAACTAATATACTTCAGCCAACATAATAATAAAAAAAAAAAGGCCTACGAGTACCAGTTCCAGTCATAATTACAGCCAAAAAGGAAAAGTGCAAATACTACATAAAAAAAAAAAAAATGCCACAAACAAAATAAATTGCATAAAAACATAAACGAAATGTGGTTTTTTTTACTTTTGGGAAAGCCGCCGCATTCGTCTGGAAAATGAGCGCCTGTCAATTAAACAAAGGTATAAATAAACTCTACTATATACATATATACTTATATGTATGTATATATAACGAGGTAAGAACAATGCGTCGAAACAAGAGTTAAGACCTCTCTCTCTCTGGCTGGAGGCAATATGCAGATTATATTGTTGTTTTCCGTAGGATTGGTTCCCTCTCTCCCCCTCTCTCTCTCTCTCTCGCCAACTCTTACACTTAATGCAATGTGTGATTGTACGTCTTTTTTTATTTTTATTTTTTTTGGAGTAGTTGTTGTTGTTGTTGTCACGTAACGAAAGGGAAACTTTGGTGACAATGACAAGGCGGCGGCAAATGCAAAGGCAAAGATGGCAACAATGGCTGCTGCAACAGGCAACAGAATATTGTAGTAGAAGTTGTTTCCCCCTCCCCCTTCTCCCTCTCTCTCTCTCTCTCACACACACAGATACACGTTCCAACTGGATGCCTCTGCATTTTGAAGACATTTCTCATTGCTTGGGGTTGGCAACGCTGATCCACCTTTTAAAACAGAAAAGCAGTAAAAATACTAAGAAGAAGAAGAAGAAGAAGAAGAAGAAGAAGCAGCACGCCCTGTTAACACTAGCTAAAGCGTTGATTAATTAATTTATGAAATGTAACGGAATATATGTATGTATATATACAATTACAGTTATATACAGACACGCTGTTGATGGGAAAGCCACAGGCTATTCCCAGCTGAATTGCTGCAGCAAAAACTAATTGCATTAAGAGCTGTTAAAGCTTAGCCTGGGCCAAAACAAAAGCAAAAATCAGAGCAATTCCCACAGAATCAGCTAGATATACACACGTAATGTGATTAAGCATAGACACACAAAAACACAAGAGCACACACTGAAAGCTGTTGTTTCTTGTTGTTGTTGTTGTTGTTGTTGTAATTCAATCAATGTGCAACGGCATTTTGAGAGCAGCGAACACAGCGGTCAACAACACTTGCTGCGCACGATAAAGCTCTAAAAGAGAAATAGAGAGTGCATGGCAGCGGCAGCGACGGAGGCAGAGGCTGCGGAAGCTGAAGCTGTTAATCTGCTGCTCTTCTGTTATAGTTGTTGTTGTTGTTTTGCTTTGCTTTGCAGGTGGCGTTTGGCAAAACAATTGCTGCTGCATTTGGCACGCTTCTCAGCCCGCTGCTCCTCTGCCGCTCCTCTGCCGCATATCTTATGCACTCTCTCATTAACACTCGCCGTATAGTGTCGCTGTTATGCCATTAACATGCTGTTAGTTTGATTGAAAAATGTTTTATGGCGCTGCCCCTTTCGGTATTTCCTTTTGTATTGTTGTTGTTGTTGTTATTGAACTCGCGACTTTGCTTTGCACGAGTGAAAGTGAAAATTGCTAAATTACAGCAGCAGCTAACGGAAAAGGTGGACACTCAAATTGATTAGCTAAACAAGCAAACAAACAAACAAACAAAACAAACAGACAGTAAAAGCAACAATCCCAGCAGCTGCACGTGCGCAACTGTTGCATGTTCATGAGAGATGCCACAATTTAGTGTGTTTTTCCCACTACATTAAACCCTCTATAACCTGGCACTTGACTCTGGGCCAACTTTTTTTTTTTTTGTGTTTTGTGCCGCATTCCACGTTTAGACAAGTTCTACTTTCGCAACTTGTTTTGTGTGTGGCACCCATATTCAATTTGCAACTCAACTCCAACTACAACGGGCAACTAACGTTTGTCCCAATTTTCGTGGCTGCCACATAATTGGGGACACCTGCATGTGCCAAATTCACAAAACTAGTTGCTAGACAACCAGCAGCAACAACAACAACAACAACAAAAACTGGGGAAAAGGAAGCGACAGCAGCAACTTTGTTGTTGCTTGGAAATAAGAATGTAAGATGGGAATGGGAATGGGAATGTTTCCAATAGAAATGGAACTCAATCTTCCTGGCACGCAGACCAATTGAAAGGTTTACATTTTTAATTGAATAATGTCACACAAATGTTAAATGGCATGCTGTTAACGGAAATTCTTCGCATAACAGCAGAAGAGAATGGCTTTGGAATTCTTAACTAACATTTCCATCAGTTAATTTATGTTAATGAGAGATTGCATGCAATTACTGCCCGTCTCTGCGATTCTCAGGTTTTTACAATAGGGCCTTGATATTTTCTATGTTATTGTAGTTAACTTCCAAATACGACAGTTATCTTTAAAATTACCATATAATATTCGCTGTATATATATATATCTAAGTAGAAAAGGACTAATTAATAAGAAGTGAAATAAATGCAATGAAATGAAATTTCTCCTTCTCCCCTTCTCCTTTACTATTTTTCAAAATTTTCTCGCTTCTTTCTCTTATACTTTTTCATTTCTTCCCTTCTCTGGGGGGCTTTTTGTCTTAGTTTTTTTTTCCTTTATCTATCTATCTAAATTTCTCACTCTGCCTCGTATATATTTCTTTATCTCTATCAACATTTTAGTAAACTTAGCATAGAAATGCAAGCTGTACAAAAAAATCAATAAACAAAGCAACAAAAAATCAACCAATTAAATGTTAAATGACAGAAATAAAGCATGATTTTTAAGTTCGCACTCAATGTTGCACGGATTTTGTATTTGGCAACGGCAAAAACTAAAAGCTCCCAACTTTGACAGCTGACAGTTGACTACCTGAATACCTGAGCGGGACACCCACCTAAAACTAAACCAGTAAACAGCAGTTTAATGTTCATTGCTGTTGTTGTTGTTGTTGCTGTTGCTTAGCGCGGCAAAAGTCAGCGTAGCAATTTGCGCAATTGAACTCATCAATTGCAGCAATTAAATGTGCTCAAGGCAGAAGGCGGCAAGCGGATGAAGAGAGGGACAGTTGAAACAGCTGGCTGCTGCTGCTGCTATGAATTAACCAACAGAAAGTAGTCACAAACACGGCAGCAAACTGTGAGATGAATGTGATATAACACACCGACACGAACAGGGCAACAACAACAACAACAGTAAGTTAATTAAATGATTTTCAATGTCTGACGAACCCGCGTTACTTTCTTTGGCCCCAAGCCAACTGGGAAAACTTGGAAAATCTATTGCATTGCAAATGAGTTTCCGTTCAAAAGGGGAGCACAGGCAAAGATTCCAAACATTAATCGCAGATTGTATTCAGCTGCTGTTAATGTTAACAGAAAAATATAACAGAACATATTTACAAGGTATCTTTTCCACTTAATTTTTTTGCGCATCTAAAATTTCCATACACAAATCGTGATGCTTATTATTGTTATTGTTATTGTTGTGATAGCTTATCAGCAAGAAAACAACAAGGGACAACAACAACAAAATTAATAGATACAATTGAATTTGATTGAAAGCATTTCGACGTAATGTGCGGAAATCAAGTGAAATAAAAGTAAAGTGGAATAAAAAAAAAATGAAAGAGAAACAGAAGGAAACGTTGAAACGTTGCACAAAGTCATGCCGCACTTTAATCAGCGCAAGATGCAAGATACGAGATACAATTTGAAACTGTTAGATAAGCGAGTGGCAATCATGAGATACATTTGCAATCAAATAATAAAAGTAAATTGTTGACGAACTGGCTAATAAAACTTTTGTATTGACCACACAAAACTAAAACAGGTAAGAGAAGAAAAACACATTAGGCCACTTTGGCTGTATGCGCATTCTTGACTTAAGCAAAGACGCTTCTCTTGGCCCTTTTGTTATTGACACTGACGTGTGCTGTCAGTGGCCAAGACGTAGGCACACAAATCAGACAGAAAGACAGACGGAGAGAAAGAAAGACAGAAAGACAGGACACGCGACACTTGATGGAGGCCCTTTTTGTTGTTTTGTTGGTCAACATTTCTATGTTCAAGTATTTGTCGAGGCATTTTCCATTTGCAAATTTGTTAAACAAATTAACATGGCGAAGCTAAGTAATAAACAAGTAGCTGTGGAAGGAAATAACTAAGCTAGGAATGCGAAAAGAAGAAGAGACCTATAGAATTAAGAAGTTAATGAATTTTCTAATTTCTATAAATAACTACTTTTATGAGTACAAGTTCAGTTCTGTTAAACATCCCGCTGTTAATAACATTTGTGCGCAATGTAAGCTCCCTTGATTCAAATCTTCCTTCTTTTCCAACGTAAAAAAAACCCATAAACTAATTTTAGAAATCCCAAGCAATAAACTATTTTTAAAACCAACAACAACAAAAGCGCAAGACAATAAACACAGCAATTATAGGCCACAAAGTACCACTCTGGAAAAGGGTATTAAAATGGCATTCGTTGTTAAGTAGCCTGGATCGCATTATTCTCTCTCTCTCTGTGTGTCTGTGTGTGTGTGTTGGTGAGTGGAATGGATAGGCATGGATGCTCATTCAAACTGGCCTGACCCTGTTCTGGTGCACCACTAAAAAAAACCTGGCGACGGAGTGGACCACAAAACCGGTTCGCAAGAAAGCACCGAAGGCAAACAAACAACAAAAAAAAAGAAGAAAAAAAACCATGCAGCATCTTAAGCAAACTTGCAACATGCAACTTGCAACTGCTGCTTTCAGGTGCAGCTACTGCAAATGATAATCTGGTTTTTGCTTGATTTTATATACATATATATTTTTGTGGTTCAATTCTTTTGTGTTTTGCGTACCATTTTGAATTTTGTGACTTATGATTTTCACCTTCAAAATCACGGCCAATGACACACTAACTTTTTTGAAGCACTGTAATTAACATTGCGAACGTGCTGTAAATTCAGTTCAAGCTGCAGCTGCTGTAAAGTGTGTGATAAGCGCATTAATTCTGATAAGGCAGCCTCTTTAATTGGCATCAATCTAATTAAACACACACACAAACACACATAAAAAATAGTTGCTTCTATTAATAAACATGTTGCTTTAATTTATTGCTTTCATTTTGTACACGTCGTTTATTCAGTGGGCCACGCACTTAAACCAATTGACATTTTATGCACACACACAACAAACAACACACTTAATTTGAATTATATATATATATATTTTTTTGTTTTTTCCTGAACACGCGAGAAAAAACAATTGTGACCAACAAAAATTCCAATGATGTCATTTTGTTACTGCTTAAAAATATAGAACGAAATTTGAGTAATGTCAAAAAGTACTATATATTTACTAAGCTACAAAGGTAGAAGCAAATAAAACCATTTGGAAATTATATATTGTGTGTTTAGCTGTTCGAATAATAAAATCAATAATAACAGAACTGTTAATTTTACATAAGTGCTAAATGCTCTTTGCATAAATCGCAATTAATGTTTAATTGCTGTTAAAACTAACAGAAAACTTTTTTTGTCACCTTCAACTTAATTTACTGTAATGTTTTTCAGCCATAATTAACATTTTTAAATGCAAGTGTCAAACTTCATTAACTTTTTCCCCTAATTTTCACATCTGAGTCACTTTAGGTACACTCAAAAAAAAAAGCAGCTATTTAAGGGCCAGTTAACTAGTTGGGCACAGGAAATGCCTGAGTGGGAAGGGAAAATGTGTATAAAATAAAGTGGCACATAAAGGATATGCCACAAGTTGCTGCGTCAGCTGAGCCGGAAACTTCCTGGCTTCCGTGCTTACACGCAAACATCTATGTATGTGAGTGTATTTGTACCTGGCAACAGGTGCGCCTGGACTAAATGTTAGGCGATAAAAAACAAAACTACAAACAAAAAAAAAAAAAATACCCGTAAAGCCAAAAACAACAAGTGGCCATGTAATGCCCTATCAGTGGCGTTGACTTACCTGATAATACGAATCCGACATGTTTTTTTTTTTTTTGTGTTGTTTTTGTGTAGTTGTTGCTGTTCCTGTCTCCCGTTGAATCACTGGTTGTTGTTGTTGGTGCTGCCGCTACTTTAGTATTTTAGTTAGCTGTTATTGTTTTTGTCGTCCGTCAGAGTTGAGAGACACTTACACACACATGCTTTGGCACACACTCACACACACACACACGCACAGAGACCGACGACCAACGCACTTTGCGTTACTTTAATTTGACGTTCGTTTTGTTTCGGTTTCGTTGGGTTTGGTTTGTTTACTTTTGCTCCAAAAAATTGTTTTTGTACATATATGAATATGTATATGTATGCTGTTCACACTTTAACACCTGATGCCAAAATAACTGTGCTTTTATAGCAAGCGCTCTCTTTCTGCTATACGCTATCGATATTGAATAGAACAGTTGTTGTTATGGTTACATATTTGATATGTGACGACAATGCATAGCAAACACGCAAACAGGTGTCACCGGAGCAAGCAGGAGGACGACAAAGAATGAGCGAGATAGCGCTAAACAATTGTTGCTGGAAACAAAGAGTGAATAAAAGGAGGACGCAGCAGCAACAATATTATGCATATTGCTGGGAAAATTCACAATAGACAAAAAAACAATAACACAGTCATAAACACAAACAGAGGGGGGCTTTCATAGAAATTAGTTTCAATTGAGCATTTTGCGGATTTAATTGGAAATTGTGTGTTGTTTTTCTTTTGTGCTGCCTCTTTTGATTGAATCTGCTGCTGATGTCTCTGCCTCTGCCGCTGCCTCTGCCTCTGCCATTACTGCAAGTCACATAACAAGCAGCGGCATCGTTTTATAAATAAGCACCGCACCGGCTGATAGGCAATCGGGACGGCTGCAGTGGACAGTGGAGCACCGTAATCAGCACGAAGCGACAAGAGGAAGAGCTGCAAGTGGCGGCAAAAAAAAAAAAAAAAAAGCTACTCGCGCAGCTAAATGGAAATATGTTGCTGCGCCCTTCTTTGTCGCACTTACTCACTCACGCACACACACACACACACACACAGAGTCAAACAAGGTAAAGCCGCAACAGGCACGCAGTTTCAATACCGGTTGCATTGTAATGGCGTCTAAATAATGAGGCACCTTGAAATAATAACACGGCCAAGATTGTTTAAACAAAAATCGCAACGCACTTATAAACACTTATATCGCTTTATTTGCTCCAAAAGATACATACATAAATGCGTATTTGAATACTTGTGTATATATATGGACATATGTACTTATGTGTGTTTGGTATCTTTCTCATCTTCTTTATCTTATACGAAATTTCACTCGCATTCGTACATTTTTAATTGTAATCTCGCTCTCACTCACTCACACACAGGCAAACAAATTGCGCTGCTCAGATCAAATTCTTTGCTGTCTGCTTTTGCTGCTACTGCTGCTGCTGCTGCGTTGTCGACACTTCGCTTCGTTTTCTTTCCTTGTTGTGTATTTTGGAATGCAAAAACAACAAACTTAATATTTTTCACATACACTTTTTATTCAAATCATAACGCTTGTTTAGTGTTTTACTTTAAATTGTTGCATGCAATAAAATACACTTTGTTGGCGTTTTTAAACGAAAAAATGTGAAATGGTTAAAAACAGAAAACGGCGACGACACGACGTTCGAGCATATAACCAGTGTGACCGCGGTCAACAAACGGCTAGAATACCCAGAAACTTTTTGCATAAAAATACCAAGAATAAAATACCATCTTTTAAATGTGTCGTTTTAACGCGCTTTGAATATATTTAAAATAATTTACACTTAAATATCTAAATTGTTTTAAGCTTTAAATTCATTTGTGGAGTATATGTTTTGTCATATACCACGTTTATGATTGCAAAAGAGCATGATTTCGTGAGATCGTGATAACTTTTTAAATCGGTTTATTATCGATAAGTACAGTTGTCTATTTGGGTTGGGGGAAAAAGTAATGTCGTATTTTGTAAATAGAAGGCGAAACTTATGGCGATTTAAAGACGACAATCTGTGCTACAAGTGTTTCTTTGACTGTATTGTGATCGTACGTTCCAATCTCAAGTTATAGCGCATCAAAGATGAAGTCCACCAAGCAAGAAATTCGGCATATTTTACGTTTTTACTACCTGAGAGGTAAAAATGCAAAGAAGGTGGCTGAAAAAATTTGTGAAGTTTATGGGATTTATGGGGTTTAGTGGATGTCGAAGATGCACCCCGTACTGGTAGGCCAATCGTCATAGAAACCGATAAAATCGTCGAAATCATCCAAGTATTAGCACTCAGTTAAAACCTACTTTGTTATTAATTGTTTTTATTGGTACTACGTTCTTATTAAATTAAAGTGCTGGTTTCTTGGGCAGCGAACCGAACGCTGATATGACGGTGCCTTTGGTGCCCGTCACCGTGGTCGTCAAAGCGGGTATTGTTGCCTTGTTTGCTGCAGGCTGATCCCATTTCGATTTGCTGCCATTGGGAAAAGAAAACCATTTAGAGATGAATATCAAATCGATAATTTGTGTATTTACCGCTTCTTGGCCTCCTCCTCGACTTTGCGAGCCAGTGCAGTTGCTTGCTCCACTTTGTCCATGTCCTTGCGATCCTTTTGCCGCTTGACCATCTCAGTTTTCTGCACCGCAGACAACGCCTCATAGTAGCTTTCCTCGCCCCACTGCAGTGGATCATAGATTTCGGGCGGATAATTGGTGCCAAACTCATTGATGTCACAGAAACTAATTAGCTTCTCATAAATGCTGGGATTACGAAACTCTTTGCGATCCTGAATTACCCGATTCATGTCCATATTCGTTTGCCTCATCTTCGTGTACATTTTGGTAATCTTTGCAACCAGCTCTGGTGGTGGATTTCCTTTGGGTTCTGGCGGCAATTGGAATTTGTACTTGGCGTACTTTGGATCCTTCTCATAACTCTCCGCTGAACGATCATCCGCATTGTATGTGTTGGAATCATCGTCCACTTCCATGTGAGTATCAGCAGCGCCTTCCGCTTTTGTTCGACTCTTGTCTTTGGCATCGTCATGCTGCTGCTCTGCCTCCGAGCTGGCACTGTCACTGGAGGATTCCTCCTCGCTGGTTTCATGTGCACGATCCTCCTCCTCGTCGGAGATTAGGGTGTCATCCTGGTAGCTTACCAGACGTCGCAATTTCTTGGAACGCTTCTTTTTCTTGGATTTCTTAACAGGGTCCGCATCCTGTTTAACGGGTGTCAAGGGCGTTGGTGTGGACGGCTTCGGTATAATTACCTGTTTAAATTGTTTGGAAATAATATTTTCATGCTTGAATTGAGTTTCTGAATTTTTACCTGTGACGCTGTCGAATTTTGTGAGTCTGGACTGGCGTCGCCTTCGTTCTCCGAGTCCGTATACTGTGCTGTTAGGCTAGCTAGAGCAGAGTGGCTCATTGTTGCTGCTGTTTTTGTTTAAATAATTGCAACTTTTGTTAAATCTTTGCAACTTTAATGTTTTCTCTTCACTGTTTTGTGTATGCAGCTTAGCCAGTCACTACGAAGCGTTAACAGATAAGCGTTTGGTATTTTTCATTTTGTTAAAGGTTGGCAGCGCTGCGTGCATCAGCTGCTTGAATGTTTACACGATAGTTGATCAATTGATTTTAAGTTAAAATCATTTTAAACAAGTCTTTAAAAAAAATCAACAGAATAATCTTGTGCTTTAATCGAGAACTTTACTTTGGCCATCTTTTATTGAGTTGCTGCAGATAAAACTGCATAAGCCAAATATGTGACCCACTGTGAACGTGATTGTGATTTTCAAGTAAAGTCACGTATAAACATTCTGTTCTTATTTGTTTTGTTGACGTCGCCAGTTGAGAGTAAAAATGAGCACCGCCCTAGAGGATCAGGATCGCATACAAAAGCGTGTCAATAAAATATTGGAGACACGTCTGGAAACGGACAAGGACACACTCGATGCGCTCAATGGACTTTCCAGCTTTTTCACCGAGAATACGCTGCAGAATCGTCGCAATTTGCGTGGTCAAATTGAACAGCGCTCCGTTGGCATCAATGAAAACTTTTTGAAGGCATTTCGCGAGGTGAAACTAACGCTGGATGCCGTGTGCACAGATCTGGACACAATGGCCACATCGGTGCAAACAATGAAAACAGATCTCGAGACATCGAAGGCACTGACCAAAGATCTGATCGAGCAGACAAATAAGATGCAGGAGGAACGTGAACGTTTGGAGGTGCATCAACAGATAGCCCAGGCATTTTTGGCTCGCTTTCAGCTCAGCGTGCCGGAGCATCAGCTGCTCTATGGCACCGCCAAGGATGCGCCCATTGTGCAGGAGTTCTTCAAGGTATTGGATCGGGTGCAGTCCATCCATTCCGATTGCCGTCTGCTGATGCAGTGCGGCTATCAAACGGCCGCCTTGGACATCATGGAGGAGATGACACTGCATCAGGAGGGCGCACTGGAGCGTCTCTATCGCTGGACCCAAAACCATTGTCGCAATCTGGAGAACAATGAGATTGGTCCACTGATTGTGGAGGCCATGAGTCGTCTGCAGGACAGACCGGTGCTCTTCAAGTACGTCATCGATGAGTATGCCATTGCCCGGCGTGCTGTGCTTGTCCGGCAGTTCATTGAGGCCCTAACCGAAGGTGGCCATGGCGGAAATCCCAAACCCATTGAGCTGCATGCTCATGATCCCAAGCGCTATATTGGCGACATGTTTGCCTGGCTGCATCAGAGCATACCCAACGAGAAGGAGAACCTGACGCTGCTCTTCAAGAAGTGCGATAAGCATGGTGAGTGATTGCTTCAAGGGATTCCCAGTTTACTTCCATTGACACTTCCTCTTTCAGACATATCGGAGCAGATGCAAAAGGCTCTTAGCTATATAGCCGATGGCGTCTGTCATCCGCTCAAGGTGCGCGTGGAGACGATACTGAACTCGGAGCCGGATACCATTATATTGTTTACCATCTCGAACCTGTTGCGTTTCTACCAGCAGATCATGAAGCAGGTCGTCCAAGGCGGCAGCCTGGAACAGTGTCTAGTGGAGCTCCAGCAGAGCAGCGAACACATCTATCTAAATGCCCTGGCTGTTCAGGTGCGCAGTGTGCTCCAGCGTCCGGCGGGCAGCAGTCTGGCTTTGGAGCCACCACAACGTGATCTTGTGCCTCCTGCCAGCGTTGCCAGACTGCTCAACATACTCAAGGAGATCCTTTCGGTGGCCACGATGGTGGATGGTCGTCAGGCGGACATTACCAAAATTGTCACATGTGTAATTGATCCCCTGCTGCAGTCGGTGCAGGAAAGTGCCGCCCACTTGCCCACTGTGGACATGGCGGTGTATCTGCTCAACTGCCTCTACCACATGCAGAGCACTCTGGCCGTGTTTGAGTATATGGATGAGCGGGTGGAGCGCTTGCAGGCGCAGTCGGATGCACAGCTGGACACGCTGACCTCCGAGCAGGCATCCTCGCTGGTGGCCAATTTGAACTTGGGTCCCATCTATACCATCTTGCAGAGCAATCAGACCAAGATCGAAACGAATCTGCTCAAGATCTTCATGTCCAAAATGGATGCATTCCTACAGTTGCCCGATGTGCTGCTCCTGCCGCAGGTGCAGCTAATCATGTCCAGCTCACATCGCAGCACAGTTCAAAAGCGCTCCTTCAATGTCATTGTGGCCATCTACAAACAGATCTATGAGCGTGTCCATGATCCGGCAAATGGATTTGAACAGCCTGAGGCGCTGCTCCACAAGACGCCCGATCAAGTAGCACGCATCTTGGCCAATTGAATTGGAATCTGGACGCCCAGTATATAAAATATATATATTTATATGTTATTCTTATTGTTGTCTTGATTAGTTTACTCTAAATGTGAAGAACTTGAGCTGTTTCTTTAGCTATATGTAAATGATAACTGAAAGAAGCTAATGCAAGTACAGTAGACTGTGGATATAGTAGACTGTCGAAACTAAATGTGTTATTCTGCAAAAAATATTTTGAAATTTTGTATAAAATGAGTTAAGCTAAATAACTTTGCTAAGTACAGTACACATTCGATGTGGTGAACTTTTTTAATGACATCTTAGCGAACATTTACTGCACTGTTATTTACTCAAATGTTCTTAAAGTGTATTTAAGTTTCGCTTTCAGTTGATTTTCCATGCATGATTTTTTTGTTATTTCTTTTTTATTTAGCGCCTATTCAAAATACACAATAGAGCTTCAAGCTTCTCACACATACAAACGCAAGAACACCCACACAAACATAAATATATATTTGTATACAGTAAATAACGCTTCGTCTTCTGATCGTCGCGTCGCGTCTCGTCAATTGTGCAAATCGCGCGCTTATCACAAACACACAAAACAAAGTAGCAAACAGAAAGAATCTTAGCAAAAATAACAACGCGAAATTAAACTAAAAATAATTGTCAAAATAAATATACATATATAGAGAAGAAAGGCATGAAAAATGATATCAAAGACCTCCACGGCAAACGGACACAAAGTGTTGGCGGTCTTGTTTATCGCAACGATTTCTGAAAATATCGCAAATCTCTAAATCTCTTGAGCACGCGTCATTAGTCAAAAGAATTTGTCGTCGTTTATCGGAGCTCCCGAAAGTAATTACACAAATGTTGTTGTGGCCAAAACGTTGTCAGTGCGCCCTCGACTGGCCAAAGTCCTAGAGTCGCTTCTTTCTTTCACAAAAGAATTCTCGCCAAAGTCTTCTTATCGCGTTTGAAGTGCGGAAGCTGTGCTGCTTCGTAAGTGTTACAAAAATTTAAATATAAAATTAAATACTATGTATATTCATGTGCTTATGAACTAAGTGAAACTTAATTTTAAGTATACATTATGTGCTTGAGTTTGTTGGTTAGTTGCTGCGTTCCGATTCAGGTAATTGTGACTGTGGCCCGCTGGAAGAGCTCCAAGGTGAGTGCGGCAAAGAAAGCTGGAAATGAGTTATTGGCTGCCAATTGCTGATCGATGGCCGGTTTCAGTGTCTGTGAATACGGTGACTCCAACAAAGCCAGACAATTCGATTCGTTCACACTAATGGACAGATAATCATCCGGGCTCTCCGCATACATGCTGGAAATGCTGTTTATTTCAAGATATTATTAGTAATGGTGACAGACAAGAAAGATTGAGAAACTCACCGATAATGACTGTTGGCACCCACACGATCAATTCTATAGCCCAGCAGCATGTAGCACACATCGCGGAACTCCTTGCTGGCCGCCTTGAAGCAATCCTTCATCTTTCGCATTTTGCCATTGGCGGACTCCAATTCGGCGCGCAGTTGATTGAACTCCTTAAAGTTCATGGTCATGCCAGCGCCACTGCCGCCAGAGCTGCAGGTCTCATTGAAACGTGCCTGCGTCTGCTCATTGTCATCCTCCAGCTTCTTATTGCGACGCTTCAGGCGCTCAATCTAAAAAGATGAAGTATTATATATAAAAGATTTTGAAGTATGTACAAATTGCCCACCTCTGCCTGCAATTTCTCCACAATGTTCTTGGTACCCTCGTAAGCCTCGGCAGCGGGATTGTCGCTTAGATGCACCACCTTGTACTGACCCATGTTGAAATCGCCGCGCAGGCAACGATGCTCCAGCTCCAGTTCGAGCTCATCCTTGCGACGACGCAAACGTTCGTTCTCCATGCGCAACGTGTCCAGCTCCTTCTTGACGCTATCGTAGCCAAACTCGTTGGGCGTCGGATCACTGAGCGATTCCAGCTGACGCATCGCTTGCATCTCGCGCTCCAGCGTCGAGCACATGTCCTTGTAGCCGGTGAGAGTGCGTTCCAACACCTCGACGCGATAGCGCACCTGCATATCATTGGTCATGTCTGCGGTGCTGGCATTTGTCGAGTTCAGATCCTTGTCAAAGTTATCCAGCAGCTGCTTGTAGAAGTCACGCTCCTTGCACACAATCATCAGCTTGCGCTGCAGACGCTCCCGCAAGCTCTTATGCCGTTTCAGCACAATGTTCATGTCCTCGAAGTTCTTCAGATAGACGGCACACTTTTGCTCCACCTCACGCAGCTTGGACTGCAGATGCTTGGTGTCCGAGTCGCTGCTGCCCTTCTCGGCGGCACGTATTATGTCATCCTGGAGCAGTTGCTCGATCCTGGTGCGCAGTGCCATTGGGCTGACCAAAGTGTTGGGCAGGCAATGATCCTGTGCGACTTTCACCCACTCCTTCAGCTCCAGCTCCACATAGCTGAGCTTCACCTGCAGCGCTGCTGCCTCCGCTCTGGCGCCCACCTCACGATCCAGACGCGTCTTATAGTCGTGCACCTGCTCCTCGAGCAGCAGCTTGTCACCAATAATTGTATTCAATTGCTTGTTGTGGGCACGCAGACGAGCCACCTCCGCTTGCAGCTCGGGCACGCTGAGGAGGCGTGCTTGTGAGTTCTTGGTCACCTCCTTCCAGTCGGCATACGATTCAATTTCATACTCCAGCTCCTTGATGCGCGCATTTGCCGCTGCCAGACTCTGCTCCTGTATCTCATAGTTCATGTGGAGCTGTTTGTATTGGGCGGCAGTCGCCTTGTACTCATCGTGGCGCGCACGTATGCGCTCCAGCTCGTTTTGGGTCGCCTTCAGTTGGAGTTCGGCACGCTCGCTGATCCCTTTGTATTCGGCCAGCTCGTTGCTGATGCAGTGCTGCACCTCACGTGCATCCTCCTCGCGCTGCAGTCGCTCCTGCTCCGCACGGCTCATGGCCATCTCGTATTTAAGCTTTAGCTGTGCTAGATCGGCTATGGCTGTATTTGCCTCCTGTCGTGCTGTGTGCTCCCGTTTGTGCATCACCTTAAGCTGTTTCTCCGCATCCGAAAGCTTGGTGCTAGTGTAGTCACATTGTTCCTTGAGCGCCGCAGCTTTACTCTCCGCTAGCGTCAGCTCGCCGCGATGCTTCTTCGCCTGCTTGGACAGTTCCTCCTGGAGTTGGGTGATTATTGCCTTGGTCTCAATTAGTTCGGAACGCAATCTGCGCGTCTGCCAGGGACCCGTTGGATCATTGTAGGAGTTATTTAGCGAGGTATTGCTGGTATTTAGGCTGCCATTGTGTGAACTGGTGTTGAGGCTGTCAATGCGACGCCTTTTTGGCACTACATATATTGTGTACAGTTTTAGTATTTATTTTTCTCATGGCAATTGCTTCTTCTTCCTCTTACCTGCGACGGGGTCTTCGGTAAACGACAATGAGAGCCGGTCGAAGCTGAGCTTTTTGGGCGCCGAGTGTGTGACGCTGTCGTTGAATCGGGCCATTATGTTGTCCAGGCTGCTACGTATGTCATCCATTTTATGAATTAATATCAGTGTTTAACAATTTATTGTGGCGTCTGTGAATAGTTTTTCAACAATTTATATAGACCGACAAAATTAGTGGTGGCACATAGTGGTGGGTCAATGTTATCGATAGCAGCTAAGTGCAAGCACAGTATTGGCTAACGTTCAAACTAAGCAGAGTGGCAGCACAGCGGCCATACAGGGCGCCAGTTTTCAAAAGCATAATTTTTGCAAAACCTTTTAAAACTGATTTATGATTCAAGAAACTTGTGAACAGCCATTATAAAACCAGTGAACTATTAATTTAAAGCAAATCCTTTGCTAAATGCAGCACTTCAATCATTTTAAATAAGCGTGCGGCAAAAATAAAGTGCTTATGATTTATTTAGCTTGTGCGTGTGTGTGTGTGCGGGACAATGCCTCTGTTAGCCCATGAAAAATAGGCGCATTAAATTTTATGATATTGTGTGGGCCTGTCATCAACTTTGGTCCAAAGCACACACACACGATTTCTCTCTCGCTCACTCTCCCTTGAGTATGGACGACAAACAAGTGCCAAAGTTCAAACTCAAACAATAACACTTTCCATAAACAAAAAAACCCAGCACACACATACAAACATGTATGTATGCATGTATATGCATGGCTTTTTTTGAATTGGCTCAAATCGGCGACAGGCTTTTCTTTAACAGTTACCTGCGCCCACCCTCCGCGATGACCAACAAAATTTTCCATATTAAAACTTGCGAAAGAGACAGAGAGAGAAAAAAAAGGGAAACCAAATTGACCTGCGGCAAGCGCAACGCGAACAGTCGAAGAGTCAAGTAAACAAAGGGAAAGTTCTCTGGCGCACATTGAATAAATATGTTCTTGTCTGCGTTTTGTTCCAAGCAATTCTGTGCGC
Source organism: Scaptomyza hsui (assembly GCA_018152825.1). NCBI lineage: Eukaryota > Metazoa > Arthropoda > Insecta > Diptera > Drosophilidae > Scaptomyza > Scaptomyza hsui. Next base: position 11,911,591 of record JAECXO010000002.1, read on the forward strand.
ATTTTATGGTGCGTGTGTGTGTGTGTGGTCTTAACTTTTTGCCCGTTGAGCACTTTATCAAAGCTTAGCACCTGACAATTTGCCATGAAACATGCGGCCATTTTTTTTTCCACTCACTCTCTCTTTTTGGTATGTGTGTGTGTGTGTGTGTTTTGTAATGAAAGTGCCATCAAGTGCTTTTCATTCTCGGCATTTGCTTTGTTTTGTTTTATATTTATTTTTTGTATGCTGCCAGCTGTTTGTTGTTGTTGTTGCTGTCCGTCTGGTTGGCCCATTGTGAGGAGTGTAGTACTTGAATGTCACCGCTGTAGCTTAGTGGCCAGCAGCCAAAGCATTGCCTTTGAGACGGGCAGCTAATTAAATTAAAGCCGATTAGCTGCCACTCTCTCTTTCTCTCTCTCTCTCTCTCTGTGTGTGTTGCAAACTTGTGTATTCTTATCAGTATTAAGTGCGTTTCTTGCTGCCGTCGGCAATATATTCAAGGAGTTTTATTGTTTAACATTTTTGCGTTCTGTTAATATGCAGAAATGTTAACTTTAAGCTGAGCTTAAAATGCACTGCTAAATTAACCGATAAACGTTTGAATTTCACATTAATCGTTACTGATATCAATTTAATCCCCTGTTTAACTATTTGCAAATGGGCGTATTAAACCCACCCACTTTGCCACACGCTCTATTTGCATTTGCCAGTAACGGAATTTTCCGCATAACTTGCACTTATTAACGCCACATTGCTTCAGTGCCCCCCAAAAACAAATACACACACACACACACATATACAAACATATAAAAGTAAACAGACACGCACAGACATGCAACAGGCGGAGTTCGTGAGTTCGTTCGGCTTTTGTAGAATTCCCGCTGACTCACATTCGCTGTTGGCCACAAATCTGCATAAATTTTCGATGGCAACTTCAACTTGATGGAATTTTCATGAGTCCTGTGGCACACACACACACACACAGGCTTCCAGCTGTTTGTCGGCTTGGCAGCCATTTCATTTCGCTGCTGCAGTTCGCTTAAGTCGCAGCACTTCTCGAGTACTACTGCTTCCTCTTCTTCGAAAACATCCACATCTTGCTCCTCTTCTTCTTCAAGTGGCGGTAAGTGAGCGCAGGGCGAAAAAAACCCTAGCTTGAGTGTTGTGTTAGTTTCTTAGCCAGCCAAAGTGGCACGTGTCATGGTTTTCCCAAGAAGAAGGGAAAAACGGTATATGGTAAATTGTGCACTTTTTCAAATGAAATCATTTTACATCTTAAGCTCTTACCAAGAACTTAACAGAGTTCCTTTTCATAAAGTGTGCAGCATGCAAAGTGAAGAAAAATTTTAAGAAAATATTTAAAATTTCTAACTTTAAACTCGTGATTGTTTTTAAAGTGCTCGAAGATTGTCCATCCCTAGTTGGTTGACGGTTGCTTGAGTGATGGTCACAGCAGCTGTCATATCCATGATTGATTTCCATTCTTATGGAACTGTGCACATTCAGTGCATACCTTCATAGATAGTGAACCAGTTATGGCGGCCAACTTAAATTCTCAGTTTTGCGATTTACCAGCTAACACACACACACACACACACACACACACACACTCACAGAGGGGGAAAGCATTTCAAATGCACCTGTTAACCATTTGGAAAATTTATGACTTCCTTGTTGCCGCCAGTCACGGAACTGTTGGCCCCTTGCATCCTATTCCACCTCCTCTTCAGCCACACATCCTTTCTATTGTTGCTATTGTCTGCAGCTTGCTTTTGTTTTTGCTTAACGCTGGATAACGATAGCCGAGACACAAAGAGGAAGAGAGAAGCAGTTTAGATGCACACGTTCCCAACGTGTTAAGCTGCCAAGTGCAAGGACATGCACACATACTACAAACACTTGTCTTTGCCTCTGTGTGTGTGTGTGTGTGTGTTAGTGTGCATGTCCTAAGTCCAAGTAATAAATAAAATCAACAATGGCTAATTGCAAGCACAGCATTTTACACACACAAACAAAGCACACAGTTACACAAACATAAAATCACGCGTAGATAAAGCGCATTATGTTTTATGCATTATGCAGACTTCAAAGCGTTTCCTTAACCTATTGATTACGAGATTTGAGCATGACTGGTAACAACATACCCTGTACCTTTTAGTTTATCTTTCGAACCTAACCTAAAAACTATTATTTAGCTATGCTGTCTTCTTACTGGCAATTACAATAATAACTCTTTAACTCACCTTTAATAACAGGGCATGCAATAAAAATAATCTGGCTATTGCTTTCACTTTCGCTAAGTCTGCTGCTAGGCCAAGCAGTGGTGAGTATCCTTGCTAGAGACAGAAAGAGAGAGAGAGAGAGAGAGCAAAAGCGCGCTCTCAGGGCACAGATTCAAGTTAACATTGCCGGCCCCGGCAGGTATGAAGCTTAGTGCATGCCAACAGGCGCCCAGTAGGTTAGAAACTCACCACACTAAGAGAGAGTTGAGGTGACATATCGATATGCTTGCATAAATTCATCGCATTTGGCGGTTGTCTGCCAAGAGCTTTTTATAAATAATTGTTTTGAATAATAATAGATTATTTAGTTTTATTAAAGACTTTTTAAGTGTTCTATTCAAACTTTGGTTTTTAATTGTGCAACAAGCACAAATGCATTTAATTTCGCACATTGCAGCCACGCTCGTTTCAAATTCGATATCTATCGTTTTGTGTTATCATTGTTGAGTAAGGATTTACTGTGTTACTCTGCGCGCTCTTCCATGAATTTGTAATTGAAATGGGCCGCGACGCGACGAAGTGCTTGCAGTGCATAGGCGGTTGTCGTAGACTGACGTCGTGGCCAAAGCACGTGCTACGAGTGCGGCGCGTGCAACGGTAACACCACCTCCACCAGGCAGCAGTAACAATAACAACAACAACAACTACTACTACTACTAAAACAGCAGCAACACAGACAAACGACCGCAGTAGCAGCAAAAGTAGAAGCAGCAGCAGCAGCTGAAACCTGAAGTGGCAACAACAAAAACAGCTAGAACGATAAGCAAAGCGAAAGATAAAAATAAGACGGCACTTAAATAGAGAGAGTATACGGAACATGGAAATGAAACGGCACAAATATGATTAAAGTGTTTTACGAAAAAAAAAATTATACACATTTTAAAAAGCATTTCAAGTAAAAAACATTTTTAAAAAAATTGCAAAATTTTGAAGCTAGAAATGTGAGTGTTTCAAGTGTTTGTGACAATAATTTAGTTTAAGGACCCAACAAACTTGCACCTTGTTATTTGCACCTGGCTAAAACTAAGATAAAAAAAAATGACTTTTTGGACAACGTTGACAATAAGCAACAACAACAATAATAATTTAATCAAAAACTTTTGTGCAAAACCAAAGTAAATTAATCTCATTTATAAAAGAAAATTGTATATGTACATACATCTAATTACATATAGACACATTTTTGGTAAATTGAATTGGTATGTAAAGCCAACAACGTGTCGGTAAAAAGAGAAGAGAAAAACGTAAATGCCATTTACGCAAATAATACTAAACAAAGAATAACACAACGCAGCGCAGCGCCAAAAAGTAGGCAACAACAAGCGCTAGCTGAAGCCCACAAAACGCAAACAGGATACTTAAAATATCAAACCAAATACATACACAACCACACGCACACACAACAAACGTGCGAGTGTGTGTGTGTCTGTGCGTCTCCGAGGCCCGTCAACTAAAAATATATTGTGCGCTTCATATTTTTGGATGCTTTGCCCTTTGCGACGTTGTTGCTGGGACTGCTGCTTGGATTTTGTAAGCAAGGCACGAAACAAATATATATACACACACACACACACAGAAAAAAACGAAAAAACAACAACAACAACAAGTGAGGTGTATTTGGCCCAAAGGCGCGACAGGCAAACAAAGCAAACAGAAACCAGCACCAGCAGCATCAGACGTCGCCTGTGTAAGATGCCAGAAATGCTCCAACTGAACAGAGATTGATGCTGCCAGTCAACGCACAAACAAGAACAAGAACAAGAACACGAACAACAATAAATAACGACAACCGCCGTGCGCCTTTCAAACAGCAATTGAGATATGTAAGTAAAAAAAAAAACGTAGAAAGTTGAGGGAGTGTAGAAAAAGAGACATGTTCCTGTATACAACTGCGAAATTAGCACCAATATATTTTCTATAGCGCACTTATTAGGGCGCCCTTCAATTTATTTGCAGTCCCTCTCGACCATCTTTTCTATAGCATACTTTTTGAGCTGCCAAAAAGTTTGAAACCAACTTAAAAATCGAATGTTGCAAAAGTTAAATAGCTCTTAAGTGAAATACTTTTCATTGCATATTTTCTGCTTTTGCGCTGTCAAAAACTTTGAAACTTGCAATTCTTTTTTACCTGCGAATTTTGTGGTTTGCTTACCTTTTCTAAAGTTTTTTTTTTCACAACTCTGTCAACTTTTGAGTAGATGACAGCAACATCAAGTTTATAAAAAATTTTTACTCCGACATTTTGTAGCGAAATGTTGTAAATTTAATTGGTTTGCAATTTACAGGAAATCGGGACGAAAAAGCTTTATGCATATTTTTACAGCATTTAAGTGTGAAATGATGTGTTGGCGCATTATTTGACTTAGGCACGGAAAAAAATGCTAAGCCTATCAAACACACACAGACACACAGAGGGACCGGGCAAGAGAAAGACAACACAGAATCTGTAAAGTCTGACAGAGTTGAAGTGGCAAACAAACAGCCCAGATACACACACACACACATACAGCTGTGCGCTGTGTGTATGTGTGACTTACAAGAAAAAACACTTATACGCCACGTTGAACGTTGAAACGGTCGCAAGTTTTATCAACTTGCGCTGGCTGCGCTCGGACGCCACAAACTCAATTTGGCATTTAGGCTGCCAGCCAACACCAGCAGCGCAGCCAGGCAGGCAAAAGCACAACAAATACACACGCACACACACACAGACACACACACACAGCTACATAATATACCCAAGACGAAAATCGATTGTGTGATGCTGTAGCACAAAAACAAAATAACTGCCATAAAAACTCCCTTACTGTCCCTCTCTGTTAGCTTTTGTGTATTTTGAGCAATCAGGCAACAGCAACGTATTTGTAAGCCGATTTCTGCATTTGCCACACACACACAAGCCCTTTTATTGAATTTATTTCACACACTCTCACACAGACTCTAACAAGGCACTCACTTCATGCAACTTGAGTCTGGTTTGCTCATCAAATTTGCATAGTTCATACACCTAATTACTGTGTAATTTTTGGAATTGCTTGTCGTCTCTTCCCTTTCTGCCAATGCAAAATCAATTAACTGATTCTGCTTTGTGCCAGACACGCGCTGCAGGCGACATTAATTTCCAGAATTTCAAGTACACAAAGTGCATGAACTTTACATTGAAAGGACGCCAATTTTCCGAGAATTTTTGAATAGATAGTGGCAATTCAATGTTATTATGATTTCAATGTTCAATTTGCTGTATTTTGTGAAAAGTTTGTTAAATTTACAAGGAAATATTTAAATGTTATGAGCGTTTAGCAGAGCTGTTAACATTTGAATAACAGTTGACATAACAGAAAGTTAACTTTGGGAATGAGGTAAAATTTGTTGCATACTTTTATGAGTAAGAAGTGATAAAATATTCTGAGACTTCTTCAATAAACTCTAAGCTGATTACAAATACTTATTGAATATTCATCGAATCTTAAGCAAATGTTGTCGATTGTGGTTTTAATCCACAAAGTTTTGATGTTTGAAGATTTCAAATGATAATTACACCGTAGTAGAGATCATTAGTAACTAAGCTGTAGTGTTAATAATGTTGCTGTTGGCAACTATTTTCATTGAGTTTGTAATTGTTTTTTGACATTTAATTAAATTTGGCAAGCGCTTTTAATACGATTTTAATGAATTTAAAACCAAGGGCAACACAGAAGATAAACTATCCAAATGAAAAGAATGGAATGGAACAATGGAACAGGCTGAGTAACAAGACAATTTAATGCCAGTAAATTGCGCACTGAAAAACAAAGGCAGCAATAATAATAAAAATATTTTTTTCTGTCTATTAGAATGCCACATTAAATTGTGGCACAACTAACTTAACAGAAAATGTCCTTGACGCAACTGAGAAAGATAGAAAGAAAACATATAAAATGCGATTTGCGATTTGTGCAAATTGAAATCTAATTAAAATCTGAGGTGCAAATAATGAATGCAATTGAAATGCGCGCCAGCGCTAAATTTATGGCCCAACTTGGCAGCAAATAAATTACGCCGCTGGACCAGACCAGACCGAACCAGACACTCTGAATCCAGACAGGGGAGATAGGAGAAACATGTTGCGAGAACTGCGCACAAGTGGCAAAAGCGTTCAAGTACAAAAATCAATTTCCGTTAAAACAGTAGTTGTTCACAAGGATACCAAAGTGGAGTGAAGTGTGGAATGGAGTGTGCGGTAGGGGATAGGGGGAGGGGGAAAAGAACACAAACTGAATGAAATTGAAATGTGGCAAAATGAAATACAAGCGCTTAATGGTTAGCTGCATGTCTGGGCGACTAACTGATAAATGTATAACTGGGTAACCAAGCCCAACAGAGCTTCTGCCATATGACCAAACAATAGACTCAACAACCGACAAACTGACTGACTGACTGACTGACTGACTGACTGAATGTTAAACTGAGACTGTCATCGGTTCAGCGCACACGCCTCGTGAAAAAGTATTCTTGTGAAGATACATCCAGGACATCAGCGAGAACACAGAGAAAAAAGTTATCGAATATAATTTCAGAAAGAAATTTAGTTTCTCCATAGAAAAAAAAACAGATAAAGATAAAGAAAGTTTACTCAATGTTAACATATGTATAATAGAGTTTTTCCTAACTGACTTTAAGAGCTACAAAGCTGAAGTTTTCACAGCTATTTACTTTTTGATTAAAAGTAAGCACTAAGAAACCCTTTTGGCAAGGTCTTAATTTTTCAATTCTCTAGCATTTTTTCTCAGTGTTTTTGACAGGCACGCGACTTGCCCAGAGCGACGTCTATCAGCAACATTTCAACATCCTTCCTTGTTCACTGTTGCTATCGCTTCACACACACAAACACACACACAGCTCGTTGAGGCATCGTAAACCGCTGCCACGTGCGGCACAAAACGAGCCTCGACAACCGTCAAAAACAAAGCTTCAGCATCAGCTTCAACATCAACATCAGCATCAGTTGAGTTGCGTTTGGTCCATTCGTCCCTCATTCAGTCATTTTCTCATTGTCGCATTGACTAATGAAATGCCATCGCTGTCATTGTTATGCCATCTCCTCTGCTGATCAAAATGTAAACTCAAACGACAACAAAACGGGCACAAAATGATGAAAATGACAATGAGAGTGTCTAGTGAAATTGGCTACTAAATCAACAAGCTTCAATATCTCTGACTCACTTTATCATAACTTTAAACCATTTACCTATGTAAATATTTGATTTTGTAAAACATTTTTCTAACTATTGTATTTTCCTTATCTATTTACTCCTTTGACCTTTGACCAACACATTTATCGTTCTTTACCACAACCCAAAGTTCACATTTAATACTATTATTACTTAATCTTAATCCTAATCTTTCAATTAACATTCCTGTGAACCACACACAAATGAAACAATGCAAACAGATTGATAAATTTCCTAGAAAATTGCTTTCAAATGAATGCAAATTAATCGAGTTTGTGGCACTTCCGGGAAGTGGTAAACAGCATAAGCAAGATTGCCATTAAAAATTCAAGGTCATGTGAACGATGAGGATTATCGTTCTGATTTGAAATGATTTGGCCCCAAGAATTGATGGCCTAATCCGCACTAGCATTTAGTAGTGTGGCAATTGAGGATGGTTTAAAAACTTTGCTCTCGAAAACTTGATATCAAAGGGCTCAAGACTATCAACAAACTAACACACACATAACTAGGACATGACAATGCAAAATCCTGGCGGATTTGAACAACGGCCACTATTTGCTCAAAGTACACGAAGCACACAATTCACATGAGGATAAAAGTTGGCCAAATATAGGCACAGTCCGGGCGGGGTCAAGGGCTTAGGATGTGTGTGTGTGCATAAGAGAAGAACACTGAGCGAAATTATGGCTTGTTTTTTGATGAAGCAACAGATTTAAAAAGGGTTATTTCAGTCAAATTTAACTTAAGCTTGAAACTCTTTGAGTTAAATCCAGGAAAGTTAGGTTTTAGAAAAATTATTTTCTATTTAAGTCACTTATTTTTTTCTGCTGTGTAAACAGTGTCTGGCAATTGAGTAACGCCCAATTGCCGCCCCATTTTGTGCGCACAATTTTCTGCATTTCACTCATGTGCAAATCAAACATGACAGCTGAGTGGCAGGCAAACATTGCAAGTATGGGAAAAGCAGGACCAAAACCAGGACCAGAATCGGCACAGACCATTTAACGGCATTCAATTTCATATGCTCACACACACACACACAGAATCACATCTCATTCAGCGATCGCAGTCGACGGAAACGAGACGAAATGAAAATGCGGCCGAAAAAAAACAGAAAATATAAAAATTGTAGCCTGAGTGAACAAAGTTGTTGTTGTTGGTTTAAACTGTTGGCTGCTGACTGCTGGCTGTTGGCTGTTATTGATGATGATGATGACGATGATTGTCACTCATTGACACGCCCATTGAATGTAAAATGAAAATGAAAACAAGTCGAAGTGCTCCGGGCCAGTTGCTGTCAAACTGTAGGCGAACATTAAGATACCTCTTTGGTTTTACTTAAAGAGACTTTGGTGTAAGTTTTCTGACAAGTTATTCTGTTTATACTAGACCTAAGATTCTTCGTCTTAGTTTGTGACTCTTTTCTTAATAAGTTAGCTTAAATACCCCTTTAGATCACTTCTTCCTAATGGGTATAATCAAATCAGTCTGCGGATGTACGCGACATTGAATTTTTTACATAAATATATATGTAACAGTGACCAGCTGCAGGACTCACACATACCTGCACACACCTACACCTACACACTCTCTACTTTTGGAATTTTTTAACAATTTGCCTTTGAGCTTAAAAGCGAGCCGAGTTCAGCATAGTTGAATTTTCTTTCATTGGCGCCACAACAAAAGAGTACATTTATATAATACACATATATGTATGTATGTATATAGTAGACAATCAGGCATGCAGGTTGTGTATAAGAGGGAGAGGCAACACACACACACACACACACTCACCCACAATATCACACAATCACATTATGTCGCATACAGCAGCGCAATCCTGATTGCACAATTGCTTACAATGGATTCTACCCAGGCATTGTTGTTCAGTTTGCCTAATATTTCGTTTCTTAATTGTGTGGGCGTGTCCCAATTGTGGGTGTGTCAGCGTGTGTGTGTGTGTGTGTGTGTGTGTGTTACGTAAAGTTCTTTGTACGGCGCATTTGTATTTGCATCTGCTCTCGTAAGCATAATTTGTTAAAAACTTTTTCTGTCTGTAACTGCAACTTGTTGTTGCTGCTTCTGGTACAGTTTTTGCTTACAGTTTAAAAGGCAACTTTGCGAGTGCGGGTCGAATGTGTTTATCTTATACCAGTTCATAGAATCTGCGTTCCGGGTAATGGTTACAGCAGCGCTTCGAAGAACCTGTTAAATGTAAACACATCTCTTGAGAACAAGTAGACAATCACAGTTTCTTTCTTTGCAAAGGTCAGCTTGTCAATAAGAGTTATTTAATATTGCAAGTGTAAATTAAAGTGCTTCTCTACTTGATTCTCACGAATTCAAGTGAGTTTCTGAGTAAATGGAATGATTACTTTAAAAAGTGATTAACTCGAATACTGTAAGTTTAAGTTTGCTGTTAATTAAACTGCTTCTCTACTGGATTCTCACGCACTCAAGTAAGGCCTTTGATAATCAGGTCTGCAAGTGGTAGGGGTAATTAACTTAAAAATTGTAAGTGTAAGTTAAAGTGCTTTTCTACTAGATTCTCAAAAACTTAAGTAAGGCCTTTACATTTTGATGACATTTGTAGTGAAAGCTTTGAGTTTTTTCTGGTTGAGTGAATTGATTTGAGTTTATCTCTCTCTCTCTCTGTCTCTCTCTCTCCCTCTCTCTTTCTCGTACGCTGCCTCTCTTTTTGTTCGTCTTTATTACTCCCTCTCCCTCCCATTCTCTCTTTCTCTCTCCTTGTCTTTATTTTTCTTCTTTCTCTCTCATTATCTTTCTCTTTCGTTCTCCCTCTTCTCGGGCTTATGATTTTCTCAAATTCCTCTTAAATTCTACACATTTTTAAAAAGTTTGCAAACACTCCACGTGTTAATAAAATCATCTAAGCAAACATATCTCCCTTTGTTCATCTAAATCTGCTCCCCAACCCCCCCGCCGGCCTGCTTTCCCATTTGTCAGTCACCTGTTTTGTTGCACAAACTAATTAGATGCGCACACACAATTTATGGGCGACAGAAACCGTAAAATATAACTAGCCGTGGGTCATAAATTTAAATTATGTTCGCCCTCAGAGGACAGCATTTGAAAAGCAAACAAAAAGTGCGTGCAAAATAAAAAAACGAAAGCAAGAAGAAGATGAAAATGGTGAGCTAGACATTTTTCGCATAACTGCACTCACACTGTGACTGGGAGACACACTTGGAATATTCACAGCACTCACACTGTGACTGTGAAAACTGTGACTGGCACTTCACTCACACACGTTGTTTAAATTTTTCATGAATCTCCATTCTCTCGATATCGTTTTCCACTCTCGGTGTCCACGCCCCATTTCAAACAAAGGGGGCAAGGTTAGGGTGCTGACAGGCAGTGTAATGAAATTCCAAGAAGCTCGGACCACATGAAAAAATATGCGAATAAACACACATACATTTGCACGTCGATCCCCGCATGCTAAAAAGCAAGGAGTGAGTTTAAGGTTAGGATTTTTTTTTATTATGGCACACGTCCCGTTGAAGTCGCACCCATGTCAGGCCGTGATTTGCTGGCCTTGGCCCCCAGGCTTTGTCCACTCGCCTGGCCAGACAGCAGTTAGCCATAAACCAGGATGCTGCCAAGACAAATTAAGCAATGACCGCCCCCCAAGCAAATTTGACTATTCAGTTTGGTAATTGGCTAAACTCTTCCTTGCCATAGCTCACAAACTAATTTTAATGATGCGAATTTTTGTAACTGGAGGCTGCCTTTAAATATGGCTTGGATTTGTCGGCAGATAAACTATTAAAAAATCAATTTTCAAGAGTTGTAAATCAATTTAACAATACAATTTGCTTAAAGCAAACACAATAATTGAATTGGTAAGGTTCCTCTCACGGAAAATTTCTACAGACAAAAATTATATTTGTATTTGAAGCTTATATAAAGCATAAACTGTTTGCATATGTTATGGCCTCAAGAGATACTTCTGAATGTGGGTAAAATCAATTTGGGAGGGAGAAATTTTATTACCAGCCTCAAGTAGGAGTCCTAAGAGCCTACGACTGCAATCACAGTCCAATCTAAACAGATGTCGAGTACTTCTGCTCCTTGTCACAATTTCAACACCCACTCCTCGCAGGGGTCATCGTCCCATTTCGTCTCGGACTCGTTTTGCATGTCGATTTTAAGTGTCAATTTCTCAAAACTTCACAACTGCCAAACAAATCACACACACATACACACACACCAAGGCCCAGAATTGCTGTCAAATCATTGGCAACTTGAGATTGAAAAGGTTTAAATTCCAAGCAAACTTGCTGTCTGATTGCTTTAGCAAACAATATTAAGTATACGTCTAGTTGTACAGCTGTAAATACGACTGCTGCTGCTCCTTGTGCAAAAATATTTGCACAAAGTCGACGTAGTAAATTACATTCGGTCTATATACATACAAACATATATATGGAAATGGCAAACGGAATTTTCAAGTTAATCAGCAAGTTATTTGTGTGCACAGCAATAGACTAGAAACAACAACAAAATGCGGGCTGGTTCTACTCCTAACTGTGGTCCAAGAATGATTGAAATGTTTTTCTTTACAACAAGGTTCATAGGAACAGAGTTTGAGGTGAAACTATTTTTCTTAAGAATAAACTAAAGTTTGATTAAAACTGAAGTTAGAGAAAATTTGAGGCTTTCAACTATTTTTCGTTAAAATCAACAAAAGTTTAACTAAAACTAAAGTTAGTGGAAAATTTGAGGCTTTTCTGTATAAGAACTTTAAGAACGTATTTATCGTCATCTATAACAAAGTTTAAGCTTTTGTTGAGTAAAGAAAGAGGAAAACAACCCTTAAAAATGTCCAATACTATTATCTGTCTTCAGCTTCAAATAAGCTCTTAGATACGCCCACGCTCATTAGTAAACGTATTTGACTTTAAACTATGGTTACTTGTCTCTAAGTACTCAAAAGAACAATCGCCTCATTAATTACTAGACTCGAATTCGAATCCGATTGCTTGCTTAACATTTAAATAAATTGTGCAGTGCGTAAATTACAACAACTGTGCAATTAACATTGAAAAGCTTTTCAAACAGTTCTCAGAATTCAAGCTGTTTCAAAAATCAAACACAAATTTCTGGCATTTCAACACAAAAACACACACACACACACATACAAGCATATGTGCATGTTGTTGTTGTTGTTGTGTGCACTTGTCAAAGTTGATTGAATCCTATTAGTGTCAATTTTCGTCCTTGACACATTATCAGCAAGCAGTAGCTTTTGCACTTTCCTCTCTTCGCCGACTCTCCCCCTCTGTGCTAGGGGTTGGTTAGTGTTGTTGGGATGAGGGGAGGAAGGCTGCTGTGTGTATGCATTGTTCTGGTTTCCTTTTTACCCTCTTGACAATGCATTTCACTTTCACCTGTTGCACCTGTCTCACTCTCACGCTTTTTACTGGAAAAGTGTGGAACTGGAAAAGTGTGCAACAAGCCAGAGCTTAATTTAGGTCGACATACAGGGGTCATACTTTACATACAGATGTTTTTCTCTGCTCTTGCTGTATTTATGTATTTCCGTTTCACTTTTTCACCCTGCGCAAAAGTTAATCAAAGCAGGTGGAATAAAGTGAAAAGCACTAAACGATCAAAGGCTTTTGAGTGCTGTTGTTTGAATAGCAATTGAAAGAAACTTATGAATATATAATTACAGTGCTGAAGGATTAAATAGTTAGAATGAAGATGAAAAGGAATTCTTATCCTTCTTCAGATGTTGTTGTGAACTTTTTCATAAAATATTTCATTCAAAGAAAATGTGATGAGCGCCAATTCTGCAGAAATTGAATAATGCTTCTTGACAGTGAATGCAGAAAAAGTTAATTACACCTTCGCAATATATGAAAGTGTAATTATCAGCTTTATTTACTCGCACGTTTTATTGATGTGCTGTACTCAACTTCTCCTCTTGTCAGGCAGACTCTCAATCATCAATGTTGAACGTAAGTCATAAATCGTTCAATTATTTCGCGCTGCCGGTTGCCAAACAACAACAACAACAACAATTTAAAGTGGCTTTAGTCAGCAATGTCAACGGCAAATGGAGCCATCATAATATTGTGTGTGTGTATTATATGCTGACAGCTTTAAGACCCAGGCTGCTGACACAGTTTTTCCCACAGGCCACAACAAATTGTGTGTGTGTGTGCAAAAGATGAGTGAAGGGGACAGGGATGCAAGTGTCAACAAATGAATATTTGGCAAGACGAAAGTGGCTGACAATAAAGCACAGACACACACAATATTGCAATAATGAACTACAACTATGTGGCACACAAGACCTGACCTTATACTATAAAGGGATGTGAACGTGACAATCAACACAGATTTGAAATGAAACTTTAGTGATAGCTTGGATTAGGTGTGAAGCTTTGTCAGAATGCTTAAAGCTGATGTCTGACCTTAAAATGTATTTACTCAGAGACAAAGTTGATAAAAAGTCGAATCTTAGTGTTTATCTACGATCAAAATTCCATCATGTTGCGACATGATGTCCTACCATTTGAGCCGTGAACTGATAGCAGTCAGTCACTCTCTTCATAAAACTAATATTTCTAATCTTGACTCATCAGCAGTTTAAAAGTCACGACACGTTCACATCTCTTTGACCATGTTCATGATAATAATAATACTAATGCCAATGCCAATATCAAAATATTAGTCTCTATGGTATCTATCTCTCTCTCTCTCTCTCTCTCTCTCTCTCTCTCTCTCTTGCCACTTACTCACTCACTCACAGCAAGAGGCCAATGTCATTGTCTGTGCGATGTTTTGTGTTATGTGACCAGCTAATGGCATATCCATTAGACACAAAAGGCCAAATTGCGTGGCATGCTAACGTTTCCGTTTGCCGTTCAATGGCATCCCCCCCCACACACACACACACACACACTCACACAAAAGACGGTTAGTAGTATGCGTGGAGTAATTTCTGCACTTCTGGCTGGTCGTCACTGGCTGGTATTGTCACGTTCCGAGCAAAAGTGTTGAGCTATTGCATAATTGATTTTTATTCATGTGGCCTGAGCCCCACAGCTCGAAAAATTTGCATGGCTCATAGTTGAAATTTGTTATGCACAGCATGCGCCGAGGATTTCTCTCAGTGTGTGTGAGCGAGTGTGTGAGCCTGATAAGTGTATAAAGTGTGTGGCTAAAAGTTTTAGCAAACTTATATTAAACTTTTCTATCGACTATTTATTTGCAGTTCGATTTCGCTTAATGACGCTGATTAAAACATGAACGCACTCGACATGAATAAACAATTTCTGAGCGTCTCGCAGGAACCGCACTCGAGCGATGCCCTACGCAATCGTACACGGTAAGTCCTTTCGCCCTATCTCCCCCTTCTCTACCTCCTTAGCTAACTGGCAAGTTTTGCAGCTCGGAACGCGCTTCAAGTTTGGCCTTGCCACTCAACTCACTGCTGGACTTTTATGACAAGCAACAGGAGCAATGCAAATCGGTTACATTGCTGCCACTGCCCAGCTGCAACAGCAACAGCAGCCCCAGCAGCATTGTGCGTCGTCACTCATCGCATTATTATCCCATGCTTGAGGATAAGCAGAAGCCATCGCAGATGCCCCAGCAAGTTGCAAACGAATTGCTGGTAAGTAGAAACAAAGGAACGTTGTTGAAAATCATCTTCAAAAAAGTTTCAATTTTGTATTCAAAGGTTAAAGCGAACTAATCAACTGCACATTTTTTCAGCATATTCTTTTGCTACTTATTTAAGTCTTAGAACTTTGTCATGGAAATACTGAAATATTGAATACTGTGAAATTCATTCATATTGCCACAAAACTATAATTCCAGGAAGTTCCTTTAAGCCAGCATTTTGCATACGATTTTTACTTCCCAAGAAACAATGTGGACAATGCTTTTAAAACATCTATTGATTGTGCTTAGTACCCAAGCATACTTTAGCTGTAAAAAGGCTAACTAATCAGCTCAGATGCACTTGGTATTCTGCTTGGCGGTGCATAATTTATCGATAGTAACTGTACGCCCTGCCTATTTGCCGCTCAACCCCCCTCTTGGTTGAGCTCTGCACACATTGCACAATATTAGCCAACATTCTGCGGCTCAAACTTGGATCGCAGCAGCAGCAGCATCAAAAATGTTTTGTGTGGCACGCGAGCAAAATCTGCGGGCAAACAGCTTTCATGCCCCACCGCTTGCAGCTATTCTGAAAGGTTTTTCAGTCAGTCAGTGCGAATGAGCGATGGAGAAAGTGAGAGGTAGAACTGTGTCAGATTTTGCTCTACAGCTTAGCGTTGGCTTAAACTGACTCAATGCCCGACCGAATTGCCATTTGAGTTTCTACTTTTGGCTTTACAATTTTTTTTTTTTTTTTTTGTTTTGTGTGGTTTAATACTCTGTTCTTGAAACTTATATGGGTTACCTGATTGCTTTGTTTTGTTGTTTTTAATTACAGAAATTAAAGGCAATAGTTTTCAAGCTCAAAATTAAACTTTTACTTTTAATAGCTTTTAAAGCAGAATTTATTATACCAAAGAAAGTAAATTAAAAACGCTGCATACTTTGAGGAGCAAATATAGCTTGCATTATTTTTTCGTGTTTTGGAAGCAATAATATATTTTAGAGTCATTTATCTTGCAAATAACCTATTTAAATACCCTTTTCCAATAGTTTAAAACTTTAACCTTAGCTTAACAAAGTATTTTGCAGTTGGTAAAAAATGTATATATCCTGACCTTTGTGTTTAATATTTGTTCTTTCTGTGTGTGTGTGTGTGTGTTTGTTTGTGTTGTGACAGGTAAACATGGTTGATCAGAAATATTGCAAGTCAGGTGCGCTGTCGGGCGCCAAGCATACGCAGCTGGTGCGTGTAGACACGCCAGTGACGCCACCACCACCAATACCACGTCGCCTGATGCGCACAAATCGTGCCTGGCAAAATAGTCCAGACATGGGGCACGAGGGCGTCGTCTCGGGCAGTGTGTTTGTTTATCCGCAGCCCGGCAGCACCACACTGAGCATGGAGGTCAGCAACAGTGTGGGTCAATCAGCGTTGCTTGTCGACTTGCTCGCACGTCCGCAATACGCTGATGCCGATGGCATATCCGATGATGACCGCATGAGCTTGGAGAATTCCGTTTTCGATGAGTCACTGACCTCGACACCAGTCAAGGTCGCCAGCGGCATCGGACGCTATAACACTGCAGCTGCCGGCCAGATAGCCAAGCGTGCCGCGCGCTCCTCCAACAGCACCGTGGACTCGGCCTACTACAGTGGTGGACATAGTGAACGCTTTGCCAGCAGCAGCTCGACTAGCGTTGACTTTCGCAGTCGCTTCTCCTCGGTGGACACGCAATCCTCGCTGGATGACAAGCCGCTGCTGAGCAGCTCCATTGATTCGCCCAAGGATAATTGTCGCCTGGAGCGTGCGGCGCTGAATGATGTGATGCACAAGCTCAACAACAATCTGTATGCCAGCAACAACAGCAACAACAGCAACATGAACAACAATAACAACAATAAGTTGCCCACGGTGCCGGCCCGGAAGCTGCCCACGGTGCCCACGAAGCTGCCGCCACCACCCAGTCACAGCTCCTCCATGAGTGAGAGCAGCAAGGAGCCAAACAGCAGCAGCAGCGTCTCGGCCTCCGCCTCCACATCCTCGGCGGACAGCGGCTCGAGCACCATTTCCAGTGCCACCATGTCGTCCAGCTCCGTATCGCTGAAACGTCCAGGACCGCCAGAGCCACCGATGCGCAATCTCAGCTCCTTCGAGTGCCTGGACAATGTGGCCAAGGTGCACCAGCCAGTTGTGGTCCTGGCCGCACCACCGCCACCACTGACCGTGCGCAACAAGCTGCAGCGGAACAAGCCACCACCCATTGTCTACCCGAAGCTGCAGCAGCGTCAGGACTCCACGCTGTCCAGCGATAGCTACTCCATCAGCTCCAGTCCCGGCTACAATTCCAAGCTCATGGAGACACCACTGCTGGCATCGAGCCAAACCACGCGCAAGACCCAACCACCCAGTGTGGTGCAGCCGCAAAGATTTGGCAGCAATCAGGCCTTGCCTTTGCGTGGCAAGCTCAACTTTCGCCAGGATTCGAATATATCCAGCGATAGCTTTAGTCAGAGCTCCAGTCCCGGCTACAATCCCAAGCTGATGGAGGCCCCCTTGCTGCCCGCACTCTCCGCCAAGCGGCTGTGCAGCGCTCCAGCGCCCATTGTCTGCCGCCAGGGTGTGCTCCATGAACCCATCGAGGAGCTGGAACCACCGCAAACGCTGTCGCCCTTGAACAAGTGTGCAAGTGCCACGCCCAGCAGCCTTCAAACGATTGTTCGCTTCCAGAATGGAGCACCACACACCATGTACTTGCAGCATCAGGTAAGCTGAAGCGTCCTCCCTTCTCTTTAATCCTCAATTAACCTTCTCCCCCTGGCAGAACATCAATCGCCGCAAGAGCTCCAATCCGTACATCACCAATGGCCGCTTGAAGTTTCGACTGTTCCAGATCCTGATCAATGCGTTTGCTTTGTTGGCCATTGCTGGCGGCTTGGCAGCGTATTTTAATGCCTATCCGACCGTCAAGTATGTGAACAAGACAATTATAAATACCATCCATGTGGAGGATACGTCAAGTGTTGGCAAGAATCCCTCACCGGGCAACTGTTTGCCTATCATTGTTAAGTTGTGCCAAGGACCGCAGATACCCTATAATTATACAACGGTACCCACCTACATTGGACACTTTCGTCAGCAGGATGTGCAAGTGGTAAGTATATGAGAAAAGTAACTAACCTTTCATGTCCATTAAACCCTTGGTTCTTGATAGGACCTCGAACCCTTTGAGGCTTTGGTTGAAGTACGCTGTTATGAGCTAGTCTCACTCTTTCTTTGCTCGCTATTTGTGCCCAAGTGCAGTAAAACTGGGTAAGTAATACTTCTTTCAATCCCAAAAACTATATACTCAACCGATCTGATCTATATAGCCATTCGATACCGCCCTGTAAAACCCTCTGTACGGAGACAATGCGACGTTGTGGTTTCTTTTTTGATGTTTTTGGGTTGAGTCTGCCCGAGTATTTGAACTGCAAGCTGTTCCAGGACTCGGCTAGTGCCGAGGATTGTGTGGGCTTGGATGAGGTGCGTGATGTCATGATATCATCGGCGAATCCAAAATGCGATGGCTTCCTCTGCGACACGAACCGTTGCCTGCCCCGGGAGTATGTTTGCGACGGGCACTTGGACTGCATGGATCAGGAGGATGAGGTGAACTGTGCACGCTGCCAGGAGGGTGAGATCTATTGTGGCGATGAACGTTGCATTGGCACCGAACACATCTGCGATGGCGTCATAGATTGTCCCTATGCTCAAGATGAGCGCAATTGTTGTAAGTGTTAAGGAATTTTCTTATAACCTGATTCTATAACATTTCCTTACTTTGCTGCAGTGCGTCTTAGTGAACGCAATGGCGATGTGGGCTCTGGTGTCTTGGAAGTGTATCGCATTAATAAACGTCAATGGATGCCCGCCTGTGTCAAGAATTGGGATCGTGCCGTCTCCCCCAGTGCCGTTTGTTCCATCCTGGGTTACTCGGCGGTTAATGCCACCAGTGTGGTTACCCAACGCACACATCGTCCACTGCTCGCCTCGGTGAATGTCTCCACGGACATATGGAAACTGTATGCCAAGAGACGCTCCACATTGATGCAGGAGTTTGCCAATTGCAGACAAACGGAAGATTATCCCATCGCGGAGTTGACGTGCTCCAATTTTGGTGGGCTAACAATTCAACCTAGTTTGAGCTCCTTTTAACATAATCTTTAATTCTTAGAGTGCGGCAAGGTAAAGCGTGGCAGACACAAGCCCTCCAGGCGTATTATTGGTGGCTCCCAGGCAAATCCCGGCAATTGGCCTTTCCTGGCTGCCATTCTGGGTGGGCCCGAGAAGATATTCTATTGTGCGGGTGTCCTTATATCCGATCAATGGGTGCTCACCGCCTCCCACTGTGTGGGCAAGTAAGTACCTTAATATCCCTTTGGGAAGTGTCATCTTATCCCTATCTCCCTCTACCAGTCACACGATTATCAATCTGGAGGATTGGACCATACAGTTGGGCGTCACTCGTCGCAATTCGTTTACCTATACGGGCCAGAAGGTTAAGGTCAAGACGGTCATTCCACATTCCCAATACAATACGGCCGTAGCGCATGACAATGATATAGCGCTATTTCAGGTGGGTTTTTAATCGAATAGAAAGAAACTATCGGCTAAGTTGAGTTTTTTATAGCTTGCCCAACGTGTTGCTTTCCATGAGCATTTGTTGCCCGTTTGTTTGCCACCGCCGAGCATCAAGAGTCTAAGACCCGAGCAGCTTTGTACGGTCATCGGATGGGGCAAGCGGGAGAATAAGGATCGTAAGTGAATTCTTAAGAAAGTAATCGATATCTTAAGCATTATATATAAGTCTACTCCTCAGCACGAACACCATACGAGTTTATTGTGAATGAGGTGCAGGTGCCGATAATAACAAGGTCACAATGCGATCAATGGCTGGAAAACTTGACCATATCCGAGGGCATGGTGTGTGCGGGCTACGATGATGGCGGCAAGGATGCGTGTCAGGTAAGTAATCCTCAATAGTAAGGTGCTATTTCAGTTATTAATCTATCCTTTTCTAGGGTGATTCCGGTGGTCCTTTACTCTGTCCTTACCCCGGCGAGAAGGATCGTTGGTTTGTTGGCGGCATTGTCTCCTGGGGCATTATGTGTGCCCATCCCAAGCTACCGGGTGTGTATGCCAATGTCATCAAGTATGTGCCCTGGATCCACGAGCAAATCCAGAAACATTCGCGACCCGCCAATGAGGAACCGGTGCTTAAATACGATCTACATCCGGGTGGACCCGATATATTATCGAAAATGTCGTCGGGACCGGTGAGAAAGCGTAAAGCCCTATAATTATCATAATGGCAAGCCGAAGGGCATTGACTTTTATGACAGTGAGGAGCGTAAGTAATTAGCCCAATCTACACACACCTACCCTGCCCCCCCATATATGTATACCTAGCTTATATAGTGTAGAAATGACAAAAGAAGATAGTTGAATACAGCATATCCTTGAAACGTTTGCACAAAGTACAAAGCAAAGCAAAAACTGTTGTTGCTGTACTAAATACGCACACAGACATACATAAGCATTGATAATAATATATATGGATATACACATGTAAGTATATATATTTTGCTACTGAACTTGAGGTATTGCTGGCTTTTGAGCCAGCACGAAACACACATACACAACACACAGAGAAAAAAACATAATCTGGGCAACATAATCGTATGTCAATTTGCCGAATTTATTTGTCAATTTTTTTACAAAGAGATTTCTATGAACCGAAAAAAAAAACCACAAAAGCAAATCCAACCCTTATGTCAATACATATTGCATTAAACAATATACAAAACATACAAACATTCATATAGAGTATTGTATACGTATCGAGAATAACAATATATATACCCAAAACATATTCCTTGTGTCTAAAATAAAAATAATAATAATCGTGAATCGTAAATCGTGGACAATAAAAAAGCGAACTTTTTATGTTGTTAGAGAAAAAAACCTTAGAAACTAAGATAAATGTAAAAGAAACTTAGAAACTGTATATGTGACTATAAAAAATAACTTATTAACAAAAATGTATGATTGCCGCCAACCAAAACCAAAAAAATACCGCTAAAAAAATCAGTATAAAACTGAACACAAACTAAATAGCAAACTATAAACAAGAAAAAAAAAACGTAATTTATAAGAAAAGTATTTATACATAGTTATAAACTATATTGTGTTTAACTGTGTATGCAATTAGAACTTAGACAATGAGAACATTTATAGACAATACTTAAAGAAAAATCAAAGAAAAACGGAAAAAATTGCTGATCTAAAGCATTTGAGGAGTATTTCAAAAACGCAAAACTTTCTAAAAACTTAACTGATTTTGCAACTCAACGTGAAACGTGCTATTGACAATAAATGTGCACAAAACTTTTCCAAAAAAAAAAAAAAAAAATAACACAAAAGAAATTGTAGCTGTTGTTTAAACAAAAAAAAATATTTAAATGTCTTTTTAAGGCAAAAAAATCTAGTTATAGCAAAAGTCATGAAAATACTTAACTACAATGCGTGGGTTTCAGCTTTAAATAAACAAGAACTAAAAAATCTTGAACTTGGAAAAAAGTACACAAAAAACTTACATATATGTATTATACATGCATACATGGAGGCTTAATTGATGTACTATTTACAAAATGGAGTCAACAAATGATTATTAAAATGTATACATGCTTTTTAAATGTAACGAAATAACTAAAATATTTATAGCTATATACAACTAAAGTTATGTACTTGTTTAGCATGCGCATTAGACTGGACGCCAACTGAATAATAAATCAAATACAAACAGACACTCAAAATAGTAAACAGTATTAAGTTTGATCCAAAAAACACCAATTATAAAATATACCAAATATTTTCTCCTTAATTACCTATGTCATCTTATATAGTTTATACTAGGTCTATTTTCTGCGAGAGTGCTACAATTTTTACTGCTATTTTGCTAACAAATGAAGTAAATGCGTAACTAAAGACTCAAAATTGGTTGTTTCAGGCTTACAAAAAAAAAAAAAAACTAAAGAAGATTGTTGTAAAAAAAAAAAAAAACACATCTTTGAATATGATTTATATTTTCTATCGTTTCTAGCTAAATAAAAAACACTTGTTAAAATGCTTTAGATGAGTATTACGAATAATAATGTGTGTATGTGTATAATCCATATAAATTAGAATTAGCTGGTACATATATACTTATAGTATATGCATGTTTTGTACAATCAGTTTACAAAAACCAAAAACAAAAAACAAAAAAGAGAATTAATGTACAATTAGTAATATATTTATAAAAATACATAATATTTGTAAGCGAAAAATGAAGCGCATATTACACAAGGCACACAACAAAAAGTTTTTTAGTGAAAGCTTAAGAAAAATAAAATATGTAAGTGAAAATATACAAGTGAAATATACATATATCGAAAGAAAAATATACATATACAATTATATGGTATATATCATGTAGATGTAGCTTTAAGCAGATGTGATGGTGTCTAAAATTTATACATGCAAACCAAGTGTTTATATACATACTTACCAGAATATAAGTACATACATACATAAATATATATATACTATATATGTGTAAAACAGTGGGCTGTTGTAAAACGCGCATCCTTTAACTATACTTTTCTATAAGTTCATGAGCCAAGTTATGCAGGATTACAATTTGAGAACGCTTATTTACGGGACAATACGGAAAACATTATGCTTGGTTCAATATATCGTGCGTTACAAAAATAAACACTTATACAAGCACAATTATATAAACTCATTATACGTAGCTAATTATGTATGTCTGCATGTTACTCCACACAAATGGATATTTTTTCATTTCCTGTTGCCTTTGACAAGTTTTCACTTTTACTTTTTGTTGAGTTTGGACACACTGTTTCATGTTTCTTTATGCATTTATGATCATGTTAAGGGTGAGCTATTTTTATACCTATGATGCTCCAGGCTACTATCAAAAACCAACGCTTAGCTTTATGTATATTTAGTCTAAAACAAATACATATATACATACATATATATAGATGTAATAATGCTTAGCATTGGCAAGTGAAATAAGTTATATACATACATACAACAAAATATTTGTAAAACTCGGCGAAGAGTACACTTACATTAGCATACGATTAATATGATAAACGAGTACAATAAATGTGCACACAATCAAACACACATATATACTATACACAACAATACATAAAGCAACTGCATGAAACGTAAATATTAGTTACAAAAATTGCTATGCTTAAAAAATGAAATGGGCCTATGCGTGTTTTTATATGTTTTTGTTTTAAAAATTATGAGATGTTCAAAAATCAATGTGCTTGAGAACGTAAATACTTAAAGAGAATAAAATTTAAACAAAAATTGCAAACAATGACAATATAATACACGTAGCGAAATGTTAAATGTAAAATGTAGCAAAATAGCAAAACGAAGACAAAACGAAACTTAAACTTAAACCAGATGCTGATTAAAAAACTAGTTGATTTTACATACGATATCACAATATACATACATGAATACATGTTTAAAGATGATCATTTTGGTGAAACGCACTTGTTAATTATGCACAGAACGAACAAAAAATTAAAAATCGAGAACTTTGTAAAGAATTTACACATATTAATTGAGAAACCTTGACAATAAAGTTGAAACTGAGTTTTCTGTTCAGAAAAGGCATTGAGAATTTATGAAACGTTTTACATTTGAATTTGTTGAATAGCGAAAAAATGCAGCGAGAAATTGTTGATTACTTATTTTGCATGAAGCTGTAAAGGCAAATATGCCACACACAATAACTAAGAATGTGCATAAAACTATAATTGAGAAATAGTACATACACACAAAGAAAAGAAACACAACACGTATAACCAAACTAAATGCTATAAGCAAAGTGTCATACATATATACATACTATATACTTACATATATAAATGTTGAAAATAAATGTATAAAACTATAAAAATGTAAAAAGATTGGTTGTCTATATAATTGGTGTAAAAAAAGGGCTTGAAACAGGGAATTTCGTATAAACTGGAATTTGTCTTTTAAGCACTTTGGACTTAATTAATAAATGCACTTTAGCTTATTTTAGGTAACTTTTCACAACATCGCGCATATCACCGATGACCTTTCGCTGATCGGATGCACCGACAACGGCAGTGCCGGAGACAATCCAGTTGGCACCAGCTTTGGCACAGCAATCAATGGTCTTGGGCCCGACGCCACCATCGACTTCGATGTCCAGATTGGGATAATTATTGCGCAGCCACTCCACTTTTGGCATCATGTCGGCCATAAACGATTGGCCACCGAAGCCAGGCTCCACTGTCATCACCAGCACAAGATCAGCCAACTCAATATATTTCTCCAGCTCTTTTACCTGCAAGCAACATGTGTTTCCTTTTATTGCTAGCTTAGCGTGCATTTCAACTTAACCTCAACTTACATCCGTGCCCGGCTTAATGGCAAGGCCCACTTTCATGCCAGCCTCCTGTATTAGACGACTGACATTGCACACATCCTCAACTGGCTCCACATGAAATGTGTATAGATTAACGCCCGCATCTGACATGGGTGCTATCCATTGCTTTGGATTCTGCACCATCATGTGCGTCTCAAAGAATGCGTCCTAAAAGTAAGCCAAGAACATTTATTAAGCTCAGATAAAAGCAACCTCAAACCACAAACTCACCTTGATTTTGTTACGCAAACACTTGACCATGGGATGTCCAAACGTTAGATTCGGCACAAAGGTTCCATCCATAACATCCAGATGCAAATAGTCCGCACCATTGTCCAGCAGCTTCTGCGACTCCTGCGCCAAGTTGGCTAGATCAGCATTAAGTATCGACGGACCGATTTTGGCTTGAATCGACATGTTTCTTGAGTTTTTACAGGCGAAGCTATGTGAGCGCGCCTCTGTGCATGAAGACGAAGCCGTTGTATTTGCTAAGGTCAAACTGAGGGGAGAAGTAGCTCGCGATTTTGACGTCTGAGAACGTAAACAAGTCAAACGAGGGCGGCACAAATCTGGAAACGTTAACACGCGAATAGCCAAACAATTGTTCATTTTAGCTGTGACTTCAATTTGTTCATTTTTCGCTTAAAAAAACTATACATGAGAATGTAGATTGGAGTGCTTAGTTACTATTAATACAACTATAGTTCGTCCTTGGCATATTCGCCGGGGTATTCCTTGTTTTCAATGGTAACACCCTTGCAACGTTGCTGTGCAACTAAAAAGTCTTTTGCCTCCCAGGCCTGAGCTCCATCTTTAAAGAGGAATATTGCACGATTATCGTCAACCATATAGCGTTCAGCTTGTATGTGACTATTCCATAAGCTGGTCTGCCAGAGTTTTGTTATAGCATCACCCTCATCGCGCGTCGGTTTGCCGGTAACCGAAACAAATGTCATCAATGTGCGACCTTTTTTCGATACTTTCAGCAAGTCTTCAGGATTTTTGCTATCCAAATTTGAGAAATCTAGTTTCGGCTGTGGCCGCAAATGCTCAGGCAGTTCATCGGGCTCTAGCGGCTCTTCGTCTTCCTGCGAAAAATAGTTAATTTGTTATTATTATGTTACGATGTTGTTTTTAGTTTTTACACACATCCCACTGGTCCAGCAGCCTCTCCAAGTCGGCTTCGCTGTAGTCGCGTATATCCTTCTTTGCCCAGTCCGGTTTATCCTGCTCCTTAAACTTTTTACTTAGAACAACAGGCACAAGTGCCAGAAAAAGTAATATCAATGATTGTTTCATTATTAATTGTTGTTTTTATGCGCTCTACACGTCAGCTTTGGCAATATGGCAGTCTACTGGCACGGTGACAAAGTAATATTCACACAGAAGTGTAAAAATAAGGCATTCGCTGGCAAACGCGAGCAAAACAAAGAATTGCCTTGCTTAAGTGTGACCAAACTCTTTTTAATACTAGCAAGAAAATAGTTATAGCAGACATATGTGTAAAACTAAAATACCTTTAACAAAACAAATAATAATAAGAAGATTCTGTATTCTGATTCTCGCCTGTAATTGTATAGGAAATGTTAAGAAATGGGTGAGTGAACAGAACAGCAATACCTCTTGAACCACTCTCGTGGCATTCACATGCAAACGTCAAATGGCACAGCTGTTGACAATGAGAGTTCAGTTTATACCGAGATCTCTTCGGTGGCGCGCGTGTTTTTATTAAAGCGCGTTGATAATGTCGTAGTTGGCAAGGTAAATTTTGTGCTGTTGTTGTGAACCACTTGATAATTACGATAAAGCTTTGCATATGCATGGCAATTGAAAGGCTGTGCGAAATAGCTCAACTGTGCAAGAATGAGCAATATTTCAAGTCGAATACACAAACACACACACACACCACACACACCACACATATATGGAAGATTTCAGTGTGAATTATCAAAATATTTAAAAACAAACTGTTCTGCCTGCTAATTTTTATTGTTATAAAGCTTGACGAAACATTTCAAATACTCTGTCTGCCTATTTTGCTGGCATGTTTTAGGTGTTTCTGCTGATGGTTCACGGTGATGACATCATCATCGTCAGCACAAAGTTAAATTCTGTCTCTCATTTTCATTTTGTTTTGTTCTAATGTTTAGAAAACTGCTAAATTCATACAACGAGAGCGTTCAATAAAACGACCATCAAAATCAACGCACACGCACACATACACACACAAGTTAAACAATAACAAACACAACGAAAGATTAAAAATCAATAAGTAGCAGCCGCTTTTTGGCTGCCAACAGCTGGTTTTTTTGTAACACCTTGGCAAATTTGAGAACGTCACAACCAGGACGCCGGCAACAGGATGGTGTTCGAGGCCGTGGTCGTCGATGTCCTCAACAAGGTGCTTGGCGATTACATTGAGAATTTGGATCACAAGCAATTGAAAATCGGCATCTGGGGAGGTGAGTTCACGTACAAATATTCTCTGCCTACCACAATGAGCCCCCCCTACCCAACCCCTGTCCCTTGACACGCACGCAATTTGCGCATTAGGCTTAATTAATCGCGCATTACTGTTTGTCATTTGCCATATACAGCGACCTTATCCTTCAAAGGTTTTTTTTCACAATGACCCAATTCCTAAGAGAGCCAAATAAATTCGCATAGACGCGCCCCCACCTTGCCAACACAAATTACTCTCCCATGTCCGTTTGACTGTGTGAATGCGTTTCCTCTCTTCGAAGCTGCTGAACTGTTGCTTCCGCTGTGAATGTCTGAGTAACCAGACCAGCCTCACCCCTCCAAAGATTGTGTATGGCATCCCACGAAGAACAAGAACAACAAAACTGACTGCTTCTTTTTGCGGTTTCTGTTTGGTTTCCACTATCTTTGTTGTTTTGCGGCAGTGTTGTATTACTTGGCTGCACACATACACACAGAAATAGAATATTTATCAACAAGTTAAGCCAATTACACCATAAAAATCGCAACGTTGGCATTTGGCTTAAGCGAATTTGCTCAATCTGAGCAACAAACATTCGTATCAAAAGCTCTATTTCTGGCTTTACATTAGTATGGAGTGCTCACAAACGTTGCTTTTGTGCCCAAACCATCCAAAAATTGTATAAATAAACAAACCATGTGGCATGTGTATAAAAAATAAACAGGTTTGTTTCGTCTCTTTAAGCTTCAATGACTACCAAACCTATTTTTTGAACTTGAACTTGATGACATAATACGCCTCTCATGAATAAATTCTTTGTCAAAAAAGAATTTCTATGATATGGGCTCAAAGGTTAAAAAATAAGTATAGAGTCAGGAGATTCATATGTACACTTGTAAATTATTAATTTTTGTTTGAATGGCAGTCTAAATAACAGAATTGGAACTTGTTAATGTCAAGAACCACTTAGGAACTACTTTTAACTGAGCTTATCTTATAAATTCATCCATCAATCAAACATTTAAGTAGTTTCGCATATTTTTGTATAGCTTGAATAATTCTTAGGTGATTTGTTTCGATGGGAACTACCCAATAATGATCAAATCCCCATGCACATGCACACATGCATATGCGTGCAAATAAATATGAAAATAAATAAAAAATACTACGTATTAACTGATATGTACATGCAGGCCTTCTCCATTTGAGCCCCATTGTGGGCACAATTTCTTAAGTAGGCCGCTAACTGATAAGCGCCAGTTGTTAGCGATAACAGTGTTTGAGATTTTAAATAAAAACATTTATAAAACTGCCTGATAAACCTGTACCAAAAGTAACTAAAATCGAAACCCGCATAAACCCCTATTAGAAAATCAGTAAAACTTCCAGGTCGTTTTAACAAAGTCTACAAGCATTATTTATTACAGGTAAAGCTTATACCTAAGTAGATATTTGATCTTTTAAATGCAAGTACCAAATGATTGGCTTATTTATATAATCAGTTAATGTGGCACCCCAAAAATCTTTACCTTTGCATTTGTCATAATACTATTAACTTACTGATAATACAAGTAAATTCAATTGAGTATATAAAATTTATTGCTATTGTTGATTTATGTGGGAGATATTACGTAGGCACGCTGAGTATGTTTCTTGATCGTTAAATAAATTGACCTATATACGTATTTTAATAAATATTCCGTGCTTCAGGTTAGCTGCGTATCTTTTTCCAGGCATAACAAACATTTCGTATGCCAGACACGCCTAATTGGCAGCCTTATAAAGACATGTGTGTTCAAATACATACATACATATAGATAGTATTTTTACCGCTAACATTTGCCGGCGTTTGTTTATTTGCACAATTTTCAACGTAATAAATCAATTTGCTAATTGCATAATTTAATAAAGTATCTAATTGTTTATTAATGTCTTTATATCATTTCACTTTTTTTTTAGGCGATGTGGTCTTGCGGAACCTGAAGATTCGTGGAAATGCGCTCGATGAGTTAGATTTGCCCGTACAGCTTGTCTACGGCTATTTGGGTAAGTTGGAAATATTGTTAAAAAAAAACTTTAAGCTAATACTTTTTTGCTTTCCAGGTAAATTGGTACTAAAAATACCCTGGAAGAACTTATACAGTCAGCCTGTTATTGTCGATATTGAGGATCTCTATGCGCTTGTTACGCCCAACAATAATGTGCGCTATAATGCGGAGAAGGAGGCCAAATATGCACTTGCAGCCAAAATGGCAGCCCTTGATGCTCTGGAGGCTGCGCGCAAGAATGAGTTGGAGAAGGGTTAGCGACAAATCCATATACACAAATCAACATTTCTAAAAAACTTTCTGTCTTGCAGTTGTCGCACGAGGCGACGCTGGCTTCGCTGAGAAGCTAACCGCACAAATTGTCAACAATTTGCAGGTGAAAATCTGTAATGTTCACCTGCGCTACGAGGATAGCACAACCACACGGAGTCCGTTCTCCTTTGGTATATCGCTGCACGAGCTGGAGCTGTATACGACGGACAAGAACTGGGAAAAGTGTTATATGACGGAGCGTGCAGCGCAAGTCTTTAAAATAGCGAATCTCTCCTGCCTATCGGCCTATATGAACCATAAGGCAACTCTCTATTCGGAAAAGGAACAGAATGAACTACCCGAACTGTTTCAATCTCATATAGCGCGCAAGGACTTTAAGCCCAACAACTACTGTTATGGTTAGTGTGCAGCACAAAAGCCTTATTTGTATTTGAGTACTTAACTCTGTCTTTCTGTAACACAGTTTTGGGTCCCATTTCCTGTAATGCCAAGCTTAAGCTGAACATGAATCCGGAACTGGATGAGCCGGCTTATGAGAAGCCAAAGGTTGATTTGTGTATGGAGATGGAAACACTGAATGTTGGTTTGACCAACACACAGTTCCACACTCTAATGCAACTGGGTGATTCCATGAATCGCATGCAGCTGGGTCTGCCATATCGCGAATTTAGACCATATAATATACGTAAGTCTGGCAAAGTCTTTTTATTCAGAGTTCACTTTAAATGCCTTTGCGCCAACAGCTTACAAGGGTCACGCCAAGGAGTGGTGGCAGTTTGCCATAACCTCGGTGCTGGAGGACGTGAGGCGTTCAAATCGCACATGGAACTGGGAGTACATTAAACAGCATCGAGAACGCTGCAATACGTACGCAGAGGTTAGTTTTCTGCAGCATTCTAAACTGTTAATTGTATTAGTAATCTGCATCATCTCTTTACACAGAAATACAAAGAACGTGAGCAGTCAAAGAAACCGGCCAAAATGCTTTTGGAGACATGTAATATGCTTGAGGAGGAGCTTGATGTGTTTAACTTGTTGCTAATACGGCAACGCGTTAGCATTGAGTTGGTCAAGACACAGGAAGCAGAGCCAGAGCAAAAGGCTGGCTGGTTCAGCGGCTGGTGGGGCGGTGGTGCTGACAAGAAAGCTGAAAACACTGGCGAGGGTGAAAATATTGGTAATATATTGCACTCAGAGTATAACTTTAAAAGGCTAAACCATCACATTTGTTGCAGTGCGTAAATTTGAGGCTGCAATGACGCCTGAGGAGAAGGCCAAACTGTTTAAAGCCATTGGCTATGAGGAGAACGTGAAGCCGCAGAACATGCCCGAAAGCTATATAGCTATGATCATGAATTTCAAACTCATTGCGCTCGAGGTGGGCCTGTACCAAGATGATGGAACGGATGCAAACACCACCATAGACTATCACAATCTGCCTTCAATAATGTTGCTCAAGTTTGCAATGGCGACGGCGGTGATAGCACAGCGACCGGCTGCCGAAGCTATAGCCGTGACTGCGGGCATGAAGTCACTTAAGATGACGGGTCTAACGCGTAATGATTACACGCCTATGATGGTCGAATCCATAATAACCGATGAATTCAATTTTCTGGACATATTCTTTGAAACCAATCCCCTTGACGGGCTATGCAATCAGCGTGTCAAAGTCGTTGCACGGCCATTACACATCATCTACGATGCTGAGACAATATTGAGCCTCATGAAAATCTTCCAGCCGCCGACGGATGTGAATCTATCAAAAATAGAGGAATCTGCTTCGACAAAGCTAGTTGGTTTCAAGGAACGCTCCGCTACTGGCATGCAGTATGTGATCGATCAGAAATCGGTGCTGGATGCAGACATACTGCTTATGCCTAACGTCATAGTGGTTCCCCAAGGCGGTGTGTTCGTAGCGGATGAGAAGTCGCTCATTGTTATCAGCTTGGGTCAAGTGCATGTGACAACAACGCCACATCATCGCTCCCACAATCTGGTCAAATCGTTGAACAACAAAGGCCAAGAACAGAACGAGATTCTGAAAACTGTTATGGAAAATGCCTACGATAAGTTTGTTGTGCGCATCAACGATATACAAGTGCTGGTGGTGCGGCCACATGAAGAGTGGAATCGTGTCCTCAACATGGCCGTCTCAACGGATATGCATGTGCTGCAGCCTACATCGCTACAGCTGACCGCATCACTCTGTGTGCTTGACAATGATCCTCGTTTGCCTAAGATCAAGGTGGATATTGTGCTGCCAGCAGTGCAGGTGAACATCACTGAGGATCGTGTGCTAGATGCTATTGCTGTGGCGACTAGCATTCCGCTGCCACAGAGCAATGAGGCAAAGCCGGAACCCGTTTTATCACGCTCACGTAGCTCCATATCGAATTTAATTAATCGCGAAGTTAAGAGGCGCACCGCAGCACCACCGTCTGTTAAAACGCTGGTTCACGAAGAACTTACACAGTACACCAACGTCGAGGTGAATTTCTCGCTAAAAGAACTTTCCGTGGTACTGTACCAGTCGTCCGGCATCTGTGAGTCAACTACGTCTTCCAACTCGGAGACGCCATTCATAACACCAGATCAGGAAAGTGTTCCCAACATGCAGGAAAACACTCCCTAACGTGCAGGAATCATCCACGGTAGAAGAGTCTGGTACCAGTGAAGCGATGCTGCGTCGCTTGCATAGGTTATCCAAGCAGATACTATCGCTGCAGGTGCTCCAGGTGGAAGCGTCCATGGCACAGCGCACTTATGAGACCGTTGCCGCTGTTAAGTGAGTAGTTTTTGAACATCTTCTTTGGTAAGCTGAAATTAATCGGTTTTTTCTCTACCCTTCAGATTGGGCAGCATTAATATCAAACACTATGATTGTCAGGAACACCAGCAGCACGTCTTGGACATTATTGACACGCCCAGCTTTGCTAGAGATTCCAAATATCTGCTGACAATCAACTATACGTTGGCTGATAAAACATCACCGGAATTTAATACAAAATACAATTCCACCGAGCAGCTGGTGGTGGCGAATTTTGAGGTCCTAGACATTGTGCTGCATCAGGAGTGCCTGTTGCGTCTGTTGAAGCTATCAAGCAGTTTCCAAAATCGCCTTGATGTGGTGATGTTTAACATAGGCGCCAGAGATCGCTATGCCTCCGCTGGCGATGGAGATGGATTAAAGCACAAGTTGCAGGTCATAATGGAGGATGCCGAAACAATAATGACGGGACCACAAATGTCGACTCGTCGCGCCAAATCCAGTAATCGTTATTCTGTTGTGGAAAGTGTGCAAATGAAATTGGTAGCAAATGTCCATGAGGTTAGCCTTAAGCTGACCACAAAGAGTCGTCCCCTGGCATCGATGCATGTGAAAAACTTTGTTACAAATGTCACACTGAAGAGCTCCTACACAGAGGTCAACCTTTGCCTCAAGGACATTATGATTAACGATCTAAATCCAAAATCAATACACAATAACGTAAGATATAAACTTTTTGTAGCAAACTTAACTTTTCAAAATACCACATTTATCTTGTAGATTTTAAGCATGGTTGGTCAGGATGTCTTCAATTGCCAGGTGGTGCTCTACAACAAGGAATACACACGGAACTACAACTCGGATGATATGAAAATAACTGTCGACATTGGCTGCATGAAGATTATATTCCTCAACTGGTTTGTCGCCGCTGTTCTCGTAGGTTTCACTCACAAACTTTGCAACCGCAGTTATTTACATTGTTTCTTTTTATATATTTTATAGAACTTCTCGAACAACTTTCAAGCGGCCATGCAGGCGATTAGCAACGCCAGTGCAGCAGCCGCTGAATCCGCTCGCCAAGCCACAATGGATGTCTATGAGAAAGCAACACGCATGAAGCTAAATGTGCGAATCAAGGCACCTATTATCGTTGTGCCTGTAGATTCGCAGAGCAGAAATGCCTTGGCTATCGATTTTGGTTTGTTGGAGTTGACAAACAACACCAGCGAGGTGCTTGTACCCGCGATGCAGGAAACAGCCGTTATTGATGAGATTAAGCTGCAGCTTAAGGACTTCAAGATCACCAAGGTTAAAATTCTGGATGGCAACGAATCGTCTTTTGACGGTGAGCACTTGGTATATGTATATAGTACATAAATGAGAATTACATTTTCTGTTGATTTATGTTGTTTAGAAGTGGATGCGGTCTTTGGCATGAGGTCCACACTCAATATGATGAATCCGATGAGCTTTACGCTATCCGTAACACGCAATTTGTCAGTGTCTTGGTATAAGGAGGTGCCAGAACTCAATCTGTCGGGTCACTTGAAGTCCATTGAGGTAGTGTGATGGCATTTAATCTAAAGTGTATATAAAACTCAATTAATCTTAATGACAGCTAACGCTCTTTATGGAGGACTATGCGCTGGTGATGTCCATCTTAAATCGTAATCTAAGCGAAGGCCAAGTAGAATTTCCACCAAAGGCGCCCCTACCCGCAAAAGCTTCCCGCATGACTGCCATACCGGATGGACGACGAACACGAGCTAGTCCCACTATCGTCGCAACGCCCAGTCAAAAACTTTACGAGTCGCTCAAATTTAATTTCCAATTTGATGGCGTCATTATCAATCTCATGGAGAGTAAGTTAACAGTTGGTCTCAAAGTGAACAAAAAATTATAATTCTGTTATCACTTTAAGGCGAAAACAGCGGCTTGGCTTGCTTTGGCATTTACTTTTTGTCTGTAAAGGGCACTCAGCTGAACAACGGTACTATGAGTCTTTCCGTTGTCCTTTGCAACATTCAACTGGATGACACGCGTCCAAACAACAAGGGCAAAATACGCCAGTATCTAAGCTGCAAAAACTGGGATGAGGAAAAGTCAAGAACAAAGGATACGGTCCTCGACACATGTAACACTAACCCTAACTTCATGGTTGATGTGACGGCTATTATAAAAGAAAATGATATCTTTGGTATGTACTTTAAAGAGTGTTTTTTGCTATTAATTATTATCAAATATTTTATCTTTATTTTTGCAGCTGAGGTCCGCATTCGTAGCTTCGATTTGATCGTATGCATTGATTTCCTGCTTAAGCTGACAACATTCCTGTCGCTGCCCCCAGACATAGAACCCAAAGAGGCAACAAGGGTAGCCCCAATAATAGAGTCTACCGTACGCGAGAGCACACGTTTTACAGTGGATCATCTATCAGTTCATGGCGTGGAGGGAAAAAAGAAAATGAATCTAATACTGCACATTGATCAGCCGGATATTATTTTGGTGGAGAGCTTAGATGATCTAAATACCAATGCAATAATCTTTAACGTTAGTAGCTATTGCTTATTACTATGATTGTTTTCTAGTTATTCACCTTTTCATTTGTGTTTTTATAGGCTCAAGCGCACCTGAATTATCGCTCCATTGGCGATAAGCAGATTATCAATGGTCAGATTGATGCGCTCAAGATATATATGTGCGCATTTTCGCCCGAGCGTCGTGAAATAACACGTCATTATATCCTACATCCATCTATCATCAGTCTGCAGGGCTCCACGCCCGAGGAACAGGGCATGCACATCAGCCTAAAGCTAAGTGATATCATCATCAATGTCTCGCCGGCAACAATTGAACTGCTGAACAAGGCAATGGTGAGCATCAGCAGCGGTGCCGCTGAGAAGGCGGCCATTATGAAGGAACCACCGGACTATTCGAAAATCTGGTATCCGACTACGTTCAATTCACGCACCTATTGGTTTACCAAAGTGGAAGAGGCATACGATGCCCTGGGCTTGGATTATGGGACCCCAATGAACAATGACAAACAGAAGACGGAGAAGTGCGTCATTGAGGTGCCAAGCATAACGATTGTGATTGAATCGGGCGTGGGTTACTACACAAAGCCGCTCATCTCGCTTGATACACGCATGACGGCGGTGTTCAATAACTGGAGTCGCAATCTAACCGCACACGGCTCCTTGACGCTCAACATGGTATGTTCCATAAGATAATCTAAAGTGTTTAATGATTAGTCAATGTTTATTGTTACAGAACTACTACAATCAATTCCTGGCCGAGTGGGAGCCCATCATAGAACTTAACGAAGTGGTAGGACGCACTGGCATTAGCGAATATACTCCCTGGGAGCTGCAGTTCGATCTAGAGCTGGAGAATGTGCAAAGTGAATTTGATGAAGATGAGGAGCAACAAACGATGAATGTTCGCATACATTCCAAGGAGAATCTAGAGATAACTATGAGCAAATCCTGCGTCTATCTGCTCAAGGAGCTGGGTGAGGCCTTCTCGCAGGCCATCGATAGTGCGGGACTGAGCAAGCCAGAAGTTGTCGCACCCTACGTTGTGGAGAACGACACTGGTTTCGACATCACATTGAATCTGCAAAGTGGCATCTTTACACTCCACGAAGTGCATCGCGGTGGAAATGCGATCAACAGTTCCATAGTGATACAATCGCAGCAAGGTGAAGAACTGATCGATCCCAGTGTCATACAGAATTGCACGATTTCTGCAGGCGGACGCGCCTACCTACAAACAAAGGATTTGAGCACAGTCTCAGAGGAACAAGCCGAGGACTACAATATCTATGTGACGGTATTTAAAACTTTGCGCACCTATAGTTTCTAGAGTATAACAGTGTGCTCAATGTTTGCAGATAAACGGAACCGACGCTGAAGTTGTGCTGCCTGTCAGCAAGGCTGATACGCGTTACTTCCCGCTATCGCGCAGTGGCGTACAGGAGCAGTGGGCTATTGTATCGGAGGTTAAGCACGAATATGGCACCACCAAACTAAACATTCATGGTGTGCTGGAAGTACGTATATATTTCTTAGATTTATACCTTTGCTTAATAAGTGTTTTCCTCCACAGATTTTTAATCATTTTACGACACCCATCAGCGTGCATCGTCGCAGGAAGTCTGACAACGACTATATACTTATTGGCCATGCACAACCTGGTGAAACTTTCCATGTGCCGCTGCACGCTGTCTATGCGGACTCCAAAGACTTGTACTTCTCGATCAAGGGCTACAATATTTCGGTGCAGAGCATCTGCTGGAATGCGAATCCTTCGGATATGCAATACTCCCATCAGCTGCAATGTGATCCCATCGCTACCTTTGAAGCGCTGTACATCAACACCAGACGTCGCAAGCACGAGATTTACTTTGAGAACACCAACAAGTATCGGCTTTTGAGCGCATACTATACAATTCACCTACGTCCGCCGCTTTATCTGCGCAATTCGCTGCCCATTGATATTAAGGTCTCTGTGGCCGGTTGCGCGGGTCATCATGGTATTCCGGAACAGGACGAACAGGACATGCAGATAGAGGTAGAGCGTCACCAGAAAGAGAGCTTTCTTGACTATGGCGAAAAGGAAGTTAGTCCCGGCCATGTGCTACATTTGCCCACAGTTCGTATGTTCCAGAAGGGCAACACATCGAGGAGTGTGCTCGTTGTGCGCGTAAGTAAAAAAAATCTTAATATGTCCGGTTGTAACTTATACATATATCGTTTCCATGCAGTTGGTGCAATATCTGGAAAAAGATTGGTCGTATACCACCGAGATTTCTGATAGCGTAGGTGTATCCGTTTGGAAGTTTTCCTCTTATGATTCTGATGTTAAAATGGATATGGAACTTTATGTGCGGTAAGCCGTATTCTTGGAGGCATTTGTACTTGAATAGATCTTTAGCTTTAAATTTGTATTTGAATTATAGTTCCGAGAATCGATACGGCAGTACTATGCTGACATTATACAGTCCCTTCTGGATGATCAACAAGACGGGCCAGATGCTTACCTACAAGACGGACATGTCCTCAGTGGAGGTACTATATCATCCACCAGAGTACTCTGGTCCCATACTATTCACTTTCCGCGACAAGATGTTCTTTGATAAGAAGAAGGCCACGATTCGCGTTGATAGCGGTGACTGGAGCGAGAAGATACCGCTGGATGTTGCCGGTTCGATTGGTGCCGTAACCTGCCAAGCCAACGACCAAAACTATCAAATTGGCGTGCATAATCATTTGACGGAGAACTCGCTGACCAAGCAGATCACCTTCATACCTTTCTACATTGTGCACAACAAGTGTAAGTTCAAGATTGAGCTGCAGGAACTGAAACGTCCGGGTGATCCCTGGCTAGCACTTGAGCCACAAGAGTATCAGCCGATTTGGCCTAAAAACGATTCCAGCCACAAGCTAATCGTGCGTGTGGAAAACAAAACAACACCAGCATTTGACTACACGGAGGTTACTTGCACACTGCTAAAGCTCGAAGATAATCGTTACGGTGGCCTAAATGTGGATGTGCAGACCACTGAAGGTGGCGTTTATATAACGTTTACCGAATACCAGCCATCGGCGGCACCTGGCTTGCTTATCAATCATACCAGCAGAGATATTGTCTACTATGAGAAGAACACCAAAGACGAGCACATATTAAAGCCCATGCATAGCATATATTATACATGGTGTGATCCAACTGGTCCTAAGATAATTGTCTTCGGCAAGGACAAACAGGAAACCGATCTGAAACGCGATCATATCGATAATGTTATGTAAGTTTTAAAATGCATAACGCAAATACTGTAAATTTACTTTGAACTTAACTTTTCGAAATCTTTACAGTTTGCAAAATGGCAGCCGAGCCTACTGGGTTTCCTTCCTGTATGGCACACAGCGTGTACTGCTCTTCACCGAGATCGAAACCATTGCTAAGCGAACCGAGAGCACCGCCGCGCTGCAAAAGATTACGCGTAGCATCGATCTGCATATTCACGGCATAGGTTTCTCACTGGTCAACAATGAGACGGGCCTGGATATACTTTATCTGGGCATAACCAGCTCTGGTATTATATGGGAGGCGCGTAAGCCAACCAAGAAACGCTTCAAAGAAATGACCATACATGATTCGGAGCTCATCGAGGCTGAATATACACGTTATCTGGCACACAAAGCAGTCAAGGATGTGCAAAGATATAAATTGGACAATAAATTCCCGGTAAGTGCAGTGGATTTATTTCAATATGCCCACAGATATTGAACTTTTGGTATTTCTATGCAGATCGACTTTGAAACAATGACGCTCACAAAGAATGTGGATCGAAAGTTAAGGCGCAACTTTTATCCGGCCATTTGGATGTCGATGAAATCATCACCGTTCCAAAATCAATTGCATCTGAAAATTAATCGCATACAAGTGGACAACCAGTGCACGGATCCTATATTCCCTGTTGTATTGGCGCCAATTGCGCCACCCAAGAGCGTGGCCAGCACCATAACAATGAAGCCTTTCATAGAGTGCAGCATGGTGCAGCGCATCATTCCCAATTCGGATGTGAAGCAGTATAAATATGCGACCATATTGATACAGGAGTTCCACTTTAAGGTGGACATACTGTTCCTCACCGCCATTGCGGAGATGTTCGCCAGTGGGTTGAGCGACGAACAGGCAGCCAAATTGTTCCACAAAAATGTGGAGTCCATTCAGCTGCCGCTTTCGATTTTCTTCGAGCAGCATTCGCAGCAGGAGCAAAAGAACTTCTATGATAATCTGCATTTGGGCCCACTCAAAATACATGTTAGCTTTTCGATGGCCGGATCCGATACAACGTCGTTGCCAGGCTTCCTGGGTCCACTGGTTCATGGTGTGGGCGTCACGCTAACCGATGTCAACGATGTCGTCTTCCGTTTGGCCTTCTTCGAGCGCGAATATCAGTTCTTTACACAGCAACAGCTCGTCAACGAGGTCACCTCCCACTATACGGGACAGGCGTTAAAGCAGCTGTACGTCCTTGCTCTGGGTCTCGATGTACTGGGCAATCCTTATGGACTGGTGGTGGGCCTCAAGAAGGGCGTTGAGGACTTGTTCTACGAACCCTTCCAGGTAAGTTTTTGAGTTGCCTATTAAATTGTCGCTGATTTTACTAATACTCTTAATTTTACAGGGTGCCATTCAAGGACCTGGTGAATTTGCCGAAGGTCTCGTGTTGGGCGTTAAATCACTCTTTGGCCATACGGTGGGTGGTGCTGCTGGTGCCATGTCCAAGTAAGTTTAAACCTTAATAACGAAAAGATAACAAAGCTGAATTGGCTTCTTCTCGCACTAGAATAACTGGCGCCATGGGCAAGGGTCTGGCTGCTTTGACCTTTGACGATGATTATCAACGAAAGCGCCGCCAGGGCATGCACAATAAGCCAAGGAACTTCCACGAAGGCATTGCGCGCAGTGGCAAGGGTCTGGTCATGGTGAGTATAACTGCCAGCTTCTATTTCAGTATCATCATACTCATGCTCTACTCTTACAGGGCTTTGTTGATGGCGTTACGGGCGTTGTTACCAAGCCTGTGAGTGGTGCTCGCGAGGAGGGCTTTGAGGGCTTCTTCAAGGGTCTGGGCAAGGGTGCCATTGGTCTGGTGGCGCGACCAACGGCAGGTGTAGTCGACTTTGCCAGCGGCAGCTTTGAGGCAGTCAAACGTGCCACCGAGAGCGGCGAGGACGCCAAACGTTTGCGTCCGGCACGTTTCCTGCATTATGACAATGTGCTGCGTCCCTATTGCCACAGTGAGGCACTGGGCAACAAGATGCTAAAGTAGGTGTCAACTATATAAACGAAACTAACTAAACCACACTAACTTACTAATTATACAGTTATGCTATACTAACTACACATAAATTGTTAGGACTGGCAAAATGCCTGTTTTATGTTTTGGTTTTCTTAATCCTTGTTTAATATTCCGCCAGTTAACATTTGCTATTGACCAACACTGCGAGCCAGTGTGTCCACACAACCAATATCTGATTGATTGCTTTGGTTAAAATCAGCTGTTTTTTGTTTGTGCTTGAATTCGAATTGGAATTGACGGCGCCAAAGGATTATATTCTTGTTGGGGTAGCAAATTTAATTATGTTTCCAGATTTTTAATAAAAGCCACATTACATAACACAAAAACAGCACTTACAAAGTTAACAAACACCAATCAGCTGTTAGCCTAACTCATGCCGATATCGATTAAACCTTATCAGTTGAGCGCTATCTAGATATTTAAAATACACATGTTCGATAGGGGAAAAAACCATAATAGTCACATGTCTAATACTTTAATTACTTTTACAGAGAGGTGGACAAGGGTAAATTTGCAAGCACCGACGGCTTTATACACTGCGAGGAAATTGTGCAAAAATCAGAGTATCTGATTGTTACGAACCATCGACTGCTCTACACGCAGCGCAATGATATGTTTGGAGTTTGGGGGGTAAGTTTTGAATTCAACGTAATACATATTTCGTTGCATTTTAATACAAAATGCTTTTTTCTCTTAGTCGCTGTGGTCCTACCAGTGGGAGGAGATTGACACCATTGTGGCCACTTCGCGCGGTGTTCAGTTCAAGCTGAAACGCGCCGAAGGCAAACGCGTCTTGGGTCTGTTCTCCACCAAGGAATCACCCAACAAGCTGGTGGTTATGGCCGACGAACGTAAACGCAATACACTTGTAGAAATAGTGGAATCTCAACGCAAGGATAGCGACATGTTTAGTTTACCCAGCTCGCGATACACTCAAATTACTCGTGAATCTAGAGACTAAAATAATTGATAATAACCCCCGTATCATAATCCCAGTATATATACGCAACGCTTTAGCAGCAGCAGCAACAGTAAGAAAACACTACCTCGCTCCAATTCAATCTGTCAAGCGTTTTAAAAACACTCTCACAAACTCATTCTTGTATATTAACAAACTTATGTTTTGATATTAAAAATTTTATGTCAATGTTGAGGAAAAACGTGAAAAAGTGTTTCGTCTCTGGTCTAATATTTGTTACTAGCCTATAACTTATGTATGTGTATGTGTATATGTATATGTATATGTTTATGTATGTAAGTGTATGTGTGCAGGCAGCTTCTACACCTTCTTGAGAAAGCTGCTCGGCGTCGTTGCAAGCGGCACAATGGGCTCATAGTTGTTGCAGTTGTCGCTCTCACAGAATGATGTGAGCGAGGCGAGCGCATTGGCAGCCAATGCCTCCACACTGAACATGGTTGATAGATGGCCGCTGCTCTCAAACTGATTGATAATCATGTTCACCTTGCTCTTCGAATCGGATTTGAGGCATGGCGATGTTGGATTGCTGCTCGCCTGCTGTTCGTTGAGCGTCGGATCGTAGTTGCCATCACAGAGATCGAGTCCATTGAGCAGATTCTCCTTTTCACTCTGTTTGCACTTGGCATTTGTTGGTGTGCTGGTTGCATTCACACTAACAATGCCACCGCTGCTGCCGCTGCCGCTGCCGCCGGGTGAACGTGTGCTCTGTCCAGTGCTGGATTTGTTGAGGCGACTGAGAAACCAGTTGCGTGCCAGCTTATCACAATCTTTGCTGGGCGTCTTATGCGGACTCGTTTGGGGCGATTGGGTTGTCTGGGATATTTGGGATTTGCGCTGCTTCTTCTGCTCCTTGACTGTAACGGCTGTGGGTTGTGGATTAGTAAGTGATAGCATTTCTGGTTCACTGTTACCGCACGAGTAGCTTTTCTTAGCGGCCTTCTTCAGCCGCTCCGGACTCGTCAGCTGACTAGAGAGCTCACTGTGCACCGTCTTCACCTTGGCCTGGAAATCCATCACCAAGCCGCCATGCAACATGGATGACTGCGGTTTCAGCTCGTGCACGGCTGGCTTTAGATCTGAGAGAACTGTGGGATTAAACTCGTGCGCAGCAGGAGCATTGGAATCACCATTGAGCAGCTCAGCAGTTTCCGCCTCGGGTATGGCCAGCGGCTGTGGCGGACACTTTGGTATATCATAGTCGAAACGTTT
Source organism: Scaptomyza hsui (assembly GCA_018152825.1). Taxonomy (NCBI): domain Eukaryota; kingdom Metazoa; phylum Arthropoda; class Insecta; order Diptera; family Drosophilidae; genus Scaptomyza; species Scaptomyza hsui. The sequence goes on from JAECXO010000002.1 coordinate 11,953,834, forward strand.
GGCCAGCGCACATGCACTGTTGCTTTTCTCGGGCAGGCTTGGCGGCGTCGTCGTCTCCACAGCAGCCCCAAAGTCATAGACGGGCGATGGCTCCTCGTAGATGCTGTCGCCGTGTGATATCGCGGACATATAGCTGTTCTTTCGCTCTACCGGTGGCGTGGGCAGCTTGCGCAGCGTCTTGAACGTTGCTTGAGCAACTGCATCGCCACGTATGGCCGCCTCGATGGCATGGATCCACTCTTTGGCATCGACCTCATTGTTGGCCTGATACAAGAACTTCTTGCTCGGATCGGCGGTGGTGATTTGAAAGCACAGCTCACGACGTTTACCCTCGCCAAAGTGTTCCACCTCAATCGCTGAGCTCTTCAGATAGAGACTGCTGCTGGGACGAGTGGATGTTGGGCCCTCCGAATAGCAGAGCATCCAATCGTTTAGTATGCCGCAAAAGAATTTCTTGGTCTGATCGAAGAACAGACGCTTCTCAATGCGCATCAGTTGGCCGTATTTGGTGGAACGCTGCAGTGCCATGTGTCCAGCTGGCAGATTGGCAAAGGGACAATTGATAAACAGCTCGTGTGCAAAGACCTGCTGCATCTCATCCTCTGACTGCTGCTGGCAAATGTCATAGAACTGTTCTTGTTCTTGCTCTGGCTCTTGATCTTGTTGCTGCTCCTGTTCTGGCTCTAAGGCTCTATCAGTATGCAGCGTTGCATTGTTGCCCACATCGATGTACTCCCGCGAGGTGGACACTGCAATTAAAGTCAATTACTGCATGCCTCTTGATAACTACCATACACACACACACACACACATGTATAATGTATGTTACTTACGCGAGTTCCTCGAAGAAGACGATGTCGCTGCTGAGTCCAGATAGCAACCGGTCTCAGCGCCCACTTTGTTGCTATCCACGTACTCGAAGCTGGTTATGCTGTTGACTGCCGCTTGGTCAGCATCACATACTGTTGTTGTTGATGTTGCTGAAGATGGTGCTGAAGATGATGTTGGTTTTGTTTGTGTTGCAAACGTTTTAGGTGCCCGATCGTCTGCATAGCCAGCCAGCAACATATCGCAACGCTCGAGCAATTCATGCGTTTGCTCCGCGGCTGTGACATGAAACAAATTCGAGGTGTTCTCATACTGCGGTGTCTCCAATGAGGAGCGAAAATGTGCACGCACATCTGCAGGAGAAAAGTGGGAAGTACACAGTTAACGATTTTTTTTGCAGTGTAAGCTACGATTCTAATGTTCACTTATGGCTAAATAGGGACAACAGGCGCGTAGTTTGCGTCTATTGCCCATTAATTTTGAAACGCCTCATTGGACTTAATGGCCACAGAGTTGTATTTGCTGTTCTGTGTTGAGCAATTTCCATAACAGCCCCACAGGCGGCTAGAGCGAGCACGAGCAAAAGAAAGCTTGGGGAGTGGGCAATTAACTGTTGCTGCTGTGCACTGTTTCTTCTTCTTCTTCTTATGTCTTCTGGGTAGATGAGTCATGGGGGACTGTCTGCGCTGCATGCCAGATACTTCTTATGACCTCATAAAACTAACACAAAAAGAGCTCAACTCACAAAAGTCAACTGCGAATTGACCGCAGCAATTAAAAGCAATTTCACTGAGCATCAGCAAAACAGTCCAGTTTCCACTTAGCTCAGCCCTCCCTGCCTTGCCGTTGCTCCACCATCTTTCGGCTTAAGTAGGTTTAACGGTAAACACGAACAACACAAAAAAAAAGCCAAGTGTATATATGTATATATAGTTAGCCACAGAAATTTGCAAGAAATCTTGTTAAAATTTCAACACGCAAAGTTTATATATGACCACTACGTAATTAGTAAAAGATACTTGAGGCAAGAGACTACAACGAACTTGCAATGCACTATGAAATGTGATAATGATATTTACATAATTTATTCTTAAGTTTTGAAAATTCTCTCTTTAGTTTAGTAAAATCAGTCCTTGCTTCACTCTTTAGTTTACACCAAAACTTAGGCATTTTCAAAGGTTATTCAAAAATTACACAATAATTTAGTTTTACAACGAAAGTCAAAATTTTTAATCAGACAACAAATAAAAAGACAAACTCGATCTAAGCTTAAATATGTTTTTTAGCTGACAGCAGAAAGCCTGAAAAAAGTTGTTCTTTTTAACTTAATGTGTAATTTGTAACATATTGCCTGCCTTAGTAGTTATACCCTTCCAATTGTTAGCAAGTTCAAATGCCGGCACATTAAGAGAAGGGCTTAAACCAAGCGCTTTAGGCATAGTTTGGCGGCATATCCAATCATCTATACTACATTTGTATACAACAACAAAAATACGTATAAACGAAAAAGCAAAGAAAAAAAAAAAAAAAAACCTGAAAAATGGTTTCAATAAAATGTACACAATATAGTGTATACTATACAGAAGAATGAAAAGAACAAAGCGCATTAAAGTCAGCCAAGTTAACTCCAGCCCCATATACATATGTACATATACCAGAGACGGTAAACCATGAGTCAATATAATATTGTGTCTGTGGTTATTAATGTTGCTCCGTGTTGTATGGTACGAAAGAAAATTATATACCCGCAGGGCAGACAACAACAGCTTGAAGTATTTTTTTTTTTTTTTTTGTACAAGTAGTTCGTTTGTTTTGTTCATGATTTTAGCCAGCTAACAGCTTTCAGTTGCTCAATCTTTAGGCTTAATTAACAATGTCTTTTAAATTATCTAGATACATATTCGTAAATGCGTAGATACTTTAATTTCTATTTTAGCAGCGCAAATAATTGCTTAATGTTGTTGGTCTGTTTTCTTTTTTTTTGGGTTTTATTATGAATAGTTAGTAAAGTTACACTCAGTAAAAGGGGTTTAAAAAGAGGTTTAGAAAAGATATTAACTCAAGTTGTAGAAAGTAGATTTTTTATAAGCTAGATCATAATTAATTTGGCAAACTTTTTCGATCAATTATTCACATCTTGAAAAATTCTCAATTAATAAATAGCTTGAAAAAGTAAATTTCGTCATTTCAGTGAAAAATCAAATCACTTTCAACAGCTAAAAACTTAAACTTGAGCTTTAGTGATAAGCTTACAGGGTATCTGCCAGTCATTTAATTACTCACTTACTAACAATGTGCAGTAAATAGATAGTTAATAATAGCTGTTTTTTGTTGTACTCGTTGCTATTTGCTTACCCAATAGAAATTGTTGAATTTCGGAGCGTTTAGGCGCCTTTATGTCCATTTCCATGATAGGTAGTATTTAAACAAAAAAAAAGCGTTAATTTGAAGCGTTGAGTGTTAATGCTTATTTATATGGCTTTTTGTAGATGTAGATCGTTTGATTATTTGGAGATTTATTTGTTGTTGTTGCTTTTAGTTGCACACTCACACACAGATAATTTGTTTTTGTTTGCAATTAACAGTTGACTGTCAAAATAAAGTAGCACATTCTAATAAAATCACATGCACTCTCGCCGTAAACTGGCTGTAAATGTAGTGAATAAGATTAAATAGTATTATTAACATTTGACACACTCAAGTACACGCCGTATGCAAACTGAACTGCTAAAAGATACTTTTTGATCTGCACAAGAAAAATCTCTCCCACAGCGAAGCCCAAAATGAAATCAGACCAAAATCAATCCGCGCTATGGTCTGTTTATTAATAGATGAATTGTGAAGTTGTTGTTGTTGTTGTTATTGCTATTAGAATTTTGTATTGTTGTGCTCAATTCTAGCTTCAAATAAAAATACCTCGTTTACAGCTGTGGCAATATTATTGGGAATGTTTGTATGTATTGAGTATATATTGTTTGTGCTTTATGTAATTGTCAGATAGATATACATATGTAAATTTGCAAGACAATAAAGCCTCCTACTATATTTGGTGTGCTTGTGCTGTACTGATGCCTATTGATTTTTAAACAAAATATTTAAATATCAATCAAATACAGTTCGATGACTTTTTACTTTCACTGATTACTAGAAGTTTGAAGTTCCTTAATGGATATCTGTTAGCTGTTAATGCTCGATTGCAACATTCTGAAAATGTCTGAATTTTATTTTTTGTCTGTTTTTTTGTTGTTGTTGTTGTTGGTTGCACGCTTCGTTTGGCGCTGATGGAAAATCGGTGGCGTCGTCGTTGATGACGTTATGCCTTTTTTTTTGTCTGTTGTTGCTGTACATCATTCGCTATATACGATTTATATACAACTCTCTTGTACATATGTATGTGTGTGTGTGTGTGTGAGTGTGTGTCATTAAGTGTTATTACGAAATGGCTTTGGGGCCGATTTTCATAATGCGATACTTAGTTTATGCAGCGAGCGCTTTGCACTTGTCTGGCTCTGGGGCCTGTTTGGGGTTGGAGAAAATCTCTGTACCTCTGAGATGTCTCTCTGTTTGTCTATTCTGTCGCCTTTGCGGTTTGTTTGTGGTTAAAACACACACACACACAGAGAGTTGGGGGCTAGTGACTGCTGCTTAGCAAGCCCCACCAATGTTTTATGTTTTATGTCGCTGGAGCTGGCCTCTTGCCAAGCCTTTTGATTGTGACTCATCCAAGCAAAAGGCGACGCGTGTCGTTGGCCAATAAATATGAAAAAAAAAATAATAAAACTGGCAGCTCATGCAAATCACATTTGATAAAGAAAACTAAAATGCATAGAAAAAAAAACACATTTATTTTTAGTGGCGCTTGCTACGCAAAAAGCAAGAAAGAGAAGGGCAAACTGGGGGACTATAGAACTTTTACTTTTTTATGACTGTGGACACATAAAAAAAGAGTGCAAAACGAAACGTAATTCGCATCGCTGACGATGCTAAATGTTTTGATTTACGTTTCTGTTTGTTCTATAAAATATTGCAGCCATAAACAATAAACAATATTGACAATTAGCACAGATCGAATTTCTGTTTATTGCTCTTGACCAGTTTTGCTGTAGTTATTTAAATAAACACATGTTTCTAGGCACTGGGTTTTAAATTTCAGTTTAAACGTCATTTTCCGGCATTTTTCATTTCGACTTCGGCTTATGGCCAAAGCGCAGGCGTGTCTCTGTCTGCTGTCTACATTTTGTGTCTGTCTGCATTTCCGGTCATTTTCAAATGCAACGATTTCCTGCGACGAGGCGAGACTCGAAACTTTAACATTCAATTCTTTATGCTTTTAATTTTTGCATCCGGTTTTTCACTTCTTTCTTTGTCAATTCGGATGAGAGTTTGCCTTTGTTTTTACCCATACACTTGGCGCTCTTTGTTGTTGTTTGCGTTGACGTTGACACCTTTTCAGCTTAAGCTTAACAACAGCTTTTCTGCTAGTACTGCGCTCTCCAAAGAACCAATGCGAACGCAAACGCATACGCTTTTCATTGCGAATTCGAAGCCGAAGAGAGCGACTGAGCGCAACTGCGAGAGTACGCGCGCACCAAACGAAGTTTTATTTAAGCGCGGTTTTGTGTGCGCGGCCGTGAATCACACGAACGCAACTGACAGCCAGCAACGGCGCAGCCAGAGACTAGAACAACCGCAGCCGCTGTCTGTTGGCTTCCCATGTTCGTGGGGGACACGAAGCCGAGCACGCATGCACGAAGGCGCACAGGCACAGCCGATTGACTTTCTTTGCTGCAGAACGTAAAGCTTTTTTTTTAAGCCATTTGTTTTCGGGGAAATAACATTGCATAAAACCGAAAAATGTGAAAATGTTAATTTTAAATACATGGCTTTTGGCAATACAATTTGCCCAGTCGTTAGCCGTCTTTGCCAAATTTGGGTTAAAACAGGCTCGGCCAGCCCGCAATAAAACCAAAACAGAAACCAGAAATCTTCTAATGTGCGCGCTCAGTCAGCAAGAAAGTTGCCGGCAGCAAAAGAGAGACACAACACAGTGGCAGATGTTGTTGCTGCTGCTGCTGCTGCTTCTGCTGCTGCCGGGGCAACTTAGAAATCCGAGCCTTGTTTAAAAGCCAATCTCGAGCGGCTGTCTGTCCCGTTCCTGTCTTTTCTTTCACATACATACATATGTATGTACATGCGAATGAATGATTAATAGAGATACCCTGTAATCAGCTTAATGCTGCTCTAATACACAATAATCTCTACTTATAAGGTTTATTGAAAGAAATATGTTGTAGGGTAACTTTAAGCTTATACAAGCACATTATACCCATCTGTATACACTTATCACATAACAGGATATAAAAAGAGATAGCTACACGGTTGGTCTGAAGGACGTGCAAACAACTCAATTTTAATTAAATGTTGCGCTACGATGAAATAAATTATGAATTCAGTGCACTGTGCACAGTGGAACCCGGGTAACCTTGAGCTTGGACTGGAGCTCAAATGGAGCTCCACTGATAACTGAATAAACAACCATTGCGTGACTACGTGTGTGCGTGCACTGGGCCAAAAAGAAACAAAAAATAAAAGTAAACTATAAGCAACAGGTTCCCAATGTGCGTTTATCAGGTAAGAGAGCTGAGCTGCAGCAGATTTTGTTTTTAGCCAGTTTGCAACAATCAATGTTGCTGATTCATGCAACCGAATGGCTATTTTATGCACACTTCTTTGTGCTAACGCTTAATTATGGTGCAATAACAAGTCTTTTCATTTAAGCTAAACAAACAAACATTACTTTTCTACTTGAGAAACGCTTGCAGGCGATTCTGTGGCGTTTTGCTGGCGCTTTTAAACGCCTGCGATTTCAACTGTGCTGCTAGCTGCAGCAGCGCGTTTTGTTTTTGTGTTTTCGATTGCACTTTTTGTGTTGTTGCTGCGCGCGTTGGCGGCGCTGCTTTCGATTTCTGCTTCTTTTGTTTGTTGCTTTGAACTGTTTGAGTTGTTGTTGGCTTTTTTGTGGGCGCTGTCGGCACTTTTTTGTTTTGCTCTTGTTTGAGTCCAGCGTTGACGTCTTTATTTTTGTTCGTTTTTCTGCGCTTGTCCGTCGTTGGCGCTGCTTTAGTTGTTGTTGTTGTAGTTGTTGCTGATACCATTGTTTGTTTGCTTTCGGTTTCAGCGCGATTTTTCGGCTTTTCCAGCGGCAGCATTGTTTTGTGCCCACAAAGTTCGCAGTCCACAGCCTAAAAAATGAATTGTGGTCGTTTGTACAAAAAGTGACAGAGTAAAAAATCTAAACCGCTTACCATATTGCTGGCCATGCGCTTCTTCAGCCATTTGGCTCGCTTCCTCGCCCCCGTGCTCATGGTACCCCTCTCCTGCTTGGCCTTGACCGCATCCAGCTGGGCAATCTGCCTACGCCTCTTCGCATTGTTCGCCAATCTCTGCGGCTGTAGCTGCAGACGATAGTTGCCGTCGCACCATTGATTGCCACAACGGGCGCACATGTGAGCCGGGCCCACGCTCTCCTCGGGCAGTTGGACATTGTGCCTGGCGAGCTTGCGACATGTATTGCTAAACAATGGACGGAGGATTATAGAGAACAATACTCGTTGAGTTTATAAGTATGTGCTCACATGTAATGGGATTTGAGCAAGCGTTCGGCGTGTGTTTGTGTGGTCAGCTCTTTGGCGCAGTTCCAGAGCAAATTTACTGTCTTCTCTGCAGACATTATGTTAGAAACTCTGTGAAAGTGAACAATATTGTAAGTCTAGCTATTTTTGGCGGTTTGTGTTACACATGGCAGCTAAAGCTGACAGCACTGTTCGCAGCTCACGTTGCACAAACTTACTATCAACTGAACCACAAGCATATTTACTGATAGTTATACACTTACTATTACTACTAACCTGCTTATGTTCTTTTTATATTTTTAAGTTTTTGTTAAAATTGCAGTTTGTTTTGATTCCCACATTGTCGTATGTTTGTTTTGGTGCTGCCACATTAATGCTGCCACCTAAGAGCTATCGTTCAAAAGTACTCGATAGTTGCTGGATATGTTAGTTATGGCTCTGTTAAATATATATAGAGCCAGTTTTTAGCTGTTACGTTCAAACGCTAATCTAATTCCGTAATTTGCTCTGCAACTATAAGCTTGATAGAGCCACTACCAAGAATTAAGAAAATTTGATCATAAGTGCATTAAATTACAGCAGACTTTTTTTAACCTAATTATTTTTAAGAGCGGTAGCATATAAACGAAAATTCATCGCTCGCTGTTAATAACAATGCAGCAAAATGTTAACTGTTAACATAGGTGATCGATAACTGCTGACTTTTATGAGTTATGGCAACTCTGAAAACAGCAAAGGCATACCGACGCTTGCTCATTTAAAAGTTCAACGTCGCGAACAAGCGAAAAAGAAGCGACGCGCACAATTTCGAATGACGAGCATTATTGCAAAGATACAACAAAATCGATTAAAAGTGTTTACAACTAAATCGCAGGCAACTAAAACTAATATTAAACACAAGTGCAAGTAAAACAATATAGTAATATAAGAAGTGCGCGCGCAATTTGCATTTTCACAAGCATTTGCAAAACAACAACAACAATGGACCCCTTCACTCAGGTAAAGAGTAACAAGGCAAACAATAGAAAAGCATTGTCTAACTGCAATTTGCAATGCAATCTGTAATTTTGTATAATTTATAGCGCATGCTCGAAAAGGCAGAACAGCGCAGTCGCGCCCTTGGCATAACCAATGCCAGCAAATTCCCACTGTCAGAATGCAGTTTAACGACGCCAGCAGCAGCAGCAGCCGCAGCAGAGACTGCGCCAGCCAGCAAAGCGACGCCAGCGTCAGCATCATTGCCAGTTACAAGCAGCAACAGCAGTACCAGCATTGTCAGCAGCAGTGCCAGCAACTCTGGCAAAATTGTTATCCTAGATAGGGCAACGCTGGAGGCATCGCCCACAAAGCCGCTGCGTCACTATGCCGCTGTCAACAAGGAGAATATGGAAATGGGCATCGAGATAAATATAACAACCGCACAGCCAATTGGGGTAAGTTTTCTTCTTCTCTTTTTTTTCCCTGTATTTTTGTATGGGTGACGCTTTGTTTTTGCATTTGCATTTGCCTCTTACTCTTCTTTTTTTGTTTTTTTGGTGGTGTTTTTATGCGCTTGTTGCGGGTATTATGAATATGTTATGAAATGCACATTCTTGAATTCTTGAGACATGTAGAGACATATATATTTATCATATTCTTCACACCATTCACACATCTGCAAGGGTATTTAAGCGTCGGCTTAGCCAAAAAGTTTGCACTCCTTACTTTGTTCTTTGTTGTCTCTGCACCCTTTTTTACCTGTGTCGTTGCCTTTTGTTTTTTGCTTTGCTACAATTTTGTGCTTCAATTAGGTGCAAGTTGAGATTCAGGAGCAGGATATGACCAGTGACGAGGACGAGGAGCAAACAACTGCTTTAATTTCAACATCTACAGCTACGGCGCCGGTCAATCAGCCCCTAGCCCGACTCCGTGATACTTCGCGCACTCGACTGCAGCGCATGGGTGCCCTCTACTCCAATACGGATGATCTGTCCTCACCCATCCATCGTACGGAGGCACAGTTCCATGCCGGCGACGATGATGACGATGATCGGCCGCTGTCGGCGCGCAGTCCGCGTAGAGGTAAACAGCGTTTGGGCAAGCTGGCTGCTCTGGCGGATACGATTAATCAGTGGGAGGATGACACGGCTCATCATGAGCTGCATCGGCCGCTGCTGGATGCAGTGCCGCCGCCCAAACCGGACTTGCCCAGTCGCGACAAGTCGACCAAAGCCAAGGCACCACAACCACCCAAATCCGATGTGGTGGATGCGTGCAGCAAAACCAAACAACTGAAATGGGATGCCAAGGTCTTAAGCTCGTTGGAGGCCCAAGGCTTCCAGCGACGCGAATCCTCTACGACTAAGCACACTTATGAATATGACAAACCGAAGGAAACGCCGGTTGCTCCAGCCGTTTCCAAGCCTGCCGTGCCTGAGAAATCAACTACAGTCAGCCAAGTGGCTAAAACATTTGGCAATGCGACTGCACCAGCTCCTGCTCCTGCTAAAACCGCCACTGCACCGGTGGCCAGCGTCAAATCTGGCTTGGTTTCCGGACGTGCTGCTCTGTTCGAGAAAGCCAGTGGAGGCAACCAGTCGCAGGCAGCGCAGCGCAACCAAAAGGATCCCTGCGAGCTGTCGCTTAAGGAGCGCATGAAGCTATTTGAAACGGGCAACACGAAGGCAATGCTGCCCAAGGCGCCCATTGGCCAAGCGCCCAGCATAAGCCAAATACGGGCAGACGAACAAAAATGTAAGCTTAAAAATTTAGTAATCCAAATTGAAACTAATTGAATACCTTTAAACAGCCAATGCTGCGCCAGTGCATCCGGTTACGGCAGGCGCTCAACCCCTTTCCAAGCCGCAGCCCAAGACTGAGAGCACGCTGCGCGAAAAAGTGGCCGCCTTGGTGGCCTCGGCACAGTCCAGTTCTGAGAATCGCATCAAGGACATTGATCGACAGCGGCAGGAGGATATGCAAATTATTGCCAATCGTTTTAACAAGCAAAAGGAAATCATAACCGCTGCTGCACCTGCTCCGCCCCTGCCCAACAAAGTGGTGCGTCCCATGCCGCCGCCACCACCGCCACCGATGGCAAATGCCAGCAGCAAGCGGCGCTCACGTAAGAATGCTTAGTAAACTGATTCAATCGTTATATTTAACTTTCTTCACCTGCAGCTGGTGATGTCCTTGACGAAGAATCAAAGCGTGCACGCAAATCAGATCCGAATCGCTTGTATCCCGCCTTATCCGATCTTGACTCTAGCGGCGACAATTGCTGCGCCACAGCAACGGCCTCCATCAACGATGAGACCGAGGAGGAGCTTGAAAGGTGCGCCGACAAATGCTACTCCTGCCTGCTTTTCCTACTCTGCATTGAGTAGCCTTTAAGACTGAATCCCTTAGACTTTATTTACACCCCATAGCTTTAAAACAAAAACTAGACAAAGGCCAATAAATATATACTATACTAATTACTAACCCCTGTGCTCTTTTATTTTGTAGTTGCATGGATGAAGAGTCGTTGCACGAGGAGGAGGAGGAGGAGGAGGAAGCGGATCAGTCACAGACTGAGGACAGCACCGCTGATATGTGCAACGGCAGCCTTGGCCGCGAAATATTGCACACCGTGCAGCGCAACGAGGCAGCAATGAAACAACAGGGAAAGAAGGTAAGTATCAGGTAGAAAATCCTGTGCACAGCGGGTGATTAAAAACGTTTATTTCACTTTCAGGTACACTATGCTGAGCAGGACCATTACTTTAGTCACGACGGCGATAGCTCAATGAACTCTTCCCAAGTCTCTGCGGGCATCGATGATTACCTGGACGAGGCGCTGGTTGGCGACTTTGGCAGCACACAGGAGGACGACAGCGAGGATGAACACAATGCCAGTCATCTGTCGCTTGGCGTGAGTTGAAAGTACAACATAATTCGATCTCGTATTAACTATCTCTCCCCTTGCAACATTTACAGAGCAAAGGAACCACTGCCTCCAACAGTTTCTCTTTTCGCAAAACTCCAGCTGCTTCTGCCGCTGCCTGTAAGACCATTGAGGAGCAGCACGAAGCCATGGATGTGCAGACGCCGCTGCCAAATGGCTCACAGCCCGTCAAATCGGAGCTAAGCGTTAATCAGGACAATGACAACTTGGTGACGCTAGTGCACACTGTCAGCTTCTATCGTCGTCAGCAGAGCGCCAATGTAAACTTTTAAATGATCGATAAAGAAACTCAAATCTAATCCTAAACCCTTTTTGTATAGAGCTCCAATTCAACGCCCGTGCGCAAAATATGCCGGGAGCAGCAGGTCATGCGTTCAGCTCTCACTGGCGATTGTCATGCCAAGCACAAGTTGGAATATGATTCACCACAGCAGGCAGAGACATCTGCTGCTGCCACTACTGCTCCAGCTAGCACCGATGACTACAGCGAGGATGATGAAGAGATGCAGAACGCACGTGACTCAAATGAATCATCGCAGGCACAGGACAAGATCAAGAAGCTGCTGAGTGAGGTGTGCAAACAGCAGCAGGTGATTGGCCAGGCCAGTCAGGCCCTTAATCTGTGTGCTGCCACCGTAGAGTTCTCCGGCTCCACTGAATCCGTTGAGGGTGAACGCTATTTGTTGCTAGCAAGTGAGTGGAAAATGTTAAATATAATCAATTTCACTTAATAACCAATTACATTATTATGCAGCACATCGTCGTCAGGCGTGCTTGGATGAGGTGCAGCGTTTGAGGGTGGAGAACAGTGTGCGTCCTGTGGGTGCACCGAAGGAGAAGGGTCTGCTGACTGTCAAGGATATCACAATACCACTCCGACAGGAGTATGTGCGCAAAATGGCCACAAACAACATCAATGGTCATCATTTGGTCTGCCTGCTGAAATACAATGAGCACGTGCTGGCCACCAAAACGGTGCCAACAATGCCGGGACTGCTCTCTGTCAAATTTCCCGATGTGTTGCAGCTGAACAATGTCTATGCCGATTTTCGGGTAAGCCCTTAATCCGATTATCCCTAAGGATTAGTGTTAATTGTATTGCTTTCACAGATTACGCTGGAGATTTATGGTATGCTGGCGCAGCGCGATCAGCTGCCGCATGAGCTCAAGTATCACATCAATGTGAACAAGAAGGGTGGCATCAAGACGCCCAAGAAGAAGGGTGGCGAAAATCGTTTGGTTATGCCACCCGTACAGAGTCCAGCTGGACCGCATGTGGTGCGAACGCCACAGCTGGTGCAATATGGATTTGCCATCTTCTCGCTGCGTGAGATTCAACGCACCAGTTGGACACTGACGCAAGTTCTGGGCGTAAGTCCGCTCGATGGCACCGTGCACATGAAGGTCAACTGTGAGCTGTCGGTGAGCGTGGAGTACAAGGGTTTCCTGACCATGTTCGAGGACATCTCTGGCTTTGGTGCCTGGCACCGTCGCTGGTGCTATCTGAATGGCTCCGTGCTCAGCTACTGGAAGTATCCCGATGATGAGAAGAAGAAGGCGCCCATGGGCAGCATCGATTTGAATGCGTGCAGCTCCCATAAGGTCAGCACAGCGCCGCGTGACATCTGTGCGCGTCTGAACACCATGCTGCTGGAGTGCGAGCGTCCAGCCTTGGAGACCGATCAGGAATCGTTGATTATAGTGCCCAATGGACGCACAACAACTGTGCGCCATCTGCTCTCCGCCGACACCAAGGAGGAGCGTGAGGAGTGGTCTGCCTATCTGAATAAGGCGCTGACGCTGCTGCGCGCCTGGGGCACAACGCATTGACTGTGAAGGGAAAATGAGGAACAGCAAGAACAGGAGCAGCAGCAATTGGGTTCTGGGGTTAACTTGAAAGTGTTTTTATATGTTTTCATTTTTATATATTTTAGTTGATTATTATGCTTATTATTTTTTTTGCTTCTGCTGTTTTGCATTTAAATTAATAACTTATACAGTAATGTATCCTTGTGTTCTATGTTCGGATCGATTATGTATTGTCAAAAGTATTGTTGAAATACCGTTTTCTCTATATATATATACATACATGTAATACATTTAAGACAGTCTCACAAATTATATGTAAACCAAACAAAAACCCAGTTAAAATATGTTTTTCTTTTCTATTTTTTGGTTTATGGATTAAGTTTTTATTGAATACTTTTTTCTCTATACACATACATACATTTATATTTTTTCTTGTTTGAATGTAATAACTTTTGACTATGTGTGTGTGTGTGTGTTTGAGGTACCGTTAAACGTACCATATGTTTATGTTTACTTTTGCTGGCAACAAGTGTAATTTTTTTTCGTGTCCTGAATTTGTTAGGTGGTTGTTGTTGTAGGTCGTAAATATATATTTATATGTATAAGTAGTAACAGCATTTGTTAGGTAGTCTCTAGACAATTGACTCTAGTTTTGTGAGCTATACGATTAGGTATATATATATAATCATCTTTATATGTGTATAATACTGGCGATTGGCCTAAAAGCTAACTACAAAATTGAATACAATTTATGTACTTGCAGTGTCTTAAAAGTGGTGCAATTTTATTTACTTGCCATTTGATGTTAGTTAATTTATCTATGTCACAACAATTGTACGCGTTATAGACGTAAATATGTATATAGATATATGTTTTAAATTTCACTTTAATTGTAAATACTTCAAAATCAACGTTGTTAACACATCTTTAGATATGATTTTCAAGTATTTTAACTTCTTTTTATGTACAAATTGGAATCGTTTTTTTGAGATGGATACAGTTGGGTAGTTCTAAAGTTCCTTAGAAATATTTACACTTGGCTCGAAATTTGAGAATTTGAGAGACTTGAGCAGAGTTCTTGGAAGTGTTTTTGTTCTTGTTTTCTATATTTTCTTGTTTAAACTGTGTGCATTTATAAAGCGTCCAACTGTTTCCCCCCTTTTGGTTGCTGTCTGATAATCTTTGATTGCTATTGAAAGTACAGTCAACAACAGTTTTTGGAATATAACATCGTTATTTTTAACACTTTTCTTAATTAGTCAACATTTATAGGAATAAATCTATTTTTTATATGCCATTTAATTTATCTACCAAAAGTTTTCGCTGCCACACAGTTCGTTGTAGAGCTGTTTGACTGTATTGACCCTTACTGGAATGTTGTTTTGTGTCTGATTAATTGAATATTAGACAGTAGATTTAGTAGATTTCAACTAACTTAGTTAGCTAACGGAAACGAAAATGCTTTGTGCTTTATAATAACAATTGGCTATATAAACATACACATATTATATTGGTTGGCTATAATACTGGAGGATTATACAATTAGCCCGCAAATGGAGCTTAAACAATTTTCAACTACTTTTTTTTGTTAACATATATAGAGATTTTTGTTTAACAAGTGTTTGGGTTCTGTTTTGTTGTTGTTTTGGTTGTTGTTGTTGTTGTTGAAGTCGCAAAAAGATAGAGATAAAGCTAAATTTTCGTCACAAGTCTTTTTTGTTGTTGTTTGATATTGCAAATATATAAATATTCAATTAATCTTACGCACTAAACCACAAAACTTTTTGCTTGGCCAATATATATAAAAATATGAAAAAATAATTGCCTAAGCTAAACTTTATATATGTGTGTGTAATATGTGTGTGTGTTGCTATGCAATATTTTTTTTTAATAAAAAACAAGTGTAAATTAAACACATTTTACTTAAAAGCTATTAACAGAAATATTATTATAACAAAACAAATGCAATAAATTAAAAACACAATTTTTAAAACGATATGCATTAAAAATACTATCATCAAATTTGTAAAGGGCGACCCTGTGTGTGTGTGTGTGTGTGTGTGGGTGTAGGTGGAGTGTGTGCGTGTATGTGGTCAATTTACGGATTGACCACTGATGGATTGCTTGGTGTTTGCACCACTTGTGCATTCTGTCGCCGCAAATCGGATCTTGTGGCCGCCGTGATCCCAGTGCCAACAATCAGCATCAGGGCCATTGCCACATTGGCGGGCACATCTCCATACGAGTAGAACAGCTCCGAGTAGAAGAGCGTGAAGCAAATGCCAAAGGTCTGCGCCGAGGCATTCAGCAGTCCGGATGAAGTGCCCTCCGGCTCGGGAAATGTTAATTCGGCACCAAACTCAAAGCCCACCGGCAGATAGCCAGTCATGAAGAAACTGCAAGCCGCATTCATGTGTGTGTTTGTGTGTGTGTGTGTGTGTGTGTTATCGGATAAGAGCTTTAATTGTTAATTTACTGTCAGAGACACACTTACCCCAACAGCGAGGCTGTCAGATAGACAACCGCGATATGTCCCGTGTCCAGTGTAAAGGTAAATATCCACATGCCCACCATGGAGAGTGCATAAACCGCCAGCGTTGTCTCCCTGTGCAACAACAAACAAGATAAACAGTCAGTTCATTAAAGTTAATGACAGCAGACAAACAACAACAAGACGTTTACACTTAGCAAAAAACTCAAGTATTTCGCATACAACTCAAACTTACAAAAAATAAAATTTAAATCCTTTCTTTTATTCTTAGTCCAAGTTTTTTTTAAGCACGATTAAAGTTCTTGTGTACTTTATATATTTACTATATTTTCCTGACTGACTGACTGCTATCAATATATAAATTTATGCTTAATAATAGAGTATTAATTCTTCAGTAGCACTATATCTAATTCATCCTTTTCCTTTGCTATTGGAAATTCATTTGTAAGCCTCAAGCCAAAAATTTTTACTCTCGAAAAATCTCACAAAAATATCTCATTTTCTCAGACACTTTTTCCTCCCACCTTTAATGTTATTGCAACGCCAGCCTCAAGTTCATTAAAACTGCATTAAAAAAGTTGATGCAAAAACTTTTGCTGCACACACGGCGTATGCGTAATGAGTAAGCTCGTTGAAATTAATTGCATGGCACTTACTTGAATTTGTGCGTCTTATCCAGGACAATGCCGGATACCACCGAGCCCAGCATGCCCGCCAGCACAATGCTCAGCCCAATGCGCCCAGTGTCGACCTCATGACCTGGATAATATTTCAACACCACCTGAAAGGAGTAAGAAAAACAAAGTTTTAACCGATGACTCATCTTAAGCGAAGGCGGCTTATACCGGATTGAGGAGCGTGGAGATGGCATAAAAGACGCCCACATTGATGCCATAGGAGAGCAGCAGAAAGATGAAGTTGCGATTGGTCATCAGATTCTTCAGGGATTGGAAAAAGCTGACCTGCTCCTCGACATTGCCCTCCAGGCGCTGGGCAGCCTCCTGGGCTGCCGATGGTGGCGTGGGCGGTTTATCCTGAAAGACTGCAGGAAAAAAATATTATAAACTTAAAGGGCAAGTAGTTGCTGCTGCTGCTTACAGAAAGCCATTAGGACGAGCAGTATGCTGGTTAGTCCTGCAACCAGATAGAACATCATCTGAAGATCGCTGCCCACTTGATTCAAATCATCCGAGTTGGGCACCAACATCGGTGGCAACACAAAACCAACAGCGACGCCCAGCTGCAAAAATACAGAGAAAGTAACAAATTTGTTGGTGTCTAGCTTTATTTATGTTGACGTTAGTCCTTTGTGAAATTGATTTATATATCCTGCCTGCCTGCCTGACACACGCTGTTGATATCACATGCAGCGACAGTTGTTGTTGTTGTTGTTGTTGCACTTTTGTTTTTCGTCAAAGTTTTGGCCCTTTCGCAAATTGCATGGCAAATAACATTTTCAGGGCTAAAAAACATTTGCTGCCTGCAACTCACAGCTGCAACATTTTTCTGCAACGCTTTTTTGAGTGTTGTGTGCATGGGATTTTTATGGGTGTACCCTGTAGTCATTTTTATAATGGTTAAATGGGGTATGATGATCACTTCATTAAGTCGATGTTGCCTTTAATCTATCTATCTTAACTTTAGATAGCTTAAAGATGATATGAATTTTTCTAAATATTCTTTAGATAAAGTGATAAAACTGAGTACCTTTAAGTCCATCAGCTCCAAGTTTTAAACTATTATTTGGTTTTTAGCTACGTGTTGTTTATGGGCCATATTGTTTGGGCCATAAATCGGATTTGGTGATTGGCGCGAAAAATAACTTTTGACGTCGAATTGTAAACTTCATTAATATTGAGTGCAATTTGAAATAAACTTTGTTTATTTACTATTTCAAAGGGTTTAAAATGGATTTTGCATTTGTGCAAATATCATTTATTATTTATAGAAAAAGCATGGCTAACCAAGTTAAAAGAATTTTGAAAAAAAAGTGTTAAGCTTAGTTGGAAAGTAATTAAAAATTGACTTTGTAAATTAAGTAAGCTAAAAGCTAAAGTGTGAAATTAATTTGATAAAATTGATTTAAAGCTAAAAGCTAAACTTTAATGCGACTTTCCAATAATCGAGTATTGTCAAAGGACTTTCTATATATGTATTCGTATTGACATAAATCCCTTGAGAAAATCAATTCAAAGCTTTCTCCTTCGGCATTATAATTTACCTATTTAGATTTATGCAATGCAAATGCTCTCAATATTCCCTCTGGGCATTGTCAATGCAACAATTTGCATAAATTAAATGAAACGCAGCATTCGAATAAGTTGATAAGCTTGAGATAATGCCTTGCCCAAAAGGCGACGTACATCTAAAATACACATTTGAGCCAGCAAATTGAAAGAGCAGCCACAGAATTGAGCTCAACTCGAGGAGAAAAATTGTTTAGTAATGCCAACTAGAGAACATTTTAACAGCTAGTCGGGCTTGGGCGAAGGGAGGGGGTGGTGGAGGGTTGCGGGTTGCACCGCAATAAATAGACAAACACAGGATGTTGGCGATGAGCAGCATCATGTGAACCGGAAAGAAAAATAAGAATAGAAGGGGGTGGAGACTTCGTTTCCTAGCATGTTTACATATGCGTATGAGCTTCTTTTAGCCGTTGTTGTTGTTGTTGCAGCATAAAAAAAAACAAAAAATTACAAGAAAACGAGAACTATGTTTGTTCAGCACTTTGGCAACAGCGTCGCGAGGCAAGAAAAAAAATGGCAAAAAAAAAAAAAAAAATCCAAAGCTTTAGCTGTAGTTAAAGCCAAAAACCGTGCTCAAAGCTTGTTTTACTGGTAAAAATCCGCTTGTCGGGATTCGGGTAGAAAGTGGTTGCGCCTGTGGCGTTGTCCTTGTCAGATAAGGCGCCTGAAACCCCAGCCGAAACCATGGCAACCCTGGCCACGCCGTGGGCGTATTCGCTATTCGGTTGCTCAATGCCAAGCTAGTTTATACTGAATACCGCCCGCTGTTTGAATTTTTAGCTATGAATATTTTTTTTTCTTTTTGCTGCAGAGCATATTGGTTTTTGGTGCAATATCCGTTATGTTGTCCGGATGGAGTCAATATTTTTGTAAAAGCTATTGAAGTTATGGAGCCTAAATAATAAATACATTCTGCTTTACTGAGAAAATTGCAGGAAGTTTTTTAATTGCTTTGGAATTAATGTTAAATATTCATATGGCTGCAGTTTTTTATTTGTGATTGAAAGCATATATATGAGTCTTACCTTAAGTTAAGGCCACAAATATAAGAAGCTAGTTCATTAAAACTAGACCAAGTCAAACATAATCCCACCATTCTCATAAATCTCAAAGACTTAAGCCTCTACAGTTTGAGAGTCATTGACTTAAGCCACTACCTTTAATCCCACCGTTCTTACACATGGATTAGAGTATTTTACAGTCTTGTCGCAAAGTTGTTGACTTGGCTTTTGCTCTCTATACAGACTCAACGCCTTTGGGGCATTAGTTCGACTTGGGCCCAAGTTTCTTTAAAGCCAACATTTGCATTTGGCTTTCTCCATTGAGCAGCCACTTGACCTCAGCCAATGCAGCAGTGACAAGCATGTTAGCTAACGCTTACGTTCACGATGACGTTGACTATTCGACGGCACTGTACACACACACAGAGACACTTAGATGGTACAATGAGAGTCGGCCTCATATTGTGACATGCGAACATATCCCATTGAGACTTCCTGCCGAGGCGAACCGGGCTCGAACAACAAGCGGAAATTATAAGCCTTTTCAGCGGCACTCAAGCGTATGGCAAATATGACAGTACACACTGACGCACGCACACCCTTGTGTGTATGTGTGTGTGTGTGTGTATGTGTCAGTCAATGTCAGTCATCTATTTCAATGTTTATGCTGCATATTTGCACGTTCATCCAAGCAGGTGAGGATGCTGCAACTGCAGCTGCTGTTGCCCTCATTTTGACTGCAACACGTTGCACGTGTCTACATTATCTGCTCGTAAATCAGCATTAATTCTCACCTCCCCCTACCACAAGTCAAACACCATTTCGCTTTATGATCCTAATGGCAAGTGCAAACTAACTTTAATTGTTTTGCTTTGTTACACGTCCATTAAACTGCCAGGCGAATTGTTAATCAGCCAAATGTCAATGTTGGCTAAAAGGCAAAATGCATCAGAATATATATTCAGGCGTATCATTGCCGGCCAAAACTTGCCGCCCTCCACCCAAACTATATGCAAAGTAATAACCCAAAACTTTGTTGGCTGTCAAAAACCGAAGAAGCAACTTAAAGTTGGTTTATTGATGTTTTAAGCCAATAAGAACAACGAACAAAATGTCAAAAAGTTAAAAGCGAACGAAGTAGTTTGCTAATAATAGCTTGCAATATTCCAAATTTACAAGTGTTTGACTATTTAAATAAGGTGTCGATAAAGGTTTTCTTTAACAATTTTAAACTTTCTAACTTTTATATTTTCCCCTTAACTTTGTGTTAAATATGCATATTAAATTACATTTTTGTTTGAGCCAAATGTACATGCGATATTATTTAATGCAATTATTTATTGAATCAATGAATCAAAATGGCCAATTATTTGTTATTAAATTACTTTACATTGAGCGTATTTCAGACAAATATCTCCCGCAGTTCCCCCTGACCTAGAATTCATATTTAATTTATTTTAAACTTGTTAACTTCATTCATGACCCACTTTATAATTTCCCGCGCTTTAAAATAATTTATTCGAGTTAAATTAAGTAAACATTTTCTTATAATAACTTCTGTCTGCGCATAAAAGTACACTTGAAAATGTTGTTGAAGTTTTTTGTAAGTTAGTTGGCGCTTAAGTTGCCAACTGCGCCACACAGTGTTGCATTAATTAGTTGCAAGTTTGTGGCATACATTATTGATGCAATCACTCACTGCATGTTACAGCTGCAGCTACAGCGCTGACATTAAATGGCTTTTAGCATTTTAGTCACATGCTAATTACATTTTGGCCCACAAACAGTTGCATACCACAATTAACTGAGGCATCTCCCGCTGTCTAAGTGCAGGTGCCAAAATTGTAAACCGCAACTGCGGTCAGCTAAGGTGAACTTGCCACAAAGTTAAGTTATGCAGTTGCAAGTTACAAGTTGCAACCTTTAAGTGACATTTCTATTTGTTTGGTAGCACACTCACACACACACACACACACACGCTTGGACACTCAGAATAGGTCAATTGGATTCGTTTGTTTTTACAGTCGAATAAATTGAAAAATATTCTCAAAAGACTTTTCCTTGCACCCTTATTTGCATTAGTGTCCGATGCAGTGAGATGTGCAATCAGTTTGCTTAGTTTTGTTTAAGTTTCAACTGTTTTTACCTCTTTGCTTTACCTTTTAGCCATTTCAAATGGGTCAAAAGGGTATCATGACATTGTGCAAATGTTTGCAGTAGGCAGTAAAAGACGTCTTAAGCATAAGGGACTAGAAGAGCGCGAGAAACGCAGACAAAAAGGTAGCTTAATAATTAGGGTATTTTCTAGTCGCCTATTCTTTCTATGCTCTTACAGTTGGCAATTTTGTTGAAAGCACGCGTCATGTAGTTCAGTAAAAAGCGTGAGCATGAGAAATGGGGCTGCAAATAGCCACTTCCGCTGGCCGGAAATGTGCATGCCCCAAAAAAAAACGAAAGTAAGATGAAAAAAAAACTGCTGCAATGTCATTTTAGCATGTCAGCTAAGCATTTGGCATCAATCTGACCCAAAATACGGCTGCTGCAGCTGCAGCTCAGCCCTTTTCTTGTTTATGCAAATTTTCGGCAACTTACAAGCCAAACCCATTCCCTTTCCGAAAAAAAAAACACAATGTAATGAAAAGCGAAAAACGCACTGGGGCGTATGCGTAATTTACGCATTGAGTGAATGTTGCAGTCTTACCTGATTACCAAAAACGCCAACACTGGTGGCAGAGGAGACCTGATCGGGTCCAAACCAAACGGCAGCCAAACGTGCAGGCAGCGACAAAATGCAAACCTGAAGATAAATAGAAAAAATTGCATTAAAAAGTTAATAATAGAATTCAGTAAGGTTTTTTTTTTTACCTGTGCAAGTGCGACTATGGCCTGGCCAATAAAGCTGACATAGAAGAGGGAGGGATCCACGGAGAAGACCTTAATCCAAGCGCCTATACAAGTGCCAACAATGCCAACCAATGCCGTTATGCGCAATCCCTGATAAAAAATGCAAAAAATAAAGAACGAATAAAATTGTCATAAAACAAAACAATTGTCGGAAAACATTTTACACTCACCACTTTGTCGAGGAACCAACTGCCTGGAAATATGAGCGGTATGTACAATATCATATAAATCATGGACGTCCAGTCGACCCACTTGTCACTGATGCCATAGTAACTGCAACACAACGAAGAAATATTCGAAATGAACTTTTCTGACACATCTCGGACAGTTGCAGTTGTGCTTTAATGAGCTTTTGCGGGAAAGTTTTAATTGAATGCGAAGGCGCTGGCTTAAAACTAAGCGCACCTAAAATTGTCTAGGTGCAGCCTGCAGCACACGTGCCACACTTGCCGCACTTGCCACACTTGCAACACACTGTACAGCACCACTTACCGTGTTATTATATTGTTGATAATGGTGTATTGTATCCATTGCATGGCATTGGAGGCTGAATAGAATACAAAGAGTATAAGCACCGCCCAGCGTCGTGCATAGACTTTGTAACCTGCAAAAATATAAAAGTATATATATATATATACATCTATAGAGGTAAAAGTCACTTGAGATGCTACTGAATAGGTTTTAGTTGTTGTCAGCTACAAGGCTGCAGTCAGTTGCTGCATGCAACAGACGCATAAGATTAACTGAATTAGTTACGTTGCCTGTCATTGCAGATCTCTGAACTATATATATACGTACATACTATATATATATATTTCTTTTATGCAAGTGCATTTTCTACTACTTTTTACTGTGAATGACGTGCTGTCCGATTGTTTGCTTGGTTTGGCAGTTGGCATGCCATTATAAATAGTTCGAGTAGCTTTAATATACTCTAACGAAGGGTACTCTACAGAGTAGGTACATGTTTATAGTCCTTAGGATTATTTTACTTTAAACCATTTATTCTCCTTTATTTTATTTTTAACCCTTTTCACTACAGGTTCAAAAAATAAGACATCACTAGACTAGACTACCGCCTCTATTTATATTTTATATCTAGATACCCTGTCACCAAAACATATAGGGTATAGTAAAAGCAGTTTGCTTTCACTTTGCTTTTTGCCAATATTCTTTGGGCTACCCTATCATTTATCAAATTTATCAAACTACCGCAAATTATTTAACAAGCAAAAATGATTTACAGCCCAATAAATTTCGCTGCAGATTTAAGTGTCTAATAAATATTTAAGTGCACAAGCAATTTAATAACAATTAAGCGCTAAAATATGTGTTTATGGCTTTAACATTACCATACAGAGTATTTTACAGTCAAATTGCAAGCTAATCCTTATTGCAATGTTTTTGTTTTTTTTTTTTACTATTTTTCGTTGCATGGCATTGAAAATGCAGAAAGGTGCCTTTGATGTTTTGTTATTTTTAGTTGACAAAATACACACGCAAACTTTGCCACACACACATATACATACATATACACAGCTGCAGCTGGAACAGCACATTTTAGATGTGAGCTGCACGCAAATCAGTGAAGGCAAACAAAACTATTGCATACCTTGAGGTGCAGTTAAGTCAAAATGGCCGTTTTGTGTGTTCGTGCGTCACGTGTGTGTGTGTGTGTGTGTGTTTAAAGTGTTTTGCATGCAAATGTTTAGTTACCGTAGCATACATCTATTGAGCAGAGTTAATGCCCCAGAAGCTTTGTATGTGTGTGACATGCATGTAAGCTGTGGTTATAAATCCTTTATAGATATACGATTACATTTTTAGAAAACTATTTACAAGAAACTTACCTTCAGCTGGCGCATTTGGCGCTTTGGTGGCTTTGCTCTCCTTGTCCTTGGGCGTGATCATGTCTGTTGATTTGCTGGCAGCTATATAGGAATCGGCGTTCTCAGCGACGCTGCTAGCGCTATGTTTCAGATCCATTTACAATATATATATATTTATTTTTATATAAATTTACTTATGTTTTTTTTTTACTTGTTGGGCGGTTAATTTGTGTGTGTGCTTTGGCTCGCTGATGCTTCGGTGGTGTCGTTGAATAAATATCCGCTACTTTAGTGGGGCAGTTTTATTTAAGTGGCTTAAAGTGCTACAAATTGCTGTCAAGTAGAACAAATCAGATACAAACACAAATCAGTTCAGGTGTATTTAAGCGATGCCTAAAAGTAGGCAACACGTTTGCTGTGTACTGTGTTTTTTTTCTTGCGCGTTTGACACGGCTTTGTGGTTTTAAATTGTTAAAACTTTTTAACAGCAATATAAATACACACACGTACATATGTATATATATGCCCGCACATACGTGAGTTACATGTTTCTGGCGGTTTTTACAACTGGCACAAACATTACTTGTTTGCCCACAAAAGCCAACATAATACGAACACACATTATGGAGGCGGATTTCTCCCACATTTTATACTACACACAGCTGCGTCCCATCCTGCAGCCGATTGTTGTATCTTTTTGCTTGCTTTGTCGTATTTTTTACTGGCCAGACAAACAAATGTGGTGTGGTTACATGAATGCTGTGTGTATCTAATGGAAAGGAGTTTGTTTAACAAATTGAATCTTTTCAGACAATGATTTTTAATATTCTAAAAGTTATAAGAAAGTCCAATTAACAACATGAAGAGATATTAAATATTATATACTTGGTTATTCCTATTACAGGTCATCTAGTCGTCGATCATAGCTGTTCTACATTCCACCTCTTTGATGCTTTGCTTTAATGTGTGGTCACAATTTTTTTACCATTAGACAAATTGCTTTTGGCAAATGAAATAATATTTAAAAAATGATTAAACGAGTTGCGTTTTTACTGTGTGTTTTTCTTTTGTGCACATTCACATTAAGCCATTAAGAAGCGCACTCATTTGCATTTATTCCAAACACCTATTCACCGTTCCGTTCTTGTTCTTGATTTTGTTGTTTCATGTACTTTGACATTGAAATTCGCAATTCGAGCGCAAAGAGACAACATAAATGAACTCATTGAATCAAATCAGCGCCAGGGACTTAACTGGGGATTTGCGACTGGGATTGCAATTGGAATCTCTGGCATTGAATAGAAAGGGGTGGCAAGGGAATGTGACTACAAGTCCACTTGTTGCGCCCAAAAAAAAGAGGCAATCATCTGACTGATTTTTATGAGCTTGAGTTGCGCTGGGAAATGGAATTGTGAGAGATGAGTTTAGTTGGATTTTTGAATAGAACTGCATTTAAAGTTTTGTTTTGCCTTCACCCAAAACCATAATTAAATCGCTGAGAGAGTCGCGTGCCAAATAAATGATTGCTGCAGTCCCTAATTGATTTAACTTTGTTAACGACAGCACTTAAATCAAAATTTTTTTTTCTGGCCTCATAAATTGGCACTAATGAGGTTGCAACATGGACAGCAATTGTGATTGTGATTTGTTTACTAAATTCAGTAATTGGAATCTGACTGTCGTTTAACTAAAAGATAACTACGAAAAGCGCATTGTCTGACATGATTATGGCTTATCATAGAATTGAACAGCTGTGCGCAACACTCGAGTGTGTGTAAGGTGAAGAGAATAAATGATAAAAATTGTACACACACAAAAATAAACAGAGGCGGTGTAAGAGACAGAGAAAAAAGAACTCAAGCATTCGATGAGGCAAATGAGCGATAACAGACACAGAAATAAAGGCAAAAGAACAAAAATAATACCTCATACAAGAATATAAAGCCTATATATATATACATATAAACCAAAACGCGACTAGGTATAATTTATTTTAGCTGCTATGTGGGGGAGTTTTTTCTTCGACCTTTTCAAAATCTCATCAAGAAGTTGACTTTGGTTTCATTTAGCAAAACAAAGCACGTACATTTTGTTTCGAGTTGCGGCCAGATAATCAGTGTTTAGCGAATATAAAACTTCAACAACTTAAGGTAGGTTAAACCACGCGTTCATCGATTCCGCGCGCGCCTCGAAAGTAGAAAAACAAAATATTG
The DNA here is from genome assembly GCA_018152825.1 of Scaptomyza hsui. NCBI lineage: Eukaryota > Metazoa > Arthropoda > Insecta > Diptera > Drosophilidae > Scaptomyza > Scaptomyza hsui. Next base: position 11,979,712 of record JAECXO010000002.1, read on the forward strand.
TATGTTATTTTTTAGAAGAGACCGGAGACGATGACGTTTTGAGAGCGGCGAACGGGCGAGAACTGAAACTGAAACTAAATCCGAAAAACGTCGCTCAGTCGGTTTGTCATAAAATCAACTTTTTGTGCAAAATGTGCACTTGTTGTTGTGATTGTTGTTATTGTTATTATTATTGTTGTAAGCAGCTGATTCTTTCAAACAACACACACACAATCACACACACACACACACACTTGTTTTTACAGTGAGCGTGACAAGGTAAACAACTAATTATAAGTTTAACAAATATATTTATTGTTTTTTTTTTTGCTGAAGTTCTTAAAAAAAAGAGGTTGAAGCTTGTTAATGTTATTTATTGTGCTTATTAGCAATATTGCTTTGTTTGCAATTTTCAGGTGCGTTGACTTTATTTGCTTATTAAACAAAAAAATAATTTATTTTTAAGCTTATGTGCGCAAATAATGATCTCCAACATTTGCTTTTAAAAGTTAATTTACACATATTAAGCTTTAAACTGACACTTTAAGCCAAAAGCTTGCTTTTTCACAGATATTAAAGCTATCAAGCTTCAGCAAGCAAACACAATTAATAACACTTAAAGCTTATACGATACGATATTAATGATATTGACTCAATTGAGACAGTTATTCATGCTTTCGAGCTTCAATAAACAACACTATTAATAAAACTCAAAGCTTTAAGCTCGCTTGACTGCACACACACTGAGCTGAAGGTATTCAATTTAGCAAGCTTCAAGTGCAATCAATTTTCCGGGCTTGTGCAATACGTGCTTTAATACAAAGCCTACAGTTTATCCGCATACTTTTCGCACACACTGTCAAGCATTGCGATATCCACTTGTACATATATATGAAGTACATATGTTATATGTAGATTAACTGTAGTAACGGCCGTCAATGACATGTCCATTACGGTTCAAGTGTGCAGTACAGTAAACACACACTACAATGAATGTAATGTTTAAAATTGAAATAAAGTTCGTCTTAGCGTGTGCTCACTGTAACCCACATGTGTTGCTTCATTTGCCAATACATAGGTAATTATAGCCATTAAATTTAAACTCGTTCCGTTTTAAATGTTGTAAGCCCCATTTCGACCAAGATATTTTGCCCTACAAATCACGCGTTCTCCCCTCTTCTCTCCTCCTCTTTCCCATTGATGTTGTTTCACAATCATTTATTTGCATTTGGTGTGGTTCTCTCGTCATTTTTGTTTTTATTGAATAATTTGCCGGCGGGAACTTCCTCGTTTTGTTCGTACGTTCGGGGAACCGTACCAAAAAATCCCAGACACAAGGTTTCCACTCCGTACCATGTGTGTGTGTGTGTGTGTGTGTGTTGGGGGTCATTATTCGATTAAGGCAAATTATAATTTTATTATTATTTAGATTTCAAATATTGACAGAGACGCAGCAGGGGGCAATGGTCCACTTTCATTAGACGGACTAGACTACATTGTATTTGACTTATCTTGTCTGACTTTCTGGTACCCCTTACCGTTGTTTCCCCTCCCTGGTCATTAACTTTGGCATGGCTATCATCAAACTCAAGAGTGGCTAATCAACAACAGGCGAATGAATTCTCGTGTGATTCTCAGTGAAAAGATAAAGAAATCGAGTTATTTGAGTGCTGATAAGTGTGTGTGTTAAACATGCGATGTGTAAAGTTTAATATTTTTTTGCTACATCATTATCGAGCATTATAGATATAGTACTTAACATGTATCACAATTTAGTAGCCAGGCAAGCGTAAATCCCCTACACTAAAGTAGTCACGTTTTTAAAAGTATATAAATATTTCTGGTTTTTTGTTTGAAGCCCTCACATTAACGCGTCTCAATTAAAAACCTAACCTGTCTAACAAAAGCCCCATAACTGCCCCAACTTTTTTTTTGCACTTAACACGCAAATCGCTTCAACTATTATTGAGCCAGTAGCTCGTGTTGTTATGGCAACTTACAGCTTACTTAGTAACATACGAAGTATGGCAATTTTTATTTTTAGAAGGGAAGCCTATTATTTGATGTTAGAACAGGTGTGTGATAGGAGTAAATTGCTTGTATAACTAAAACAGTTATTATCAGATTAAAGCAAAGTTAAATCATTGATAATAACATTGTTGAAAAGTGTTTTACTGTTGGGAGAAACTGTGTTGAGCACAGATTTTGATTGTTTGTCTTTTATGTCGCCTTTCTCTGCGATTTTCACAAGTTCAAGCACTGAAAAACCCTGATGCTTAATTGTTAAATTAAGCTTAAATCAACAGCTGCAACAGTGACGAAAAGTCCCTAATGGATTTTAAGTATGTGTGTGTGGCAATTATCCTTTTAATCCCTTTGGCATGCAACAACACTCATTAAGGGGCAAAGGCGCAAAAGGAGCCAAACAAAGCCTGCACGTCCTGATTGCCACATTTCTCATGCAGTTGCTGCCACTTGCCGCCAGTTGCCAATTGTCGAGTGTTTTGCCGCGCGCTTTGTCTTGATTTCAATCTCACATGCATTCCAAATGCAATTTGTCGCTGCGAACGCCTGCCAGCCAATTAGTCACGAGTATTCAGACTCGGACTCGGACTCTGACTCGGATTCGTCCTCGGACACGGATTAGGACGGTGGAAAAGCATGCACCCAATTAGCCAGGAATTGCCAGTGGCCAACAGCTGTTGCCTTGCCCCAAAAGGAATCCGGCTTTAACTGCAGCTCAAATATTAATGCAAGCAATTTACTTAAATGGCTCATGGCACCTCTTTTACCAGCCAGATTGGCTCGCCATGCTTATGGCCATTTAATCATTTGGCTAAAAGCCCATCAGAAGTATTGCACGCAGCTGCGTATTAAATCAAACCACGTTTTTACGCCAAGCGCCTTTAAGGCAAACGTTAAATGAATATTTAATGGCTAGGGAAAAAGAAAAATCAACAGACGTTAAGAACGTATATTAAGTATATATATATTCTTCATACATGTATTTATTATACAATATATCAGCAAGGAATATATTTGCTTTCTGGTGTAAATACTTTTGGGAAATTGTTTACATTTTATCATTTAACCGTAGGAGTGGTAAAGGGTATCATCAGACTAGACTCTTTGGGCCTCTCTACCTCTCATCATCATCGTTTACTTGTCTGAGTCGGCTCATTAATGCTCCTAGAGGGGGGAAGGCTGACGGGTGTAGGTGGCGGTGTAATTCCGACTGCGATTACTGCTGCACGCATTTGTCAAGCGGGCGCTTAAGCCCCAGCAAATCGCATAATTATGGGGGCGTCCTCCTTAAATGCTACATAGCTTCCGCAACATTTATTTATTAATTAAAAAATTTGTGCGCTCCTTTGTGAGCCGCAAGACACTTTATCTCTGTTGTGCGACAACGCAGGGCAACGTCACGCTTTCAGTTGGTAATAAGCTAGATTAATTACCATACATTTTATTTAATACGCTCAAACTTTGTCGAAGTACTAACAAAACACAAACAAAAAATCCGTAGCACAGTCTTTTGCGCGTCGCAATTCTCAAATTCTCCAATTATCAGCCAAGTTTCCGACACAGCAGGCATTACATTTCATTCCATGGACAGCTGACGTCCTGCGGTTTTATTTTAATGTTGTTATGACTGCGTTGGGTATATGGGCGACACTTTCTACTCTACTTATGAGTAATAGTTGAGAATTTATCACTTTTGAAACTTTGTATACGGACAGTAAAATCTTAGCAAATATTGACACAAGACCAACAATGTATTTATCAACTAATCTTTAGTTCACAGATAAATGAAGCTTCTACTAATATTTGCCTGCTAAATTTATGGCATGATTTACACAAGTCTCTTATCTTAATATTCTTCCACACTTAATAAATGATTGCATTAAGTAATACAAAATATATCTCACATAAATTGCATATATAAGAAATAAGGTACACGTGTATTTTTATTTTATCTTACTTAGTTATTAACTTATAAACTTTTAAAGTTCCAATCGAATCAAACGAACATGCAAAGTAGCTTAGTCACAAAAATCGCTGCATACTTTTAGGCATGATTAATTGAAGCATTGCAGGATATTGCAGACTCAAGCAGTTTTCGTTTTATGGTCACGGTGACCAGCTCAAGTGGCCAACGGATGTTCTATTATGCAATTCCTGCTGCTGCGGCTGCTGCTTCTACTACATCTGCATTTTGGGGCATTCATTTCATATGCGCTCGCATCTCGATTAGTTTGCAGTTTTTCAGCTTTTTTTCCTTAGGTTTTTTCCCTGGCTAGATGCACCTTTAATTGCGGCGAACTACTTTTGCATTTGATGGCCGGCACTTTCGCTGCCGTTGTCAGTTTCCTAATTGGACATTTGTAATTAACTTCAATGGCAGTTCAGTTCCGTTGAGTCAACCATTTTCTTGTTGTTTTCGCTGTTATCAGCCAAGCGCTGGCTCATTTTTCAAATTGCGCACTGGACTTTTATTTTGCTTTATGTGGCCGCATCCTTTAGACCACGGCGACTGCACACTTGGCTGTTCTTGTTGTTTTTGTTGTTATTTATGTGTCGCTCGTTAGTTGTGATTGTTGTTCTTTTTTTCCTTTTTGGCGGTTTCTTATTTATTGTTGTGGCTGGAAGGTCGCATTTAGCTGCAGATTTGTTGTAATCGTTCAATTCATCGCATGCTGCAGTCGAGCGTATCCTAATTGATAGCAGTACCTTTTTTTTATTCATTCTCCGTCGGCAGCTGCAGGCTAAAGCTTAAGCTAACTCTATATTCGTACTGCTTTTGGAGCGTGGGAGTTAACAGGAAGACTGCCCCAGTTTCTAAGTTCAATCAATATTGTGGCCCTGCCAGAGTGCATTATTATTATTGCATGTGACCGCTGAACTACGTGTCGCAAAAACTTTTACTCAAATACTTTTGGCTGGCAATTTATTGCCTTCCTGTTGATTGGAGCTTTGAATTTAAAGGCATTTGGCTTGTTATGCTTTAATATGTTTAGCGTTCAATGACTAAGCTCTTGACAGAGAACATGCAGGGGAGAGAACGTAAAGAGATAGAGAGAGGGAGCGCTTGAAAGTACTTCAGTTCAAAAACCTCCAAGCATTGCGTCACAAAATTTCACGCCACAGACACAACACACAACACACACACACACCTATACACAGACAAATTGCTGGGAGCGCGCTCGCTTACACAAACATACACAGCAGGCACACAGACAACTGATTTCGTCGTCAGCGTGTGAAGCTTTTCAAAGTCCGTTAGACTAAGCTAGGGGAAAGGAACAAGAGAGAGAGAGAGGAGAGAGAGCGAGCGCTAGTCAACCGGTTGTTCAGTGTGCTTTTACAATTGTCTAGCATTGCCTTTTGAAGATACCTGAAACTGCAATGCTGCTGCTGCTGTTTCTTCTTCTTCTTTTGCCAGTTCTTAATCTTGTGCTAAATATACATACGTGTAACGGACAAAAAAAAAGAGAATAATAATATGAAATGATGCATGCGAAAAAATCAATTTATGGATTTTAGTTTTTTGTTTGCGAACAAGCACGTGTATTTTTTTATTGTTGTTATTTAGGTGCAGACGTTTTAGCTCTTGTTGTTGTTAGCCAGGCTTAAAGGTCGTTCTTTGGTGTGCTTGCAATTAATGCAATTGCTCTTAATTACAATGAAATTAAACGCAAAAGCACTCAGCAGAGTTTACCTACTCATTCTTTTTCCACACTTCCTCTTTATTTTTATTGTTGGAACGGAAAGTTGACTTACCCCGTTTAATGCTGCAGCCAGGAACAACACAAAAGCGCGCTAAAATGCCGTCGCCTATGTGTGTGTGTGTGTGTGTGTGAGTGTGTCAACGTTTGTATCTGTGTGCGTGTGCGTAAGTTTTCAGGCAGTCGCGCCACTTTTTTGAATGGAAATGAAATTTATTTGTTAAAGTCTTGCACGAAATAGAATTCTTGGAATATTTGCTGTTTTTTTGTCACTTCGTGTCCACAATTAAAATGAGAAAAAATGCGTTTGTTCACACGTTTGCTGCCGTTTGCACAGTTCTTCTCTCAGCAAAAACTGCAGAAATCGCTTTTAATTGTCGCTGGGGGAATTGTGTTTAAACTGCTGCTGCTGCTGCCAACACCTTTCTGAGAAAAACACTGAACAGGACTACTGCAGATTCTGTTGCCATTGGCCGTTTTATAGGACCTTCACAAGTTCCACAACAGCTGTTGGATGCTGTGGAAGCTGCGCTCGCTACACTCTCTCTTTCTGACACTCCAATGCGCAAGTACAAACAAGAATGCAAACGGGCCTATGGCACAGCAATTACTAAAGCAATACGTTATCAGCATTCTTTGAAATGGGTTGACATATATTAATACTTGACACTTATTATTAAAACACATTTATTACCCTTTTTTTTCCATTTATTTGAAAGCTCTTTTACGACAGCACCTGAGAGTATGCAGCATGTTTTTGCTGCTCAAAGTACAAACACAGGGTGTTTCGTGCGAAAATTATGATAGCAAGCACTTGTTGCTGCTGTTGTTGTTGACTTTTTGGGTCATTAGATATAGGTCTAAGTTTAAATTTTAATATCCAACATCTTGAATCGACACTCCAAAAGCCATAAAAATAGCTTTAAGTTTTACTATTCACAATTAATATGCCACCGCTCTTGAACAAATTCTCACGCATTAAGCAAACAACAATAAAAATTTGCCATGGCTATTAAATTATACATACCAATAAACTGAAACTGCATTGTTCAAGCATCGAAAGTGGTTGTTAAATGACTTTCACCAGCGGCTCCCAAAATGCTGGCAAATAACAAAATTTTATTGGCCATTCAATTATGTCGTCCGCTGTCCAGATCTAGCACAAGATTTGATTGCCAGTCAAAATTCACTCTTGAGGAATTTATTTATTTTTTTCGTGTTTGCTTTTCTACTGCTTCTTGATGGTTGTCTTAACGGTCGGTTCAAGTTCTTTTTGCATTCCACGAATAGTGTTGAGTGACGATGATGCAGGATGATGATGGGCCACTTTTCGAGCCATTAGCCAGGCTTTAAGCAACGGCACTTCTTGCAAAGAAACGAAAAAAAAAAAACAAGTTAAAAGTTATACACATACCCATATCGATACATAGAGATAAAAGTGAGCGGAAAGAAATGTTTGGCAAAATGGTCAAAACTGAGACGCCTCAAAAACTCAGTTAGTTGGCCCGTGTCAGGTGCAATGTGCCGGTGCTGTTGACCAGCTTTAGCAACAGTGGCAAGCAGCAGTGGCAGCTGTGCCAGCCAGACATAAAAATATACAAAAATAGAAGAAAAAAAACAACAAAATAAATGCAAAAAAACAGGCGGAGAAAAATAAACTTTGTGCGAGTCTGTCTGTCTGTGTGTGTGTGTGTGTGTGTGTGTTTGGCATACTGTAAATATACTGTCGCTATTGTTGGACACTGGCTGACGTATCAAATGTCTTTCATAGGTAGTTAAACGCTTCCTATATTCCGTGCATGTCGCTGCCATGCTGCACTTGGTTTTGCTTGGACAACTCGAGTCGGCTTTTGGCGTAGGGCATTTCCCGATTCATTTTGACCGATCCATAAACTACGTGTACTTACTGCGAGGCTTCTTTGCTAAGCTAACTGAACTTGTGTAACCGAATACAGCTTTGGTCACTCTATTTACGTGTCTCTCTTTTGCGCTTTTTTGCACTTCCCATCTTCCCATCTTCCCATTGCTTCCTTATGCATACAAATTAATGTGTCGCGGTAAAGTTTTGGTCGTGTGACCAAAAGAGCTGCGAAAAGCTTTGCACATACTTCATGAGAGAGTGTGAGTGCGTAGTAGAGAAGAAGAGGTAGTGCGTATAAGAAGTTTGCGAATTGTGGTAGTTGTGGGAATATATTTTCACACTGGTCATGCGCTGGCCTTGAGTTGAGCTTGCTGGACTGGTTAACCAACCCCAAGCTGCAACCCCTTGGCCTAAAACTTGTCACGCAGCCAAAAAAAAAAAAAAACGAAAAGGAAAACAACAAATACCAGAACACAAAATTTGCCGCTAATTTTTGTTGATTGTGTTGCTTGCCCGTGACAGCTGTTAAACAACAACAGCAAACAACACAGCACAGCAGAGGAGAGAGAGAGTGCACGTAAAAAAGAGAGAGAGAGAGAGAGACTGCGCGGCAGCTGGAGCAGCAACAGGCACAGCACAAACAAAATTAAGCTCAGCTTCAAGGCGTCGACGTCAACGACTCTCATTCGCGTTTCAAACTTTGTGCGGTGCTCACGTAACGGTAGAGCAGAGCCGAACGCAGCGGCAATCGACAGAAAAGTACGCAAAGTGCCAGAAGCAACAATTGTTTTTGTTATTATTATTATTTATAATATGACACTCAATTTGCTGTAGTTGTTGTTGTTGGATGTAAAACAATCGTTGAAAACGTGTGTTCGTGCAATGATAAGTGAACCTTAGCCAAATATAAAATCGTTCAAGCGCAAACACAGCAAACAACACAACAACAACAGCGAATAGTTGGTGATAAAAAATAAAGGGCTCATGGACAGTGAGGGAGTAAATGCCAGAGGGCAACCCTAGAGCCTTGCAGGTGTGTCAGTGTGTCTGTGTGAGTGTGTTTGTTTAGTGCACTCTCTCAGAGTGGGTCACTGGAGCGTGCGATATGTCAGTGTGAAAAACTCAAAGCCAGCGACTCATGCGCAAAGCAGAGACAAACGCCGAAATGAGAGCGCTATAAAATGACGAAAAGTGTCAACAGGGCAGACAAAAACAATAACAACAAGAATAAGTGGACAAGGGACAGGGCAAGTGTCAATGTCAATAGTAGAAGCTTTAGCATTGAAATGCAATGCAACCCTGTGTGTGTGTGAGAAAAAATTAAAATAAATAAAGCGAAAAAAAAGCATAAAAGCGGAAAGAGAGTTAAAATTGCTTCCGTTGCCGACCTGGGCCGATCGATTGGTTTTTCATTAACGCCAGCCGCCAATTTTGAGAAAACAACTTTTACGTACAGAGCAACAAAAAAAAAAGTATTACTTAAGTAACAGGCAGCAGTAACAAAGCAGAAAGCAAAACCAATCGGCCAGCATCAGTTAACAACATTAAAGAGCCAAGTGGCAAAAGAGACGTTACCAACTTCCGTTCGTTTTAGGCGTCTAAGCAATTGTTGTGGTTGTTTTTTTTGGCTAATTTCTCAGTGAATCGACAGTTCGTCTGTGGAAAATCTCTGTGTGGTGTGTGAAACCGTTAGTAAAAGTCATATTGATTCATCTGCGTGTAATTAATATCGAAGAAAAAAACAGATTTCCCTTTCTCGCATCCCCAGAGGCAAAAACAACACAGACATCAACCTCAAGTTGAACCGCAACAGCAACAACATCAATCACCTCTTGAGGCAGCATGCAAAATATTTGGCCAAGAAACATGTCCAAATATTAATTAAGCGATTAAGCCTGCTGTCAGCCTAACACAAATACCAACAACAAGTACTTAGCCGTTTCATTAACAAAGTGCAAATGTGGTACATGCAAATCATTTGTAGTCTCTTATACATATTCATGTTCAGTCTTCTGACCCATTTTGTATGTAGCTGTAGTTGACCCAATTGCATTCGGAATTGCTGTCATTGTTTAATTAATTATCAAATTAGTTACTGTAACCACTTAAGGCGACATGCAATGCGAAACAATTGTGTGAACATTGCACAAATCTCAACTCCAGATACTAGATGCTGCAAGCACGTAACACCAACAGCTAACAACAACAACAACAACAACAATTGTTGCCATTGAGCAATTGTGGAGTAAATCTGATTTTTAAATCAATTTTCAGTTGCAAAAGGTTGCCTTAAACCTTAAAGCTCTTTCTTTGGTAGAACTTAAAATGCCCTTTTTAAGCCACAATGGACCTGCACTAAACTTGGCAACTCTGTCTGCGAAATGCATTTGAAATTAAGCGCACACAAAAATTGCATATCATGAATTTCAACAAAAACCAACCCAAAATGACCATTCACAAAACTTTTGACAGCGTTTTTCACCTGACCAATACACACACACACACACACACACACACAAACCTTTACACGCATTTCTATTGTTATTGTGGACCCGTAGCCCGCAGCGGCTTAAAGACAAGTGAACTTTTTAGTTAAGCATTAGAAATGTTCAAGACAGCTAGAAGAAAGAAGAAGAAAAAAAAAAAACAATCAACAAGTGCGTTTACAGCAGACTGTTTTTGGCCCGTTGTCTCTGTCTGTCTGTCTGTCTGTCTGTCTGTCTGTTTGTTCATCTATCCCGTTGTCTGCGAAATGCGATACAAAATCGTCTTGTTTTGTCCGCATCTCTTTCGTTCGCTCGTTTAATGCTTCGTCAGTCACAGAGACAGACAGATGTTGTAGTACTTCGTAGATACAGCTACAAATGTATCTTCTGGCAGCCAACTGGCCAACATCATCAGCATCATCATCATCATCATCATCATCAACAGTCAACAGTCTAAGATGGAGTCTCTGGCATTTCATGTCATCTATTTAACTGCCCCAACTCGCAACGATTCTCTTCCACATATGCCGCAAGGCGAGGCTCGCTTTAGGAATTTCTGCCCTAGAGGGAGATATGTTAAAAAACACGTTTGAGTTGTGGAAAATTTCTAAATTTGTTATTATTTCTTCACATTTGCTTAAAAGCTAATTGATTTTCTTAATGTTGAAGATTAAATTTCACTTTCGATTATTAGTTTGATTGACAATCTGTAAGATATAAAAGATTTTTTTTAGCTAGAATTTGTATCTTTATATCTTGTATCTTTCAACATTCTTTTGGAATGATAAAACATTTTTATTAAATTAAATTTATAGCCGACAAAGATAAAAGCTTAACTGAACTATTATGACCTTTAATATGCAAAAGATTCTATATAATTTTTTATTTTAATTGCTAAAATTTTAGTTGCTTAAACTGCCCTCGGTAAAAGTGTTGTCTTAGAATTTCACTTTGTTGATTTTTGATTTGCAAATCTTTTTAAACGCCATGTTGACGACGCTCTGCCCCCAAGGGGCAACATCCATATATGTTGTTGGTTGGTTGATTGTTTTGATGAGCGGCGCTTGAGGAGATTAGCCGATGGAAGCCGAGCAGCTTTCTCATCTTTTGAGGGCTTGTTGTCAATTTGTTGTTGTTGTTGTTGCTGTCCCCCTTTTGGCCCCTATGCAAATCGATGGCAGTGCATTAAATGAAATTACTACGTGCCTTTCTAGGTCTGCGCAATTTACATATTTAGGCGTGCGGCATATCAACTAAAAAGTATAAAGAAAAACAACTTACAGAGTCTCTCGTAGTTTTCTGTTTTTGTTTTTTTTTTTTGCTGTCAGATGTGCCGCGTCTCTTGGCTGCAGCAGTTGTCTCAGCATTTTTTGGGCCAACTTTAGCGAGAACCGGCTGCTGTTAACTGTAAGATAAGCCGTCGGGTTGGAGGGAGTGTGGGCAACGTTATCTGTAAGAACAAATAAACGCAAATTGTTTATGGCGGCTATAATAACAAAAACTTTGAATATTTTTCTGCTTTTGCAGCGCACAGAAATATTTCGTTTAAACAAAAGCAAAACCCTCGCCCTCACATTGAAATTTGTATATATCGCTACAGCTGATAAGCGCAAAGAAAAAAATAGCTGGCAACAAAAAGAAGAAGGCAGCTGAAGCAGCAGCAGGTGAAACAATGGCCATAACGGGCGCGTAATTAACAAAAATGCTCGCAAAGCGTCAAGTGAATGAAAAATAGCAACAAAAAAAAACTAAGTTGGAAAACAACAAAATACGCAACAAAAGTGTTGGAAAATAAAACGCTGTAACAGAAAAACAGAAAAAAAAGAAGTGCGCGAGAATTCCATTCATTGACTGCTTCCCAGGCAACATTTTCTGCATACTATATGCAACTAACTGTACATGTGTGTGTGTGTGTGTTACTAACTGTGCGTAAGTGTGTGTGCGTGCGGAAATGGCTTAGCGCAAAAATGTTGTGATTAAAAGTGAACGTTAGTGTGTCAAGAGGGTTAAAAGCGCGAAGCGAAAGCCAAAACCAACAACAAATCAACCACAAATCAACTGCGAACACAACAACACAATCAACAGCAACAAAATGGCCGCAGACGCAACTGCCACACCAACACCAACTGACGGCAACAGTCCACAGAGCAGCCCTGGACAACAGCTGAACAGCAGCGTGGACAGCGGCATTGCCGTCCTGGACAGGGATACGCAGGCTTTAAAGCTGCGCCAGCGTCTGCAACAATGCCAGCGCATCCTTCAGGTGCTGCAACGAGATCAGCCAACATATCAAATACTACGCGATAGATTAAGGTGAGTAATGTTTTGTAGTTAGTTAAGAAAAATATTTGTTATGAGTATTTGTGATAGTTTTCTTGTTTTTAAAAAGAAATAGTTTAAGTCAAGTACGTGGAAGAGATTTTAAAAGCAAATACCTTAAGATAAGATGCGACTGAATCAACTAATTTTTAGTCATCTTCCATTTCCAGAAACTCATGTAGAATTTAGCTTCTAAAGTCTTCTAACAAATCTAATCACTAAGTAGCTTATTTTCTTGGTTTCTTTTTAATTCATTTAATAATTTGTTAATGATATTTATTTGGTTTTGTTATTGTTGCTGCTTGTTATTGTTATTGTTATTTTCGTTGTCATTCCAATATTTTATAGCCTTTAAGTAGGTTGATTAATATTATAAATAAAATTTGTCATATCAAAATATATTTGGGGGATTCAAATTAAAAATATCAAATGGAATTTTTAACAAGTTATAATAAATATGATATTAATTGTTTTTGCATTTAAGAACCTTAAATACTAAAGTGTATAGTGTATAGTGTATATACCTTGAACTATTCTTACGTCAAACATAATAATGAAGATATTACAGCTTAAAATTTAGAAACTTTGAGTGCCTGACTTGGCAATAAAAAAAACCTTCTTTTTTGCTGAAGATGAGTAATGAAAAGAGTTTTAGCTAAGTTTTATTGTCTTGTGCACAAAGTGGGAACATGTGTGTACTTTATTTTTTCCCAGAAAAGCTTTTAAGATGCGCCTAGCATTAGTTTTAATGCTTGCTGCACCTGTGTATGAATTTTATTGTGATTGTGATTTTGTCATTTCGGGCAATTTCCTCTCGCGCGCAATCGAGGCCAGCAATTTACATAAATAATTCTTGCAAAAAGATTGTCAAGCAGACAACAACAATAATACTGCTTAATGGCCAATGTATGCAGTTGTCGCACTTTTCATATATTCAGCTATTTTCTGCACTTAGCTGCAAAACGCACCCAAACAAAATGCTAATCAAATAAACAAACTGACAACAACAGGCAGCAACAGCTGCTGCAGATGCTTTGTGTGGTTTGTAAAGATTGAAAGATCCACACAAGATGTTTGCCAAGCCCATCAACAACATCCGTCAACGGCAGCTGCCTCAAGCTTCGCTTTTTTTTTGTCTTAAAAAAAAAATATCTTGCCACAAGCCATCATCAATTTTTAATTTTTGTTCGTATGCGTAAATGGGGAAAAAAAACATAATTGTGGATCTTGTCAAAAGCATGAAAATTATTCATATTTCATTAAGTGTAAAAACGTTTATATAAGAAGCCAAACTTGATTAAATTTAGTGTTGTAAAGACTTGTTTCGAAATGAGTTTTTGGATTGGGTTTCTGAGGGTAATTTTTTACATTAATTATTTATCAAAGACCCGAACTTCTTTAGTTTATTTCTTGCCTCATTTTTGTAATATTAATAACAATTTCCCACCACTTAAATAATTCACCTTCAACTTCTTATCTGTAACATAAATAAGCTCAATTTCATTTTGACGGCTATCTTATCGTTAAGCACGTAATTAATTTGATGAATGCCAATTAATTGGCTACCAAGCGAAGAGAGACATGTAAAAAGCGTTCAGACTGCGTAAGCTGCATCGATTTTCGTTGCGATTTGTTGGCCAAGTTCAGCTGTCAATGGCTCGTTGTGGCAGACACAATTTGCATAATACAAGCAGCCAAGTGCCACAAAAGTCACAAAGACGCCACACACACATTTCTCCATGCCTATTTGTCATTTCTTTCTCTTTGATTTTTTTTGCTGTTATCTGAGCGGTAAACGCGATTTATTTAACCCTCTTCCTCTTTTCTGGCTGTCTTTGTGCGTTTTTAGCTTTGACTATGACTAACTATGTCCAGTTCCACTTTGGATACTCGCCACAACGCACACACAAACCTAAACCTAAAACTAAAACTAAAAAACAAACTAAATTTTTTTATCAAAATTATTGCATACAACAAAAATTTGCTCTTGAACAAACTCTTGGCTTGATTATAAGGCGCTTGTGATATAACCTCAAATATCTTGACACTTATCTGTGAAATTTTGTTGTTCCCCATTGCGTTGTTGTTTTTCCAACGTTCGTTATTATTACTCTTTTTTTATGTGATTATTTATTTATCATTGTGCTCGCTGTGCGCGCTGTTATCAAATCAAAAAGCCGCAAATACAGCGAATACCTGACGTTGTTTTTTATTCCAAACAAAATAAAACAAACAAAACGCAAGACTGTATAATATATATAACTACACAACGGAGTGCGAAAAAAAAACCCAACGACGCAGTCGCAGTCGCATTTTTGAGCTTTTAAGGCAAGTGTTAAGATCGGCAACAGATCTTGGCCAGTGTTCAGTTAGCCAGTACTTACTAGTCGCTGGAAAAAGTAGGTAATGTGAAAAGGCTTTTCCAAAAGAGATATAGTATGTGTGTGTGCCGCATGATTTTTATCAGTTTTTTAAGTGTGTGGCCGAGCAATCAACTCAATTAGCAACCTTTTTTTCGGAGTGTTATTCGCTGTCTTCGCAAAAATTTAAATATCTTTATACTCACAAACCAACAAACAAGCAAACGTGATTGATAATCGCTGTAAAAAAATAAATACTTAATTGCAAAACGAAAAATAAAAAAAGTTCTCGTCTTGGGTAATTATTTATTCAAAGTTTGCCCCGAGAAGTTCACTTGTGAAAGAATAAAAAAACTATTAAAAAACATAAATCAAATAAACACACGACTTTGATGTCAGAATAAGTGAAAAAAAAAAACTATTCGCAATTTGTCATCTTTAATCATAAGTTATTTTTTCGCATTGAAGCACACATAATAATAGATGTCAAGTCTTAGATAACAACTTTAATCACGCTTCAACAGGAAACTTTAAGTGAAATAATCGGCTATGTTTTAATCTTTAATCGACACAAACCAAACAAAAGAACACAACATGCAAAAAAAGAAAAATGCATTCGTGATTGAGAGTGATTAAAAATAACTCTGTAGAGAGTGCTTGTTTTATTGCCAGATAAAATTTAATTTAATTTGTGAGAAAAGATGTTTAGATGTTATGATAAACATACAGGAAGAAACTTGAGAAGAACAAAATGTTATGAAGATTAAAATGACACTTGCTTAAAATGTTACTGCAGTGATAAAAAATATGAGAAAGCTTTTTCTTACTTTTTCGCTCTGTGTATAGCACAATGTCATTTAACAATAGTTCTCACAGCTGTTTAAGCTGTGTAAAATTACACTTAATTGAAGTAGGGCATGTCAATTAGCAACCTGGCCAAACAAAAACTCAAAGTACATATGTACATAAATAGTTAACTCATAATTGATAAGAAAATGTATATACAGCAACAATGTCAAAGGCAGTTGATATCAGTGAGGGACAACTGATAATCCCCATAGAAGAGTTACGCATTTCCAGATTGAGTTTGTCTTTAGTTGAGTTTTAGGGCCCAAAATAAAACTAGTTGAATTTATAAGTTGTGTGTGCTTCAATGTTTGAACGAATAAGTCGAATGACAAATGAACAAAAAATCAACTTTGCAGTGTTGCAAGCGTTTCTTGCGTTTCTCCCACAACTGCCACATGGAACGCGGTGGTAACAACATAATCCTTGGTCTAACCAGTGTGCTGGGCTTGATTGGAGGCGCCTATCTGTTGCAATGTGGCGCCCAGCTTTTGCTCAGGTGAGTTCCCAAGACCACCAACCAGCTGAACTTAGGCAGTTACGTGAGTTGCACGATTCAAGTTGCAACCTGACGCACGTGCAGCGAATTATTGAGAGAGAGAGAGAGATAAACTAAAGCCAAATAGTTGTTCATTTTGATGTTTGCTGTTTTTACAGCTTCATTTTCATTTTCAGCTTAGGATTTTCGGTTTTCGATTTTCGTTACGTGTTGCTCGTTTTTTCTTTGATTACGTTCGCGTGTGGAAAATGTGCAAAACTATTTCAAAATTGCACATAAAAAACAGATTTGACATAATTGCTGTTGAGGTTTTGTCTTATTTGGCAGGTGTCTTTCAGTTTCAGTTGTTTGATTTCCTTGGCGGCTTGTGTAATCACTTCATTCGCCACAAGCTTTAATTGGTCAACAACAACAACAACAACAAATTTGTATCGATTATTGTTTACCGTTCGTTGTTCATTTGACATAACAATGTGACACAAATTTGGCAAGGCAAGCGAACGGAAATCGTTAAGAACGACTTTAGCATAACGGTAAATACAAAATGACACAACAGCCATAATAATAATTGGCTTACAATATTCCAATTGTGTTTTGTCTGGTTGACTTAATTAAGTGTTTGTTTTGTTGTACTTTGTATTGGCATTATTTGCTTTATTTCCATATTTCAATTGTCTAAACAACACACAATCAGCTGGCATTTTTCAACACTCTAGCTCACTTTCTGTGTAACTGTGCAAGTGGCACAAAAGTTGAAAACTGAAAACGAGAGACGCTTCATGCATAAATGGAAAGTCAGCTTTATGGCTTAATAATTACAATTAACGCCTGTCAACGTTAGTTGGCTTAAGTATTTAATGCACAATTCCAGCCTACACTAACAGAAAAAGGTTCATTAAAAGTACAGAGGTTTATTTTTGGCTGTGAAACAACTTTTAAGCTGCTTAACAAACACTTTTACTTTTATTAAAGCTTTCCTTTGCCTTTAGCTCATTAAAGCTTTGCCTTTAAGTTTATTAAAGGCTTAAAAATGCAATTTAAAGTCAATTGCATTAATAATATTTTGTTGAATTCCTAGCCCCCTTTTGCTGACAGTGCACATAGAATACTTTAATGCGATTTGAGATGGGAATAAAAACTGGTTGATTTAAAATTCAAGTCGCACACGCAGCAAGTGAAAAAACACACACACAAAAAAAGTGTAACAAATGTGACAGAGAATCTTCTTTTTTTTTAGGAAAGTGGTTAAAAAGCTGTCAAAGCAAGTTTGAAGCAACAATTTCTACGAATATTAAAAGAGAATTAAATGCACGGATGAAAAGTATTGCATACCCAAAAGATAGAGCTAAAACTTAAAGCATACTTTCAAGCGGCGAAAAAAATCTCACTCTTAATTTTGTACACAAAAATCGAACATTAAAAACACTGTGCGAATTGCTTAACTACATATTTGCAGTTAAAGTTTGTATCAACGCAATAACAACCTGTAAATTTGTATTATTGTTGTTGCTGTTATTGGCGTGTGTGAAAAACGGCAGCGACAAATTAGCAATAAAGACATTGACACTGGCAATGAAGCTGAAAGTCAAGTACATTAAACGCAATTCACAACATTTAGCGGCATTTTATGTGAAATATTATCTAACGAATCATTTGTTTTGTGTTTATCGCTAAAATTGTGTATTTTGGAGAAGCAAAAAAAAAAAAAGAAACTCGTTTCAGTCTGGGCGCCATTTATTAATCAACTAAGCAACGCATCATCAGACATTAGACAGACTAATAAATTGATAAATTCCAATAACTACAATTTCCAAATTATGTATAATTCTAGCTAAATATGTATAATGAGAAACCCGTTTTACGGTATTTCGTTTATTTTTCAGCAGTTTCAATTTTTGCAATGAATAATGAAGTCAGACATTAAGAAAAAATTGTGACAATTAATCAAAATTAAAAGTGAATTTAAAAGTAACTGCAGCATCAGCTGTCCATACTCTTCCCTCTTTGCTTCTATTTGTCAGCTGTAAGTGTTTTTGTCGGTAAGCTCAACGCGTAAATTACTCAAAAACCTAAAAAACTCTTACGTCATCAACGAGTTTTTTTTTTTTTTTTTTTTGTCTGCCACAGTCTATCCGCATGTCTAGCTTTTTGTGTTTGTTGTTTGTTTGACAGACTTACTCTCGCTATCGCTCTCTCGCGCAGTCTGCCTGCTCTCCCTCTCTCTGCTTTCTATGCAAAAACCGGCATGTGAGTTGCCATAAGCAAAGCTCAAACGCAGTCGCCGCCGCCGTCGCTGTCTGTCGTTCAGCGTTCTCAGCTGTTGAATGAGCAGCGCGCTCAAAGCGAACTGCGCATAACAAAACCAAAGCTGGTGCGAGAAAGTTGTCGGCGCGCTTCGAACACAACAAAACACACTCAAAAGTGCAAAATTAAAGCTCGATATTCAAAGCAGCAAAAAAACAATTAAGTTTGGTGCCATGCTGAGCAACAGAAAACACAGTGACAACAATAATAATTACTGTACAAATTTAATAAATCAATCCTTGCGTTAAGCAGCAAAAACACAATACAAAAATTTAAAAGTAAATCAAACATCAAACACGAAAACTACACAACAAACAACAATCGAAGTGTAAAGAGAACAGACAGCATGGTGTTCTCCTCTGTTTTAGTGTGCCAAGTGGAGAAATTGCTCTGCACACCGATCAGTTTTGCGGTATTCGCCTTTCTCTTCATGGCCTGCACCATGGAGGTGGTTCTACTGAAACTCACCACAAGTGCGCACATCTTTGGACGGCCGCCCAATCACGATGACTGGGGAGATGACGGTGGTGAGAACGAGGAGGATATCTACTATGAGAATCTTCAGAATAACTATGAGCATTGGGCGCGCAGGCGCATGCGATATCATCAGAGACAGCAGCAGATGCTTCTAGCACAACAGCACAACAACAACAACAACATATCTGAAGAATCCACAAATGACTGAGTTTTCTAGCATTATCCAAAACTTCGGAGTAATAGATACAGATTGCTTAACAATTTTCGATTTCACTACTTGGGTAAACAAAATTGCAAAATTTTCTGCCAATTCATTGAAAGCCAAAAGCGAAGAGAAAGAGCAAAAGAAAAACAAATTTTTTGTACTATTTGGTATTTTGTGCACGTTGTTAACAGCCAATACATTATATATATGTGTGCTTGTCTGTGGATATATAGAAATATATATAATTTCGATTATTCGGTTTCAATTACGTGCATTTGTTTTGTGTAGAAATTTGCATAAATTGTAAATGACTGACATAATCATAATATCTTAGATATTACACAATCAATATGCAAACAACATCGGAAGTATACAATAAACCCTATAAAATCTAGTAATAAATGTAATTTTAAGTTCTTCGTGTGATGCTACCAAAATTTTTTTCCTATGTTATACAATCTCTCCTTCTATACTCTATGCCTAGTCTTGTAAGCCTTTTAAATTATAGTTTCAATAAATAGCTTTTATACAAAAACAATTTGCCAGTCATCGCATTTTACATTAATGCGATTTTTCTTTTTTCTTCATGTTGGTAAGGCTGCTGCGGCTGTTGCGGCTGCTGCTGCTGTGGCTTTCTGGTTGGAACTGGTTTTTGGGTTGTGGTTTTTGTCTTCCGCATTTTCACTTATGCAATTGTTCAGATCCATCGATTGCAAAAAGAGAGTGCGAAAACTGCAAAAGTTAATTAGAGTCTCCGTTTCGCAGTTACGGAACTTGTTTCACATACTAGAAGTATCGAAACATGAAATGTTTAGCTAATTATACACAAATCTTTAAAACAAAAATTATAAATTAAACAGAAATTAGCAAAGCGTAACCTTCACAGAGTTGTTTAACCTTTTGACTACACATATATCTTTTAGTAGCTAATTTAAAAATAAAATGTTCAGCGTCAGAATCAATGCGACTGCGAATTTATGCAAAAAGGAAAGTAGCAAAAAAAAAACAACAAAAAATACAAGACGTAGAATTGTGTCAAGAATGGTGCTTAATATTCACCAGAGCTTCAGCTACAGTTATTAGAAATTAGCATAAGCCGCTCTGAGAGAGCTTTTGTAGAACAACTGTTCAAATACGCATCTCAATTTCTCTTGCAGCAAAATAGTCGATAAGAAGCCGAAGAAAGAAAATGAGAGCGAGGAGCAAAACAGCTGCAATGTCTGCTGTGCAGACTTGGATTTAAGCAGTGCCAAAAAGTAAGTCTCCAAAGCCAGTCTACACTCTTACAGTTTCTAACACTCCACTCCCACTTCAGCTACGTCACATGTTGCACATGCAACAAATTCGTGTGCCGCAGCATCAAGTGCGCCGAATGGCGTCCCAAAGCTGCACAATGGGAATGCGAACTGTGCCACAGCTCAAAACAATCGCTGGAGCAAACCTCCTCCTGGGTAGCCGAGCAGATGTCCTTCAACCAACAGAAGTTCGTCTATCCCTTGCGTGCTCGCAGCGAAATCTACATACCCATTAGTGCAGACATGGCGGACAACTCAATAAGTAAGTAGATATAAGCACTCTTAAAATTCAGCTTGTTTAAAGCTAAACTCTACACTCTTTTCTTTTACAGACTTTGAGAGCGTCAGTCAGATCGGCGCGAATAGTGTGGCCATAATGAATGGAGATGAGCGCAGCAGGATACGTGAATACGTTGAGGAGATTGTTGCGGAAATGCTCGGCGGCAATCTCGATCATATCAAAGTCGGCCAATTGTCCAAAAGCGAGAACTGTAAGTAGAAATCCAGACTCAGTCGCAGATTGACTTAGATTTGATTAGTGCAAATGCAATTGAAAGCACTCAGCAAAAGTGCTCAATTGTTGCGAATTAAAAAAGAGCAGCGCATTCATTGGCTGTATTCATAATTTGTCTTTATACTTTAGACGAGGTTTTATTATTAGACAGTCTTGTGTGTTGCACAATAAAAGAAGTGTACACTATTCGTGTTCTTAATTCCTAAATCGCAACAATTTCGACAATAGATATACATATATAAGCGATGTCATTAATTTGATAACCCTAAAAGTATGCAGCACAGAAGAAAATTTTATTGGAATTATATGATTAAAAGTTGAGTTGAAAAACGACATAAAATTAAGTAAGATTTAAATTTTAAAGAATCTTAAGAATAGTTTTTCTTCATTCTCAAAACTAGCTAATCTATGTTTTTAATCATTAAGAAATCATAGCATACTTTGTGTTGCTTTGCTTGCAAAAGCTTACGCTCAACTGAGCACGAAAAGCTTTTGCCAAAGATCATTGCATACTTTACGTTAAATTTTAATCAAACCTTATGCACACACTCTCGATTAACATACACATACACACACAATTGAACTGCACACAGACCTGCAGCTTTTCTATAAATATCATGCGAAACTGAGCAACCTGCTTATCAATGTGGAGAATGCTTTGAGCGCACGTACGCTCAAAGGAGGTAAGTTCAGAAGTCCTGTGAACTGTGTGGCATGTTGCTGTAGCTGTAGCTGTTGATTTTCAATGATGTAGTCTGCCTGTTATCTTAATTAAATTCTGTATAACCTGCTCGTAACTAGGCATGAATCATGATCGTAAAAATCGTATTTCTATATTGCACGTAGGTATATTAATTTCTTTATGTGCGTATACGTAATGTTGTAAGAATTGTGATCATAAAAGTATAGAAATCAATGATTATTGTATAGCCAAATTCTGTGACAATCAGTAAATAATAAAGACATACACAAACAACAACCAAAATCGCGGTCAACATTCAGTGATAACAGTAACAATAACCACACACACACACACACACATACACACTCACTCACTCTCAGACAGGTTGTGATAAGGCAAAGCATATGCGGTATACTGATAAGAGCCGCACCGTGCCGCTCAATAAAAAGTACCGACAAGTACAACACTTGGTAAGCGCTTAAGCATTGTAGCGACAGTTGGCCTTAACCAGATGACAAGCCGAGATATACTCGCATTAATCATACGCAACGTGCGCCGCCATTGCTCACCAACTGGTTCCTCCGCACAGCTGCAAATTGAAAATTTACACGGCTACTCGAGGTTTCAACTTTAGCGCGACTCTACAATCTAGAGTTTAAAGTATTTTTTGAAGTTTCTGTTTGACAGCACCTTTAAAATGCCTCATCATTCAAATTACAAAGTCAAATAGTATGTGTTAGTGTAATAACTTAAAGGCACGCTAACACACCGATTGCAAATAAACATGTCAATCACTTCGACAAGATTGCACAAAAAGAGCCAAATACTATATACATAAAGTAGACCTGTTCATAATACAGGAAACATTAGGGTTTGTTTTTTTCAAACTCGATTCTGCTCGTTTGACATGAAGCAAGACTTTAAAATGGAATAATTTTGTAGTCATTTTTCAAAAGTTGACTTGAGATATAGAAATTTGCCAAAGTGTGCCCTTTAGCTGACTTAAGACAGACTTTTTGAACATATTAAAATTATAGCTTAAAAACCTTTTCAAAACTTTCCTAACAAGCTTTTAAAGATTCTAAAAGATTAGCTAAAAGACAATTTTTTCTCTTTTTTTGCATAGTTCTTCAACCATACAAAAATTGGCCACAATGCCTGTGAATATCGAAATACCTCAATAAACAAAAGCAAACTGTTTGTATGCCATATTACAAAGCTATAGATATGTCTATAACTGTATGATTGTCTATCTACGTATGTATATGTGAGCACGCTCACTCACACACACATTGTTAGCTATTGCTGTCGCTGCTTTTGACTCTGCTGCTGCTGCTGGCGGCAGTTGCTCGACGCAACGCGCTCTGATCGCAACGTTTTTTGGCCGCACGCCTAGCAGCCAAAAGCCGGGTGAAAAAGTTTATTTTTTTACGTCAACGCGTTCAAAGTAAAAGCAAAAAGCAACAACATTTCATCTAAAACACTTAAAAGTGATAATGATAACATAGAAAGAGCGCAAAGCAAAGCAAAGTAAAAGAAAGACGCATAATAAAATTTCGCCTATGCAGATAACAGATAACACACACAAACACACACAATAAAGCACACAAGCTAAGAAACAGCGATGTGCTCAATTGTGAAAGCAGCTTATAAGTTATCGCCAACCTTGACCCTCAACATAAATTAGAAGAAGCAAAAAGCAGAAAATAATATACAAATGTTAAGCTTTAAACGTGGCCAAAACAGCAAGCAAAAAAAAAACCAGGAAAAATGTTTAATCAACGTTAATAAATATTAATGATGGCTTCAAGCTAACAACAAATTATGCAAAAACCAATAATATTTTGTATTTATAAAAGTGATGTGCTCAAAAGAGAACTCAATTCCAAGTAAAATTTAATAATTGTGTAGTTATAATAACAAATGAACTATGAACTGAACTTGACTTCAATTGCACCTTGAACAGAACAATTATATTTGTACCTAGTATATGATCTAAGGTTCAGTTTAAGTTGAAGTTTCAGGTTCAGGTTCAGGTTGGGTTTTGCTTCATTAACTAAAACTCGTATGCAAAGCGAAACAGATACATATCAATCTTTGACATTTTGTGCACACACGACTCAATAAATGACTAACGGCACTCAAGCGATACACACAACACACACAATGAAAATGTCAGAGAGGCGTCGAAAAACAAGCGATAAAGAAATTTAGTGGCTTTTGTAAAAGCTAAACAGATAAACTCGCAGGTTATTAATTATGTTTTTACCGCAAAACCCGAACGAAGCATATAATATTGGCACAACAAAAAGACGCTACGCATATGAATGCTTTTGTTAATGAATGCGATTTTCAGCCTGAGCAAACTAACAATTCAATCTATATATTTAGCGTATTTAGTATGCCTGGACTTTAAGCTGAGACTGCTCAAGCGTTTAGCTCAGCTCAGCGCCAAATCCAAAATAAATGTATATTGTTTGAATGTTTTCTTTTTGTTTATTATTTGTTGTTTTGTGCTGACAGTGCGGCGTATGCGTAATTTGCTAGTATTACATGAGTGTTAATGTGTGTGTGTGTGTGTGTTTTTGTGTCTTAATTAAAGCATAACATCAATATTTACCCAGACCAAACAAATACAACAAATACGGAATTAGCGACTGTTAACTAAAAATAATAAACAAACAAACATTGCAAATAATTCAGTGAATACTTACACTATTCATACACATACATATGTAACTCAATTGAATACTCTATCTCGTGCGTGTGTGAGTTAACTGTGTGTGTGTGTGTGTGTTGCATGCAGCATGGACTTTACGTTGGGCCTGATAACTGGCATGTATGCCGTTGTAGCTGTTATTATATTTTACGTTGTTTACGTCATTGAGGTGAAATTAGGTATGCCTACCACTAAATATAACACACATACATACTCACACTTTCTACACACACGACTTTTCACTTTTCCATTCGTTTTTTAGTTTGATTTGTTTTTTGTGTTAACTGACTTTCGTGCTAACCATTCGCAACTATTCTTAGACTCTTTTAGACCGCTTTTGTTAACCAATTCGCCTGCTTACAGATTTGCCAGCCATTGTCAATGGCAACAATAACAATGGCAACAGCGACAATAACAACAGCAGCAACAACAACAACAACAATAACAATGATCAGCTCTCGGACATCTCACAAACCCGTCTGCGCAGTCTGATTGAGACCATCATTGCCGAAACTCTGCGCAGTGGCATCAGCAATAATTTACTGAGTCCCAGTGCCGCAGTCTCGGAAATTAGTTTTGATACACGCTCCACGGGCCAATTGTCCGGTTTCAGTAATAATAATAATGGCAACACCAAGCGACGCCATCGCACCGAACACTATTTTGAGCCGAAAATCTATCAGGATCTGTTGGCCACAGCGGTGCTGAATAAGGTAAAAAAAATACACAAATAACTAATCAACTCCAAGGTGTTTAAGTTCCCTAGTTTCAAAGCTTTAATAACTGACCTACCACAAACAAACAAAGCAAAAAACATCTGTTGCATGTGGCACAACGCGTGTTGACCTCCCTTGTAATCCCGTCTCATGCGCAGAGCTAAATACTATTTCCGTTTTCGTTCAGTTTTCCCTTTCGTTTGAGGCTGCACTTGTCGGGTTTCCAACATGGCCCAAAGCTATTACAGTTGCAGGCAACGTTAATTAGTTGCTGCCCATTGTTGCAAGTGTGCGGACGCCTTTAACGGAACGGAAATTGGAATACAAACGCATCAGCTAACTGAAGACACTAATTGGATCATAGATTTTTCAGCTAATAGAAAAATCTGGATTTTTCCTAGATAAAAGCCATATTTAATAGCACACCAAAATGGCAGAGCCAACGCAACATGTAAATATAACAAGAACAACAAAAAGCAGCTAGAGTTTTTATATTTAACCCTGTTCCCAAAACTTCAATATCATATCTTATCAGGCACATATATGCATATCATACTGACTCAACATAAGTGCGAAAACTTATTGATAGTTGTTGGGTTTTTCATATTCTAACTCAAATCACAGTTAGTTTTTATGGTTTAGCTATTTTTAGCTATCGATTTTCAATGCGTCATGCCGCAATCGATCTAGAAGCATGACGCCACAAACTTAACGAAAGTTCACATACTCACCACAGCTGTTTTTCAACACAGTTCGACAGATTCAAGTTAGCTTTAAAATCTTTTTTTTATAAATTAATTCTCTTTGACACAGATTGCGGACAAAGAGGGTAATACCAGACTTATTACGGAAAGTTCGCCGGACTTGAGTGCTCACAACATTGATGAGAATTACAATGCCGAAGCGTTGAGCACTACGTCTGGTAGTTCAATAGAGCCGCGCAGCGATTGCAGCCTAACCGATCATGAATTGCAACTCAATGTAAGTTCCTTACATACTTAAAGAAAATCCTACTCTAAACATAATTTAACTTTGCAGATTGAAAAAACCGATGCGCAAGCGGTCTTACAATTGGATTTGGAACGCGAATCGGTTTTGAGTGATTATATAGCCGCTCACATGGTGCCACTACCGGATTTCTCAGCATCCGTTACAGAATCCGAGGATGGTGAGTTAATAAAGTGTAGCTCATCTCACTAGGCTCTAATCAATTTCATCCCTTTTCCAGATGTTGTTTCAATGTCATCAAGCATGGTCGGCGATGGCACCTGGGAGGACAATTGGCTTTTCAAGAAGAAGCGCAGCACCTTGCAAAGTTCGGCAACACCGAGCAGCATTGGCATGCTGGTGCCAGCGCCCAAAGAGAATGTACGTGCTCAAATCGGTGATCGCACAGCCGATGAGGTGAGCGATCTGTCCGAGATGGGTTCCGATGCGGAGGAATCATCGCTGGATTTGTTGCGTTGCAATGAGCTGAATGATCGGCTCTTGAGCAAGCATCTCATCGGTGGGCAGAACACAAAGCTTGTGCTCGATGAGCTTGTGGATCGCACGAGCTTAATCTCAAATACTTTGCCAGCGGAGCATGAACCAGCTTTCGCCGAAACAACAAACACACTTGTCACAAAGCCGGTGGCAGTCGTTGCGGAAGCACAGAAGGCTACTAATATCATAGAACCACCGCCACCTATGACATTTCAGGATGATCAAGAAAATGAGCCTCTAGTTCAGACACTCATAGCAGGTAATTGAACAAGTTCTCGCTTTGTACAACAAATTCCTTCATTTATCCCTTAAGCTAACCGATTTACTAAAACGTACTCCTAGCTCCCAAGTTTGATTAGTTTAGGTGCCTAAGTTCCTTAGTCATTGTTGTAGCCCAGTCGGCACCCACCCGTAATGTATCTCAGCGTATCAGTGCATAGTTATGAAGCAGCGGCATTCAGCAGTCGTTTGTGTTACAGCAACTCATAGTCGTATGGATGAATCAGAGGATCTTGCCGAGCTTGAGGGCTGCACAGGCTTCGGGGATGTTGAGTACCTAGATGAAAAACAGATAACTGAAAAGACTCCGTCGGTTATTGAAATACTAGCAGCCATGGCTCTGGGACCCATGCTTGCAGTTCCAGCATCCGATCAACCTCCAGTTATGACAGCCACAGAAATTCATACACTCAAGGAACTCAGTGATTTGGCCTTAGCTGAAATCAACTCCCGCACAATGGAGATGGCTTACCACTCGTTGGACATTATTGATGAGGAATTCATGGATGCACAAACAGCTCCTATTCCAGAAATTGAAGACGAATTTTTTGAAGTAGAAAGTATGCCAGGGTCGATAGATCTCGATGTGTACTTCCCATCATCGGCCACCGAAAATGTTGCAACAACTTCACAACACTCATTTATGGAAATATCATCAACAGCATTCACGGAACATCAAACAGACATAGGCCAACTTACAGCACAATTAATTGAGGAAGTTTCTTGTCAAAAACTTACAAAAGGACAAGAAGTTACCTTAGCAGAATTTATAGATCCAGAGCAACAAGCTGCTTCCCCGGAACCTCATGCAGCACCGATTGAGGATGTTTCTTCTGCTGAAGTAGATTCAGAGCATCAGAATGCTACCGCGGAAGACGCTGCCTCGATAGTCCCAGCACCAGTAATTGCAAATGTTGCTCCAGCAGAAATTGTGCAAGTGCAACCAGTTGGTTTTGCAGAAATTCTACTACCACATACTTGTGGAGTTCCAGTTTTGGAAAATCCAGCACTACCAATTGAAGAGGTGGCTCCTTCTG